>CM063284.1:110210409-111460409 GCA_032173965.1 Sitta carolinensis
TTACTTTAACTTTGGGGCTAGAACAAGAAGCAGGAAGTTGGCAAGCCTCACAGCCTGGTTCCACCATGTTAAGTATTCCCAATACTACATTGGACTATACCTCATGAAGAACTTCTGTCAGATTTCATATGACAAAAAAGAATTTTATATTTTTTTATAAATTACCTTGTTTGTGTAACATTAAAAGCTATCTCATGGCTTCCTTGCACTGACTCATTCTATCAGCACAAAATTAACTAAAAGCTCAAAATTTATTAAAGCCTAGAGAGAAATACTAACTTGTTCCAAAGGACAACATGCTAATCTTCCTTCATGGACACAAGGTAAAATTCTCATATATAATTGTCCAATACAAAAAGAATATTCAAAAGACCAGCATTTTTCCCTAAAACTAGATGGAGACTTAACTACCACATCAATACTTCTACTCATCTGTTTCATCAGTAAAATTAAACCCCAAAAAGGAACTGTACTTAAATACAAAAACCTCAGTATATGCTCTCACTTTGTTGGAGACATGGCATGCCTTGTGAGTTGCTTAAAAACAGCATTTTATCAGCATAGACACCCAGATTTCAGGAAAATGAAAATAGCCCAACATTTTTGAATTCACAGGAGCTTGCATACTTAATGTTGTGCATTGTTTTTCAGTTACTTCAACTGAAAATTAAAAACGTAATTTTGTTAACTTAAGGCCATACAAGTACAAAAGCTTTCTTCATCCTAAGAAAACAAAGGAGTGCATGTACTTAAGACATTATAAACAAAAAAACCTAATGCTTATAACCGTAGCTTGAAATTTGTTATCATGAGAAAAAAGAATGCATAACGAAAAATGTGAAAAGCGTTCTGGGACTGGAAGTTGTGTATCTTAACAAAATGTAATGCCTTGTGTCTGAAATTTTGCATTTAATTCTTCAGTTCCTAATCTTATACTCATCATACAGTTGCTCTTTCAGGCATTAATTGCCATTTTTCAACATGCATATTTCAGACTTGCACTAGACTTTAGATTACATAAAAACAAATTCTGGGAAACTTTGCCTGAATTCCCACATCCACCATAGAAAATACAGAAAGGAGTTTCTTCCAAATTAGAACAGCATCCTTAGCAAAAACCTAAAGTACTATTAAAATATTATGGGTGACAAAAGTATAATTAAAATTGGTTTTCAATCTTAGAAAGAGCCTTTGTTTTTGTAGGAAGAATAATTAATAACTGATTTTAAATTTAGACCATTACAATAGCTCTCACTTATGCTGGTTAAAGTACAGTGAGGGTTAATTTACTCTTAATTATTAAGAGTATGTCTATGGCTTGTTTTTTCAATGGAGAAATACAAAGCTATCCCTTAAAATTTCTATTAACCTTCCCCTCTTCTACCCCTTAGAGTTTCACTCAGAGTATTATTACTCTCATGGCACCCAACCTCTAAGTATGCATATTCCCCAGAAGGCAAGGTATGTGATGCCCCTGTGAGCCAATAAAATCAGTGGGATGGTTATTTTGGTGATTCTGCTGGCACTTCCCACAGGACAGCATGTAAATTGATATGCAAAGACTACCCAGGAGTGTGGAGTAAAATTCAAAACTCTGTCTTGTAACATGGGAGTTCCACGGACCACTGTAACGCACTGTTGGAAGCCACTGAGTCAATTAATTAAAGAAAATTTTATAGTCAGATTATTTGTTATCTGTACCCCACAACAACATGGAATAGCCTAAAGTGAACAATGGCTTTCTATCTTTTAAAAAGAATCCTTAATTGTTATACATCTTTAAAAATAATTCTTGTGTTTACATGGATATGCTGTAACAAAGCTCTCCAGTAACATTAATATTGATTAACAGTATTTTTTGAAAGTAAAAGAGGGAAACTACACTGAAAGTATTAAAGCAGCAAGACTTAAAAATTACTAGAAGAAAAGATAACCTAAAAGATTAATAGTAAATGATAAAAGAGACCCAGTGGATTTTACCTAATACCATGATAATAAACAGCCCCCTGGATTTAAATCAGTTTTTCCCTTTATCTTAATTCAGCTTTCAGAAGTATATTATCATATTTCTATAACAAACCCTTCTGAAATATGCCATTTTGAAGATTATTTCATTAGTAATACTCTCAATATCTGATGAAACAACATATCATGACTGGCTGTTAGAACCAGACATGGATTTTCTGATATATCATTCCCCAGAAGGAAAATGGATTTCTGTGAAAAAGAAAGTACTCATAGGAATATGCTGATTTGATTTAAAATGAAAAAAAGATTCAGGTTCAGATGAAAATATTCTGATCAAACATTTGCAGACTAAACAGCAGGGGTTTTTAATAATAAATTATAAAAAAGTTATTTTATTATCTATAAAATTTAAAGTAATTTTTTCTAGAGTATATTCTTCTTTCTTAAGTTTCCTGCATTGTGAAAAGGAGATGTTGTTCCATGAGATGAATTTCCATATTCTTTAATATAGCTGAGAAATTCTCATTTAACTCTAGAAGAAACACTGCTGAACTTGGTGCAATTCTAAGATACGATGCTAAAGAAATATCTGTTTATTACTGTCTTCTTTTCCAGTATCATGCAACAGTCAAATATATAATAGAAAATTTGGAAAAACTATTGGGATATAAGAGGGTTTTTAAAGGAAGACTCATGTAAATTAATAGAGTTAGAAACTTAGGATATTTTTACTATTTCAAAGCAAAAAAGAAGTCAGTGGATTGTATATTTGTTAAAGCTTTGTTGATATTTAATATGTTTGTCAAAAGTATAAGTCTGTATCCTCCTCAATTTAAAAATTTCAAAAATACTTTATCATGTGTCCAACAGTGAATATTAATGAGGGCAAATGTTAACATTTCAAGAGAGTTTTGGTCATTCAAATTGTCTTGCTCAATCTCCAAACACCACAGTAATCGCTTTTACAGTTCCTTTAATTGAAAGTACAATAATCACATTAGCAGCAGAAAATAAGCACAGGCAGGCTTGTTTCAAGGTTAAGAAAACAAGGCACAACATAATCATTCTGAACGTGATCCAACCCTCATTACGAATGGTTATGTCAAAGAATTCTTATCTCTGTGTTTAATACAGCACATATCAGCACTGAACCAAATGACAATATGATAGTTTGGGGACTGTGCTGTCTCCATAGAACAGGAGGCAATGAGATGCTGTGAGAGCACTTAGAGAGGGCACAGTGATAAAATAGGCCTATAAGGTATAACCTCTTCATTATACGCTGAGATTTCACCACATTCAGTAGCATGACTGCTAGTAAATCAGAAGTCACACCTTGTATTTATTTGTATCATGTGCCACAGTCTTATCACTCAGCAATCCCCTCTCCTGTGAGCAGACAAGGTGTAGAAGGTCTGCAAATCAGGAACTGTGTTCCAGCCAAATCACACATGATGTGTGCTCCTGCAAGAACCAGGCACACAGATGCTTCAGCTTCACACCCTTGTCAGTCCTGATCTTGAATAGATGATTTCCATCCTTCAGTGCACCACAAGAGCCACCTCATAACTTTTCTTTATCTGTGCTGAAGACACTAGTTTCTTTTGAAAATTCTCCCCTTATCAGGACCATTCTTTAATTCCATTTCCCTTCATGATGCCAACAACAAGCATCCCTAGTTTTCTTACCAAGTTTCTCACCTAATTTAGGGTCAGTTTGTCTCATGACAAGAGATTGTTTTATGTCCTTTAGGTGTTTAACAGTTCCATCTAATCTCCAGGAGAGAGGGAACTTCCTGCTTGAATAGAGATGCAACTTTCTATCTCTTTTCAGTCAAGCTAATTCCAACCTTCTTTTTGTGGCAAAGAGTCTTTCCATCTTTTTTTCTTGCTTACTAGCTTTTACTCACCCTCACAAAACCTGCAAGTTACCACAAAATGGCCATTTTATTGGACCTTTTCTGGGATTTTCTATCTCACTGGTCTTTCCATTTATTACTTCATCATTCTTGTCTGCATAAGGTGTAATGGCTCATACCTGTCCATCTTAAAAATGAGATAATGAGAATGACTTGTAATTCTGACAGCCAAACTGCACTACTTGCTGTGCACCTCTGAGTACTTGTACTGTGATATACATCTGCACTTCTCCTTAAACAGAAGGAACTAACTTTCCGTTTTTGGAGTTAAGAGTTTGTTTTCCTGCTTAAATCTCTCCCTAAATCAACCAAAGCATCCGACAATGCTTTTCCCAGACTAAAAGACACAATGAACATTGAGTTCCTAGAGGTTTTGTTGCCAGCTTAGCTCTAAGTACATACAGCAGTATCATATATATGCACAGTCTATATAGGAAACATCCATTTTTAGTTTCTGTAGTTCAAGGTACTTGGAACAAGTATTCTATTGTTTTCAACTAGCAAAACAGGCAGTTCTCATTCAGTATAATACCTTACTAGAATTTTTAGAAACCCTAGATGAACTCTTGAACTGCTTCCTTTAATCAGTACTCAAGAAGTTGAGGTGTTGTTTTTTTATATCTTTCTATCCTTGGGGAGAAATTCTGCATATGGTTTTTATTCGTGCTTTAACCTTTTCTCATATTCTGCCATCTTATCTCAGAGGTTATTAAATACCAAAATACCACCTGAACCTTTTGCTGCTTAAAAAACACACCATTTAAAAATTTTATTTAAAAGAGAAAAAAATCAATTGAATAATCAAAATATTCTGCTGTACTCTTTTTTTAGTCTTTACTTAAAAGTTTCATTTTTAATTTTGTTATAGATACAAGTGTTTTCTCACAACTAATGCTACCCTTAAAAAAAAAAAAAAAAAGCCATATGTTAGAGCTGATCATGGATGTTTAGACCACCTAAAGACATTCTTCCTACCAACCCTTATCCAATGAGTCCATTAAGATGCATAACTTCCACAGTTTTGGAAAACAGCTTGTATTTTTAGAGAACAGACTGGTTCACCACGTTTAAATATCTGCTTAAATAATAATATTCTGAGACAGAGAATTAGGCCATGGCCAATGTTATATTGAGTAACCACAGTTTTATTATTTATTGACACTGGAAGTTGGAGCTTCACATAATTTGTGCAGTATTTTAGTTTTGTCTCTGCTCATACCTAGTATGGTTGCTTTAACCTGCACAGACTAAATCTGTAAAGTTGAGCAATTTTCAGATGTTTGCACCTGGTACTTACATGCTGCTCTCTCAGGGTCTGTATTTCTGTTACTTGTAGACAGAATCATATTAAAAAAAAAAAAAAAAAAAAAAAAAAAAAAAAAAAAAAAAAAAAAAAAAGGCATAAAAGCTTTTATAACTGATTTTCTGTAAGATAACCTAAACTAAAGCCTAGGAGGTAATGTAACAGTTGGCTGCATAATAAAGACTGCATCACAATGTGCACATCAAAAAAAGGAAAATCAGGAGACAATTGTAAAGCTACTTTTTCTAATGTTAAGGCATGGTTATGTAAACCCAATGTTATATTAACACTAAAATAAAATATGTTTTTAACTTTCAAACAAATGAACAGTCAGAGAAAGGGAAGAATCTGTCATGTAACGATGAAGCTGACCGCTCAGGAGCCATTTACACCGCCAAGAAAGGAACAGCTGGGACCAATAATAAGCTGTTATCCTTCTTAGTGATTAGCTGATACTTGACAGAACAGATGTATTTAGGAGTTTTGAAACCTCATTCTAAATTCTGGAGGTCACAAGTCTCTTACTGAGACTCTTCAGAAAAACAAATCTTGTTGCAGAAAATTAAAGCATCTAAGACCTACTCTGAACCTAAAGGGGGCTTGGGGAACCATCAGAAACTACCCGAGTTCTTTTCACTAAAACACCCTTCCAGCCTTCCTAATCTCCAGTATACCCCCATATCTTGTTTCCTGCTCTTATTTTCCTTCCTTATGGAGGCATAGGCACACTGTACAGCAACTGATGCATATAAATGTGGGGGTCAATGCAAGCAGAGATGCTCCTTATATAAACCTTGAATTCACAGAACCTGCTCATCTTCCTTCTAGTTTAATTAGCACCAAACTTCACTGAGACAAACACAATTGAGTGGATATATTTTGTCTTCATTCTTCATAACTTCAGATATAAACACGTTGTTTATGTCTTTCAAAAATGCAAAAACTATTTTTCAGAAATTTGAGTCAGTTTCTAGATGGCTTACCTGTTTTGTGTCATTTCCTTTGGGTAGCATGTTAGGCTATATTTTGCAGTAGAGTTCAGTTTGGTAGTAAATTTTATTGTGGAAAAGTATTTATTTCAAATGACTGTTGTTTTGAAACCATTGTGTCAGTGTTTCTATTTCACTCCAGTGGCGATTATTTGGCCTTTTTATAGCATTAATAATAAGCAATAATAAGTCATGGAGGTTTTATTCAGAGAAAGATGCTAGGAAATACCCACAAAGGGACAACAGAGAAGACCTGAAAGCAGAAGTTGTGACTCATTTACTTCAAATTTCTCTACCAGTTCAGGCAGCACAAAATAATGGAAATAAAAGCCAAGAGTAAATGTAAAAATGGGTATTCCATTATTCCTAGGTTTTCTAAAAAATAAGGTTTTATGAAAAGATCTATTCAAATAAGTAATAATATTTGATATTGATCTATATGTGTAACACAAAATGTAACAGAGAATAACTAATAGATGGCATTAAAATATGTTGATGCAATGCCATGTGATATGGCCTATAACTGAAAATATTAATAGAAGAATAATAAAAGAGATTAGCCCGAAATAATTTTTTTTTTAATGTTGTCATCATTAATCTTCACTAATGAAAAACAGTAAGCAATGAAAAAGCACCAGCAACACCAAACTCTTCCTCTCCTTCACCCCTTATGCACAGAGTCTGCTCTGTCAATCAGAAAGCAGAACAATGTTGCCAGTTTTCAGCATGTCACACGATGGAAAAATTCCTGTGTGCTGTGCCTTCTGTATTCAGAGAATGACAAAAAGTAACACTAGCCATTGGGATGTACAAGATGGAAATCAGAGGCAAGGGTTGGGGAATTTTTTGACTGTAGTCTTCTTCCTGTTAGGTAGGATCTCTAAAAGCAGGTTCTTGAGAAAAATGTAGGTTTTCTTTTTTATCTATTTCAAGCCTAGTAGTTGCAGAATTTGCAAGACAATTTCTCTTTGAGAGATGAACTTGTTTACTACATTGAAGCAATAAATTGCTGGAATGAACTTTCAATGCCACTTTATGTTGACATTATCCATTTCTTCTCTGAGTCTGAATGTAACATGTCACTGATATGAAACCACTGACTGCTGGCTAAAAAACTGTGAAAAATGAGGAGATTTTTCAGTCAAGGAAAGATGCCTTCAGTTCATGAAGTTCACTAAATTCCACTGCACATTGGGTCCCTCTGAATCATTCTGTTTGAGCCAAGAGCTGGGAAAAAACATATCCCGTCCCACATATTCATCTAAAAAATGTACACAGATTTTTTTTTTCCCCCAAGTCAAGAATTTCATGGAATAATTTCTCAAAGGTCTTTCAACATCAACAGCACATAAATGAAGGAGATCATAGAAAGAGATCTGTAGTATAATGATTTAAGAACGACTTTTTCACTATTTAGTCATTCCATGCAACTCAATGATCTGAGCTGCTTTCTTTTGACACTGCACAGCAGGCTCACCTTTATCCTTGAAGAGTAAGCCTGCTGTGCAATCAGCATATACAGCCCTCCAAGGCTTGCATGGCCTAGAAGGCAGCCTGCATTACCCACTGGATAGAGCCCTTCCAGACTATTTTCAGCAATCATCAGCCACAGTAGGTTTAGGTCCACATTGCTTAAACCAAAGAAAATACAAAGTATGTTGAATCCTCCTTTAGTTAAGGATGCAACTGACCATGAATATCATCAGAATTCTGAACGAAATTTCCATGACCAAAATTCAGTTTGTTAGACAGATAATTTTTCATGAGAAACTTCGATAGATGTGTTTAAACTACAAGCAGTGATCAGACAAAAATACTCTCAAATTATTGATGAAGATTACATCTTTTCTAGAAATACTACTGTAAAATAACCATCTTTCACAATAAAGTAAAATTACTAATTTATTTTTATTAATGTAATTAATTTTCCTGCAAAATTCTTATAATAGGTAAGTCTTACCTCAAATCAGCGAAGATTATTCTGTATTATTTATCTGTATTTCCTTCATGTTCCATAATTAAATTAATTCTTTACATTCATTATTTAAGATTTCCATAGTGTGATAGTTTTTAGCAATTTAACTGGGATTTTAGAAAACAACCAACCAACCAACCAACACCATCATCACCAACAAAAACTCATACCATGTAAATTAGGCGAGGCTAGATTTCCAAGTACTGTGTTTTAAACACATGCATTTATGACCATGTGCAAAAAATCATGACAATATATAACCAAAGAAAGGGAAATTTTTTCAGACAAGGCACTTAAAACACTCAGTAGTGCAAATGGCAAAATTATGTAAGAAAACATCTTCACAAATCTAGTTAGAGTACTCCAGCTCGTTGCACAGATCTCGTATTATATATGCACAGATTTAATTGCGACACCTGTATTTTTGCAATTGCCTATGTTGCAAATTGCCTATGTGGATTTATGCATATTTGTAGGCCAACATCTTCAAAAAATACATGTCCCTTTTACTTTTGTCTCCATATATAATATTTTTGTAAATAAGCCCTGGCTTGCACAGCAAAATCATCTTTAATAACAACAAAATGTAACAATATTTGCACTTGATCCAAGTGTGGGACTATTTATTTCAGTGTATGCAGAGTTACAGTCTAGCTTTTACTGCTTGACTATTCAAGTACTTACAAAATATAATGCTGTTTTACACTGATACCTAAACCACTTGACTTTTAGGAAAAATCAGGGGGTTTTGTTGCCATTCCCCAGAGCATTTTCCATATAGTTCCCTAAATAAAGAGTTCTCTTCTTTCAGATGTCAAGTTTTTCATAATATTTTTGTCCATACTCCACACACAGTGGAGGATTAAAGCACAGAGAATGACTCCTAATTCAGCTGCAACTTGAAGTGATGCTGACATTAAGCTGCTGAAAATTAGAAAGTGTTTTCACTAAACTTCCTGCTTTGCAGAAGAGAGGTTAAATTGCACTGTCATTCTTCTACCAAATGTGACAGATGGCCACGGGACCCAAAAAATATGGGCATTCACAACACAAGCAAACTCTACTTTCAAGAGCAAGAGTATCTGGTAAACAATAGCAGATTCCCCACAATGAACAAGGTAAATGTAGAGCGCTGTAGCAGTTCAGAAGTAATAAACAGGTGGGAGTCTTCTATTTGGGTGATACTTGTAAAGTGGTCTTGCTGCATTAGATTTTGTAACCCAGACTAATGGGCTGTAAGCAGCTATGTAAATGGGTTAAATTAAGAGGGAGGAAAATACCTTTTGATTATCCTTATATATATACATATATTACATATATAAGTTCACACATGTCTAAACACCAGATTTCAAGACCTCATTGGTAGGCAAAGAATGCTTCATAGTATTTTAAGATCGATATTTTAAAAATTTCTTCTTTAGACACTGTTACATTTTTCTGGAGCAGTAGTATCATGCATAGTCTAAGGATATTTTTCCTCATGAAAGGACTTCTTATAAAAGGTATACCTAAAAGGTAGCTACAGAAAAAAGCAAGGAATAAAAACTTTTGTAACAGATGTTAGCACAGATACATTAAGTTGTGCAAGGATGTCAGATTTTTAAGATCTTCCAACTTTGTCAATGTGTAATAAGTATCTGTATAGGATTAGATGAAAAGGTCATGTTTCTTACAGAAACATAGAATCATTGAAAAGAAAATGAAGGTATAATAACTGATGTAGATTCCTAGGTAACTGAACTGCCAATAGGGAGTCTCAAACCCCTGAGGAAAAGTTTTAGGCTTGGTACCACGAGAGCCTGGTGCAATGTGATACCCTGTGATATATAGGATGTCTGTATGATCTGTCCCGGCCTTAAACTTTGCAAACTTGAAATTATTAATACATCGTGTCCAGATATAAATATGCACAGAAATATGCCATGACAGGTTTTGTTCCAAAGACTCAGGTTCATGTTTTTGAGCTCTGTTGGAACAAAACTGTCAGTGAAGAAGAATTTTGCATCTTTGACTTCCTGTGCTTCTCTCAGGAGTTTTTAACCAAGGCAAGCAAAACCTAAAATGTTGGCTTCTGAACATATGGAAAGCTAGCTACTGAGTCAGTGCAACCTGGTACCTATTACAGAAGAGAGAGAATTTCCTAACAGCTTTTAGAATAAATAATCAAGAATGGTGAGATGCTCTACAGTCTATGGTCCAAATATCAACTGACTGAATATCTGCACTTACTGGCTTGCTGTAGTGGATAAGAGTCCACTATCCTGCCTGAGCTGAACAAGTCCCTTGGCACTTGGTCATTCAGCTGTTCAATACAGAAACAATATTCTTCATTCTTCCTAGTTGCTGAACAAGACCACTTGTGTTTTATGAGGTAGAATTCATAAGCTGTTACCTAGGTATTTAGCTTTTTGACATTCAAATGTCAGCAGACCAAACTAAGTCACTTCAAATTCAATGGTATGATGCAGTAGCCTCCTCATTGTGATTCAGCTTAAAATAGGCAGACTATGAAGAATGAATGAATTGCTTGGTCATCTGAAAGCTGGAAACTCTATATTACTTCTGTAAGGAAAATACTATAAAATTGTAGCCATTCTTACCATAACATTATGTAAGCTACATGCTGGCTTTAACAAGACAATATCTTAATCACAGAAGAGAAACAATACCTCTGAATACAACTTTTAAAAACTTTTTCTGAAAAACAAAAGAGAGTGATTAGGGGAATTATATAATGTAATACTGCACAACTAGTGGTATGAGTTATTGATAAAATGAAACAGCCCCTTTTATAAAACTTTAATTTCTGCAATCAAGGAACTGTATCAGGCTCTAAAAATGCAATATTTAAGGTAACCAAGTGCTGTTACCAGCTCAAAGCTCTACAAATCTCATAAAATAGGTTTGTGCACTGCTTTATTTTACTTAGCAGTCCTCATTCCTCCAGAACAGCAGCATTAAAAACAACAATAAAAAAATGTATAGGAAATAAATGTCCTGAAAAACATTGTAGGATTACTGATTATCTGCATGCTGACTCATCAGTCACCCCACATGTTCTAAGATCTCTCGGTAAACCTGCAGTTTGGTAGGGCATCACCTTTAGCAGAGAGGGATACATAAACTTCCTCTTGCCTGTCAAATTTAGAAACCTTTGTGAATCAATGAATTTCCCCATGCTTAATTTAAGGTTCTGTGATATATAAGAAATCTTGGAATTTTTCCATAGAAATGACAGGATTCCTAGAAGCTACTCTGAGCAACATGAAATCTTTTATTGTTTTGAATGTGTAGGTACATGATTCATCTTTGATGCTATAAAATCTAACAAGTTTATACAAGATGGAAATTGAAGAGTAATAAAAATTAACAAAATCTTAAGGGAAAAATGGTTGTTTCTTCTAATAACATGTTTATACAAAGCACAATGTTCAGTAATGAAATTCAGTAATTCACTTTAGTAGATTACAGTTTAGTAAGTGATACAGCAGATACGAGCCATCATTTACAAGAAGATGCCATCTGCTGAGCAAACATGCAATCAGCAGGCACTTCCTATTACACTGGAATCTTTTTTGTCCTTTATTGATTTTCTCCCTTGCATTTCTAAAGCCCCTCAAGCAATCTGAGCCAGTGCAGCAAATGAAGAAAGCAAAGGACTTCTCAATGACCCCGATATCAATTCTGCTCTGCGCTTCACACTATCTCAAGGCTATGGACCTCATAGGTTAGTTCAAGCAAGAGACTGAAAATAACACATAAAGTGTGTGTATGTAGATAGTTCCAAGGCAACTCTGTAAAAATGACAGCCTAACCTTTGAGGTTAAACATACTTCAAAAAAGCATACAACGTTAAACATACTTCAATGCAAGCATTAAATTATTCACCCCTGCACGATTTAATTGTTGCTTCATAATACTTCTCTCCTTTTGTTCCACTCGTTCAGTTTGCTTCTGCTCTTTATCTACCTCATGTACACTCTGATCCAAATAGAAGACCTTCAGGAGAAATTATGCATAAATAGATACGTTAGTATTCAAAAGTTATTGTCCTACATCTATAGATGCTAGAAAAAAAGCATTAGTCATTAAAAGCTCTCAAAGTTAGCATTCCTAAGCTTACTTTGGTTGTCCCTTCCATACTCATGTTCTCATTATGTAGGTTTATATACGGTATGCTTTGAATGATAAAGTTAATTTTAATAACATCTGCTGCTTCATAAAACATTTTTCATCTTGCAGAAAAACTAAATAAAGTTCTGAAGTCCAAATATATATTTGAAATAGCTTCCTTGGAGCAAAATAGTTTATTAATTGCTATTACTACCTCATGCAAAATACAGCTAAGGACAGCTAACAAAAGGAGGAAGAAGAAAGTAGTATATTACAATATCTCATTTTTCTCTTTTTCATTAATCCAGGCTATTATTAATTGGCATCTCAAGAAAAATGGTTCTTGTCTATTGTATTAATTTCATTTGCATCATTAACATGAGCACCAAATATTAAATGAGAGAAGCTATGATTAATACATGCAGTAAGGAAAATTTTGCATTAATAAATATTGTTATATGAATTGCATAATATTTATACTATTCAAAGTTTAAAATGCCATGTAGAAGATAAAAAAAAATATTAAAATAGGTATTCATATTTCCATTCTGAAAATCCTTATACAATGAGAAGATTCTCCCTGGAAATTACCACTATCTTTTGGATATCATTTGTATACAAATCCACTTGTGCAAACTCTTTCTCCAAGCTTTTAACGCAGAAGCAAATACACAGATGTAGACCATGATGTATAACTCACACCACACCTCTCTAGGTTTCCACAAAACTAATGATGTGATCTTTGTCACATTGTTTCTACTTAGTTTCAGTTGGGGAAGGGCTAACAACATTAGTCACTGCCATTAATGCCTTGTTTTGAAAATACTATTAGGTATTAGAAGAATCTTTTTTTTTTTTTTTTTTTTTTTTTTTTTTTTTTAATTTTTCAATTTGACTTATTAAGACTGCATTAAAAATAAACTACTACATAATCCATTATCTGAACTCAAACATTCAACCTCCCCCATCTCTCATACAAAAGTGGGGAAGTATTTCTGCATGCAGATTATGGCAAGAGCCCTTCAAACAGAGTAAAACAAAACTAAAGATGATATTCCATGACAAGCTGTATACTTTGCAGTTGGATGACAGAACTACAAATCTACAGAATGATTCTGCAACAAAACACCTTCTCTGCTGATGAAGCAGAAACCGTTGTCTCTGGGCTTTGAGAAAAAAATTAAAAATACTGCATCTAAACTCAATAGGCTCAACATTGCTGATGCTGATACTTCAATGTTCTCTAACAAGTATATGGCTCACAGAAAACTCCTTGTCTTAATTAATAGCTAGTTTTTCTACTCTGTTTCACTTACGACAGATGACTGAAAAAAAATTGCATTTTTTCCCACATTTCCTGTTGCTTTCAGAGCCAATTCGCAAAAGAAGAAAAGGAACAAGCACCTGCCTAAGAAAAAGATATTCAAAAAGTATAAAGATCAAAGTCTATAATGTTGGGTTTATTTAACAATGACAAAAAAAATGCTAATACTCTTCCAAACTCTACTACTTTAACTTCATGGCTTTCTTGAAATGTATCTCTATTTCTAAATCAGATACTTGTCTGTCAGTCTCTTCAATTCTCTTCCTACTTTCATAGATTCATAGAATGCTAAGGAACCTTAAGGATCACCTAGTCCCAGACTACTCTTTTAAAAATATAGTGGTTGGTGGTAAATATATCCATATATATATGGATATATATATTTCAGTACTAAATCATAGTCTACAAACATAGTTGTGCTTACTGCGAGACTTTCAAGCAGGAAATGCAGCATAATTTCTGAATTCCTATAGAATGGCACAATATTAGGTAGAGCTACAGATGTGACAATCTGGCTAGTAGATGGAATGGACAAACTTCCCAGAAAATCACTAACATTTATTGGTCTCTATTGCATTAGATGATCTCCTTTGGCTGTCTCAGAATAAAGTCTCATCTAAACTGCTCTTCACTTTGACCATCACTAGTAAATGATATTTTTGTACTTTCCAAGGCCTTTGACATCATCATTAAATTTTGTTCTAATAGGAAGAAAAAGCATCTCGACAGAAAGAATGTGAATGTTGTCTAGTGCAGAGAAATAAAGTTTTGGGTGAAAAATAGGAGAAGAAGGCTTAGTTGAAACAGAACTTAAAAACCACCCTAAAAGAATACAACATGCATCTCAAGGACTCTTTATCATGACAAAACATGAACTACAATTAAAAAAAAAATCTTGAGAACAAAATTTACTTCCAATTAGGAAAGTGTTCTTTTTTTTTTTTCTACTGTGAAAGGAAAAAAGCGGGCTAAAAATGCCACTAAAGGTCTTGTTCAAGAATCCAATCTCTTCTCAAGGGAACAGAAAGAACCCTTTTAGTTTCAATGAGTAACCAAAAAATATTGAATAGAAAAAAGGGAGGAGGATGTTTGGAATCAAACCTATCACACTGTGTCAGTCAGGCCCAGAAATGTTCCCTTCAGCCTTCTCTAAAGCAAAGCCTGAGAATCAGAGGGAAGTTGTGCATCAATCACAAATACATGTGATGGGGAACTTGTGCATCACCTGGCTTAGAAGAGGAACATTCAACACTTTCTGCTAATGTCTTGGACAACAGGAATTTAAGGATCTCTCTTAAGGCTTATATTTCTATAAATGGGACATGTAGATGTCAGGTTCTATTCTGAGTTCTTGCACAGTTCAAAGTCACAGAATGGAAGGGAACAAGCTTTGGAACAAAAGCAAAAGGACATTTTCACTGTTCAAAAGAAAACACAAAAGGATCAGACTTTTCTCTCTAAAAAAATGAGAATAAAAAAGTCTTAGAAGGACTTCTGGACATCTAATAAATCAGTAAATCTAATATTCAATTCTAAAGAAAAATAGCTTTTGACAGCTCTCTGAGTAAATCTCCCCTATCTTGTAGCAGTGTGCTTTTTAAGTTTTGGAATTTTTGTATTGTTATATGGTTCGTTCTATGTACCCCCTATGTGCTCTCCCTGTTTGAATCATCCCCCCGGTTACTGTTACCTGTCAGTCTTGAGTTATGTAACCCCCAGACCCTGCCTGTCACTCTGAGACCTCACCTTCAGCCTAGAAAGTTCTGACAGGATCACAGAGTGATTGGACAGAATTCCCGTTTTCCCCGCTTATCTCTAACTGGTCCCAGGTTAGACCCTACCCCCAGTTCCTCCCCCCTTTATCAGCTGCTGTACTCAGGTGCTCGGGGGGCTTTGCCTGAGCTGCCACCCATGACTGGGGTCCCGCTGTGGGACAAATAAAACCAATGGTTTAAGCTCTAGTGGAGCCTCCCTCTTTCTGTCCTGCCATCGCCTCTCGCTTCCGCAGACAAGCCGAGACCTACGGGTTTGACAAAGTTCATCTCGCCTCTGAGTCATGCCCTCTCTGCAGCGGTGTCAGGGCTGGCCTGAGCAGACACCGTAACGTTATCTGAGACTACTGCAAAAGAACCCAAATGGGGTTCTGACTCAAGGACAGAGTGAAAGACTGAAATGCCTCCCTCCAGTTTTGGCTTGCTCTTCGGATCCCGTAAGATGTTGGAATCCACCAGAACACTCAAATCATCGGAGTATTCATTTCAGGATGAGCAGGAAGGAACAACGGAGCCAAAAAAATCCTTTATTTAGTGATGTGGTAGTATTAATAGTAAAGATATTTCTTCCCAGAGATATTATAGGTCTCCTTTAGAGGAAGAAAGAGATGATGAATCTCAATGGCACTCAGCTACCTATCAACTGTGAGAGGCTCTCAGGATGCCTTACACACTGGTGTGCTAATAATGCATCACAGGACATCTTTTCCAGTCATTAAAAGGAGTTTGGTTGAGAAGAAAGTATTTGATTTTACCGTTTATATGGTATCAAGTTTTATGTAAGAAAAAGGCCATGCTTTTACATTGTGCAAGGGTTCTATATGCAGCCAGTGTTGGCTTAAGGTCTGAAGAGCAATTGTCACTGCATCCTCCTCACAGGAGATGCACAAAAATAGCAACTGTAAATCTATTGCCTGCCTACAGTTACTGGGCAGTCACCACTAATAACATTTCAGCAGTGCTGATTTTTCCAGGTGTGTTGGGTTTGCGTCGTAAGCTTCTGGCAGCAATGGGGCTACAGAATCACAGAATGAACTGAGAATATATGAGAACTGCTCTACAAACATCAAGGTCAATGGAGAAGGAGGTGAAGAAGGTACTCCAGGTGAGGGAGCAGAAATTCCCCTACAGCCCATGGCAGGTCATGTTGGAGCAGATATCCACCCACACTTGTGGAGAGCCCCAAGTTGGAGCAGGTGTATGCATGAGAGGAGGCTGTGAACTTATGGGAATCCTGCACTGGAACAGACTGCAAGAAGGACCTGTGGAACTATGGAGACACAATAGACCAGGTTTGCTGTCAGGACTTCTAATTCTGTGGAGAACCCACCGTGGAGCTGTCTGCTCCTGTAGGACTGCACCCTGTGGAAAGAACTCATATTGGAACAGTTGGTGAAGAGCTGAGGCCCATGGTAAGGATTCATGCAGGAAAATTTCATGGACAACTGTTTCATTGTCTCCTGTGGAACACTATCCACACTGGAACGGGAAAGAATGTGAGGAGTCCTTGCCCTGAGGAGGAAGTAGCATCAGACATAATGTGATGAACTGACCACAGTTTATCTCCCATTCCTCATCCCTTTGTGCCACTCTAAGGAGGGAAGTAGGGAAAATCATAAGTCAGTCATAAGCACAGGAAGAAGGAAGTGATAGGGAGAAGATGTTTTTAAGATTAATTTTACTTTTCAGTGTCCTAGGAGGCATTATGTTGTTAATACATTCAACTGATGTCTCCTTGTTCAGTCTGTTTTGCCTGTGATGGTGTTCAGTGAGTGATCTCTCCCAGTCCTTATCTCAACTCATGAACCCATTGCTTTATTTTCTCTCCCCTGTCCAACTGAGAAGGAAAGTGAACAGCTTGGTGGGCACTTGGCTTTCAGCCAGGGTCAACACACTACACTTGCAAAGACAGCTTAAAGAGCAACAATATCCAAAAAGTAACACTGTAGTCAAATAAAAAAAATAAAAATTAAAAAGAGTTTTTATCAAAATTAGTTTATTAAAAGCTTTATGGTCCAACATCTAAAACTAAAGTACTTGCAAGCCAAAGGGACATTACTTACAGGTACCATATTGGAGAGTTAAAGGGCATGTGAGCCAAACATGGATAGATGCTTTGGAAATATATATATAAAAAAATCAATATCACTAACAGAAGGGGAACTATTAGCGGCAAGACAAAAAGTTGAAAATATGTCTAAAAGAGGAAAACAGAAAAGGTCCTGAACTTTGCTTATTTAAATATAAAAATGCAATGAGGCAAGGTAAATGAGAGTATCTGGAAAAATCTGCAAGAGACATAAACCAAGTACTTTTTCAAAAACATCTGACAGGAAACGTCCTAGAGACAAAGTAAGGCAAACAGATGAAGGACTTAGAGACAGACTTATCATGAACACTCAGAAAACAAAGTATGATGGGGAAAAAGGAACCCAAATTCCAAAGCAGACAAAATCTGTAAAGTCCTAAGGAACAATGTCATATAATTGAATTAATATTGAATAACTCAATAATTATTGAATTAATATTAAAAAAAATTTGCTTACAAATGGAAAACTTGATGAACAGGAGAGGAATCAGCATGACCAGGTAGCAGTGCCTCAAACTTCATCCATTTTCTGAAGGTTTTAATTAGAATGTGAGAAAAGACATATGGGTGATGCAGTCTACTTGGACTCCTAAGTTGTATTTGACAAATACATTTTAATAAAAAGATGTAAAACAGTAAATAATAAGGGGTCTTATATGATTCACCTCTAAAATCCTAATTTCTAAGACTAATAACTAACAATCCTTAAATACTTAAACCATAAGATTTCCCCTGATTGTACGGTGGAACATTCATTCATGCAAATATTTTAGCACACAACACTGGCCTCCAGATTGGTCTTGTGCCACTGAGCACCACCCTCTGGTCTTGGCCATTCAGCTAATTTTCAATTCACCTCTCTGTCTGCTCATCTAGCCCTTGGATCAATAGCTTGTCTATGAGGATCTTAATGGGAGACAGTGTAAGTCCAGACAGACAATATCCACTGTTCCCCAGTCTACCAGGCCAGTCACTTCTGTTTGATAACTTGTCAAGCACAACATTTCTTTGGTGAGTCCATGCACACTACTCATGATGACTTTCTTGCCTTTGTGAAATGTTCCTGGAAAACATTTTGCGGGATTAGCTGCTCTGTCACTTTTCTGTGGATTGAGGCAAGACTGACTAGCCTGTAGATCCCTGATTTCTCCCTTGGTTTTCTTGAACACAGGGGTGACATTTTCATTCCTGCAGTCCAGAAGCACTTCTCCCAGTCATAATCTTCCTCAGCACTCCTGGGTACATCCCATCAAGGCCCATGGAATTATGAATGTCCGGTGTGAATAAGTGTTGCCTGATTTAATTCCCTTCCATGAAGCGTATGCATTCTTTTCTCCAGCATTTCTCCTTGCTCTCCGGGACCCAGGATTCCTGAAGACTGGCTCTTGCAGACAGACTGGAGCAAATAAGGAATTCAGTACTGCAGCCTTTTCCTGTGCCATCAGGTTTCCTGCCCCAAGCAGCAATGGGCTCACATTTTCTGTAGCCTTCCTTTGTGATGTCTGCACTTATAGAAGTCTTTCTTGTTGTCTTTGATATCTCTTGCCTGATTCAATTCCATTTTAGCTTCAACTTTTCCAACTGCATCTCTGCATGCTCATACAATGCGTCTTTCTCCTAGGTTACCTGTCCCTGATTCCACTTTCTATATTCCACCTTCTATTTCTTCCTTTTTGCATCTGAGTTTTGCCTGGAGCTCCTTGCTCATCCATGCAAGCCTCCTGGCATTTTTGCCTGACTTCCTACTCATTGGAATGGATGGCTCTTTTGCTTGAAGGAGATGATATTTGAATACTAAACAGCTTTTTTTTGGCCCCTCTTCCCAAATACAATATAAAACTATCTATTTCAGATGAGAAGAAAGTGTCAAGGACAGCTCTTTTATCTGAAAGTCTTAAACTGGTCAAAGAGTCTCAGTTCATCTCTTTTATGATAAATGGACTGTATAGGATATTTCATACCAGTGCTGTGCTATGTTAGTTATATGGCTGATAATTTCAAATTACAAGTTACTATTTTCAGAATTCTTAGGACACATAAGACAATTTATTTGCATAAAAGCAAACTTTCAGTAGAAGTGAACTCTTTAACAGAAGCAAACTTAAAATACCACTCAATTACACCAATGGATTACACAGAAAAAGTCCACAGCAACTTAGTTGCCCTGCCCAAAATTCCAGCAACAAAATAGCACAAAGGAAGAGAACAAAACACATTGTCTGTGCACATCTTGATGAATTACATCTAACCTGAGGTATAGACACTGCACAGCCTGAGAGCTGGGAAATTTCCATGCACCAGCTGGGAATTGAACCCAGATCACAAGAATAGGAACCTTGCATGATACCACTACACCACTGATGCTTCCCTGCACTCTCCAGCCATTCAGTATCATTTCACTCTAATCCACCCCGAGGGATCTATTAACAAGAACCTATTACCCTGCCTCAGAGGCAGGTCATAAGGACTATGCAGGAAAAAGATTTTTTTACCAGATGAAAATTACCTAAAGAACATAACACATATCCTAAAATACTGACAAAAGGTCACTGGATGATTAACTACTACCTTTTTCTAGGGAATTATTGAAAGAGTAAACATGGACAAACCTAAAAATGTCTTCTCTTTGTTTCTTAAAATATGGATAGTCAATCCTCTTTTGGTGAAGGCAAAGACTAAATTCACGGATTCCTTCCAAAATGGCTATAAAAAGACTTAAATTTCAAAACTGTAAAGCCAAGACAGTAATTTGTCTCAACAGTGCAGAGTAAACAGATGCGTGCTGAAGCTGGAAAGTGAAAGGAACCAAACAATAATTGTTCCATTCTGACTTCCTATACCTTTCATGTGGAGCAAAAATTTTTCGATGCATACATGGCTACTCATGACTCTGGAAGTCAAAGCACTTTAGGCATGGATGCAAGAAAAACATAAATATTCCAGGCAGAAAAGCAAGTGGACTGCAGCTGAAAGAAGTTCTTTGGTGCAATGTGTTCCATGGGCCACCTAATGTACAGGAGGTGAAACTTTCATCACAGCTTTTGCAGCTTAGTCAGGAACTCTGCACCATTTGAGAAGCATACTAAGGTGTTGCATTTTTTGAAATTATTTTTTTATTAATAATCTTTAATTAATTAATTAATTAGAATATTTAAATATATTTCATGCATTTAGCAATTGTACATTGCATGAGGAGCTGAGATTTTCTGATTGAATAGTATCTGTAAGATATATTCAGTCTTCATGGGAATTGAGTTAATATCAAGTTAAATGCGCTGCTTTTCCTCAGCTTCTTTCCTTCAAGATATCTAATGTAATATGAAGGAAACGTAACACAAAGGAAGAAATGAGTGGCAAACCAAATTTAAAGATTTCTGAACAAATACCTGGCCTCTGAGCACTTAATGGCAACTCCCAAACTTTATTTATTTACAATCTTTGTTTTAAAACAATTTTCTATTCGGTGAATAACTCCTGAAAAGATAAAAGTAGACTTTCAAATAAAAATACCTACAAACAACCCTCTTTCTTTGTCCTTACACTCAGTAACACATAGGAGGAATGGACAGGACTTCTATCTTTTGTAAAAGATTAACGATTGCTTTTTTTCCTAAAGATCTATTAGGTTAGATGCTAGGGTGGTGGGTTTGAAAGTAGAATTGAGAAAATGTAAGGGCTCTATAAAATAACATTACATTTAAGAATTAACTTAAATTATCATAAGAAAGGAATAAACAGAAATCTGTGATTGTATCAGAAGAAGAATCCTGGTTTTATGCTTAAACAAGATTCCTCTGAATTGAATACTACATATAGCCTACACTCATTATTTCCTGTGACAAGACTAAATGGCAGTCTGAAAAGATATCTCCTTCTCAAGGGATGGTTTCAGATCATTCTTTGAAGATATACATAGAGCTCCTGGAATTCCTTGTTACTGGGAACTTCTCATAATTTGTCATTCTATGGGACTTGAATCTGAACTTTCACATGCACTTCTTGAGTTCCCAAACATGTGGAAAGACAATGATCAAGAGGCACTCACAGCAATACTAATTATATATGAAATAGACAATACTCAAAGGATTTCTTTTGTGAATGTCCCTAGTTTTCCTATGATAGCTCTAAAGTTTTAGAGTACAACATGGTCTCGATGCTTCTCAAATTTGCTTTCTGAGAACTCACCTCTTAATCTTGATTCTCTCTCTTTGTCTCTACAAAATTCTTACAAACCTGAGTTTCTTCTTTCAGCTTATCAGTTAATACTTCCAAAGCAGGTAAGATCTCTCTCCATTATTATAGGTATGATGAAATAAAAATTTCTGTAGATCAAGAAAGATATCAATGCAATTGAAAATAATAAATTTGGAAAGCTGTCACTAATTTTAAAATGTTCTAATAATCCAAATAAGTAGTTCCATCAACATCAGAACTAAGGAAACCTGTTTTATTACCCATTGGTGTCCCATCATTGATTTACATTGGTGTATTACAGTATGAGATCTGACTTGGCCCATTAATAAGGACTCTGGACAAAACTCCTCCATTCTTTCAACTTTTTATCCCCTCCATTTTCCCACACCTCTTGTACAGCATTTTTGGGATCTAGTAAGGAATGTTTTCATGCTGACAGGATGTATTCATTCAGTCATCGATTTCTACAAAACTTGTAAGAATCTAATTATTTTCAAGAACTTTTTTTTCACATGACTTTGCTGAAACTAGACAATAAAAACCAAAGTTTCTGGGGGCATAAATATGATAACCTGTCAGATAAATAAAACCACCATACAAGCAGAGTTCAAAGGAAGAGGGAACTAAAAAAATGTGATTTTTTTTTCTGAACTAAGAATATTATGTACAATATTATTTAAAATATAGATATTTGGAATCAATAAATGGAAAAGCTACAAAACATATGTGCATATCTTAAAAGAATTCACAAAAAATAGAGAAAAACAGTATTTCAGATTCTATGTTTATAACCATCATAAATGAAAAAAAAAAAATCATAAAAGCTTTTACCAAAATGTTTTGGGGGCTGAAGTTTCTGTTTACAAAAAATAATTTCAGAATCTTCCTCATTTTTAAGGTACACATTTTCTTTTTGCATAATTTTAGCTATTTTTCTTTCAAGTAAAATCAAAAATGTTAGCTGATAAATTTCAGCCTGAAACAATTCAAAATTGTTGAAATGTGATTTTACAGACAGAATTACATTAAAAGTAAGGTTCATTTTGTAGGCAAGTTTTAAGTACAAAACCCAAGTTTTCTTCCTATATTTATATTGCTGACATTACCTATTGCTTATTTTGTGCATAAATTCTCTATTTTTTCCCTCATGGTCTTAATATTTACATTTCAAACTCTCCAATGCTTCATTAATATTTAGAGTCCTTTGCTTTATGGCCAGTAGATTGCTTTCCTTGATGGATTTCTAATTAACATTAAACCATTTGGACGCCTTAACATAAACTGAAATTATTTCAGGCCAATACAAAAGACACAAGTTTGCAAGTATTTTTAATCCATTTACATTTTAAAAAATTTTAAAAAGAAAAAAGATACTGAGTCTTCCCCAGTTTTTATCATTTAAGAAGCAGCATTTGAAAATTTTATATTCTAATCTCCTTGGGATGCTATTTTGTTATTCAAATAAACTGTTTTGTTAAGTAAGCAATATGAATTTCTTGTGTTTCTTTGTCATAACTAAGCAATATTTTTAAAAAATAAATTTGAAAGGAACACTATTAAAGAGCAATTAGGGATTTTATGCTGTAGTGTGCATTTGTGTACTGCCCTTGCAGTGCATCCTAGCAGAATATTCAGGTTTCACAGTCTCAGCGAGGGCACACTCACAGCCTGCTAATTCATACATGACATATGTGGTTTAACTAAGGAGAATACCTCAAGTTTTGCTCATCCTTAAGATTTTCCTTAATATCTCGATCTCTCTCTTCATTTGAATCATGCAGAGATTCAGAGAGTCACAGAATGGTTGGGGTTGGGAGGAACCTTAAAGTTCATCCGCTTCCACCCCACCTTTTGCCACAGAAAGGGACACCTTCCACTAGACCAGGTGGCTCAGGGGCCCATCCAACCTGGCCTTGAACACTCTCAGGGATGGAAAATCCACAGCTTCTCTGCTCAAATCAGTGATGGATCAATCACTGGAGCTTACGGAAAAATGGGTAAGCAACCATCTTGAGGATAAGGAAATAATTTAAAACGGCTTTAGATAGAGAAAGGCATAACTGCTCACATGGAGCTGAATAAACTGTTTCATTCCCTCTCCCTTCCTCTGCAGAACTTGGATCATCATCACATCCCTGCAGCACTTACCTATAAAATTCATACAGTGATGAGAGTCCAAGTGGAATATGACCAGACAACAAGCATGTTTTCTGGTCTAGCAGTACCAAGGTTGATAATATAAGTCTTAGAGAATAATACATACGGGAAAATCAGGACAGAAATAGGATGCAGGTACTTTTAATGGCACGTAATTTCCCACTGTTATCTCAAGCATCTGATGAAGAACAGATTTACATAAGAACCTTTGTGACTATGTCCCAGAAGCTAAGGAGGGACTTGTTGTCTTGACCAGAATGTCACAGCTCTGTTGTGCTTCTCTAGGGTTCTGGCAATTGTCTGTAGATGGCTGTACCTTCCTAAATAGTTGGGGACTGAAAGTCCTAACCTAAATGATTATGGATTCCAAAGCTTGAGCTGAGAAAAAACTGCAATGAAGCACCTTTACTAACCTAGAAAGAGGAGATAAAACACCAAACTGTTAAGCCTCCCAATATGTAAAATAGTCTGAGAAATATAATGCCCTGACTCTGAAAATGTTCAAGGCCAGGTTGGATGGAGCTTTGAGGAACCTGGACTAGTGAGAGGTGTTCCTGCCCTCAGCAAGGGGCTGGATCTAGATGATCTTTAAGGTCTCTTCCAATTCAAACCATTCTATGGTTCTAAATACAGTTCAGGTGAAGTGTGAGAAAGGCAAAGAGTTGCCTATATCTGCAGGAAAATAAAAAACCCAACTGATTAAGTATGAGCAAAATGTCCTAGTTTTTAAATTGCTACTACATAGGAAAAACATTATTCAGAAATGTTTTTCACTCTTTCAATGCTTTTAGAGCAAACATTTTGACAGGAATTACTTGAAATAGTGTCACACTGTGAAGGTAATTAATGAAGACAAAAGAATAAAAGAATAATAGTTAAGTATGAGAACAATTTTATAAGAACGTTTCCATCTAATCTTTGAGAAACAAAGCCCGTGTAGATACAGACAATAGGTTTAATCCATACAGATACCTTTTGTAATGTAAATCTGAGTAGCATGATAAAAAGAAAACTCAGAGTTGTCCTTACACTGTCAAAAGTTGTAACACTTCTAATAGATCACATCTAACATTTAAAATCAGCATGAATTAACACAGGAAAAAAGAGCTAAGAAAAACAATACTGAAAAACATTAGTTCGCATCATTTATTTTGTCTTCAGACTTATAGGTATACATGACAATTATAATGCTCTAATTTAGGTGTGATTCAAACACCACTGAAGACATTAAAAACAATATCAATATTTTCTTAATTCCAAAAATAACTAAATTACCTCTGAAATATTTCTATGATGATCAGAAGAATAACTTTGACCTTTGTGAAAGTCCACTGTTATTTATAAAGATGTATTCAGTTTGTTGATTTGGCCATGTTTTTGAAGGAAATTGACAATAGTAAATCAGCTTTTTGCTAAACTTAATTTGGCTCACCTTTAGGTAGTCACCTAATGGAGTAATTCCATGTTCCACCTTATTCCTGTTGTGCACGTCTGTCTTTGTATTTTCTTGGTTTTAATAACCAGGTAGTACCTGCTGATCTGGTCGTCAATCCCAGATGGATATATATGCAGAAAGAAAAAATAAAAGGAAAAAAAAATGTTTATTAATAAGTATTTGTTCCATTTGAATATAGTTGTGTTCTCAATATCTGTTGGTAGTAATTGCTGGCACCACTAAAAGAAAAAAACCTGCAATACACAACTCAAAAAATAAAAGGACAGGAATATGCCCATTGGTGGTTGTAATATGACTGTACCTTCTCTTTTTAGGGGGGTGCTTTGGGGATTTTTTTGTCGAATTCCGGGCATGCTTGTTATATTCAGCTTCTCAGAAATCGCCCATATGCATATCCTGGATTTCACTTGATCCTTAGCAGGACCTATTTAATCAAGCTGGACAATCCACAATGGTACTGAGCGTGTACAAGAGAATGAATTCTGTGTTTATTTACACTTGTATATATACACACATATATATATACATAGATGTAAAAAAATAACAGATTCTGTTGTGGGCATCTACATTTTCTAGGCATTTTCTACTGGTTCAACAGGAGCTGTCAATTAACTGAAAACTCACAGTCAGGCTCTGAAATCCAGTTCAGATTTTCTTGTATTTTACAAAGTACAAGATTTCAAAATTAATTATAGGCAAATATATCATAAAGAGCAACATTTTAAGTAAAACAGGGTATCATTATGCATGATGTAAAAGTGTATCACATGCCATCTCAAATTAAAAAAAGTCTGCTAACTTCAGAGAACAATTTTGCTGTCCCACTACCTGCACACATTACCCCAGATGATTTAAGAAGATAAGAAATATTAGGCAGATGTGTGCCCAAAACTGAAAAATAATCAGGTAACTTATAGAACTGATGGTTATGATATTTTTAAAAATTAAAGCAGAAAAATATTACTAAACAGAAATGAACAAGAGAGCTCTACAGAATCTACCACTTCTAATTTTAAAATCCATGTTTATATTTTTACTCTTACAGAGGATCTTAACTCTTAAACATACAAAATATTTAGGCATTCATGTACTTTTCAATAAAAGATACTCATTTACTTGCTTGTTTATAAATATTCAAGACTCACTTTGCTGTTCCAACATTTTGCATCTTCCTGGATTTCTGCTTTTTGCTTCACTAACTCCTCAAGGTGTTTTTCATCCTTTATAATCTTCTCTTCTGTTTCTTTTAACTTCATACAGTATGCGGTCCAAATAAATTCAGAATGCTTTAACTCATTCCTAATAGAAATACACACAAAATGAATCCATCTATTTGGAAATAATCCAAGGTAGTCCCTTTCCATAAAGGAAAATGTAAAGCAGATCTGAATTAGTAAAGATTTATTTTGATTCTCTACTACGTTCCTTGAACAGGTAAGCAGGAGAAAATTTCAAAATATACACCCCGGGATATTCATGCAAATTCAGCCAGATAAAAGAACTACTCATGCTACCAGCTCACTTGCACTTAAACAGCCTGCCAACATTACAACTTGTAATTGGACCTCTGAGCAGGCACTGGTGTAGTTAAAGGCAGTGCTTTGTTTCATACCTCACACGTTAACTAAACAAAATAGGAGTCAACACTCTGCTAGTGGCTGCATCTAGTTCAGAGCCATCCTCACTTAATCAACCCACTGCACTGCAATTTTGTGGGCAAATGTAATTTGTGAAATAAATGTTTCACTGGCATCAATTGTTCATGTTAAAAGGAACTTGAAATCAAGGTCAAAGGAGGGGTTAAGGACTTTACTTTCACTCTGAACAGGAGATTTAAGAGCATTATAGGAAGGAAAATCTGCCATAATTACAGAACAAGGTACTAAGAACTACAACAATCTTCAGGAAAACTCTCCATGAGATGTGGTTATAGGCCCCATTATAGGCTGAAAAAATGCCTTTTTTTACATTTGTGAATGGATTTGACAGAAAGGCAAAATAAATAGAGGCATATCAGGTACAAATTTTACAACTGCTGCTGCTGTTTGCCCATTATTTTTATTATTGTTTCAGCAGGCAGAAAAATGTTTCCTCCATGCTGCCAAGAGAACTGTTCTGGTCAATAGCATATTCCAAAGTGTGCCTTATATTGCAAAATAAATCCACCACTGCAGAACTAAGACCAACAGCCTGAGTTTTAGAGACAACTATCGCAGTACAACCCAAAAAACCTCCTGCAATAAGACAAGAGAAAACAATCATAAAGATGCCTCATCACTAATTCAAGAGCCTTTTCTGCAAGATTGTTTAAGAGACATTCTTCATTTACTTGCTTCCAAGATTTCATCTGATGCTGAAGCAGACTCACCTTGCAAGGTGTCACAGGCTGTGCATAGCCTGAGCATGAAGCCCATTTTGAACTCCTCCACTTCCTTAGGTCCCACCACCCATGAAAGAGACACAAAAATAGTATTTGGTATTATTCTAACAACAGACACCTAACAGTCGTAGGCTGTAATTTTCTTCTCATATTGCCTATCAGCTACAACTTTCTGAGTCGTAGCTGTCATGAAAAATTACAGCACCATCAGCCACAATGCGTGTGTGCGAGCCACCAGACTGTGCCGCGTGATTTATAACAGCCTCGGTATTTTCAGTTTCATGCAATCTTCATCATTTTCTCAGTGATGGCACTGAACATAAAGAAAAGAGTATGAACTGCAGAACAGTCTTTCAAGTCTGTGTCACCACAAATCTGTCTTTCTCATGCCTACCAACACTGTGTTATTCTAGTCCTCCTCAGACGGCAGCTGAAGGGATCTACTTCCTCTGTAAGCATGAGTTTAATTACCGGTTTAGCAAATAGCTGCAAAAAAATTTAAAATACACATTAAAAAACCCAAAAAACCCTCACCAACAAAACCAACCAGCCAACAATCCCCCCAAATATCAAAATTCACAAAAACCCAAAAATAAATGCTTCACTGAGGGATAGAAAAAACAGTTTTCTACTTGATTTTTTTCTGAAAATGCTGATATTCCTAAAACCACTGGTATCATTAACATTTCCAGTTTAATTCACAGTCTTGCAAAACAGGTTACAGAGTGCACAAGAGTCTACATCACTGTTGTGATATGAAAAGGAAATCATATAGCTAGGTGAAACAGAAAACACACATCACATATTTCTGTCGGTGTAGATGATTAATTTTTGGCATTATTTACCTATTGCCATTATCATGGGGATTTTACTTATACGATGACTTCTTTCAAATGAGCAAAAGATAACAAAGAAATTTTAAAGCATCTCAGAACAAATGTTAGCTACAGGAAAACACCACATTCCTTTCTTGCACATGGAACATTGTCAAGTGCCCCAATTTCCAACAAGACTTCCAAAAGTCCCAGAAAAACTGCCCATGCTGCCCTACAACTACTAAGCTGTGACGCAGTGACAGTTTAGAGGGAACTGAACAAAATCTTGCACAAAAAGCCTTTAAAAAGTGAAGCAGTCACAAGACAAAATAAAAAAAGATCAGATGATCGATTTTCATTGAAACAATAAGTTGGAGGATGGTATCTCAAAATCCCATATCTGTTTTTTTGATATATTTACAAATTATGTGAAAGGGTGGAGAAAGTAGTGAAATTAAAAGTCTGCATATAATGCAATTACAATAGGAAAGGTCAAAACAAGCTAAAATCTTCAGAAAAAAATCAGGAGAAAGTAAGCAACTGGGGAATAAGAAGCACATACTATTTCGTGTCCAAACTCAAAGATCAGAGAAATTAAGCACATCTTAAAATTCTAAATTAACTGTTTCTATTTGAGAGAAACATGTACATATTTTCACCAACACACAGAAAGCCTACTCAGTATTTAGCATAGTTAAAGAAGCTAAGAAGGTTAAATTAAGAAAAAAATGTGATGGAAAATATTAGAATAAGAAACAAGAGTAATACATCCCTCTTAAAGTCAGTGACACAGCTTAAGTTGGAATACTCCTTGAATTACCTTTCAACCCATTTCAGAAAACTACATCACAGAAATGAAAGTAAATCAGAGGGCTTCTTAGAAAAGTCCTTAAATGCAGAATTCTTCTTAAAGCACATTGAAAATAATGAAAATTGCTTTAGAATAAAGAAAGGAATAATATACAAAGAAATCCAAAGTCACAGAGAATATATCCAGGTGATGAAAGTTGACAATACATAGAAATATTTATTATTACATACACCTTAAGACTTTAACTCCTAAACTAGATAAATTTACCTACAACAGGAAAAATATGAATAGCTGCTGATCACACTTTATAAATACAAATCAATAAGGGATAAAGTTTAATAGTAAGTATATGATAGAATAGTTAAAAAAAGAAAATAGTAAGGAAAATATACTTTTAAAAATATTTTTTCTGGTGTTAAATGATTAAAATCACCTCTAGCAAGAGTTACTATAAGCAGAGTATCTGAATGCATAAATCACACGACATTGTGATGATACATCTTACTCGATACCTGATCTTTACCATTATTAAAATCAACATGAGGTTTGCAATGAACTTAACAAGTTACAGAATCAAGGTCCATGCTTTCTGACTTCTCTCAGCTGGAACTCACAAAGGAGCTAATGAGTATTTGATCAGATCATCTCCATATACATATTTAAACAATAATTAAAATTCCAAACATTATGAAGACATTGTGAAGCTTGCATTCCAGGCTCATATACATTAAAAACAAGTATTATTTCATACTCTTCACACACCTCTTCTTTTGCTTAGACATACATAGTGAATAGTGATGTTAATTAAAGAATCACATGGCAATTTTCAGAAGTCACTTCAGCTTTGTCAAGTGTTATTGCAAAATTCTGATCTCAGGTTTTGTATAATAAAATACTTCCACTTTAGCTATGTATCTTGCCACAACTTTAATTTTTCATATATTAATATTATTTTCAGAGTATAAACTAAGTTCTGAAATTAAGTTAAATCTTAGTTAATTAATGTTAACAAATGTGTTGACTGTGGATCTACCTTAGAGGTAAAAAAATATAATTAGCAATAATATCTCTAATATAATGTCAAAATTATCCTGACTCAATAAAACCAAGACTTAGAGATTCACTGGGAAGGTTAGGATGAAAATAGGAAAAATTTAGACATGAGGAAAAAAGAAACAAGTCAGAGAGAGACACACTTAGATCTCCAGTATTGATAAGCTATCCATCTTAGAGAAAAATACATTTTTTGATCTACACTGACTCATCTTTCTTGAGACATGAACAGTTTGGGTCATATTACAAGTGCATTGACTCTTTTCAAGTGAAAGGCCAGAACTCCTCAAACAGCAACACAATTTGAGTGAATACATGTTACCAAGATGCCTCCTGTTCCCATATTAGGGGTGAACTTATTAGAGAGGGAGCTGTGATCCTTCTTTAGCTCTGCTAAAGGTTTAGTGCCAATGACAGAGAGATCAACGGTGATGTGATATTTTAAAGAAATGGGATTATTGCATCTAAGCAACTTTCCCTTGTTCAAGAATGTGTCAGTAAGGTTTTGGCTCTGACTTGCAAGTACAGATCTCCCTGCATAGCAGACATCAAAAGCATCAGACATATTAGCCAAAGAAATTAGTCCCTGATGTTGATCATACCTAGGTCAAAAATATACTGTAAGAGTGCCCTGTTTTTCAAAAATCAGGGTTGTTTTCTGCTTCAAGGCTAAGTGACTTGTAAGATTATGTGGCAGGCAGCAAGTACTCCTGTGGGACTGACAGGTGTTTCAAGGTCCTGAGCACTAAACAGTTTTTGAAATAAAGTTGGTTTATGTTTGTAATATAAACAAACTGAAAATGATGCTACCAACTCACATTATTTTAATCAGGTGCAGCTCTTAACTATGGCATATGGAGTACCATAAACAGTAAGCAAAACAATCAATTATTAATTCCAATTATTTCTTGAAGAAAGAACTTAAAATTTAAAACCAAGAGAAAATGGTTTTAAACGAACAGCTGCAATGAGGTCTTCTTTACATGTCTCTGAGAGTGGGTCCTTTCACAGAGGTGGCCAGCATACCTTACTCTCAAATTCTACTCTATGTCTTGTGTTATTCAAACATATCTTACTAAAGAAATTGACATACAATTTAAGTAGAACAAAAATTCTTCCTATTTGGTACATCAAACAAAAATGTCACTCATGGTACCCTCTACTCTCCGTGTTACTTGAAGATTTTGTGTTGGACTTCATGGTAGACAAGCCTACAAAAGAGATTTCACTGACTGAATGCAGGCATTACAATGGGCAATTTGTAAGTATACTGATTTGGTCTGGGATCCAGTAATTTTCTTCATAGCAGCAGGTATGAGGCTTTGTTGTGGTTTTGTGCTGGAAATGGTGTTGTTCCCACACAGGGATGTTAGCAAGGCTTACACAGAGTCCAGCCCTTTTCTGCACCTCACCCTACCAGTGAGGCTGGGGGAGTGCAAGGAGTTGAGGGGGACACAGCCATGACAGCTGACCCCAGCTGACCAAAGGGATGTCCTACACCATATGGCATCAAGCTCAGTATATCAAGTTGCAGGGAGAAAGGGGTTGTTTGTCAGTCATGGTGCTTGTCTTCTCAAGAAAATGTCAGATGTGATGAAGCCTGTCTTTCATGGAGATGCGTGAACAGCTGCCTGCTCATGGAAGTGGTAAATTAATTTCTTGCTTTGTTTTCCTTGTGTATATGGCTTCTTCTTTTTATCTTAAACTGTCTTTATTTCCATCAGCAGCTTTTTTCATTTTTACCCTTCTGATTCTCCACACCACCCTGGCTCAGGGGAAGTGAGCGAGACACTGTGTGGGGCTCAGGTGCCTACTGAGGTTAAACCATGACAATCAGTTATTCACATCGCTTACATTTTGTCTTTTTTGAAAGTCTGGCTGTGTGCTGCTGGCTTGTAAACAATGAAAATGACAAAGTTGATTTCTGCTAGTAACAACCTCTGGAGTTCAACAATTTCTCGGCAGAGATGGGTTGGCCTGTGGTATAAGATTCTTAGGTATATACAGATGAGAATGACCTTTGGCAAAAGTGCATTCCTTGAGCAGAAGTGAATAACAGCTCTTAAGGTATTACACCTGTGCTGGTGGTGAGAGTATCTCATAGTTCACAGTCATATTTTAATGCCTAGAGAAAGCACTGCACTTGCTGTCACAGCACTGAGGAATCACCCAGTTGTCTCGCAGACACAGACAGCCCATCTCTTTGAGGAATTGAATACTGCTGCCAGGAACCTCATGAAATTCCACTGTTAGTCCAATAAACAGAAATCTCCTCTACAAATGATCTCCTCGACAAAACATCAGTACGTTGCATTCACAGTACTTCCTGTGAGCTGAATGGATCAGTGAATGGAAACAGAGATCCTGCAGTAAGAGAACTTCGGTGTCTTCATTTTGAAGAGACATGGCAGTAACCTGAGATGATAAGTGGATCTGTAGACAACAGACACCCTTTAAAGTCCTCGTTTCTTTACAAAGTAAGAAATTCAGTAACAAGAAACATTTCTTCAGCTTTGTAAATGCTTCTTTACAGGTAAACTAATGAGCCCAACTCTATAGAGACTTCAAATAAAATGATCCTTTAGAAGAATCAGGGAATGGGAGATGGGACAATCCCTTGCAATGACTGTGCTGGATGGGAAATTGACATTTACTGAAATGAGGTTACCAAGGACACCGGTTTGCACACAGAACTCAACCATTAACATTAGTCTTAGTGCCTTGAAGCATCAGTGAGCAGTGCAGGTTTTCAGTTTTCAACCCCTGCTGTACGTGAGGCACTTTAACATCCACTCTCTGGAATATCAGAACATTGCGTGCTGACCCAACTTAGGTAGTGCAGAGCACAACTTGACTTATGAAACTGGCATATAAATTCCTAGTAACCCAGGTAGATCTGAAAGTATAAGATAGATCAAATTTCATGAAATTTGAATACTATGAAATTTATATACTCCATAATTACCATGCAGTTTATTAAATACCTGATAATTGAAGAACAGGTGCTGTCACATGGCTGTGGTACAGAAATGTCTGCTACAGCCACTCAGGATATTTCAAAATTTATTGCTGCCTTTCAATTATTCTTGTGAGCTTTCCTCATCTCAAGTGAAAAAGAAAAGGCCACTGTGTCACTTGTTAGTTTGCCAGATACAAGCTGGCAATGAGCCATGGGCATATGCAGCAAAGTCAAGTGTAACCTCCTACCAAACATCAAATACTTGATATTCTTGTTCTTTGGCACAGTTATTCTTGGTGCTGACTCTCTGTCTGTATATTCAGAGATAGAAAGGAAGGACTGTTTGTCAGTGACTGGACATTAGTGGTGTCCAATTGTTACTATAGCTCTACTTGATGATCCAGGGGTTAATAACTTGACAAGAGGTTACAGCAAGGAAACTCCAACATAATCACTTCCATACAGAAGCTACCTTACAATCCAATAAAGTAATTTTGTTGGTTTGCTAAAAAAAAAAAAAAAAAAAAGAAAAAAAAAGAAAAAAGAAAAAAAGGCATTCTGATAAATTCCAGTAATTTATGCAGTGAATAAGAATAAGAATGATAGCAAAACATCCTGTCAAAGGGATTAAAAATTCATAAGCAAGCAATATGAGGCAAAAATGGCATGCTTTAGGAGTTGATTCATGGAACTTTGTGTTTGGATATAATTCTGGATGTCATATCTTTCTTATTCTGCTAATGCAAGCTAAGACAAAAGAGGCAAACACATATGTATAATTCTATTATTTTAATTGAGAAAAAAACCCCAAAACAACCCTAAAAGCACATTTTCTATAGTTTGATTGCCACTATTAAAACCAACAGGAAATGATGATGCCATAGTGGATAGCTCTTAGTTGTATTGACTCAACAGCATCTCAGCATATTTAATTTTCTCATACACACATACATCTTTTTTTCAGATACTTCATCCATCCTTTTCATTGTTTTTTGTGTTTCTACGAGTTCACAATGAACATCACTGCATATTTCTGATGTCAGGAAACAAGATTTCTGAAAGATTTTATGTAAAAAAAGCATACATAATGTTTGAAATAAGAAACAATTCCAAGACTTGTCTGATCCTTGTCAGTTTAAAAATTGATGTTTAATGTTTAAGTGCCAAGGAAAGACAACAGAATGTGTTGTAAAAGTGCATAATTTAAAGAAATACTAGCAAGAGGGCTTTCATTATGTTGCAGAATTTTGGCGCTATTTTGAATAGGTGGCTACTTTCATGGGAAGATAGTGACCTCTGGAGCAGAAAGAAAGAAATAATGTGCAAACTGAGGTTTCACTCAGTAACCTGACAAAGCCATTACTGAAACATCTCCTAGAGGCTGTGCAGCCTTTGCAGACAACGTGATGGCCATATTTTTAATGGGATAGATAACGTTGGGCCACTCACTTTGTAACAACTCTCAAATAGAGATATGCATGTCTGTTGTCTCTGCTTTTTAAAATATTACAAACATAAAAAACCATGATATAAAATCTTTATTAGAATCCATCTTCACTCCTTTAACTAGTTCTCTGAATATTAAAAACTAGACATTCAAAATCTAATAATTGTTTTAATTGCAAAGGTAATTAAGTATCACCTGCTTTTTAAGATCATGGCAGGAAAACCCAAACTTGAGTAACAAACAGTTAAATCAGAGCACAATCAAAGTCACATATAATTTACTTGACATTTAAAAATTCTGTTGAAATTAAATATATAAATAAGATAAATAAATAGACATAAAAACTTATAAAGACAGTATCAATAAGTGTATCTTCTTGTGATATGCAGTGCCAATTTTTGGAAAGAAAGAAAAAAAACTTTGAAAAAAAAGAAGGTTTCAAAATAGCCTTTAAAAATATTTCAAGTCTAATTCATTACTTATTTTTTAGTACATCTCAATATTTTAGCTGCATATAATATATTTTAGGACACTAAAATGAAAAAAAAGACATACAATTAAAAAAAATGTTACCAACTTGATTTTTAATTAGTATTTCAAACATATAGCACTGATAGAATGGTGATGTGTTTCATAACTCGGAAGTAATTCATGATAGTTCTTATATTATTTGTGTAATAGGCAATTAACTTTTTCATTTTAGAAGTACTTTGACATGACTGCAGAGTTCCCCAAAATTGAATTCAAATTAAAACAAATTAAAAGGAACAACATTATGAATCACCAAGAAAAGAACATTTTAGACTGTAAATACCTTGAAAAAGAGATTGTAATCTAGATTTGTTCTTAAAAGTTTTTACAGAAAATATATGGAAAATATAATAATTATTCCTAATATCTGTGCTTGAAATAATACAATATCCCACCAGTTTTAGAAATCAGTTTTAAGCTTCAACTTTCTTCCACTTTGGTTATTTAGACTGGTATCTTCCACATTAGGCATTTATCATAAAAAAATTGTTATCAATATTAAAATCAATACATACCATAAGTAAATACATTAGGGAAAAATGTACATCAACACTAAAGAGCAATTGAACTAGTAAACTTTTTTTGACAGCTTCTGATGTTTCCATATTCTGAAACACAGATGTCTGTGAAGTGAAGAGCGAAGAGAATCAATCCAAATACTATATATGTGGCTTTTACCTTTTCCAGGAAAAATCCCACATGGAATCCTCTTACAAAGTTAGAATTACATTCCATGTATGCTTCAGAGACATTCATTAAAGGCTAACAGCATTATCCTCCCTGGACTCTGTCAGCACTGAGTGCCTGTATGTAGTGGTACAGGTGTACAAAATGTAAAGCAGATATTGGTAGTTCCAGCAGACTGCTGTTCTCTAAAAGGGCACCTACTTAGTGGAAAGAAACTAAAAGAAACCTCTGTGTATGATCTGGATTTACCTTTTCATACACCCTGCTAAGCTTTGTCCTTGGATTCAGCTTTTCTTCCAGCAGAGGGCTGTGTTTCTTCACGAAGTCTATTTCCTCACAGATCCCTGTGTTGGCTTTCTTACATATTTGGTTCTGTACCTGTGGCAGCTGAGAGCTTTTACAATCAAAATGCCATTGTAGCTCCAAGGTATCTTCAACACACATTTAATACTCTGCTGAAAAGATAATTAGTACAACAAAATGCGAGTATCTGAATGACATCATGAATAACTAGTAAGATTAGGAAATATCTCGTCATAATGCTAAGACTTGCAAAATTTTGCTATAAGCTTCTTTGAAGGCCGAGAAAGGACATTGCTAAAAAAAAAGATCACCAGATATTGCATTAGGAGTGGAACTGGTTTATAAACTCATTCTTAGTTATCCCAGTATGTGAGTCAAGCAACTGCTCAAAGCTGGGGTGGTTTTGTTTCTATGAAGGAAATGAAAACACCTTGCCTTAAAGCATATGTAGAAGAGGCTATTATGACAAGAACAAGAACAAGAACAGCTCTCCCAAGCTTCCTAGCCTCCAGCTATGTTGATGTATGACATATGTTGGTACAGAGAAAGAACAGGGCAAGTACAGATCCCACATCCTTGTGATATACAAACTATGTTCAGTTCAGGGACCTTTCCCAAAATAAACATGGTTTCAGGAATGTTAAGCTAAAGGTACAAACTCAAAACCAACAAACAAAAGATATTTTCATTGTCTAACAAAACATTCTTGTTGCCACACAGAGGTATTATCTTGTGACTGCCACAAAGTCAGTCTTATTCAGTTTGTTGCATTTTCTTTTCTGACTTTGGCATAAACTTCCTATGGGTCCTTACAAGAAAACAGGTGACTAGACCATTGGTTGCTGAATGGCAACATGTATTTTATCTTGTCTAGGAAAAAAAAAATTATTAAGGCAGTGTTCTGCAGCAGCTGATGGGAAATTTATTGGTGCAAAACTACAGAAAGTAAAGTAAGAATATCAGATAAGAAAAAAAAATCAGATAATATCACAAGAACAGTAAAATTAGCCATAAATCTGAGAGAGAGAAGCACATTTTACTGATGCAAAAAAACACTCTACCTCTGAGAAGTAGCTGTGAAATACTTAGTGCACTCCCTTAAGTCAATAAATCTTGCTGTGTTAACAAGACATAAATCCAAAATTTGCAAAATTATTATTTCATTGCAATTAAGAGTAAGAGATTGCAAGAACAAGTGGCTTTTCTACATTGTACAAAGTGGTGCCTAACATTAAGATGAATAAGATGTAGCTTATATTGTATTTTTGCTCTATTTCAGAGAAAGCAATTTCTAAAGATTGGTTACATTAATGTAATTACCTGAGTGTGCTACAAGACATAGATGCAGCAGGAACTAGGAATAATGGAAATCAAGGTAAGTCTGAAGAAATAACAGGATTCAGTGACTACTCTGAATGGGTCATGCAAACTCTTAATTAATATCCTGGGTTTGTAATACTTAGATTAGAGATAATTATAACATCCCTGAGGGTCTTTATCCTCAATTCCATGTTAGTATTATCTTTAAGACAAAAAAAAAATATGCCATTAAAATTATCATCCTAAAAATTACAGAATTTACTCCAAGAACATGACATCATACCAACATAGCCCTCTGATAAACCAAGGGAAAAGAAACTGATCAATTTTCACAGCTAAACTTAATACTGCTTTATTTCGCCTTTAAAAAATGCTGCATCATTGCTTACATTAACAGAAAATGTGCTAATTATATTCTACAATTCTAAATTTTTGTTATTGAAAGAAAATGCTAAACACTAAAGAAAAAGCAACAGAAATGTAAAGCAAAACACATAATTTACAGCTACATCATTGTAGTTAAGAACATCAAAAAGTAAAAGGTAACACCAAGATCTGAGCTGCTATGCTTGCAGTTCTCTACTTCTGTAAAGCTGACCTTTCAGTGCCACAGATTTGCTCCTGAAAGCATTCTCTAACCTGCCAATGATTTCCAGTTCAGAGACTTTATTCAATCTCTTCCTCTGTTTTCAGGGGATTATAAACAGTCCACAAGAGGCAGTTGCTTTTTAGATGAGCAGCATCTGCAGACTGGGAGCACCAGGTTTCTAATTTCCAAGACAAGAGTTAGCCGTTGACTAAAGCAAGCAAACATTTTTCTCCTGTGTTAGGAGTGTGTACTGTTTGACACTTTCCCTTCAGAGATGGGGTTAGAAAGCATTTGGGACTAAACAACTGACTGGCCTCCATTGCACACTGATCTTCATGTAATGCTTACCCATCACCAAATACCATCAGGGAGGACTCCTGTGCTGCCACCACAGTCTGGACTGTGAGATGTTTGCCAAAGACCTCTGGGTGATGTGCCCCAGAATACAGACACGAGTACAGCCTTGATTTCACATCTGGCAACTTACTGTGACAAATTATGCTACTTTCCCAAAGCCTAGGTTCAGGCAGTACCTGCTTTTGCCCATGAACCAGAGCACAAGCAGCAAACTGGTAAGTAGGTCCTTTTTGTGTTTTTCCTTTTTATTCTTTAATTTTATTATGTAGATACCTGCAAAAGTTAATGAAAAATTCCTCAGAATCTGGGGTTTTAAGGATACATATCAATGATTATGTCAAATAATATGTATTAAATATGTAAGGAATTTATTCAAATTAATTGCATTTTAATTTTTCTCAAAACAAATAATTTTTTTTTTAATTTCTGGTTTTATCTGTAGTTTAACTCACATGTGCTATTTTATAATTATATTTCAGCTTCTGATTTCTTGCCCCAAACTAAGTAGTTATTTTCATTATCATGTTAAGTGTCTTATTATTTCTCAGAAAATGCTGAACATTTCATAGTACTTCCCACTTCTTTCCCAGATATGTATTCAAGTGTACCAAGTTCAGAAATGCAAATACTGTAATCCTTTTATTGTAAATTATAGTCATATATGGATTTTTACTCTTGATAATGAGCTGACTGAAAAATTACAAATATTCTTAGTTTCAATATCAGTACCTTTATGCATGGCTGCGAGGAGTTGCTGAAGCCTCCAAAGTGACATACAATCAATTTTCATGCCAAGCTTGTTCCTCCACTATTTCTCCAACTCCAAAGATTTTCCTCCCTCATGATCAGCCTTCAGCTGCTTAATTAGCTCAGTAACTTCCAACAGCAAATCTTCTGTTTCCTGCTTCAAAGTTAACATCTTTGCCATCTTTAAAAATACATTAGAAATATTTTTTAATGAAAACTTAATCATATGCACTTTAGTTGAGCTTCATTCTCAACACAAAGCTGGCCTGTTCACAGCAAGCACAATTGGTTACATTTCTGTCTTTAAAAATACATTATAATTGTTCCTTATGAAGACTTAAACACACACTCTGAATTCCAGCTCCTTTCTCAGGATAGAGCTGACTCTTCACATCTATCAAGGCAAGCACAACTGGTTACAAACACAACTTTCACGTTCAATAGGATTTTCCTCCAGCTTATTTCCAATGCAAAGCACAACAAAAATGTGATAATATAGATGGCATAAGGTTTTCATCTTTGTGTCCTTGCTTGGCCAAGTAATCTCCAAATAACAGTACAAGTTCCTCATTATCTCAATTTTCTCAAGAATAATTATTTAATTTAATTTTTCTAAGTAAGCATCAATTCATTAAAGTCTTTCAAGTTCTAAGACTATTCAGTACAATATCTCACAATATCTCAACAGTACTGTTTTTACTGGTAGTACACCAAACAATCACTTCATTCTTTGACTTTTGGTTATTAAAAATGTCTGGGCTTTTCTTTGGGGTTTCTTTGTTTGGTTTTTTTTTTTGGTTTTTTGTTGTTTTTTTTCTGTAAAAGATCCTTTGAGGTCCATTGTTCTGATCTACAAAAATGGGATTTATTTAAGCAAGGGTCCAAGACACTTCTCTTTTAATTCCACCGTCAATAATTGCCTAAATTATTTTGATTAAGACCCACAAGCATTTAAAAGAAGGAAAACTACTTAAAAAATAGAGTGAAATTTTGGCCTTACTGCTATCAACAAAAATTTTATCACACAATTTACTGCAGATGGGATTGCCTCAGGCTAGTAGTACTTAAAAGGTTGCACACTGTTTTTAAAAAAATGCACATAATCTATTTAATATTTAAAACTTAATTTAAAAATGCATATTCTGACTAAAGATGCAAACTACGTGAAACAGAACTCTGTTTTGGGAATATATTACAAATATCCTGTAACAGCAATGTAGTTATTTCTTTTACGAAAGAAACTAATTGGAAAAAATTCTAGAGTTTTCAACACCCAACATAACCAGTTTATGTTGGTTCAAATCCAAGAGGGCTTAAAATATAGCATGGATCTAAATACAGACATGTAAATTATCTTCTTGCAAATAGGATGATTTAACAGTACTTAATATATCATTTAAATGTATGTGACTTTCAGCTTGACAGATGATACACACAGATTTCAAAGGATACATCATTTACATATGACATGGAGCAGGGAACAAAATTAATCTGCAAGCAAGAATGGAAAGAAGTAACACAAGAAGTCAAGAACACAAGTGAATCATTGCAATGAGCACTTAAAAGGCTCATTAGCCTATTGGAGCTGAAAACCAGGGAGGAAAGATAATTACCACCCACTTATGCCCACATGTGAGGCTTTAAGGGTGCATACAGGTCCGGTATATGCAGCTAAGATGGACAAAACCTGTGGTCACAGTGTTGCATCACTCAAACATCCATAACTTGAGCGCACATAAATTTGAAAGAACTCTTGGAAGAATGCCACAAAAAAAATCCCTTTGCCATGAAGATACAGCAAACAAAAAGCCTATGCCAAAACAGGCCAAGAAAAATAAACACTGTCAAAGCCTTCCTAGCTCAACACAAAATACAGGAATAGGAAAAAGAAGACCTGTGCAGTAATGGAAAACAGCAAGACATTGGACAGGAAAACTGGAACCTGAAGAGGTATCAAATTAGTTACAGAGATAACAGTTTGATAAACAAGAATTAAATAAGTAGGCAAACACAAAATAACTCAATAGGTGTATCTGACATGAAGTAAAAATAGTCAGGGAAATACAGGGTTTATTGAACAAAACAAGCTCAGTGCATGAGATACAAAGATTAAGAGAGGAGTTTGAAGAGAAGAATGTAACTAGAACTACAGCACAAGATACCCCACATCATGAAAAATTTAAAGTGACAGATTCAGACTTAGTTTGTGTTCTTTCTGAGTTTCTGTCTTTGAAATATACCTGTATTGTATTGTATTACATGTCTACTGGACACATGGCTAGAAATAATTTATTATCAAATACATAAACAAATTCATATGTAAGCAATTAAAATCAAACACCTCTATATTTGTGGTATAATTATTTCATTCTATATACCTAATTCTTAGTTTTAAGTGCATTAATAAATTATTAATACTATAGCAACTCTACCTTTTCTCCTTTTAATTCGTAGTTATAATAAGGTCACTATCCAAACACTTCAGAATATTTTCAATCTCTGTATATTAAGTAACAACAACTTAGAAGAGATGTGGAAAATATACACAAGGCTAGAAGAAACAATTTAGGCTAACAATAAAATGAACAAACATATGGACCTCTCAATGTTTATCCAAATAATGTATGTTGATGACAAATTATGACATTGAAATAATTTCACTGTTCTCACATTATTTTAAATAAAGGTGAATGAGGCAATATAAATTTTCCAGTCAAATCAGTGTCTATACTGTAAATCTAGATGTAGTTCATGCACCTTAGATTCTTGTAGCAACTCTACTGCCATTGCAGAAATTTCCCTGCAGAGTATTTAACAACAATTGTGGAATAGTAATCTGAGACAGCCTTCCTGATGTGCTGCTATGATGACATTACTGCCAGTATTTCAGATAAATTATTTAAATATAACTCGTCTGTGCAGGCAGCTATCAGATCTTCTTGCTGCAGTGTAGATAAATGCAAAATTTATTAACATTTGGAAAACACTTTTTCAGTAAAAGTGAATTATTTAAATTGCACTAATCACTTTCTCAGAGAGGTTAATGGGAAGACCTTACAACATTTAAAATTATATATATATTGGATTCTTTCTTCCTCTACCTACCCATTTTTTTAAGTTCCCTTTAATCTTGTTTCTATTCATTTTATGAATCCATATAGACTAGGAAAAGATCATGTACTACTACAGAAAGAATCATGACATTTTCAATTTTGTCTTTCTATAATAATGAAACCTTTCAATCAAGGAATCCTTAAGTAGTGTTCACGAAAAAACATTGCTTACTATAAATGAGAGAAAATGGCACTCAGCTCCATTTGACGCTCTATTCAAGATTCGTAACAAAATTATTTTACAGATGATATCATTGAATCAGCTTGACTCTGACTCATTATGCATGAATCTATTAATCTTGATGATATATGGATATTACATTATGGTATTGTGCTATACTGATTGCAATAAAATATTTTCTTTTGCCAAAATTGTTAAGTAGATGAAAAACATAATGACTAGTAAATTAAATTCTCAGGCATTATTTCACGGAGTACATATCATATAAATTTTAAATTTTTATAAAAATCAACATAGTAATCTTAATTAACTATATATCTGATCCTATAAGGATAAAAATATACCATGAATGTCCCAGTTGGAAGCATTTTTCATCCTTCAATTCTAATTCTTGAATACGATAAATAACTTTGTTAATACAGGGTAACAGAATATTTACAAAAGCACAGCGATGTTGCCTTTGGTTATCCACATATTCTTGTCTGGAGAAAAAAAGATAATACAGAAGGATACTAAAGTTCATCTTCAGGCTGATATCAGATTTTGTCATACCTGATTTTCTTCCTTGAATTTACAACTTTACAACTTTGGTCTTGAAAGTGACTAACACAGAATGTACCAGATACCAGATCTATTACTTTGCACAGAAGTTGCTCTGACTCTTACTCCTTTTTTAATACAATGTCAACCACAAGGAGGGAGATTAAAAATTCTTGAAGAATATGAAGGAATAATTTCAAAGACATGAGATATGATAAAGAGGTCTAGGGTCAAGATACAATTCACTGTAACTAATTTTACATAATTAATCCCAAATGAATCAATTCTTACAATTTTACATTAGTCCTCAACAAGGATTTTGTCCAAACAGAAAAAATATCACAATCCAAAAAGGCAAATATTGCAGCTACTATAAAAACACCCAGAGCAAAATTGAAAAGGTCACAAGGACTTAGAGACAAGCTTAGACTACTCTTATGTACACAATACTTAGTTACAGCAAATGTTTGCTTCCACCTTATGAAGGGGTGAAGTTTCAGATCAGTAATTCCTGTGATGGGAATTTAAAGCTACATGACATAAATGAACTGTTTTATGAGAACATACGGATTTCAGAATTATGTTTTCTTTAAACTCTGTTAGCCTTGTAGCTACATAAATAAATGATGCTGTGTCATACTATTGACTGTTAACTATTGAGTTAATACAGTGCACAGGAATTTGATTGCAGAGGTCACTAATGAGAGGTGTCAGGAACCAGAACAAGATACTGAAACCTATCACTGGAGCTATTAAAAAATCTAAGAAGCTGTCCTACAAACATGAAACATTAACCTAATTAAGTTCAGAGGGATACAATGCTTCAATGTGCCTTGGAGAGGGACCAAAAATAACAACAGTAATAGAGATTAAACAGTAAAAGAGAACCAGACAGCCTTCATATACAGTCTGTAGATTTGCTTGGTTTTGTTTTTGTTTTTTTTTTTTTTCAAATAATAATCTCAGTGTTTTAATTAACTAAAGTGCCAGCCTAAAACATTAACAGCCTGTATGTTACAGAAGGCTCTTTTAACAAAACTTTATCATAAACAGATGTACTGGAATAGAAGAAATAGTTCATCATATTTTGTTTAAAAAGGCAGCTCACAAAAATGGATAACAAAACCCATTTTCTACTCTTGCTCTGCCTGTTTTTAGAGCCACAAACAGGATGCCTGCCCAGCACAATCCTAATAAAGCCTATAGAGTTTGCCCAACACAGAAGTTCAGATTTGAAGACCAGCATTAATTTCACTTAGTTGCTTCTACTTTTATGTAATTGTATTGATTCTGCTTACATCACTAGAGCAACTAACAATATAGCCACTTAAAAAACCCCTAGATTTTTGAAAAGCTTTAATTAGAATGCATTGTTCTTCTGCTGCTTCCTTCTTCCTAGGCAAATGCAAGCAATTTTACATGCAAGTCTTCTAATCCCTTTATAAAAGCAAGCTGGAAATATGAAGTGAAGTGCACCAGTGATACGTATCAGGTATATTTTTAGAGGTTAGGAAATACATTTTCACTGTTTCAGCTAAGGGATATGCAGCTACTAAACAGCTGATGTCCTTACAAATTACAGACTGGACCCCATTTAAGTAATGAAATTACAACGAAAAAGCAAATAAGAATGAAAACAACTCAATTTCAAACTATGTGACCCAGCTTTTTAAATTATGCATGTCTTTTGGGATCCTATTATAACAGGGGTAACCAATACTAACTGTAAAAATGTGAAAACAAAATGGATAACCTATGTGATGAATTATAACTTAGAAACTATAAGTTGAAGGGAGGTTCATAAGCTTGTAGTCTGAAACATTGTCATTTCAGTGGACAGGAGACATGTAAGAGATGAAAAAATCTACTTATTTGCATTTAAATGTATAACTCAAATTTACTACATTAAAGACCCCCACATTATTCATTTATAATTTACATAATTCAGAAAATAATACTGGCTGAAAATTTAGGTAGTTAAATCTCAGGACCACAAATTGAGGTAATTTACCAAAATACTTTATCACCTTTCCAAGCAGGCACCTTATGAATGATAAAATTGCATATTAGAATTTTCTAGTAAATTGTAGTTTCCAACTGAATTATCAACCTACAAAGAATGACTAGTAAAAAGCAAAAATACCTCACATCTACATTACAGTCTTCAACACAAAATATTGGGGAAAAAAACCAGCTAGATTATAGATTTTTGCAATCTTTTAAGTAATACTATGAAAAAAATAGAGGTATGTTTATTCCAGGCTGTCTGAAATGGAAAATAGTTGCCTAAGAGATGGTCAGAGAAAACAAAGAGCATGATCAAAGTATGCGCTTCACATTCTTCACACCTCAGTTTATTGATCCACCAGACTCAAACTCGAGACTGTTCCAGGGAAATGTTAGAGGAATGTAGGCGTGCCAAGCTTGCCAGCAGAAATGCTGAGTCCGTGGCTGACCTTTGACACTCGCTCCCACGCACCGCAGTGCAGACAGCATTGTTGTTCTGTTACCATAACAAGCTAACTGGATGGCAGGCTCAGGGAAATACCAAGAAAATTAAATACCTTTCAAAATGAAGATATGGAATAGGTAAATTTATAATACCTGTAACAAAGCTGCAAGTCACCATATTTTCAGCTATACAACTCTCCACAGGAAATTATGGAAAATGAATTATGAGTCACTTTTGCATGTCATTTGCATGTTAATAAATTTTTCAAGTTTGGTGGCTTTTTAAATTTTATGAATCAATAATTTTCAATGGCAGGATTCAGTGCTGTTCAAAGAAATGTACTGATTTGTTAAGCAGGAATTTTTAACTGTATTTGTGACAGGATGTCAGCTTCTTGGACTCAGTAAAGTGAAATTGGAATCTCCTAAAGGCTCATCCTGACAGTCAGACCAGATGGACCATACTAGATCCAACAAGGAGTACAAAAGAATCTGAAATTTTTAGTAAGTAAAAGAAAAAAAAAAGTATTGACAGATAGAATGGCTCTAGAGAAAGGAGAAAAAATGAGAAAAATACCACATTTGAAAGGGTGAAAACCAGAAGAAAAGCTTAAGATAACAGTTTCCATTTGTTCCTTATAGAGCTGGTAATACATCCAGGACAAGATATGAACAGACTATTATCTGATATGCCAGCATGTGTTAAGAAAAGGTGAGAACATCACTTGCCTGATGAACACAATGATGGATTCCACTGTGCAAAACAATACACTGAGAAAAGAGATATTGGGAAAATCCACGGTTGATGACAAAAACATAATTTCAATATGAGGAATGAAAAAAAGAAATAACACACAGCTCACTTAATACCTGCTGAAAATCTTAGCTTCAATTTATATAAATATTCCACTATTTTGGTTCACAGCTGTAGCTATCAAAATACAAAAAAAAATTTGTATTGTCTTACACACAAAAAAATTAAGAAAAATCCAGTGAGTTAGCACTCATAATTCTGTAGCATATAGCTCTGACCTTAGGGAATTGTTATTCTGTACAGAATTCCAACATTTTCACTCCAATGAATATAACCAGTACTTAAATCATTTTACTACAGTATAACTTTTAAGTCATTCCATGCAACTCTGTAAAGAAGCAAAAAAGGAGTTGTGAATCCACACACATTTATATAGTTTTCAAAATGTTTGTGTCTTGTCTGTATTATTAAATATAAATATAACTAGAGCAAACACATACAACATTTTAATTACTTTCTTCATACTTTAATGTAACAGAAATAATAATTCTGCTGCTAAAATAAATTTATAATATCAACATCTCAAACAGAAGGATGAGAAACTAAGCATTTTTGTTGAAGGCAAAATCTATGATAAAATTTTTTTCAAATGAAAGAGAACAGCATCCACATGTTAGTATTTCTCTCCACCTAACAAAGCTAGTACTACTATTCTTCAATCATAAATGCCATTGCCAAAGCAGAGACTTGGAATATTCATAAATATGCTTCATAAAAAGCTTATTCTATAAGAACCTTTTTCCCATCAATTCCCATACTTAACCCCTTCACCAAAAGTCTAGTTCACCATGACTGAGTGAACTAAGTGAAAATTGAGACAGTCTACCTCATAAGAACAACTAGGTATGCTTAATATCTGTTGAAAATGTTCTCATTGATTCCTCGTTCACTGTGACTATGCCATTTGTGTTCAAATTTTTTGTCTTTCCACAAAATTCAGTCAACCTAAATAGAAGTGATAAACTAATCATAGTTAAAAGGAAATAACATTCCATGAACAACCTCCACTTTATCATTTCCTGACCTCCACATGTTCACTTTCTGAAAATGCAGAAAGTGAACGTATTTTGCCATTTGATTTTAGGTTCTTAGAATTAATTGCGCAATTTTGTCTGTCCTAAGGTGATTCAGTGAAGACTTATAAACACTGAAAGGCAGCCCAGGTTCAGTTCAGAATACACAAAAGAGGATTAATCAACCTGAAATTCTTTCCTCAAACTAAACTGGGTGCAGATATTCCAAAACAGTACTTTATATTTTTAAATAGCAATTTTAAGCATTAAAACCTGTTATGGTGATAGTCTGGTCTTGAGAACAAACCTTCATGTAGAATTTTGTAGGGGTTAAGATAAACCATCAGCTGTAAGACACCTACTAGAATTACTATTAAAATCAACAAAGGACAAGAAAAAGTTGTGCTTTCTTCCTCTTGCAGGAACCAGATCCCAAGAACTAGTTCCTTACTAGTTCCTCTTTCTAAGCTTTAAGCAAGAAATTAAGAATAAATAATGTACTCTCACAAACCTCTAATGATATACAAAACTAAAAAATATTACAACATCATCTCACTGCTGTCATGCAAATACCTGAAATTGTCCAGTATCAAAATAATTTTTTTTTCCTCAGTGTTCCACTAGTCTTGTGGTTCTTTCCAGCTAAAAATCTGCACTTCAAATAAATTTAACACCTATTCTTCTTCCACACACCTTAGTGCAACTCTGAATTCTAACCAAACAAACCAACCCACAGACAATGACATAGGATGAAAGCCAAGAACACTGGAAATTTGTACTACAAGGGTATTAAATCCAGGTATTCTGTGCCATAGTCATGAATGCCCCACTCTTTTTTTACATATTCTTGAGTCCCACTATTCTGTCATGAATTGGAAAATACAACTTCTACCAAGTTGTATTTAGAAAATAAATACTTTAAGACTGAGAGCACATTCTAGGACTTGGGTTCACATAAAACATAACTATGTCTGACTAAAGATGCTACCTAATCTTCTGTTTCCGTGTCCCTCCTCATACATTCCAAGACCAGGAACCAAGAAGGACAACTGTCTTCATCCTCATTCTTGTGAGGTCAAAGAGATCTGAGAGTAGCAGAAGCAAGCTCCATGGTCACGCAAAACAATATGATGCAATTGTTAGAAATGAGCACACATGTTTCCATTAACATAAGAATCACCCAAATATGTTTTAAATATGGTTAGTACCAATGTTCATGCTACTAAACATGTTAGTTATTTGATCTATCCCCTTACACATAATTAAAGTATCATGTAGTGTCACACAATATTTTTTAAAATATTATTAAATCTTAAATCTGCCATCTTCTATTCTATTGTATATGTTTAAATGAAATACAGTGAATTTTTGTTACCATAGTAACCACAGTACTGAAGAAATTTAGTTTTGGCATAATTGCTGCATATGTTCATACAAATCACATCTCTTATTCTGAGCATTAGAAATGAAGACACTTCTTAACTCCATTTTTTAAAAATAGAGTAATGAAGGAACAAAAAATGAGATGGAGTATTTATAGACATAACACAACATATTCTTGTTCAATTCACTCATTTGCTTTTCTTTTATAATTAGAGTATATTTTCTTGCATTCTATTAAACCATTAGCTATGTACTGTTTAAGTTATCTTTTTATGTTGATAATTAAGCCAGTTCTGTTGTAGTCATTAAATTCAAATTATTATTTTAGAATAATAAATATATTATTAGTCAAACATCCAGGAAGAGCTATAGAAACTTTAGCAAAAATAAACACACCAAACAGTCTGGGATACACTTATTTTGTTTTTATCATTTGCAATGAGGCTCACATTGAATAAGGATAAATTTATGTGTGTCTTTAGTTTCAAGAAATAGTAGAAAAGGAAAAAGCACTCTAGGCATACTGACACTCAGTCTTACAACAGCATAATTTTCTCAGCAGCATTAAAAAACATGCATTCAGCAGGAACAAATTAACTCAATTCAACCAGCCTATGAGTTATTTACAAATTCCTTTCCACTTCCTTATCAGCTGCCAGAATGAATCTTAAATGTCTCATAAAATCCCCAACCCAAAACAATCCCATAACTCTATTGGACAAATTAACAGTAGGACAGGGGAATTTCTATGTTTTCATTTCAGAACTAGAATTCTTTCATCCTTTTCCTTCTCTAACTTTATTTGCTCAATAATTTAGTACTGCTTCTGTTGTTCCAGAGCTACCTTATACTTAACAGGTTTATCATCATCAGTACCTTTCATTTTAATATTCAGAAATACAAACAAACATAATTTCTAAAGGAGTTTGGTAATTCTGAACAGAGGTAAATAAATCATAGTTAACATCAGCACAGATCATCTCTGTCTGAAAACTTTAAGTCTTGGAAACTCAGAAGTTTTTTATTAAGCCATCTCATACATTGAACAAAATCCTGCAATTATACGATGCACTGCAACAAATAAATGCAAAGCAGAAGTCCAACAATTAGTTTAGCACACAGTGTAATGCTTCTAACTTGAAATACCAACAATATCATTGTGAGTTTACCTTATCTTCTCAGACTCTTCCCGGCATGAACAGACCAAAGCTTTTATGAACTTGTGGAATTGATCCACACAAATTTTGAAGGATACAACAAAATCTTAAAAAAAAAAAAAAAAAAAAAAAAAGATGATAAATCAAGAATCATGGAGAAAGTTCATATTATTTGAAACAATCACTGATTTTAAGATGTCTCACAGCTGTTGCAAAGATTTTATAACATCCCTATGACCATTAGAATCAGTGAAGCCTGGTTTTCCAGAGATACGTGTACAATATCTCCCCACAGAAGCCCAGTGTCACTGAGCCTAGTGCCACGGAGTCTGACCAACCTAGCTTCCCCTAGTATTCCCTGCTGGGCATGTGCACAGGACTGTTTGGCTGGCTATTCAAGACGTGCCGATCAGTCAGCTGACTGCTGATCCTACAGAATAGGTGCAGGGCTAATTTATATCCTCTTCCTTTCAGATATAGAAACAATTAGAGCCTGCCAATTTTCATGAAACTTGGAAGAATTTAACACCTTTGAGTCTCCTAGCCATCTGTCAAATCTAGGTGGAAGAGACAATGCTACCAGAGTACAGGCACTGGCAGACTATATAGAGTGAGAGCAATGTACTTTGTTTTCTTAGATATAAAAAAACACCCCTCTTTACTTGGAGGGTCCCTACAGTGACTGCTGTCATTTGCTTCATTACCTTTCCATCAAACTATATTTTGTCAGGGTCTTAAACTTTACTATTTCATCACTAAAAGTAAAATTTCATACAGGTAAAAGAGAAAAGGATCAGATCTCATACATAGTAAAAACTAAAGAAAAATATAGAAAAAACCAAAAACAAGTGAGAGAACAAAGCATGGGGTGCCTGCAATAGTAAAGAAAAGCAGGTGGAATAGTGCATTCAAGGAATGAAAGGTTACGAAGGTAACAAAGTAAATGAAAGCTGAAGGAAAGCTGAAGGACAAAGCCTACCTGCCAAAACGGTAATGGGACAATACAAATAAAAGTGAAAGAGCATCTGTAAGAATATAAAATAAATTGATTACTTAATTAAGCATTTACAGAATTCCATGATAGAGCAGAAGGGGTCAAACTGGGTTGAAAAATTATTTTCTCTTTACTGATAACAAAAGTGTAGAAGAATGTTAAAACAGACTCCATTTGCAAAATAATGCCTCAATGGGTTGAAAGATCTAAGGCAATTTCAACTAAATCTTAACCATTTCTGACAAATGCATGTCAAATCTGTTTTTAATGTTTTTTACTGACAGTTTCTACCAGATGTCTAGGCAAACTTAAACCAAGCTTTTTAACCATCTTTGTCATTAGTTCGCCACCCTAATGTACAATATACTCTCCTTGTCACATCTCTATGGACACAGAAAATAATGGATTGATTCATTGTGTAAACAGCTTCCTAAGATTTGAGAACTGCTATCACTTTCCTTCTCTACACTAAACAGATGAAATTCCTCTAAGATTTTGCACACACACCCTCCTACCTCAGAGAGTATGCTTTCCAACTCTTTTCCTGGTTTCTTTCTCCAAGTTCTCCCCAGCTGGCCCAGGTCCAGATATATACCCTAAGGAGGCCACAGCCTTCCAGCAGATGCCTCACCTAAGAAGAGTGAGTAATACTTTTGGTTTCATACCCTGATAAAGCTCTTGTTTCTATCCCAACATCACAACATGGTTAGCTCATCAATTTACAGACATTTTCATACTTTATCTAGCATTTCCTTGTCCTCTGTACCCATTACTTCTGCTAATGGATAATACTTGGTATGTTTTCTTCCTAATTCATACTCTACTCTCTGACTTCTCAAGGTCATTTCACATTTGAAATGATCCCGTCCCTCAGAATGCTTGCAGCTCCCCTCCACCAAGACGTTGTGTCCAAATTGGGAAAGAATCATGCAGTAAGTGCTTGCAGTCAGCATTGTTTCATTGTTCTTCAGTGGCATACATAAGACATGGCTTTACTGGTTCTGTGTTCTTTCAAAGAAAAAAAAAAGAAAAAAAGGACAAAGGAACATTTTAAAATGTTGATCCATCTCTATTTGATTTCTCATTTTAAGTTGTATGTATTTTATTAATTTCTGTTTCAGAGGGGCTTGAAGTTAAATAGCAATTTTAGCCATTATGTATATTATATAAATAGTTCACTTGCAAAGTTTAGAAAAACAAAATGAGTTGAAAATTTGGCAGGATCATACAATATATTTAAAATAAGAAAAAGGAACACAACACACCACTAAACAACATGAAATTGCATCTGTGTGTTCTCTAGCTTGAGAAGATCTTGCCAAATTCCAAATTGAGTGCTGAGTAACTATAAACATATTCGGTTGGAGTAAGATGTATTTTGTGGCACCGCTCACATCTTAACAGCTAGTTAAGTCTTGATGTTATACAGAATACTTGTTTAAAAGAAACTTAACAGAAAAATATTTTTAAACTATATAGTCTCAGACTCCATTTTTATAAGGATCCAACATTAAAGGAAAGACTAATTTACACAATCGAATAGCTACATTGAGAGCACATTCTTGTATCAGCCATGCTCATGAACATGGTATGAACTTTTTGCTAGGTTCACTCTCTATAAATTTTTTTTATCACGGATTTGTTTTCAAATACATAATAGTTCACTAGGTACACAATTCAAAGCTCTTATAAACATCCATTTTTTGCTAGATAAAGTTCTAATTTCTTATCCATAGGAACAGACTGAAATAATCCTTAGTGTCTTCACTTTGAAGGGAGTGAAGCCAGTGCAAAGCCCTTTTAGATGCATACAGATAGCCTACAATTTAACATCACCCTTCACAAGGGGATGCCTTCCCTCACTCCGTCTTCACATCAACAGTTTCAGACCTACCTGTCCTATTATGCAAAATATCAAACCTGAAACAGTCACCTAGAGTGCAGTTACTGCCACCATGTCCTCATTTAATTTAGCTCCATCTGAAAGTTCTTTACAAAAAGGCATATATATATATATATATATATATATTATATATTATTATTATGTATGTATGTATGTATGTATGTATGTATGTATGTATGTATGTATGTATGGTGCTGACTATTGTATCCACATCTTAACACCACACTTTTAATTCAGGCAAACTCTAATCACACAGAGGCTGTACAATCTGAAAAGATGAAGGCATTTACAGAGTGATTTGAGAATGCCTCAGCAGGGATGCAGGCTTAGGAGACACAGGTATCAATTTTGTACATGATAGTGGCACAGAGTCACTAGAAGTTGTCATGCTGCAACTCTAGGAGCAATAATCTTAGAAATAATCTTACAAATCAAACACCTTCAGAACCTTAGTCAATCTCTCAATTGCCAAAAGCATACTCAAATTAAAGGTTCTCGTTTAGCAAACATAATCAGATTTCCAACCAGGACAGTTTGAAAGAACATGACCAGTCCCAAAATGTTTGCATTTTATTTGGGATCATAACCAACTCCTTGACTTTCAATGTACATCTCAATAAGATCAGTACAGAAAAACAAGAAGGAATTTCTGCTCAGGGTATGGTCTGATGCAGCACTCAGTCAAGCCTACAGGCACAGCACCCATGAGCCCATCCCTGACAGTGTTCAAGACCAGGTTGGATGGGGCTCTGAGAAACCTGTTCTTGTGGAAGTTATCCCTGGCTGTGGCAGGGGGTTGGAGCTGGATGGTTTTTAAGGTCGCTTCCAACCCAAACCATTCTCAGATCTGAGCAAACTCCCAACCTGCTCTATATCCCTCTTCTGCCTGATCAATGTTTTCAACTTCCAGTGCTTGCATGGCCAATGCCCTGAAATCACCTTGATTTTTAATGTTTCCAGTTAGTACTTCACTTCTGAGGTTGATTGTGCAATGAAAATTTATAATGGTAAACAGTACTCCATCATCCAAAGTTTGGGAACTAATATTTTAGAGAATGAAGCCAATCTTTGCCTCTTTAATTCTTTCATATATACCTTATTAGTTACTAATAAATCTGCTCCAGAGCTGTCCCCATGATTGCTGCCAGTCCTGATTATTAAGAAACAGTCCTGGAAATTCTTACACAGTGTGAAAAGCCTTTTCACACAAATTTAAGTAGAGACTAAGACTCACAGAGGGCTCAAATGGCACTCTTAATTAAATCTGGTTCCCTCATGAGAAGTATATGCTCAGCCTTCCATACTTCTCCTTTTAAAAATAGGAGGTTAAAACTAAGTTAAATGAATTGGCAAAAGGTGCACTTCTTGTGTTTACTTCTAGATTGCCCTTTGCTTCCACTTTCAACACCTTGTACCACACCAGAAAACAAAAGACATTTAGGGGACAGGCCAAAAATACAAAAATCACTTTCTCATGTATTCTGTGTCTTTCTCATCACTTCTTTGTGTAGACTTTATGTGAATTCTAGTATATTTGACTTCAGCCTGTATGTATTGAATGAGAAAAAAGGAAGAGGGGTGATGAAGTCTTTAACTACACTTTACTTCCTCAGTACAATCTTGGTGAAGACAAGATGTGGTACTTCTAAAGTAATCACATAAAAGCAGTGAGCTTTAAAGTCTACAGTTTATTAAATTCTCTCTCTCTCTCTCTCTCTCTCTCTCTCTCTCTCTCTCTCTCTCTCTCTCTATATATATATATATAATGTATATATATACACACACACCATATGAAGACTAACTATATCTGCATTCTGTTGTACTGGCAACATCTGGGTTGCTGAAATACCAGACACAAAAGGAATATTGTCCAGTTTCTGTGTACTATTACTATCATGCCAATTTACATATCAAAAGGATAAAAAGATAGATGCGTTATTGTAACTAAAATTATTTTTAGTAAACATAGACGTTATGCTACGAAGCAAATTTAAGAACTGTTGTGACAGGTGTTACGACATCATCTGGAAAGAATGGCAGTATCAGCTACACATCTTCCCTCATCCTTCAGATGGGCTCCATCATGGGCACAGGCCAGTACCACCATTAATCCCTGTGCTATGCTGTAGTTTCAACATTTGCAGCAAGTATCACTCAACAAAGGAGCCTGTAAAACAGACACCGACTTCAAAGCCAGTTCTAACAATGGTGTTTTCAATGCCAGCTCCTCCTGGTAAATAGAGAGGCAACTTGAAAAGTAGTCAAAATTACACTTACTTCTCCAATACTGTTGCATTGTGGTAAATATCTCTAAATAAATAACCTTTTATAGAGAACAAGAAAACTGTGAGACAGCAGTTACCAGGAGAATGAGTACCATGTTCTGGTATTTTATAGGCTTTAAAATCACAATTTTAACCGTTGCCAGGACTGAAGAAAGGAGATATGTAAAGAGAATGCATTTTTATTTGTCCAGGCTAAATTCAGGACTTCAGATCCCCAAGCTGCTGCACATATTTCTCATATTTTGATTAATCACTTTTTATTTTGCAATACAGTTTTTTATTTCTTCTGTGTTTTTCCAAGGGAAAAAATCCTTAGTCTTAAAGCAGTAAAAGTCACTCATTTGAGTCACAAATATATGACTAGTTTCTTCATTACTATGTTTGATCTAGTGGTGTAGTTATTGATCTTGGTAACCATTGTGAAAAAAAGAACATGTTGTCTAATCTGATCGCTATCATAATATGGTGGCCATCCTTAGTTTTAGATTTCTCAAACAAATTTAGGAAAAAAAATCATTTAGATGGCTGCCAGCTAACTGATCCTTTTGAAATTTTAGATGCTGTTAGTAAAAACTAGATTTATCCAGAATCTGAGTGTCTTTGTAGTTGGCTGCATAATTTATTAATGAATGGGAATACAGCTTCAAGAGTGTATAAATATATTCATTAATCTCATAAAAAGCATTATCTGGTGCCTTTTTTTTTCTAAGAATAGCATTAAGATTATTCTTGCAGTTAAACACCACAAGTTTTGTTTTAAAATTTGCTGAAAAGAAGCAGGACTGAACACATAATATTTAAATCACATATAGGTATATTAAACATTTTAAAATTTTGCAATTGTGGATTTATAAGCATATAAAATATTTTTAAAAACCCATGTAGTTCCTCAGCTCCTAGTTAGCACATTACCATCTAAGTATTTCCAGTGAATGTCTCTTTAGACCTTTCTTTTAACCTTTCATCCTCATTAAACCCCAACTAAGACTTTAACAGAACTAAGAAAATCCTGAACATCTACTTTATGTTGCTGTTTTGTGATTTTTTGCAGATTTTTCTCATAGTTCAGAGAATGTAAAATGACACAATAGAGAACATTACAAAAGCACAGCATATGCTAAAATATAGATTGTTCTACTCCTCTGTAGGATTTTCCTGAACCTGCTTTTCCCCCCTTTGTTATTGACAGTAAAATATATGCTAGATCATCCCATAAAGGAAGTGCAGATGGTCTGTATGGTGTGTGTTGCGGAACAGGAAAATCAGAAAATGTGGGACCAATTGTGCCTTTTTTCCCAGCCTACTCGCAAAGCATGCACTGCAAACAGAAGCTGCAAGATGCTGAGCTCTTAGCAGTGAATGCTGAATTGTGATATTGAAATTCAGGGTCTGCTTCTTTAATCTTCCCTTCTCCAGTACAAGTGAGAAATTTGTACATGAGTGACAAAAAAAAAAAAAATTACAAGTGCAAACGTATCATTATGTATCTTCTTGAATAATGAAGGAAAGACCAAATATTGGAGGGACGTTAAGCCACATCAGAAGCAGAACTAGGCCAGGATCCATAGCAGTATTTCGACACCTATCTGTTAACTAGGAACTTAACTCAATGCTTTCCCTTAGAATGAGGTGCCTAAAATCATCTGCAAGTCAAAATTTCAGCACCTGAGTTCACACTTTTCTTGTGCCACCTCTCTGGTCTTCATCTCAAGAAATGGAATAGAGTTGCCCAGTGCCCAGTTGCCCAGGATTTCAGAAATCCTCTGGTCCAAATTGCCTTGGACCAGAGGATTTCTGAAATAATGCAGCTTTTATTCCCTTTCTTTATTTCTTCCTTTTCATACTTTAGCACAAATAAAGTATTAGATGTCCAAATTGTGGCTTTAATTATGTATGTGGGAGTGTAACAAACTTAATGCAAATTTTGTATAGCTTCAAACAATAAATAACACAAATTATGATAATGTATAAACTGCAAGAAACTCCTACTAACCCCGCAACGGTAGGTGGAACACATAAAGTTGACATCCTGCCTCAGTTGCTCATTAAATGTACTACAAATATTTCAGCAGATTTAAGGAGAAAATTTATTTGTTTAGCAGTGCACAATTTTCATTAAGTGCATTTTCAGAAAAAAAAAATATCCTGAGGTTTCCTTTAAAGAGTTTTTATATTTTCAGCCTCTATGTAATTGTCTTATGTGGGAAAGTAGAATGTGAATCCCAGATTCACTTCATAATGTCTGCTTTCTACAAATCAATTAGTGCAAAATTAATTGTATTTAGCATAATGAGTTTCCCATTCTGCAACTTTGAGAAGCTCCTAGTGTGATGGAGGAAAGTTGAAGTCTTCCTGTGTCACATTTAGAGTTTGTCATGTAATATGTAGGCTGGGAGAAAATTAAATACACTACAGGATGTACTACTGCTGCCCCATCCCCAGTTTTTGCAATTACATTTCAGGGCAAAATCTGAATAACCCCCCAAAGAAGCTGCATTATTGGAGAGAAGTCTAAATAGCAAGACTGTTTTATAAAAGTTCATGGAAAAGGATGAAACAGAGATTTTATTGAAGGATGTTTTTATTGCATCTTATAGAGTAGTCAATGAAATGTATTTGCAAATTTTATAATGGTGTGATATAATTATTCAGATTGCATTCATAACTGAAAAAAACCTAGTCAGATGCAATCAAAACAAGCCACTGCAGATCAGTACTCTAGCAATGGATAAGAGCTTCATATGAAAACTGGAGGGAGAAGATCTTCTGGCAAGTTAGAGACCTCACTATTTTAGTGTCAAAAATGCTGTATTTGGTTCTCCTTAAGCAGGGGGCAGGACCAGATGACCTCCAAAGGTCTCTGTGAGCCTCAAATATTCTGTGATTCTGTGTGAAATGCTGAAGTTTTTGAGTTAAATTTGATGAGGCATAGTTTTAATCCCTGAAGGAATTGCACACTTAAGTCAGAGAAACAGTAGGTATTGGTTTCTTGCACCTGGCTTGACTGCTTCATTACTGGGCTACTGAATGAGAGCAGTCAGCTGTATGTGGATATCTACAAGCTTTTTTCTTTCAACTGACAGAAAAAAAAAAAAAAAATGTTACAGTACAAACAATATGTTTAATTTAGCATATGTTTTTTTTCTCCTAGTGTAAAAAGCCATGGATTTGGTTCTTTATGACTCATTCCCACCACATACATTTTTCACTTTGGCTGAGAAGGCAAATATTCAATAATTCATGCAACTCTCTTTAGAACACACTGCAGCTATGACAATGCTGGAAAGCCAAATACTATGCTTAAAAATGGTGTCTTGGCGGCCTAAACTAATATCCCTGTACATTGCAATGTGCCATGTGTTAAAATGCAAGTTCTATGACCATCAGGTACTGGTTTGCAGGGTTTTCTTGTCTAAGATACAAATGCTGTCTCTGCTCCATTCTCTAACTCTAGCAGGGATTTTGGCTGATACTTACATACCTTTCTAGGTAACCAATTTCTTCTTTATTCCTGAAGACTGAAAGAAACCATCACTAAAGCAATAGAGTTTCTCACTTGAGTTAAGTAGGTTTGCACTGAACAGCTGATAAAGATCATATCTAGTATCGAAATACATGGTACAGGGAGACAGACATTGTCTTCCAACCATTATGAGGTGAGAGAAGCAAATTTTTGTGACAGGGCTGTTGATAACTTAGAAGCTGCTGCCATGAATTTAAAAAGAAAAATTCCCCACTCAGGTCTGAGCAGGAAAACAAGGTGAAGCATGTGAAGGTAATGCACACAAAACACAGGCTACAGGCATAATACACATGAAATAATTTAAAATAGAGGGTAGCAACCAAGGCGTTAATAGTAGATATGGAAATGTATCATTGTGTGGAAGGGTATAATACTGTTTGTAAAACTATGTTTGACTTTATATTCAGTTAAAAGTCAGTTATGGATTGGAAAATTTTGAACCAAAGCCTTAAGAATAACATAAGAATCAATTTTTCAAAAACAAGGAAAAACAAAACATTGATTGAAACCAACTGAGTATTTCTTCCTAAGAAATACATCTGTGTGTAAGAAATCATAAAATATGGATCTGTGTTTCTACATAATCCAGAACATGTACATTAATACATGAATGTCAGCACTCCTAACTAGAAATTGCTGATTAGGGAAAACACTACCTATTGCATTGATTCAATGTCATTACATCCCTTTTAAAAATATTTATTTTGCAACAATGTAGATCATGAATCTTTATCTGAAAAGGCATAGGAAGCCCACCCTGGACAAAGACAAATATTCCACTGGCTTTAGTTGAGACTAATGTGTGAATTAACATATACACATCTCCAAACACAAAGAGAATGCATTTCCTGTAAACAAATTTTTAACCTAGAGGACTTCATTACAATTAATGCAGAAAAACATACGCATTGTTTCCTTTCTTTTTTTTCCCTCTAGGATCCCTTCCTTAACTAAGCACTCCCATAAGATGATACTGAGGCAGCAGAGGCTCCTGAATATATCTTAGATTACCATAATTATACACAGCGAGTGGCTGCGTGGTACTTAGTTCCCAGCAGGGGTTAAACCACGACAATATTTATACACAATATAATAATAACAGAAGCCGAAATCAGTGGTGTAAATTTGAGATGCTTTTCCATTTTTCTAAATAAAATTTACAATACACTTTAAAATGAGATAAACAGCAAATATAAATACCTCCCAAAGTGTGCTCCTGGCAACAAAAAGCATTTATTCATTTGAAAGCTGTCTAGAAGCTGAAGTCTTGCCAATAATTTTAATCTTATCTCTCACATATGGTAAATTATAATATTTTTCATTATTTATAATATAGCTTAAATGAAGCTTAAGGAAAATATTTTAAGATAGATAAAAAGAATAATTTTTGTCATAATAGTCTTCAGTTTTTTCAGTCTGCAACTGATACACTCAAATATGCATCTCCCCTGTCAGAACTGTCATTCAAAAGTTGTGTCACAGAAGCTCTTAGGTCTCAAAATTTTGTAATTTTGATTAGCTTTCAGAAAGAAAGAAGATTAAACAGCTTACACTTTGGAGAATTTTGAGAAAGCAATTGTCTTTTCTAACTATCAGCATGCTGCCTAGATAATGCAAATAATTAAATTACATGTACTGACAATAGTCCAGATACTCACAGCAGTGATGCTCTTAGACCTGTAATTACATTTTTCAGTTTGAATTCTTATTAAAATCTCCCTCACAGGAAAAGTTTTAAAGAACGCAATAATGAAAGAGACTTTTTTCTGAATTTTGAAAATCTGCAATGAATGTAATGAATTTTTAATCTGCTGAACATTTCAGATAAGTCTAACATGCATGTTATCTGTTAATGTTTGTTTTACTTGGAGAAAGTGGCATTCTTATTTCACATCATTATCTTCACAGATATTACAGAATAATAAAATCATGTTTTGCTATTCATTTCTATTTTCATGGTACATTATCTAGTGAGAGCACAAAACTAAATAATATATATGCAATGGATTTTCAGAAAGCATTGTAAAAGGTTTTGTTACATTGTGAACAAAATCCGGAAGAATTTTTTTTATTTATTTTTATGGTCATGAATGCTCACTATCCAGGTTGTCTAGAAGTATATGTAACAAAATATCAAAAGAGAAAATAAAAAATGGATCCCTTACTCATATTGGTGTGTCCAAGAACGTGAACTATTAACCAACTTACTTTTAATACTTGTAAAACATGTTAGATATATTCAGAAGTAAGAACAATATATGTTTATTTCTAAGGTGAAAAGGAAACCATGAGAACTTGTCAAGTAAGAGCTCATCACATGTTAAAGAAATGTTTCATTTCTTTATAGTAATTAAAATGCCCTCAGAAGTTTGAACATACCACTGCTATAGTTTCCCCATATTTCAAATGGAATTCCTTTTCTGGATTCCTCTGCAAGATTCTTCGAGGACCTTTTATTTAAAAAATACTGCAGCAGATGGAGATTAATTAAAAGGTGTCATAGACTGAGTAAAATAGAATTATCTGACAAAAAATTAGAGTTTTCAGAAAGTGATAATATTACTTGGACTTTGATGCTGGAAATATTTTTCCAGAAGTTCTCTAGTGATCTACCTAGAATTTTAATTCCATTAAGATGCACTATTTTATTATCTGGATTTTTAACTACTTTGTTGAAGCGCAAGTGAGAACCCAGAAGCATCCTGAAGGTCTGGTCTACAGGAAGCATAGCAGAGTCTAGGGAAGAGATGTATGGCTTTTGAAGGAGTTATCTGAAATAAAAAGGGAAACTAAATGCAGCTGGAACTGAAATTTTCATTTCAAATAAAATGTAAATTGGGGAGGGTAAAGGAGGGGGAGTGACATTCTCTCTAAATCAGAATCTCCAAATGCAGTGTTCATATTTCCAGCAAAATGGCATTTAAAAATACAAGTCAAATTGAAACCTTTTCCTTTGATAAAGTCAATTATATTCTGCTGATGATGTAGACGTCCTTTGCTTCAAAGCCAAAATGATATTAAGTCCTCAAAATATTCCATTCCATATTTAACTTTTCATTTCTCTGAACAGCTCTTCCGTAATGTTGTCACAGTCTACAAAATCAGTATCTGCACAAAGTAATGCTCTACTGGTTACATGAGCATTCAGAAAGAAATGCATTACCTATCACATCTTCATTTGTAGGTCTTACAATTTGCTGGTAATATCTGTTCTGCACTTTGTTTCTAAAAAAGACTGCTGTTAATAACACTGTCCCTGCTAATTTGTAGAGCTGTTATATATATGGAAGTAATAAAACATTCACTGGGAGAGGAAATTTATGTATTTCTTTAGTTGATGCATGAAGTGCAGATATATTTCTGTGCTGACTATATTTCTGTTACATTTAAATAATGAATATTGTACCAAATCAGAGTCTCTTCTATATTTTCCACAAGACAGAGTTCTAGCCAGACACAAAAAGAAATGGAAACAATTCCTAAGATATAATTATGTTAAATACCCATAGTAAAATTAGTCAATATTCCCTATCCTGCCAGATTTTGTAAGAGTTCTATTTATCAAATGATATGTAGCTACGAAAGTAGTCTCTCATTCTTTTACACGTGTTTCATCTGAGCTGAGGATTCAATCAACAATCAGACACTTATTATTCTCTTAATTCTGTAAACAACCAGGTAACTGTGAAAAGATACATTTTAACAATAGTCAAGGCTTTAAAATATTCTATTATTATTGAAATATTCTTATTAATAACTGAAGGTTAGCCAGTATTCACTTATGAAGAAAGAAAATGAATAGTGCACACAAACAATTAAAAATGCCAATCTTTATCTGCAAGTGATCTGCATTTTTACGGTACCATTATGAAACAGTAATTTCACAATTAATACTTAATTTTCATGAGGAATTAGTTTAAATAAATTATTGATGGTCTCCTAAAGAAAATAGTCAGTTTAAACAAGAGTCTGTTAATTAAGTTGATTACTCTCAATAAAACCAACAGTGATATTTTAATTATATTTTCAGTTACTCTGTTCAGACAACATGACAAATCTATTAGTTTCTAATGAAACTTTTAGAACTAGTTATTTTCATTGTGTGAAAAGCCATGTCCCTGCTGATGGAACTCTGCTTTTAGATCATAATGAAACACAACACAAATGTAAGTTTACAGAATGTTACATGTGCTGACAAGTATTAGTCATGCTTTTTACTTGTTAATATTGCTACCCTTGGAAATTCTAAGGCTTATGGAATGATGCCTGTGAGCCATGTATTATGGAAACACTAATTTCAATAAAATTTGTAAAATCAACATACCTAGGCTATACAGAGGGAGCTGGAAAAAAAATCCTGAAGTCAATGATAACATTCCTAAGGATCTTCTTCTCCTGAGTCCAATGCCTCATTTTTAAATTTCCACTAATATCAGTTGAAAGTTGTCTGTGTTGTTCTTTGAAATATTTTGTCTCTTTCAACATGACTAACACTTTTTAAAGATTAAAACACTAGCAAAATACAATCACAAGGAGAACTATCACCACTAAAGGGGAAATAAGTTTATACCTTTGTGTAGGTCTTTTAACTGAGAAAATTAAAATCTCAGAAGATTATGATAGGTAAGGCTAGATGTCTGTATAAAATTTGGTTAAGCTATTGAAGATTTATTTCCATATATGTACAATACTGCCAGTCACTCACTTCCTGAAATAAAGCACTTCATGCATGTAACATCTGAATTCTTCAGAGGCTTAAACAGATTTAAATAATGATTCAGTACAAATTAACATTTGTGGTCTCTTGCACTAAGAACAAAGGGTATAAATGCAGAATTCCTTCATTACTAACTAAATGATACTGTAAAGGTCTCATGGAGAAAGTGAGCTCCAAACAGCTGTTTTACATTTTTAATGTATTTGTCTGGAACGAATTGCCTGTCTTTATTCAGTCTGCACAATACACATGAATTACAGCAACATTGTCAAGATGTATTGGAGGAGGACAAATCAAAATGTAGGGAACAGATATATCCCAAATACGGTCATAATTATTCCATAAATTACTAGAATGCATGTCAACAGCACTATGAATAGTATTGACTTTCATTCCTGAGTCACAAAATGTAGTACATTTTCTGAATTATTTATTTGGAAGAAAAAAGTAGCAGTTTCCAAACAAAACGTAAGGAAACTGTTTGAAGCATTGTATTGAGTTTGTGTGGCCAGATTTTGCTAGCAGGAAGCTGCAGGGGTGGTTTCTATGAGATGCTGCTAAAAGCTTTCCCCATGTCCTAGAGAGTCAATGCCACACAGCTCCAGGACAGACCCACTGCCAGCCAAGACCAAATCCATCAGTGATGGTGACAGCACCTCAGAGATACCAGAGTTAAGAATGGGAGCAAAAAACTGTTCATTTGTAGTCAAAGGGAGATGTGAGATGAGAATATGTGAGAGTAACAATTCTGTAGACGCCAGTGTCAGTGCAGAAGGAGGGACAGGAGGTGCTCCAGGCAGCAGAGAGATTCCCTTGTAGCTTGTGGTGCAGTCCATGGTGAGGCAGCTGTGCCCCTGCAGCCCATGAGGATCACAGGGATACAGATATCCACATGCAACCCATGGAGGGTCCTGTGCTGGAGCAGGATGGATGGAGTGGATGACCCAAGGAGGATGTGATCCCATGGGAAGTCCATGCTGGAGCAGGTTCACTGGGAGGGCTCAACACCCGTGGAGAAGCACACTGGAGAAGAACTGCTCCCCATGGAAGGGATCCACTTCAGAGCAGGGGAAGAGTGGCAGAGAGGGAGGAGTGGCAGAGACAGCATGTGATGAACTGACTCTAGCCCCCATTCCCTGTTCCCCCTGTGCCCCTGCAGGGAAGGAGGTAAAGAAAAAGAGTGAAGTCAGGCCTGCAGATAAGGGAGGGATGGTGGAAAGGTGTTTTAAGATTTGGGATTATTTCTTGTTTTCCTAATCTGATTTGATAGCTAATAAATTAAACTAATTTCTTCAAGTTGAGTCTGTTTTGCCTGTGACAGTAACTCATGAGTAATCTCTCCCTGTTCTTTTCACAACCCATGAGCCTTTTGTTCTATTTACTTTCCTTGTCTGGCTGAGGATGTGAGGGATAGAGCTGCTTTGGTGGGCACCTGGCACACAGCCAGGGTCAATGCACCACAAATATAAATATCATAAGTACATAAATCCAAACTAGCTGCATCTCAATCTTTTTACATTTTTAATCAACCTATTATAGGACACACTGAGACTCTTTGTATGGAACAAATATACTTTGTGGATTACTAAACTCCATAAAACTATTGAGATCTGACATTTAGGAATAAAGGTCAAAACCTTTATGTTCCAGATGGAATAATAATCTTTAACCTGAAATCTCCAACTGTAGAAGATAGAAAACTACTGCCAGTGTTCAAACAACATTGAGATTTTGCATTTTAAAAGAATAACAATCTGGAAAAAAAATGGAAGAGTGGTAGCTAAAAGAGTCAATACATTACATTTTACATATAATTATTTTTACGCCTTTCCCTTTGGTCACAAAAAATATTTAATCTGGCAAGTGTTTCTTACCTTTTCATGCTCTCTGCTGATGAAAAAAACCCCAACACCTCTTTACATAGTAAAATTGCATATGTTTACCCGGGGACAAAACAAACATCAGAAATAGTGTTGTTGGAATAGTGTTGGAATCACAATAAAATAATGTAGACCTAATCATTACCACAGCTTGTGCAGTGTTAATATTGGAAAGCAGAGGCGCAGGAGTTACACAAGTAAGGCAAACCACGTTGACTCCACAGTTTCTGGTAGTGAAAGTATGACAATCCATGGCTGAATTTTTCTTCAGTAGCTCGTATTTTAAGCAATAAAGAGTAATTTTTGAAGAGTAATTTTCTTCAAGTTAAACCTGACCAACTTCAAGTGAATTTAAACCTTTTGACTATGTTTTACAATGTTTGCTATAGTGGTTTTCAGTCATGAAATTGCAAAATCTGAGGAGATTTGAGTTTAAGGAACCCTTTGAAAGTGAAAACAGGTATGACAATTTATCTCACCATTCTCAGGGCCTCAAACTATTCAGAAAATGGAATTACTAGAAAAGAAAAAATCTGGGCATAAAATTAATATTTCTTATTAAAAAATAAACAGAGGAAGAGAATTCTCCTTAGAAATTATAAACAACCACTAGTGCAATAATGTATTCTTATGTTAGCATCTGTGTTGAAAAGTTCTTTTTACAGAATTGCTAAATTCATTCAGTTTTGCAGTCTGATAAAATTATTGCTGGTTCATATCTTTGTGATGTTTCATTTCCACAAAATATCCAGAATGCAACCCTTATTGGCCAGCTGACAATTTTCTCCCCCTCAGTTCACAGACTGGACTGCTCCCATGTGACATTTCAACATTTGACATTCCCTAGAAATGTGGGGGAAAAAAAATGAGGCAATAATTTTTCGTTGCAAAAATTTATTTTTTAAAAGTCATACAACTTAATATATATAGAAATATATATAAATTCCTTCATATGGTGTCTGAGAACTCAAACCAAGATCAGGTTTCTTCTTTATTCCATGATGTAGAAACCAAGAGATTTTCAGTCCCTGTTCGGACAAGCTTTCAATTTGAATAAGCGAGGAAGACAAATGGAGGAAAAAATTAAATATTAATATCTCTAGTTTGAGGTGGAGAACTGTGCTAGAAAAAGAGCAACTGACTTCCAAGGGATTCAAAGAAAGAGCAGAGCCAGGATCCAAGTGTAGAATTTCTGCAATAGTGCAGCATCTCAATTTGAACATTTTCTTTCTTCTGTGCCTTGTAGGATTTCACATATGATGCTTTTTAAACCAAATCTGGTTTGCAGTCCTGACTACAGCAACCACAGTTTTGCTTGTTCAGACCAGAATAACCATCCTCCATTTATTCTGGAACCTGAAACTCTTGTTCCAACCTCTTCCCCACAGAAGACATGCCAAAGGAAAAGAATGTTTTAATAATGTATGGATAACCACAAAAGTAATGCTAGAGTAATTTTATGTGAAACTTGATCTTATGAAAGAAAATCTGTATATTTTAGCTAGCTTATTCGCTCTTAAAAAGTATAACTACATTATTAAAGTAAGTAAATAAGAGAATACCTTCCTATTTTTCAGAATCAGAGATGGAGTATTAAGCATCTTACTAAATTTTTTGATTACAAGTAGACTGTTTTCCTTCATAAAATCACTAAATGTAACCAGATGCCCCATCACACTCTGTTACCTTTAAGGTAGAATTTCAGGTGCCTTGCCTGGTTGCTCACAGAAGACATGCACAGAAGCAGCATGCATGTATCAAGCATGCATGGAATGGGCAGCTCAACAGGGAGGCTCCATGGGACTTTGTACATTTCCAGGCAAAGAAAATCTAGGAGAAAATTGTTAGGGTTTTAGACTTTGGATTAAGGCATTCATGCCTGAGCCTAATTCAGGCATCTCAGTCTTTTCATAGCTTGTAAGCCTGAGAAATATTTCTTAGGATCACCTCATGGATGCATGAAATGAATCCTCCATGTAAACATTTACAGAATTGGTCTTCAAAACAGTTAATTAGAGGAACAGTATTGTATATGTCTTAATAACCTTAGACTAATCCTGATGTGGAAACCTAAAAATGAACAGTCTTCCCTTGAAATTGCTAGGACACAGCCACTTTTAGGCTAAATTGAGTGTTTGAAGTTGATGTGGTTGGGGTGCTTAGTGAGCACCGATCAGCTGAAAAATAGCAGTGATCTCTGTCACATGGAAGATTAAAAACTCATCTTGATATTTTCACTGTAGTATGCCCCTGCGTAATAGGTTACATAGACTGTCATGCATCATGTAAATGATGTATAGGCTGTGAGCTGGCCCCTTCCTCAATGGCAAATTTGCATCTAAGAATTTAGCATATCTTGTGTAAGGAACTTTTACAGTAGGCCTTTTGCTGCTGAGCTGTAATGATCTAATTTACCTGCCTAAAATATCATCATAACTGGACTGGCATAAGTGATGTTTTATTCCTGCAATGCTTATTAATATAGAACACTGTCATATGCTCTGAAAAACTGCTTATAATGCACTCCTTGAACCAGTTACCTTGCCTGTTTATAAAAAACAAATTTAATTCTTTTAAATCAAATGAAGGCAACTTCTCCTTTTTTATAAAAAGTCAAATTTTTGATGTACGCAAATAGCTGGCCTTTATAAAGGCAGGGTAAATGCTATGCATGCAGAATATTATTCTTTTGCAAACACTTTCAGTAATTATGCATAACTATTTTCTTTCCTTTTTCATAAGTTCTAGCAGGATGAATGCAGCAAATTATAAGGTTATTTTAATCATCTCTTACATGCAAATTGAGTAGAGAAACCGAGTCAGCTATAAAGGCAGTTATCAGAAATTATACTCTTCTGTTAAAAATATGTGTTAGATTCTTTCATTTCCCCAAATAACCTCCTTACAGGTTTTCCCCCTTATAATTGTTGAGTATAATCCAAAAGGCAGCTATTTGAAGTGATTGATCTAAAAAACTCACAGTCCACAGACCTTCACTATGAATTGTGCACTTATAATCCACCTTGTAACCTTTACTTCCTGCTCCTGCCCTAGCCTCAGGCTCTAAAAAGAGTCTTTGCCATGCAAGTCCTTACATCTTACAATTTAGCTTTCCAGTTACTTATCATAATTTGTTGATAGGGTTTCCTGCCCACAAACTTCACAAGGGCCATATAAAATCCAATGTAGTTATACAGTCAATGAGTGTTGTTTCTGAAAATAAGCCTTCTGATTTGTTTTTGTAAAATAGAGTCAGATTCTCACGAATTGTGAAGGAAACAAGAATAGTTTACATTCTTTTGCAAAAGGTATCACTTGAGAAACTTCTCATTTGACCAGTGGGATTGGAGAAGTAATAGCTTTGTTATCCAATCCCTGGTCAGTGTCCTGAAAATTATAAAAAGATGAGGTGTCAATAAAGCTTTCATCTTTGTACTTTGGACACCTGTGGTATGTGTGTTTCCTTCATGTCCCACAGCAATAAATGTGCAGTAATGACAATGAACATCCACAGGTGTAATTTCTTCTAGAAGAAGATAGAAAATAATCTGTGTATGTGTTTAATTAATTTTAAATGGTTACTTAAAATTAACTTTCTTCACTTCATAAACTCACATATTTAAAAGGATGCTTTAAAAAAATCTGGAAAATAGAGAATTAAAACATTAATTTCTGTAAGTTATCACTATATTTTAGTACAAGATCTACTAGGCGTAGTAGAAAAGTGCTACATTCAATTTTGATTTTTTAAGAATTTACAAAGAAACAGCAGATACAGACATCATAGGTATGTGTGTCTTCCATGTGCCCTCTGCAATCCAGCCAAATAGTTTCCAGTGTGCATATTACATGCTGCCATGCTGGGAGCCTGGTTCTATTAATGTTTCAATATTTCCTTGACACAGCTAGTCTCATGAATTCAGTAGGCTACTCACAAATTTTAAATTGTAAAAGGTATAGAACTGGGAATAGAAAGGGATTCAGACTTCACCTTCCTTTAAACTTTGAAATACCACCAGGTAAGCAAATACATGCCAACTAAACTGTGATGTGTCATATGCTCAGTACTGATATTATATTTTTAATTTTGTAGCCTATAATGAACATGATGAACAGTACATACAAATAGAAACAAAAGTTTTATTTCTTAACTATATTTCTTAACTATAGTAGGAAATCCTTGATGATGTAAAAAGCATCAAATACTAATTTTCTTTATTTCTTTAAGGTCTAAGTGATCTCTGGTTAAATGGCTGGGGTACAGAAAATGGATGGCCTAAAGGAATAGAATTGTCTAAGAACAGGCATAAGTTTATCTGAGATATAGCAGAGAGTAGCTGAGAACAAAAACAGAAAGATGATTGAAGAAACCATGCACTGGAAACTGACATTAAAATTTTAAACCACATAATTCTAGCTAGCATGTTTGCTAGTTTCTTGTGTGATATTCATAGAATGTTTAAACCTATTATTTATTAACAGTTTAAGAAGAGTATATAAGTCAAATATGCACAACTTCATCTTATAAGTATAGACATATATGTATATATCCTTGCTGTTATGATGCCTACAAACTAATATCTGATGTGGTTACAACATTACTTTCACACTCCCAAGGACCAGTCTCTGCTGCAAACTACAACACATATCTTTTTTATGTTAATAAAGAAAACATTGTAATTTTAATAACTATGTTATTTGGTCATTATTTGGCTTCTATCATATTACACTTAAATAGCTAATATAAGAAAATATGCAGAACAGCACAGGTTCTGCAAGTATTGACGTGAATGGGGTGTCTTGCAGAACTGGGGCCTCAACCACCAGAATTACAGACTCGCAGAATCATTAAGGTAGGAAAAGACTTTCAAGATCATTGAGTACAACCTTTGACCAAACACAACCACGCCAACTAAACCACTGAGTCGTTTGTCCAGTTGTTTCTCAAACACTTCCAGGGATGGTGACTTCACCACTTCCCTGAGCAGCCCTTTCCAATGCTTAACAACACTTTCCATGAAGAAATTCTTCCTAATGTCCAACCTGAACCTTGCCTAGTGCAGCTTGAGGCCATGTCCTCTTGTCTTGTCACTAGGTGACTAGGAGAAGACACCAACCCCCACCTTGCTACAACCTTCCTTCAGGTGGTTGTAGAGAGTGATAAGGTCTGCCCAAGCCCTGTTGTCTCCAGGTTAAACATCCCCAGCTCCCTCAGCCACTATTGATAAGATTTACTCTCCAGATCCTTCGTTAACCTGGTTGCTCTTCCCTGGACACGCTCCAGCACCTCAATGTCTTTCTTTGTTCCGAGCATTCACAGTTTTGTCTTCTAACTTCAGGAGAGAAGATGTTCTTCCTGCAGAACTGGCACAGTTCAAATACAGAAATATATTATAATAAGATATAATACATCTAGACCAGATTTGGTTATTGATCTGTGTTGAAGCACACACATATCACCATATGATATGTGATATAGCTGATGGTTGTTTTCACATCCATAAAGGAGCAGCAAAAGAGAAAACCCACCACCACTTCTGCAGCATAAGCCTCAACTAAACACAAGAAAATGATTCCCCAGACTGAAGTTGCTTTTTCATATCAGTGCAACTGAGAAATTCCCTCTGCCAGCACTGCATCAACCCCATTCTCCTTCTTAAGAAGTCTGTGGTATTAATAAACTAATATTTTATTTCTCTCCTATTTTTGTTATTGTCTAAAAGTCGCAGATGCACGCAGGTAGATGTCTGCAAGTAGCAGAAGGTCGAGCAGACTGTGTTGTTCCTTTATCTTGCAAAGCAGAGAAGGTAAGGGAAAGCGATCCATTATGCACAAACAATTCAAAATATTTCCAAGTTGCCCTTGGCAAGCAGGTGCAAGCAGGTGTGTACTTATCCCAAAGATAGCTTATATGTATGTAGTCCTTTTCCCCCAACAAGCTAGAGAGACAACTAAAATCCGAATTCCCCTTTCAAAGGATTCCAGGCTTTTGAACTTAAGTAACTTAAGGCATCAAACTTACAAAGACAAATTTGAATTGCATATCTGTAGTACATCCATGTTCTTTATTACTTTTCGTGATGTTGGACTGTGTTTTGTATCTGAATCTCAACACAGGAATATTTAGTTCAATGTGTGTAGGTCTCCAGGCATTAGTTTAGGAAATTGTTTATGTGATTACACAGATGCCATGCTACTCCTTACATTTGCAATTACACCATAGAGAAGGTCTTCTTTGTTTGTTTTTTTGGTTTTTGGTTTGGTTTTGGGGTTTTTTTTTCTTTCGTTTGTTACTTTTTAATTTTGTTTTGTTTTGTTTATTTCAGGTATTTTTTTCAGGTCATCTGTGAATTCTTTTAAAATTCTAGTTCCTCATCAGCTTTACCATAACCTGATGATGACATTTTACATATATATTCCCAGAAAAAAAATTAGTTGTAAGAAGTTAAATGGTTCTAATTCTTACAGCTTTCAATTGTGGATGAAAAGAGATCAGAAAGCAAGTGTAGCAGCAGATGTCATGCAAAATAAACGTTCTTTTGGGTCATTTTATGATTGTCTATTATAGAAAGATAGCTAGATAGTTGGAATAATTGCCAAAAAATGATGAGATTGCCAAAAGTGACTGTGATATCAGTCATTCACAGAAAAAACAAATTGCAAGGGGTAGGCTGTAAGGGTACCGGATGAGTCACTTTTCTTAATTTTGGTAAGTAGTTTTAGTACTAAGCTTCAGTCCTTCATAGCAGGTTCTGGATACCAATACTTGTCCCGCAATCATTGGTTTCTTGTGACAACTTGAGACTACCATGAGCACATTGTATAAATATTCCCTGTAATGCTTCTGCAAAACCTTCACAATTCCTTGAAATTTTATATAACTTGAGGTGATATTTCATAATGTGTCTATCTTGTGGGTGAAGTTCATTCTGCAGGTTGAAGTATGGTATTAGAATAGCATCCATACATTTGGAATTCTGGAATCTCTAGATAGGAAGATACGCAATTTCTGTTAAAATCAGACACTACAAATCAACAGTTTTAAGTTTTTTCTCTTGTAATTGCATATTTATAATCCATGAGGCGACTTCCATATAATCAACTAGATAAGCATCTAAAAAAGAGCAGATGAGATAAACTATCATCTGCTCTGGTTTTGATTTGACTAAACTGTGTCATATAAAAATTAAAGTAATCTTGTAAGCCATCTGCAGACATTTCCTGCTCCTCTGAGGTTTACAGAACTGCCAGGAGGTGTGATCTATATGCAGTTGGAGTGCAATGCCTCAGAGGCAGGTTCTCTACTCTTCTGTTGTGTATGTATAAAGAAATGCTTTCTTTCCAACATTTTTATGGCATTTTGTAAACTGTTCATTGTTAAAAGACAACAGTCTTATAGAAATTGTCCCCATGGATTTGGAAAAGGTTGGTTCTGTGTCTGTAGTACAAGAAATGATGGCCAGCATGGTCAAAGGAAGTGCTGCCTGGAGGCAGTTTGGAAAGTGACTGCTTGGGAAGCTCTCTATGCTGCGTATATCACTTCTCACATGCTGGGAGGGCAAAGTGGACCACAGCTTAGCTGCAACCACGTTTATTAGATCAGCTCCAGTGCCATAAAAAGACCTGAGTGTTTATCTGCCTGCTGGAGAGCTAGGAAAGAGAAAACAAAATAACTCTATAGTATTTGGCCATTCCTGGTCTGAGACAAAATTAATGACAATTGTGGTGGACTGTAAAGCCAACAGAATAAATCCTCTGTATTTATAGTCAAAGCTTTCATTATTTGAAAATTTGCTAAAGTGAGATACCTCTCAAGTAAACGTAAGATTTTACAGTGCACTGTTATTAATAGTTCTGCATGTAATGCGCAGTTAGGAATAAATGTTTGTAACTTAGGTGTAGATAAGTAATGTACACCTTGATTTGAGAACTGAAAAATACAGTTATGATTTTCTTTTTTTCTTTTTTTTGTGGGCGAGGATGGGAGGAAGAAGTGAGCTCTTCCACATATTCTATGGCCTCTACCAATCTCAAAGAAGAAATGGCATGCTCAAGAAAAGAATACTCTGTGCATATGAGTTAGTATTTAGCAAAATTTAAATTTCACCCTCCCATATCAAGTACAGCCTATAGTATCTGGGTTTTTTCATCAACTTCAGGAGACTTTCCAAATACAGTAACATCATCCTGACAATACTAGACTCTGAGCTTGTTATTATGACTTAGTAACATATTTGAAGAACTTGGGATGTTGATTCATGTCCATATGGTGTATGATTAAAAGAGAAAAGTTCCATTAAGTGTAATGTGAAGCTCAAACTGTCTGGATATTGGATTTAGACATTCTTTAAATCAATAGTATAAAACACACTCTACATCTATGACACCAGTATCTGCAAATGGTTAACTGTCAATTGTCAATCCCAATGGCTTTGGTTTCACCTAAGCCCACACAAACACAAATTTTCTGGTTTGCTTTTTGTCACCACTGTGCTAACACTAATTTAGGAAACGCAGTGACTCCATTTGTATCTTCTGAGATATTTTCTTAATTATCTTGTAATTCAGCATCTCTTGTTCAATTGTAGAGATTATAATTTCCATTGTAGAAATGGCACATTAGATTGAATTGTCATGCTGTGAATAAATCATTCCGCACACATATGGCATTTTCATGTAACAGCTGATACTAGTTCTTTTGTAAGAGCTGAAACTGGAATTTGTATTGAAACAGTGTTTCACTGTATTGAAGCAATGCATATTTATATATTTAAACACTTGCATAAGAAGTGAAGGTCACAGTTTTTTCCTTAACAGGAGTATTACTGTACACAAGAATAAAAATTGGCAGTAGACATCAAAAGTAATTTTTCTATGCAGAAAATAAGAATAATGTTCTTCATGTGACTTATTAGATAATGTCAAGCATAAAACTTATATAGCAGTTCAGGTAAATGCATTCACTGAGTACTGAAGCTCAGAAATCAGCCTCCAATTTTATTTTAGTATCATTTGACCATTCTACAGATGCAAGAAAATGTAACTGGACACAAATACATACATAATAAACAACTGATTCAATCCATGGTCAAAACAGTAACATCTGGTACTGCAACATCACATAAATATTGCTTAGGTAAAAATTCATCATGCATTTTAATGCAACGTCTTTCTGCAGTATTTGCAGGATATCCAATCTGGTTTACAACACAATGTAAATATTTACACACACACACAACTATATACAGTCTTATACGTGTTATATATGCTGAGCTTTTAGCCATAGTTCCAATGGATGCAGTTTGGAGGCAGTTCACCATTTCTCAATTTTCCTATTGCCAATTCAGTTAGAGAAGCAACAGTTATGATCTCCTATAGTGTCAGGTCCAATTCATGCAGTAAATAGTATCTATAATCAATAGCAAATGCTTTCTTCCATAAGATGAACTTGACCTTTTTCTGCTGTGCTTCTAGACTTACATGATTTTTAACTCCCTTAAAGCAGAAGTGTACTGTTCTGTTGAGGCACTTGGTTTCTGTGTATGCTGGTAAACTTTATTGGATTCAGCTACAACATTTATTGCAGAAAAAAAAACCCCAAAACAACCCTATTTCAGAAGTACAGACTCTTTTTTTTTTTTTTTTTTTTTTTTTTTCCATCATGAAACAGAGAGAGTAACCCCCAGCTCTCTGCTCTGGTGGCTACTCTCCAGTGGGTCCTCCAATACAGCAAACAGCATAACAGGTTTTCTTTCTCCAGCAAAGGCAGTGCCACTAACTGTCACTATATGATTCCAAATCATTTTCATGTGAACAACAGAAGGAACTTGCAAGGCCAGGTTGGATGGGACATTGAGCAACCTGGTCTAGTGGGAGATGTCCCATGGCAGAGTGGTTGGAGTTAGATGATCTTTAAGGTCCCTTCCAAGCCAAACCATTCTATGACTTAGAAACATCTGGATTGTGTAAGAATGATGCAAATAAATCAAATGACAGCATGACACTGTCATTTAACCATTGGAAAAGGAAGGATGTAGAACTAAAAAAAATGCTCCAGGGGCCCACAGAAATACCTAAAGGAAGTCTAATCCTGTCTGCAGCAGACAATAATAGAAACCAGGCAAACCAACCAAGAAATCCACAGTCAGATTGGCTTTAGGGACTCACTGAACTTATTTTCCCTATAAATGTTATTTTCTGTCCAGCACCACCACTGCAACACCAGAAGTCTCGTAACAGAAGATCATGTTATGCATGTGAAGCAGCTACCTATGAAGAGATGGGAAGTAACACAGAATATTTCTTTGTCTTCCAACAGCCAGTTATGATGACAATGACTGATAAATGACCCGACATTTTTTTATTTTGTTGTATTTTCAATGCTGAAAACAATGAAGGTATTTCAAAGGCAGTTGCAATGAAGTACTCGATTACTACAGACTTAGGCTTTTAGCATGGAGGATGAGATGTGAATAGAAACTGCATGATTTGGAATACAAAGTCACTAAAGGTGAGAAAATGCAAAGGTAAAAAAATCTGAAGTAGGATCGAGACATAAAAAGGTGAAAATGAAGTCAAACCCACAAAACATAGAGAAGTGATAGTAACAGCAAGCATTTTCTCTCTAAATGTTACTAAGGTGACAAAGACAGCACTCAGTAAATAACAAAGGAATATGTACCTGTTTCGACAACTGGCTGATTGTAAAAATTTTTGCACAACCTGTCAAACCTGAAACATTGCAGTTCCAACATTTTTTCTCAAGAACACTTCTGCGGCATACTCAAATCCATCTGCTTAATGAGATATAGACTGGAATCAAAACTAAATTTAGAAGCAGATGTTTGAATAGAATTTTGTTTTGCTCGTATTTTTAATATTTTTATATAAATGGGAATGAATTATGAAATCTGTAAAGGTGCTATCTTCCATGCATCATTTCCCACTAAAATACGAGTATGAGGAGGAAGAGCCAAAACACCAGACTTTGTGAGTGCTCATTTAGAGTGTTTGGGGGATGCTTTCAGGTTCTTCTGTTTCCTTGAGGGGCTGAAGGTCCTCAGGTCTGTCCTGGTCCTTTTCTTGATAAAACAGGCTAAACATTGTGGTAGTTGGGCGTGATTCTTTTTCCCCCACTAAACTGTGTATTTAAGGAGAAATAAGGTTTAATGTTACCAAAGGAACAAGACAAGGTGTAACACGGGTGCTGCTGAGAGGACAAAGGAGGGGGAGTAGGCACTGAATAGACGGATACAGAAAACCCGGAATAATTTCGAACTCGTTTCAATCCGAACAAAAAATACCTAACGTATTTCGATAATATTCCTAACGCAATTTAATATCTCGGCGAAGGGAGGAAGCACAGGGGAAAAAACCACGCATAACAATATCCTGCAACTCAGGAAGGTGTGCCAAGTCCCTTCGCTCCGCATTTCGTGGGTATCTTAATCCTGGGTCATCCAATTAAAGAAAACCTCCTTCGGCGGTTATACGAGCGCAGCACATCAACTCCCTTTGTTTACACACTGGAACAAGATGTTCTTTCCTGCTCCGACAAGAAAAGGAGCTGAAACGCTAACGCGGGGTCCCTGCGCGCTGACACCGGCCCGCCCGGGGCTGCCTTCGGTTCGGCATTCCCGCAGCGGGTCCTGCCGGAGCGAGGAGGGCACGGGCGGACACCGCCGGGGCGGGGGACCGCCCCAGCCGTAAGTAAGAGCCGGCGGGCAGCTCGCACTGCAGGGGAGAGCCGGGCGGTATGTGGGGCTGCTTTTAGGGAACGCGGCGCGGCGCGGGCAGAGGGCGGAGAGGGAGGGAAGGAGCCGAGGGGGCCGCCCTCGCCGCCACCTCCGACCGCCGCCCCCGCCCCGGCAGCGCCCCCAGCGCCGCGTCCCCGGGGAGCCGCCGCGGAGCACGGCGGGAGTTGTAGTGCGGCGGCGCGGGCCGGCCCGCCATCCCGCTCCCCTCGCCGCCGCCCCCGGCCCGCGGCCCCGCTCTCGCGAGGCTTGGGGGGCGGGCGCGCTCTGGGGCGGGGGGCGCCGCCGCCGCCGCCGTGGGGATGTTGGGCGCGGGCGCGGTTCCCCCGCGTGACGTCACAGCGCATTGTTGTGAGCGCGGCGGAGCATCCCTCAAGCTGTCACAGCTGTGCCGCCGCCGCGGGGAGCCTCTGCCCCCACCCTCCTCCTCCTCCTTCTCCTCCTCCGCCCCCGCCCCTCCCGCCCCGGGGGCTCCAGAGCTCGGTGTCACCGTATCATTGTCCGTGCGGAACCCCTCCGGCCCCCCCCCCCCTACTCCCGGTCCGCCCTTCCCCGCTCCCCCCCCCCGAACCACCTCAATGAGATGCAAACATGAAAGACAAGAGGAAGAAGAAGGACCGCACCTGGGCCGAGGCTGCCCGCCTGGTAGGTGCCGCGGTGGCAGCGGCAGCATTGTGTGTGTATGTGTGCGGGGTGAGCGCGTCCCGCCGCCGCCAGCCCGGCGCGCTGCCCGCCTGCCGCTTTGTTGCCGGCGGTCGGGGCCACTGTGAGGCGGGACGGGAGGGGGAGAGACAGAGCGAGAGCGTGTGAGCGAGTCTGGGGGAAAGAGTGTGCGAGGGACTCCGAGTGCGAGGGAGAGAGAGCCGGGGCGTGTGTGCGAGGGAGCGGGAAGGAGCGCGGGAGTGCCCGTGCGGGAGCGTCGGGAGGGTGCGAGTGCGTGTGCCCGGCTCAGCCCGCGCCTCTGCCGCCCGTCCTCGCCTGCCTGGACACGAGAAATACCTACGTCCCATCCGTGGTGTGTGCGTGAGGAAATGCCTCTCTTCTTTTCTTCTTTCTGCATGTGTGCGTGTGTGTGTGTGTGTGTCTAAACGCCCAGGGATCGTGTCTATCTCTGCAAAGTTCGTGCATCAGATATCCCGAGGAAATCTCTCCTTTTAATCTAGAGGAAAGTGAAATATCTGGGATTTGCCTTTGCATCCCTTTAGTGGAGACAGGACAGGGTGAGGGGCGTTAGAGGCAACTCTGACCTGGGATTTCGCTTCACCCTCTCTACTTCCCCCACGGAGCTGGGCAATGTAACCCGCTTCTGAAAAGGCTCCGTGGCTCTGGAGACCCGGTCCATTCCCACTTCATTAAGAAACTGTCCCCCTTACCCTACCGTATCTGTTCTCATGATTCTGTATTACTGTTTGCTAAGTGTAACAGAGTACATTGTTTATGTTGTTTTCCCGTTTCGGAGTATGTCTGGGTTCTCTCTATTCGAGGAATTTTACAGCAGATAGTTATGCACAGTACAGCACGTATGGTTGTACACGTCCGTATGCGTGTCTTCTGCAAAGTTGGGTCTGGTTCAGCTCCAGCCGAGTGCGTAGAAAGATGACAAAGCTGGAAAGATAGACTGCTGGCTACGTTGCTTTTTTTGTATCTACATGAACTTTATCTTTTATTAATCTCTGATACAGACTGAATTGTTCAAGTAGCATGCCATTACTAGAGTTGCATCTGTTTCTGGTAGTGGGTAATGCTATCTTGTTACTATTATTTGTTTAGTGTATTTGTGAAGCACTTTCCTTGTAAAAATGGTTTCACTCCATTATGTGAATTCCTAGATAGGAAGTTCAGCCTCTCTCTCCTACGTAAATAATTATAAGGTATTAGACAGACACTACCTATAGATGTCTCTGTAAGCTGTATCGAGGTGCTCTTGTAGGCTTGGGCAATGCTAAATTCTTATGTGGCTCGTTATACATCCCCCAACATTTTGTAATAATGCAGCATTAGTGAAGATGCTCTGATATGGTGTCGCTACTGTATTCTCTTATTTCTCGTGGTTGTAACAGAAGTTTTACTGCAGTAAAATACTCAATCACCTTTGCCAAAGTAGTTCTGGCAGCAGATGTTGCTACGGTACTTGTTTCTCTGTGCTCTAAGCTGATGAACATGCATTCAAAAGTCTATAAAATACATCAAATTGCTGTCCTAACTTTACTCTTTCAAGCTGCTGCTGCAGTTACCATTGTAAGCTGCATTTTGTTTAACAAAAGTGTATAAAGGAATTTATTGTATATCGAGTAAAATCGCTGTTCCCATGTGGTCTAATACGTGGAAAAGTTTAAAGCCTCTGGAGAACAAAGGCTGAGCCACTGCTGTGAGAAGGGCTAAGAGCCTTATTTTCATGATGTCCTATTGCTTCACATTTCCCCCCAGAAGAGTAACGATTTGCTAAAATCAAGTAGCAAGCAAGATGATACGCAGCTGTATATAAGTGGTGGAGATACACAAGGTCCACAGTGTGGTTTTGTCCAGCCTTCTGGACTTTACAAGTTCTGCAGCGCTTGTCCCAAGTCTGTTATGTGAATGCCATGTGCTGCTGCTCAGACCAGCTGCAGTGTTGCATTAGTCTTTGCTACTTGTATATAGTCACTTATGTTTGCAAATCACAATGAATGATTGAAGCCGAAATTGCTGCTTCTTAAAATGTTTTATGTTAGAACCTGATGGTTCATTATGACTTTGTTTTCTTGGGGTACATCAATAATGTATTACTGCATGGTTTGATTAAATCAATTTCTTTCCACAGAGAAGTAAACAATGAAGTGATTGATACCTACTCACAAAAAACGACTCATGACTTACCTAGATCGATATGTGGTAAAATTGTGTACTGCTGAATTATTTTTAGGAAAGAGGGTGAATTAATGCATAGAGCAACTGTATGGATATTTACATTGTAGATTTTCCATAAAAGCCCTGACATTGCAACAATATTAGGCTTTCAAAGTGAAGTGCTAAAAAGTACGAAATGATACAGATAACATTGCTGGCATTGCTTTATCACTCTCTTGTTCATCTCCATATATTACAATGTACACTTTAAATTATGTACTTGCATGCCAGTTTTCCAACTATTACAAGTTCACTCACTAGAGCTGCAGTATTTTAATTGTTTTCTTTGTTGTGAGGGTGCCATACTTAATTTTTTTGTACACCCTTCAAACAGTGCTGGAAGCAGATTTTTATTTTACGTTTCAATTGTACATATACAGTATTATTAGCAGCACCCAGTAGCTTCCCAAATGCAAATGTTTCTATACTTACAACATGCCTATGAGGTTAAGTATTTTGACCTCTGCTTTACCCATGCAGAGTTGAGACATGGAAAGATTAAGTACCTTACTCAAAGCTGTTCAGGAAATCTGTGGGAGAGGTAGTTATGATACCAACAGCATCTCTATAGTAGTTCTGTTTCACAGTCATAAAATCATCTTCCTTCTGTGGCTGAACTTTTGCTTCATTCATTCTCTGTTACAACTTCTCTCACAGTAATTACGACAGAAATTGATATGGTCATGTCTCTGTATTCAATCTATATTGAAACTCATAATGTACCATACAATAGTTATGGATAAAAAGTAGCACAAAAACTGGACTTGAGCCTGGAATTGTTTCACAGCTCTCTGTTTCCCATATTCACAATGAAAAAAGCAGAAGTACTTCAGGAAAAATATATTACATGGTAGTCTTAAAACACATTGTAATGTGTAAGTGCTGAGGCTCCAAACTAACTGTCAGTGTTGTATTTACTCATTTTCAGTATTTGATTAAGGGGTCTTTGAAAACCTCCCGCAATGCAGTGTTTTTTCAAGCTGTTCTCTTAATTTTTAAAACATAAGCAGGAAAGATCTCCCATTATATTAATCTCTTACTGTAAATACCACATATGTGATGCAGGCAATAAAGCAGGAGCCACTAGCATGCCTCTGATAGAGGTATCAGAACTTGAATTTTATGGAAGAAGTCTCCTGCAGAGAGTCGAATCTTTCTGTCTGTGACACACTGCTTTTTTCCTCATGCAAGTCTGCTTATCTTAGGGCAAGACATAGCCCAGCTTACGAGCATTCCTGAGAAATGAACGCATGTGCAGGATCAATGGAATGGTGGCATACCACTAACAGTTCATGTTACAGAGCCCATTTTGTAGAACACACATTTTTATGGACAAAATTGCAACTTGTCTTTACAACCTGCCAAAGGGCATGTCTTTGATGTAGACCCGATATGTCAACTCACTTTGTTCTTTGCAGCAGACTACAGCAGTGCTTATGTATGACCTGTGCATTATCTCCATGCCAGTTTTCTGCTTTTTGTGTCTGATAGACTAAGATAGAACACTTAAAAGAATGAGAACAAAAGAAATCCTTTCAAGGAAGGAAGAGAAACATCCTGTCTTTCCTTTGTCTTTTAGTTGATCTTCATCTGATGTAGCTGTATTGTTGTTTTCTGATCATACATGGAACTCATTAAAATTGTATAGAAAGGTTAAACACTTGAGTAGTTAAAGCAATTTGTAGTGTTTCCTTTCAGATGAAAAATCTTCTATCTGTTTAGCTTCACAAGGACTCTCAAGATGTTGCTGGAAGTCCTGAAATAGTGAATTCTGCCTCTTAAAAATTTAATGTCATAAAATTCTGCATAAAAGCTATTGAAATGAAAAATACTGAGAACAAAACATGCCCAAGGATACTCTGCCACATAAGAACTGATGACAATTTTAAGTAAGCTGCAGGGATCCGACTTTTATCATTTGACTTCTAGACATGATTCATTGTTATTTGTAGAACATTGAACTAAAGGCCTGAACAGAATGAGTGGAGACTGGTCACTTTGGGAATGCACAACTCTGAACCATAGACCACCTGCCTGTGAAGGGGTGATAGTTTTAGGTTATATTTTTAAAATATTTTTTTCATTAATAGCTTGCCCTTATTATTGCCCGTTCCTGTAAGTGGTGTTTTGAAATGCAGTTAAGTCTCTGCCACAAGCTGACAATAGAGCAGAAGAAAATCCCAAGAATGAGAACAGTAGTCCTTGTTTGGTTATTTGTGTGCTGGATTGCCTCTCTAGTATTTTTGCTCTTTCTTTTCCAAATTTCATTTTGAAAGAAAGGTTTTCTTGTGTTACTAAAGACTGATGTGCTTTACAGTTCTATGGAGAGTCCTTATGGTTCAGGTGACATGTGCATATTGGGTGAGTAATATTCATGTCTTAATTCATGTGTTTCTTGCAGCAGTCTCCTGACAGGATCCAGCTCTAAACTAAGAGCTGTTTGTTTCCTCTTGTAATCTTCAAGAAAATTATTTTAAATAATTAGGGAGACCGATGCTGGAAAAAAACATGAAAACCAACCATTGAAATTATTAGCTTGCATGTTACTGTTCAATGTGGCTGGCTGTCCAAAAGCTGATTGTTACTTCATCTGGTATGCTGAGATAGTGTAGTTGAAACAGATCGTGTTGTGGTATGGAAGTATTTTTGTATTGCCTCTTAGTATTTGAAGACCACAGATGAAACAGAAAAGAAGAGTAACTTCTGCATAGCTAGACCATTGATGATAATTCCTTCGACTTTTATGTTAAGTCTTTGATTTTGGTACTATAAATAACATTTAAAAGCATTGTGCTAAAGGGGCTTCATGTATCTTTAAAAATGGAAAATTTGACATAACTTTTTTTTATGGTATTAAGGATTTCTTTGTTGTTGGCTTAACAGAGACCGCTATTATTTCCATATATGTTCTGAGTTAATTCTTTTTCAGATGTGCAGAGACATTGTTTCTTGGGAAGTTTTGATGGCCTTTCCCTTTGATCCACAATCAATGCTGCTTTGAAGAGCTATGTTTTAGTTTGGTTGGCTCTAGGGCTTCCTCCAGTTTCTTTTATTCAAAGTAGTTTTTGCAGTTGTTAGACAAGGTTGAACCTGCACTTTTTTTTTTCCCTACCTTCTGTGGTTTTAGTTGTCAATATTTTATTTTGTTAGTGTGAAGTACCATTAATAAGTGTTGGTTTAGTATATTTTTATTTAAAAAAAATAAAAATCAACAAACAGTGTCATCTATTTCAGCTCTCCTTTTGCATTTTTCTAGGGTAGATTGAAGAAATGAGATTCTAACTCTTTATCTTGAGACAGCCCTTTAACCCTTGGAATCTCAGACCTTTAGGTAGGCAAGAACCTTACCCAGGATTGGACCTGTTCTCAATAATGTCACGTTATTTCTGTCAAAGCAGTGTAACATAGGAGAAAACCCTAACAGGAACCTAAATATGAGCATTCCTCAATAGTGTAAAGGTTGTCTCAGGGCCTTAAGGTATTATTTATTAATGTTCCCTGTTACAGTGAATATTTCCAGTGTCTTCTGGCTTACCTTTCTCTGTAGGAGAGCAAATATTTTCCTGACATGCTGGATTTTCTGTTGAAATAATCAATCTGTTTGTTTTTTCTTCCAAGAGTAGATTGGTCAGTTGCATGTACAACCACAGTGAAATAGTTTCCACTAACCACACTCCCTTCACAGCTAGGTAGCTTTGGATTTGCTAGCCCATTTCACCAATTCTTTGTATCCAAACCATGCAATTGCAGCATCATAGTCTGGACCAGGTAGCATGTTGTTCTCAAGGTGAAAAGCCAAATTTACTTCCTGCTGGAGCTTCTTTTGTTTTTTATGCTGTAATCAGCAAATTACATGAGGAGAATCATGTGCTAAACTTGACCTCCTGACTTTAGATTAATAGTTTTTCTTTTGTTGGTGGGGTTTTGTTTGTTTGTTTGTTTTAATTTTATTTTTTTTAATGTTGTAACCTTTAAAGTGTTTTCTGTTTTGCTATGTGTGATGATAATGGTCTTGGTGTTCCCTGAAAATAGCAATAACTAAATAGAGGCCTCCTTTTGTGCTATAGAGACCTGGGATGAGATGAGTTTAGTGGAAATTATTTCATTATGTTTCCATGGGTTTCAGATGAAACTGAGGAAATCCTCCTTCTGAAGAACTTTCAGACTGAAGAAACCAAATAAGCCTTCAATCTGGGTCAGCTTGCAATGCAAAGGCAGAACAATGAACACCATATCCTGTTACAGGCCATTTGCTCATCCTGTGAGTTCAGCACAAGGATCCTTGTGCTGCTCAAGCACAACAGATTGGTCATAAGTGGTCCATTTAATCACTTACCAACTTTGAATTATAATTACCATCCCCAAAGAACCCCAAATTATTAATATCCTAGCCCTCTGAAGCTGCTCTCTTTTTGAGAAGTCCTGACAGATAGTTTTCTGTTGCTGGAGTTCCTATCTTGGGAGGAGATATGCTTCCTGGGAATGTAAAATGGTAGAGAAGTGCTTAGTGATAACCTACAGCTAATCTTGGTTTCAAAGGACAAAAGTTTCTGAAGCTACAGTATTCTGAATGGTGATAGGGCTCTGGCACAGACATCATATGAGTGTCAGGAGACAGATAAGCCATCTGGCAGTACATGCTGTCTTCCTGGAGCATCTTTGATGTTAGTGTCCTGATTGTGGTTAGGGATGGCAGTTAGTGTTGAGGGGATCTAGAGGAGCTCCATTCACTTTGGTTCAAGTGAGCTCTGGTGTTTCTGATGCTGAAACAAGAATTTCTAGGTGAACTGATGTTTTCATCCTTTGACTTAAGAGTTCAGCTCTCTATAACTTTTTGAGCTCAGCAGGACAAAATCTGTGGACCCTGGCATGTGACTTTCCTCAAAATTGGAGAGGACCTTTTGCTTGAGTTTGATGTATGGGATCCAGCTTTTGCATTGCTGCTTATTATTGATGTGGCCTCTTGTACCTCAGGTGTCTAAGATTTGCTTTGTAGTGTAACATCAAGTTTTGCTTCTGTCTGACAGTGTTTTCCTGGATGAGCAGCCACAGTTCATTCTGTTGCTCTGGAATCATCTGACTCATTAGAGGACTGGCTATAGTTTTGTGTAGAAGATATTCCAGGTCACATCCTAGATTATTCACGATTTTGGATCATCAGAAAGTTATTATTTAGAAGATGCATATTATATGGTGTGTTTTGCAACTTGTTCTCCTATATGCATAGATTGTCTAGACAAACCTGGATGAGGATCTCACTGCTTGTAGTGGATCAGCTCTAGACATAATTTTCCTGTGGGTGACAGTTGCATCCTATAGAACATAGTCTGACTTACAGATAACAACATTTCCTAAACCTCTACAACTTCAGAAGTGTTCCCTGAGAGACAAGATCCTGAGCTACTAGGTTATTTGCTTTAGAGAATTCAAGGCTGTTTTCTTTCTTTTTTGTGATTTTGCTTAGATCTTATAGACAGAATTAGGAATTTAATTAATTAATCAGGGTTTATAATTGTTTTATCCTAATCAGCTTCCTGTGTAACTTGTCATCTAGAGAGGGAAGAGAACCTTAGTTGAAGTATATATCAAACTTTTGAAGGTCAAAGTTTGATTCTATTTCAGCTGACTTAGCAGCCTGGAGAACCTGTCTAACTGTATGGTGGTTCACATATTTGGTGAGATGCCTTGTGAAATATCTAGAGTCTAGTGAATCACACTCAAATTCACGTCCCATATGATTTGTTCCAACTTTTGTGACTTGAACCTTCTTTTTATATAGATGAGGCTTTACCACTATCGTTGTATTGCCAAAGTACTTAACTATTTTTCATTAAGTGATACCATCTGGTTTGATTATTTCTTTTTCTGTCCCATAAATTGAAACTGAATATCTATTGATACCTATTTTTAGATAAATGTTAATTCTTTTATGCCTCAAAATTCCCAGTTATTCATCACCTGCTGGCATTGCTGTATCAGTGAAGCGTGTGACCTTCCATGTCATTATGCCTGCCTGCCAATATTACCTAGCAAGGGTAATGGGAAAAAATAGACCCTTATTGTCCATAACCTGCTGCTGTTCTTCTCGACCAAGATTCTGGCAGCTACCTCAAAGTCTGTATGTTCTCTGATCACACTTGCTTCTTTCATCTCATTTGGCATTTCCGTCATTTAGAAATTTCAGACTGGTAAGACCAATGAGAACCTTTTTGGAACTTGGTGTTTCAGTTGAGAAAAGCATCTTAATTAGAGCATTGCTTTGATAGAAAGTAGAGATGGAAAGGGCCTCAAGGTCACCTTGTCTGTTCACACTTGAAAAGAAGTCATACAACCCAAGCTAGTTTTAGTTTTGTGAAATCAATAAAATTACTAACTTTTATTACTGATAGGAGCTATGACTTGTCTGGCCTTTGCCAGAATCTGCTCTTTTAGTGAAAATTTACATTCTGTTTTAAAAAATGGGAGAACAAAGAAAATAAAATTATTAGGAAAAGTTGTCCAGTGAGCGTGATTTAGAATTTAGATGCATTGTGCTTTTTCTGACAGTGACTAGACAGAAAACATCTATTTTCTAGTACAGATTGAGAATTCTGTATCCAGTTAATGGTTCTCTTTCATATTCTCTTATGAGGCATTTTGGGCTTAGTCTCTTGAATTTTTTTTTTTTTGAGAGTCTGATGCAGCAATACTGCAGCAGGTTTGTACATAGAGCAGTAGTGCTTAATGCATTCTAATCTCTTCCATAATTTGTTTCATTCATAACGCAGATTCTTGGGACATTTTGCAATTACATGTCTTCAGTTTTAAAAATTAAAATGTAGAATAATGCAGTGAGGCTCATTGTCTAGGTGTGGAATAAGCTCAGAATTCACTGTAGAAGAAATCTTCAAATAATGTAGTATTAAAGAGATGTAAATATCTTTTTGTTACTGATTTCAGGATGACCCATGGCTCCATAGGTATGTAGCTTCCTGAAGGTGTCCCCTTGGGCAACAGCTAAAGTGCTTTCTTGCTGCATATCCCAGGAGGGGGGGAATATTTGGTGGCAGGGAAGAATATGGATTAAATGTTTCGATGCAATCCCTTAAACTCCTGACATGCAGTCCTAATCATATATGCCCTAATCACATATATAATCATATATATATGTGTGTGTGTGTGTGGGAGATTTTCAGGTATTGTGTTACAGGCCTGTGAAACTGACTGGGACAATCACAGAAAGTAGGCTACATGCCTGGGACACTTCATCTGCCCATAATGAACCTCAGCATCCTTTCCGCAGACAATTATCAATAGCAAGAAATGCATGCATCTCCCAGCTCTTGGGTTGGTCCAGTTTTTGTGGTTGTTTCATCTTGCAGTCAAATTCTTCATGCTAAAATCCTATTCCTCCAGTCAATATTCAGGGGTCAGCTGAGTCAGTGCCAACTTGCCCTGTTGCTTTTGGAATGAGAGCCACCCATACGAGTGGAATTTTATGACTTTGTCTTGGATTGATGTCCCTTGTCTTTAAAAAAAGCCTGTTACTGAAATCTGTGGTTTTTAGAGCACGGGATTGGCTCCCAAGGAGCAAACATTTAAAGAAAATGGAATTACTGCTTGGAGCTATCTTGAGTGCTGTGGTTGTCTTATGAGGAAGGATCTTTCCTGCTCTTTGTAATAACAGTGTTCCAATGACAGTGAGCCCCACTAAGTGGTTGTGATGTTAAAACATGCTCTGGCTTGGGTTTGTAGAAGCACTTTAAAAGTAGAGGGCTGTGGCTTCACAAGGTAGACTTGGAGATTTTTATCAGTCTGTCTGTGCAAGATACTGCATGCCTTTGATACGTGTATCAGTGACAACGTCTGTTGCATTTACTAAGTACCTCCACAGGAGCTTCTCAGTACCTGTGCTACTGCCCGTGGCAGTAAATGTTTGATGTTCACTGCAACCATTGTGGGTTGTTAATTTAGCCTCCTGTCCCGCAGCATCTGGAGGAGGCTTCAGGACTCTCATATGGCTGTCTGGGGAGTTTTCTGGTAAAAGGGCGTATAAATATGGGAGAAGTGCGAACAGTTGCACGACTGACCGAGGGACACAGGATACTATGCAAGAAAGTAACAATAATGTGAGTAAGCAGAGTGAAAGGCCTTGAGAATAAAGTCAGTGTCTGAGCAGCGATTTTGGCTATTGTGTTTCATTGACTCTGGAAAGATACTCTTTCAGGTGTTCTGTGAACTACACAGTCAAAAATTCAGTAAAAGATGGGGAACTATAAAAAATTTGGAGAAATGGAGTTGAAAGAGTTGATCAAAAATATTTTGTATGAATTATGAAAGTTAGATCTGAAAAGTGTTGTCTTACTGACTTTTAATCTATTTAATAAAATGAACCAACCGAAAAACAATTAAAGATACCTTAGTAAAAATAAATAGTAGTAAAAATATTTTTTTCTTCAGAGACCTGTTTTGTTGGGGCTTTTTGTTGGCTTTTTTTTTTTTTTTTTTTTTTTTTTGGTAGATTAATATTTAATTAAATAATTGTTATTTTGCATAATAGAACATTTCTGTCCCAGCAATTTATAGGGTTAGTTACTTTGCTTGGAAATAGACTGACAATATATCAAACCTTTCTAATCTTACAAGAACAGATTGCCTGAAGAAGTTGTGAATGCCCAGTCCCTGGAAGTGTTCAATGCCAGGCTGAATGAGGCTTTGAACAATGTGGTCTAGTGAAAGGTGTCCCTGCCCAAGGCAGGGGCACTGAAATCAGATGATCTCTAAAATCCCTGCCAACTCAAACCATTCTATAGTTCTATAATTCTCAGAATCTGTAACAATTCCATTAAATAAAAAAGTAACGTGAAAATAATATCTCTGTCATTGTTAGTCAATTTTAACTGTCCTTGATGAGGACAGACTCAGTTTCATACTGTAATTTTCTTGTGCTAGTTCATTTTATTAGTGTTTGAGCTGTAGGAAAATGTTTCAAGCTATTTAAAGTAATGTTTAATAGAGTGAAATAATGCTCCTGTCTTCATTTTGAGCCAGATCCACAAAAGTGGCAGTTTGGATAAGTGAGGCTGGTATATGTGCATGGTGGTTGGGAAATGCTTCTGAAAGAGCTGAAAAGAGAATAAAAGGTTTAAGAAAATTTAAAAAGCACCGCACCTGTTTGCTGTTATCTGCATTGTTGGAGCTGTTATGGCAAGAAGCCTCATGCGTGCGTTCAAGTGTTGTTAAATGTTGAAGTTAATTTTATAGAAGTATATGCGTGTGGACGAAGAGGGAGGGGATCTGGGAAAAGCATTCTGAGAAGTAATGTTCTGAAAAAAAAAAGAGGTTTTAAATGCTCCATACATACATAATAATAGTTATGAAGCTTATTACTTTTAGCACTTGCATACATTTTCTGGGATTAGTAGGAGAGAATGAAACTGGGTTTATGTCTGTTGGCATGTTGTGTGGTGAAAAGAGTGTGTGCCTGGGTGATACTGATGTAATCCTGGGGAGAAAAAAGACAGTACTGCAATGGGGACCAGTGGAGAAAATCGAAGTGTTCTTGTACCAATGAGAAGTAGATTAGCAAAGATAGTGAAGGAAGTAAAAAAATAAATCTGACAATGAAAAAAATGAGGAAAAAGTCCCACTTCCTCAATTTAATGATAAAGTCACATATAATTTGTTTGTTTATTAATTTTTCTACCATTTCACTTAATTATATCATCAGTTAAAGTCCCCAAACATTCGTCTTTAAAATTTGAATTTTACTCAGACTTTAAGAGTAAAAGGATTTCAGTGAAACACCAAGATTAAAACAAAATCTATTGACTGACTTCTCTCCTTTATAAAATACAGGGCTTTTGTCTTGGAAATAAAAGACCGTGTTTACATGATGTTACATTCAGTTTATTTTTAGAACGAGTTGTACTATGGTCTGTCTTGGCTAAAGGAGTATTGTTGAAATTACAAGTAATGCCCTTGAAATAATTAAAAAAGAAAATAAATTTGTCATCTGAAATATTTTCTCATTCATTTGGTAGTAAGTTCTCCTATTAGAATTTTCAGAATTTGTCTGAATTTTTTTGCCCATATTACTACTAGAGCAACAACAATAAAAACAAAAAAAATCTAGGTTTTCCCTTTGGAGAGATTCTCCTAGAGTCTCCCACTGGAGACTCTATGACCGAGGCCATCTTGGGCACAGCGACCACGATATGATGGAATTTTCAGTTTCAGCAAAGTAAGGAATGGGTTCACCAAAACTATCTTGGGCTTTTGGAGAGCAAACTTCAGTCTGTCCAGGATAGTGGTTCAGAGATCATTTTGGGAAACACAATCCCTTAAAAACAAAGGGATCCAGGAAGCCTGACATACTTTTAGGAAGGAAGACTTATAGGCACAGGAGCATGCTATCCCTAGATGCTGAAAGATGAACTATCAGGGAAGAAGACTGGCCTGGCTGAATAGGGAGCTTTCACTGGAACTTGGGGAGAAAAAAATTAATTTATGACCTTGGGAAATAGGGGCAGACAACTCAAGAATGGTATAAGAATGTCATCAAGTCTTGTAGACAGAAAATTGGATTGGTGAAAGCTCAGCTAGAACTCCCTGTGGTCACCTCTGTGAAAGATAATACAAAGTGTTTTTATAAATACAGTAACAACAAAAAGAGGGCCAAGGAAAATCTCCATTCGTGTGGAGGGTAACATTTTAACCAAAGGTGAGGAAAAGGCTGAGGTACTTGATGCCTTCTTTGCCTCAGTCTTCAACAAAAAGACCTGATATCCTCAAGGCAACCGGCCAGCTGAGTTGGTAGGCAGGGACAGGGAGCAGAACAGACCCCTGTAATCCAGGGGAGAGCAATCAGTGCCCTGCTGTGCCACTTGGCACCCACAGCTCTGTGGGGCCAGATGGGATCCACACCAGGGTCCTGAGGGAGCCAGCGGAAGAGCCAGGCCACTCTCCAGCATTAATCACCAGTCCCGGTTAACCAGGGAGGACCCAGAGAACTGGAGACTGGACACTGTGATGTGCACCTGCAAGAAGGGTTGGAAGGAGGATCTGGGGAACTGTCAGCCTGACCTCAGTGCCTGGGAAGGCGTCATCTTTAGCACATACAGAACAACCAGAGGATCAGGCCCAGACAGAACAGGTGTAGGAAAGTCATGTCCTGCTTGACCTGCTGATTGCCTTTTTATGACCAGGTGACCAGTCTATGGGAGGAGGGAAAGGCTGTGGATGTTGTCCACCTGAATTTCAGTCAGGCCTTTGATACTGGCTCCCACAACATTCTGGTGTAGAAACTGTCTGCTCATGGCTTTGATGGGTACACTCTTCACTGTGTTAAAAACTGGCTGGATGGCTGAGCCCAGGGGGCAGTGGTGAATGGTGTTACTCAAATGGTGACTGGTCACCAATGGTGTTCCCACCAGGGCTCAGTTTTGGGGCCAGTATTGGAGCTATCCATTTTAATATTGTTAGAAATTATTTGGATAAGGGGATTGACTCCACCCTCAGTGTGTTTTCAGATGCCGCAAGTTTAGTGGGAGTGTTGATGTGCTGGAGGGCAGGGAGGCTCTGCAGGGGGATCTGGACAGGCTGGATCACAGGCTGAGGCCAATGGTTCCACAAGGCCAGATGCCGGGCCCTGCACTTCGGTCACAACAACCCCGGGCAGCGCTGCAGGCTGGGGGAAGAGTGGCTGGAAAGGGACCCAGTGGAAAAGGACCTGGGGTGCTCATTGACAGTGGCTAAATATGAGCCAGAGTGTGCCCAAGAAGGCCAGTGGCACCCTGGCCCCCATCAGAAATAGTGTGGCCAGCAGCACAGTGATTGTCCCCCTGTACTCAGCACTGGTGATGTCACACCTTGAATACTTTATTCAGTTCTGGGCCCCTCACTGCAGGAAAGACACTGAGGTGCTGGAGTGACTCCAGAGAAGGGCAGTGGGGGCTGGAAAATAGTCTGGAACACAAGTGTGATGAGGAGCAGCTAAGGGGATTGAGGGTATTTGACCTGGAGAAAAGGAGGCTCAGGGGAGACCTCATCACTCTCTACAACCACCTGAAGGGAGGCTGCAGCCAGGAAACTAGAAACAGGACAAGAAGAAATGGCCTCATGCTGCACAAAGGGAGGTTCAGGTTGGACAGTGGGAAGAAATGTTTCACTGGAATATGTTTAAGCATTGGAACAGCATTTCCACCCAGGAAAGTGGTGGGGTCACCATCCCTTAAAGTGTTCAAAAAATTCCTGGACATGGCACTCAGTGCTGTGGTCTAGTTGACAGGGTGGTGTTTGGTCAAAGGTTGTACTTGATGATATTGGAGGTCTTTCTCACCTCAGTGATTCTGTGTTCCTGATTGTTTCAAAGGTAGAGTGTGAAGTCAATAGTTACACCAGAAACCCAAGCTGAGGCACTGTAATTTTTACCTACAGCTAAAATAGATTATTCTTCCATACAGCTAAAATGTATTCTTGTCAGCTTCTAAAGCATTAAATATAAAATTATGTGCCTAAACCCCATAGACAATGAATTTATTTCCCAGTCGCATTTCCTAGAGCTGTCAGTTTTTAGTCCTAGGTTTGCTGAGATGTAACTTTGGGAAAACTCAGATCTTCATGTGTACCTATGTTGTTTCTCATAGAAAAGGCAAAGAACCTGTGACAGAATATACTGTGTAACAGCCATGTTTTACTCTCTCTCTGTTTGCTTTTCTTGAGTTACAGTTACCATCCTGTAAGGTAACAGTTCATCTGTTCAGTGTATAGTGAGGAGTCTTAGGATAAGACATGTACAATGATGTTAGGGACCCCTAAAAATAGAAGCTTGTCTTCAACAGGAAGCTAAATTTTATGAGAAGTCTCTGCATTTATATTCCCTTATAAAATCCTCTGTGATTCCCCTCTGTTGGCCAACTACTTTGTTGTGATTCTGGCATTTGGTGGTGGTAGTTTCATGATGTGTGTGGCTGATGGCCATTTCTCACTGTAACCTGGTCAGTTCAGTTCAGCTTGACTTGGAGGGGTCAGCTGGTCTTGCAGCTTGAAATAATTCCTTTAGACAGAGTTAGGAGTTTGGAACCTTCACAACAATTGCAGATTATACTGAACAGTTTCAGGCTGTACCCCCATGGGGAAAAACATGTTCTGTATTTTGTTTTGAGATCTGATTGCAAACTGTTGGTTTAACAATCAGCATTTTGTCTCTTCATGAACTCCAGCCTTGAATTCACTGTTCACTTTCCTTCTTTATAGACTGGAGGTCCTATTGAATTTGTTCACCTGTACCAAGTGATTGCTCCTATAGGTTTTAATCTCTAAGGAAAATCAGCATCCAGCTGGTAGAAAGTTGTACTGATGAGGAGCCATTGATTTTTCTCTCCTATCCACTTACCATCAATAAGAAATGTCCTTAGCTTTCACAATACTTTTTCCCTGCCATAATGTTGCCCTGTTACCTGACTGTCAAGACTGGTCTCAGTTGCTGTTCACACTGAATGTGGATGTGATTAACAGCCTGATAAAAATGTTTAAGTCAATATTTGAGAAGCCTAGATAAAGATAACACTTTATCATGAGAGCTTTTTAATAATGTGTTCTGTTTGATGTACACCAATGTTAAGGAATTGCTGTTTTTAACAAAAAAAACCCTTTTCTATCAAGGGATATTTTGATTAAGCAGTATTCAGAAAAGGAGATTTTAGAAAATGCAGAATGTTCATGTTCTGGTTTGGGTGAAAAATAATTCTTCCCTTTTTAACATGTTGCTGTTTTTTTGGTTTTGTTTGGTTTGTTGTTTTCTTATTCTTTTTTCACTACAGTATCATTTGAAGTATTTTCTTCCATTTGAAGAAGCAAGCAGCATGTAAACAAAACATTCTGTGTGCATTTCTCCCAAGCGATAAGCTTTTGAAAAATTATTACCTTCAGTTTAGGATGGTCAGATTATTTTACAAGGTCCTTGGGAAGATGTGAGCACATAACTTTGCAAGTCTTGAGTAAAGATGTTTATACATCTTATACAAATTTAGATACAAAGCCATTATATACTCTTACTAATCTGCCCATGTTGTGATAAATGTTTCTTGGTAATAGTTGTTAAATAGTGTATTTTTTAAACCTTTAAACAGATGCTACCAAAAATTGATATAAACCAGCAATATGGACTTCAGTTTTACAATAAACGATGTGTTTAAGAGGACAAGTGTGGGTGGACTTAGATGATGAGTTGGGGGAAGGGACTGTGTGGAAACACTGCTAAGAAGGACTGCACAAATAAATGACACAAAGTGGATATGAGTTAGTTAGCTGCAAAATATTCTCCTATTTTTGAAAATCTAGATGACTAATTGTCAACCATGCCATATGTAAGCAATGTGGGCTTCCAAACTTGTGGCAATTAAAACTGTTTAGCATCCCACTCCAGCCCTGTATTATATTCTGTGTACAAGTCAGTACTAAAGACTAATCTCTTATGACATTAATCGTCTCATGAGGAGAGACGGAATAAATCACAGTAGCCCTTCCTCTCTTCACTCATGAAGATAAATGCCATAACACGATGGCTGATCTTCGTTATGACACTAACCATTATATATTTAACAGAGATAGCAAAATCTCACTGACAGCTAACAAAAGAATTCTCTCTTTATACATTCTTTGAGAAGACTGTATTTCTTTAGTTCAAAAACATGACTTATCGTATCTATTCTCAGAGCAATTTAAGCAGTAGATCTGGATTGTGCCAGTGAACTGTACTCTGTACCTAATGTTGTCATGATTCAGACTAATAAAACCTGATGTGAAATAATTTTGCAGGCTTTGGAAGGAAAAAAAGGTGCATAACATGTGAAGACTCTTAACTCTGCTCTTTTCTGTTGTCCAAAATATCAAAATATGCTTTAAATTTCATGAGCTAGTTTCTTGCCATCTATCCCACACAATTAAAATGGAAATATAATTTTTATGGGTTTATGTTTGCTGTCATTAGACATTCTATAAACATAAATATATTCATGGTGCATCTATGGAATCAATGTCAGTTGCAGCACTAAACTTCTCTTTTTAACGAGTCAATTTTACCAGGATGAAATGCTTAAAATGGTCAAAACTAATATGTAAGAATATTTATGTAGAATACATAGTTTAAAATATTTAATTTGTTATCTGTTTTCTCTTCGGTTTTCCTTTCTCTCATTTTCTTTTTCGCCTTCTAGAAATCTTAGGTCTGTATCTTTAGGACACTGTCTAACAAGATAAGCTGTGATAGCAAAGCAATAGCAAGAAAATCAGCACAACTGTCACCTCCTGTTAAATTTGGTATGTTCAGAGAGTAGCCAGTAGGAATTTTATTTCTCACATTAAAAGTAACCCTTACACATTACGCTTGCCTGAGGAAAATAAGGCAATGAAGGCTTCTGAAACAAACATATATTAATTCTCTCTGTTGATATTTCTGTAAAGTTTTGTCTTTGTAATTATTTTTTATCCTACTATGCTGAAACAAGTTATATAGCAAACCTTTCAGTGCCTCAGAAAAAAAAAAAAATCCGTGTCATCTTTCAATCGAGAAAACAACATATATGGAAACAAATATGTTTAAGTTTTGGTGTTTCTTAGGTTTTTAGTGTTTTTTGTTCCTTCAGTAGTGGTGAATGTATTCACACTGATAGTAGTTTCCTCTGTTATCTGTAATGCAAAGGAAGTTGTCAGGTCACTGGTATCCATTCAGCTCTGTCACTGTGATGCAGATAGAAACCCACAGCAACACACACAACAGGTGTTCAGGCAGAGAAGAAGAAAAGAATTCTCTCGTTTACTGTTGACCTCGTATATATAAGTTTCTGGACAGTGATCAGAGATTGGACAGAGAGGTTACCACCTCTCCATCTCCACTGGTCACTTGAGAAGTCCATCAGGTGATAACTTTTCACAAAGGAATGCAAACATGATCTTTGTTTATTTTACAATTCATGAGAACTGACTGTTATACTAAAACAAATCAGAAGGCTTATTTTCAGGGACAACATAGCTCCATTAGTTCCAGTCACCTAAGCAAGGTCTCTTTTTTTTGTACCAAGTAGGTGCCAAAGGAGAATTTTTATCCCTGCCACAATTAGAGGCATTTCAGGAAAATGGCCTATGCAATCACTGAATGAGTACAGATTTCAGTAACACTTTTGGATGGCAGAACTTTTTTGCTCTTTGTCTCTTCTCTGAAATAATGATTTTTAGTTTTAAAAGCTTTGACCCAAGTTTTCCAGCTGGGCCAGCAGTGGTAAAACTCATAGTCTAAACTAAGTAGGCAAGAGAATGTGGTCCACGAGCCAGGGGAGGTCTACACCACAATTTGTCCTGTCAGCACCTAAGAGCTACAGGATGCTGCCAGCAAGGTACCAGTGCTGATTACCTGTGCATCACTTGCGTGCCTGTATGCAGGTTTTGCGGAACCCACGTCACGAGCTGCATCTGTACAAGTGCACTCATGTTTGAGGTGGTAGAGGATATAGGAATATCCTGTTGGCTTGTACTGTTGTAAGGATTAAGGAAGAAAGATGTTTGGGTAGGTGTGTGGGAAGGTGGGAGATACACAAGTTAGGTTATTGTAACACCTCAGAAGATGAGAATATCAGTTTGAGAGTAGGGAAAGGCTGGGCACAGTGAGAGGCAATGGGGTATTGCAATAGGGAGCAAGGAGATGTATGGCTTACATGGCTATGTAGAACTGGCACTGAACATGGCACTGTCAGAACTGAGCAGTCATTCTGGGAATCTGGATGCTCCGTTGCTTGAACTGAAATCATTGTTAGTAATCCTGCTGCTAACAGTGGAACCCATAGTGGGATAGCAAGTTTGACACCGTGCTCACTGGGGTATCTTTGATCCTGATCTTAGAAATCTGATAGGGTTCTGTGTGCTCCCTAGGTTCATCCTGCTACAGTCACAGAGGTGTTTATGGATCTGTCCTGACAGAGCCTGTAAGTGAAAGTTCCTGGTTGCTTGGACAGGCTGATCGTGTTAGTAAAAAAGGAAATATAAAGGTTTCCTTTTTTTTTTCGGTATCTTAGTCCAGATCAATAAGTTATTATAATAAGTCAGTTGCTTAGAGCAATAAACTTTACCCTGCATTTTCTGTTGTGATGTATGAGACCACTAGCCCTGGCAGGATGTTGTGTTAGAGCTTGTGCCTTTTAAAGGAATAGCCCAACTGTATGTTAATTTTAGCTGAATTGTAATCCAAATTCTTTTGAATTCAAAATGTCAAGAGTACAGTTTATCTGGAACTTCCAAAGCTGCCTTTATATCCATTTGAAATATGACATTATAAATAAATTTTAGAAAGAACAATAAAAGTTTCAGACATCTTAGAACAAACCTCAAATGATCCGGTTAAAGCAATGACATGAACAAAGAAACTATTCAGCTTCTTTCTTGCTCTTTTCTTTCATTCAGTATTTTAGGACATGATGATAATGCCTTGTGTATCAGGCAGGTTAGCAAAGTTAGATGGTTTCAGACCTCCTTGCAAATTCTATAGTAGAAATTTCTCTTTCAGGAAACACTTGCCCAGTTGCTCCCCATAGTTCATACTAAAAGGAACAGTAAAATGCTTTTCACTGAAAGAGAGCGGGGGAAAACTACTTTATGAGTGTGCTTTAAACCACTTGAGTTCTCTTGGTCAGTAGAATTACCTCTGAACCTAAAAAAAGTATCGACTAGCAAGTATGGACAAAACCGATGTTAAAACTTATATTTCATCATGTTATGGTATTTTTTATGTGTTCCTTTGTTATTCATGTGACATTTTTGTTTCTTTCCTTGCTTGAGGTTTCTTTTCTTGCTTATCTGTAGTGTCAAGTGGATTACAAAGACAAATTCATAGTATAGAGCATACTGAGAGTGACATGTCTTATGAAATGCACCTTCTTCTACTTAGCTCTTATAATTTCCTTATTGTACTTTCAACTGCTCTAAGACGAAAATCCTACCAGGAGAATTGTTACTCCCGTTTCAAGTTCTTTTAATATTTTAGTGCCTGGAAACCACTCTTTACCTTTCTCTTGATGACTATCAGCAAGAGTTCTGTGAATACCTATTTGAGAACTTGTGTTATAATAGGTCATAGTGCACCTACACTTTTGATTATCCCTCTTTTTCATGTGTGGTGTACCCCTCCTTGCTGTTTTTGCCTCTTCATCCATCTCTATGCACTTTCTTTCTACCCCCACTCTGTACCCTCCCCTCCTCTCCAAACCATTTGCCCATCTTTCTTCACACAAAGGGCTTTGAACTTTTACCAAGTTGCTGATAATTCCCCAATGACTGAAGCTGTTAATCAAAAATGAACACAAAAGATTTGAGTGGGGCATTTCCCACAATAGAAGTCAGTCCTCCTGTTAACCTCACATAAGCAGCTGTAGAAGACAATGCTGGATTTTTTTCCAGGATACTGTTATTTCTTGTACTCTGTTTGATACTCCATCTTTCAATTCATTAATTTAGTAATGGGTGGCTAGAAAATAATTTATATTTTCTGTTTAGGAGAAAGAAAGTTTTTTTTTGGTTTTGTTTGGTGGTTTTGGTTGGTTGGTTGGTCGGTTTTTTTTTTCTATTAATCACCCTGCTGTCTTTGGGCCGTAAAGATTGTCCATTGTGTAGTTCAGCCTTACTTATCTTTTAGCTGATGAGTAGGAGCAATGGGAATAACTGTACTGTTCCTCTTTCTCCTCCTCCTCCTCATTTTTTTGAAGTAATGTTCTGAGGAGAATTGCTTCAGTTTCTGACCAGTGGCTCAGCCTATTACGATAAAATGATCCTGATTTTTGTCAGGTACCTGACCTTCACATCCCTGCCAGCAGCATTCAGAAGTGGAAGAAGCTCTGGCTGGTTTCAGACTGTTTGGTCACACAATCAGCAGCATCAAGCCCACTAGGCTGATCTGCCCGCTGCTTTTGGACCACAATGCAGTATCAGAACATGCTCGGTTCTTGTTTAGAAGAATTATTTTCTGTCAGTGTGATAACTGATAGCTGCAGGCAAAGCTTCCCACTTTCTGCAGGAATGTTTATGGGTGGCAAGAGGGACAACTCTCTGGTTTGCCTTTCTTCACTTTGTCCCTCTGCTGTGTTCTCTTCAGAGTCTAAAATAGAAATGATTGAGCAGATCTGATTCAGGTAGCATCTGTATATACAAATTAAACTAATAATTCCATGAATTACAGAGAAGTCTTGATTTTGTAGGCAAGCTGAGCATTCAGGATTTCTCTGTTATGCAAAGCTGGAAGTCTTGACTGTGCACTAGAGTCTTCCTGCTAAAAGTTCACTGGAAAGTTTTTTTCCCCAGTGTGGCAACTGATTTTTTTCAAGTAGTTGTCAACACACAGATGATGATAGATGCCGTGGTGATAAAAGAAATTTGTATTTCTTCTTGTCCCATGTAACTGACATGACTTTTCCAATGAAACTGGGAATACCTGTGGTTGTGGCATCTGTGTGATTATTTAATATCTCTGAAGTAGTGAATCGATACCTGTAGGTGACACAAATACTATAATTTGTCACTCTGCTACCATTTGTTGGGAGATTTGATTTCCACTGTGCTTGGTATGGTCTGAGCCTCCTTCTCCTTGAGCTGTTAGCCAGGGTTTGAATGAACACCAAGAATGTGTTCTGTGCAGTGACTACTTCTGTTCTCTTTCCAGTTGTCCTGATGGATATCACCTTATTTGTCCCAGTTATTTAGCGGCTGTCCCTTTTTAATGCTATGGTTGAATGGCAGGAATAAATAGAGCATATCTGATCCTCTGTGATAGAGGTTGCAGTCAGTGCAAACCATTCTTCTGCCATTGTCCTTGTTAACAAAATATATTGAAACACTCATGTTCTTCATGACAGAACTTTGGTGTGCTTTAATTTCAGCATTATTAGTCACTGCCCATATATGATATGAGTGTTGGTGGATGGAGTGGGAGGAAAAAAGATATTTAAAACAAATCAGGGCTTCCTCCCCTGATGTGCATTACTATGTCTGACCAAGAAGCCTGACTTAACTATTCCTTCTGCATTTTAGTATGTTGTTTGCCTTGAGGCACAGTTAGTTATTCAGTTTGAATGTCTAATATTATTTTTAAAAGTCTTAGAAATGCAAAAGGAATTGCAGACTTTTAGTGAGATACAGAGCCAAGAGATACTAGTGTAATTAACAGTTCGATGTATTCATTAGCTCACAGATTCTTAAATAATACTCTGATGCTGTTTTCCATAACTGAGGGAGGAAAATTGTATTGTCATTGAAAGGTTTTTACAAGTAATTATTTTTATTTTCTTATTGTGATAAATGATTAGGCTAAAACTGGGGGTAGGGGAGGAGCAACGATAAGGATGGACAGCATGGTGGGAGGGGCAGAAAAAAACCATCCTTACTAAGGTTCTCTGCTAATTAATCTTTGTCATGATAAAGAAAACTTAATCATGTACATAATAACAGAATGTTCAACTTAAGCAGTGTTTAAATAGGAGAATTTATGCTTTTCACTTAGGGTATGAACAGTTTTTTAAATAACAGGGTTTAAAGGGTTAGATGAACAGAACTGAATTTGTGGGGTATAGGAACTGCAGTCCACACTACATGTCCAGTGTAAAGCAAATCCACACAATGGGCAATTATTTACTCCAGCATTTTCAGCTTATCTAACAGTCTCCATTGCAATTTGTCATTATACCCTGAATGCTTTCACTTCATACTGTGGTATTTGGAATCTGCCCTGTGGGTTTTATTAAATTTTCTCTAGCAGTGTTATTCATCCTACTTGTTGGTTTTGTTGTTGTTTGGTGAAGATGATCTTCCATATCCGTATGTCTGGCCATTGTTTCCACAACCAGTTCAGTGCAGCTTCCATAGCACAGACTGCTCTCCCTCTCCCATTGTCTAGGGCAGGGTGACTTCTGATGTTTGCTTGGCTTTATTGTTTTCATTCCCATTATTGTTGAACTCTCATGGTAATACTTGGCGCTTTTATTGACTTTATAGAATAGGATGTGACGTTGTAGAGAAGGGGACAGGGCTACCCAAATTTTCTCAATTGCAGGGAGGAGCTGCCCAGGTGTGCTGAGGGGCCTGTACTCAGGAAGAGAAACAGGGAATCCTCCACAGTGAGTAACCCCGCTTTCAAGTGCACACAGTTTCCTTCATAGCCGTGTCCAGTACAGTGTAGTATCCTCTCCTGTCCTTTCCAGTTTGCCCTCTGGAATGTTCCCAGTTTGGTTCTCTTTTCCCTTTATTTTGGTGTATTCTCGTTTTACCTTGTACTTTATCTTTTTTCTGAAGGTTAAAGTTTCCATTTTTGTCTCTTCACGCCATTAATCTTTTCTCATCCTAGTCTTAATCTTTATACGCATTGTCATTTTTCCAATGTGTCGTTGTTGTTCTGTCACTAATACATCATATCATTTCTCTTCCCTTGTGTGCAATGGCCCTTTTCCCAGCCCTGTGCAGTTCCTTCTGTCGTTCCTCATTGCTGTACATTTACTCTTTACAACCTTCTCTTCTTTCTCCTTTCAAATCACCTTTTGGTTTTCCTTTCCTGATGGGTCCCTTTTGAATCTTGCCTATTGATGTACAGGAGATAAGCTCAGTTCAACTCCCTGACCTTTCTAGTGCAACTGTCACCTATACATTTTCCTTTGTGGAACTGAAAGATAAAGGATACAAAGCTCATCTGTAACAAATAATTGAAGGATTTGGTAAACTGTGTTTTGGCAGTGAAAAAGAGCAGGCAGGAAATCATAACAGTAAAATGGCAGAGAAGGGCTGAGGTGGTCAAGCTGTAGTGAGTAGGCAGTCTTTGTCTTTAGGTGAGCTGCTGAATTACAGCCCTGGCCAGAACCCTTCACAGTTTGACTTGTGTGATATGATGTGGTGGTGTCTCTAGTTCCTAGTGGGCAGGTATCCACTTAGTAGTAGCTGTTTTCACAATTGCCATTATTTGGTAACTACTACAGAAAAGCTCTGGATGATTTGAATTAGACCAAACTGATTTCATAGTTACAGAGGGTAGAAATGGAAGTTCTGGCTGAGATATGTTGGCAAGATGCTCTGGGAAACTTGATTGCTATGGCCTGTGCCACACCTTTTACTGCTGATTGAAGGGCTTCTTTTTCCAGGGCTATCAGTCCGGCATTTTACATGAGCAAAAGAGTGGCTGTTTTTTAACAGCATAAAACTGATGGGGATAAAAAGGAAGTGAAAAATCAGAAAAATTCTTACAAGATGGTTTATCTGTAAAGAGGACTGAGTTACTTTGGGCTCAATTGGAAAAGGCAAAGGAGTGGAAAACTGAGCTGAACTGGAAAAGTATACTGCACTCTGTCATGTAGAATCTTGTGAATCTTGTGTGCTGTGACTGTTCTGACTGTTTTTTGTTTTTGTTTTTTTTTTAAGAATAAAAAGGCTTTTCAAAATTGAAACCCCATTGTGTTTCAATTCTTACAGTAGCTCCTGGTCTGCAAATGGAAGGTTTTAGCCAATTTTTTCTGAGGTCATGGCAAAGCTAAGTGTAGAATAGTCAAATGACCTCAAATAATTCTAAAGTAATAAAAATCAAAGAAAATGCTAGTGTAGGGGTTTTAAAATTTTTTTCCCCTTTGGCTCTTGTGTTTTATGTATTTCCCCTCATGCCTGAAAGAAAATCTGTTGCTGTGTCGTAAAACCAGTTGCGTATTCCAACTCTTTTATTTGTAACCTGGTAAGAGTTTTCCCAGGCAGATGCGGCAGACTATGTACAAAAGCAGCAAGTAAATCTTTTTCTTGCTGCAGTTTCCTGGGTTGTATCTGGCCTTCCAACAGACAGAGGACTCCAGTCTCAACATTATCATTCCCTGCCTTTTACAAATGACTGCATAAAAACTGCATGATCACATAACCTTTCAGATTCACAGGACAGCTGTGTCTTGTCACTTACATTTATTATTTCTTTTTAGGCATTGGAAAAGTATCCCAACTCACCAATGACTGCAAAACAAATACTGGAAGTAATTCAGAAAGAAGGGTTAAAAGAAACAAGGTCAGTGTTTATATGTTCTGTATTTCTGCTATCTCTGTGGAAACCATCTAGGAATGGTGAATAATCTTTACGAAACTTCAAGTGCTGGCTTAATTGATTTCCAGTGTCAAAATGGGAAATACAGTTGATGGGTTTGATTGTTAATTCAAGGCTTTTAAAAGGGTTAGTGACTGTATTAACTTTGTAGCTTACCAAAGGAGTCTGTGGGCCAGCTCCATCCAGTGGCCTGTCTTTAGGAAGACTGTGTCATTTGCTCAGACAGCCCAGTGCTGTATCTCATTTTTGCTTAATACTGAAGCTTGTCAGCTGGGTTACCTCTGCTACTGTGTGGATGGAGAAAGTGCAGGATGAAGCTTGATGCACTTCTCACTTGGGTTTATGGTATGGCACTTAAATCACTGTTAGGACTTGCTGGTGTTGTGTTGCCTGTGGTAACAGGTACATGCTGATAAAGAACTGGGAATGGAAGGAGGTGGAGGTTTGGATGCGGGGAGCCAGTCTGTGTCTGCTGAGTGTGGATACAGTAACTGATACAGCAACTCAACTTGCTTGTATAACAGCATACTTTGGGTGTAGATTCAAGTGATAATAATTACCCTTTTAGAGGATGGATGTGTTATCCAGAGACTGTGGAAATCAATCTGTTGTCTTCCATTGCTGCCTGGTTCAGATGTACATGCAGCTTTTTATTCTCAAAGGTGACTGTGTACTTGAGAGGTCCTCTAGTGACCTTCAAGTGGAAACTTGGGCAGGAAGTGAAAATAAGGAGAAACTGGTTGGCTGGTAGGAGTCTCCTACAAAATGTGATTCCCTCTTCTTCAAATATTATAGTAAAATTTTCTGTTTTAATAAATTTATACTTGTTGCTGTCTCAAAGCACAGGGAGACTTGTGTTTTTTTAAAAATTATGTTCTTTCAGTGTGGAACATAAGGTTCAGAATAAGAGAACTTCAAAGTCCTTGTGAAGGTGAACCAGAAGTAACCATGGGACATATTTTTACTGAATTCACTGTTGTTCCTAGGAAACAGAACAGAACACAGTCTGTGTGATTGTTTGCACAGCATAACTATGCACTTCTTTGTTGGCAGCCTCATAACATGCTCATAATAGCTATATTTTGATAAAATTGCAAGAGAGATGGTATGGAAAGTGAAATTGAATTTGCCACCTTTTACTGATTTAAAGTGCTTTAGTTCCTGTTGAGAAATTGCTTTGAGTATATTTGGCAATGATTCCAAGGAAGCAAGGGGATGAAAACTTTTGAAAATGAATGTCCAAACATGTGTTATACCGCAATGATTTGCATACAACAACAACAAAAATGCAAGAAAACAGAGTTTTGAAAGTCTGTTCTATTAAGATACTGTTTCTCACAGCAGTGAATGAATTGCTTTCTTCTTATGTCTTGTGATATGAGACAATTGCTTGGGAGAGGCTCTAATGCCTGCTAATAGCTTTTCTTCGTAATTTTAAAAATTCTTGTTTTCCTGATCAGGACATGAATAAAATTTTGAGTAGAAAACCTATGGAAAGGCATAAAGGCAATGTTTTAAATATAAAAAAAGTCAAAGCTGTTTTTAATTGCTGCAGAATGAATAGTAAAGAGAAAGATTCCTTTAAAGAGGTTCCAAACTAGATGATCTTTCATTTATTCAGTTACTAAGAAACTGAGACTTGCAGAGAAATAGGAAAGAAATTCAGATTCATTCTGATTTTTACTCATGGTATGAGAAGGTATATGTGACAGTGTAGTAGATTGTAGGATGCTGTATGTGGTCATGAGTTCTAGAAAACTGAGAAGGATGAAGTTCAATGTTCTTTATTCTTGAAACATTTTCAGCCTAAACTCCTTAGCCTAAACATTCTAAATTTTGCAATGGTAAAGTGAGAAAATATTGATTCCATATTGATTTCTAAGTATTTGTATTTTCCTTTAATTTCTGATTTCATGTAAAAGTTGTGTTTCTGCTGCACTTTAATATTGATTAGGGACAAAATTTCAGAGTCACCCAAGTTCCTAACTCATAACAGGAGCCAATAAGAGGTTTGACTTCATAAACAGATTTGTTTATTTGGCCTCAGCATGTCAGTAATGTTTGGTTTTCACAGTAGTTGAATTTAGAGTCTCCTGTTCGCTTTATCCAGCTCTGCAATTTCTTTTGAAACCTTCCTGCCAGTTGGTGCCTTTGCTGTCACTGAAGATGGTCTTTCCTGGTCTCTCTGCTGCAGCCAGCTAAGATGAGCAAGGGATGTAAATTTATGATGTGCAGTCACCTGGCCATAAGCGATAGAATGGCACTAGAATATTTTATTCTGTATTGATTTGTGTATTCTTCCAAGTCTGAACTTGTGCCAGGAATGTGTTGCTACTCTAATACACTTTACTTGCTCCCTTATACTGATTATCATTGTCAGTAGAACCTTGGCAATTCTACATTAAGTTCTTAAAAAACTCTCCTCTCGACTCCTCCATTTATAGATGAATGAGGTTAACTGTCTTAATCATTTATCATATATATTGTAGCATTAATTAATCTAAAGCTTTTTTGCTGTGGTAGTAAATCTGAAAGAATAATGTATGATTTTTAGCCATCTCATTGTCATTATGTGTAATCTTTAAAAAACAGTCTATTCAGCCTCTTTTTTTTTTTTTTTTTTTTGCCATAAAGACATCAAGTTTCACATTCATTTTTGTATTACTCATATAATTAAATACAGAAGGATTAAATTCCAAATTTATAGAGCAGATATGTGTTAAAAAATAAACCAAAAAACTCTACTGATATACCCTGTGAGGTTGTACACCAACCTCGTTTTTTACATCTTGGGGAGGAAACAACTCATTTTTGTTTCTTAAATATCTTCCCTCTTGTGCTGGTTGGTTGTGAAATGGTCAGCAGGCAGGCAGTTCTTCTGCTACCTAGAAGGAGTAAAAGCTTTTAAGGCAAACCTTTCAGGGATGTAGAAAATGTATGGCTTTCTTCTGTGGGTGGTGGCAGGGAGGGAGAGGTACTTAGTGTTCGTGCTTGTGCTGATGGTGAACAGTGTCAGGCCAGCAGACCTGGACACTGAAATCTCTTTACAAGGGAAGCAGACAACAGCTCACGGTGCTCTGGATTTTCTGTCCTGAAAGCATTTCTCTGTCCTGCTGTAGATTTCTAGGCTCACCTCCTTCTGTGTATATACCCTAGCATGAGCTTTTGCTGATTTTGCTAGTGTGACGTAGACTACCAGTCAGAGTATGATCCACCCTCGCCTCAGCGCTCCTTCTCCCCTGTGCTGCTGCCTCACTAGTTGTTTTCCATCTTGCATTTCTTTTGTTACTTATTCTTGTTAAGTTCTAAAATTTCCCTTACTGAATTGTATTTAGGTTTTCTGCAGACTGTTTCTCAAAATCAGTAAAATTTCTTTAACAATGTACTCTTGTCATCTGTCATGCACGCAGATTTTCCAAGCTTTAGTGTCATCTGCTTATTAGAACTTGTTTTATTTTGTAGTGTTATATATCGTTTTGCTTATGGAAGTCCATGGGAAACAATGACCTAAAACTTATTAAGGTGGGCTATATGATACCTACTGCTGCTTCTCTAGCTACAGGGTCTACTGCTATGTCACAAAGAATATTTCGATAGATTTGAAGTAACTTGTTCCTGACAACCCTATATATTACTCAGCATGTTATATTCTAAATACGTCTAAATAATTTTTACTCCATATTTAGGGGAATTGAAATTCAGTTGCTGCATCTCTACTTCTTTGGACCTGTCTTTTTTCATTTTTTTAAAGCTAAGCACTGAGTGTTTTCCATTCTTTTGGAATCACTGATATCCTCTATGAATTCTCAAAAATTGCTATTGATAATTCTGAGGCTGATCCAGTCAGCTTCAATTACCTACGGTGAATTTCAACATATTAAACTGATGCGAGAATACCTAATTTATTTAATTATCATCTAATCAATTTTCTCATCTTTGTTCCTGGTGTTGGTTTTAGCAGCTGTCTAATCATAGACACGTTTCTGATTAGGCATTAGAACTCCTGTACTCTGTAAGTACTCAGTGCCAACCCCTTCTTGGAGGAGCAAGTCAGTTTCCTTTCTGCTGGTGTGTTTAGAGAATTTTTTTTGTGCATGTTGTGTGGATGAGTTTGCTGAAATTTAATTTCCTGAAGCCCTTTTTCTTCTTTTTGTGTTCTCCCTTGTTTTCCTAAAATGAAGAATCATCCCTTTATGAATGTTCAGTGTTTCAGCTACTTCTTCCCCACGGGTTCAAGTCAACCTAGTACAGTCCCAGAAACTTGCCAGATGCTTTTCTGTCCCTTTCTTTTCTCTTGGTTTTGTCCTTTTTTGTCATTACCTAGAAATTGCCTGTAGAGCCACGAGAAGTAAGCTATCTGCACTGCACCTTTGTGAGGAATAGGACCAATTGAAGACCACTTAAATTATCAGGGAGATAAAAATAAGACAAAAGCTACTGCAAATTAGTTGTTTGGATTAAGGAAGAGAAGGCTGAATATAGGAATAGTAAATCTTCAGCTACACAAAATATAGGAAAAAAGAGAAGGAGTTATCATGAATGACTGTTATGGACAGAACAAGAAATAAGGCCTTTGAATTGTAGAAAGAGAAGATGCCAGTTAGAAAGTACAAAGTTTGGGTTTTTTTAACAGGAATCATTAATTCCTTTCACAAGCCATAGAAGAGATGTGAAAAGTTGATACATCTCACCACAACCAAGTGTAGTGGTGTGTCTGTCAGGAATTATGTAGATTTGGTTGATCCTGCCTTGGACTGGGGAAATGAACTAGTATATCCCTTGATCCATGTTTTTCTTTGAATTTTTCTAGAACTGTTTTCAGTACTTGGGCCATACACATTGAGTACTAGGGGAGAATATCCAGCCAAACTCTGATAAACGTTTGATGCTAATAACCCTAGATTATGTCTTGGCTTTTCTTTGCATGGTGAGGCTGAGAAATTGACTTGTCTGGATAAGATTAAAGCCAAAGATTCTCAGTACAAGTTAAAAGCCAATAAACTTTCAAAATGGGACAAGCTGCTTAATTTCTTGGAGTACAACTGTAACCCACAGATATGCTAGCTATTTATTTTCTTCCTCCATGAGACTCAGGACTGTGAATGCTGGAATGGGATAATTTCATAGTGTTTTTGCTATTCAGCTGGAAGTAGTTTGCTTCTGTATGGTCAACTAACTTGACCATGACATTATTCTGTTCAGTAATTAATAGAAGAGTTTTTTTAAAGTTGCTTTGTTTCGCTCTGTTTTCCATTTTCCAGTAGGAGTCTTAAACTTCTTTCTCTTGATGTTTCTTTGTTGATCTTAATTTCAACTATGGGAATCAGAGCATCAGTCGTATCTCCTGCTCTTCCTCTGTTTTCTCCTCTGCATATTTTGCCTTTTGCTTTGCAAGACTAAGCTATTGATTTATTGTTGTGACAGTAGTCTTTCAGAAGACTAAGAAGAGATGCTTGCCACTGGCACTGGCAATAGTGCTGTTTCTTCTGCACTCCACAGTGTTGATAATATTTATCATGAATGATATCATACCATATTAAGTCTTCTGTGCCTAGGAAAGCAGTGCAAAGTATGACCCTAATAAATCTCAAAGACACTCTTACTAGATTTACAGTCTTTGTGCAAAAATATGAAACTATTGGGTTAGCTGGAATTAAACCCACTTTGAACTGCAGACTGGAGTCATCAATGGAATAAAACACATGATCCGTGCAGGGTCTGTCTTTAGCTTTGAAGTTAGAGGGGACTCCTGAAAATATCATCACTTGTGAATCCTTTTATCTTTTTGACAGTGTCTCTTTAAGCCTTTGCATACTTCATCCTTAGAGCTACTGACTTAAAAACATCCCTCCTGAATGCTGCTGTTTCTGTAAATAGGCTAAATGAGCTGGCAACTGTCTTCAGTTGTTTATCGTTTTCAGGTTCCTTGTTTTACTGTGTGCACATAGAGAATTTTTTACTTTCTTTCTTTGTAATAGAATGACTATTCCAGTATGTCTTTGTAATTTATAGTTAAGTCACAGTTTTTATCTTTCACTTAAAAAAGAAAAAAACCAAATGCCCTGAAATTGCCAAAAACACTTAAAAATTTAATTGAAAGAACCTCAGTTTTTGTCTTAAGGCTGTGGTTGCCAACGGAAGAGCACAGACAGTTAGTAGGCTTCTGTGGTTGCATATGTCTGATAGAATTTATTTGGGAGCGTCTTCAGCTGAAGGGAGTGTATTGTTTTGGCTGAAGGTAGTCATTCCCTGCAATGGACTGAAAGGAATCTGTGATGGAAAGAGAGGGAGAAAGCTATTCAAATTCTTTTGCCTAGCATTATTAGGTTGATTTTCATGCTTCTACAGATGTGGCTTTTGTTGAGCAATGAAAGAAACAAACTTTCAGAACAACCTGTCTTTCTGCATAAACTCACTTCAGACATGTCTTCGAAATGCTGTTCTTTCCAGTGTAACAACAGACCACCTAATTTGGTAGGCAGTTCTGATAGCAGCAATTTGCCAGCTGAAAATCTCAGGCTTGCTCCTTCTTGCCTAGACAATTCCCAGCATTGTTATGTGTGGTGCAGTTTAACCTGGTAAAAATCGGTGGGTTTTCTATATTGCATTCCAGCACTGGAACTGTAACTTGTATAATCTCACCTCTGTAATAATTATTTTGGGTTTTGGTAGTGATGTAGCCCTAGAACAGCTAAGGTATTAACTTAAGGCTAAGATCGGGATTGATGATTTCTTCATTGCATATTGCTTTATTGTGATTACCCTACTCTCTGAAGCTTGCCTCTATCTGCACAGCAGTAATCCCACCTTAGTATTGATTTGGAAATCTGATTTTGAGTGAGATGTAGAACAGATGTAAAATAATAAAACCTCAATGTTTTTCCTCAGTGAATTGCAAAGACGAGGAATGTTTTAGTGATGGTGAGTCTTCCATTGTGTATACCTATATAAGCTATATAGGCATATATACCTATATAAGCTATATAGGCATATATACCTATATAAGATATATAAGATGTATTTCAATATAAGACATTTAGCTATCTGGAATTTTTTGGCTTTTGGGTTTTTTTTTTGTTTGTTTTTCCCTGAGCCTAATTATCCTAATTTTTTTCTCCATATTTCAGTATTTTAGAAATTATCTGGAGTGTTTTATTTGTTTTAATGCTGCTCTTCTTTCCTTCACAGGACAGTGAAGTCTCTGTCTAGGGACTTTAATAAACAGTCCAGTAAAATCAGTCTGCATGTCAGTGGTTCTTATAAAATTATCATTATAATTAAAGTGTGAATTTAATTTTGAGTTTCAGATGAAATGGCATAGCTTAAATTGTAAGTACCTTTTGAATATGACACAGAATACTTTGGAGGATACTGTTCTTACTGATCAGAGTATTAATTGAGCATACATAAAAAGAGAGTGGAGACAGAAGCAAGTAACGTTTATCAAAGCTAAATGTAGAGCTAAGAATAAAACTTGGTCCTTGTCTCATGCACTCCCAATGTCCTGTCCATTAAATTCATGTTGCCCATACAGTACCTAGTAGTTCCCATCTATATGCAGTCCTGTGTCCCATGAGTTTCAGCAAGATGAATCTTCCTGCTTTCTCATTCAGGGTCACCCACCCCATGGTCACCAGTTACCCTGATCTACCATCATCCTTTTCCCCTTCCTTTGCTGACTCAAACTCCATTCCATGTGCCTGAAATTCTCTCAAGTGTTACATGGTAAACATCAGAGTATTTATTTCATGTTCCAACTTGGGGCCCATCAAGCGTTCTTCCTTAGTTTGGTTCCAGGACTAGTTATGAAAAAATAAAACAATTCCATTTTTTTTGCCATGTCTGGGCCCTTCAACTGATGGTTTAGAAAAGTTTTTATGGTTTCCTCTTTTGTACTTAGCCCTTGATTTGTCATCATGTTGAAGTTTGTTCCTTCATTCTTGTGTCAACTGATATTTTAGAACATCTAATTCTCTTTTCTTTAAGATTAGCATGTTGCTGTTACTTTTCCATATGCATTTTTGCCCATTTAGAGTTCAGGACTTCAGTTTTCCATTTGGTACAATATTTCTCTGTATTTGGGTGCTAAAACATACATAGTATCCAGCTTTCCATCTTTCATGTAAATTACAGGAAATAGTCCTGCTTGTTGTTTTTTTTGTTAATATTTTTTGAAGATCTGCCATAAACCGTTTTGCTTTCATCTATTAACACTTCTGCAAAATGTATCTGCAAATATTGGGAAAACAGGAATCCAGTCTGTGTGACACACTTGTCTCCCAGGTGCTATTAAACTATTTTTATTTTACTTGTGCTGTTTTAGGTTTCTGCTCCTTCCACACAAGCCTAATCTGTGTATAAAGCACTATATGAACCTTTTTTTTTTTTAATTTGGTTGGTGGCTTCCGGGTAAGGGAGAGTGACCTGTACAACTGTTAAATATTTAAGTTACAATAATTCAGAGGATATGTGAAAAATTTAAAAGTTTAATTTTTTTTACCTGTAATAGGAAACATTGGTAGTTAGATTTTGTGATGTGATAAATGTTTCGAGTTCTAAAGATCTATATTGCAAAAAAATTTTATGTTTAAGTGCACCCAAGTCCTTACTCCATATTACAACCTAATATTCTGAAATTAAGATGTCCATTAATTTAATGTTAAAGATACTCCTTTTTTTAATACAAGTGGAAATCCAGCAACTTAAATGTAGAAAAAAATGTATAGCAGTGCAGATCTTGAAAGATTTACTAGTTTTCTGCAGTCATGGCATCACTTCCTGTTAAAGGTTGTTTTATTTTGAAGTATGAGGTGGACATCAGCTGTGACTAGATAATGTAAATTGGTCAACAATTCCAGTGTTGCTTTTCATAGTATAATTTCATGATATCAATATAGTTTTTATGTTTAATGTAAGAATTTAGGTTGTTTTGGCTTTTTACTATGTTGTGTCTCGGTGTAAACTGCTATGGAAATAGACAATGTAGTTCAGGCTGATGAAAAGAGCAACATTCTACATTTTAAATTAGTGTTACCAAAAGAGTATATTGTGTCTTACCTGTCTTGCCATATTTCTCCTAAAAAACTACACTGTACATGTAACTGCACCGTATGCTGCAGATCTTTTTTTTCTTTAATGTTTCAGTATTTTGAAGAGTAATCTGCATTAAAAATAGTGTCTCATTTCCAAAAAGAGAAATTAAAGATAGATATCGAAGAGACATAAATGCATTCAAAACAATCAGATACTCTCTGAAGTTATGTCAGGAAAGTTTCACCATATCTTCAATCCATCCTCCTAGCAGTGAAAGTTTTGTGGTTGGTTTATTTGTTTGGGGTAGGAGTTTTATTTGGTAGTTACTTTGTTTTGTATGTGTGTAGCATGTTTCTTATAATACAGTGCATTAAGCCTCAATTTTTAAAAAAAAATGACTGAAGAGAGGCAGTTTTACAGTCTATAAACTGTTTTCTTTCCTTTTCTTCCAAAGTCTGGCTGCAGTTGTATAAGCATGACTGTGTGAAAGGTAGGTAGATTAAATGGATTCTCTGATTTCTACTGCCTTAATCAGATTGTTTTGCCAGCATCACTTTAAGAGAAGCAAGGACATAGAAGAGCTTTCCAATTAATAGTTGTCCATTGTCCAGACACAAAACTTTCCAAAATATTCTAGGGAAACTGAAAGTTGACACAATGTGTTTTTGTTTCCATCACTGTCCTGAAATGAAAATCTACTACATATTAACACTGAAGTACGGAGGTAGTAAACCAGTGATTTTGAAATAAAAATCAAAAGGAAGAGAGTTTAATATCAGTGTAGTTGATATAGCTAACAGATATAACTGATGCTGGTTAGCAGCAAAGTGTAAGAATCTTGCTGAGTAGCCAGTAACCTTGCTGAGCTCTCTTGTGCTTGGAAAAAGCAAGACTAATCTACTGGATTTACTTCAGGCAGTATTTGGACAAATGCATTTCAACACATAAGCCTGTCAGGACCAGCCATTTATATAAAAATTTCAAACTCTGAAGGATACAGACACTTCAGCTAGAAGGTGTCACCTTTTGAATGTACACTGGTAAAATATGCTTAGGAAAAGAGTTTGATCTGTTGAAGGCTTAAAACCTGCAGTGAAAATTGAAGTCTGGCTGAGAACTTGAAGACATGCCTGCATTTAATGGATTTATGAGCTTTTATTGTGCCATACAAGTAGCCTAAGAAGTTGCATTTCCTTGCAGGTGTAAAATGAATTACTGTAGGTTTCAACTTGCTAGATGCTGATTGAGATTTATTTGTTGGGCTTCAATTTTTTGTCATTTGTTTTGTTCTCTGTATTTCCCTTTTGCATTGAAAAGTTAGTATTTAAGCCTTTTATTTATTACTGCTTTGAATTTCATTTATCCCACAGCTGACTTTTGTCTTTATTTCTAAGCATTCTGTCTTAAGGGACATGCACAACATCCCACAAAATAGTATAATCTTCTTTATGCTATTTCTAGTATTCCATAGCAACTGAGGGGAAAAAAAAGAGACTGAACTGAACACTACAACGCAGGCAATTCATTACAGATTTTCTGCTTAGTATTCAGTAAATTGTCAAGTCCTTATTTTCATCATTAGCATATTTTTCACAGAGCAGAAGCATAGCCATTTCTGGCAGACTGAATTAAATCTGTTTTACTTGAATGTGAAAGAAGAAAACATTGTCAGGCTTTCTATGAATGCATCATTTTCTAGTAATAATTTATTTCTCTGGAACACTTTGCTGTGGATGTCTTTATGTTTCTATAAAGATATGGGTGTGTATGTTTTAGTCTACCTGTAATTAAACCATTCCTTAGCTGTAGGGGGAAAACCACAGAAAAATCTGAGGGGTTTTTTTGTTGTTGTCATTGTGGGCTTTTTTGGGGGTGTTTTTTGGGGATTTTTTTTTTTTCTGTGCATATTGCATGAGCTGAAAATTTTATTAGTTCTCTTTTATAGAGATTGATGGCTATGCGCTGCCACATATAGTGTAAAATTTTGTAGTATATTTTTATAGACTCATGCCCCCCAAAAAGCCTCAGAATTTTACTGTCTGAGGACAATGAAGAAGATCAGGTATAACTATCCAGGAAATTTTTTCATACATGAATTTCTTTTCTTTGTAAGGCTAGCTGATAGCAGTTCCATTTTATTCGAGTCTCATAGGTAGTCTTAGTTACTGTGAAATTAAATTATGTTCATCCTTGTCATTTCGAAACAGAATTTAAAAAGTGCCTGAACATATTTCACTTGCTTATGTACTGTTATGCAAAGTAAAAACATTTTATTCAAGATCTGATTTTTCTTTCAGCAGTTTAGAAAGCTGTCTTCTATTTGTAATCCAAATAAACTCTGTACTGGTCACTGAGTCTGTTTTATGATAGCTGTATGCTAGAACCGGTCATTGTGTGGCTGACAGATATTTACAATATTAAAAGAGAACTGGGGACCAAAATGTATACCTCAAAGGAAAGTATAAATAGAAGAACTTAAAAACTGCATGTATGAAATTGCATTTATGAGCTTGAGTGTGTAAATAACAGCTATAGACACAAATTCACCACTGTATATGTACACATGCCCTTATATGCATATAAATTGTAAATCACAAAATTATAATAAAATATATCCTTTGCTCAGTTATTCCAAGAGCTGAGTATGGGAAAGAGCTCAAATGATCTTTTAGAACTCTTTTGCTGTTTGTCCTCAATAGCTAAAAGAGGATAAATTGATTTCTCCATCATTTCCTTTGGTTTTCACTGTATTTGTAATATGAGGAAAAGAAAATGGATTCTAGTAGCTTTTTTCAGTAAGTACTACCTCCCAGCAAGAAAAAAACAAGTGCACATAGCTCAGTCACCCTGTTTAGGATCTTGCAGCATCCATAGCTACTGCTGCATCATTAATGTTTCAACAAGCTTGCTTAAGTTACAGTTATTTGGTATAAGAATCCATGGAGATACACCCACCATTCAGAGATTCACTGGCATGCTTTTATATTTAATTAGCAAACAAAATAAAACAAGTGTGGGGTCCAGAATACTATTGTCTCTTGCAAATGACCCCTAATACTTGCTATTCCTTCTTTTTTTTTTTTATGTTAGCAATAAACCTGGAGGTTTTGTTTTCTAGACTGCTAAATATTTTAGGTAAGCATTATTAAACATAAAATCAGTGTGTAAAAAATAACATGTCCTCTACAGTTGTCACAAAGGAAAAAAACCCTATGACCCATAAGTGACAGCGAGGACGTTTTTGAGAAGATACCTCAAAGAGTATATGACAAGCAGAAGTTGTTGTTTTGCTTTTATTTGTTACTTTGTTTAAAGACTGCTTGTTTTCTATCAGGGAATCTTTTCTTGGCCAGTGGAAATTCAGCAGTTTCAAAGTGTATTTGTACTCCTAACTGTCTGTCCCCTTCATCCAAAATCAACATCAATAAACCCAGTCCAATTATTGGCCTTTCTCTGTTTGTAGTAGTGGCCGATATAAATGTAAACTATTGCATCAAAATATCATTCAGTCAAATGATATGCTGAACTATATAAACTAATGTTGGTAGAGGATTATTTGTGTCCAAGCTCCAATCCAGGAATTAATTACATGATTGGCACTGTGAATTAATTTAATATTCTACTTCTCATTCAATTTTTATTGAAAACAGAAAGCAATTTTGGGCTACAACTGAATTTTTTGGGAACCACTTTGTTTTAAGTTTCTTTGGCATATGTAGCTCAGCTCCTTCATTCAGAAGGATTTAATAAGGACTTTAGCAAGCTTCTTTTCAGGTGAAATGAAGTGATTATCAAAAATGACTACTCTGAAAGTTTTATTTTTGTTATCAATGCTATATTTTCACAAAATATTTAATGGTTTCTTCTGTTATAATTTGAAGATATTGTGTATGACATATTGAAATTATATTGACTTCTATTATAAGTTAAATAGAAACTTAAGTTTCCCAGTTCCAGACTTTAGGAGCTGTCTTAAGTCAAAGAAGAATAAGGAGAACTACTAATAGACTAATTTGCAACAGCTGGAGTAAGTTAAAACACAAAAATAAAAGTATCTGCTTGGTCCTTTGAGGGAAGGAAAAAGGTTTTACTGTGGTGTTTTGCCAAGTTACGTACTACAAGTATAACTTAAACATTTCACATCAATGCAAATATTTTAATTTGACACAATACAATAAGTCATACATTGCTATATTTTTAAAGGTACAGGGTATACTGTGATTGCCCATTCTGTGTTTATTTTCAGGCTTTTCTCACAGGCAAAGGTTCTTAACAAAAATATTTTATGCACATGATTGGCATGTATTAGTCAGTAAAGTTGTAGTAGTTACATTTATTTTAATGTTTAGGGTGAAAATATGGTCTTGCTTATGCAATTATTTTTCTAGGAATAAGTATTACTAGAAAACAATAATTTGTTTCATATCTAATTTTATTCATGATTACTCCCAGCTTCCTTATTCTTTGTATCAGTTTGATTCTTCTGCCTGTCTTGAGAAAACATTCTCAAGTTCTGATTGACTGTTCAAGTACAAGCATAATGAGAAAAGCCTTCTGTAAGGAAAAGAATGATTCTTTTTATTCATTTATTCTCTCATATTATATGACAGACTTTGGAGTTTATTCTTTTTCAATGGAATGTGAATTGAAGGTGTAGAAATAGGTTGTTCTTTTATGTCCTAGCTTTCTCTTTTTGAATTGGTTGCAATGTTTTGGATATTAAAAATAGACATGTGGCTTCTGCATAATTGTGCCAGAATTTGACATTTAGTTTCAAAATCCTGAATTCCTTCAGTTTGAAGTTATGTCCTAATTGAAAACCAGAGAGAAGGAACAAAGAAACTGTGGAGATTTTCCTGAACTTTGGTGAATAAAAAGGCATAAGATATGGTGCACTATCTTTGGCTTTTGAATAGAAGTGGACAAAACTAAAATTAAATTTAGGGATTTCAATTGTTCTTGCTTCATAAAAAAAAATTAGTATTATTTTATATGTCTGCTTTTAAAAAGATATGATTCCTTTATAAGAACAGGAATTTGTAGGATGAAGGTGGGTAGAGCAGGAGAAAAAGAGAGAAGACCCTGGAAGAATAAGGAAGAGAGAAGAGACAGGAAGCAAAGACAGAAGATGGGAAAGTAGAAGGGTAAAGGGATGAGGAAAGGGAAATAGAAGATGAAAAGACAGAAGGAAGAGGTGTTCATGACAATGCACTGGCAGTGTGGGGTGCAGGGCCAGAAACAACCTTGTGGCTGAGATACCATTTAAGAAAAGGCAAAACCAGCACTCAGGAAGAAGAGGGTTAAAACCGGTATGTGGAACAGTGCTGTGAACACCAAGGCCAGGGAAGAAGGAAGGAAGGAAGGAGGGAGGCGCTCTGGGCACCAGAGCAGAGGATCCCTTGCAGGCTGTGGAGGGTCACACCGGAGGCGCTATCTGCACTGCAGCCGGTGGAGGACTCGACACTGGGACATTTGGCTATTTCCTGAAGGAGGTGTTGCCCACAGAGAGTCCAGGCTCCACCAGACAAAAACTGTGAGGAGGAAGCAGGGGCAGAGAGGAGCAGTTGTGGGCTGAGTGTAACCCCTGTTCCCTCAATGTGAGAAAGGTAGATGAATTGGGAATGAAGGACAAAGGTTCACCCTATAAGGGGAAAGCTGCTGTTTTAAATTTTTTTTTTCTTTATTTCTCTTTACCCAAATCTTTTTTAATTGGCAATAAATACATTTTCGTCAAGTCAACTCTGTTTTGTGTCTTACTGTAACTTGTAAGCAATCTCCATGTCTTTATCTCAACCCACAGGTTTTTGATCCCCTTTTCTCCCTGTTTCCTGTTGGGGAGGGGGAGGGAAAGGCTGGGTGGGCATTTGGCTGCTTGCCAAGGCAAACCCACCACAGGAGGAGAGAAAGGAAAATAACACAACTTTAGTTTCAGCTTTGCCATTCAATGAATAGATATATTATTTCCAGGTAAAAATTTCCAAAGAAATTGTAATAAGCATTAAGAACTCTCTTACTGATTTGGGCTGATTACTTGGGTGGGTGATGTGGCTGAAATGGCATAGTAAACTCTGGCAGGCCAGCATGTTGGTATGCATCAGTTTTTAAGAAGAGGCAAAGTTACTGAGCCAGTTTAATTGGGATAACTGAGTAAACTTTTTGATAGTAAAAAAGGAATCAGATTAAATTCAGCATAGCGATTTACTTTCACACTGTTGTTTCTATCAGGAAGAAATATTGTTTAATAATGTCGTATTACAGCCTGGTCATTCAACATTCAGTAACATATTAAAGATTTAAAGATTTCTGATATGAAAAAATAAATCCATAATTCTCATAAAATATAAAGAATGGTTTTAAACTGTGTAGTACTTAGTAAAGTTTTTTATATAGTACTTTGCTTGGCAGTACTCTTATTATTTCCTTAAGTGGTAAAATCTTGCCATAATTTTGGCGTTTTCACTGACACACATGACGTGCCTTTTAGAATTTAATTTGGATAGGTCTTGACAGCATGTCGTGCTTCCCCTTTTGTGCTTTGTTTTCATTACTGGGGCAAGATAGAAGGAGATGTACATTCATAGGCCCATCTTTGAGTTTTATAAATTAAGTAGCAATTGGTTTTAGTGGCGGTGACTGGGAAATTGCATCACAATCACGTGAGAGAGCCAGGAACATGACAAAAGGCTCCAGCCAGGAACGTGTGGGCGTGTGGGGCTCCATCAAGCTTGGTAATTCTGCTTTCCCTGTGCAGGGTGGTACCCCCGCCTCTCCCCTCCTCCGCGTCCTCTGGCGCCAGATGCAGCAACCCAAGGGGTTACGGCTGAGGCGAGCCAGCTGCATCTGGCACGTAGGTTCGGCAGCGGCTGGAGGGAGCACGGTGCTGGAGCTGACAGAAGGTGAAATACAGGCCTTGCTCTGAGGAGGCTGAAATGGGAACCAGTTGTGTCAGTCTGAGGCCATCCTTCTCCAGTTACTGTAAACCAATATTGTAGCCGAAAGAATAATCCTGTTCTCTCCAAGCTGCTTTTCCTGTTCTGGGCTGCCCACCTCCCTAGATGCTGGCACAAGCATTCATATGGCTGTTTGGGGAAATATTCAAGTTTTAAATAAAATAAAAAGGGATGTGGGGGAAGAACACGTTGTGGAGACCGGAACATGTTGTCTGCCTTAGAGGGAAGCCACTCAGGATGCTGTTTTGAGTGGTAGAGCTGATAGAAAGTGACTTGACTCCAGTATTAGTCCTGGTGTAAACCTTGCTGGCAAAGCAGAAACTGCTCTGTGGCCTTACAAAAAGGTACAGAAATGTACTATTGCTGGCATAACTGCAAGGTGGTGTCTTGTAGCCATTACAGCTGTGGTAACAGAAGTCCCTGCTATGGATGATAAGAAAGGCTGGAAATTCTTCTAATCAATCAGGGGAGGAGTGTGGCTGGAAGCTGTGACTTGCACCAAGATTATGGTCCTGGTATAGCATGATAAAGTAGGAATCCTTCTCAGTCGTCTGAACTAGGCCTGGCTCACAGTGGTTTTCTGGCAACACTTTGTTCTTCCTTTGTTTTCCCCTTTTTCGTTGTGCAACAGAGTTAATGAAGCCACTATCAGATGCTGCATGGGCTTCCTCTGTGGGTGGTGCAGCAGCTCAGCAGTCCTGTTGTTCTTTTGCAGTATATTTTGTGAGTTTGTTGCAGAGCTCCAGCAGAGGCAGCTAATCAGAGAACGAGCAGTTGCAGCAGTTTCCGGGCTTCTTGAGCAAGCTTCAGGGAGAATATCCTGCCTTGCAGCTCCTGTTTCTGGGAACTTTGGTGGCATGCTGCAGCATGTCAGGGGCAGCCTACGGAGGCATTTGACTCTGTCAGTTCTGACAGACAGCTACTTACTGATTGTGGATCTACCTATGTAGTAGTCATAAGCTTATATGGATAGAGACTCCTAAGATTGGGAAGATGGAAACTTATGACTTCTAGCAATAGAAGAAAGCTTCTCTGCCTACAGAGAAGGTGTAATGCACTGGAGGGAGGTCAGTAAGATAGTCAGAGACAGGTGAGGCTCAGCCATGTTGTGTACATGAAGAGGAAAATGAGGGTGACGGTTATTTGAGAGCATATCCAGACAGTCACCCATCTTAAGACCTGGTGTACTTGCTATAGCTGGAAGTTTACTTCTTGGTAGGTACTTGGATCACAGATGTTGCAGATGGACGTCTCTGAGGGTTGTCCAATCCCCAACTTCACCCGTTGGTGTTCATCTGTGTGGTTTCCATGATACTACCAGGGTGAACCCAAGTATGTTAAAAGTGACTGCACAGCTGTGGTAGCAAGTGTGAAGAGCACAAATGCTCAGATGGTGTTTTTCATAATCCTGCCAGTGAGGTGGAAGTGCTTGGTGGCAGAGGACACACCCATCAAGTCCAAGGCTGGCTGCATGACTGGTGTCACAGGCAAAGCCATAGCACCCACATTGAGGAAAAAGGACTACTACAGGATCATCCTCCGTCATAAGATGGAGTGTTCAAAGGCATCTTTGCTGACTGTCTGTCTTCTTTTCTGGAGGGCTTTGAAGCAGCTACTTAATGTGAAGGTTGCTGGAATTTGAAGAGAAGGCATGGGGAGCATCATGGAAGTGTCTGGGGAAAAACATAATTGGAGAAATGTACTGTGTTTATGCAGTCTCTGTGCACTTTCAGAGCACCTTAGGGTTACAAGCACATGGGGGGGTAATGCACACAATAGAGTGCCACTGTGCATAGATGGAGGGATGCAGGCTGACAAAGGGGAGCAGTGCATGCAAAGTAGGGTTGGGAGTGCACAGTGCTTTGCCCTGGAATGGGTACTGAGCCTGAGGCAGAACAACATGAGTAGTGCTGAGGTAAACATCTGCTGCTGACCATCTGGCCAAGAAGCAGATAGGGCCTTAAAGTAACTGCTGGGTGCCTTGCAATTATTGCAGACTGTAGTAGTTGTAGGGGGATGCAAGCAAGCCAGAACGTTTCTGAAAGACAATTTATTGATGCAGGTGATGTGCCTTCTGAACTTGTTACATGTGAACAAGGAAGGTCTGGTTGAGTTTATGAAGGTTGGTGGCTGCCTTGGTCAAACTATGAACTAAAGGGTCCAGGAAGGCTGTTTTATCTTCCTGGATGAATGAGAATGGCTCACTATAATGCACAAAAAATCTAGCAAGTGTGGCAGAAAGACAGTATGAGTGAGAAGAGGCAAATCATGCCTGACCTGCTTCTTCACCTTCTATGTTCAGATGACTTGTTCTGTGCGTGAGACAACAGCAGTGGATATCTTTTACCTCGACTTCAGCAAGACATTTGGCATCATTTCCCGCAGTATCTTCACAGCAAATCAATTACATAGGAACTCAATAAGGGGATGGTAAGGTAGATGGAAATTTTCTTTGACTTCAGGCCCCAAAGTGTTTTGATCAAAGGTGTTGACTCCAGTTGGTGACTGGTTACTAAGTGGTGCTGCTCACACATTGATACTGAGGCTGTTACTGGTAACATTGCTGTTAAACACCTAGAATATGGGACAGAGTGCACATTCAGCAGGTATAGAAGAAGCAGTTGGTGCATTGAAGACTGGGCTGTTGTTCAGAGGAATCTAGACAGCAGAGAACTGTGCTAATAGGAGCCTTGTGAAATTCAACACAGGCAAAAGCAGATTTCTTCATCTGGAACACAGTAATCTGTGGCAGCATAGGCTGGGGGCTAGCAGGGCAGGAATCAGCTTTGCAGAAAATTACCTGGGAGTCCTGGTCGTTAACAAGACAGCTATTAGTCCATCAATGTGCCCTTGCAGCAAAGAAGGGCAAGCCCAGTGTTGGGCTGTGTTAGCAGGACTGTGGCCAGCAGGCCAAGTGAACTGACCCTTCCCCTCTGTTCAGCACTTCCGAGACTGCATTTAGAGAACCATGTCTAGTTTTGGGCTTGCTATTCCAGGACAGACATGGATACATCAGAGTCCAGTTCACCAAGGTTCACCAAGATGGCTGGAGGCTGAAGCATATGGTATATGAGGAGAGGCTGAGAGCTGGGCTTGTTCACACAGCAGAAGAGAAGGCTCAGGGGGATCCCGTGGCACTCCACTGCTAACTGATGGGAGTGTGTAGGGAAGACAGGCAGGCTTTGCTTGGAGGTTGCATAGTGACAGCATGAGAGAAAGAATGAGAGGCAGCAGACACAAACTGGAATATGAAGCATTCTGATTTGATACAAAGAAAAATACTTTCCCAGTTAGAGCAGTTAAGCACAGGAGGAAGGTTGTCCAGGGAGGCTGTGAAGTCTCCATTCTTGGAGGTTGCACAAAACTTGAGTAGACAAGGCTGAGATCCAAGTGGCTCTGCTTTGAGCAGAAGGTTGGACTAGATAGCTTCTGGAAGGTACTACCAGTGTAAATTATATGAGGGCATGAAACTTGGTGGAGCTGAATGTTCTTAAAAATAGCTGTAACTTTTTTTGAGGGGGAGAGGAGGGGTGGGTGGGGTGGGTTTGCATGAATTCTTTATTTTGCATTTGACTAACCAGTTGTATATCAGTAACACATACACACACACACACACAGGCAAGATATTCTTAAAACACTGCAGGGAAAGTTGTGGAGACTGGCCAATTAAAAAGGCAAATTAAACAAGAAAACTTTGGATAATTTCATGCAGGTCCCTTGTGTAGAGTGATTAAGTTTTAGAGGCCAAAAGGCATTCACTGATTATTGACTATGTCTTGTTCAGCATAGTCACTTTACTTTCCACCTTAACAATATTTTTTTCCTTGAGAAATAAGCTTCACTCACCTTGAAGCCAAGAATATTTGGAAGGGTGGGGTGGTTTTTTTTTTTTTTTTTTAATTTTATATATTGCACATTCTGTGGCAATGTTTTTCTTGGGTTTAGTACATTTCTGACTGTAGCACAGTCATTACTTCATTTTTCTAAACATATGTATTTAAAGCCCACAAGGGTCTGTGAAATCTGATACTAAAATAAGACGTCGTATATGTAAAAACCATGGTTTCTTTAAGAAAGCCATTTTTTAACCTCTACTTCAGAATTCCTTTAATGTGGTAGGAATTAATTTTTTTTTCCTTTATTTATAGTTTCGTCCTTCATGGTGATTATTGATATTGGAGTGGAAAATGAAAAATGTACTGCTGCATTTTAATGAAATCAGTTAAAACTGTTAAAAGGAAATATTTTATTATAAGAGAAAAGGACAAAAAAAGTACATTCTTGAAAAGGAAGTAGCTGTCAGAGAGAACTGGCTTATTTAACCAGTATAAGAATTTGTTACAGAAAAAAAATCAAATCATTTCTTTTCAATGGTGTTGAATGAAGAGGGTGTTTTCAGTCCAGGGGACACTTTAGCTGTAGTGACGCTGATGCATGCTGATTTCTCATTCTTTTGGGATGATTTTCTTTCTGAAATACTTTTCTTTCAGGATGATTTCAAGAGGTACTCTTTAATATTTGCCTGTGTCTTTCAACAACATATTCAAAGTGCCCTTTTTTGTTAACATTGCTTTTTTTCTTGTGTAATTTGTACTACATCTAATGAAATGGTAAGGATTCCAAGGGCAGAGATGCATTTACATATATACTTTCTTTAAGATTTTTCTTCACAAAGAAGAAAAACCTGGTGTTTCCCAGGTGTTAAGGAGAACAGAGAAGTGTAAACATTTCTCTATAAAACTTGTATTCTCATTTCCTCTCTGGGTTGAGGAATGCTTGTTGCCATATGTGAATATCATTTAAAGAGGTGTCATGGTGTTTCAAACATACTTTACGGAACATTCAAAGCATTCAAGGAGACCTACTGAGAGGCATGGCTGGCAAAAGGTAATCAGCAAAACCAATGGCCAGGGGTATTTGAATTTCAGAAAAATTGTTAATATCTTTCAGTCTTGGTATATTATGTGGCATTGGTATGATCGGTTTGTGTGCCTTTTATTTTCTCTTCTCAAATTTACCTGCTATGCTGAGAGCATCTTGTTTTCAGATGCATTACAAATATTTTCGGGGGAAAATCCATAACAATAGCTCTATAAAATTCTGTTCAGGAGCCCTTAACTTTTACACAGGTTCTGGAACTTTTATAAATAAAGGTTTTCTTGTGACAGAAAATGGTTTTAAAAAAAAGGGAAAAAGCCTGGCTAGCTTAATGAGTACTGAAATTTGCAGTGAACTTTAGTTCACAGGGCTTTTCTTTTTATTGTTTTAGAAGAGTAGTAATAAAGCTTCACTTTCAGCATGGATGAACTCCATTTGCTGTTTTTTTCTGAAACATTACTGTGGTTATTGTCACCAGGTTTGACACCATTTGAAGTTTTCTCAGGCTGCCAGCACCAAGAGATAAAATAGACTTTGCTCTAGATAGCAAAAAGAATCATTACCAGTGTTGTACAGTATAGAACTTTATCTACCTTGGCCTCAGACCACAGAGTGCTCAAAAGGTAAGGGTGGAAATGCCAGACCTGATTGAAATTTCTATGAAAGGCCATTGCACAGAGCAGAGGGCAGCATCAGATGTGTTTTCAGTAATCTTTTTACCCCTGCGGAAAAAAAGGAAACATCAGATACACGATAGTGCTGCAATACAGCTAAAAGGTGAAAAAAATGCCTAAGTGTGTGCAAAAATGAGCCAAATTCTTGGCTGCTGAGAGAGAACTAGAATTAAAATTTATGTGAAGCCATGCACGAGAGCTTTGCTTTCCAAGAAGCATCTTTGGCTGTGTGGTCAGTTAGTCACTTGTAACTGACTGTGGGTGAATGCAGCCAGTCTGGGAAACTCTTAAAGAAAAAAGCCACATTTTCTTTCCAGCATCCTGTCTTCCTCTCCTGTTTGCCTTCAGCAAGCAGTTTCATTCACTTGTCCACCTTAGTTTTGACATGATGATGTATGTCTAGAGGTTTATTACATTTGTGCTTTATTGTATGTGTTAATGCCCTGTAATCACTGCTCACAATGACTGTATCTAGATGTACAAAAGGCCCAGAGGGAGATTGCTTCATGCAAGAGGACTCTAGGAAATAGGCCCTGAGGGAAGTGGCATAAGCTCCAGTATTTGTTTATTATCTATATTCTTCACAGAAGTCTTGAATAATATTATTATATCTCTCTTCCAAGGAGAGACAGTGTTGTTTAATGCTTCAAAGGCAGTTTGGTAATAGAGCGAGGAACCTCTCAGGAACCTGTTCTGTGAAAGCAGCCTCGCTTTTGACTCCTTCCATGATTCTAGTTTGGGTCAAATTAGACTTTGGTGAGATTGTAAATGAGATTTCCTGCTGAGAATGCAAAAAAACCCCAAAACCTTTTCATAATACCTAACTTGAATTTAGGATCCAGATTGAGTTTTTCTACATTATTGCTCCAAATAATTTCATTTTTGAAGAACATTAATAATGTTCAGTTTCTTGGTGATGTATCACTTAAGTCAACTTCCATTCCAGCTTCTTGTAACTCCCTCAAAACTTCAAGGGGTAGGGTTCAAGTTCATAGCTAGGTTCTTCTGGTTTAGAATTTGGGGGTCAGTACTTTGGTTAACTTCAGTGAAAACTGATAGGTAAGTTCTGCAAGTTTGTTAGACAGGCATGGGATATCTATGACAGATGTGTTACATCTGTGTACATCTGTACTGGTCCTTGTTTTTTTCCATTGTGCTGCAAAAAGTCATGCCTCTATCTCCATCTGGTTTAGAAAAACAAGAAATATGTATTATAGTTGAGGATGAAGCAATATCAGTAGTAAAAATGTCTTCTTCTCTAGCATCTCATGGTAGTTATTTGCAGTCTGTGAGACTATAGACAAATGAGCTGTACTACTTCATCTTGTTGCCTGATAACTTGGCTTAATTGCTCTGCCCAAGAATAGTTGCCCTGTTGGTGATATTCAAAGGCTGAAAGTCAGGTACCATATGTGAAGTATAAGGAGGACTAGAGATGTAAAAATCTTCTTCAGGGTGCTGCCCAAATGGAAACAAAACACATGTTAATTATGGCTAATGTGGATAAAAATTATGGAAAATAAACTTACAAAACATATTTATTTTAAGAATTGTCTTTTAATCCTTTAAAATACATTTAAATATTTAAGTGGGAGAGCTTATGTTAGGAATAAACCTGAAGTATGATTTATTCGAACTGTATAAATTGTATTTAACCTGTATATACTTCAATTCCTATAAAACTTAAGCAAATAACTTAAGGCTTAAGACTTTATTTATTATGACTTTATTATTTAAATGGTTAAGACTTCAGAACATAAATAGTTTTGACAGTCATGTCTACTGTTCATATTGAGTATTCTCTGTAGTTCTCATTACTAGTCCCTTTAAAATTAAAAAGCCAATTGGAAGCTCAAAAAGAAAAAAATTTTTTATTGCTCCAATTTATGAATAAGAACTTTGTGTGAGAGGCTGAAATCTTCCAGCTCTACAGTTTCACTAGACTGTGTATATAAAAATAGTAGATGGTTCCCTAGCTACCTACTACCCACATATTAAGAGATGGTTTTATTGTTTAATAAATCAAGTTGGATATGCGATATTTTGGAACGTCTCTCCTTTTTTCCTTTTATATCCCACACATCTAGTGTATTTTCATTCAGCTTTTAAAAGTCAATCTCTTAATCAAATTGAGGTTCTTTCCAGAAATTATTTGAAAGAAATAAGTACACTTGTAATGATTTAGTAAATATGGTGTCATTGCTATTTTAACATTGGAAAATATGGCATGGATCAATACCTGTACAGTAAGTTAGATAATTGATGAATGCATTTATAGTCTCTGAATAAATAGAAAGTGAGATTACATTAAAGCTCTATTTATTGGCTGATTGGGGTATTTTGATCGTTTCAAGCAATGAACAAATTAACCTTGCAGTAGGAAAATAAATGGAAAAATCAAAAGCAAGATTTTAATTGATTGTTCAAATCAAGTTTTCTGTTTGATAATTTAAATTGGTTTAGTTTGTGTTATCATGTTTAGTATTATGATTTTGCTACTGAAATAAGGATGTCTGAGTGCAATTGTACCTGGAACACATAGTCTGTATATAACAGTGGCTGAGAAAGCAAATATACTGCTTGCAGTCTTCCTGTGTGTTTTGGGTTTTCATGGCCAGGTTTTGATAGTGAGGGCTGCTCACTATCAAAATAGGGGTGGCTTCTGTGAGAAACTTCCCTCATGAGAGATGGAGCCAATGCCAGCTGGCTCCAAAACAGACCCATTGCTGCCCAAGGCCAAGCCCATCAGCCATGATGGTGGTGCCTCTGGGGTACCAGAGCTGAGGATGGGGGGAAAACCCTGCACTATAGCAACTACAGCTGCAGACAGGAGTGAGAATCTGTGACAGCAACAGTTGTGCAGACACCAGGCTCAGTGAAGAGGAGGGAGAGGAGGTGCTCCAGATGCTGGAGCACAGGTTGCCCTGCAGCCTGTGGTGAAGACCATGGTCCTGAAGGACTGCACCCTGTGGAAGGGACCCACCCCAGGGCAGGGGAACAGTGTGAGGGGTCCCCACCCTAAAGGGATGAGCAGCAGAGAAAATGTGTCATGAACTGACTGCAACTCCCATTCCCTTCTCCCCTGTGCTGCTGGGGAGGAGGTAAAGAAAACCATGAGTGAAATAAAGCCCAGGAAGGAGGGAAGGAAGGTGTTTTAAGGTTTGGTTTTATTTCTCATTTTCCTGCTGTGATTTGATTGGTAACAAGCTCGATTCTTATTTCCCCAAGTCGAGTCTCTTTTGCCTGTGATGATTACTCTGAGTGATCTTTCCCTGTCCTTACCTCATGAGCCTTTCCTTATATTTTCTTCTCCACATCCCAGCTGAGAAGGGGAGTGATAAAGCAGCTTTGGTAGACAAGTGATGTCCAGCCAGGGACAGCTGGTTGTTTTGTTTGGACTAACGATATGATAATTGCTGAAAAAAATTGTAGGTAGTTGGCAGGAAATCTTGCACTCACCAACAGCTTTGTTTTCCACTATTTACCTGTGCTCTCTGCTTCCCCCTGTGCCAAGAGAAGGATCCTGTGCCATTTGAATATATTTAAATATCTGCATCTTTTATTCAGTCTTCAATTCGCCGGACTTCTCCTGTTTGTTCCTTCTGAGCCCAGGCTGGTAGAATGCGTCTTGGCTCCAGCAGTAACTGTTGCTGAAGCACTTCCAGCTCAGTCAAGCCTTGTCTGTGGGAGAAGAGCAGTTCTAGACTGGTTAGCAGCAGTTTTCCTGTCATCTTCATAAATGACATTCCTGTCATCTCAGTATAGCTACTTAGGTTCCTGGTGGTTTTCTGTGTCACTCCTGAGCTAGGTCACAGCCGCAGTCTTGTGAGGTAGGTTGGGACATTTTGCTGTCACTTGACAGCAGGACTGTGGGAACATGACTCCTTGAAGATTGTGGGAGAGCTTTTAAGAGGAAGCCAAAGGACTTCATCACACCAGGCACGCAGTCCTGTGTGGAACTCTTCAGCAAATATGCATGTCTAGACATTGAGACAAATTTTCCAGCATTTCTAGCAGCTGGATATGTTGGAACAAGTATACTTATGACACTTGATTAACCTCAGCCTTAACCAAAATTTCTCTTTATTGAAGAGATAAAGAATCACAGGTTGCAGTGCTGGATAGATGCTCAAGAGATTGTTCATTACAAATACTGGGACTGGTGTGTGTATGATCTTCTGATGAAGGTCATTTTACAAACTCCCGTTCTGTTCTGGTGTTAAAACATTAGCAGCTGCATTCACACACTGTCAGGCTATCCATGAACTTTCTTCCCCCAGTGGCCCTGAAGAACATTCATCTCCATTGACTTCAACAGCTTTTTACATATTTCTGGAAAATTACAATTATGCCTTCTTTTACTTTTCCGTTTACTGTACACACAAGTGGGTTTTCTGCAGCCTTCCCTGATAAGTTTTATTTTCTTTATCTGTTGTCACTCTAAAATTGGTGTAACTTACATGCATTATGAACATATTGTATTCTGTGTGAGTTCAAAACATCCCTAGAAATTAGTTCTTATGCCTTTTGGCTTTTCTTTGTTTCTAGCAGTGAGTAAAAATTATTGCTCCCTTGTGGCTATTTATGGATGTGTATAAAAAGAGCAGATGATTTCAAAAAAATAAATACTGAACAAATTTACGACACCTAGGAGCTCCTCTTACAGCAGCCGTCATTAGATTTGGGTACATGTCAGGAAGAGGAGGTGGTTACACCACGTACAGTGAGGCTGAGTGGCTGAAATGCTGCCGGCTGCAGGACCCAAGGTGCCTTGTCTGCGAAGTGTCAGGGAACTTTCACTGTCTGCCACACTGTATTGCCTGGACAAGGCAGCTTAAGTCAATTTATTTTCCATATTTAAGACATCTCTTTTTTTGCCAAGATCATAATTTTTTGTCTCTTGGCAAGCAGTCTAGCGAGGACCATCAGAATTATTTGTATAACCACAGAAGTTTTCTGCCATTTCTGACAGAACCATGTGTTTGAGAAGTTCACAGTACAAAAATAAGTAATGTTTTTACTGATGTTTTTACAATTTTTAATAAGGTTTTGAAGAGGGTGGCAGAGGAGGAAGTAGCTGAAATCTGTACTTCCCCTACATGTTTTAGCAGTGATTGGTATGTGGAAAGTCTGGCATTTCGATTTAGGTAACACTGGCTGCGTGACCAGTAGAGGGAGCCCAGAATCACAAAATGTCGGAGATATTTTTGTCTGGGGGAGTTTGGGGGGCAAAGTTTGATTTGATAATGTACAAGAATTTTTAAGGGATGAACTGAGTACTACCAGCTCGTAGTGATTTTGGGAAAGAGAATTTATGGAACATTGAAATGACTGATGTCTTCTAAATGATCAAGTTGTATTACCAACCTTTATATTGGAAGGTTAATGAGTGTTGTTTTCTTTTCTTTCCTATGTTGCTGGTTGTTGTAACATGATAACACCACTTTTACAGAAAGTAAGTAACTTTTCATCTTTTAAACCTTTTTGAAAGTGTGTGTGTGTAATACTGCTTGTATATGTGTATAGATGTATATGTGTATAAAGTAAGCACGCAAGCAGAAAAATAGCAATCTTAAAGACATACTGTCACAGATTGTAAGTTCTGTATATGAACTTCTAGAGTAGGGTATATATGACTTCTAGAATACCACAATGGTTTAAAGCAGTCTCACCCAGATGATGATAAAGTTCTGCATCTGAAGACTGTAAATGGTAAACATATTTCTTGTGTGCAGACTATGGCAATAAAACTTGCAGCGTATCGACTTAAAATGTATTATGGCTCTAAAAATTCACAGATTCAAGTTACAAATGAGAATATTATTGTATCTAATTTCATTTAACTGAATCAAAGTTGAAATGATTTGGAGAGTTTCAAGAACTTGGGTCAAGCTGTGCCATTTTTGATATTCAGAGATACTCAGCCTTATATTGGCAGTTCTTGACTGCTGTATTAATACATGTCAGGAGCTCTGAGCAGTAGGAATATGTCCTCAGGCTGTAGGAGAATTTAGAAAGCATGCAATAAGTAGTACAGATCCCTCAGAAAGTGCTCTATGATTCAGACATCAGTCTGCATCATAGGATCTTTGATTGCTGGCTGTTTGAACCACAGTCCCATGTGTTGTGATAGCATGTGTTGCAAGCATTTCTAGAGTCAGTTGTGTGTAACGTTTGGGATTTTTAATACGGAGTTTTAGGGATGCCTGTGCTGACAGAGGAATAGTCAAGTCATTGGTTGACGTGAGTCAAAGCAGCTCTAACAAAGGACACCATGTAACTTCAATTTTAGCTGTTAGCTCAAAATAAATCTCACCCTTCAGTGTTCCCAGATTATTTTCATTTGCAACTTAAGTGTGTTCTGTGCGGTTTGTTTTGTGCTCCTTATGGACATGCCCAAGTCCAGTTTTCAAGATGGGTGGATATGGCCCTTTGGTTGCATGCCATTAGGAGTTGCAGATACCTGTAAGAAACAAGCATAGCAGTAGTTAAAGTGCTTCTTGGCTCAGTAGCCGATATGGTGTTTCTTTCTAAGTCAGAGAGTAGTTTCTGTTGTCCACTTGCCAGTTGTCTAGACTTTGAAGACTGAGATATCTGCTGTGAGCACAGTAGTGATCATGAGATGTTGCCAAATCCTCTATTTTTGGTTCATTCATCCTGTATCATTTTAATTGGTTGATGATATCTAAAAATAAGTGTGGAGTCCAGAGTATCTCCATCAGAATATGAGGAGAATACAAATTGTGCATACCTGCACATACAGTTTTGTTTCTTGTTGACATACCAAGTTTGTGTTCTGCTGCAGAGTCTGCAAGTTCTTTCTGTCTTGCAGAGAAAGCCTTAATCAGTGATAATGTTTCACTAAAAAGATCCAAGTCTGAGAGAGTTGAAACTGCTTCACGTTATATATGTTAGCATATGGAAGAAATTACACAACTGTAACTGCTGTATTAAATGCTTTGTGTCTTTGCTTGTCAAGCATTAATACAGTAAGGAAAACATGTAAAGAGAAGTATCCTACATATTACAAAAGTGTTTAAGTAATTGTTAAACACAATGAACTCTCTTTATGTCTTCTGTCCCAGTGCTAGCAGTATCATTTTATTTCCAAGGTATTTTGGTTTGTATTTTGTTGAAGAAGTATATCAAAATCAAATATGGAGCTAGTTTTATTTGCAGGAAAGCAAAAGAAACAACAAAAACTTTGCCAAAATTTTCATATTGCATGATCATGTTTAGAATACCTATAAAATAAATACCTATTGCATATCCAATGAGTTTATCAACAGGCAGCATTTTTACCTGCAATTTTTTCTTTTAGATTTAGTAATATGATACATTAGGTGACCTATAGTAAATAAATTATAATAGACGGGACTTCCTGGCCTGAGGGCACTTTATAGTTTAATTTTTACCGGAAAAGCAATTACCACACTATCGATCTTGTCATTAAAATAATGATACATGTACAGTAGGGATGAATTTTGTTATAACAGTGCCATGGAAATCAACAGAAAGCATAACCATATGTAATACAACAAGTTCAATCCAGTTTCACATATTAAAAAAAAAAAAAAAAAAAAAAAATCAGACTTGCAATTTTCAGCCAGGATGGGATGTTGTGTTATAATACTGCAGAATAAAGAAGAGTAGTCTCTGATGAACTTTAATGCCCTGTTCCTGGTTTATAGTTGAGTATATAATTAATCCTGAAATACTTCTCAACACACTTAATTTAATGCACAGGCATTGTTCCACTTAACCAAGTGGAATATATTTACGTGGCTAAACATAAGTGTGCGTGCAGACGGGGGACCCCAGGGAAGAAGCACAGTTTCAGATTCAGTCCCTGAGTACACAGTGTACAGTAGCCAGCAAATGGGGACAAAGATGTGATAGTACATCTAAAGATCTTGTATTTCAATTTTTAAATTAAAATTAAATACAAAAATTTATGGCTGTCTTCCTCCCCACTACTTTTTAAGATCAACTTTTCAGAATACTATACATCTAGCTAGAGAAGTATTTGCTTTCTTTTTCTGATGTAAACATGTATATACTACAAAGATATCCCTGTCCAAATACTCATGTTTTTCTTAATGTGTCATGTTTCTTTTTAAATAGCCCTTTAACATGTATTCCACAGTGCTATTAAAATTATTACCTTGAGGAGGTCAGTCTTATAATCTCTAAAACAATTCTAATTAGAAAAGCTAGTACTTCATAAAAGGCACAAATGTGCTTATATTTGTGTATAATAATGCATGCTGACCATGTTGAGCCAGAAGAAAGCTTTACTATATATCACTTTTAATTTTAAATGTGTTCTTTCTGGGCTCTTTATTATTCTTTTGTTGCCTTTCATCCTATGGGATGCAGCTGCCCTTGAACTTGGTACTGTTTTGATCATTCATGTGCAGCAGCCACATTGTCTGTAACATTTTAAAAATGAGGCTTCATGGTGTTATTTATGAAGTAATTTCACATAAATATTTGGACTTTGGTTCTTTCAGAATGTGGAGCTGGTTGCTGTATGAAGAAAAGCGTAATTATAATTCACAGACTTTTTGCCTCAAGCCTAGGGGACAGATGCATATGATTAAGTTTGAAACTGGCCTGTTATTGTAATGTAGATGTTTTCAGGGTTGAGAGAATTAAAAAAAAAAAAAGGGGGGGGGGGAGCAAAGGAAAAAAAAAAGCCAGGCAAGCATGAGTTTTTAAAAAAATAGACCGAGGGAATAGTTTTACAAGAGGCACTCAATCTTAGACTGCACAATTTTATTTTTCAGTGGAACCTCTCCATTAGCTTGCCTGAATGCAATGCTTCATACTAACACTCGTGTAGGTGATGGAACATTCTTCAAAATCCCTGGGAAATCAGGACTCTATGCTCTCAAAGTAAGTTTAAATTTTGTATATGGACTGTACATACAGCTATTAATCCATTTTATGAATGTCTCAATAGATATAGAGGTAAACAGATTAGATTCTTTGGCGAGGAAATGACCTGGTAGTCCTTCTAACTGCTTTCAGATGTCTTTTAAAAGGATTTATAATGAAAGTAAACATTGAATGTTTTATCCTAGAAAGCATATACGTGTTCTTGAATTTGGCACATGGTACAAAAAACACGTAGCTTAGTTAAAATGCTGCTTTTTTTGAGTTGTTCACAGTAAGGCCTTTGTTTTATGAGTAGTGAGCTCAAGAGGATCACTGACTTTCTAATTAAGTAATTGTATTAATGTTTGATTTTTGAATAGTGAAAAATTATTTGCAAGTCTAATATAAATCAGCTTTTAATTCAAAGGTTGCATCATTGCTTTTGAGAAGGAATACAATTATAGTGATACAATTTTGCCTTTATTCTGTTTATATTCCTTTTTATTTATTTGTTTTGGTATGAACATGATGTTTACTGTGGGTGGAATTTTTTTTCTTGTTGCACATGATCAGACATTGAGGGGTTTTACAATAGCAGTGGAATAATGTGAGGCAGACATGAGAAAAAAGAAAGTGAGATTATCTGCTTGGCAGTGTAAATGTAGTCAACTAAAATTTTAGGCTGGGTGGAAGGATTTTTGTAATTTATGACATATGTATTTGATATAAGGCTATAAAAATATAAAAGTATATGGATTTGTCTGCTCCTGCTAACTAAAAATCCTTTACTTGAAATTGAATTAATAGTTTTCAGAAGCCTTCTTTCCTAATTTACTAGAACAAATGCTGTTGTTTTTCTTTAAATCGGGAGATATTCTTGGCACAATTCCAGGAATTCACAATCACTCCCATGCTTGTGAGCTCCAGGTTGCTTCAGCTATTTGAATTCAGGAAACAGGCAAAGGCAGAAAAGAAACATTAAAGGATTTGTGTTTCATTGCAGTGTTGTAGACACTCAACTGGAAAACTAGGATTTTTAACAACCACACAAGTCTGTTTCTGTTAAAAAAAAAAAAAAAAAAAGAAAAAAAAAAAAAAGAAGAAAAAGTGGAGGATCTTGCATTTTTATGTGACTTTTCGGTTTTAAAAAGAGCATGTTATGACCTCACAAAGCAGCTTTTTTGCTTTTAGTTTGCAAGTTTTTTCATGAAAGTCTGTTTTTTATGGCTCTCTCTAGAGTAACTCACAAGCATATTTTATTTTATTCTTGGTTTTTTTGAAATGTAAGCATGAGAGTGCACTGCAGTAATCTATTTTTGGAGATGCAGAAGGATCATGATTGATTTTTTTACTTGTTAATTTTATTTTTTAATTGTAGAAAGAAGAATCAACCTGCCCTGCTGATGGAACATTGGATTTAGGATGTGAATCTGAGTTAGATGGCACTGAAATGGCTGAGACAAACAATAATAATGGAGAAGAAAATGGTGGTAGGTGATTTAATCTCAATATTAGAGGGCATTTGGGAAAAGAAAAAGTATTATTTTCTTCAGATTTTCGTGGTGTGATTTCTAAGCAGTATAAATAATATTTTGTGCTCAGTGGAACTATTTTGAGTGACTCCCTCTCTGTTTTGGCCTTATGAAGGAATCAGGAACACTAAGTGCCTTCATATGACTTAGGGTTTTAAAAGACAAAGAATAGTGCTGTTGGGTGTGTCTTCAGTAGGTAATTTTTTGGCTTACAGTTTTTTTGTTTAGGGTCAGAGCTAAAGAATAATTTGCCTTTACCAGGCTTCAGACCTGGCAGTTGTCAGATTCAGACACCTCATTGATTTCAGTGTGGACATGCAGAGCTGGTCCCTCAGTAGAGTTCTGGGCAGAGGACAAAGGTTTGTGTTTTTTTTCTTTCAGGCAGAGGTACTCCTGTTTGCCATCGTGACATAACAACGTCTTGAAATATCAAATGCTGTGCGTTTTTTTCCCTCTAAGATAATGGCAAAATGAAATATTAAATTAAATTACAAATGGCAACCTTATAAATATTTTTTTCCTATTTGAGAGTTAATAGTTAATCATAAAGAGAACATCAGTCACCTAAAATTACTTTGTAAGTACAGAAGGGAATATTACTATAACTCATGTAATGATTGTAAAGTGAATGATTTATAAAAAAAAATCTGACTGTCAGGATTTCTGAAATAAACCTTTCCTTGATCAGTTGTCTTTTGCTGCCCCATCACAACCTGTCCCTCTGCTGGACTGCAGCCTGCTATTTTGGCTTGCTTGGTGTATGTTGAGACGGTGCCCTGTTTACAACTAGGACATGAAAAGGCTCAGCTCATATTGCTGTTCTGCTACAGACTAACTTTTTTAGCTTGAGCAACTTCCTTAGCTCCCAGGCTGCACCTTTACAGGACTGGTACTGCAGTTTTTGTATTGCTCTCCAGCAACATTGAAAAATCATAAAGTGTTCAGTGATAGCAGTAACAGAACTATCCGAGACACGTTATGGGTCTGTCTAGGGCTGAAGTTTTGAAGCCCTGTGGAAACAAAAGTCCAGAGTTATTAAATGTCCCTGATACTTCATTTTCTTTGATATATTATGTCTATAAGTTAACAGACTCTGCATGTGCAGTGGTTTGATGCTTATGTAGTGTATGCTATGTATGTAAGTGAACTTAACGTGTTGTAGTTCTCTAACAATTCCTGTTTGGTACTCAGAAAATTTGTTGATGCACAAGTCCTGAAATTGCAGAAAGAACAGAGTAAAAAAGCAGTAAAAAGCAGTGTAAATACAGTTACAAATACAAAGTGAAAGTTGATATTACTTGTTATAAACAAATAAAAATCATGGCACAAAACCCAGGCAATTATTTAGGCATGTTATGATGTAAATAGGATATTATAGAATGTAAATAAGATGTCATAATTCCCGAAGTAGAAAATTGCTGGGTTTTGACTGGGAGAAGGCTATGTAGTATTTTCACAGTTCACAGTAATAAAAATAATTATAGCACTTGTGATGACACAGAAGTTGCAAAAATTCAACATTTTGAAATAGAGCATTAAATTACACCTAGATTGGTTTTAAAGCTGAGAATTTTCTGTCATTTGTTGTCTTTAACAAATCTTGGAAAACTGCAATATATTTAACATTTTGAGAACAAGACATTTTAATTATTTTTGTCCTGCAATGTATATCAATGAATATATTAAAAAAAAAAAAATAGGATGGCAGTAGTGAGTCTCTATTGCATATAGAATGGTCAGTGCTGGATGTGATCAATTAAGAATTAAATGCAGCATGTATTTCATAAATAGCATATAAGTCAGCTAATACAGAACATAATTTTGCCAGACATCTTTGATAATAGCTTCTCCTGAGACTTCAAGTTTGTTGTTAAAAGTATCATTTAGATATACACTTAGAATTCTGGTTTCATTTACAGTATAGAAGGCTTGGCTTAAAAATAGGACCATGCCCAAAAAATACATCCAATTTTTGATGGATTGAAATTACAAATTATTTAATCTACAAAGGCATGGGAATCCCCATCCACATTAGGCATTTTGCTCTGAAGAGTGTGTTTTTACCACTCTTCATTCAATATTTTTTTATGTCAATATTTTTTGAAAGCTGTAAAATCTTCCTAGCTTAAATTTATTGGTAATAAATAGTAATTTTAAGACTTCTTTTGATTGCCTTGTAAATTATTGCAGTTGAACAGCATGAATTTTTTTATACTTTCAAGCAAAGAAAAAAGGTCACATTTATGCAGCAGAAATATGTATTCAATAAATCAGTATATCTGAAAGGGGTTTAAGGATCACAACAGAAAATAAATTGAACATGTATTAGATGCTTTTTCTAATTAGTCCAATGCAGTTCTTAGACTATAATTCTGATAGTACTGATTAAAGAATATAGGCACAGATTTTCCTTTGGGTATAGTACTAGTTAAATATTACCACTGTATTGTATTCATTATAACTGTAAGAGGGAGTTAAGGTAAACAGGAAAGGATTTAGAAAAGACACATAAGAAGTCCCGAGTGAACAAATACCTTCTTTGTTCTGGGGGTTTTAATAAGGATGGTCTCATTAGTTCATGAAAGGTGAGGTGGTGACTTGATCAGTTTGTAAATATTTGAGAAAAGTTATCTCTGTAGAAAATATTTGATCTAACAGACCAATTACACTTTTCATACTAAAGCTGGGGATTTTTTTTCCTTTCCAGGAAACCATTCTGTGGCATAAAAGTAGCATTTGGTTCAGTGCAAAAAACACTTCATGAAATTCTCTAACTTGTGTTTTAGAATATGTGCGATACATATGAGGGTGGGCGTTGCTTCCACATTGAATTCTTAATTGCCCAATTGATTGCATTTTTATTTGCTCTTTTCCACTCTGATAGAGTCCAGAAGCCGCAGTTCTGACAGAGTGATCAGAAATGATTTAGCAAGAGTTTAAAAAATGCCTCTTTAAATGTAGCTGGAAGCAAAAGGTTGAAACTGTAAGCAATAGCCTCAGCCCATTTGTAGGCTTTTGGACCATAGTCTTTCAGAATAAAAAGTACCAGCTGACACTCAGGCAGAGAAGAATCACATCATTCCTCAGCAGGCACATTTTTTGTAGTATAAATGCAGGCTACTGAACAATTTTATTAGCATAATAATATAAAAATTCCTAACCATTATAAACCCATGACTTGGCAAAGCTGTTACACCACATCAGTATTGATAAGTGGACAAGTGGAATGGTCACACCTCAGGATTTTGCAGATGCTGTGGAGAATTTTTCTTTCCCCACCTTCTCCAAAGGCATATGTTAAAGAAACTCTTTACGCTACAGTTGATTTTGTTTGGAATGGGATTTCTAATAGAAGCTCTGTAGCAGTGCCATATCTTTAAAATTCCATTTTCCTCAAATACAGGAGTAGCATGTAAAGATGCAGTGGGTAAAAGAATTAAAATCCCAATTACTGTTGCCTGGGAAAATGATGACTATAATACCCTTTTGCCCATCAGTAGGATGTTCAGTTATCAAAAAGCATTTGTCCCTAGGGTTTCTGAAGCCAGGGCTAATCCATCAGCCATGCAGTGCAGTTGATTAAAAATGGTCTTCACACAAGCCAATGGAATGCACAATGATGTAAGTGTGGAGGAGACTGCAATTCCTGCTATAGCGTGACTTCCCTCCCCAGCTCAGCCCAAAGAGGGCTTCTGATGTGTGCCCAAGTATGAGCAACATACGTCTCCTCTTGAGACATTTTGGGTTTCAGCACTTTCTGAAATGGCAGAGTCAATTCCTTAGGCAGTTTTCTTGGAGATAGCTGACAAAATGATGGACAGCAGAGGATCCCATTCATGCTGAATCCTGAATTTTTGCTTTGTAGCTACCATGTTTTTGAACACCTTGTGCTTTTTAGACTAGGAAACCCTAGGATAACTCTGTAGCAACGAGTGTATATTCACCACTGTTTGAAACCTGAGTCCCCATTTAGATATTTAATTCCTTTCCAAGAATGTAATTCTTGGCAATTCAGTGAAACCTGTTACTATTAGCATCTTGTCTCTTGGGAATAGTATTGGATGATTCTACTGAAAATGTTTGTGACACGTGGCAACATCTGGATGTGTGATAGACTCTTCTAAAAGCAGAAGAGCAGCAATTGAGTAGCAGTTCAAACAGAGTTTTGGGTGACATTCAGCAAGAGACAGTTTTTCACTTTGCTTAGATTTTTTGTGTGTTTTTCTTTCATCTTCCTGCAACTATAAAATAAAAATATTGTACCTAGGATTGAGTTTAACTTCTTTTGTTTCATTACCGCTTGAAGGGAGTCAAAAGAATAAGAGAAGATACTGTGAAGCTTGAGATGTTTCTCATCTTTTTTTTTTTTTCCTGTACAGTAGTTAATGAGGTCTAAGAAATTGGTGGCTTAGTGATGACAGGCTGTATATTTTTAGTGGAAAATGTTGACTTGCTTTGAATAAGGATTCACAGTTTTCTAAGCTTTGCGAAATGTTTGGGCTCAAAAACATGCTGTTAATGTAATGGGATTCAGTGCAAGCTACAAAGCTGATGTGGTATTTGATATCTTTTTCCAAAAAATCTATTCAATACTATTTATTAATTCACAGTGCTAGTATTGCTTTTCAGAAAGAATCTTGCAGTCACTGTAGTACCCTTGATGTATACATCTGTTTTTGCTTGCTTTGGCAAACTCATACAATTAACTAACTCCCAAACTGGTTTTCATTTTCAAGAGCTGATGGCAACAGCCGAGTTCTGAATTGTTCAGTTTTGGCAAGTTGGGCTCTAGAGATCAAAGAGTGATGGAGGTGAATTACTCGATACATCTGTGTTGGCAAAGTGCAACTATTTATGTCAATACAAGTATATATCTGTGTCACCCAAAGAAAATATTGAATTTTATGGATATTTTAGAGACAGATATTGTGGGTATGTTTTCCTGAGGGAGTTCTCTCTGAAATTTCATATCTCTAGAGTATGTGCATACATTTTATGCTTGAGGTAGACTCTAGTCTTTAGTATATGGTAACAAAATTATTTATGTTTTGTAATGTGGACATTAGTAAACAATCCTTCTCATCTGCTGTGGTTACTTTAAAAAAAGGGAAGGGGACTGCTGTTGATTTTGCTGGTTTGAATTTAAATCAATATGATCTGACGGAAATCAAAATTAATTGTGCTGTTGATTTTGGGAAAATAAACACTTTACTGGACAGGAATTTCTCTGTCCATCTAGTTACGTAAGTCTGTTTACAGTTATTTCTAATAGCTTTCAGTGGCAAGGAGACAGAATAATTTTTTGTTGTATTCCTCAAAAAATTGTTTCTTTGAAGAAACATGTCTTCCAATATCTTTTACATAGGTGTCATTTTTTACTGGAGAAGGTAAAAGGTAATGAAGAAATAACAGAGATAGCCTGTAAAATTTGAAATTCTAAGACAGCATTGCTGATTTTTATAAATTATAGCCTTTCATAGTAACGAACGAAACAAGTCTTGGGAAAATGGAAGAGAAGAAGTTATTTCAAATGGAGTTTGCCGAAAACATTTTTAACATACTCTTTTTGCTAAGTAATTCTAATTCTATCGTTCATGTTAACAGTCTCTGAACACTCAATAAGGAGGTCTTATCTTCAGAAACCCAGCTGCTCTTCCAGCTCATAACCTAACAGTTTACGGCTTAATAGTTGCTTTTTCTTTATTCCTTCACTCAGTCCCGGCCCTTGAGGAAGCTGATTTAAAGAATGGAGCCTAATTATTCTCCACTAAATGGAAATGCCTCCTGTAGCCTTAAAACCACTCTTGTTTCTTTTTCTACTGTAGCAATAATGGTGAATCCTCTTTATTTGCTACCCAAATATTTTCTCTTTATCTGTCAAATTCTCTCAAGGTTTTTTTTCCCTCCCCAGTACCCAGTTTATTTTTAGCATTCTTTTCTGATACAGATTGTCAAGTGAGCATGGATCTGATAATATTCATGGATCTTCGGCGCTTATGGAAAAAGTGGTTGCAGCATTCCAATGTCATATATATGTGCAAAGAACACTTTAAATTTGTTTTGCTTTACTGTGATCTTTGAGTTCCGTAGGAGGAATGCCTGTTTTGTTCTTAAGGCATTGGTTTCTCCACTAGGATCATTAATGGTGTCTTCACTTTTATATCTTTCTGTCATATTTTTCCCTTTACCCATTCAGAGAAAAGCAGTTGGACTTTATCCATAGAAATTAAGCAATTAATAATGACAATTTTATGTGGTCACAGGCATTTTAATACTGTCACACTTTGGCAAAGATTGATTTAAATTACTAAGTAGCAGAACATGTTTTAAAGATTAAATTTATTCATTGTCTCATATTTGTATTTAATTTCCTACAGAAAAGACAATTCATATTGTTTTTAAACAATATCTAGATTGTCCTCTAAATAAAGCCTATATGTCAATTTTAGTATTACTTTTTGCTAATAGGGTGAGTAGACTGTATAAGTTATTAAGCAATTGTATAATTTAACACAATACATTTAGATTTTTAATGCTTGTATCTTCTACTTTTGGAAAATAGGCAATGACATCTCTTATTTACTAGATGGTTAGGTTCATAGCCATGTTTTGTATCAAGCTGTTTTTAAATGAAAATGGAAATGTAATTTAAACTTAAAAAGTAACATTTAAAATAGTTTCCTACTATCTTACAATTTTAAGCTACAAGGTATATGAGAAAAATAACTTTTAGAAAGGAATTATAGTTGTTCTAAATAAATAGGTTGAGTTTCTCTTATCACAGTGTAATTTTAAATATTTTAAGCAGCTGATTTCAACCTCATGTATCTATTTCTTTAATCATGAACTACAGGAAAAATCGGGGGTTTTTTCAAAACTCTGAACAAACTAGGTTTGGGTTGCACTAAAGAGCCAGCCTGAAGTGAGGTATTCTTTCTGTATCTGTAGGAGAGATTACAGTGCTGGAAAGCTATTTTTTGTTTCAGTGGGTTTTAGTTCCAGTTGTTTCACCCACTAGAACAGTCCCTGTTTCTTGGTTTAACTTTGTTGTAAAAGATTCAAAGGAACAGAAGCAAAATAAACCAATACACTGATAATATTTTAAGCAAAATTGAAGTAATGCTAGAAATAAAAAGTATGGCCTCTTTTAAATTCTGTCACAACTCCAGGGTTATTGTTAAAAGAGGAATGAATGAAAGTACAAAATTAATATAGAGCTATGTTTATTTTTATTCCTGCTGTATCATGACTTTGACATTAATGGTTGTAGTAGTAAGTATCATCAGATAGTTGTCAGACCTCTTCAGGATGAACTTTATAACCAAAACAAATAGGGAAAACTCATGGATAATATCCTAGATCACCATAATGAAAATCTGAATTTCCTTTTTTAACAAGAAGGTAATAGGAGTTGCAGTCATTCTGGGGAACAGGAACAGGTTTATCATGACAGGTCATATTGTATCTATCCTGTTTTAAGAGGGGCACTTAAGTTTACCAGTTTCTGTTCTTTAGGGATTTTTTTAATGTGTTCTCTTCTGCTCTTGTTAACTTTGGGGTTTGTGTGCACATATTATTTCTGGGTTTTTTCCTTCAATTCTTTGACTCTCAAAATTTGCCAAAACACAGTTAAAGAAAAAGTTTCCTTGAAGGAGAAGACAAAATCTGGACAATTTGAAATGTCACATTTTTATTTTGATATAGGTGTTCTTTGTCTCAGGATCTTAGCTGTTGCAGTGATTGGGATTATATAAACCAGATATTGTTTTTTTCTGCTGACACTTTACAGCTCCTTTACGTTGTCTTACTATTAAATAACCTCTGCTCGTCATGTGGAAAAGTTTGATCCAAACCAGGTAATTCTGTAAACTGAGAACCTGTTTTGTGTTGCATCTTCTTTGTATATTTTGACAAATCCTGCAAGTATATGAGGAGGCAAAAAAAAAAAAAAAAAAAAAAAAAAAAAAAAAAAAAAAAAAAAGACAAAAATCATATAAATCTTGTGACAAAATAGCATTTTTCTTACATGGTGATGAAAAATTTTAATCTAATATGACAGTTATCTTGGCATAACAGCAGTGCCACAGAGTGTATTCTGTCTTTCTGAGGTAAGTATTAATCACTTTTTTCTTTCAGTGCAAAAATAAGGTCATCACAAGCATCTTGTGATGGCCATTAATTATTGGTAGCTAAATTGTCTGTTTCTTTTTTGCTTACAAACACAAATCAAAAAGCATTACAGTGTTTCTTCTAAGAAACATTGGTAAAGGCACAGGACTTAGCTAGTTCCGGTGTCTGCTCATCCCACTGAAGGATGGGCAGAGAAGATAGATTAACACTGGGCTATATTATTTCTGACACGTCTCTGCAGCATCTTTGAGTGTCTTCAGACTATTCTGGTTGTGTGCAAAGTATGGCAAATCTTGGAAAACCATTTACTGCCATAAAACATTATAAAGAAGGTATGTCAACACACAGACCAGCTTTGAACACTGCTGGAAGGCAAACTTGAACTGAGTCAGCAGAGGAGAATGGAAGAAAATCTGCTTCATTTCTGGATCCATGCTAATGCTAGTTTAGCTGGGCAGTCTTAGATTACTAATGATAGTAATATTAATGCAAGGCATTAAGAGTGGAAAAGTTGCTACAGCCCTTTTAGTTGAGTTTGCTGACCACCAAGACTTAATAGGATCCTCCAGCTATTCTCACAGCTTTCCTATCTGTTTAATAAAGCTGTTTTTTAAAAAAGCAAAATAAATCATATTTTCATTTATTTTTAACCAGGAGACTTTTTCTGTGTCGCAGGCAACATTTATTCAAGAGGCTGTTTAATGCAAGTACTGTAGTATTTGTTTATTAAAGCATGTATTATTTAGAAAGCTGGCAAGTATAGCAGCATGTATTACCTGAGAGACCAGAATTCATCTTGTGGGATATTCCAGTCTACCCATTAAACAGCAAAGTGTGTTCTTAACTTTACCAGGAAGAACTTGTAAAGTAGGTGAGTCTGGCTCCTCCTAAGAAGACATTACCATCTCGTATGAAGTTACTTATGTATGAATCTTTCTAGGTCCAGGGGTCATCAGTGTCTCTTGTAAAAATGCTCATTTAGATACCTTATAATCCATTAAAATGTATTGATGAGGAATAGTTTTTATCTAGCTTCTATGTGAAATCCGTTGTTAAATTATTTCAGTTACCTTTCAGTACCTGAAAGGCAAAATGCACAAGGCTTCCTGAACTACTAGAAAGGGTATGATGAGGTACATATATATGTGAAGCAGTGCATTTACTTAGAATTTTGCTGGATTTTCAGCTGATGTGGACCTCAAGATCAGCTGAATTTTCTACAGCAAGCTTTTCGGTTTTGAGGCATTTGCTTGTATTTGTATTTATATTTTTCCATCCTTACAGATCTCCGAGAAATAGGGAGCATAACCCCCGTAACAGTATTCTGATTTTTTATTTCTTTTTATAAAGTTTGCCCAAAGCAGACATCTGAGGAAATGTCTTCCAATCGTGATTCAAGCCTTACTAATGCACCGGTGCAAAGCAAGCTGGTATCTTCCTTCCAGCAGCACACAAAGAAAGCACTTAAACAGGTAAGCTTGTATTGACTGATCATCAGTTGGCTTCCCTTTAGCATCTCTGTCATTCCTGTGTGAATGGGATGTCAGCAGAATTTAAAGAGTTTTCTAAAGATTTTTAGTGCTGTGTTTAGTGGTGTTTTGTTGGGGGTTTTGCTGTGTTTTTAGCCAGGGTGCAGTCCTATTTGTTGTGAGTTTAAAGGGGTTTTAAGTGCAGTAAGCACTTAAGCCAATTTCAAGTAAGTGGAATTCTTTATATCACACCCCTGCTTTTTCTATGTAAGCATTTGTGTTGAAAATTTTATGTGAGGTTAAAAAATAAATTTTAAAAAGACCATTTTGAAAGAAGTGCTGCAGATAGGAAAGACTCTAGGTATACCTGTTCCGTTTTTCTTTATGAGCTGTTAAATAATTTTTTTTCAGACTATATTTGCTACTACAGTGTATAAAAGTGGGGTAGGGTTATTTTTTATAAAAAATACCTTATGGTTTGGATGATTTAGGTTCCGTGGTAAATATTAACGCTTGCAAAAGCAGCTGATTATTTAGTCACCTATTAGCTGAAAGCATGATAATGTGAAATTTTCCAGCATTGCCGAATTAGTTCAGCTTACAGCCAGAAAAATGAAAAAGAAAAACTAAAAAACTAGCATTAAAAAAAGTCCCTATCATTACCTTCTCTCCACTTTGAGTTGTGACTTTTCTATAGTGTTAGGATAATGATTTGATGTTGTAATTTTCCTCACAAATGCTCTTCGAGTCATGGTTAATGGAGATCTTGTATTTCATGGGGTAGTTTATTGCTGAGTTCTTTGTTTAGGCTTAAGTTAAGCAAAGCCTGTCCAGTTCTTCTCTAAACACTTTAGTTTTTCATGCAGGCTGAGTTTAAGTCCAGTAAAAGTTATAGATATTTGTCATTCACATAAGGTTATGTTGTATTTAGAGGCTTTGAGGACTGAAAATGATTATTAAATTGAGGCCTTACGTATGTTTGTTCAGGAAAATTGAACAGTGGGCACAAAATAGCTCACTAACCATTGGGATAGTTATGAAAAATTTACACTTCTTGGAAACTCTTTTATACAGATCTTTTGTGATCTGTGCACCAAAGGGAAAGGCAAAGGGGAAAGAAGGGAAAAAGAAGAGCAAAACCACAAATGTTTGAAGTTCCGTAATTGTTTAAACTCTACCATTTGTCACTTAGCAGATATATAGCATTGAGAATAATTTAAAAAGGGCAAATTAATCAGAATAGCTTAATTAATATAAAAAGTCATAACATTGATGTGAATCTTTGAAAACATTCCCTAAGGCAGTAGGGTTAAAGCAACATCAGAAAGTTAAGTAATCGATAAAAAGAAATTAGTTCTAATTAAGTTGATGGTAATTAGGTCCTGTACTTCAGAATATGAGAGTAGCATTACAGCTATCAGCAAAATGTTTTCTCTGTGCACAATGTGAGACAAATGGGCATTTGTATGATGGAATAGTAGATTTTTGCTTTGTTTTCTCTTAAAGTTTCAGGTTTTGGCTATTGCTGTATTGCAGGTTGATTTGGTACTGTAGAGAGGTGAATAAACCTTAAAGGTGATTTTATTTATAAAATTCCTTTCAGAAATTCTTTTGCTTTCCAATCTTTCAATTGCTGTTATGGATGCATAGTACCTAAAATTAATACAAAGAACCTGTCAGGCCTATGAATACAGAAGAAACTTAGAGACATACTATGCAACCCTCTTACAACTGATACAAACTGACTGATTCCATGCTAAAGTAACAGAGAATAAGCCATCATCTTACTCTCAGCAAGTGCTTATAATACATAAATGTATATATACTGTATATAATATATTGTAATGGGGTTTTCCTTAGCTATTGCTTTTTCTCCACTGTGAAACAGTCTTCAAAGAATGAAAACCTACAAGATAGTTTTCAGTTTCCTACTCAATTTATTTAAAACCAGTGGGTTCTTCACATTACTTTGATTTTGTGTGTATTTGTTTTGTAACCTCTAAAAATAAAGTGAGAGGGAAGTTGATAATGTCCAGTTCTGCTTAAAAGATCTGAGCTGGAAATAGATTTCCTCTACTGTTTATCTACTTACTAACCACTCATATGTAATTCTCTTTAAATTATTATGTGCTGGATTTACATATGATTTGCTTTTTAATGAATTCTGGAGATATATTCCTGGGTTTGGATTGCAAAGAGCAATCTCATGTTTGGCTTGTAACTTCCCACATTTTAGGATGTTCTTATGAATCAAATTAGTCACAATGCTGCATTTCTTGAGCTCTGCAAGGAGTGTGGAGGAAAAGGCAGTTTTTGAGCCCTGGCTCTTGGTTTTGATTTCTCACCAGTAGCAGTGGATTTCGGGTGATTTGCAGGGACTAAAGAGGTTTGCAGTTGCAGTGGATTTTCATAAGGTCTGTGTCACAGATCAGCCCTTATGTCCTCACCTTTCAAAGGCTGGGCTGCCATTTTGGTCTAGAAACTTTCTAGCTTCACCGCCTTCCATGGTGTCCTTGTCGGGAAAGAGATTTTGAGTGTTTTACCAACACATGAAAGTGTGTTTCATGCTTTCCTTTGGTTTCTGAGAGAGTTTCGGTTTTGCTCTTGTAAAATGCTTACACTTTGTTCTGAGTGTGATGTCCCACAAACCAGTTCCTGTTCATGAGGGTATAGACAAAAGAGCCTATGGTGTAGAGCTGCCTTTTATGCTTGGCTTTCTGATGGCAGTTTTTACAGATTTCTGTTTCCCTTGTGCTGTTGGAAGTGCTTGGGCATGTGTTCCCAGCTGTTGCTGATCTTGTACCTTTGAAAAGAAGGCTTATGGCATGCTGTCACACATTGATTTCCTCTCAGTACTGATCAGTTCCTTACTGATTTACCTCATTTTCACACTCGAGAGTTTTGGCATGCAGACCCATGTAAGGACCTCTTCCTGGGAAAGTTCTGAACTACACCTGCATCTGCTAGCAGTGGTACATGGTCACACTACTGTGTGCATTATTCTTGCTCTGGACAAGGCTAACTCCAGTATGGACATCAAGTCATGGCATAGTATCTACATGCTTCTGTCTGGTCCAGTTTCTGTTCCATTGGCTTAAGGTGATACTTTTTTGTGGAAGTCTTCGCTGTATACAGATTTATCTGTATCCATCAAGATGTTTTTGGAACATTTCTCAGAAGAAACGATCATACCTGCAAACTGGCCTCACATAGGTAACACTGAGAATGTGTGAATATCCAGGACATTGAGGTGGTGTTAGTGTCTGTTGGACTCTGATAGCCAAGTGTAAGAGCACCTTGCCCATCAGTGTACCAGGTGTTCCCTGGGTCAGTACCAAGAGAGGAGAAAGAACTTGAAGATGTGTTATAATGGTGTCTGGGATGATAGTAAACCTCCCAGACATGGAAGAAAATCCTGCCTCCCTTTTGGCACTTTGGAATCAGCACCAAGAAGGGTACCCATAAATTTTCTGTTGGGAGAAGAGAAGGATACTCCATTCAGACTCAGGATCTGAATACAGAACCAGGACATGTCTGAGACTGTGCTGGGCATCCAGATCTCTTTGTAGAGACAGAAACTCCAGAGACAGCAGCCAAGTGGGTTTGGGAGGAGAGAAGCTCAGGAAATAAGGGAATCAACACAAGGTATGTTGCTGCCATGGTTTGTTTTGTTTTCCTTAACTTTGGGCTTTGTCTGCATGCTTGGTGGCTGGGTTCATATATGTGCCACTATTTAATTTGTAAAGTGGGTAGATAGAGTTTTTTAATGAGAAGGAAGGCACCCATTTGTAGGATCTCTTCTTACAATAGAAATGGCAACTCCACCCCCTTTTTTTTTTTTCCAGTGGATGCTGTCACACCCCAAGCAGTAATAGAGCTATGGGGAACTTTGGGTTTAGCTCATGTGTTGCTTCTGAATTGTAGGACATTAGACCTGTACAGCTCCAAGCAACATTTCAGGCTGACATTTCTACCATAACTGTAATTCTTATTAGAAAACAACCTACAAGAGACTAAATTTCAGGATGGTTAACACTGTAATTTAGTTCTATGATATACCCAAATTCATAGAACTAGTTTATCAAGATATCTTTGTTTCCTTTTTTTTTTTTTTTTTGGACGCAGGTGTCCAAGTGCCTAGGTTGGCACTGAAGGTAGAATCCTGATCTCCCATGATGCTGGTGTGAATTTGCTTTCCTGTCTTCAGCTCACATTGTTTACCTTTCTTTGAGAGAAGAGCAAACTCACCAGTCTTGTTCCCTCCACACTCATTCTGTTAGGACTTCTTTCCTTGACTACAGCCAGATGCAGGTTATCTTGAAGCATTTTGCTGTCCATAGGAAGTAATCCAGTATGAGTCTGTCTATGGTGTCTCTCCTTTGACTCATTTGAGCAACTGCTTCCTCACATGCTCTTATATGACTGGTATATTTGCCTGCCATACTTTCCCTTCCTCATCCCAAAAAAGCAAAGGTGACAGAGGAGATCATTATGATTTTGTCCTAATCACTTAGAATTTAAGTGTAGGGTGTCTTCCTGAAAGGCTCTGAAAATCCACTGTGAACTGAGAGGTATTTTTTATACTGAATTCCTCATTATAGAGTTTGCTGCAGTTGCTGAGTGTCTCTGTTCACCACCTTCTTATGTTTCATTTCAGATGCAACGAATGTACCAATGCCACAGTTGAAGAATTCTGGCTCCCTAGCAGAAGCATTTGATCAGATGTCTGGCAGCATAAGTGATGGTTCTTGACAAATTTTCCTGACAACAAATGGAAAAGAAGGAAAACATGTTGCTTTTTGACTTCTAGAGAGACATGGGAAGGGACACTGGAGTTTACAAAATGCATTCTGGAAAATGGAAGCTCGAAGATGATAAATTAAACTGATTTTCTGATTGCCAAGACAAGTCTAGGGAAGAGGACAGAGAAACTATGGCAGGGAGACTGCATAATGGGGAAAAGAAGCTGGGAGAGCAAGAGTTCCAGCAGAAGCTGTTCAGGGAGTACATGCATTGCCCGAAGGCTGGCTGCACGGTATGTCCCTCTAAAGGTCCCTATGCATGGGCAGCATGTACCAGCTGCTCAACACAGTGCTTTGGTAAGACACAAGACAATGTTTATGAGACTCTTTTCTGGGTCATCCCCATGGTCCTCAGCCCTTACCTGTGATGGAAAGAAAGGGACAGGAATCCACACAGTCCCTGCTTTCTTTTTGTACTGCTTTTTAATACCTGCTTCCCAGTTCCTGGAGCATTTTGCTTGTTTCTCCTCTGGGGTTGTTTGCACAGCATGCTTTTTACAGCGCTCCTGCACCTTTTCTGTTTTAATAAATGTATTTTACAGAATTTATTAGTCTGAGAAATAACTGAAGAATTTTAAAGCAATTTTAAGTGGTGAAGCATAGTTGCCCCTCTCCCTCAGTGCAGGATAGTATCTCTCACTTAAAATATGTCCTGGCATGAACATTACCTTTGTTTGAACCGACTACTGCAGCACAGTGGAATTTTTTTCCCAAATATAGGCTGAAAGTGTTCTCTTTCCTCTGTCATGTAGATGCAGTTGCTTTTTCCAAGTCTCAGGTAGTCAAGCCGAAGATAGCAGTGTAGTTCTAAACATTGCATTTATCTGATAATGTGTTTCTTTAAGTAATCTGTCCCTTAAGTAGCCTGGGGAACTATTTCAGATGGATAGGTCGTTGCTATTGTATTAATGGAAATATAATCTCTAGAGACTGGAGTCACAGTTAAGCATTTTCAGGGGAGTAATGTGTTTTTTCCTTATAGTGGCAGTGAATATCTAAGTGAGTATCTTCTTTTGGGCCATGTGAAAAGAACAGCTTTTAATTTAAATAGTTTATAACATGAAATTATATCCAGATGACAATGAATCATGCCTTGATTTTGAAATGCATCCTAGAAAGTGTTGAACTTTTCAGGGAAAGGCAGGATTTGGAACAGCTCACAACTGTTCAGAACTCTAGGAAGCCTCCTACAAAATGTTGACTAGCAGTTATCTACAAATGTTGTTCTATGAGCTGTTGGGTAGGTCCCCAGAAGGCTCTGTAATCAGGATGTGTGGGCAAGCAGGAGTACCCAGGCTGTAACAGAACGTCAGGCAGAAAGACATTACACTGCTCACATTGGTGCAATGTAAATTCTCACTGAGTGGTAGGAAGAGAAGATTTTTTTACCTGAAGCCCCTACTGTATGCTTTGGCCTGTGTGCAGAGTGTGTTTGAAAATTTGACCCCGTGGAAAGTGTTGATTACTGTTTTAAGATTTTGTATTGACACTGCTATCTTTATTTTAATTTGTTTTTAAACTGCTTTCTACAAACTGTTTCCTTACCTATATGTGCTTTGTTGTGCTAAAGAACAGATTTCCCCATAAAACACTTTTCAGCTGATGGATGTTGTTAATTTAATACTAAACAAACCATTAAAAAAACCCCAATTCTTCTCTTTGTAAAAAAGCTTTCATTGTGTTGATGCATACGCCATCATCATTCCTATTCACATGCAAGTCAAAACAGACATTGAACAGATCACATGTGTTTCTTGTCCTTTTTTCTGTGTTTGGGAAAGCACCAAAACATTTGCTTTGCAGTCTGTTGTGATCTGTAGCAACTGTAGCTGTGACTGCATTATTGTAAACCCGTAGAAAGTAGTGCTGGCTTGCAGGTGTACAGACAAATCTCTTTGTCTCTGCCCCACAAAGGTCCAAGCACTCCAGTCAGTGTTGGTTGGTACAGGTAAATGTTCAGTGTTAATGTGTACTGTAGTCCTACAGAAAGACCCTGAGCCCTGCTGAGACCTAAAGAACAAATATGCAGCAAGACATTATTTTTATTCCAAATACAGATGTAACTATCACGAGGTAGGAGGATGGCATGGGACAAGAATAGATGCTTATTTGAGAAGGTATTAGCATTTGTTTGAAAATAAACACCAGGATTCCAAACTTCCATCCTGCTGATTCTGACACTACTCTTCATCTCCAGATGACCAGTTGTGTACACTTGGCACCATACCAACATGTCTAGTGTACTAGTCTGGTTGGAAGTAAATTAATTTGCTTTGGAAATGTTACTTTGTGCTTTGTAGTTGTTTCCATAGGGTATCTTTATTGTGTTTTAATCTTATGGTTGCATGCTTATAACTGAGTGCTTGTTTTATGTTTAATATAAGTATTAGTGGCATCCAGGAAATAATAATGGGTTTACTCTTCATGATTTGTGGTGCTTACTTGTTTTAGTTTTACTGCTCTGTCTATCCATGAAACAGGTTGCCAATGAGAAATTTTAATTTAACCGAGACGTGGGAATTAAAGGCTCTTAATTTTACTAACAAAATGAGGGAGAGAGAGAAGACAAAGACTGAATTTTATGGTGGCGTTAAGTGAATCAGTGATAAACATAAACCTGTTCCATCTTTGTCAATTTGGGATCCATAACCATGATGTAGAGTTGTTATTTATTTTGTGCAAGAGGCATTGCTCAGTGTATCATAGCTTGTGTTTTCACATGGCAGAATGGAGGAATTCCGTAGCTTCACATTTCTGATCCATAATGTGTGAAATTTCAAAGGTCACGTTTCATTGCGAGTTTCAGAATGTAGACTTGACATTTATGGAACAAGTAGAAATCTGGGACAATGTTGCTTAATGCAACCAAGTGTTACATGTCTTTGTTGATAATAACTTAATTTTTAACATTCTCAGCATGTCACGCATTTAAGCTCAAATGAAAGTGCTTTCTGCATTAATGGTTTATCTGTGTGCTCCATTTTTTCATTCTGAGTTGAAAAGATGTGGGAAAGAAAAATAATTTTAAAAATTGCCGAACAACAATAAAATCAGAGCACAGCAGCTGACATTCTTCTTCTGGTGCTCTTTTGGGGAGGTATTTTGCCCCCATCTCCAGTTACCTTTTAGTTTATACTTTTTCCTTTCATTCCTGCTTGAAAGATGACTTTATGGGTTTTCACTGAAGACAGTCAACCATTGTGTCACATGGGTGAAGAAGTCTTTCCTGTGTTGAGATCAACTAAACATGAAATTATTATTCTTAAGAGCATATAATGGCATTCATGAAACTTCCAAAATACTGCTATATTCTAGTAGGGATAGAAACTCCCTGAAAAATAGAAGGAACCTTGCTCTTGTCACATCTGTATTAAAAAAAAACGCTTGGAATTAGAAGTTCACTGTTAATTTCATGGTGTTTTTCTTTTGCCATCTATCTTCAGAATTTATGTTTTCTTAATTCTCATCTTTTTGCTTTATTTTCAATTCTTCGGATGAAAATGGATTGATAGTTTACTTAAAGATTTTGGCAATAAAAATAACTTCATTAAACTAAATAATTATGCCAAGCACTGTATAATGACCATGGCAGTGTTATTCAACAGATGGTCACAGGTTCATTTTTATGAATGGGAATACTGGGAATTCTCCATACTCATTATGTGCGAGAGATTCACAGATGTCCTTTGCAAATCTGCTTGTGAAAGGCTGGATGTAAGTATTATATTTTGGTGGTAATTTTAAGAGAGCTTGTAATGTTTTAATTTGTATATTACATGAACTTTCATTTCCTTTCATTTTTTTATTTATTTGTTGTACAAATAGGATGGTAATAATGTCTTACAGAATACTTCAACAGTGATCAGTTCTAGGTATTTAAAACGTGCAGCTTTTTTAACATAAGCATTTGGCATGAAGTGATTGAATGCATTTGAAATGTAAACATAGAGACTCATTAAAGAAAAATATTCTTTATGTAAGCTATCATATACACTACATGTGTTTTTCTCCAGTTTTCCACAGTGAAAATTACACCTTACAATTTGGTAAAATCATCATCTGTTTCTTGCAGTTCTGTAGGAAATCCAGCTAGGAGGTTATATATCTCTAAATATGGATGAGATGCAAAAGGCTGTGTCGGTAAAAGATGACAATGTAGTATGTGTTAGTTACTGTTTCCATATCTACAGTGATATCTGGAACCATTTTTCCGTGGAATAAGTTACAACATTTCTCATTTTCTTCAGTGCTAGTTATAAATTTGATTTATTTGGTCATGGTGACTAGGAAAGCACTAAATTAGCTTGGCGCACTAAAAGCTCAGTATAGTCGGCATTTGGTGCATGTTTCACTTGGAGTAATCTCATGGACTTCCCAGCTAAGTAGAATTAATCTTGAGTTACAAGATTCTTGTCTTATCCTACAGTAGTCTTGTATTCTAAAATGGATATCCCTCAGGCTAGGTGTAGAGAAGTTATATATTTGTCCTCAGTGAGACTACAGAGATTGTCCTTCATTTATACTTAACTCCTTCTGGTGTTTGGCTTCCCTTGTAAATAGGTGTCAGTCAACAGTTTCTCCCACTGTTGGGTTGCACCTATTGTTGTCTTGCAAAGACTTGTCTTTCCAAAATTTCAGATCCTGCAGCTTCAAATTCAGAGGAGAATTTAACACAAAATTATTGTGATTAGCTGGGCATATCAGATTAGCTGGTCACATCACAACAAGAATGTCTGTGCAGAATCTCAGCCATCTCTTTACCCTGCAAATCATATGTTAGATTATTTACTTGATATCTTTGTACCTCTTCCCCTGTCCCATATCTTTCATTTAACAAATGAAAAGACAGAGAGGCGTGGGGAAGGTTATGTGTCTCTTCCCTGTACACAGTATAATTTGTTGGTAGTTCATTAATTTTGTGTTAAAAGTTTTACTTAGATTTAATATCCACATTGTGGGGGGTTGTTTTTTTTGTTTTTTGTTTTTTGTTTTTTTTTTTTGGGGGGTGACTTTTTTATTGTCTTTTTTTTGTTCTACAGCCTGTCCTTCAGGTGTATGTAGCTTTGCTCTCAGCTTGATTTTCAGAATTGGGCCCTTTTTGGTGATCAGTTCCTTGTGCTGTGAAACTTGAGGAGCTGGGGAAGGGACTGGCAGTGAATCAATGTATGTTAGGGAAAAAGAAACTCTTAGTTTGTCAAAGGGAAATGGTGTCTTTAAGGTTTGTGCTTGACCCTCACATATAGAGGTGCTTAGGCTGTAGCTTGAGAAGTTTGCTATGCCTCAAAGTAAATAGTTGTGGTAGCTTTGTCTGCTCCCAGCTGTATTTCCTCATCCAACTGTCCAGGGAGCATCTTGCATTAGAGCTCCATGGGCATGAATTGGCCTGTGCTCCTTGCAAATGCCAGATCAGTTGCATAAATATGTGCTTAAGGACCACAGGGGGTCTGCCAGTAACAGAAAAGAAGGTAAGTGGTGTTCCTGATAAATACTGGGTGCCACTGCCCTCGCTCCAGCAGCACGTGTGTCGCCCGAGGTGTACGAACATTGTGTGTCTGTTGCTGGTGGTGGATGCCCTGCTGGTTTCTTTCTCTCCTTCATGGGAGTTCAGTCTAAGCACTGAGAATCAACTGCGAGACTTGAAAAAGAATCTGCCTTTCCCACAGTGGCTGAAAAATCATTAAGATGGTATTTCAGTATGGATGCTGGCAGGAGGGCTATGGACCCTTGGTAGAGATGGAAATTGTCTTGTAAAGTCAGAAGGAGGCAGGAGGAGAACATGCAGTATTGTTTGGGCTCTAACCAATTGCCTTGGAGGATGACAAATTAGGCTGTGGAGCACCATGATATGAAGTTTGGGTTGTGGTTATATTGGTGTATTGGTAGTGCAGACATTGCTAGTCTTTTCAGTTAATTTTTAGTGAACTGTTTCCCACTGTCTCCATGGTATTACTGTGAATTAAGGATCATCTGATTTGACACTTAGGTTTGTGGGGTCATTTTTGGAATTTTGAGGAATTTTTGAGAAATGTTAACACTTCAGAAATTTCTGTTCACAAGTCTGGCTGTGCTTGCTCGATACCAGTATGAATCTTCTGTCTCAAAAATGTTTGAAGTATAGGCTTCTTTTTGGCTTTCTGCTGCTTCTTTGGTTCAGTGCAGATCTGAGCAGCTTCCTCTCTTTGTTTGATTTCAGGTGTTCTAATTTGCTTTTTATTGCACAGTGCTTATGTGTCTTTTAAGAAGTACAATAAAATGGGTTAATCCATGAAATAGCTTCTATGTGGCATGGTGTATTTTACGTTCTGTGGAGTGTTATTTAGAGGAATAGACCAATATCGATTTCTTTCTTCTCAAAGGTTTTTTTTTCCTATTATTTTGCTATGTGAACAATTTGGAAAGGTATTACAATCCATTAAAGTTACAGACTTAAACCTTATAAGGCATCAGGCATTCCTGCTCATAAACCTATAGGGATAATTCATATCAAATATGTTCCTTGTTGATATGGTATTACTTTAATAAATCCCCCAAGTTCATAACACAAATCACAACTATAACAAATAGTGTGCACAGCAAGAAAGGAGAAAAATAGACAGGAGGCCAGGAGAGATCTCTATTAAGCCCAGCCCATTCTGATTAATTCCAGAATTTTAATGCTTGCAGATGTATTAATTGGCAGGTATTCATATTTGTATGTTTTAAGACCTTTTGAATGAGATATTATTTTCCATATAAAACACTCTGATGGGTATTTGCTATTTCTAATCGGTAGATATTTTATATTACATTATTAGCCCTGTGTTCGATACATTTATGAAACACAAAGCACTACCATTTGTAGAGATTTATTCATGTATCATTTTTCCCCAGATTTGCCAGAACACCATCATGTTCGTGTTCTGAAGGTTAATGCCCAAAGTCAAACAGACAGAAGCCAAATGCTGCAAGGTTTCCAAGATTAGGACTGATTCCCTTCACGAAAATAAATGATTCCTGCCATGTTCAGTGATTTTGTGCAGCACTACTCACGGCTGAGTGAGTGCATCAATACTGTAGTCCTTACATGCTGTACATACTGATGACACTCTGTGTTAACTTGATTGACTGAGCAGTATACTGGAGAGGATGCACCTGCGAGAGATGTGCAGACATATATATTTTTATTCTGGTTTTGAAACATTTTGGGTTTACTTTTTTTTTTTTTTTGGAAGTCTTAGTTTCACATTTCATGGGTTATCACGTTGTGCTGTTAAGGTAGAGCAAACAGTTATGTGCTTCTTTGTTGTCAAAACTGGATTGGAAAATGATCTAAGGTGCATCTTCTTTCTCTATAAAAAAAAGGGAAAAAAGCCTGATTTTGTATTTTAAAAGAAAATGACATAAAGAGGACGAGTGTGAAGACTGACAAGTCAGTAGCTGTGTGAATTATGCTTATTTTAAGAGATTCAGTTTAATGGTAGAGAAATGTCATGTGTAATTCACTTACAAGCATTATTTTTTGCTACAGTTTTATGTTTTGTTATCGTTTTTGTAGGCTTTGAGACAACAGCAGAAAAGAAGAAATGGAGTCTCAATGATGGTAAACAAGACTGTTCCTCGTGTTGTTTTGACACCATTAAAGGTGTCCGATGAGCAGTCGGATTCACCTTCAGGTAAATAGCTAAAGGACCGTTTGCAAGATCAGCTCTAGTCACAGAGCCTTCCTCTGAATCAGATGTGTAGCATACAGAATTTGGAATTGCTGAAATAATATTTCCACTGTGTGGATTTGTTTAACGCCTTTATTTCCTTATCAAGACTCATGTCTCAAGGATGGGGATTTTTCTTTAATAAAGAACTGAAGGCACACAGTAAAATGACAATTGGTAATAGCAGCAGCTTTAAAGGAATGCAAAGTAACATTTTGTTTGGCTCTGGAGCTCTAATGGAGGACCACATGCTGGTATTCAATGCCATAAAAAGAGGAGGTGGGGGGAAAGGCAAGCTTCTCTGTGAATGTGAATTCGTGTCTCAGTTCTGCATTGCAATACTCAAATCCTTTTGTTAGCTTTTCTTCTTCTTCTTATACCATGCTTATCACTGCAGCATAACCTTGACCTTTAGCTCTAGTGGTTGCTTCATTTTAAGAGATTTCTGTGTCTATGTTTAACACAAATTGACAATTGTATTTCCAAACATATTTTTTCTTTAAGTGTTTCTTCAAAAAGAAATTATCTTTTTTCAGCTGTAGATTGTTTTACTGCCCTATAACTTAAGGTTAAAATATTTTTAAAAATATCTCTTGGGCATTATAGAACTATGTTATTTTTATTAGATCACTGAACATTTTTATTGACTGCAGTGTTCAGTAAACCTTAGTTTTCAGCACTTAATTGATTTATTGAGCTTTTAATTCCAATTCCTCTGATGAGGAGGAATTGTATTGTGACCAGAAAAGTATATTGCCTTTCAGCAAGAAGATGTCAATTTTTTTTAAATCCTATTTTTGTTTAGTTTACGGTATAGGGGGTGCAGAGGGGATTGTTAGTAAAAGTGCAACAGCATCATATTTGAGGGATTTTACTTTTTCCAAAGGATCGGAATCTAAAAATGGTGAAGCAGATGGTTCTGATAAAGAGATGAAACATGGGCAGAAGTCTCCAACTGGAAAGCAAACAAGCCAGCACTTAAAGAGGTTAAAAAAATCTGGTTTAGGTGAGTAGGAGTAAAATAAATATCTTACTAGTAATAGTGATGTTTTTCTAAACTCTGTGTTCTCTTGAAAAGTTTTATTTTTCTGTTTACCTGTCCCTTTTTCAAACTCAGCAGCTGACCCTTTTTCAAGAAAACATCTTTCTGGAGAATCCATGGTCAATTTTTTTTCGTCTTCTGTGGTTTCTTTTTAAAGTTTGGTAGACCTAAGTAACTACAGGCAGAAAGGGGATTTAGCAATTAAATTCTGATTGTTATGTACTGATTTTTTTGGGGGGATGGGGGCGGAGTGTGACAGATATTCTTTCTTCATGGTGAATTTGCTTGCCTAATGTGCATTTATTCCCAGAGACAGTAGCATATTTGCTTACATGCTCGCCTGATTAGGAGTTAACATCCTCTTTTCTTCATTTGCATTATTGCATATAGAGATTTAGCATAAAAGTTTTGGTTGGTTCTCCTTCTTTGGTTGGTTTAGTACTTCAGTTGGATCTGGAACTATTTTGAAGCTACATCTCTTGAGGTGGTAGATACAGTTTCTGGTTTATTTTCTGTGGGTTTTTTAGTGAGGTTCATGGATCATGTTCTGTAATTAACAAAGAATTTTCTCTGAAGAGATGCTGAGAGTAAATTCTCAGTCTCCATGTGATAGGCAGTTTTTCCTGCTCTGCATGAAATTTAATTGGAAAAGATCCCTAGGGAGCACAAAATGTAGTGTTCACTAAGACTCTTGTCTCTGCTTAAGTAAAGTCAAATAATGACATAACTGTTTCTTTATCTTTACAAAGTACATTTTGCATTCAGCAGAATGCTGAATCATTTTGAGAAGTATTTTGCAATGTGGCCATGTTGGAAAAGATAACAAACAAGCTTTTTGTAGTGGCTAAATCCTAGAAATTATTTTATGTCTATCTTTGTGGGGATAAGATTTTTCTTCTTTATTAATCATCCAGCCCAGTCCTATTTTTATATATAATGATCCGTAAAATAGCTCCAAGGCACTTCCTAAATGCCGTAGAAGAGTTGTTAAACGTGCTATTACCAGTTCCTGGCAGTGTAACCTATAAGCCTTACTGTATCACAGCCTCCCATGAAAGTGTCCTTTCGTTTCATACATGATCTTTCTGCAGATTATCAGTCCCATGTGGATAGCTAGTTATATTCAGCCAACATCATTATTCAAAATAGACAATTTTACTTCTTTGGTATTACAACTTTTGCTGTGCAAAGCTATGTTCAGTGTTAGATGATTTCCTGTAATTTTTCTCTACCTTTAAGACTGAGATACATCATTTCAAGTATACATTCCTCCTCATCTTGAGATATGACATCAGCTGGCTAATGATATTAAATGAATTCATTAGGGTTTTTTTGGTGGATTTTGGAAAATAAATCCACTGGCCTTTTGGGACACCAGACGTGGAGTGCGTGGAACTTTGTATAAGGTTTAAGGGTTTTTGTTCTTGTACCTGCTTAAATGTTTCTCTCATGACACAACATGTCTTGGGATGCTAAAAGTGCAATTGTAGAGCAGCTTTCAGAATGAGTCCAGGGTCCTCTATAATGCACATTTCAGATCCAGATATTGTTTGATTGTCTGAAACTCTGCTGACCTGTCCAACATTCTCTACATATTGTGTTTGGTAGACTTTTTGAGCTCTGATTAAATATGATTACTTTTTTTTTTTTTTTTCCCCTTTTAGTTAACAGGTTCTGCCCACTGTGTGATTTCTGTCCTTTTTCTGTTTTAATTTTTATACCTTGATATAAACCCATGGTGCTCCCATCTCCTTATGGTTAATTCTCTCTGTTGAAGACTAAACTCTTTATTTTCCACAGCTGCAAGCCTGTGTTTCTCTCTTCTCTTACAGCTTCTATTTCTGATCTGGACAGTGATACCCCTGAAATATATAAGGATTCAAAATGTTTTTCTCTGTGGAAAACAACATAAAAACATTGGCACATGTTTTGTCATAAACTCTTCTCAGAGCTATGATTAGTGATGCAGTAGTGTCATACTTCCGTGGTACTCCCAAATACTTCGCTAAATCTTATTACAAACTTGGGACCTGCTATACAGATCCTATATTAGCCATAGTAAGGGTGCAGGAGAGACAATTTCTTGTTCTTCTGAACAGATTTTGAGGGTTTTTTTTTAAAAGTAGGAATGTGGTGAGCATCCACAGTTTGCTACTGGCCCAGAAGCAATACACACATTTCTTCTAGATGCTGGTAAAACCTCCATACTATTCTGTAAGTGACAGCAGGTCAAATAAATCAGAAAATTTAGGTGTGACTCTTTGTCTTGGGCTTTTCATGTGATGAAAATATCTGCCACTGGAGGATGTTACTAATTTTGTAGTCATATATCTTATTTCAGTTTGGATTATCTCTGTCTGTATGCCTTCCCATAGGATATGAAGTGCTAGCTGGGGAAAATGTTACTCTAATTTGGAGTCACTTAGAAGATAGGCATATGTATTTTGTATTGATTAAAGAAGAGAATACATACAGACATTAAAATTCAATACATCATACAACTTGTGTTATGCTCGAGGACTGTGTTCTTTTTACATTTATATTTAGTGGGTGGAACAGATGGTGAGGATAGTTTATTGTGTTGCATTCATGAAAATGGGCACTTCTTCCGTGCAATTGTCCTGTATAACAGGGCATTCATTTGTTGGTAATGGAGTCTTTGCTGTACTGAGATAGAGTATGTTAGAAATATGTGTTGGAAAAGGTTATCCTGTGCTGAGTGCAAAGTAGTCCTTGTCTCATTCAGTTACTATTGGCTGCTGAAAAATAAAATCATTTACAAGAATGTTTATGGGAGGCTGTGACTGAAGTGGAGCTTTTAGAATTTACAAATCTTTATTTTCTTGCATATGTATATTTTGTAGTTACAGGCTGTCAGGGAAAAGACCACCATAGGTCCTCTAAGAAATCTATAAAGCACGATTGCATTCCTTCTATTAATGTTATTGTTAAGTAGCTTGTAGCATTTGAGACATTCCTAATAATCAGTATGCCCAAATTTTCTCATTTTTAAAGCATATTTATTCTTCTTAACGTGTCAGTTTTAATTGTTGCTGTGAGGTCCTATGTGAATACCAAATGCCATCATTCGTCATAGCAGTGGAATAATCTTTTAATCACTTTTTTAAGGTTCTGATGGAATTTGTGTTTTATATAGTTCAGGCCTTTCTTATACCATTTTTTAAATATTTGAAAGTACAACAGACTGAAAGAAGTTTCCTGGGAGGGATTAGAAGCTTTTGAGTTTTTCCAGCTGCCTGGACCTTGATATGTTAAGACATAGAGGGAAAAAAAAAGATTGTAGCAGTATATAACTACCTTGGAGCAGGTAGATCTTTAAGAAGGTTTAAAAAGTATCTTCTAAATATTATCCTATAAATATGAACAAAATCAGACCAGTCAAGATCTCCAGTGAACATCTAATTCATTCATCAGTCATAGGTCAAAATCAGATATGCACCTGTCATTACTGACAGGTATTTGTCTAACATATTCTTAAAAGATTTTCACTGTTGGAGACTGTAATACCTCCCTGTGGATCTAATCCAGCATCTCCTTGTTCTTGGTAGTTGAAAGCTTTCTTTTCCCAGTATCTTAGCAGCTATATTTCTTACTGTGCAAGAGTTTAAGCTGATAGCCTTTCCGTCCACTGTGTAAAGTAAGAAGACGTTATTCTCTAGTGCTGTGCATGAGCCATATGTGTATTTCCCTTTCCCTCTGCTGAGTCTTTATCTTACTTCCTGGTTTATATCATTCCTCATCTACCCTGTTTACTAATCTCACAATTCCTGCTGCTGCCTTTTGTGTGTTGATCACTTTAGATCATCAGTCCTTAGGAAAATTCTGAAAAATGCTTTTGGTTTTTCTTTTTAATGATTTCAGACATTAACTTAGTAAATATTCTCATCTCTTTGATCACTATTCACACAGGTAGTTTAAGCAGGTGCAGTGAGACAAGTTGGGTAGGCCATAGTAACTGCTGATGGCAAAAGAGAAGCTGTCCATAATGATTGATTCACCTCAGCCTCATCAACCAGCCTTTTGCTTGAAAATAGGTGCTTATGTAATTATTGTTGATACATGACAGGATTATTTTCTGTGGCTGTTGAGTTGGTCTTGATCTGAAAGTAAGATTATGTCAGCTGTGATGTCGACTGGAACATAAGAGATGAAGAGACAAATTAATTTTGTCTCTTGAACATAAAATAAAACTATTTTATACTCAAGAGACAAATATATAATATTTATTAACGTTATACAAATATAAAAGCTGTTAAGACACCTAGAAAAGGCTGTGCTACCCTTCTCAGAGTACTATTTCTCTAGAGCTTATTATATTATACAATAAAAGCTAAAAACTTAAAAAGAAGACTTGTTCCTACTCTCTTCCTTTATTTATGTTTAAAGTTATTTCTGTTTATTTACTCCAGGACATTTGAAATGGACCAAAGCTGAGGATATTGACATAGAAACACCGGGATCTATTCTAGTGAACACTAACCTGAGGGCTTTAATAAATAAACACACCTTTGCTTCTTTACCTCAGCATTTTCAACAATACCTCCTGCTTTTGCTTCCAGAAGTAGACAGGCAGGTAAGTAGCATCATAAAATATTTCTATTTTTAATGAGACTTTTTTACAATGTGTTTTCATAGGCTGATTTGTCTAACTGGAAATCGTTCTAGGAAAGAATAGAAAATCTCAATACTTTCTTAGGCAAAACTGTTAGATGTAGAATTATTGTAAAGTTTATCTATGAAAAGCAGCTCCTGCTTCTGTGCTTCCTGAAAATCATGCAGATCTCTGATTTGTCTGATTGGAAACTGGGTAGCAAATCTTTCAAACTTTCTAAATCACTTAATTAGATTTTCTACCTATGGTGTTGAAGATAAACTTCTCATTCTCAAGACTTTCTTTATTTTGAGTCTCTTTTCACCTGTGATCTTTCCTGGTGCTCTGCCAGCAATGTCCAGTTCAATATTAGTTGTGTTTGTTCTCCTGCTCTTCACCTTTTACACAAGCCTACCTACATGTGCTCTCTCAGCTCCAGTGCACTGAATCCACTTTTTCACACCTTTTAGAAGGAATATTTTCTCCAGAGCTTATGGCTGTGTGCTCAGATCTGTTGAGGAGAATGATTTGGAGAGTAACAGGCCGGAAATAAAATTTCAGTTTCATGATCTTTTCTACAATGTCTGGTCTTTTCCTGCATTTGTTGGTCAGATTGCAGGGTTTCTTAGAGCAAGGAGAAAAAGTCTTTCCAACCTGTCTAGTAGTTAAAATAGAAAAGACATTTTGTTTACTCACTTGCCTCATTCAGGCATCCAAACAGTCTTACAGTTTCAATGGGAATACTCATGCACTTAATTCAGACTCATTAACTTGCACAAATAAGGCATTATATTTTTTGCAGATGGTCAGTATCCGTCTTATAGTAACTAGAGAATGCAGATCACTTAAATGAGTAATTAAAATCTGCATCTTAAAACAGTATTTTATTTCAGTCTTGCAGGTTTTATTTCTTAAACTGTTAGTAGTTAGTCTACTCCTAAAGCAAGAAGTGCAATATGACACAAAAAGAAAGAAAAATTGTATTAATGTATATTTATTTAGCCTCTTATCAAATTAGATACTGTATGTTGAGGACTGTAATTCTGCATTTAATAACAAAATGCTTGAGAAAGAACATGAGAACAAGATCTGTAGGAGGAACAATATAAATGTATTTATTCTCAAGCTCTCTCAATGCAAAGTCAATATTGACAAGTTTTAAGAAAACCTTTTTCTCTGCTGTCAAACAAATTTTAACTTAGTGCTCAGCAAATATTTTTCTGATAGTTTTGACTTTTTGTTCTCTTTCTACTTTATTTATCAGAAAAGATTAAAAAAATATACTAGGTAAAATCATATTTTCTTTCCAACCATCAAAGACCCAATGTTTGTAAATTGCATTTCAAGTATGGGGTCTTTATTTAGAAGTTCTTTACTTTAAAATTTATTTTTAAAAATGGAGTATCTACAACTGTCAAGCCACTTACCTTCTTATCAGTGTTCTTACAGCAGAGTTTTTTGGCAAGAAAATCAAGAGAATATTTGTTGAATTTAAACACGCCTCGCTAGTTAAAAGCAGTGCAATTTTTTAACTTTTATTTCAAAAAGCATTCACATAATGCATATAATGTGTTATTTCAGAGGCCCTACTACATCATTGGACACTATCACTCCCCAAGTGAATGCTGTGATGAGGCATTTGCAGGTGTCCTTCTGTCTGTCATCTTCTCACAGCATTCTGTGGGTTTGTGTAGCACACCAGGTTTTCACCTGCATTTGGAAGGCAGGAGTCACCAGTCATCTCTGGGAGTTTAATGGAAATATTTGGCCTCTTAAGTGTGAAAATTTGAAAATTGTTTTCTGGTGGAGAGTGGAATAGCCCTGAACCCTCACTTTGCAAAAGTCTTAGCAGAGAAAGAAATGCATCTTTTTTCTTCATACTGGAGAATATGTCCTCAGCTATGCCTGAAGATGTGGCATCCCAGATGCAGACTGATGAAAGCAATTGAAATGATGCTCTTTTCCATCCTGTGGCAAGTGGAAAATACCTGTGTAGTGCTTAAGGATCAAGTAAAAGGAGAAGAGAGAATTTTAGCCAGGAAGCTCTGGTGGGAGTCTCTGCTGTTGGTCACTCTGACTGAACAAGGCAAGGGTACTCAGTTCTCCTCTTTTATTTCTACTTTCTAAATAAAATGGGGCATCAGACAAGCGAAAATGTGCAATACTATTCTTTGAGTTAGCTGCACATCTCTGGGGGTTCAGTTCTTTTGTTTCATATTGTCCTTTCCTTAATTCATCTGAAAATTCTTATTTCTGCTCTTCTGGCTCAGAAGTATTTCCACCCTGTGTGCTGCTCTGTGCAGAGGTTGGCTGCTGTTGTCTTCCCCAGAGAAAGCTGCATTTCTGTGTTGCCATGTGGATATAGTGTGTGAAGTACTGTAATAAATGGCACGATAAAAATGTAATAGAGTTATGCTATTTGTGTATATATAGTGATCTGTGAAATAAATTACTAATGAAGTGCAGTCTCATTTAGGCTTTCTTACTGCTCCACATAGAAAACCCCATGATGAATGATTCTTTGTCATTTCTGTCATAAACACCATTTTTCTGGGTGGTATAACTCCTCCTCCTTAAATTGTACTCAGCCAAAACTTGTCATGTATGTGTCAATTTGAATAAGCATTTTTAGAAACCATTGGTTAAGGGAGTTGAGGTTTTCTGGTTTTTTGTGTGCAAGTGTTTATTATAAATAAATGACTTCTGTCTCAACCTTGGTTAGTCTAATGTGTTCAAGAAAAGTTCAGGGACAAGTTAGGAGCTTTTTGGGATGTGTTTTCTGATCTTTCATTTTCAAGTTTTTTGATTGCTATCACGGAGATATTTGAGCCCATGGAGCAGAAAGCCTTAGGAAAGATGTCCCAGAACAGAAGTTGAGAACAGTTCTTCTGATGTTCATGTTGTCATTTTTCCTACTCCAGCTAGATTTTTGACAAAGGGGAAGAATAGGGTCATTGCCTTTTTTTTTCCCCTTGGGAAAAGATAAACTATATCATGAGTTATAATTACAATTTAAATTGATTTCAGCTTGGATATTAGTTTAAATTTTATTTCAGTAGCAATGAGGCCTTGTGTAATTTTCCGTACTCAAAAAGCCTATTCAAGAAATTGGAGCAAGTTGGCAGTTATGGTAGATATATTTTATCAAGGATTTTATCTGTTTTGATTTGGGTTCAGAGGGAATATTGTATGTAGACATTGTTCAAATCATAGAAACAAAGAATTTCCTGAGTTGGAAGGGACCCATGAGAATCATCCAGTCAAGCTTCTCACCCTGCACAGGACAGCTCCCAGAATCACACCACATGCATTGTCCAAATGCTTCTTGAGCTCTGTCAGGCTTGTTGCTGTGACAGCGTCCCTGGGGAGCCTGTTCCGGGGCCCAGCCACCCTCTGGGTGTAAAACCTTTTCCTGATATCCAACCTAAACCTCCCCTGACACGACTTCAGGCCATTCATTGGAGTCCTGTCACAGAGAAGAGATCAGTACCTGAAAAGCAGCCATGTCCCAGACTTGTCTTTTTAGCAGACTGCTGCAAAATCTTGTATCACTGGATACCGGGAACCTCATGACTGAAATTTGAGCATCCAGATATTTAGCTCTTCATTAATCTGTATGGATTCAAAGACTCAAAATCCTTGAAGCTCTGCTGATACAGAAGCCTGTTGGGTGATTCCCTGGGAGATCTATGTGACTGAGCTGGAAATATAGAAAACATGCAGGTAGAGATACTATATGGAAAGAAAAGTCTGCACAAGAGTTACCACAAATTCCAGCACAGTATTTTTCTTTGCAGTTCTAATTAGAACATTCTACAGCTAAAGGATAATTGATTTTTCATCAAATACCTACTTCTGACATTGACATAAGCTGATAATTACATGTAACAGAAGCCTTCTTGACCACCTCTATGCAAATCTTCATCTTCAAAGCAGGAAGTTTCTTTGCATATTTAGGTTGCTGTATGGCATCAGTGAGTCATTAAATATTAATTAAACAACGTATATTGTGTAAGGATGTGCAACAGGTCTGTACAACAGGTTGCTGAAAATGAATGGCAGTTGACCATGTTTTGTCTATACCATCTTTCCTTGTTGGTGCTTCCGGGAAGTCAAATTCCTTCTCTTAGCACTGGGGAATGGGCAAAAGGAAGGGAAACACACCCACCTACTTAGTTTCCAAGAAGAGAACTGGAACGTTATCTGAAGAGTTGTAGAAAGATGAAGTGATTTTACTAATCCTTACAGAGAGAAACAAAATGTTCTTCCCTGAATGCTCTGAAAAAAAGCGTGTCTTTCCAGACTCTGTGACTGCTTAACACCTTTCTGATTGTTGATAATTTAACTCCCTCTTGCATTTTCTCTCCTGGTACTGTTGGGCTCTTTTGAGTCTCTTGTGATTTGTACCTGCCCCACCTTTCACACAGGATGTGAATTTCTTCTTACAAAAATACTTCAAAGCCATCTCAGACGTGTGTGTTAGGTAGCACTGCCATTTTATCAAGCCAAATCTATTCAGGAATTTAAAATAGTAGAGGAAATCCCAGTAGTAGTTATATCTTGTCTCAGCTTTACTTGTTTAATGAAAGAAATTTAGCAATTATTTATCTTTTATCTACAGTTTATAGATAATCAAGTCAGTTACTTAAATTAAAAATTTCAGCATTCTTAAAGAATTACTAAAGTCATGGAGTATTGCAGAAAGGTAACCAAGTAAACAACCTATGAATATTTCAGGTTTGCAGGAGGTCAGTGTACTAAAAAGAAAAACATGATGTACAAATCAAAGGATCCTAAAATGGGTCAAACTCCACCTTATTCTCTTCCTTTTGATTTCTAAATCAGCAAATCCCGTAATAATTTCTGTCTCTTGGGTCAGTGCTTGTATTTCTGTGCAATCACATCACAACATCCTTTTATTTAAGGTCAGTGCAGGTTCTGTGTTTCTGTCTTGGCCTGTTCATTTTAGGTTGGTGCAGTTTGAATCTGTCACCTTGTAAAGATTCCTTCTCACCTTGCATTGAGAAAAGGCACAGGGTGATGTCAGTTCCTGATTTACTTTGTTACCTTTGAAATAATAAGTAATTATGGAAATGGTTATTTACAGAATTCCAATTCAAACCTTTTGTTTTCATGTAGTATGAATCAGCTTAATATCTGTTCCTACAATTTGAGCAATGATAGAAAAAGGTAACCATTGTTTTTGATGTGCACAAATTATTCCTACTCCCAGGCACATCAGTTGGAATTCTGTGGTGGAGAGTGGGTAATGAATAATAAAAAATATTCTTTTATTTGTAAAAGACAAGAAGAGAAGTCTAGTATCTGGCATTCTTAACACTTATTATTTAGTATGTATCTTACTGCATATTAGTTTTTTATTAGAAGAGAGTAGGTGAAGCTTTATTTTCACAGTTTGTTTCTTGTAGCAATGTAACCATCTCCCTGCTTGTTTTATTAACTTCATCAGTGCTTGAGGATTATAATTGCCGTTGGATTTTTGCAGAATTGCCTTTATAAAAAGTCCAACTGCAGAAATTAGTGCTGCATGAAATATTTGCTTCCAGGTTTATTTTATGTTTCTCCACATGGAATTATTTTGTAGTGGTAGTTAAATGATTACCTTATCTTACTTAGCTTCCTTTTTTGCTGATACTACAACCTTTTAGCTGTGTCCTTTCCCATTTCTCTATCATCAGTAGCTTTCAAATATTTTTTATTACATTCTTATAAATGTTTGAGTTTTACACTGAAACAGTTTTAGGGTTATGACAAAAGCATTTAGTTCAGAGGAGAACATTTGCAATTGAAGGTTAAATGTAACATATGTCATCTGCACCTAAGCAGATTTAAAAAGCTGTTAAATTGGCACCCCTGTGTGTGCAGTAATTGAAGGTCATTTTAGCTGACATTTTTGTGTCGGTTTTTCTGGAGGATGTGGACAGCATGGTGTTTCATAATGTGTCTTATTTATACAGCTTTATTAGTGTAGTTTTAATGCAGGTATCTTACAGACTAGATATATGAAGAAATTCCAAATACTTAAGCTCTTTTCCATAAAATTCTGGGTCTGATTCCTGAGCTGACCTGGCCAAGGGTTTTCAGACAGGTTACTACATCCAGCTGACCCTCTGTGTTTATGCAGCAAGTTAATACTTATTTACCTAATACACCTGTATGGATGGTGTATGTGTGTATTTCACAGTTGTGCATTAACAACAAACATCAGTTTCACTTTACGTGAGTCGAAAGCTGAAGCATTTTAGTTCAAAATCCCAGTTGTCTTTAGCTACAAGAAAGCTACTCTTTCAGCTTCCCCAGGCAGTCCAGAAAGGCTCGATGCAATTGCATTGCAATCTGGCTGCTCTGATTGATGTGGTAATGGAATTCTTGTTTGCTTGTTTACAGTAATCCCTAGAGGTCCTCCTCAATATCAGTACGTCTACATATGTGAATAGGAAGCTTTACATTTTTGATTGTCATGGTTTCATATTTCCTCAGGCTTGGTCACTGTATTTGAGAAGTGTGAATCAGTGTTTTCCACCCTGCTGCATCCATGTTGTGGAAGTTCTTTTTTGATTTCTAAAGCCTAGTTACAAGTTCTTGTCACTCTTAAAATATGTCTCACCTTTAAGAACACATTTTGCAGAGGTGTTAGCAGAACTATTGCATTTGATTTTGTGCATAGCAAGGCTGAATTCAGTTGGAACATCTAGTAGGACACAGCAATGGTGCTGTGCCCCTTGAAAGCTAAAAAATACAAGATCCACAGATGTCTCTGCAGCATCCTTTCCCACAAGTCCTTCTGACGTGTGAGGGGCCCTTCACTCAAGGCTTTTCTTCTGATGCAGACTAGCGAAGCTGTTGTTCCCCATTTGTTCCCTTCAAGCAAGTTTTCTAAAGTACAGTGCACAGCTGTTAGTGCTTAAAAAAAAAGAGGACTTTGAATGCAATACAAGTTCCATTTACATTTGACAGAATTATTAGTACTTTAAAAAGAAAAGAGAACTGATAAAGCACCTCCCTTCCAGTGGGACAGTAAGTGGCTCACATAAGTGCCTTTTTAAAAGACTGTGCTAGGAGCTGTGTTATGAGAGTATAACTAATGTGTGGACATAAGTGGTAATGTATATGGGCACAAGAGACTGGTATGCTCCAAGTTATGTAGCTGTGAAGGAAGCACTGCAGCACTGCAGTGTGGAGCATTCCAACTGCGCCTCCCTTGCAAAGTGCTAATAATTAACTGATACGAGTTGGTCTGCAGTGCCTCCAGTGTTGCCACTGTAGGGCTGTGCTGAAATTAGATGGAGAACAGAACATTCCTTACCGTTCTGAATCTGAAGGCAGACGAGCACTTGAATCAGGACGTTGGTTGCAGGTGTGGCAAAAGGAAGAGCAAGCAGAAGTGAGCCATCCGTGCTTCTGCAGCACTCTTCCCCTCTTCACTCTTACTCCCACCCTCTATCTGCTTCTCCCCTCGCCTTTCCCTCTCCTCACCCTTTTCCAATATATTTGTTTGGCTTAAATACAAAAGGGAAAAAAAAAAAGGGTTTTTTTCCTAAAAAACAAGACTTTTTTTCCTAATTGTTTCAGAACATTACTATTCTTTGAATTATTTAATCTCAGATTTCATTTAGCTTGTTCTCTCTTGTGTTAAGGACATGTGGCCATTTTTTTGGCATAGAAAGGCAGTGTTTGCTAATGCCTAGAGAAAGGAATTGGATGCAGGATTTTCATTTTTGACAGTCATCAAAAATGACCGACTGATTTTAGATGCTTACATCTAACTTCCCCTCACCTTCTGCTTGTTGGGTTCAAAGGTATATGTCTATAATTTTATTATTAAAAGCAAAGTGAATAGACCCTGGTTGTTTATATCCCTTTTCCTGTACTCTCCACAAAATATGAACATTCCTGGATAATTTAATAATGTTTAACTTTCTCAGAGTCATCTTTCCTTAAACAAGTTCCATACATGCTTGCCTTGATCACAATCCATATAAGGTTTTCTGCCTATTTTTCCCCCAGGCTTATGTGCCTTTTCTAGTACCTTAATAAATACTTGTTTTTTCTATGTGTTCTGACATGCTTGGGTTCACTAATTATGTGAACTATGTATTAGAAAAAAAGGAGGTTTAATTGTTACTTCTAGAATTTGAATGCAGTTAAATGGTACTGTTTGCTGCGTGTTCTAGGTTTTTTTCCATTTTGCATGGGTTTTGTTTCAGTTTAAAACATGCTTTATCTTTTCATTTTGCCAGATTTATTGCTCGCCTAAAATTCTTCATCTAATTTCTTGCATCTGAGCTCAAACAGATTGGATTCTATTGTCTTTTTTGACACCACAGTGTATTGGAATGAATATAGCTATCCCACTTGTCTTCTTGATTTAGACAAGGTCTAAATTAACAAGTCACATTTCATTTTGAAAACATATGTTTGCAATTCTTCAGTTTTACTCGGCATGTTTCCCACTTTAGTGAAGATGGAAAAGGTCTTTTTTTCTTTCTCTAAAAGATTCTTCTAGCTTTTCTCCTCATGTCTGAAGCAATTATTCCTATAGTAGTAGATATTTTCTTTTTCATCCTCTGATGTTTTACTTCTAAGTTTAATCTGGTTATTTTTTATAGGACTAAAGTAATACTCAGAATCACTTTCACCATCTGTCTTCAAAATCTGTCTTTTTATTTTGTGTTTGAAGGCAGACTGTTCATGTTATGTCAGTAATCAGGTGGGAATGACAAAGAGCTTTTCTTATAGGGATTGATAACTTCATAATCAGAACTAAAGAAAATGAGCCATATTCTGGGTCATGTTACCCTTTATTGTGGAAAGGTGAGACCCATTGAAGAGAGTTTCTACAGAGTGAACACGAACACCCAAGCTGAGGTACACTGGAATTGCTGGGAGCCATAGGATGAGTTGGTACCTATACGTGTCACCTCCCCAGGCCTCAGGTTGTGGTGGCTGACTTTGTTGTTCTATCAGCAGCTCTTGAGTCAGACCCCATATTTCTGTTTGCTGTATTTACATATGTATGTAGTGTTGGATGTATCTCTTACCATTCATGTAGTTCTCAGTGTTGCTGCATGTATTTTGTGGTCACAACAGCAAAAAGGCCCTGGTAATTTCATCTTGTCAAAAGTATTTCCCTTATATTCCTATTTATATACTTCCTACTCAGAAACTCCTCCACTGTTGGCTTTAAGTACAAGGTAACTGGCTTAAGAAAGGATAGATTTTTCATCAGCCATGGCACTGTGTAAATGTGTTCATTCTTCTGTTTGAGATGAGCCTCTGAGTGTTCCTTATCTTCAGGCAAAGAAGCAGTTGCTGTCCTATTGTGTCTGTGGGTTTTTGCAAGGCCTGTCTATTTTTTTTAAATGTTCTACTTCTTCAGCGGCATTACATCTTCCACATCCCTACCATCTGTGTCCTCAAGACCTGAAATCATCAATGTTTTGTACTAAATTTGATAATTACTGACTCCTTAACTATTCACTCCCCTTTTTTGCTTTTCTTCAATATTATACCATGCCTTTCTCTGCATATTTCTCCTTCCCTTTTTTTATGTATATCAGCACTGTTGACGAGCTTTTGCTTCTCTTGAAACAAAAGACAGGCAGAGAAGGAAAGGGGAGTAGTTGTTGCCCTCAAGGGTTCAGCATATTTGTGGACCTCTTCTATATATAGGGTGGATTACAGTCTGGTTCAGATTTTAGGGGTCAGGGTCAGAGAAGAGGTAGTGGCGTGAATGCCATTGTGATGTGAGTTTAACAGACCATCCCATCTAACTCAGCACTCATAAGGTACCTAGAGTACTTTGTCCAGTTCTAGGATTTTGCCTAGATAAGAGAAGGGCCAGGGGCAGTTTTACCATTGTGTACAAAAGGATATGGCACTACCAGAGACAGTAGGTACAAACCAAAAGGCAGGAGCTTTCATATGGACATGAAGTGAAACTTTTTTTAGTTAGGGCACAGGCTTCCAAGAGAGGTTGTGAGTTCTCCATCCTTGGACATATTAAAAACTAATTGTTTTTTATTTCCGTCTGAAATGTGCTATTATATATAGTTCAATAACATAAACGTTAATACTTTCAGTGTGGTTCTCAGGTCTGGGAGATGAATGAAAGGTGAAAGGCTTGTGCCTTAACCTGATAGGTTATCTATCACATGTACAGGTACCTCCTGTGGATGGGGTTTGTGCAACCTGGCCTAGTGGAAGGTGTCTCAGGCCATGGCAGGGAGTTGGAACTAGGTGATTGTTTATGGTCTCATCCAACTCAAACCATTCTTTGATTTAGTGTAGGAAAGCATACACCATTTTGTACTGGAAATTATTGGGGTTATTCCATTTCTAGTTTCTTAATCAAATTTGAAAAGAAAATATGGTCATGATTATGGGCAGCTCAGCAGAAACATCTGTTCAGTTAACCTTTAAGCATCAACAACACCAGGGAGTCTGCACTAAACAAAATACCCTTTTCATTAAATAAATAATATGAAGTCATCATCTTCAATATTAAGCATGGCCAGTTCAGTTCAGAAGCTTGGAAAGAACCCAGAGGAGGGCACTAAAATTTGCATGAGCCATAAAAGTGTCACAAGAAAAATTACTGGACTTGAGCTTTTTAATCTACTAGAACAAAATTAAAAGTGAAGAGCATTTTTATAAAAAAAATTTATACAATCAACTGCTGTATTTCATACAATAGGCAACTAACCCATGGAAGACTTTTGCATACTAAAAGTTCGTATTGATGGCTGCCACAGTTCAACTGATATAAATAGAAGATGGTGGATACATATATGAGTAGTAGCCACAGTTATATCAGACTGAAATCATTATGGACATTAAAATTCTCTTTTTCAGTCTTATGCCAGCTAAACTAAATAGAAATAGAAAATTTTTATTTGACAGCTTTCCTAATAATTGGCTATTATGTGGTCTTTCACAAGCTTTATCTACATGATCTATTCCTTGCAATTATCAAGGGTAAGTTCAACCTCTGCTTTGATCTGATATTGTTACCATATGGTACCACTCAGATACGACTAAATGCTGAAAAACACAGCATCTTTGCTTAGCATTGAGCTGTCTAGAGAAACACTACCGTCAGAAATGCAGCCATTGTTTAACAGAACTTACAGATTTTTTGTGACAACTACAGCTGCTTTTCCTTTTGACCCAAGTGCATTCACACTCATTCTCTATTATAGACTTGCCAACTGTTAGAACATCTTTTTAGTTTGGTCCCATTTATCACAATCTCTTTTGAATAGTAGTTGTGTAAGTGGAAAAATGACTTTTAGATAGGTAATGGCATACTTGAACAGTCAGCAGTATTCCATAGGAAATGGAGAAACTTACTCAATTATTTTCATACTAGAAATACATGCAAGTTCACTTAAAAGTATTTTGCAGATAGATAGAAGTTAAGTTTTATAATTGCCATCTATTATTTAACAAGGAGAGCTCTAGCTGTGGATAACTCCTTGACATAATTGGTTCCCAAGTCATTAGCCAAAGTAGTGAACAGGATAATGATTGTTTTGCATTATTGTAGAGAATTTAGGCTTTTATAAGTGCAAGCAGACCTTGTTAGTTTCTGAAAAATGTGTCGGTCAGAACATGAACAGTCCAGAGACTAATAGGAGCACATACAGTAATAAGTTCTGAATCACTTTTTAGTACCTCATACTAAAATATCAGTATGGACAAAGTATATAGTACAAGGCCTAATAATACTAGTTTCTGCATCCATTCAGTATTTCTCAATGAGAATTTCTGTCTCTTGGGCTTAATGAGAAGTCTCTTCCACAGGTTTGCCACACTTAGCGTCAGGAGAAAGTATCTGCTTTGACTTTAAACATGGCTCAAGCTATCAACTGCTAGCAAAAAAGTTGTTCATGAATAAGTAAGGATCCATCCAGCCATCGTGAGACATAACTGGTAGCAGATACAATGGGTTTGTGTTTGAGAATGATGCTTCCAGAAACTGAGTGTAATCTGGGTTTTTAATTGCATGCAGGCAAGCTAAGCCATTATCGTATGAAATCAGAGTGTTTCTGAAGGTCACTCTCTCCTAATGAGGGGCTCTTTCAGATACAAATCATGAGCTGTGGATAGTTATATTAGACTGCATAGAGTGACTCCACTGGAAGGGCATTAAGAGGTTAGAAGCCTAGAAGCCAGAATGTAAGGACTGGCTCTTAAGCACCTTTTTTGAAATTGAGGTTTGGCAATTGGTCAGAAATTAAATATATGCAAGAGCACTTTTTTTTTTTTCTTTTTAATGATGTTGTAACAGGTGGTAATTTGTTATGCCATCTTGAGGTAGAAAACATGGCAAAAAAAAAAAGAAAATGTATCTCATCTTCTCTACACTATGGTAAAATCAACAATGTCTGCTTTTCTTTATATTGACTAAAACTGTTTTTGGCTGTTTAGTGGTGGAGAATTCACAGCCTCTCCCAAAGAAATCTAGTGCTTCATTGTTTTCACTGATGGAAAGCTTTTTCCTCAGGGTCTGATCTGAATCTCTCTTGCTGCAATTCCCACTGTTACTCTTTGTTCTTTTTGGCATCTACGTGTAGAGTGTGGAGGTTGCTGTGTCCCTGTTTCTTTTTCTTGAGAAACAGCCCATAATAATGCAGTCTTTGAGGATCTAGGACCTTAAGTCTGTTCTTAGCCTCATTTATCTCCTTTGCTTTTTGTACGGGTTCTGAGTTGCACCAGTCAGAACTGAATGTATTACTCCAGCTCAACTGGTAAGTAACACCAAGGAGAGGAAAACTCATTTCTCTGCTTTTACACAGTACTCCTGGTTGTAACTTAGAGTGTTGTACTCACCTTCTTTGCAATTGCAAGGTTGACTTATATTCACTTTGAGAACAGTCCATCAATACAAGTAATTTTTTACAGAACCATTGCATAGCCACATAATTTCTTTATTTTGCATTTCTCTAGTTCTGTATTATACAAGAGTGTCAAACTTTGCATTTGCCCCTGTTGCAATGCCCTGTTTATCCCTGCTGTTTCCAAAGTAATTAAAAAAACCATAAAGAGAATTCTGATGCTCTCTGTACATGCCCTCTGACTGATAGTATTTTCAAATTACTTCCATCTTTTTACCATGCCTCTGAATTCACAGACTCCCAGTTGATAATAAATAAACAATAGCTCCCTAAGTGAAGAGTTCTGAGTAGCTCTTTGGCGACCTAATTACAATTTATATATCCTGGCTTTGCTTAAGAAAATGTTAAGCAGCACTGCCTTGTTACAATCAAGTTACACAACTTGTGCAGCTTCTCTTCTATCGCAAGGCCGTTTATGCTGTCAGATGGAGAATAGACTGATTTCATGTAACCTACTCTTGACAAGTCTGTGTTGGCTGTTGCTCAACTCCTGATTAATTTTCATCCAGTAGGATATGGTTTGATACTTTACATGGTTTAGTGGTGGGCTTGGCAGTGCTGGGTTAATGGTTGGACTCGATGGTGTTAAAGGCCTTTTCCAACCTAAATGATCCTATGATTCTATCCTGTGCTTTAACCATTGCACATATTTTCCAAAGCATGAAGACAGGGGGAAGAAGCAAGGTATTTAAACACAGGTTTCTTGGGTCAACTGAGAGGCAAGCACCTAACTTCTTCAAAATTTTAAAGGTCCCGTGTAGATTCTGGGTTGTGTCTGCTCAGGATGTGTCCATACCAGTATCTTAGGACAGCCTGGAGTATCACAAAAAAGAATGGGTTGTCTGTTCATAAGCCATGGAGTTCTGAAGCTGGCTGAGTCTGTAAGTCCTTTGCTGTTTCTGTTCCCTTCTTTAGACACAGTGCTATATATGTGCTATATATGTATAACTAGCATGTATAATTTTGTATTTGTACTCATCATTTCTTCAAAATCCATCTTTTAACAGTTCTGAAATAGATTTGTATCTGGGCATTTAACAGGCTAGACTATCAAGCCCAGATGATTTGAATGCATTAAAGTAATATTTTTTTGAGCTATTTGCCTGTTCGAGGTCAGTTCTGACCCTTTTGCCTTTTGTTGCTGGTATTAATTGTATTAGGCGCCTCAATCTAGTAGATTTGTGGTGAAGATTTATGTAAAAAAAAAAAAAAAAGGACGTTTTAACATTAGCTTTAACTCTGTATTCCTCTAGTTTTCCCTCAGTGTTGCTCAGTGGACTTTTTCTTTTATTATCTTCTTGCTTTTAATGTACTTACAGAATTATTTCTTCTGGAGTTTGATGTGTCCCTTTCCAACTGTGTCTAATTTTGGCCCATTATACCATGTTCTGCTGTGGTATTCTTGCATAGTAAGTTGACCTCATTTCTAATCCCTACATGCTGTGAGATCAACAGTGAGACCCTAACTAAGACAATGTGGTCTTATTGTACAATCCCCATTACTCCTTTGCAGGAGGCTTTGCACTCCATGTGGTCAGCATTGTTTATTTAAAGAACTGTGACATTTTTTTTTAACTCCTTTTTCACTAGCACTGTGTTCTTTGGTATTCTTCCAGCTAATTCTACATTTATGAAAGTATGCCTACTCAAATCACATTTTTAAAATTCTTTTGTCATTTCTTTCTTTCCTTCTTTTTTCACAAACAAACCCAATCTTTTATATTACTATCAGTCATGAATTATCAGATCGTCATTTTGCTACTTAAGTCAAAAATGTCGATTGTCAGCTAAATCTTCCAAGTCCTCCTACGTACCATTTGCAGTTCTTGCATTGGTTTTCAACCATCAAAGACTGAAATAAATGTACCACTTCCATCACATTATCCTCTTCTTTAACCCCTCCTTTTATAAATAAACTTTTTTGGCAGTCGATCACAGAACAGGATTTATTTGAATTTGATTTGCCCATACTATTGGGCTGTGTATATAAATACAGCATTCAAATTTTGAAGAAATAAGTAAGTCTGTCTATAGAGCATGTTCCTTTCCTCCACAAAATGGCTGTTTTCAGTCACTGCTTACCTATTGCCATATCTCTACACCTTCTTGAGGCATCACCACATGTTGAAGATGACAAAGCCATTCTGCCTGTAGCATCTCTTAAACCACCACTTCATTATCAGTATACATCTATCACTGCTGATAAAAATATTAACAGATCCTTAGGTTCTGTGATGACTCCTACAGCCTCCCTGTCACCTCTGATCCACTCAATCTCATGTCTTGCAGTATTCTTAGGGTGAAGGTGGAGGGCTATCATGAACAGTGAAAATGGTAGGTTTTGTAGGTATCATACCTACCAACACCTTTCTGATGTTCATCACAGAGTCTGTTGTCCTCATGAGGTAGGTCAAGTCGATACTTGAGCATAAAGCTCTCCAAAGTGTCTGCCTTCAGAATGTCAGTCACTAAAGTTGTTGCACTTCAGATGCTCCATCTGCACTGTACAATAATCACAGGTCAGTGGAATGCTGGTGCCCAGTGCTGGAGAATCCAATTTGTTACAAATTCGTGTTACAAAACAGCAGCAGTGTCTCTCTGCACACATAAATAAAGTGTAATATTTCCTCTGTGTGATACAAATGCTCCTAAATTTTTTCATTGTAATATTTTGGAAGCTTTAATAGATCAAAATGTTTTTTCTCATATCCTCCATCTTTTGTACATAATTTCTTTTACATACCTTTGGGAAAACTAGTGAATTATAGGATTGTTCTTCCCCTGAGATAAAATACAGAGTTAGTAGCAATTTTTAGAAAGGTTATAAAAAATATGTGATACTGGACCATTCATTTAGATGAATCTTCGCTTCCTTTGCTGATTTTTTGATTGCTTTTGTATTTGTAATATTGGTTGGTTGGTTTTAGTTTTGTTTGGTATTTTGTTGTAAGGCTGAGAGAATTGGGATGGCTGGACCTGTAAAAAAGATGGGCAGAAACTTCTTTGCAGGGCCTGTTGCTGTGGGATTGAGGGGTAATCATTTTAAACTGAAGGAGGGTTCACATTAGATATAAGGAAGAAAGGTTTTTATGAAGAGGGTGGTAAAACACTGGAGGAGGTTGTCCATGGAAGTGGTAGGTGTCTCATGCTGGAAACTTTCAAGGTCAGTTTGGATGAGGCTTTGAGACACCCGATGGTGAATGTGTCCCTCTGATCGTTCGGTGTGTCCCTGCTCATTGCAGAGGGGTTGGACTTGAGGACCTTTAAAAGGTCCCTTCCAACTCAAACTATTCTATGATTCCAATCAAATGGCATGATATTCACACATAAGCATTCATGTAAGAAATATGGTATAGTACACGAGAACTGTGTACAGTGGAACATTAAAATTTTACAAATACATTAGGAGAATTTGGAATAATTTGAAAGAGATCTAGAAATAATAGATTTACTAACTCCTTGTCTTTCAAGATTCTAGCCAAAATCAGATAACCTACCAGTATACACACCTATGCAGTAATTGCTGTATACTAATGTGCATCTTCAGGTTGAGCTAAAAAAATAATTCCTGCCTTATTTTCAGAAGAGAATTTTCAGTTAAACTTGGAGGAAAATAATTGAAGTAGTTGTTCTAGAAAGATTGCTCAGTTCATTCTGATCAGAGTGTTTGACATTTGCTTTGTAATGCAAATAGATGCTGGGTTTTAACAGATATGTTTTGGGGTTGGGTGGTTTTTTGTTTGCTTTCAATAAAAAGAGGAACTTTCAAAAGCCATTGTGAATTCTGCATGAGAGTATTAATTAGAAAACATAATTCTAGTATTGTGCTTAATCAGAAAAACACAGAAATGTAAAGCCCTGCAGAATAAAACATAAAATTTCTAAGAAATGTTTGTTGTTCTGGCTCATTAACACACTGTCTCTGTTGGACAGCATTTTTTAAATACCGTAAAAATTAACAGTGTATTTAAGAACTGCTTTATTGGCATGTTTCTCCAAATTCTAATTTAAAGCTGGTGGTTAATTGTGCTGTCTCTATCATCTGAGCTTAGAGAAGTGAATACACTCCATGGCTTCAAAATTTCCACTTTAACTTGTTGATTCAGATGAAAATGCATTCTCTAGGTGAAGAAAATATTTCAGTAGAGTATATTAACTAACATTGTAGAAGGATGGCCTCTTAGTCCTTTGAAGTTAACAGAGCATGAAAGATGTTAGACTGATTTTACATGACTAGGGTATTTAGAAAAAGCATAAAACATATTTTTTTTATTTGTTGTTTCTTGTGGACTCTTTCAAAACAACTAGATGTAAAATTACTTAGGTTTTGTCTATTCCAACTTGTTCAAACTGTTTTTCATTGTGTAAAGATCTTTAAACCGACTAACAATGGCTAAATGTCTGAACTTTTTGTTAATTTAGTTTGGGTAGTGATATCTGCTTTCTGTATAGTGCTTTATCGTTTCTATAACATTTTCGAAATTTCTGTTTCATTTTATCTCTTTGACCATCATGAGTTTCTTTAGCGTTTTTGTCCTCATCCTTTTCTCTTTGAGTTTTTTATGGTTGAATAAATTCTTCCTGATCCATTCCCAGCAAACGCTTTCTTTGATCTCAAATTCCTAAGCAAGCTGGGTGAAGTCACTGGGGCTGCACTTTTTCTCTTTATTTCTTTAATTTTTAACATTAGTATCCATATGTGTACCAAGTCTAGATCATGATATCTACTTCCATACATCCCTCTGTAATGTTTAAGTCTGAAATGATTCTTCCATGTCATGTTAAAATAGATCATTGTAAGCTTCTCCTCCAATTAATTAATGTGTTTTCACTTTCTCTATCATTAGGTGCTCTTGTGTTTAGGTTTTGGTTTTTCTAGCTACATACATGTTCCGTGAATTATGCGGACCCATGAACACAGGTCTCTGCAAAGGCAATGACTATCATGTAGTCAGTCATTGACTTCATGTTTAGATTGTTCTTATATTTCTTAATCTAAGCATCTTTAACATCAGGTTTTCAGTCTTATGAACATAGTTCCCCAGTATTTGCAGTTCAGCAGCTTATAAATACTGGAGAACCTAAAGTGGCCAGTGAAGTATGTATCCATCTTTTCATACAGTTCACAAATGGGCTGTTATTCCGTTGTTAGTTAACCTATAATATTTTTTCTTCTTAGATAACCAATATAATTCTCCCTTTTTACTATTCTTTCTGGAGTTTGTTTCCCCTTCTTTTTTTCCTTTTACAGATACTTACTACTTGGCATTTTTTTCTTGTCCACAAGAACTAATGACCTTTACCTGTGACCTTGCTAACATTTTCTGAAGTTCCAGCCTGTGCTTTTTTCTCAGGTGAACTAGATCACATTTGAATTTGTTTGGACCTTTTCCTAGCATTTAGCTTGGGGGTCACAGTTCCTTTTTGTGACTTTGTTAAGAAATTTGCACCCAGAAACTTGGTACTTTTTTCTGAAGTATGTTAGCCAGCAAAAATAAAAGGTGGGGTAACTTCCTGCAAAGTTGCCTTTCTCCTGTCCTTACAACAACAGGGTTACAATGAAGCTATTACTGTTCTTCTTGTATTCACATGGTAATGTAACCTGGCAGTCTTTATAATGCTCTTCATTTATGCAGTCTGGTGAAATAGCTCAATCACACTTGGCTGCAGTTTCAAATTATGTTTAATGCAATCTGATAGTGGATTGCTGCTGACAAGTGGCAATCTCCCTCCACCTATTGTGGTACATTGCAGCTTTGCATGAAATCTAATAGAGGTGTGACCTTAGAATAAGTTGGATAATCTTGCTCAGAAACAAATAATAATTTTAACAGAAAATTATTGTCCACAAATCATTACTTTCCTATGAGATCTTTTCATCTGGCTGGTGATATGACTACACTGTTTGTCATCGACTGAGCCATGGAGTTTCAGGAGGTCCACACCTTTCAGACACAGCCTGCAGTTAAATGTGGTTAAATAATATTAGAATTTAGTGTCAGTATGACTCTTTTTTTGCAAAACACTTCCAGACTTAGAGAAAAAAATGTTGAATTTAATAAAGATTGGAGTAGAACATATGTTGTCAAGTGAGTGTTTCCATTTCATCTCCTTTTATGTTGAAATTTAAGGTAGCTCCAACACCTTTCTTAGAGGCATACAGACTTGTTTGTTAATTAAGTTGTGATTCTTTTCTTCGTGACTTTGCATCTGACCTTTTTTGAAAATTGTGTAAGTGCTTGTACTGACCATGTACTGGTTTGTTTGTTCAGGTGCAAGAGGGACTGGTATTTAAAAATCCCTCTTTAATGTATTAATTGTTGAATGTAAGTATTTCTGGCAAAATTCATTTGTGCAGGAAAAAGATAATGTGTCATAGTAGTTTGATTTATACAATAAGTACATGTTCTTTATCACCTTTCTCACCTCACTGGTTTTATTATCTTGCTGCTTCTGATGCATATTTCACTGCTTCTTTCCAGTTTTCCTCTAGTTTCAGCATTAGTCATAGCCTACCTGTAATTAATATTCATGTGTTCCATAACCCACATCATGAGATGTATAGAAACGTTACATATCCAACCCACTTAAATCCAACTTCTGTGACATGTTGGCAAAACAATGCCATACAGCAGGAAAGCACAGGCAGCAGTTCTGTAGGTTCATATCCTGCTGAGGAACTCTGTACCACACACATATTACTTTCTTACTGTAATCAAATGCCTTTAGCAACGTCTGTTTTTCAGTCCATGCTAATTGCTATTTCTCTGGTTACTACTTCACATCTTTCTGGTTTACTCCTCTGATTGTGGGATAGGAGATCAACTAGGTGATGAGCAAATTAGCAAAGACCTCTCAAAATAGGGCCTGTATTATCAGTGAAATACAGAGCTCTATAGGGTAACTACATTTACATATCATTCAATGTTTCTGGCATGGCTGTGTCTTTCTGGCTCTTGTTTGAAACAGGCACTGAGAACTACGGGCTATTACTTAGCTAAAACAACTGTTAATGTGCTGGAAAATGTGCTGGATTTTACTGCTAGATTAAAAATAGTGTTGTCAAGCATTTATCTCTTACTTGCCTGGAAGGATGTAAAATAGTGAAAGTGTTTGTTCTAGCAACATTACCTCTACTGCTGTTTCCTCTCTTTTTAATATACTAATTTTTTTTACTGTCTATTTATTGTGCTAGAGGTGATACCCACTGCTAATTTTTTTCATATAATTACTTTTTTCAGTTATTAGAATTCTTTTGGAAGCAGAAATATCCTCACAAACCTGAAAATATACATTAAGTGCTGTGGTAAAAGACAGCTCAATAGTTGGATTGCTTTTAAAAATTATTGTAGAAAATCCTGTGATTAAGATTTTCAATGTTGTCTTATACTTGAATATTTGACAGATGTATAAAATACAAATAATTATAATGTTCTTCCACAGATTTCACTTTTAATGCCTATAAAATTATGAGTAGAGCTGTTTTCAGTTTCAGTGCTGAGTTTACATCAGTTCTTTTGTTAAGAATGCCTTTCATCCACTCTTTGGCCAATACAGCTTATTAGCTAACATGAGTATTCGGTTTATTTAGAAAGAGCAAAGTTCCTGTCTTCATTGCATTTAATTAATTTGTTTTGTACCATAATGTAGGCAGATGCCTAAGTGCAATAATGATCTTGATTTTTGATTGCGTACAATGCCTCTAGACATAGTTTCAAGACAGGGCTGTGATTAAAGCACATCAATCAGTTGTAAACTGAGTTATCATCAGCAACACTTATGACTGAAGAGAGCACATTGATGCTGGATTAGTTCACTTCCATTTACAGTAACGACTGTCATGAAAATGCTGGTTTAGTAGTAGTCATTTTGCGTTCTTCCCACTGCCTACACTTCCCCCATTTCCCCTAATTGAAACTGTTTTGATGTGATCTTAGCTGACGCTGTTTCTGACACTATCTTCTGCTACCATCGGCTTATTTCCTAGATGGGGAGCGATGGAGTTTTGCGCCTCAGTAGCTCCGCTCTAAATAACGAGTTCTTCGCATATGCAGCGCAAGGGTGGAAACAGCGCCTGGCAGAAGGTAACTCCCTGCTTGCTCTCAGGTTTGCCCAAGGTTAATTGTTTTTATGAAGAATGTCTCTTTTTCTACATTTGAAAGAAATACTTGAGAATAGGAGGTGTAATAGACCAGTAGTTCAGCAAAAGAGAAATTGCTGATCCCATTTTGAATTTAGAGTATATTTTTGCAGCTTGCTGTGGCAGCTTATATTGACAGTTAAAAAAAAAACAAAACAAGTATTTTCATCACTGTCAGCCTTGGAAACTTGAATGCATGCAACTAAACCCTGCCAATATACCTTTGAAATACTGTTGTTATATGGTAAATTAAATCTTTCTATGTCACTCTCCCTTTTGGTTTTCGTTATTTTCATTTGGCATTGTTGGACTGTATCAGAAATCACTGTATGTCATCATTGTATCCGCAATTTATAATTACCAGTATTAAATTAATCCTTGACAACTTTTATTCAATATGATAGTATGTGTTTTTTAGGAGAATTTACACCAGAAATGCAGTTGCGCATCAGACAAGAGATTGAAAAGGAAAAGAAAACAGAACCTTGGAAAGAAAAATTCTTTGAAAGGTTTTATGGTGAAAAGTAAGTACTGAAGCAAATAAAAGGATTTTTTTATATTTTCTTTTAGGAGGAAATGAAAATATAATTCTATGCTTCACATAGCACGGCCATATGCTGTAAAACTTAATAAAGCAGTTATCAAGAGCAGTCATTCCCCAATATAAGAAGTTGTGGGTAGAATTATAGTCGTGTGTCTGCACTTGCATTACAATTGCATTTTTAAAGAGTCATAACTCATCCATAAAAATTGATTCCAAAGAGAGCTTAAGACACTAGCATGTGAATATTTTTTAATTACATTTTAAAAGATATTATTAGGGAAATTCCTCCCTCCTGCAAAATATAAATACAGCTGCTACAGATGAGAAGACCAGTAGCAATATTTCTGCAATATGTTTTAATTTGTTTTACTCTTTCTAAGCTAGTTGCAAAGTTACTAAAATCAAATAGTTTTTTATTTTTTGACTGAGATGGCCCATTGGCCTGAGAAGAATATAGGACATAGAAGAAATATTAGCTGGAGACAGATGAAAGCAACAATGACTAATCTAATTTTAAAAGTGAGATGCAAAGAATAAATAAATACCTTAACTGACTAAAATTAAATATAGTATCACTCCAGGTGCACAACTGGGGTGAGTCAGCACAATTTCATTGATAATGATGATACAGAGATGGCATTCTTCAGCAGCTGAAGATTCAGTGTTCATTTTTTTAAAAAACAAAATTTAACAAGATTCACATCTTAAAATCCAAGAATTCTCCTTTTCTAAATAGTTTTAAAAAGCTAATTCATCAACATTTAGAATTATATCTCTATTTTTAAAAATACTAAGAATTTATTATAAAGTATAAACTAGTTATTTAAAAATTACTGTGGTTTTTTTTTCTTTTTTATTTTAAAGTATTTTTAAAATTATTTCACGGAACTACAGAATGGGTAAGGTTGGAAGGGACCACAGTTGCTCATCTGGTCCAAGCTCCCTGCTCAAGCAGGTTTATCCTTGGGCACATGGCACAGGATTGCGCTGAGGCAGTTTTCCAGTGAGGGAGGCTCCACACCCCCTCTGGGCAGTCTGTTTCAGCACTCGCTCACTGCATAGGGAAGTTCATCCTCATATTCAGGTGGAATTTCCTGTGCCTCTGTTTCTGCCCATTGCCTCTTGTCATATTGCCTGGCACCACTGAGAAGAGCCTGGCTCCATCCTCTTGGCATTCTCTCTTCGGGTACTTATAGAAATTGATGAGGTCTCCTCTCAGCCATCTCTTCTCAAGGCTGTATTGGCCCGGCTCCCTCAGCCTGTCCTTCTAAGAGAGATGCTCCAACCCCTTAATCATCTTTGTTGCCCTCCACTGGACCATCTCTAGAAGCTCCATATCTCTCTTGTACCTAGGAGCCAGAACTGGACACAGCACCTGTGGCCTCAGCAGGGCACAGCAGAGAGGCAGGAGCACCTCCCTCAACCTGCTGGAATGTTCTTCCTAGTGCTTCCTGGGTACCATTGGCCATTTTGGCCTCCAGGGCACTGCTGGCTCATGGACAGATGTTGTCCACCAGGACCCCCATGTCCTTCTCTGCAGAGCTTCTTCCTAGCAGGTCACCCCCAGCCTGTGCTGGTTCCTGCAGTTATTCCTCCCCAGGTGCAGGACCCTGCACTTGCCTCTGTGGAATTTCAGACAGTTCTCTGCCCATCTCTCCCACCTGTCAAGATCCTTCTGAAGGGCAGCACAAGCTCTGGTGTGTCGGCCACTTGTCCCAGCTTTGTGTGGTCAATGAACCTGTTCAGGAAGCATCTATCCCTTCATCCAAGTCATTGATGAGTAAGTTAAGCAATATTGGGCCCAGTATTGAACCCTGGGGGACACCACTAGTGACGGGCCTCCAAATACACCCTGTGCCACTGATTACAACCCTCTGGGATCTGCCATTTGGTCAGTTCTCAATCTACCTCACTGTCTACTCAATCAAATGTATGCATAATACTTAGCAGAAAAAAAATTCATTGGGAATCATCATTATATACGTTGTCTTAGTTTTTTTAAGTGAAATATTTTTCACTTAAGAAATCCAGGGCACAGGGAACCTTTCATATAACTGATTATCTTAAAGGTTAACTAAAATGTTTCTGCAGTAACAGTACTGCTTCTCACAATCTGCTGCCTTGGACCACTGGGAAATGTAGTGAAAACAAGGCAAGAAATGGACAGATCTATTTTAGGATTTTATTTTGTACACCCTATCTAGATGCTTTCCCCCAGTGTATTTTTTCTAGAGCACCTTATCTTTACATATAATGGAAATTCTAGGCTCTTAATGTGTCAGACTGTCTTATGTAAAGTGCTTCATTTCTTAGTAAACAGCTTTGAGAGTTCAGTTTAGTCCAGGTGTTAATCGTTTTAGTATCAAAAAAATACTAGTTAAGTTTTCAGATAAAAAACATAATGGCTTTTCATTATGCATGTCAAGAGAAGAGTTGGTGACTGACCTTTCATGGAAGAAAGGGCTGTGTAAGATACTCGTATAGGGCCTTCCACAAGAAGTAGAAGTTTATTTCCAGCAATGCGGGAGTTCCTCAGTCAAAAATGACTGTCACATGCGCAGAGAATGATGCTCTTAATTCTGCAGAGCCAGCAGTCCTTCTGTGCTGACTGAATGCTGGACACCGTAGTGCTTGGCAGATAATCGCTCAGTCTGTGATGATACATGTCATTTGATTTCATAGGTTTCTGACATCAACATTGTTATGCAAAATGTCATATTCCACATAATTTCCATTTTGGCTGAAATATTGACTCTGCTTCCTCCTGCCCTTTCCCCTGCTTGCATTGTTTCACTTGCATTTTTCTGCTTGGCTGTTAGGTAGGCAGATGTACTTTGCTGACTTAAGTACTTTACCTCATTGTTTACTGACTGAATGGTAGCTTTTGCTGTAGCTTCCACCTTGTGTTGGTTCGTGGAGTCAGTCCTGTGCACTGGCAGGAGTTGGATCTTGTGGATCCTTTTCAACTCAGGATATCCTGTGACTCTGTGATTTTCTTACCTTTTTTCACTTCGGTTTTTAAACTAACTTTCAGTGTAGTTGGGCTTTGTCTCTTTTCAGCTGTGTTGATTTGACTGAACTAACAGAACTTGTAAGCTTCCCTGAACTGTTTCTCATATGCACTGTCTGCAAAATTAATCTGTCTTGCAGGCTAACTTGCTCACTTTACAATTAGAGTAGTATTTTTGCTCTGACTTCAGCAAATTTGATCTTCTAATATTCCATAAGTAAGTTCAAGTTTCAGCTTCTGCTTAGAGAAGGACCATTAAAAGAATCTCTATAAACATTTGTATACACTCCACAGTTGATGACAATCAAAGACTTTAGCTTTAGTGCTTTTTCCCTGTTAGTTCTAAGCAGTGCATCTTGTGTTTGCTCTTATCTGTACCCAGGCTGTTTTTATTGTGTCAGTTGCAGTTTACTTCCATCCATTTTTGTTCTTTTTCCACTTCCTCATGTTTGTTCATTTGTCCTCTCAAAATACAAAATCTCACTCTGCAGTCATTTACTTAGGATAATAGGATGTTATTTTAGCTGATGCATGTTGCTAGAAATTCACATTCTCCTGGCTTGTTGCCCCAAGATTGCAAGGGCTATATTCTATTATGTCAATATATTATTTCTTTCTCACATTTGAGAGTTACATGTCAGGATAGTACTATAAGCTAGATCAAAGCTTTAATTTTGGGTATGCCTCCTCCATATTTTATGGCTGATTTAATCCTTTTCTTATTTTTTTTCACCAGTACTACTTAACACAGCACTAGAATATCAGCATTCATATATCTTTGAGTGGCTTTTTGTTGGTTTTTTTTACTGGATGACTGAGTGCCATTACATTACCAGTTGAATACTGTCCTTAGCACTTTCATTGAAATCTGCTTGCTGCTGTGCTCATATCTTTGTGCTGTTTTGCAAACTTTGGGTGACATTTTCTCTGAGAGAAGACAGATCACCTGTTTATTTTGCAATCTGAGATTGCCATAAACATACTGATCTTGAGCCTTCTTCTTTAGAAAGCCTTTTTCTTCGCTTCAGTTTCTTCTTCAATGCAGTAGTATTTCCAATATTGAAAAAAATTATTGATATTCAGAACATGTTCTGCTGGCCTTAATCTGCTTTATCTTATTTCCCTCACAGTTCTTTATCTTCAGTATGTTACTAGAATGTGTGTATTTGTGTAGTATCCATGTCACAGTTTCATTCACCTTTATGCTGTCCTTCATTGCTTTGCTGATTTTCAATCCATAAAGATAACCATCAAGCAATATCTTTTCATGAAGTAACCCAGCTAGAGAAAATAGACTGTTGATTCAGTTTTCAGTGATGGAGTGGATTTGTTTTACCCTCTCATTTGCCTGAGATAACTTTGTCTCCTTAACACAAGGAATTTGTGTTAATGGGACAAAACCTTGGTAAACTAAATTTTACTTAGCTAAACTTAAAAACTAAACTTAGATGGTATGAAGAGCTTATAGTCTATAGAGAAGAAAGACATATCTTCTGAAATGCATTCAGTGTGGAAATTGTGTATTTGCTGCTCTGAATGGCTCTTTAGAGGATCCTTCCTCAGTGTGTTGATGGCGTAGGGAGACTTTGTTCATGATTAGGGTCTAGTAGTAGGCAATACTAATAATTAAATGTGCTTTTTTGGATGCCAGTTTCAGTCTGGGTTGGTTTGTGGGGTTTTTTTTTTGTTTACAGCTCTCACTGATACATCTGTTCAGTATTTTTAAAATGCACAACCACAGATTCTGGTTTTTTATGTGCTCTGTACTTTCATCTGAATAGGCCTTTGTATCTCTGTATCCTCTGGCTACACACTGACAAGCAATTTTACTTTCATAGCTTCTGAATATCTTTTATGTTTGCTTGTTTCCATTTTGTTCTGTATTTTCTGATTAAAATGATAACAGAGGTCTGTTTAGTAGATTAGAAGATCCTTAAGACCATGAAATTTCTTTTAAGGCCTCCCACCAAGCTTTTGTGTATTTTCTACTATTATGGAATTGCTGAGGCATAAAGTCTGTGTGGAAAATCTTACTAAAGATGCTGAATGTCTGTACTCCCACTGGTCTTAGAAGGAAATGAGGATGTCAGAGCACATACAATTTTTAAAACAACCTTCTTTTTTCATCTCTTGGCCATAGTTTTGTTTTGGGGTTTTCTGTGCATTTTTTAATTCTGCTGAAGTAATAAAACTTTATTTAAACTAGTATTTTCAGGATCAAAGGTAAGAAAATCTTCAGAGGCATACATAGTATACATGGTTCCTTTGCATTTCATCCTTGAGAATGAATGCATAGATTATAAATATGTATCTTTTAGCTCCTTAAGAATGTTAAACTTCTGTCACTGCTGGCTGTGTTGACCCTAAAAGCAGGTGAAGGAGGGAAAAAAGGATGTCCTTTACTACTGTTCCCGCTAGAAGAAGATGAGTTGTGCATTTCTTCTGCAATGGATGCTGTACCAGTGTTTCAGTATTGTGCCGGTATTTAAAAAAAACCAAAACAAACAAATGAAAGGAATGTAAACAGAGAGATTACTTATATTAAAAATATTCATGGTCTTTAACACTTGTAAGAAAATCTCAGTAGACAGGTTTCCAAAATACAGAAAATTGTATATAAATTAGTTAGCCACCACTTAAGCAAGCCACTATTTTAAATTAGAAAATATTTTTTGGAAATAAAAAATATGGGTGAGAAAGGTTAACGTATTCCCTTATCCTTAATGTGATGGAAATATCTGTTTTAACTTCTGTTTTTCTTTAGGTTGGGAATGTCAAGAGGAGAATCAACCAAGCTCACTGCAGTTCAGAACAATGATGAAGATGAAAGCAATTCTTTGTGTGGCTCTTCTGGCACACCCGGTCCTTCTAAGCAAGCAACCTTTGAAGATCAAGAGGAGAAAGGTGCTAAAGTTCCACCTTTACCAGAGAGAGATTATAGTCCATCTCACTGTAGTATGGAACAGGTTCCTGTCAAGGATCTAACAGCAGATTCTGAGGATATACTGATACCTGAAGAATCAGTCATTCAGGAGGAGGTTGCTGAAGAGGTCGAGACAAGTATTTGTGAATGCCAAGAGGAGAACCATAAGCCAGAACATGAGTTTTCTGAGGAGTCTGCAAGTCCAACTGGCACAAATGAGGAAACAGAGGCAGTACAGCTTGCAGAAAGCACTGAGTCCTGTGTCATGATGAATGATGTAACTGATACTGTACCTCGCATTGAAATTAAAGTAGAGTTGAAGTCAGAATGCCCTCAGGAGGAGATGTCAGTTGTGATAGATCAGCTGGAGGACTGCATATCACCAGCACGATCAGCTTCATCCACAAACTCTGCCAGTGGTACAGCTGAGAAGGATTCTGAGTCTGCAAAAGAGCTAATTGTGCCAGAAATGCAAAGCACTGCTCTGGAAGGCACCTTGTTCACTGGTGGAGGCATTGCAGTAGACATGGAGCTCCACAGTGACCCTGATGAACAGTTGTCTGAGAATGCTTGTGTTTCTGAAACTTCCTTTTCCTCTGGAAGTCCAGAAGTTTGTATTGCTTCTCCTGGAGGAGACACTCAGTCGACTTCAGAGGAACCCTGTACTCCAGCATCTCTTGAAACAGCTTGCTCATCTGAAGTGTCCAGTTCTGAAAACATTGAAGGTGATATTCAGCAAAAGGCCAGTGATGAAAACTTGCACACACCCTTAATGTCAGAAATCTCTCTGATGTCCACTTCACCTGTAACCTCAGAGGCATCTTTGATGTCAAATTTACCTTTAACATCAGAGGCGTCACCAGCTTCTAATTTACCTTTAACATCAGAAACATCTCCAATGTCTGATTTGCCTTTAACGTCAGAGACATCTTCAGTGTCTTCTGTTCTTCTAACTTCTGAAACATTTGTGACTAATAGTTTGCCTCTTCCATCAGAGATATCTCCAGTTTCTAATTCCCCAAGCAGTGAAAGACTTACTCTGCAACAAAGGAAATCACCGTGTTTGTTGGAAGACTCCCTTCCCACTCTGAAAGAAGAAAGCTCTGTCATTCCTAAGGTGGTTCAAGAAGAGAATCTTGTTCAGCCAAAACAATTTCAGAGTGCCCCTGAAAATATGAAAATCAGTACACTAACAATTATACCTGATACTTCAGTATTGGAAGAGTCCCAAAGCAAAAACCTCAGTCATCAGCCATGTAAGTCACATTCTGAAATTGAAAAATCCTACATTGCATCCATCCCAGAACACACTCCTCCAGAGGTGATCAAAAATAAAAACCACAGTGTTCAGCAAAGAGGTGACAAGAAAGGTACACTCTTGCCCTCAGAGGTATCTGTCTTAACAGAAGGATCACTGGGCAAAAATGTCGAATTGCTTCCATCAAAGCCACATGATAAACTATATACCTCATCTCTAGAGAAAGCTACGTTCTCTGAAGTGTGCAGAAGTAAATCTCACAAGCTAACCGGCAGCACCCAAAGCCGTCTAGAGAGTTCACATTCTTCCAAGTCTTTAGAACCCACAAAATCACCGGAAGCAAGGAATGAAAGTAGAGACCCAGAGATCCCGAAGAGGAAAACAGCGGAACAGCACAGTTTTGGAATCTGTAAAGAGAAGAGAGCTAGAATAGATGATGATCTGCCTAGTCGTAATGCTTCATCAACAAGTCCATCTGATAAAGAGCAGCCACCCAGAGAGGAACCACGAGTTCCACCCCTAAAGGTAAAGTAATGAATAAACAGGGTGGCTTGGAAACAAAAGGTGTGTTATGTCCCTCTGTGAACTGCATACAGGCACAGCACATGGTGTATTTTTGGGGGATGTATAATGACTGTTAATACCAATGGTTTTGCCTTACTATTACATTTCCACCATGACAAATTACTTCTGATACAGATATATCTACAGTTGTTTGGTAGGGGTCTTTGCTAAAAAATTAATTTTGTGTGTAGGAGAGCTCTCCAGGATCCATGGCTTAATCTAATTCAAAATCTTTCCCATCAATCACATGCAGCATTTGTTTTTCTAATTTCCCATCTGTATTTTGTGCTTTTTCTTCTGTGGATATCTTCTCTGGCAAGCATGACTAATAAATGTTGTCATAACCAAAACTTAGAAAAACAACCAGCACCTTAATCCAGCAAGAGAGCCAGAGTCAGAATAGTTGAAGATGCTTTTGCAAGCCCAAAGCTTGGGGTTGGCTGAAACATAAGATTTCCCTATAGAATTAACTGGAAACAGAGACCTATCAGGGGGAAGTATCTGATTTATATATGTTTAGATACTTTTGTTAATGGCAAAGCAAAAGGTAAAAAAACCCCACCACCTAAGCAAACACTTTTATGTGTATTATTCTGCTATGTAAGAAAGCATATTTCAGTTGAAAAGGGTTTTTTTCATAACAGAGAGTTCTGTAGATTCAGTTATATATAGGCTCAGTGTTTTGACCCTTTCCACTTCTTACTTGATGACATCAGCCAAGTTTAAGATCCAATTTACTGAATTTAAGCCATTGACTTTGCAATACTAGTTCCTGATTATTCAGAAATGCCCTTTTCTGCATTTATTTTTAACTGCTGCAGTCACTGAACATTGTTAATATGGCCAGGAGGGCAAATAGACTAACTGCTTTAATCGCTAGTGCAGAAGCATATTTCAGCTAATTTATTTTTAAGAGCAGTGATGCAATTGGAAGTTAGCCCAGTTCTGAGTTTAGTGATATTCTTTCATATTTGGAAGGTGTCTATCTAGCCTAATAAATTCTAATAACTCTCTAAGCATAAAGAAAAATAGATCACTAGGGAATAAAAAAAGGTCATTACTATAATAATAATAAAAAAAAAAAAACAACCAAGCACTTAGAGCTCTAGGAGTTCCGGTAATGCAAAGTGGAAACTGAAAAGAGTTTCTGCTGAAATTGAAAGCAGAACATTTTGAAGAATTGGGGGCAGTCAATTCTAGTATGCTTTATGTGTAACAAATAATTGGCTCTTGTATCATCTCACCAACCAGCCCCTATCCTTTGTTATTAAAGGAGGAAAAAAGAACCCCATTTCTTCTAAGTCATTCTGCTCTGTGGCTGTCACTTCCCATCATATCTTATGACTACTTTTTCTACAAATACTACTGAGTTTTCTTCTCAGTTCCTTTCAGAAGATAAGTCATTGCATTAACCACTAAGTCCTGTTGCTAGAGACAGCCAGTAGACATATGTCCATTTTAAGAAATTGAAATTTTATTTGCCAACCTTGGAAAAGAGAGAGTGTATGAATGACAAAGTGGTTCCAAGATTCTTAATCCTGGAAAACTATATGATTGGAAACATCCTAATAATTCCAGTGATTTTACAGGCTATTATTTTGCTTAAAGTGCTAGGTATTTAAATTTTTAATATTTGTGGGTTTATTATTTATAGTCTTGAGGATTTAATTTTTGAAGTGCAGTAATGTAAGAGTTATCCAGGGGCATACTAAAGCAAGTCTCTTAAAAATGCAAGTGAGGAAAGGAAAGGAATATCCTTTAATGACTCACTTCTTTTGCACCTCAAATCCTCTGCTGAGGAAGTTGGACAGGCTCAGTGGAGATATCACTACATCCTATCTAATGGAAAAATTTGTCATGTGATTTATAAGCAAAACACAGGCTGTTCCTAATGCCTTAATCACTGGTGACCAAGGAGAAAGGCACTACATTATTGTTACTTTTTCACGTGTTTGCAGGAAGGGGTTGCGTGCAGGTTCTTGTCCAGTACCACTGCACGAGGCTTGCTGATCATCTCAGGTAGATGCACTGAATATAAAACAGGTCTGACAAATTGTATCTGATAAGCATCATGTTGTCATCCAGTTCAATCTTTCTTCCTGTCAGAAGGATCTATGTGAGTAGCCTAATACAGGTGTCAGTTATTCACGCTGAAGGATGATAAAATATTGAAGTATAAATATAATTAAGTTTTAGCAGTTTTTTTCCACCTGCATTGAACAGTAATTCCTTTCATTAGCTTTCTCTGACCCATAAAGAGTTAGCTGGATATTTTAGTGAGTTGATGATCTCATTAAAATTCACTAGTCTTTTTTTTTTTCTTTTTATTCCTTTAGATTCAGCTTTCCAAAATTGGACCACCTTTTATCATCAAGAGCCAGCCTGTTTCTAAACCAGAACCTCGAGTTTCCAAGTACATCAGTCAGCAGTGGAGAAACACTGGGCTAGAACTCTGGCAGATATCAAAGCAAGAGCTCAGCAAGCAAGAGCCAAAGAGAAGCTGCAGCTGCAGCAGCCGTGGCAGCAGCTGCAGCATAGTCTCTGGCGCAATGGGGACCCCATGCGAAGTGAAAGACAAGAACGCTGGCACACATCAAGGAGCAAACAAAGGCAAGCTATTTGCAAAGCATCAAGCCAGAGCTCATTTACTCCAGACTAATAAAGAATCAAAGTCACAGTTCAGCTCAAAGGAAAGTAGTACTCATCTCTGGAGATACCAACGACTACTGACACAAAGATTGAAGGTTCTACTGGTGTCATTATAGTTAATCCTAACTGCAGGTCTAGCACAAGCCCAAAAAAGTCTCCTCACACCGTGAGACTACCACTTTATTGCAGCAGTCCCTTAACACAGCTACATTACCAAAACTGCTACTGAGATATCTGTGCACAGTTCTGAAGAAAATATACCTGTGCCACAATTGTGTGAGAAAATTATTTATCTACCTCTACTGAAAGTAACAGTGTGCCAGTGCTTTGTAATAAAGTTCAGTCTCTGGTGTGTTTGCAGCACAGCTATGTCAGGAGCATTATAGAAAACTTTCTTTTGCAAGTTCTGTTGATAAATCCCTGTGTTAATGTCTGTTGACAGCGCAAACACAGCAATTTCAGCCTGTAATATAAATATGCTGAAAAACCTACTCCAATGGGGCTGATACTCCATGGCATAACTGTTGGACCAAAAATGTATTGATAAACAGTAATGTACCAGTCTCCAATAGACAACACAGTCTTATCAAACGCCATCGATGACAAAAGGTTGCCAGTACCCAGTAGCAATGTGAATAATGCAGTCTCCGGTCATTATGCCACTGTGCCAGCTTCATCTATTGCAAGTAACTTGCCAAATCATCTCTCTGGTAGTTCTGTACTGATTCCCCCAGTGGGGGCTACCAACAGATTTCCTTCTGATAAGATAGCCATAACCGGGTGTAGCGAGCAGAGCGCTGTCTCCATCCACACTACCGTCAGGTCAGCTTTAAGTTGCAATGAGGCCCTTGCAGCAGCAGATTCTGTTGCAAGGCCACCCATTTCAATGTTTACTGGTAACATGGTGACAATAAGCTCTTATGATAATGCTACTAAACTGAATGCTGATCTCTTAGAAAAAAGCTCTGGAGCACGAAACCGGATGGATCTCTCTGGTAAATCTCATCCACTGAACTTTACGCAAACTGCCATGAACAGGTCTATACCTTGTAAAGTCATTGTTGACCACACTACAAACCAGAATTCCAGTCTGTCACTTTCTTCCTCTATTGAGAACACAGAGAACAGCATTGACCTGCAGAGCAGACCTGTAAGGACAGAATCTGCCTTACAAAGTATAGCCTGTCCTCAGGTGTCTGTCATAAGCAGGCCCGAAGTAGTTGCTAATGAAAACCTTGAGCACAGTTCCAGCTTTATTGCCATTACAGCAAAGCAGGACAGCAAAAACTTGCAGGCAGGTTGTTCAAGTCTTCGAGAAGTGCCTCTTGCTCCTCAAGATAAATTAATTGAGGTGGTTACTACAAGCCAAGGCTTTGCTGAGCAACTAAGAGGTCCTTCAGCACTGAAAAATGAAGCCAATGCTGCCTGTGCCAATCAGTATAACACTAACAACAGAATTTGTTGGCGTGATGAGGAGGCAATGAATACAGACCACCCAGTGGTCAGCCATCTTACCTCTGGTAAGCATAAGGAATACGCAGAGCAAAACTGCTTGAAAAATGTCAAAAGTGAACCTTCCAGTTACACACAAATGTCAGAACTGCAATCCAGGAGTCTTTTGACAAGCATTGCTGTTCCTGTTAAATCGGAAACTAATGAGTCTGACAAGTGCTTCAGGATGGACACCGAGGATTTTACAGGACCTGAAATGCCTGCCCAGACTGCAGAAATAGGCTCAAGTGTGCAGCCATCACAGACCTCCAAGACATCCATCGCGGACTCCATGGAAGACTCCCTGTCCCTAACGACGGAAACCCTGAAGAGAGTTACGACTGCCGGGGGCTCTAGCTGTCGCTTGTCGTCAGTGGAGGCCAACAATCCCTTAGTGACACAGTTACTGCAAGGCAATCTGCCTTTAGAAAAAGTGCTGCCGCAGCCCAGATCAGGAGCCAAACTAGAAATTAACAGGCTTCCCTTGCCTTTGCAAACTACCTCAGTATGTAAAACAGTAGTGGCTGAGAGAAATATTGCTGAACATGCTTCCAACTCTCCTAATCCAGATGGTAAAGGATTTACAGCAGGCAGCATGGCCCCGCTACAAATCAGAAAGCGTGAAAACCATCCGAAAAAGAGGATGGCCAGGACTATAGGGGAACATGCTCAAATTAAATGTGAGCCTGGGAAGGTGTCAATGGACACAGATGTTAAAGTGGCTCCTTGTGTAATTAGTTCCAGCATGAATCAGCTAGGGCATGGACAGCCATTTAAGCAGGAGTGGCTTAACAAACATGCCATTCAGAGCCGGATCGCTCACAGTCCAGAGATCAAGCAGCAGAAGAGACCGTTGCCTTCATGCAGTTTCCAGCAGAGCTTATTTCACATTGATAAAAATGGCAGCTTTCATGCAGAAGCGAGTACCTCACATAGACAGCATTTTTACCAAATGTCCATGGCTGCAAGAGGCCCCATTCCTACAGCAGCTTTGTTGCAAACTACTTCAAAAGGCCCACCTGGCTGCAACACATTTGCTTTTAGTAGACACCTGGAACAGAAGGGTTTGGGAGACATGAATATTTCTACAGCAGCTCACCAGCTGAGGCTAGGAAGTGTGTTTTCCCCTAATATTCAAATTAAGGAAGGTGATGACATTGCCAGTGCCTCTCAGACTCTGCAGAGTAAAACATTAGCGCATCCCCCTGCCTCCCCTCCACCCCTGCCACCTCCTCCCCCTCCTCACCCAAATGCAGAAGTCCCCTCTGATCAAAAACAACCGACAGTTACTATGGAAACCACTAAAAGACTTAGTTGGCCTCAGCCAGCAAGCATCTGTAGCAATATAAAATCTGAACCTATTTCTTTTGAGGAAGGTTTAAGCAGCAGCTGCGAACTGGGCATGAAACAAGCTTCCTATGATCAGAACGAAGTGAAAGAACAGTTAAAAGCGTTTGCATTAAAAAATGCAGACTTCTCTTCCTATTTACTTTCTGAGCCGCAGAAGCCTTTTACCCAACTTGCTGCTCAGAAAATACAGACGCAGCACCCACAGCAGCAGCAGCAGCAGCAGCTCTGTGGAAATTACCCAACAATACACTTTGGTAGCACAAGTTTCAAAAGGGCAGCATCTGCAATTGAGAAATCGATTGGGATTTTAGGAAGTGGTTCAAACACTGCCACGGGCCTGTCTAACCAGAACGCGCAGATCCCGGTTCAGAAATTTGCTGACAGCAGCAACGCCGATGAGCTGGAACTGAAATGCTCCTGCAGGCTGAAAGCCATGATCGTGTGCAAAGGCTGCGGAGCCTTCTGTCATGATGACTGCATAGGGCCTTCCAAACTGTGTGTAGCTTGTCTGGTGGTGCGGTAGGAGCTGAGTCAAAGATGCAGTATCCCTTATCAACATGGGAGAGCAGGACAAAGGAACAGAGAAATTGGAACAGTTTAGGCCACTAATGGTTTGCAATTAGTGGATTGATTTTTTTTTTTTTTTTTTTTTTTTACTGTTTTGTTTTTTTTTTTTTCTTCAATGTGGTGCTTTCAGAAGTTAGTTATTCTGCCTGAGTGCCATTTTCTGGGAAGAAGAGGAAACCTGTAGAAGTAGTTTAAAAAAAAAGATAGCCTTGTTACTGAAGCGTCTATGAGCTCTCTTGTTGTGCTTAAAAACAAAGAAGAAAAATGCATTAATGCATGTCATTCATAGCTTCTATTTATTTGCACAAAGTGCAGCACATTTTTTCTCCACTGTTTGATAGTTGATATGAGCTACAGGTTAAAGATCAGTGGAAGAATAACACTGTAAGAAGTGGAGTAACTATGCAGAATGAATAACACACTGAATAGCAACTGGTGTGAGTGGGGTAGTGGCAAAGTGCGGGGTGCCGACCATCGTAGCTTCTAAGTCAGTTTGCAGTCTTTCTGCTGAAAGGACTGTTTTCTTCAATTGACTTTCACTATCTAGAGCTAAAATATAATCACTTCACCTAACAAACGAAACTTAAAAGAGGAATTTAGATTGTTAGAGAAGTTTCCCAATGTGCCTGCCAGGGACTGTGGAACTCAAACCTTACTCATCATCTCTTCTTTGTTGATTCCTTGAGAAAGATTTGTATATGTGATGAGTTAGTGGGACCAACACTGGAAACACATTGGCTTCAGTAGAGTCTGGAGAAAGTAACTTCTCTGCTGGAGATTAGAAACTTCTTTTCTCTTCCTGTTTCTCATCCAAATGATCTTCATTTGTATTTGTCTCTCTAATCAGGTTTGTCAGTCCCAAATATATATAAAAATAATGTCAGATATAGGTCAATGGTTCTTGAGGTTGTAGCCTTTCTGTGGCCTAAAAATGATGCATTCCTGTGATGAATGAATAAGGAAAGATTTTAATTGCATATTGGTTGAATGTTGGTTTATAATTTCTTTTTCCTCTTATGTGAGTTATTCTATTTAAATAACATCTGAGAGTTTTGCCATTTAAAGTAATTCTTAGAAGTACTTAAAACACTGACTTTTTTTTTTTTCTCAGAGGAAGTCATACCCCTTTTAGAAATTTGGAAGCAAAATGTGTTTTTAAAAGGGATACTGCATCTTTAAAGCAACCTTCGGTAGTTATCCAGTACTGTATTTACATTCAGGACTATAGCTGCATTCCAGATGTGCTAGCCACCATAACAGCAGAAAAGAAAAACGGTGATTTTGGAGTCCTATTCACCTAAAAGGAAAATATTATAAAGGGATAAAGCACATGCAGTTGCTGGGGAGATGAAAGCACCTTGGGTTTTTCTTTACTCCCACTTCAAGAACACAACACGTGGAGTTCAAGTCATCCGTCTGCCAATATGTAGTTGGGTCTGCCCAAATGTCAGCATCAAGAGGAACATTTTTTTTTTACCATCACAGCAGAACCTCACTAATCCAACGACCTTACAGCCTGCCCAAGAAAACTGATTTTCCTTGTACAGTTTTAAGACAGCTGTGTAGTAGGAATGTGTGAGATGTAAGACTACTTGGTTTCATCGTGCAGTAAGCTGCTGCATTCTGAAGTACTAATGTGAATGATAAAGCCACATTTAGGAAATGAAAATTATGCTATATTTTAAAGCATACATTTTTTATCTGATCTTTGTTTGTGTACTTTTCATCAGCTGTAACTGGTCTCCCTGACTCGGGGGCATATTAGTGAGGTTCTGCTGAATGAAGGAACCATATTTATTTTCTTGTGGGACCATTTTCACAAACATGATAAATACCGTTTGTTGTCTTAAAAGTGAGCTGGAATATCTACAACATACATTCCTGTCATAGGAAGCTCTATGGTGCACCTTGATGTTCTCTTTTATTGTAATTAGCAACATATCAATATTATTTTTGACACTGTGTGGTACAAAGGCCATTTGTAATAACTAACAAATTTGTTGCTGATACAATAATACTTTTTTTTTTTTTTTTTTCCTAAAAAGTGCTCCTTAATATGGCATGTGAACTAAGGAACAGCTTCTCAGCACTTTCAGGTCTTCTGGTAGGAAAATAAGCCAGCCAAGCAAAAACCTAAAAGTAATCAAGTGAAAATTAGCATCCACTGCTATGCCAGCTGCTGGCGAAACAGCGACTGAACAATACTCATGAGTAAGCATGAGTGTAGTCAGTTAATGTATATCAGATTCATAGTTGAGGAGCCTTTGTATTGGAATTGTATTGAATTGTATTTATACTTGGTAGAGCTAGGATCTTCTAATTAAAAAAAAAAATAAAAAAAGAAAGCAACCAGTCTTAGACTTCTATTTACCTATGTTTATATAAGCCTGCTGGGAATCCTTATTTCTAGCTCAGGTTTTCCTGTCCACAGCACATAAGTCAATATTTGTTTGTACTTGCATCTTGAAATAGTTCTTGTATTGACTGACATAATACAGAAATAAATCCCGGACACAACATAGTTTTCCTTTGTTCAAAGGGTAAGAGTGTGACTAATGTGGTAGGACACTCATTCATGTCATACTGTCATTTTTGTATCAGGATTGCAACTTGCATGTGTGAGGACATGATAAAATGTATTTAAAATGGCATTAGACTGGATGGTGCTATGTTACATTACACAACCAACCAAACTCTTCCGTAGTGCAGTTCCAATCCTTCCATTGTTGAGTCATTGGAATTGCACTAGGAATAAATTCAAGCAATTAGTTAGCAACAGTGGTGAAGTGTTGTTATGGATTAGGTTTAGGGTATGAAAATACTCAAAAGCAACCGCGGTGATGTGAGAGCCTGGTTGGATCCTAGCGTGACTGAAAACCTTACATGGATTTTGGTATCACACAAATGTTTAGGGGAGAGTGACCCTAGGCCTTTGCTAAGAACACAGTCACATTTAGAGATTAATTTTGAATTACTCCTTTTTTTTGTTGTTTGATTGTTCAGGTTTCAGGCTCAATGTCATCGTGTTTTCTAATGACCATGCCATTTGCACCGTGGGTTGTTAATAGTTTATGCACTGAAAAGTGGTGAAAGAATTACTTAAGAACACACTGCTCTGTGTTTGTGTGTACGTACGTATGTGTCCCAGTGTCCAGCATGTATAATTTACCTTTTTTTTTTTTTTTTTAATCTCCAGAATTGTCCCCCTACTCCTACCCCTGGAGCAGCACTTTTGGGTGAGAGGGAGAAACACTTTTTTCTTTCCTCCCTCTTTATTGTTTTAATTGCATACCTGTGAGATATGCAGATAACGTTAGGGCATTTGCAGTGAGTGTGTTTGTGTGTTTCTGTTCTGAAATAACTTTCCAAGCAGAAACTCCCTTTGAAATAATGTTAAAAAAAATAGTTAAGAAATGGTGAACTGGATGCTCCCTGTTTGCATTTTATTTATCTGCTGAGATCTAGTACATGAAATAGCATTTAAAAGACAAAAATAAAGGTTGAGCCATAAAGCGAAAGGTATATTCTCTGTACTATAGACTTTCTTCTTGAGGGTGGTGCATGTTGTCAGGGTAAGCTACAGAACGTGCAGCTGGTTTTTCAGGGCCCTGCAATTCCTTGCACAGTTTTTAAGCTGGTGCATATGGTGCTTTATAATGCAATTTCTGAAGTAAAATTACCTTATGCTGCACCCCCTTCCCCTTATGAACACACGCACAATTTCAGAATCGTTCTTGTAGCCTCTGGTTTAGCAGTTTCTCCAAGGTGTGGTGAAGTACCAGGATAAACACTCGAGATGAGCTGAGAAGTGTCACCAAAAGGGATCATTTTAGCTGACGCACATGAAGGGCCCTGCCCTGAACCCTGAATGACTTCTGCAGTGTCCTGGCAGCAGCGCAGTGGCTCATCTTCCGTGCCTCTGCAGAACACTGTGGGGGGAAGCGGCGAAATATTCAGTGGCTTTATCATGGACCTGTGTAGCTAAATGTTTCTGAATCTATGAAATCCTGTTGTCTTCGGTCATCATGCTTTGTCACTGTAAAACCAACGAAAAGGAAAAAAAAAAAAAAAATTTTTTTAGTCTAATTTAAGGAGCTGCTTCTTTTATAGCACATAATATTTCGCTTTGTACTATATTTGATAGTTAAAGAATAATTTAGTCCGTAGAATAACTTTGTTGTATTTGTACTGTTCATGAATGTTACAAGAAAAGTGCTTTACTTTGTTGCCATAATTCTCTTGTACTGCTGTAAAATATTTTTTCTGCTTTATGGAAACTTAACTTGGTTCACATTTTCAGTACAGGGTTTTTTGTGTGTATGTATTTTTTTTTTTTTTGTCAGTATTCTGAATGTTTACATCTGTTCAACATTAGCCATTCTATGCCTTTATAGGGCAGTATTACTCCTGCAGTATAACAGCAACGTGAAATACACTCGTACCTATCATGCATGAGAAACACAGATTTATTGGGGAGATCCCTAATGTGCATAGATACTTTTTCTATCCGCATTCAGTGAAGTAAATACCCTCCTTCAGTCCTCTACCAAAGAAAATGTTATTCCTACAGGACAAGCTTGGAAAGTGGTTCTCTGAATTTTCAGAAGGGGGTGTAGTTGGTTTCAGCAAGATTGCTACAGTTTAATGCTGTTATGCTTTGCTTTGTTACTCCACCAGATGTAACTGGGTGAAACAAGCATTTTAGCAATTTTTTGTGTTTCAAGACAGTGTTTTGTTTAGAATTCAGGGATCATGCTTTCTTTAATGGTGCTGTTTGTTTTATTATTTTTTTTTTAAGAAAACAACCTTTTGTTGCCTACAGAAATGACCATTCACAAAACCATAAATTAAATAAAATAATTTGTCTTCATAATGTTTCTCCCTTTCCTTTCCCCCTTCCCTGTCCCTTGAAAATAACTTGGGCTTCAATATTAAAATATTCTGGAAAAAAAATAAAGAGATAAAATAATATTTGTCATTTGTTTATTTATTTTAAGTTCAGTGCCTTAGGCAGGAGATCCTCCTTGTGCACGTCCGTTGTATGTACAGGTTGATGAACTAGAAATGTGAGAGAGAAATCAGCCTTTTGTAAAGGATTTTTCAGTTTCAATGATGTAAGGCATCGTTTGGACCACTTCTGAGGTAATTTGAGTATTAACCATCTCATACTAGTAAAATAAAACTAAGTGTTGTAGTTGTTTAAGTAGAATAGTTTGTGGATGAAAGTGATTTTATTACTTTGGCTACATACACGTTTATGCTGGGTGTGTTTTAGTGCATTGCCTGTCTCTGGAACCCTGTCCAGAACATCCTTAACAACAGCAACCATCCCAGCATGAGCTTCCCTGATTTCCCATTCCTACAGCAGAAGAAATTTAGTGTCCATAGTGCATGAAAGACAACCAGTCCAAGTTATATTCCTCAAAACAGTTATTTCTTCAGGTCTGGAAGGCCTTCCCGAAATGGACATTTATATGCCATTATATTAATATGTAAAAAACCGCACCATTTTCACCATGTTATTCTGCAAAAAGAGCTTTGAGTACTGATGGTGAGGGTGCAAAATATTGCAGGATGAGCAACAAACAGCTTTTTCACAAGCCTGCTCGGATATCTCGGAATTAAACACCATCTTTTGTCCAGCCTCCTGTCATTATTATTTCAGATGTGATACCATCTGAGAGTCTTGTTAGCAGCAGATGACAGCCCTGTCTGCCAAAATCTGTCCAAATGCAGAAAGAAGGTAATATAATTTATTATTAGTAATTTATAATTCAGTGACCCTTTTTTAATATACAGTACCCACCTAGCAAACTCCCTCAACATCTAGTGTCATGCAGATAATTTAACTTAGTTTGTTCTGATTAGAATTTTTTAATTTTTTTTTTTTCATGGGCCTGTGCCAAAGCCAGGACCAGCTCTGCTTCTGGCAGTAACAGCTTTTTTTCAAAATTATTTTATTTTTCATCTAAGCGATGCAATGTAAAAATTTTGTTAAAGCTGTACTAGCTAAATATTAACTTTTGTCCTTTCCCTAATTTTAAACCTGTGAAACAATTTTATGCAATTTTATTCAATTTTTAAAAATTCAGTTTTCCGGCGGGTTTTGCTAAGGAACTTGTTAGTGCTGCTGAGAGAAGCCTTGTGCTTGCTTTTGTGTCGGTGTGCTGTCTCTGCCTGGGCGAGCCCAGCCTTTCCCAGGCGGTTCAGCCGGCAGATGGCATCAGGAGAAAACAGGCTGCCCTGGTCTGCGAGCGCTCCTGTCCCCGGCAGGAGTGCACAGCTCGGGGAAAGCCAGCCGCGAACGCAGAGCGCTTCTGGGTTCGTCTTCTTTCGTGCAGAGCTTTAGCTGTAGTGAAAACAAGCCTGCCTCTCCCCTCCCCAGTCCTGGAACTTGGCTTTCGGTAGCAATGATGCACCGAAGCTCACATCATCCTGTCCTGCTCTTGGCACTGTCTGAGCCGTGCAGTCTGGAGTTGAAGTACTGATACACTGGAAAAAATTCTTCCCCAGGCCAGAGACAGAGCTTTTTTTCTTTCCCACCCCGAAATTTCCTTTGTCACTTGTGGATGAAGAGCAGCAGAACAAAGCTCTTTGTGTTGAGGTGCTGCACAGAATATAATGTGAAGGTATTGCCACAGCTTGGTGTGCAGAGGGTGTGCTGTTACCAAGCCTGGCCTTCGTGGGATACCAGGACTTGCAATGGAATGACCATCAATGTGCAGTCACAGAATAGTTCAGGTTGGAAGGAATCTCAAAGACCGTCCAGTTCAACTCCCCTGCCATGGGCAGGAATACCTTCCACCAGACCAGGTTGCTCAAAGCCACATCAGCCTGACCTTGAACACTTCCAGGAACTGGGCATCCACAGCTTTCCTGGGCAATCTGTTCCAGTATCCCACCACCTTCACAGTAGAGAATTTCTTGTTCGTATCTAATCTAAACCTGCCTAAATCTAATCTAAACCTATTCAGTTAAAATACCTAAGAGCTCCACTACCTTGGAGACAGCTTTCCATGCTAAGGAAGGTAGACAGTCACAGGTTACCTGCTGGTAACTCCTAGAGTACATTATTTGTATGGTTGGGTTTTTATAGAAACTGAGCTAGACATAGAAATAAAGCCACATTCATTGAGATAATTCAGGAACCTGGACTTTTGCACACTGGAAATACATAGGAGTCACTGATAAGAGAAGCTTGTATCTCAATTAAATGTCAGGCACTTGCTTTTAAATATTGAAAGTTCATGCTCAGAGCTTGGGAGATGCCTCTCTTTTCACCAGTGAATTAAGAAATATCAGTGATGATAGCAGTTGTTTCACCTATTCATGGGGGCAAAATACCTGGATTGTACTTTATGGAAGCTGATGACACAGAAAAAAATGTGAATTTCTATGTACAGGTCACGTTTCTGTTCTGTGTCTTTTGTCTTGACTTTGTAGAGCTTGGTTCATGCATCAGTTTTATCTCCATGTCTTTCCAACAAGATCTGAACTTTCTTCCAGTATCTCTGGCATCTTCATGCATCTGCCAGCAGGGCAGAGAATATCCCACATAGAAAAAAACAGATTTGGAAATACACTGATTACACTGGATAGTTGGCTTCTGTTATTAAGAAATCATTGCTATGTTGAGAAAATAAATGACGATATCAATATAAAGGGGGGGATGTGAGGGGGGTTTTAAATTGCTTTAGTCTTATTTGCTGTAGTCTTATTTGCTGTAGTCTTATTGCTTCTGATTTCCAACTGCTTAGATCCATTCAGCAAATCACTTTTTCATTCCCCTTGATTGAGAATTCTCAGCCCAACATCTGTCATGCAGAATTTTTGCTACTGCTCTGTGCACTTCTGGCACTTTAAGGAGCAAATCTGGACAATAGTGGACAGACTTGTACACAGTGCCTTGATCTTCACTCATTTACCTCTGAATTGTGCAGGATAAAACGGAGTCCTTGGGAAAAATAATAGAACTAGCTGTGCAAATGCAGTAACAACACATATTCCTGGACCTCCTTTAGATTATTGAGTGGAAAAGTCCATGCCTCAGTTTTTTTAATAAGGGTGAGCAGGAGCTGACCTGTGGGAGTCAGAACAGACAATAGCCCCCTGTTCCATCCAAAAGTGAGCTTTTACAGTTCAGCAAGTCCAAAGTGTCCTCAGAATATTAGGAAAGCAGAACCAACAAAGATAAAATCATAGAATTTTTTAAGGTTGGAAAATATCTGTAAGTTCATCCAGTCCAGCTCAGTGTCAGCCTAGTCTGTCACAGGAAAGAATCATGGATAAGGAGATAGAGAAAAAGAAGCTTACTTGCATTTTTGAAACAAATGATCCTGCCAATTGTTTTGATTTTTCAGTATCTGCAGAATTGCAAGAATTAAGAACATCTTTTGTAGCTCTAAACTCAGAGAGCAATTGGAATATTTAAGGAAAAAAAAGTCCACAGCTAGTTGATAGGATAAAATGATGAAAATTAATGGCTAGTTTCTTAAAAACTGTGGTTGAAGATATTTTTTTCTGGTTATAAAATTTAAGTTACTGTATGATCAACATTTTTTCAAATTAATGGCCTTTGTTTCAATTTCCTAAAATAGGAATTTCAGAACATTAGTTTCCTGGTTATAAAATTACTTGCTTGCACTGCCACACAAGTCTTAATTATTTTCTTCATTGTGTAGGACAGCTCAAAAAGTAACCCAGAAATACATTCAGTGTCACCTATTTCAGATAAGTACGTCATGTTGCCTAGAACGAATTAATCTAAGTTGGAGGGGAAATCGCCATTTGTCTTTTCGGTTCCTTCAAAATCAGGTGAAAGGGCAGTGAAGATAGCTATGGATTCAAAGGATTTTGAAGAGTATTACTGGATTTGAGGAAGGTACCTGCTCCGTTCTGCATCTTCTAAATTTTTGGAGAAATAATGTCAAGACCTTTATGAAGTATGTAGGTGACAGCAAAGAGGAATTATATGTACAGTGGTGCCAGTGGTGCTTGAATACTTAATAAAAAAGGATTTAGGGAAACTTTGGCAGTAAATTAAATAACTCCTGTGAGGAATAGAAAGAAATATGTGTGGGGTGTCAATCACAAGGGGTTCTTCTCTCTGGCATCTGATGAAGGTGACATGGTTACAAAAATAAAAAGATTAAGGACAACTGGAGCAGAGCAAAGCATTAGAAAAGTGGGCTATGAAGTACTTTTAAATCAGGATTAAGTATTACAGAATTTCTTCTGCTGCAAAAAGAAGGCTGATTTTATTCTCATAATTTAGAACCTAAGAAATTGGATTGCCAGAAGTCCGAAGGCCAGCTTGTCCCTGGTGCTTCTCAGTAGTCTCACACTGCTGAGGGTGGTGCTGGTGATGAAGGTCTGCTTCACCCACCCTGCATGGCCTTCATTCATGGACACAGTTTGTTTCAGTGCTTCACTGTTCTTACAATTAGAGGGCTTATCCTAATGTTTAACCTAGATCTTCCTTGTTGTTTTTTAAGCCCATTTAGTCTTATCTACTCTTCACTGACATGGAAAATACCTTCTTCCTATACTCTCTCCAGCAGTCTATTAGATATCTATGTTCATTTTTCTCTCTTGTTTTTCCATTGTTTAATTTAAATAATCCTGATAATCAGCCTTTCATTATAAATCATGTTTTCCAGACTCCTATCATTTTCACTGATATTCTGAGGCCTCCCTCCTGTTAGTTCAAGTTCTTCCTGTTTTCAGATCCCAAGAGTGAACACATTATCTCAGTTTGAGGCTGAGCAGAAAGGTGGGACTGGTCTGCATGCCCTAGAGGTTAAAATGTACCCTGTGTCCTACATCAGTGTTTGGTTTGTCAATAACCTGTTTGACTTGGCCCAGTAACCCCTTGCATCCTTTTTGGTAAAGCCGCTTTTAGCTGCTTCTTCCCCATATTTGAAGAATTGTTTCTAAGTATCGAATATTCAATTTGTCACTACTTAGTTATATTGTAAGCTTTTAAAACATAACTTGGACTTGTCCAAATAATTTTAAAATCCAGTCCTATGTCTCAAGAAGCGTACAGTATTTCCCAGGTAGGTATCATCTGCAAATTTGGAAGAGGACCATGCTATCACAGGATATATGACAGGGCCCTCAGTAAGTCATCAAGCCCCAGTCTTCTGCTCAGATTTTGGTATCCCATCACTCATCTCATTGACTAAAATGCTGCAAGGGGCTGGAGCCAAGCCAGAACTGACTCTGCTGCAGTTGCTGCTATGACTGTGTAAGAATGGTTTTCCACCATTTTTGACTAATTGGTTAACAGTCTTGTCTAGACCTTATTTTTCTGGTTTACTTATGAAAATATCATGGAAATAATGCTAAAAGCTTTACTGGAATTTAAATGTGAGATCTGCTGCTCTTAAGTCCACAAAGCCTATTTCTCTGTCAGGGAGGGAAATTAGATTTGGTTGGCTCAGCTTCTTCTTGACCAATTCATATTGACCACAGCAGGTTTGTTTTTTTTTTCATCTTTGAGGGTGCTTATAAACCATTGAGTTGTGCTATTACTCTTCTAGGGAATGAAATTAAATCTAATGATACTAATTCCCTGTGGCTCCTTCTGTTTTTTTTTGAAATCTAGGTGGTTATTATGTTCATCCTTTGCCAGTTTTCCCTGCATCACCTGATTTCACAGGTGCTGGAAGAGAAGTCCTGGTGGCCCTGTGGCAGAATCAGCCCCACTTCAAGTGCTACCCAGGGACAGTCCTGGTGCCCAAATCAGTATAAAACGTATAGCTCATAGATGTTCCCTCTAACTAATTTCAGACCGAGATGTACCCTTTTCTCTCTGGTGCCAATTATGCTAATTATCTGATAATAATATTTTTAGGGACGGTTTTCCCTCTCCTTTAAGTAACTGACCAGATGGCACTTTGCTGTACTTCTCAACTGCTGATGTCCAGCAAGAATGCCTTTTTTTTGTTGTTTTTTTTTAATGTCCTTTCCTGATCAAACTTACCTTTTTTGTTTGGCATTTCTAATTTTACCATTACAGGCTTGTACTGTAGATTATCACTTTTTGTGTACTACTTTTCCTCAAGTAAAGAAGTGGTCCAGAAGAGGAAACATTGTTAAAAAAAGCTATCCTCTGGCTATCACTTATCACTTCTCTGCAGTAAAAATTGACTTGCTTCTTCAAAACCTTGTTTGAACTGAAAAAGAAACACCATAAAAATTTGTGGCAATCCTAACCCATCAAGTAATTTTAAGCTAAATATTATAATACCTCCCAACCATTATTGAAATTTTTAAAATTTAAAAGGTAAAACTGATTTCAAGGTTCAAGATCAATAATATATAATACACAAGAGAGGAACTATGATGTTCAGATCATAAAGACAAACTATGAAAAAAATAGGACCTCGACACAGAATATTTTTTTTTAAGAAGATAAAGCTAGTCCTGAAACAAAAAGAAGGGTCCATACTGAATATCAGAAAATGAGCTGTAATTCTAAGTACAGAAAAATGATAGAGAAATAGAAAGCATAGTGTCTGTTGGGTCTATGGCATGAAGAGCCTAAAGGATTAAATCCCTTTTATACATCATACAAAAATAATTTCAAAGGACTAATTCACCTGTCATAAACACTAAGTTAAAATTAGCTGCACTTCCTCACTTTCTTACACATTTTGCAGAATTTAGTATTTTTTGACTGGTTTTCTGTGGCTATACAGCTGGTAGTTATTTGCTCCAGTATTAGGAAGTGTAAATGGGTACCAGTTCACTATTTCAGGATTCTAAATCAACTTAATGTTCATTTTACTTGTGAATAGTTCTCTGTCGCTTGTCAAGAAGAAAGAATCTATTTCCTCCAATGTTAATATATGGTTTGGGGCTTCCTCATTCAGAAGCATTACATGTATGTGAAGTAAAGACGAGTTCAAAGCATGCACACAGAAAATAAAGAAAACCACTGGCATTATTTATGTTTTGATCATTTTTTTCCTAAAAATAGACCAAGATTTGTTTGGAACTGGAAAGCATATGCAGAAGGACCCCAAAGTTGAACATCCAGCCAACCAAAGTGCAGCAAAACCACTGCTGCAGTTGCTACTATCAGCCCTCTGCAGTGATGCCCCTCTGTCACTTTGCCAAGAAGGAGCTGTTGCAGAAAATAAGTAAATTCTCTATCATTTGACCAAGCAGGAGAGGTCTCAGCTTAGGCAGATGCAGGAGTGCAAAAAAAAAAAAATACTAATCAGACGTTTAGAAAGGTAAACATTCCTTGTTCATGCCTCAAAAATAATCTTTCTTCTGTTTGATGCAAAATGTTATTACAGAGTATGGGGTTCACACACAGAATTCCTCCTATCAAAATAGTAGGTTTATTATTGCTTAAATGATGGGGTTTTATTTTAGAAGTACTTGTTATTACACAATACCCTTTCCTTATATTTTAAAATTATTATTCCTATTTGTCTGTCTACTTGCAATCTAAAACTTACTAATGTACTTTATACTCATCCTCCTACTGAGAGTTGCATGAATTCACCGTATTCACACTGGAGCAACTGGTAATGAAGCAGAGTTATGTAGCACAAGCACATAAAGTGTCCCAAAATACGTGGGTGGGGTAGTCATGATTCCTTCTTAATTACACATGCATTTGTGTGTGTTACACATGTAAGTTTCATTGTAATTATGAAGTATATCTGCCAAAGACTTTTCTGCTGAAATTATTGTCCCCATAGGCAGGAGGACCTTGCCCTGCAGTCAGTGTGGACAGCAGGCCATACCAACTAAACTCCTGACATCTGGGAATATTTGTGAGCTCCAAGGCCAGCTGGCAGAGCTAGCACTGGGACTTTCCTGGAATGGTGCTTCTTGGCAGCAGAACCACAGCAGAAGTTGTTCCTACAGTGTATTAGTAGGCATGACTGTGTTTAGTTGCTAAAAAAAGTCCCGGACACTTCTTAATTTACAGTCACAGAAGAAGCCCAGGTGTCTGTCAAGATGTACAGGGTTTATTTCCTGTACTTGAGTTGCTTAGGTCACATGTGAAGGCTCAAGCAGACAAGGAGTCTGAGGTGTATCACTGTTTCAGGCATTTCTTAATCGTCAGGGAATGTGGGCATATCCGAATTGCTGTGTGTGCACTGGAGACACACTTTTTGCCTGAAAATTTCAGGCAGTAGTATCATAACCCTAAGAGGGGGGCTGAGTCTATGCAAAGAGTTGTTTTAACTTTTGATGTTACTCTTCCTTCTATCATTTGCTACTGTGCTTTGCTGAAAAGCTGTTATGTCTAAGATTAACATGGTTGCAGATTTTACTCATGATCTCCTTATTGTTGTGTTTCTCGTTTTTTCCTCGTTCAACAGCTTAACAAGCTTATGTTCTCAAGAGGAAAATACAGATGTAGCTCACTTATACTGTTTGGCTCAGCATTACACATCTAGCACCTCAACTTTATTTCAGTATAATCTGCTTCTTTTCTTCTCTCTAAATATGCTGTGTTAGTCAACTGTATTTCTGAAAGCCAGAAGTTACTTCACAGAAGGCAGAAAGAAAAATTCTGATCTCTAATAGAGGCAAGAATTCCTTTCTCCAGTATTTACAAGACATTTTGGAATTTTCATTGTCTTTTGCCAAGTCTCAGTATTGTACTTTTACTCAGGCAAGAACATTCACAATGTCAACACTGTTTTTCATGATCTCTCCTCTGCCTCAGAAATATAAACTTTCTCCAGCTCCTCTTATAATCCTCTGATTGTAGTTCTTTCATACCTACTGTCCTTCTCATTTTACTGCTCTGACTTGTCCAGTGGTGCCGTGTCTCCTGCATATGCTGCCCTTGCTCTAATTTTTCTAGTTCCCTGGAGTTTTACTTGTTCAACACTTGTTTGCTACCAACCCTGGGATAAGCCTTGGAGACAGTGATGCTTATCTGCAAAGGATAGTGGAGACACAGTTGGATGTGTTTAAGATGGAGGGTGATTCTTTTATACATCCACAAGGCCAAAGATCTGCTTGGGGGAACCCCATGAGATACAGCTTTGGAAAAAAACAAGGGTCCAGGAGAACTGGATGATTTCCAAGGATGACTTATCTGAACTCAAGAGTGGCCCATCCCTACAAAAATGGAATCAAGCAAAGCCAGCAGTAGGAGGCCTGCATGAATGAATGAAGAACTCCTCTCATTGGGAATAAGGGTGTTATCTTTTCTTTCTAATTTCATCTTTCTAGCACAAGGACTCTCCTTTTCTCTTATATTTATTTTGGACTTTTCTCCCTGTTTTGGTCTGTGAATGTAATTCCTTAGGATAGGGCAGTGTGTAAAAACAAATGAAAATTTGTGTCTCAAAAAAATGTGGAAATGCTGTCACATGGAAAAATGCATGGAAAAATGGAGGAAAATTTCCTTCTAAAACTAAATTTTTATAATAATAAAGAAATAGTATTACTCATAATTATTAGTTATTATTTATAAATAGTAATATTGCTAGTAATGATTTATTATTGTCCTCTTTTTTTCACTATTTAGCTTTTGAACATCCTTCTTCTCTTGGCTTCTCAAGTATGAACTAGTGGGGAAAACCCACAAAAACTGTTTATGCAGTCTCACAAGTCCCAACATAATTCTTCTTAATCTTGGCTTATGTGAGCTGTGTGAAAAGATGAACCCAACCTATTTTTGCTGAAGGAACATTCAGTGAAGAAAGAAAAAGGAAGATTCTATTGGAGACCATCCTGTTCATACCGTGTCTGAATTTCCTCAAGACTCTGTTATTCAGGTTATAAAAGGCAATGGAGTTCCTGTCATGGGTATTGACTGATTTATCAGTCTTGATGACCAGGATTTACAACTAAATTACTTGTTCCCAAAACACCTGATGAAGACATTTGGTGATAAGAATTCCAAGGTTCACTTGATATGCTGACGAGGTAACTATGGGTAGAGCCCAGATGATATTTCCAGTAAAAACCATCCTTTTGAACACATTGTATACTATAGTCAAGAGAAGTAAGCCTGAATAATACTTCCTAAAAAACAATTAAAAAAAAAGTGTTTGTATGGGATTTCAAGTTTCTGCAATAATTCCTTCCTCTTTTCAATCCCTTGTCATTGTTTTGTGAGTGGTGACTGGACTTGAGGAAGTTATTTGCGTGGAGGGGAACATGTATAAAGTAACCTTTTGTTGGGCTAATTGTCCATATTTCTGTAGTCTGTGCTAAGGAATGTAACTGGCTTCTCAAGTCTGTTAAAGCATTTGGATTTAGGATTTTAGGATAAAAAACTTCTCAATATCACAAGTTGGAGTTCTGACCTCATTAAGAAATATCCAAAAGGAGAAATATTCTATTAGACTATTAGATTTATATATTCCTTTTCATTATTTTAATGACCTATACATTCCTAATATATCTAGTTTAATTAAAAATAAAAGTAGAGAGATTATTCTGGGAAGAAAATGCTAATTCTTTCCCTTTTGTTTGAAATATTTGACTAAATGTAGTTCCCCATTATTTAACTTTAAATGCAAATTGCACTTCGACGTGTAATTAACCTTATCTTTATTTTCATGCTGTACTTTCAAAAATGTAATTTGACTTTCAGGGAACTATGGTTTCACCACTGTTTTTGTACCTGCAATATGAACAGAAATTCATATTTTTCTTATGAAAACTGAGCAACAGCTTATTGAATAAACACAGCAAATATCAGTCCAAGTTAAAATTCACAAAAACACAGGCTGAGTTAAAAATTTCTTACTCTTATGTGGATAATTATCAAATTTAATAGACTGAGCTAACAAATTGGTGTATCTTTTTTCTGGCAATCAACAATCCCGATTTGATTCAAATTGGAATGTACATGGTATTAACTCCTTCTTTGGCATTTGTGCATATGCCACTAAACCCCACCAATTCAGGTGCCCAAAACTGATGAGTAACTTTGAAAACTCGGTAAGAATTTGCCAAATAGCTGTGAAATTACTACAAAAGTCTGAAGATAAAAGACTTTGAAGGTTCATAGTATCTAAATACTGAACATAGTTAAAGAAGTGACTTGAACACGGATTTTAATACATAATCCTATTTGTTGAAGGTGTAAAAAAATATATTGGCTAGAACCTAAACTGAGAAATTTAAAGTTATGTTTTTAGCAATGACAGGAGTCTGATAAACCTCTGCAAAGAGGTCCTGAAGCATCGAGAGTTGTGGGCAATTCCCCATCATCCATTGTATATTTTTAAGTCAAACATTTCACTAGATCTTATCTATTTCAATCATAACAACTGAAAACAGGTGTCAAGGTAAAACAGTCTCAAATGAGGGAATTTTTACTTCATTTAATGTCAATTAGCACCATCTCCTGATTCATGTATTTGGTGGGGGTTGTCATAAATGAGAAAGTAACTCTTTCCTTCCTGTTTCCCAGGCTTAAGGCAAACATCTCTACTTCTCTTACTAGCATCACCCTGCCTTGGGTTTGCTGTGAATTATCCTCAGCCCCTCCTTATTCATTCCATGGGTGCATGGGCAGGTCCTGCCCCTGATGCTTTCTTTCTGCTGTTTCTTGCTCATTTTCCCCCTGCTCCATGGCCACAGTCCCTAGGGGTGCTCCCAAGCTGCAGTCCCTTGAGCTGAGCCCATTCTGACACGCAGAGCACCTCCCCTCTCTGCCCCAAAATGTCTCCTTGCCTGTGTTCCTTTCCTGTGGCTCCTTCACGCATCTGATCTCCCAAGATCCTCTCCCTGAGTGCCCCCTGACCTCTGGAGATGCCGCCTTTTCCAAAGCACGTTGGAGCAGGGGCACCATGTGCTCCTTCAGCATTGAAGATTGCAGGCTCTGCGTTGCTCACACCGGTTTCAGAGCTGGCTGGACCTACCTGTTTCCTGCCTGGGGCGACTCGTGACCTTCTCCCTTGCAGCCCCCAGCTACCCAAATGCTGCCTATTGGCTCAGCACAGCAGCTAAGCTTTTCTTTTTCATATGTCAGTGCACCTCAGGCTTTATAATCAAAACCTTCTCCAGCCTGTGCCTAAAGCGAGGCAGAGCAGATGCCATTTTCAGAGTTCCAAAACAGCTCTTGTTATGTGGCTTATTCTGCCTAATATTTCCTGTTACCACAGAATAGTCATGTTTGGAAGTACCATATTCTTCTGATCTTATGAGAATTATTTTCAACTACTTTGTCATCTTGTTCCGTAATGACAAGAAAGCATATTCCATTTTGTCAAAAAAAAGGGATGTAAAAATGTGTATTTTCTCTGAAACTAAAGGAAACATTTCCATTTGCCTTCAATCATTTCCTATTTAGCGTGATTTCAGTCATTCAAGAATTCTTTGTTCAGTCTATAAAACTTCACTGATAAAGTGACACACTTGTAAAAGGTCCCATTTCAACAAGGCAGTTATGTCAGTATATAACTTTAAACATGTGCACTTAAGTCAGTCCTTTTTTTATCAGAAAAGCCCTTTTAAATGCCTGAAAAATAAAGTAGAAATTATGTTCTCTAAGTGTCTGAAATAGGCTCTTTTTTGAAACTCAAATGCTGCTTTTGCAATCTTTTTGCTCCTCTTTTGCAATCAACACTCCCATTGAGTACCATTAGGTGTCAAGATTTCGCCTTGAAACATAATGTGTCATTGGATTTTAGCAAACAAAACCACAAGACAGCCTGAACACAGGAAAATGAAACCTACCAGTGACATTTTTACTGATGATGTGGGGCCCTGATAGATGATTCAATGGAGAGTGCAAATTCAATTCCTGACCCACATGTCACTAAAAAGAAGGTTTATGTAATTATCATTAGTGTGTTGTTATTTATCCCTGTGTATATCCTGCTGACTTTTTATTACTTGCTGCTAATGTTGTCATTAAAAATGCATGCCAATTAACATAATTTTAAAAGGCGACATGAAAAATATCTAATTTACCTTTAAATTTCAATTATTTCCTTTATTTATTTTACTTTCTCTTCAGCAATTTCAAAATAGCAGTCTGGGTAGGCAATACATAGATAAATAGTAGCCAAGTTTAGTAATTCTCTTTCCTCTGTAGGTAAAGGTGACAAGATTGTAATTTTCTGCTAGGCAAATCACAAGCTATCACCAGTCTTTGGCCAGTCATTTCTTTTTACTTAAAAAAAACCCCAAACCCTAGCAAAAATGTCATATCTTGTTGGAGTATTGCAGTTCCAGGCCCTTCAAGAATCACTTGAGTAGATAAAATAGCATCTCTCAATTTTATTATATTTGATTTATTGAAACCAGGAAATTAGGAGGATGTGAGTATATATTAGTCTCTACTTGGCATTTTATTGCAGTACTCAGTTACCCAGGATGGCAAGTTCAGATCTGTTTACTAAAACCTTTCGAAACCATTTTCTTTCTTGCTTTACTTGGCTGAGGAGGCTTAAAGATCACAATCTTATAAGGCTCTGTTTCTTATAACAGTAAAAGCCTTGACATTTCTTTTTGGAGCAGCTTCTCAGAACCTTATACAGAGCACAGGTTTCACATAAGCTTCAAGATGAAGATGGGGAGAGATCTTAGCAGGGAGCTAAAGTCAACATTTTCAGCACAAGAAAATGATTGCTCTACTCAGGAGAAACCCATTTCCTGGGACTTCTGCCTCCTGTTCTGCCAGGAGGGCTAAGTCCCAAGGGCATCACAGATGTCAGAGAGAGTTAAGGACCAAATGTCAGGAATGTTGAAATGAACCTGTGGCTGGTGATTGGGTCCCTCAGGCCAGACTGTAGGTTGCCTAAGTTTCTTGCTGAAGAACTGTACCTACCACTGATCTTTCAGTAATAATAGTCACTTGCACTTAACAGGTGTAGCACCTTTAGTTCATGTTCTCTTCTCTATTTTGCCTTTGTTTTTGAGCAGATGGGAAATCAGAGCAAGCAAGGTCGCAGGTTTATTTTCCATCATGCACACTCTTGATTCATTAACAAGAATATGAATTGGATTTGACAATAATCATTTTTATACTCTTGCCTTTGATTCTTTTAATTATTTGCATAGACTATGATGAGTTGGCAGGGACTCACCAGGATCATGGGGTCTGACTGTATAGTTATAATGAGTTTGAAATATATTTGTGATTTTTGATTTGAACACAGCAAAACAGTGAGCACCGCTAACGCCAAAACATGCGCCTCGTCAGTCAGATCCAGTGGCACACCAAAACCTAATCTGTTTTCTGTCTTCCTGTATTTGGCAAAGTCCTGATGTTTCACCTGATATTGCCATCTGGTGAAATATTACTCACGTTGCAGCTTTGACTGCTGTTCCATTTCTCTGGTAGATAAACTACACAGTGTATTTTAAAGGAAGAGAGAGACTTGGAAGTTGGATCTTCCATCCATAAACCATCTAGTTGTTCGATACTTTCAGGATCCATTCCAGCAGTTCCATCTGAAAAAATCTTCCAGCATTTCCAATTTCTTTCCTGGTTTTCATAGTGAATATCCCAGAACTGAAGCCATTCCTATCTCTGCCCTGACAGGGAGTAAGATCCTGAAACACAAGCTCAGCCATATGGAGCAGAAGTGATACATGATATTGATGGAGGTCACTTGTGCAATGGAGGAAAGAAAGTGCTGACAGAGTGAATATTTTTTTGTTTGTTTTTATCCATGCTAGGCTCTTGAATGGCTCAATAGAAAAGATTTGTGATGTATTTCAGTGCAAAAAGACACATGGTGTTGGAAATGTTACTGGAAAAGGAACATTCTGCTCATTAAGTGTATGCATAACAAGATTCTGCTCTAAGGGGAAACTCACATACTGTTCTATTTTCCTGCTTTCTCTCTTTTTCTTTCCCTTTTTTATTTTTATTTTTTATTAATATTTTTCATACGTGTTCTCCTGGCAGGACTTAGTAGATCAAGTGAGGTTTACTAGCACTAGACCAATAATGTTGGCTGAAACAAATGTATAATATCCTGTAGTACATTATCAGTACTAAAGGTTTTAGTTCCTGTCACAGCACCACACTTGGGCCTTTGCATCATTATTCTCCTCAGTATGAGGAAGGTTAAGACAAAGATGATGATGAGATGGAAAGTTCTCCATTACAGCAGTAGCAGAATATCCAAAGGGGGTGTGTGTGTGGCTGGTGGGTTCGCAGGGATGTGTTCAGGGGAAAGAGGCAGGATGATGAAACCCTAAATCAGAAGACAGAAACTGAAATAAGGTGTAGACTGTCGAAAGTTCAATCATTTTTAACATTCCTTCTATGTTTTTTCTCATGATGGGACCAAGTGACTTCAAAAGAACATATTGATTACAATTCAATTGGACATATTTATCTTGGAATGAGAAGCATTTTTCAGAAATGGAAAGGTTATAAGTATAAATAGCAATCAATCAAATGCTAGTTACAGCTGTATTAGCTTCCTATTTCAGAGGTCTGTAACAACATACTGTAACATGTATGAAATACATTCACTGATAGAAAAGTCTGTGAGTTTTAGTAGTTCATCCTATGCTTTGTTTTAATTCACAATTTTAAATAAAGATCAGAAATATCAGCTTCATAAGAGAGCTCTATGGGATGTTATTATATGTTAATTTACAAAATTATCCATGAATAATTTAGAACAAACATTAGATTAGAGAAGTGGCACTCTATCTTCTAATAATAAAATTAAAGAAAAATTAAGGAACAGGTAAGTTTATTTCTTGAACCAGCAAAGCAATATTTGCCTGATGGATTAGTCCTATTTAATCAGGACAGTGAGCAGCTGGATAAATCCTAGCTAGGAGAATATTAGGTCATTTGTTAGCCCTTCAGCCAATTACAGCTGCAGCTGCTCTGCTTTATTTTTTTCCTGGAAAACACTAGATGATGAGCCCTCAATAGATAAGAATGTAGGGCAGAGAGATCTTACAGCATGAGAGTGCTGGTGGATAAAATATGGTCCCTCTCATCACCAACAGAGAGTGTCACTGAAACTTGTTTGTGGAACTGGAGAGCTGCAGGACCAGGTCTAGTCCTGACTGCAAGAAGACAGCTGAAGTGTCTTATTCTCTTCTGCCTAAGGAACATCTTTTTCTTCTTTTTAAAAATTTTTCTTTAACAAACTACTTAGTTCTTGGGATTTCATTTTTTTATTATCATTTTCATTTAGGCTGTCATTGTAGTGGTAATATTTGTGCTGAGCAGTTTGCTTTTGGGTTTTTTGTTAATGGGGGTTTTTGGGGATTGGGTTTTTTTGTTAGTGGGTTTTATTTTGTTAAAAAGCAAGCAAACCCAGATGAGAAAATTGCTGAAAAGTCTTGTCAGCCCTCCTGAAAGTGAGGGTGAGTGGGGTCTTCATCCCATGGTACTGAAAGAGCTGGCCAATGTCATGTCTTCACAGAACCCCACTCCATTATTTTTCAGCAGGCTCAGGAGTCTGGAGAAGTCTCATTTGTCTGGAAGCTGGCAAATTACCCCAGTTTTCAATAAGAGTAAGGAGAAAGGCCTTGGTAATTACAGTCTCGTCCATTTCACTTCAGTGATTAGTAAAATTATGGAAAAGGTTATTCTGGGAGTTACTGAAAAACACTTGAGAGACAACACAGTCCTTAGTCATGGCCAGCACAGATTCACAAGAGCAAAGTCCTGCTTAACAAACTTAATTCCCCTTTATGACAATGTCACCCTAGTCCAAGTTGACCAAGGGGAGATGTGCTTTAGCAAAGCTTTTGAATCTGTCTCTCACAGTATCCTTCTGGATAATCTGTCCAGCACACAGCTGGAGAAACACATCATGCAATTGGTGAGCAATTGGCTCCCAGGTTGAGCACAAGGGATTATAGTATATAAAGTCACATCAAACTGGTGACCAGTCAATAGTGACATTCCCCAGGGCTACATCTCAGAGCCAGTGCTCTTTAATGCTTTTATAAATCATCTGTGTGCAAGAATCCAATGTACATTAAGTCAGTTTGCTGACACTGCTAAATTAGGGGGAACCGTGGTATAGAGGCCTTGCAGAGTTCCAGATAGACTCAAGAGCTGGGCAGTCACCAGTTGCATGGAATTTAACAAGAGAAGTGCTGGATTGTCCAGCTGGGACAAGGTAACCCTGGTTACACCTACAGATTGGGGGGGCAAGAAGTTGAAGAGCAGCTCACTGGAAAGAGACCTGGGGTTCCTGGTCCATGGCAAGTAGAATGTGAGTCAGCAGTGCCCTGGCAGCCAGGAGGACTAAGCATGTTCTGGGGGGCATCAGGCACAGCATCACAAGGGAGGGGATTGTCCCACTCTGCTCTGTGCTGGGGTGGCCTCACCTCGAGTTCTGGGGGCACTGTCAGAAACCACAATATAAAATAGACATAAAGTTCTTAGAGCATGTCCAGAGAAGGGTGACCAAGATGGCAAAATGTCTTGAGGATAAGGCAGAACCACAGAATCAGCTAGGTTAGAAAAGACCTCTGAGATCTCTGAGTCCAACCTGTGAAAAAATGCCACGTTGTTTATTAGACGATGGTACGAAGTGCCACATCCAGTCTTTTCTCAAACACCTCCAGGGATGGTGACTCCACCACGTCTCTGGACAGCCCATTCCAATGTCCAAGCACTCTTTCTGTGAAGAACTTCTTCCTAAAGATATAATACCAGTGGCTGAGGCTACTTGTTTTGTCTCCACTTAGAGAAGAGAAGGCTGAAGGATGGCCTCCTTGTAGTCTGTAACTTCTCCAAGGAGGACAGCAGAGGCAGAGGTACTGATCTGCTCTCTGGTGACCAGCAGTAGGACACAAGGAAAAGGAAAATGCATGTGGAGAAATTCAGGTTAGACTTTAGATAAAGTTTCTTCACTGAGTGGGTGATCAGTGACTGGAACAAGCCCTCAAGGGAAGAGGTCATGGCACCTCACCTGTCATAATTTAAGGAGCAGTGATGCCCTTAACCATATGCTTCAGTTCTAGTTGGTCCTGCTTGGAGAAGGGAGGTAATGCTCCTTATGGCTCTCTTTCAACTAGAGATATTCTATGATTCTGTGAAATGATTGATCATGTGAGCTAAGTTTTGGGGTTTAATCAGTTGTGCAAGGTAGGGTTCTATTTCTTTAGTGCACTGTAGAGGGAAGAGAGAGGTATATTGGTACCCAGCTTGGTCAGACACATTTTATACTCTCTCTGCCTCACCTGGGGCTTGCAGGGAACTACTGGTGGTAGCACAAGACTGAACTACAGCTTTGTAGCAGCCAGCAACATTTGGAGTTCATGGCATATTCTGTGGCAAATTATACCTTGTATTTTATTGACTAGTTCTGTCTCAAACACCATCTTTGTGCTGCAGTGCCTCCCTAGGTTACTCCACATGGTAATAACAGTATGTGCTCTTTCTTGTACGTGTTAATTTTAAATTATATTTGCACAATGCATGAATGTGAATCAATTTAAGCTTGGCATTCCTATTTCAGGGTAGGAATAGCTGGTCAATATGAGCTGATATTATTGACTGGCCTGTTTATGTATCTGTTGTGCAGACCATACAGGTAATGAATATCAATATACAAGAGTCTGCTGAAATGATTTACAGTCAAAATCATGGAGGCTGAACATGGAAGGCAGTCTCCCATGTTGGAAAGCAGTTGCCCGTATTTTGGTACAATAGATTCATCTGTAATCTAAAGTATACATAAAAGAAGAAATGTGAAATACTCTATCTAAAAGGGAAAACATGAACATATGTCTCACAGTACACTTCTGACATGTGGTGTCTCACACTCTCAGAGAGAGTTTTTTTTAATGTCAGATGCAGAGCTGGTGTTACAGCTATGGAGTTTCCACACAGAAGCATCGTGGAGCCTCTCTTCTAGCTATATTCTATCGCCTTGCTCTGCTGCCTCCTCCAAATTTGACAGACAGACCTTCTCCTGCCTGTTCTCAGTGGTCTGAGATCCTAAGTGCTTGCTCTGATTCTTGTCTTTAAATCTTGATCTAATCAGGTACGTGTTTCAAGGAGACAATTAGGATTGAGTAGCAAAGTAGCAATTAGGAATGGATAATATGTCATTATTGTAAATCAGAATTACTAAGCATTTACATCATTGTAATGACAATATTTGTAGAAGAAGAGACCAAACCAATGACTGGTAAGGGAAAATTAAGATTAATCGTAAGCCGATTGTTGGCTTTGTAACATCATCCATGCAGCAGTCATGGGGTCCATCTGGGCTGTCTCAGGAGCAGAACAGGGACAGAGCTGTGACTCTGGGAGCTGCAATATGCTCCCTGACACATGAAGGATTAGTTGATGTTTCCTGACTAACAGCAGGTTGAGTGTGCTGACTGGTGTGCTGCAGATGACTGCAATGCAGGCACCAAGTCTACTGTTTGTAATTTAAAAACTCCTCTGTTTCTCTTCTTGTATTTTGTTAGTAGTCTGTAAATATGTTTATACATGCCCTGAGCAGATATGAACTTAATTCACTGATGACAGCTACGGCCTTACTTGAAGCTACATAGCCAGGCTAATGAGTCAACTATATACAGAAACAACAACAAAAAAACCTGGTTCTCAGCAAGGCTTATTAGCCTGGGTCCAGCTTTATGCAGGCATGGCTGTCTAGCTCTCATTCAGAACTCTCTTGTTTCTATCTAACTCCAAATGTGGGCAGAATATGATAATGACAGTACACAAAATGCCATGCAGGCATAACTCAGTTCCTCATGATTTTTAGAAACATGATATTGTTTTAACACTTCAATTTGAGAGTGGGTAATAAAGTTAAAAGGAAGAAACAGATGAATCAACTCTCCCTGTTTAGAATGGAATTCCTCCTAGAAAAAACTCTGTGGTTTATATTTTAGGGTTCTTCTTATGAGATCAGTCATCCATATGCTGTCACTTCTTTGGAACATGGGATGTCATTTTATGGGCATGAGATGAACTTCCCATTGCTTGCAAATAGAGAGGCTAATATGGTTCCAGGCAGAGGGTACCAAGAGACCAATTTTTATGTCATGGTGGCAATATGGGAATAATAATAATGAAGTGTTATATACACACTAAGCTAAAAGTGGCTCTAGCACAGTTTACATTGGAAAATAAGAGCTACCTCCTTGGGAATAAAGAGCTTTTGCTTCCATCCACAAGGGGATAGAACCTTGCCTCTGTGAAGCTTAGCCAGGAATGCTAACATAAGGGCTACCAGCCTTTATCTTTGTCTCTCATAAATAAATGAAGTTAGAAATGCAGAATGATGGTGTGAATATCTAAATTCATAGACATGAGCAGTAATACAGTTCTGCATTGCTTATGTTGCTTATTAATCCTTTCTGGAAGATTAAGGAACAAGGCATTGTGGGTTTTAATCAATGTGCTATGATGAACCTGAAGAATGTTGAACAATATTTTGAGTTCTCCTTTGGCACTGTTTCATCTAACTGAACCCAAATGATTTTTTATTTACAATCTGAACTCCACTTTCTTTTCTACTTTCAATCTGTCTCATCAATGTCATTCATTTTATGTATGCTGTGGCTTTCTGGAACTATCCTATTGTAGAATTATTAAATATACCTTTGTCTTATCAGGCATATAAAAATTATTGAATGTTGAGTTTTTTATCTTTCTTGAGGGAAAAGGAATTGCTGATTTTCAAGCTTGATAGTTTAGGGGTAAATTTGTTTGGTTTAGAGTGAGGTAGTATTCCAATTAGTGGAAGACCATTACAGTGATTAGTTACTCTATACCAAGTACATTTCTTTGTTTACCACAACCAAAGTCTTTAATGTATGTAAAAAGAAATCATCTGGAGTGATCCCATATGAAAGGTGTTGACTGTTGTGAAAAAATAACTTCCTGTGGGCTTTATGTAGTTGGTCCCTATGAAACCCAGGATCATCTCATTAGATAGCCCACAATTATTACAGCAGTCTGGGACATTGCCTCTTTCCAAGAGGTATCCCTATAAATATTTTAGATGACATTCCATTAGAAAGCAGTGCTAAGTTTTAAGCCATGACCTCAAAGCACCAAAATAATAACGAAGTTGCTAGTAAAATTTTTCTAACATTCCACCTTCTCTTCCTTCTCCTTCACCTTCTCCTTCTCCTACACTTTCTCCTTGTTCTTCCCCCTCTCTTTCTTTTTATGACCCGAGTTTGCAGGTGACAATTTGGAAGACTATTTGTGTGTTTCAAATCATTCAGCATTTGATGTATAGGGTGGTGTCCTCCAAGAATCTAACAAGATAGGTGAAAGGTGGATGGTGGCCTGTGGTAAAAAAGAAAATGTCAACTGGTAGGTTAAATTCAGACTTGTATGCATCAATTCTGACACTGGCCCAACAGAAAGGAATATTCTACACAGTTCTTACTCAGATGGCAGCTTATCTGGGGAAAGAATCATGGGAAGATATTCAATCTTACTATGCATAAAGACAGTCACAAGACACTTTTTTTTTTTTTTTTTGGTCATTTGGCTTAAAAAAGAGAAGAGATATGCCACTTAATACTCTTATACTTCGCAGGAGATTCAGAGTTATATTTGTCTAAAACCTGTATTTCCACCAGTCCCACTGCTTGGATATTCAAGGAATATGAGCTGCTGCCTTCAAACTGGCAGTTCCCCAAGAGTCAGCAGTTGGAACTCCGAATAGAAGAAACAGACTTGTTTTTTTCTTGGTATACTCCTGTGTTTAGCTCATCTCTGTCATGTTTGCCTCGTGCAGATTGTGGTGAAGACAGTTGCCGCTCACGTATGCGCTGCTTTTTCCCTCCATGCCTGCAATGTGTGCATGGGAAGAGTTTTGGAGAACAGGTGGGGATGACAGCCATGTGTTGCAAGTATATTCATAGATTACAGAGCCAAGGGGGGGTCTGCAACAGTCTAATCTGACTTCTTACATCACGTTCTTCTGTACATGTGTAAAATTATTTGAGAAGAAACATCCCATTTTGATTGCTGCATTTATTTCATTAGCTATGTTGTTCAGTAGTCCTCAATATCAAGGACCTCATTTCTCCTGAAATAATAAAACCCTTACGTCTTGAAGCAGGAGGGAGGTGTTGGGGTGTTGAATCATAAAAAATTGTGCATGCTGCAAATGACTGGATTCCTCTCAGGGCCGTACATCTCTCCTTGAACTCTTTGTAAGCTGTGCAACTGAAAGGCCTTCCTTCAAGCTTCTTGAAATTTTGCTTTAATTTTTTCAGGTCTCTTGTAGCAAACCCCTTGCATTTTACTTGCTGTCATATTTTCCTTCACCCTGTGAGCTGACAATCAACTCTTTGTTCCTCCAATGATTTGGCTTCTGCTTCTAATTTGAAGCTGTAATTCTCTTTCCTGTCTGTCAGTTCTTTGTGCCCAATCCCTATTTCACTCCCCACCCCCCCAGCCTTGGTCTTGTATAACAGAGAAGGAAAAAATTGTTTTCTGTATTTGCATTTCTTTGAATAACTCACAGCTTTGTCCATTTTCATGTGTCTCTCTCTTCCAGTGATGCAGCTTAGTCACTGTTTTCCTGCCATCATTTCTAATTCTTTTTATTTTAATGACTTTTCTTGCATTTCTAGATAAGTATTTTAGGATCCAGCCCTGCTGATGATCCTGCAAGTAACATGGGCCAACAATATCAAGCCTATTGGGAGTATTTTGTTGAAGCAACTGTCGCCTTTCAAGTTCAGCTGCTTCAGGTGAAATTGGTTTCTCAGGCAGATTGTGGAAGAAATAAAAAGACCTTTGGTTAACAGCATCACTGGTGAATTCTTCCTCTACCAAGTCTGGGAGGGAGAGTGTCCCATCTCACTTGGTCATTTCTCTTTCTCTCCTGCTTTCTGTTTTCCTGAATCTTAATACTTAAGTATTTCCCCAACAAATGTATGCTTTTCAGCAGTACCTGTTTTTTCCCCACTTGCTAGAATGGACACCATCCAGTTTTTCAGAATCCAATCAGCAAAACTTGTCCCTGTGTTCTCCTTCAGCTCCAGTTTTTGTGATTGTTGTGCAATCAAGATTTTGAAGGTAATTACTTCACTTTTTTTTTTTTTTTTTTTTTTTTTTTTTTTTTTTTTTCATTTTGTTTCTTTCTTTGGCCATATGCAGGGGAGACAAGCTTATCCAGCACCAAGAATTGATAAATATCCACTGTTTTGTCTTGCTAAAGGTTATGGAGAGCTTAAAATACATCCAAAATTTTACCTAGAAGACACTCAAACAGTAATGCGGGTCAAAAAGGAAAGTTTGCTTGCCTCCAAAGAAATACAGAGCATGGTTCATGTCTGACAGTTGTCCTCTCCTAGGAGGAATTTAGAAAATACCCTGCACTCCTGATATATTTGTGGAAGAGTATCCCAAAACCTTTCTGCAATAGGGAGCTGGGGCCAGCCACTAGAAGGCAACATGATCCCACAAACAAAGACAGTATTCCCTCAGATCTTCCTAAGCCAAAACCTGCACTGCTGCTCAATAAAATCACTTTTGCCACTTGTGTGTGTCATGAGTAGGGGATCTATTAAAAACACAGGGCTTTTCTAGGGCAGTGGTTGCAGCATTGCAGCATTTGAAAGGCACTGCATGAGAAGGAGCAGTGTTCACTGGTGGCACATAGGTGCTCAGTCTTGTGCTTTAACAGCATTTACTGTATTTATAATCAGCTGTACTTGCAATGCAGGCTGATGACAATTTATTGGGAAAAAACAGTTACATGCCAGTAACAGTTACATGCCTCTTGATGACCATTGACACCTGAAGCCCTGTAGGACTGTGTGGAGGGGATTTGCTGTGCTAACTTGCTTTTGTGAGCCATCAGTAGTGAATAACTTGTCCCTTTCAGGAATTTAATGCTCCCAAAGCATGGTTAATATTTCCCTATGTCTGGGTGAGTACACAGCTACAAAGCAGATGTGGTCCTCCTGCTTCACCTTTTCCTTTTCATCCCGTAGCTGAGAGACCCAACAGATGGTCCTTTATATGTCTGTATGTTAAAACTGCAGTGCAAGAAATGCCACTAAGTATTTTCTGCCTTTTAATTTTAAAGAAAACATGTAAATGAGGAAAATATTGCTCTGTGGATCAAAAGAAGAGAGCCCAATTAGCACAGCACTCTGTTCTCAGAGTGCTGCCCCAAACTAAGCCCCTTAAAGCTCCTAAAGGGACCATCTTGATCTTTGTCACCTTTTTGGGGGATTTTGGTGATGTATTTTCTTCTTTTTCTACCATTCACTTCCACTCTCTTTGCTGTAATGACTTGGTCTCTTTCAGTGGCTTTTGTCTTATGTGTGAATAACAAGGACCTTTCTCTGCATTTACTCCTTTTTGCCCACTTGTGCCTCATGTGCAGCCTCCTCAGCAGCTGCCACTGGCTGGAGGCTGGCAGACATGCCTTGGTGTCCCTCAGAGCACTTCTCCACAGCATGAAGGGGAGGGCAGAAAAAAGCACCTGTGGAAGTGGTGATGTGGAGTGGAAATGTCCTTGCAGCAGGTAAATAACTCCTTCTCCTCACTATTCCTCCTGATTTGGTACGTTTGCAGATCTAGGCAAGTGTAATTACTGTAAAATCTAATAAGATGCCAAGATTTCATGAAATCAGATGAGAGTGATGAAATAATCATGTATGGCTTTGAGAGTACCAGCTCACCAAGTTACAAGTCAGGATACATAGTTCTCTTACCTCTGATGGCTATACTTAACAAAAATTAGGCTTTTTGCGCAGCTTCACGCCTTGGAGAATAAAAAGTCCTATCTTCTACCAAGCCTCTAGATCCTCAGAAATAATTCAGAATTATTCTGCATTGAATCAAAGAACTCTACAAGGCACAGGCATTGGGCTATTGTGCCATAGTACTTTTTTTCATTATCATTGAGTCTGTATGTCTGTGTGTGAGTGTGTGTGATGAGAATTATCCATAAAGTAGAAATCTAATTAGGGAGATTTTCATGTCTCAAGGCTCAGTAAAATACTCCTGAGACAAGGGCAGGGCAAACCTCTGTTGCTGAAGGACAAATCAATACTGATAGAGTCTGACTAATCCCTGAGGCTGCTGTGCAGGGGGAAAGCAGGGCTCCCTGTGTGCCTGCTGGATGCCTGGGAGATGGGTCAGGGTTTTGCTCAGGCAGGTGCAGAACCTGTTGTTTATTTAACAAGGCTGGTGTCAGCTGCTGCCACTGCTTCAGAGCAATTAAAGAATGTGTTGTTGGGTACGAGGTTGCCAGGTGCTGGCTGTCCTATATGCTGTGACAAGCAGGGCAAAATTTCATGTAAACACCTGCCAGCATCCCAGGCAGACCTGAACTAATGGGCTATTATGTACCTGCCATTAAGCAGTTTGTGGATTTAGCTGACAGCAACACGTGCACACCAGCAATAGCAGCAAGAGCCTGGAGAGATAAGATATTCCCATGTTTCCTTGCCTCCAACAGATGTCAGGCCAAGATGCTTGAGAAATGCCAACAACCGCTTTGGACTTTACCCTCTTCAATACACGGGGCCCAGTCCTTGCATGGGGTGAACCAGTGCAGTGCCGGTGATGGCAGGAGGAAGGTGTTTTGACTGGGATCAGACCTGCCAGCCACAGCCTGATATTTCAGTATTGGGGTCATCTTTCCTCATGGAACCTGGATTTGTGTGGGCTTTCTTGCCTCCTCAAACATGGCATGGCAGGTCGTCCCCTTAGCTGATTCCCAAGTGTGAATGTGATCTCTGCTCCACTAACTGAGACTTGTGCAATTAGTGTCAGTAGTCACAAATTTCCACCCAAAAAGAACAGATTCTACTACTGAAAAAAAAAAAAAAAATCATGTCTTTGAAATATTTTAAAACATATCTTACAGTGATTAATCCACTTCTCAGAATGCATGTGATTCATTGTTCTTCTGTTTCTTCAGTGTATGAGACACCCAGGTGTTCTGCTGCAGTTGTCCTCTGAGAGCATAACAGGAAAGGAGGCCAATAATAGTTATGGGCTGCACCTTCTTTGAGGTGATGCACCCAGAGATCGGGAATAGTCTCTCAGAGCTCCTCTCCAGGGTTCTGTGTCTAATGGCCCTTAGGGGACCATTGACCAGGTAGAAATGGTTGAATAACAGTAGGGAATGTATCCCCTGCCCTGCCTTTGAGCGATGCTGGAGGAGCAGACAGGAGGGCTGGCTGTGGCACAGAGGCTTTTCCATCTGGGAAGAGGGTCCTGCAGCTTACAGACCTACAAGTGATTGCAGTCATAACATGAGGATAACTAGTATCCCCATACTAGTACATTTTCAATTTATTGCCAGAAATTAGACCATCAAAGTTGATTTTTCCTGTGTGCTTTAGCACAAAAATGGGTGCTCTGCTTTATGAAGTATGAGAGTCAATGTTCTGTCCTGGGGAAGTCAATGTCTCTCATCCAGACTCAGTTTCTGTGCACTGTGTATGTTTGCAACAGCAATTATTATATATGCATTTTTCTTCCTTATTAAAAGGAAAACCTGCAGTATCTTGCCCCCTGCAGTTTTTAGTGGATACTGTGCATAAATGATTTATTCTTTTCTTTTAGAGAGGGTTTTGCTCTGCATGGCATCTGTCATCTGGGATTTCCCCCTCCCCCTCTTGCAGAAATGTAGCTGGAAGGTGTTTGATTCAATCTGAGAACGAGTCAAAGTTGGTTCTATTAAATCCATCAATCTTCAGCTACTCTTTAACATTCTCTTTCATCTGGTGACGACCTTCGTTAATATGCACCATTTGTGATTAAGGTAGCAGTTGCAGGACGATCACAGGATTATGCGCAGATTACTACACATTTCCATGAAATTCAGATTTCAAGAGTTTAAAAGAGAATATTAAAACCTTAAAAAGTTTTTTCAATCACTTTTTTTATTATTGATCAAGAGAAGTCACGCCTATAACTGCTCTCTAATGCATGATCTCTTCATTTGCTGTATATTGGAGATGGGCAGTGAGACAGGATTTCAGCTGAAGGGTGTGTTGCCCAACACCTAAATTAAGATGGACCAAGAAAGCTAGCATATAAAAAGTCTTGACTCAGTGGGATGCTGGGATCTATTTCTTGTAGCTCTTCTTCAGGGGCGAAATAAGTGTGTTGCACTAGGTACCACACAGTAGTAAATGCTGTTAGAAAATTCTGTATATCAGGACTTTTACTTTTTATCTTTAAACAAAGTTCAAAGTAACATTCTGAAATAGAGCTGTCAGGTGAACTCCTGTGTAAAGGCCAAGAAAATGCAGTTGCTGGCATGAGATAAAAGACAAAAATGGAACAGGCAACAGGACAGAAAACTTTGGAAGTAGATGATTGTATCAAAGAAAAGCATGGCAGAGGTCGATGGGGAAGAAGATTAAAGTAGAATAGGAAAAGTAATCAAAGGATATCTTCAGTGAAAGCTCAAGATGTTGCTGAGAGGGAAATGTTATATCAGTAAATATACCTAGCATAGTTATACATTTTCTGATGGTCAAAACTGCTCCCACTGAAGTGAGTCTAAAAATTTCAAGAGATGCAAAACTGAGTCTGCAGAGAGCCTCAGCAATATCACCACTGGAAACAGCACGTTACCTGCTGGGGCTTTCTGATCACAAAGAAGAGCTGGAAGATCTTGACCAGCAAAAAGAACATGCAGCTCAGCAATGCATGGCTTATTGCAACCCTCTTTTTCAGCCTTTACCAGAGGATCTGGAGTCCCACACTGTTGGGACTTCAGTGGGGAGATGAGGAGGTACCTCGGGCAAGTCATCACAAGCATGCAAAAATCTTCATTGCACAATCATTAAAGAATCATGGAGTCATAGAGCAGCTAGGGAAGAAAGGGACCCCAAAGATTTTCCAGGTCCAATATCCCTTTCAGTAGACCCTGTTGCTTAGAGGCCTATCCAGCCTGACCTTGAATACTCCCAGGGATGGGGAATTTGAACCAAGAAACCAAGAAAAAAGGAGCTTCATATGAGGAGAAGTGCACTTGAATGCAGGATTTTTTATTTTTCTGCCCACTGTGTCTATGTTAGATTTTATAAATATAAAAATATAAAAATGTGGTTTTTTGTCTCGTTGTTTTGTTTTGGTTTTGGGGCTTTTGAGCTTGGCTTTCACTTGACTTTACTTTGTCTCTGTTTATGTGAAGGCTTCTTGTTTTTCCAGCCCAGCGTCTGAAGAAGAGATCGAGCCGTCTGTTCTTTTGTTCATGGATTTGTTTATTCCTTGTTATCTCATATTCGTGGCTCTGGCCTGCCGAGTTCTTTTTTGCAGGTCAGATTGTGTCGGACTCTCTGCCCTTTGGGATGGTGCTATTTTTTATACTAAAAATTACGTGTGCTTTATTTACAACAACTCTTCAATACCTATTAACTCCATTGAACAGTGTACTTTTATACTAGACCAACCAAAATGTGCCACAGTACTGCACAAGATGGAGAACAGAGACAAAGAAGGACAGGGACACACCCAATTTCTTTTATCATTGTCTTCTGATTTTACACTATAAAATATTAAAATTCTACTTTTTTACTCTGTGATATGTTAATTATCATTTTACTTAAATTCTTGTAACATAAATTTTCTTAGGACAGTCAGAAGGATGTCTTGGTTCCCACATGCCTATAAAAGGATTACTCTGTCTTTACAGAATGGTCCATCTGTTATTCTGGAGGGTGGAAGCGAGTGGTAGCTCAGAACTCCCAAAAAAGTTGAGACAGAGCCTTTCAACCTGTTCAGCAGAGGTGTCACAACATAGTCAGTGAATGGAGTTGTTCCAAGTTACTGCCCTGGAGTAGAAAGGAGAACAAAACAAAAAGGACTAAAAGGATGAGGTTATTTGCAAGCCACAGACAGAAGTGGGGTCCACTGGAACCCGAGAGGTCCATGCTGAGCTACAGGCTGAATGCCTCCTCCTGCACTTGGGCAAGCACCCAGAGCCTGCCCTCTCTCACTGACGGGCCGTGGGTGATGGCCAGAGATGCGCTTTGTGCTCTGTGTGCGTGCAGCATTGAGCTGGAGATCATTTACAGGGGCCTTGGGGGCTGTGGGCTAGGAGAAAACAGGGAAAGTGAGACAGACAGGACATGAGGAGCAGGAAAAACAAGGTGTTGAAACTTAGAGAAGAAAAGGTGAGGTGGGAGCTTATGGCTGCAGACGCAATTTTCAGACCACATGGGCCACTTGGAACTGGGAATTACTTTCTCTCACCTTAACCACAAACTCTTGCATTTCTGAAAAGTATAATTTATGGGGAAATTCCATAATTTTTCTAAAGATAATACAATTTACATATCACATTTGCATTTTATGACTTATTTGCATACCAATCCCACTTACTTGCTCCTTCTGCATTTAAAAATTTCAAATATGTGACAGCTATAAGCAAATATTGAACATGTAGTAACAACTACTAAAATCACCATTTAATCATTGGAACATGTACTATTTGTTCATGGCAGGAATGTTCAGTAGCAAAAGCTTGTAGGATGTACATAGATAATAGTGGCATCAGGAAAAGTTTTCAGAGTGAAAACTAGGTACTGGTTTTATGGTCTTCAAAAAGAGTGTTTTGGCAGTGGCTAATGGTTGTTATGGAAGTTCTGAGAGGAGACTTGCTATGACATCATGCAGCACTCAGCTTCAGAAGATACTGGCTGGGGGCTCTGAGGGGACAGAGAAGTAAGCAGGTTTAAAGAAGTGTTTTCTGCAGGAAAAGAGTGTTCCAGAAGGAGAACCAAGAAGTGGAGTAAGGTAATGTAGACTTACTTCTTCTAAGTATGATAACTAGTCCAAGGAGGAGATTTCTGTGTGAGGAAGTCTGCCACTGGCCTGAGGGGTGGAAGGACCCCCAGGGAGTTCTAGCAAAAAGGTGGGACTCCATCAAGAGGTGTGACACATACCAATTTTGTATTGGTGGTGGTAGAAGAACTGTGTATTTCAATTAATGTTTTAATTAAAGTCTTGCAGCACTGCTGAAAGCAGTATCTACTCTTGGTTTGCTGCCTGACTCAGAAAAGAGAGTAGGTTGTTGAATGGAAGAAACATGGTTGTCTCAGGTGGGACAGGGCAGGTCCTCCATGAATTATGCTATCTCCCACTTGGAACTGGGGCTCATGATAGGAAAGGATGCTCTGAGGGAAAATGAAGAGAGATACCTTCACTCATACTTCATCCACTCTCATCAACGTTCCTTTCCCATCTTCTCTGGCAGTTACTCTCTCATCTGTTTCACCTCCTATGTTATCCCTATCTCAGGTCTCATACACAAAACCTGAGCTTCCTCAGTGTACTGATAAGAGAGTGGAGTAACAAGGGGTTTGAAGAAGAGAAATACAAGCCAAAGAAAAAAAATCTTCAATTGAAGAAGGAATGCCATATTGTTTGTCTTGTGTAGTGTTCTTGTTCAATGAAATTATCTCTGCAGTCCATAATTAATTCCTTTTTCTTGCAATTACATCAATTAGCATATAACACAGATAAATTGAAGAGGCAGTATTTTGCCTCCAGCAGCCAGCAGTGCAATACGTTAAGCCATCGAATCATCTATGGTGCTGCAGAACATTCCTCCCTTTGAAAAAAAATTGCCCACCATTAAAGCTCTAGCAAAGAAAAATGAGCCAGAAGTTTATGGCAAAGAGGCAGTGCTTCAAATGTACATTTTATGCTGCTAAAGAGAGCCACAGTACTGTGACCAAAATCTCATTAAATGGAACACTTTCTATTTAAATCTTCCCATGACATGATTCTGGTATTAAGGCACCAGGGAGGCACATAACTGTCAGGCTTAGAGGCTGCTCTTCTTTCCTTCCTTGAATGGCTCTGCAGACTCAGGCTGTCACTTCCAGTTCAGGATCTCAGGCTAAGTGCCAAATTTCAGTACAGAACAATTCCTCACCTCTGACTGTTGCTGAGCCCCTTGGCTTGTGTACCTTACCCAGCGAGGCATCAGCAACTTAGTGCTCAGGTGAGAAAGCTCAGGATTTCTCAAGGAAAACTGCAGCACTGTTTCCCCTTCTCTGGACCATCAGCTTTGCTGTGTCCCTCACAGGATGAACTCCATTTGTTATTTGTGGGTGCCTGATATGGATAGAGTGATGCACTTCGCTCATAAGAAAGAAGCACCAATTATTTTATTGCTATAAACCAGCAATTTAACAAAGTTTGACAGCAAATGCAACAGTGGCTTAACAAGCTTTGTTGGCAAGGTACACTTGGTTATCTACTGCATGGAGGGCTGGGCCAGACAAAACTATCAGGAGGAGCCTCCCATTGAGTCATTAAGTTCAAAAAAGACCCCCTTTTATTCTAAACTCCTTTTCAGAAGGGAGTTTAGGTGCAGCTGGATCCAGATTTAGACCCAGACTTGACCAATGGTTTATAACTAAATTATTTTATGGACACAATCCATTCTTCATATCACAGCTAAGATTTAAAATTCAAGTGACCTATTAATCTGAGAATTACTGCCTAGAAAATCCATTGTGGCAAGAAATCTCTCAGTCTTGAGGTCTAATCTTGAGAAGTGTCCTTGCTTAAGGAGGGATCCTGGAATGCAGCCCATGGCTGTGCAGGAGAGCTCAACAGGCCTGGCTGCCCACAGTTTTGGTGTAGGGCAGTAACTTACAGTCCTATTTGCATATCAGCTGCAGAAGGTAGTTCCTGCCAAATGTGGCTTTGGCCAAATCTTGACGAGGCCTTTGCTGAGGGAGTGGGGGTGTTCTGCTCAGTTTAGCCCTTGGCTTATTGTGTTGTTTTCCACCTTCCCTGAATGTATTAGGAGTCAGATGCAGCCATCAGACCAGTTTCATCTATTGACCCCACTGCTGGCAGCTATCCCTTAAGCAGGCATGCAGGAAATAAAGGCCAGCTTTTGGGAGATGGGGGAGCATATCCTCACAGTGCCTTGCTTGTCTTTTCCCCTGACAGTGTTAACCTGGTCAGGACTGAATGGAGAGCAAAGACTCAAACCAGAAGTTTTGGTTGCTGTTCTTGAATCACCCTTTGGGCACTCAAGTCATGCTGTGGTTTCTGACCCACCCGGAGAAGAGTTTCTCATGATGTAGGGAAGCAAAATGTGGTGTGTCTAGTATTATGTGAAATGTCACACTTAGCTTTCTGTGAAGGGGCTGGTCCCAACATCTTGGATTCACTTAATGCTGGCTTACATTAAGCACTTGTTAAAAGCTTGCAGTAATCCCAAGTGCACTGTACACAGAGTGGAGTACAGGAGCTGGTTCAGAGGAAAAAAATGCTTAAGTGAATCTTCATAGATTGTCGTCCCAAGCTCTCCAAATACTGGTGATGTTACACTGTACTATAAGAGGAAAAAAAGAAGCATAGATGATAAACTGATGTCTCAGAAACTTACTTTGTCCACTGACAGCCTAAAATATGCCCCCTTTTATATCTTTCTGTATTGGTAGGTCAGCCTTTTTTGCTCCCAGTTCAAGAGCTTCAGTGTAATCATAATTTCTGTGATGTAGACAGCTATAGCTGTATTTTCATATTTACCTCATTTCTAAGTATTTAGAAAACCCATCAGATTTGGGATTCTTCATAGAAACAACTAGCAATAGCCAGTAGATCAACCAGATTGTTGTTTTGGTTTGGCTGTTAGGGGTTTTTTTTCATGTCTTGTACCTAGATACTGAACTTTTCTTTTTATCATGGCTTTATCAGTTGCCTTAGCCTTGGTTTTCTTCCTTCATCCTAGAATATTAGCAATACTGAAACAGGGAATTGCTTCCCGGTAACTCTTCAGTGTGTATCTAGCTAAAATGATTTTATGCCCTCCTTGCAGTTCATAGTGGGCATGGTCTCAGAAAGGACACAAAGATCTGAATATCAGGTAAGTTCTACCTCCAAGGTATTTCCCATATCTGTCCTTAGCAACGCTGGGCAATGCTGAAGTCTGAATTAATGTTCATCTCTTCTTTGGGTCAACAGGACTCCACCATCCTTCCTAATGCTCGCTATGTGAGAATTGCATTTTGCTAACCACCCCCTCAACCCCACACTCCCAAATAAGCTAAGACAGATAATATATTCAAAGCAGTAGGCAGGTTAAAATATGGTGTCTGTCAAGTAACTGAGCCCATACTTTGTTCCAAATATTTTTTATAATTTTGCTGTCCAATATTACTATTTATAAAAGCTCTCTTTTGTTTAAGTAAGGACTTGCTGCCTCACAGACTGTCTGCTTGGTCCTGCACTGCAGCCATTTAGCTGAATGTATGAAGTAACAGTAATTACTGTGCCAAACCCAACCAGCTGCTGTTTAAAAAAGAATCCCCCCAAAAATCTAAGAAACAAAACCACTGGATTGTGCCTAAAAATGCAGAATTAGACAGTGGAGAAGACGTGGAAGCTTTATTCAAGCATTAATGTTCAGCAAAGTAGCAGGGACAGCAGAAATCAATTGCAGAGTAAGTAGCACGTTGAAGAAATGTCTCCTCCAGGTTTATTCCATTGTAAGACTCCTTCTCAGTGTAGGGTGTTGCCACAGTGTAGGGGCACACAGAGAGCAAAACATTGACTTGGAGTGAACAAAGGCCTGTCTCCCGCTGTTGCTTAATGCTGTAACTTTTATTAGCAGCAAGTGACAGCAGTTTAGCCTCCCTTCCTTTTTCTAGATGATTACATTCTTAAGCCGATTGACTGCGGTGACTAAAGGCAGCTGTTGATCCACACTCTTTCCTCTTACACACACAATGGCACACAAAGAAAAGAAACGCCAGATTTCTTGTGTTCAGGATAGGCTTAAGGTTTTCATTGCCTGAACAGAGGTGAAAAATTGGCTGCTGTATCAGGAGCCTGGGACCCCTAAGGGTAGAGTTTCCACATGCTTAGCAAAAGCAAGTTTGGGAGCACAGAACTAAGCCTCCTCCTAAGTTCCCTTTCCTCTTGCCCCAGACATGGAGGAAAGAGTGGGAAAGGGAACTACAGTAATAGCATGTATTTGGTTGGATTTGGGCTACTAAGTCATCAACCTGGGAAAGCCTCAACAGAAAAATGGAGGATTAATGAATCAAGTATAAATGCACATCTACATTTACATCTGCACAGTCTTTACACAGAATTAGATGTAGATATGTAAATGAAATTAGTTTCCTTCTACTTTTTTCCCCTATGTTTTTTTATACCTAGATTTGTTTCTGTGCCTATGTCCAGACAGGTGGACAGATTTGCTCCATGCTCAGAAGACCTTCAGGACATCCGAAGTGGCAGCTGTCATTTCTGTTAAGGCTGAGAGGTGCAATGCCAGTGTGTGGGGGTGTGGATGGTGTTGAACGGGCAGTTCAAGCCGTCCTTTGAGGTTGTAAATAGCACTGCTGTAGGGGATGGAATTGGGAAATGATTCCTCATAACCGCGAAGCAGCTGATAAACTGGATCTTCGGGAGGTACTGCCTTTTAACTAACTTGTCTATGTGAATTGGCACAAAATTTTACCCAGGAGGAAAGATGACAGTGGAAATGGAGTTGCAGCTATAATTAGCCAATTAAGCTTTTTTTTTTTTTCAAGGAAAAACGTGTCTTATGTATCACCTTATCTGCTGTAAATTAATGGAAAAACCCCCAATCTCTTTCTGCAAAGATTTAGGTGACAAATTTCCTGCTTCAGCCACTGTTGGCTGCGATGCACAGTAAATACATCAGTTACAGGTCTCAGGATAGGTTGATCTAACAAGAAGGCTCATGCTGTTGTCTTATCTCAGGTGAGAGGTAATTTACTGTTTAAAGGAACATCCGGGAACAAGGCCTCATTTGCAAAAGGGAAATACAAGCGAAGGAAGTTGTAGGTATGATTTTTTTCTTGTGCACAAACTTGTGAGGCAATGCAGCAGTAACAAAAAGGGATCTAATAAAAGAATTCCTATCTGCACTTTCCTCCCTGACAAAGGTGTGGAGTATCTGCTTAGGAGCCTTTCTAGCTAATGTAAAAACACATCAAAAAGTCCTTCCAGGTGAAATCCAGCTGAAATGTCCAAGATACAACTGCAGCTTTTAAAGGGACATTCGTGTGAAAAAAAACAAACTTCAATATCTCAAAATTAAGTTTTCAAAAACAGTTATAGCAAAAGGTATTTTTTCCACTGGGAACCTGTGCCATCTGTTTTACTGCTTTGGAAACAGCAATAGGAACAAAAGTTCCTTTTGTATGTTAAGAACAAATAAGAAATGCTGGTATCTTTACTGCGTTTTGTTCCTCTCTCTCTCCATATACCTAAGCTCTTGTTCATATTTGAGTGACATAAATGATGTGTGAAGTATTGGCCAGACATACAGCTTTGCAAACTGGTGGAAAAGCTTCTTGATTCTGCTTTGTGCAGTGTGAAAATGGATTTATGCACAGTGGAAGAACTTAACAGGGATGACAATTTGATAAGTGACATTGTTGTGGTAATTTATTTAGAGAAGAAAACCTAGACTGGATCTCAAAAGCATGAGTAGAGTTAGATAATAGCTCCCTGGTAAACCATATCCTAAGACATGAAAGCACTGCTGTTATGCTGTCAAACAGGGAAAGGCTCTTCAATAATGAAACAGGACACACTAGGGAAGCAGGTGATATTCCGGGCGGTAATAGAAGTACGAGTATGGGTCTGAGTTGGAAAGGTCACAGTACAGTGGAGTTAGCACTGAGGAGTGGAGAGATCCTGCTTTTTGTGAAGATGCCAGGAAGTTGCTTGGTTTAAAAATACCTTGGGAAATTCTGCACACTTTGATGGAGTGATATGATAAAAATATATTATTTTAATTTCAAGCAACCTGATTATAGTTCATACAAATCTGTTTTCTGTGTGGATGAGACAGATGATATAAGGTGAGAAGGTGTGTAAATGAAAAAAAAAAAAAACAAAAAACCAAACCCTGATGATGATAACCATATAAAAAGGTTAAAAGCAACGTTCTACTGCTTCTCTTCACATCATCTTCAATCCACCCCTGGTGTCTTCAGAAAATTCCATCAACTGTTTCATTACTTCAAATGAAAGAAACTCAGGCTTTACTTCAGCAGCCCTTGTAGGAGACGACTGTGGATGCTGCTTGTCCCTCTTGAGCTTTCCAGAACCTTGGGCTGAACAGCAGCTCTGCCTTTCAGGTAGGGGTGGTGTCATTTACACAATCCCTTCCCCCAAAGCTAAAATGAAGTGGCATGTCTGGACTCCAGGGCACAGGAGCCAAGGATGCCACACTGCCCTGGGCCACGCTGATCCAGGCTGCGGCTGCCCCTTGCAGACACTGTTGTGACTGAACACGCCCCCTCCTTTTGCAAGCTGCAGGAATTGTGCTGCCCATGTGACTGGACATACATCAGTAATTACTTCAATAGGAAACAAAAATCCCATTCTTGGCAAATGCATCTATTCCATTATACAGAAAGAGCTGTATCAATTTATTTTGGTTATCTCCACCAGTAGGTGTCATGATACGGCAACCTGTGAAAACTCTTGGTGCAGCGGGAGATAAAGTGTTTAAATAAAAAATAATAATTACAGAATTTTATTTAAATCATTGGATGCCAGCGGTTAAAAGGGTGGTTAATTTTTCTAGATGTTGCCACACAGACATTACTCTCCTTGTTTTGGATATGCTGCAAATGAAAACCTCCGTCACTACCCCCAGAATTTCTTTTTGATGCCTCTGGAATACACCAGTTTCTCTCATTCCAATGGTACCTGCCCTTCGGTGGGACACACTAATAATGGGGTAGGTAAGTGACTGACGAGTGACATTCTCAAAAGAAATTAATGATAACTTCTCCTATGAAGAAACAGCTTCAAAACGAATGCTACACACATTTGCTACGTCTAAGAGCATTAGAGCACTTAGATATTTTTGTCACACACATCAAAGCACAACTTGCAGTCATGTCCATTTTTGTGATGACTTTGGTTTCATCCTTCTGGTGAAAAAAAAAAAAAAAAAAGAAAAAAAAGACTGTCTACTCTGAGAAATCAATTAAAAGGAACTGTGATATGCCAGATAGTCAATCAGGTGCCTGCACTAATGAGGATCACATCCATTCAGAACTGCTGCAAATTACAGCGTGACATGAATTTTCTCTCACCTTACCAACAGCAAGCCTGGTGCTAATGCCAGATAGGGTGTTTAGTTTTCAAGCTTTTGCCTGCACAGGCATGCCACATTTAAGAGTAAAGTAGCAGCTTTTAAAGTTTGATCTGATTGCTGGCCTGAGGACTTCAACTGAATACTTCTTCCACTCCTAATGAAGACATTTGTTAAAAGTTTCGAGGTGCTTTATTTTTGGTTGTTTGGTTGGTTTGGTTTTGGGTTTTTTCAATTTATCTTAGCCCTTTAAAGTTTGGGAAAAAAAAAACCAAATCATGAACCCACCCCCTTCTCATTACATAAAGGGCCTATTGCTATTCAGTGAGAGAATAAAAACTGAAGTTCAAAGTCTTATTAAAAATGTCTAAACCTTCCTATGTCTACCTTTGCTTCATGTTCTCAGCAAAGTTCTTACTCAAAGCTTCAGGGATCATGTAAATATATTCTGTGCGTTTTTAATTTTTTTTTGCAATCTATATTTTGAAGCTACTCTTCTGTTTTTAAGACATTTATGTTTACAACTGAATTTCTAGATTCTTAAATGGTTAATATGAATAAAAAAAATGGAGGCTCATTAAAAGGATTCCTCAGCACAGATGGAAGCAAAAAATATTTAAAAACGTGTACTTCATTTTAATGAAAACTCCAACCCTGCAACTTCAGTAAAGAGGGAGTGTAAGAACAAACACAGCATGGAGGTTAGGAAGGGACTATGGTACAGGGTTAACCCCAAGGAGCCTGTGAGTGACTTCTAGTCAGGCAAGACTTCATGGAACTTTTTAGTCAGACTCACCAACACCCACAGAAAAACCCTTCTGGACCTCTGACCTGGAGGGGCTGATCACCCAAGTGTTACTTGAGTGTTGGCTGATAAGCACTGCCAACTGCAGAACAGAACCAAAACTTCTTAATTGGTAATACAACCTCTTTGACAAGTGTGGGTTTTACACAGAACACCTCCAGCATGTCATACTGTCACTCTTGAAAGAAATGAGACAAGATCACTACATTATTTTGGTATCTCAAAATACTTCGGGAAGAAGTTTGGTCTCAGTTGAATTCAACAACAGTGAAATATTCATGAAGCAAAGCTACCACAGTGAGTGTGCTTGTCACAACTAGCCCACTTCAAAGTGGTTTACCATTTCTTAGCATTCAAGCTGAATCTACTACTTGGCAAATAAATTTTACAAGTGAACATACCAAATTAGCTAGCAGGTTTCAGTGGATGAACACAGAATCTGTTGTACCCAAATCAAATGCTTCTGCTTTTTTGAATTGGAGGAGTCTCAATCAGTAATGAATGATCTTTTTACCTTCATCCTAGAGTTGTCAGCCTTCTAGAAAGTAACTTGTCATCAGAGTACTTGGCACAATCCTCCCAGCTCAGCTGTGATTGCTGGAAGAGCTATTGTAATTAAAGATGTGTTATCAACTGTCCTGCTTTTGACTGGGATAGTGTTAATTTTCTCCCCAGTAGCTGTTGCAGTGCTGTGGTTGGATTTAGAATGAAAACAATGTTGATAACACGCTGAAGTTGTAGTTGCTGCTCTGAAGTGGCCAGGAATCCTTCAGGCTCTCATCCCACCCCACCAGGGAGCAAGCTGGGAGGCACAAGAAGCAGGACAGCTGACCCCAGCTGACCAGAGGGGTAACACACATCATATGGTTCCATATATAACCTGAGGGAGGGAGAAGAGGGACAGACAGAGGGACCACTTCTCAGGAACTGACTGGGTTGTAAGAAATTGCACCTCTTTATGATGTTTGCCAAACCCTGAAGCTATGACTGAGGTGGAAGTGTCTCATTTTTAGAAAGATTTTCAAAGGTCTTAGCCTGAGACCTGCTCTCTGTTCAATGGGTTACATTCCTTTTCCCATTCAGGAGTGGCCTCAAAAACTTTATTCACAGCCCAGGACAAAATCTGCAAAATTTGTAGATAGCTGTTTCTGATAGTTCATTAAGATAAATTTAGTAAACAAAAAGTGTTCCCTCTCAGAATGTGTCGAGTCTTGACTCAAGTAACTTCAGACAAACAGATCTGGGTCTGCAGAATACTTTCAGGGCCTGGTGCTCATCCAGGCATCCAACACCTACTGATTTCTGTCATCATATTTTGCCATTCACACTGTATTACCATAACAATGACATCCTCTTATTGGTGGGGAGCAAGAGAAGCCTAATAGAAACTCAGTATCCTTGTTAGTGTTCTCATTTTCCCATACAGAAGAAAATAAGAATGTGTCCTTTTATAGTGACAAGGATGGGCAGATGGCCCTTTTTAAGTAAAGATCAATTTTCACTGCTTTATATCCTAAAAATGTACCATCTTAGCACGATGTACAGAGAGACAGCTAGTAACCACATTTCTCTCTCAGTTTCTTGGCAGTGGAATTCTTTTTCAAGTTCTAAAATATCAGCCTGAAGTCCCAGTGACAGTGGCACTGGGACAGGTTGACATTGGAAGGGTTTTTGAACTACCACAGAAACATCCCCAAGCTGCCCACAATACCTAAGCTATATCAATCCACAGAGACTTTCCATAAACTTCCCAGCCCAAAAATATAGGGAATGCAGAACCCAGCTAAAATACACTGGGAATGAGAGCTTTCATGTTGCATTATACAGAACTCATAACAGCCCTCTCCTATGCTAACAATGAGCCAAGAGATTGGATCCCCTGGTATGCCATGTAGAAGGAACGTAGCAGGCTTGTGGAGTGGACCAATGTGAATCTCATCATGCTCAACAAGGTCAAGTGCAACGGTTCTGCACCTGGGTGAGGGCAACCCTCAATATCAATACATTCTGGGGAATGGATGGATTGGGACTGGAGAAGGACTTAGGAATACTGGTGGATGAAAAACTGGACACAAGCCAGAAATGTGTGCTTGCAGACCAAAAAGACAGACACATCCTTCCCTGCCTAATGAAAATTCTGGCCTTTGGAGTTCCTCACACAAGGAACACGTGGATCTGCTGGAGCAGGTCCAGAGGAGGGCCACAAAAATGGTCAGAGGACTGGAACACTCCCCTTATGAGGAAATGCTTAGAGAGTTGGAGTTGCTCAGCCTAGAGAAAAGAAGGCTCTAGAGCAGCCAGAGCAGCCTTTTGATACACAAGGACAGAAAATGATTTTTCACCAAGGTCTGCAGTGACAGGACAGGGGGCAATGAGGGCAATGATTTTAAAATGAAAGAGGGTAAATTTATATGGAATGTAAGGAAGATGTTTTTTTACAATGAAGATAGTGAGGCACTGGAACAGGTCGCCCTGAGAAGCTGTGGGTGCCAAATCTCTGGAAATGTTCAAGGCCAAGCTGGACAGGGTGTTGAAAGTTGTCACGGCCCGTGGAGAGAGGTTAGACTAGATGAGCTTTGAAGGTCCCCCCCCAACCCAAACCATTATGGATTATACACTCTACTGGAATGTAAATGATCTAGTGTTAATACCATTAAACTTGAGTCCATAACCATGTGGTACTTTTTTAATTGACCATGATTTCAAGCCCTTTATCATCATTGTTTGTAAGGCAGCAGAATGATGAATGGCAGGGAGACTAAATGGGGTATGCTGTCTTCTTGACACGAGAATGCAAACAAGAGAGTGGATTTACGCCATAGAGATTTCCCCCCAATAGCAGAAGAAATCTGAACTCCATATACTGTAAGCAAACAATACTAACAGTAATTTTTTGAAGGGAGAAATCACATGATTTTATACTTTAGCACTAAGGCAAAGATTCCAACTCTATGCTAGATATTAAAGATTTACATTAAATCCCTAATTTTGTTTACGTTGTTATTTATAGTTTAAATCAATTATATAATTGAAAATAAATAAATGGTTTAAAATAAATCAATGGTTTAATATAGTATCATTAGATTGGACAGAAACAATAAAAAAATAGCCTGTGCTTCTAATTATTAGAGAACAGCGCTGGAGTAAAGCATGCCTTGTAGCTTGCTATTTTCAAATATCAGGTGCAGCAAATGAACATAGTTAAGGCTGCCTGCTGGCCAGGGCAGTAAGAGCTTTCCTCAGCTAGAAGCTGTTTCTCCACAGAGCAAATCCTTCCCTTCCTTCTACAAAATATGAGATGAAATAAATAGGTCAAGCTCATGGTGCTGAAGCACTGTGAGCTGAGATCTACAAATAAAATTAATTTAAACCAGTTAAACAGAGACATGTTTGAAATATTAATAATACTTATCCCTACTATTTTTCCTGTTTTTCCTGCTGCTTTTCCTACCATGAGTACTTTGCTGTGCTGTGAGTGAGCATGAAAAGAAACAGCACCAAGAACTGATTAGTAACCCTACAATAACAAAAGAGCAGCCTCTCAGGAAAAAAGGAAAAATTATCTGATATTAGTTTCCAAGGGAGCATTAGGAAAAACTTTAAATTAGATTCTTTTCTGGAAAACTTTGAAAATTCAGTAACACTGCTTCTTTTTAATTAGCTACTATAATTTTCCGCCCTGTTGAGTCAAGAAAAGGAAGACAAACCTATCTATGTGCTGGATCCTTTTCCCAGCTCTCCTGACACCATAGTTGGCTAACTACAGCAAAGATGTACTTTAGAAAAGCTATATAATCACAGTAACTAGAATCCTTACATTGTGTTTCCAGGCACCAATAGAAAAAGAGCAAAAATGTTTGCATAGAATATTTTCATCCAGACTCGGGGAAATTAACTGAATTATGTGGGACAACATAAAGTTTCTATTCAAAAAGCAGTTAGTAATTTTACAGCCTTTCCAGCTCCTTTGTGCTCCTTTGTTCAGTGGTGAAAAAGAGATTTAATCAGGTAATTTGAGTAGAGGTAAAAAAACGTTTCTGCACCCTGTTGTACAACATTTGATTTAGTCCTGACAAAGGAAAGGGGTCAACAGACCCCAGCATTCACAAGTTGCATGGCCTTCAGCAATTCATTTTTCTTCTTGCCTGATATTTTTAATAATCTATCATGCCACATGACATCATTCTTGGCCCAAAGGAAGTAGGGGGAATTGGGGTGGGGTACATGTCCTAAGTAGCTATTGCCTGGGGATTGGCTGGGCGTCATGTCTCCTGATGGGAAGTGATTAGGGATTACCTCTGCATCCCTTTTTCCTTTTCATTCTTCACTTACTCAGCTTGACCCAGTTTTTCCCTTCATTTTTGCTCTTTGGATTTTTTCCCTGTGCCACTCTGGGAAGGAGTGTGAGGGTGGATGAGGATTTACCTGCCAGACAGGGACAACCCACCACAGCCTCAAGCTGTTGTAGACTATGGACGTGCATTTAGAAACCCTTTCTATCAGTTTGCTCTATTCTCCTGGCCTGCTATATCTAGAACATCTTTATTTATTTTATACATTATTCAGAGTCAGACTATAAGGCTGGGAAGAACTGCTCTTTTCCAGCACAGACATTTTATATCCTTACAGATTTAGTCCAGTAACCACCTGTATGACATTACATGACTTCTCCCATTATTTCACAATTATTTTTCACATGCTGGTGTTTTTCAATAGTGGGTGGTGTTGTGGTGGTGAAGCCCAGACTAGATCCAGACTTCAGGATCTATCAAGATCAGCTTTCCTTTATATAGAAAGATATGTCTTCCTTAAAAATGCCTCACAAGCCTTACAAAACCAGATTCAGAGGAGCTTAAACAAATTTATGGGGAATCTTTTAACACAGTATTAGGCACTTCAAAGAAATGAAAGTGGTCCTCATTTTCAATGGAATTTTACCAACCAAACCTACCTCCACCCACACTGTATTCAGCAGGTACTCAGGCCATTACAGCAAGAATATCCAGTCACTGTAGTATAACTCTGCTTTCCAATTAGTTTTATAGCCACAGTCACGTACATGTTCACCTGTTTTCTCTCCTTCAGAATATTCCTTCTCTGTAGATGATGGGCAGCTTCAGAACTGTCAAATACTTGCTTACCTCTGTATATACTTTCTGTAGCTTCTGATACTCACCATGGCTGGTATGGTTGTGTTATCCATTAATGGCTGGCAGCAAGATGATTATAATAATAAACATTTATATTATATTAAAATAAATATTTATAATAAACATTTATTTATTATTTATAATAAATAAATATTTATTATAAAAACATTTTACTCCAGATCTCTTTTCATGTGTTCTGACTCCAGTTTCCCAATAGGCACTGAAAGCAGTAACCCAATCTTAAACCCAAGATTAATTGATAAGCTAAACGGATTGTCCACTCTCACAACCCAAAATTGCATCTAAAGGTAATACCCACAGCTGTCCATGAAAACTACCCTGGAAATCAGAGAGAGAAGAATGGGTGACTGCCTTGTCTTCCCAGTGCATATGTAAGCTTAAAGAGACTCAACACATTCTGACCATGGTCAAGTTTTGTATTTAACACTGTAAGGAAGTTTCATGGGCATTATGTCATTTTCTCACCATCTCTCCCTGCTCAGCAATCCCTGGAAGACTAGAGGACTGACAGGACCACTCACAAAGGAACTCCAGGATAGATGTAAAGATGTGAGGCTGTTTCAAGAAGGACCAGTCTGCACTGATGAAGTTCTGTAATGAGACATCCACCAAACTTGAAGCACTAGTTTAATAAAGATATCGGATATAAGGGTAATCCTTTTCTGAAGGCAGTCTTAAGCAGTCAAACTCAGTGGATACACCCTTGCTGGTAGAGACTGGCCTTATCTTAACAGCAATATTTAGGGTGAGGTTATCAGGCCTTTGTTATAAAAGATGTGGATGAGAGAAAGAAATAACCCTGAGATTGTTGCTGGGTGCCTGAGCAAGATGTTCTCCCTTGTGCTTTTACTGCCTTAGGAGGTTCAAAGCAGACACAAAGTAGGTGGCTCTGAGACCTGGATTTAAGAGGGAAAATTCAGTTGCAATGCTTTTATCAAGATTTGCACACACAAAACTGGACAGAGGTTTATAGTCTCTCCTTCACAGGATGGGTCTGAATTTCAGTACCCTCTTAGAAGAAGAAGTTAAAACTATCATTCAATCTGTGATTGTTCCAAAGAATAAATTAATAAACTCAGTACTTAGGGGTGGAAACACCTCTAGAATAAAAACTTCCATCTGTCTGATGGAATTTGGTATAGACAAACCACTTGAGGACACAGTTGCTGTTAAGTATCTGTATGAGGCTTTAGAGGACATCAATTGATCCTATGATTGAAGACCCTAAATATTCCAGAGGAAGCACCCAGACAAAGAGGATGTCTGTAGAAGACATATTGCAGAAGACATGGAGAACTATCAAAGTAGGAGCTGAAGAAATGGGGAACTAGTCATGGGCCTTGAAGGTTGTATGGTGACCCCAAGAGAAGGAGTAATAAAGGGAGAAGAAAGAGGAGTCAGGGAAGAGAACAATTAATTCAATTTCTTACCTCCTTGTCCTCTAGCTTCTTGTGCTCACCTGGATCTAGCAAAAGAGCCTGAAAAGTGGTGAGGCTGCTCAGCTGAGAAGGATTCCTGGCTGGCAAACAGCCTCTTGCACAAACTGCTGATTGCTGCTTTGTTGGCAGTGTGAGGCACACTGCCCTGCACAACAGCACCAAGGAAACTTGGAAATCTAAGCATAGCAGCCACTCTTCTCCGTGGAAAATGTATGCCAGAGCTTTTCTTGGGTGAGAACAACACAGTGAGCTGGCACGAGGGACTTGATTCATCCCCTCCTGGTATGCAGGAGACAGGAGAGAGTGTAGATATTGGAAAGTGGGAGAGAGGAAAAAGGGTCTTGGCTCTGAAGGGGCTTTTGATTTTCTGGTGAGACAAAAGCTGAGGCAACCCCACATCTAGGGCAGATATGATCTGTAGGCTTTCAGGGGTACGGGGAGATGATGTTAGAAACAAACAACTCCCAAGTGATGAGCAACAACTGGTAAGGATTTGCAACAATATTCTCATATCCAAGAAAAGGGGCCTCTAAAAAGACATCCAGTAGATTTTAAGAACAAGCGTAGAGTGGCAAAATGGTGTTCCCTCCAGCCAACTTTAAATTATATATGCTAGTTACTCAATCCTACTGGATTTACTTAGTAATATTGAGAAACGATGTTGAGGGGCTGCATGAATTAGACTGGAAGGCTGTTCTCCCTGTTTAAAGACCATAATAGTTACAGCTTTAAATGCTATTCGATTTAAATGCTATAATGTTTCACAATCATGTATTTAAACACAGAAATCTGTTTATTTACCCAAACAAAACAGAGGAAATGATTCCAGCCCTCAGGTTTTGAATTCTCATTTAAATATGTGAACATGAGTCCACAATTTAGAGATGTTTGTGTATCTATGTACCTCCAAAATACTCATATTTCAATAGGCTTTTTCACATTAATATTCACCAACAGTATCACAAAAGTTCTTTTTCTTTTACATAACTGTAAGCAACAGTAATTCTAGAAACACTAGAGAAAAAAAAAGCATAGCAATGTCCACAGTTACAAGAAAAAGTGCACATTACTTGGTCACAATCACAGTCATTACTTGGAAAACTATATGTAACAAGTAGATATAAAATATCACTGATGCCTTAAACTCATTGTCAAAAACGGAATTACATAAAATTTTGTACATGAAATAAGGCAAATTTAGGAATGCACAAGAAACTTGTTATTCAACAAAAGCTAAACAACAGAACAGATAGTACAATAAGCATAAACTAAAGTACCTTTCTCTATATACTTAAAAAGAAGTCTGCCATAGTGCACAAAGAAAACACCATTAATGTGTAATCAATATTATAAAATAAGAAATAGAGGGGTTGGGAAGAGTGGGGAAGGGGAGAGAAGAGTTTTATTATAGTTGCAGCTGCATCCACTTACAGTTTCGTACAGGTTTTAGCTAGGCCTGGGAATTATACAAATTATACCAGAAGTGTCAATGACCTTCCTTGGTAAGAATTTTGTTTAAATTAAGGAAAAAAAAATAAATACACACAAGAGTGCAAATTTTCAGATTGTCACTTGCAACCTCTTAACATTCATCATCTACATCCAATCACAACTAGAGGGACTTGTATAAGACAGCAGCATGGAGTCAGATGAGCTCACCATAAGAAATCAAATCATCTTTTTTTCTCAACGATATGTCTTTTTTAAAAAATGCTCAACTCTTTATTAATTGCTAATAAAGCTGCAATATATTACAGAATGGAGTCGAGAATGGCATGAATGCAGGAAATGCATACTTCCTTTGGAAGGTATTCCATAGATGACAATTTACAGTACACGGGGGAGGAAATTATCCAGCATCAAGAGTTACTCATTGTAGAAAGAATATGAAGTTGGGGAGAAGGGCACAGCCAGGGATTCAAGAGAGGAAGGGGGGACTTAAAATAGCTCCTCAAAACATTTTCAGGACCAGTGAAAAAGTTTACCAAAGTAAAAATGAAAAATCTTGAATGAAAACAAAAATCTCTTGTTTTGTTTTTTATAAAAATTACATTTTTTTAAAATACAAGATCCTTTTAATTGCAATTGTGCCCTGTAGCAACAGGACATTTGGCAATGTTTTGCCATATACTGCAGCTTTAAGTCCAATGAGTCAGTATCACATTCCACTAATATTGCACTTGGATCTTGAACCACTTTTAAAAAACCATCACAGCATCTTCTGTTTCCTCCACTTGTTAGAATGAGTTAATTTCTAGCCACTTTTTTGATATTTATGCTGACACACTAAAACAAAAGCAATAGGCTGGACACAGTAAAGTACCTCAGAAATACCAGAGGTCAAAGTTCACTTGAAGCACCTTAACACATCACTTTATGGATCAAGAACAGTGTGGCATTATGGTAATTAACTCTCCTAAAAGACTGTGCAGTAACTGAAGTGTGTGCTCTGGGAAATCAAAATGTCATTAGTGGAAATTCTGAGATAAGACCAGGCCGGTGTGAAGGTCACACGACTCAGTTCTGCTGCAAAATAAGGTTTTCCAGTTCATCTGCAGAGCGCAATAAAAATGCAGCCGATTCTCGGTACCCTGCCACAAGCTGCCTCACTGCATTTATTTCAGTTGGGCTCAGCTGGGGTCTGGAGCTGGAACTACTGGAGGATCCAGAGCTGGTTGCTAACTGCCTCTTCATACTGAGATCTGTTGGACCTGCAGACACCAAAAGCAAAGAAAAGAAGCTTCAGATCTGCTGCCAGAGCCATTTCACAGGTTTGTAGATACAAATGCAGAGTAGTTGGACCTGCTCTCAGCTGAGTGCAAATAGCAGAAACAAGAAATAACTGTTCTGTGATGAGTCACCTTGACAGGAACCACAACAATTTATATATATATGTATATCATAGACCCCACTTGCAGAACATGAGGGGCAAGTCCACTTCCAGCAGAAAACTACCCTCCAGGGGCATATTCCATCAGTGTAAGCCACTTGTACCCCAAACCCTGCCCAGGGATCTGATGGTGATCAGGCAGAAGGTTCATCTCCTGTGCCTCTCCCCAGCTACAGCTGCCATCGCAGACTTCATGGAAATATGCGCACTTGCAATTTTTATCACAGAGAATCCAACTTATATTCTCTAGACAGCTGTTTTTACATTTTATGCTTCAATCGGCATGTGGCCAGATTGAATCCCTCGCAGACGTAGATAAATGGTCATCCACATGACCTGCCTGACGCTGTCTGATCACTTACATAAATAGCTGCTCATGAATGAGATTAGGCTGGTGACAATCTGGCTGCCACAGTGAGGAGCACACTATCATCTGTGAGGGCTGCATACAGCTGGCTACACATTGCAAGGAACTTGTAAGGCCAGAACACTGACAAGAGATTCTGCAGCAATCACCACGCTGTTGTATTGGCAGCTCACAGCAATATGCTTAGCACATTTCTTCAAAAAATACTCTCAAGACCATGAATACTTCATATAGAAGACAGAATTCCTGAGGGCAGTCTGCTGGTTACTGTGATTGGCAAAACATCTGCCATCATGAACTTTGGCTTTATGTGGAATTTCCCAGGCTGTTTGATCAGTTATTAACCAGCTAAGACTCATGGTGCTTTAATGAAGTGTTTGCAGTTTCCACTTCACACATTTTTTTTCTTTCTGGAGTGTAAATTTGGACAGGTAGAATTGGATTGAGGACATTTTTGAACAGATATAGAAGGATATAGACAGCAACTATACCTATTAAACAGTATATTCTGTGCAAATCTGGGAAATACTGTTCTCTCATTTTGTCAGTGTAGCAAATCTACACTTCCAGCAGGCAGAAGATCAGACTAGTCTGACTCTAATCTTAATACTCTCCTGGAAATTGGGATCAAGCTATCCAAAGCAATGTATCTTGCTTTCCTACAAGAAAAAATGTCACTCTTCAATTTGATCAGGACTATATATGTCAATGCCAAGATCTTCCAGCAAAGACTGGAATAATTTTAAAATTTAGCATATTCAACTGTAGAACACAGAACACACTTACTCATACTCTGGAGGTTCTCCTAAATAATCCCACAAAATTTATAAGATTCAAAAACACAGACTTGCAATTGTAAGAGCTGATGGAAACAGATGTCTGATTTCCAGAAGCTGAAGATCTGGTCATAAACTTTATTTAATTTTCTTTCGTGTATGTCTGTTCAGAGGTATAGGTGAGAACACAAAAAAAAGGTGGAGCTTGCAATGTCCCCACAAAAACTGAAGTTAATTAAAAATCTCCCCTTGAGTGAATAAAAGCAGAGCTGGGGCTATGAAAAGAAACTATTCAAACAGAAAGGGCCCTATTAAATATGATTTCCTACTACATGACTAGTATGAGCAGCACTTGGCCTTACAACTTGTATTATCTGGTTTTACACTGGTATAAATGAACAGACTTTTAAATGTCTTCCAGTCTACAAAGGATAAATTAAGCACAATTAGCTCAGTGAATTTGTTTCAATGTGGCCGCATGCTGCAGGAAAATGATGACTGTGAAGAAGCTCAGAGGATATTTTTAAATAAAACCTTAACCCAGCACAGGGATTGATAGTATAACAATCACAATTCCAGTTGGGCTGAATGATTGTAAGAAGCCATTAAGGACTTCTATATTTATTGAGGCAGTAGTGAAAAATCTGCCATTGACATATTGAGGGCATTGTGCTTCATATGAACTTACTTTAACTTTTATGTTCTTTCCTTGACCTTCAATCATGTCACTGCCAAACACACACACACACACACACACACACACACACAACACACACAATATCTGGCAGAACAGAGCTTCTGCAGCAGAGCACATCATTTTATGAAATGTAACTGAAGGACTTTTCTCATTGGCAATCCAGATTTTACGTGACACAATAGGCTATCAGTTTATGGCACTCATAAGTAAAATATACATGGAAATGTGCTTGGTCATACCTCTCCGGCTTTCCTTGCCCAAACTGATGGTGCACTACTCTGAAAGGAAAACTAGGAGAAGACCAGTTGTCCATCATGCACAAATCAGTATTACGGCTTCCCAAGTCTGTAGGGTCACAGTTATCTACATAGTCTGAAGATCTGTCTGGCTCTGTATTCCTAGATGTCTGGATTAACTTTCACAAAGAAAGTTCTTTAATTCTTCAGAATATTTAACTTTGCATTCTGAAAGTACTGAAAAAAGCCAGGAAAAGCTGGCAGTTTGCATACAAAAGGGACAATCACAACCCAAAAATACTCTTGGTCTGGGAGATTTCTGTTGTGGCAGAGCTCTTGTATACAAAGAAAATAAGATATCTCAAATGTTAACATACCCAACTTCTTCAAACTACTTGGTGGTTTTAGTTTTTTTAATTTCTATTTAGTAGGAAAATGGGATTTTACTTCATTCCCTATCTCCTGCCTTGTACTTAACCACTCACAGTGCTGTCCTCCTTCCCTCTCAAAGAAAACCCCCCGTGAGGAAAAAAACAAAGAAATACACACACAGAGAAAAGTCTCATAGCTATGATTTTGGGACAGTGAGAACAACCCATGCCTTTTCAGGAAGGGAAGCTGCCAGAGAACTGAACAGAAAAAAAGTGCCATGCTTCATGTGGAGATAAGGATTTTACATCTTTTAATTATGTTATGTGACCCCCTACGTCTCACCTCTAAAACTTACCTATGACAGCCCTAGCTTTATATCTGGGAGAACTCCTCACTCAGAGATTAGTCCCAGGATGTGTTACATTGGTCTCAGCTTTTAATAGCTATGATAGACACTCACTGGCAGTAATAGAGATTCTCAAAGGTTGGCCAGGCTGCTAAATACTAAAATACTATAACTTATTTGTAGCTTCATCAGTCATACCTGGTCATTTAAAAACTAAGGAATAAGTGCAATCTATAAGTGCATTCTTGTGCTGTAGATTTTTCCTGAGTAATTTTATGCAAATCAGCTATTGAAACATGGAAACCTATATCTTTAGTCAGAAAAATAAATCACAGCTATTCCGAAGGCTTAAAATAGCTGGTTAAGGACACTTTTTGTACATCTATCTCCAGAAACCATCACTACAGGTTACTAAATCTGGAAAAAGCTGAAGAAAACATCATGTCTTTCAATAACTATCTTTACTATTTCTTCAGTGTATTTAACATTATTTATTTAGCTGCCAGTCCTCACAGGAACAAGAAAGTGTATACTTGTAAAGAGGGAAATCGGAATATTTTTGCAATGAATTTTGCATTATCAGGTTCCTCCAAGATTATGCAAATTACTGTGTATTTTAGCATACTGCTTCGTATTCTGGAGTACTTCAAGACTATTAAAAATCTTGATTGCAAATATTATCAGGTTCCAATGTCTGCTGAGCAAGCAAAGATTATATCACAGAGATTAAGACAGGAGACTTATTTCCGTTTTTTTCTTTCTCTTAGTGCATATTGCCATAACACAAAATTGTCACCTTCCATGTATTTATAACAGCCCAGTATTCTCATGAGCAGTGGATTAAACAAATTGCTGAGACAGACACTTTCTTTTTATACTCTTTCAGAAGACTCAAGTATTGTTCCTTTGCCTCTTGTTTAGGCCATCTGACTGACACTTTAACATGGGAATATCTTTGATTTACTAGCTCTGTCCAGTTACATTGACTTAATTTCCCCTGTGAGGTGCAATTGTTCTTGTTAGAACCACATCAAGCTAAATATGAAAACTCTAAAAACCTGTTCTTCATGTGCTAGACAAACATTTATCAAATTAGCTGCTAGAAATGTTTGCCACTAAATACACTGTGGAACAAATGGCTTTTTCTGTAAATTACAAGACTTAAATGGAACTAGTTACTGCCTGATGCACTACTCATTACCAATGTAATTTATATCAAATTCCAAAATATGGGTCAGATGTAGATGTGCTGGTACAGATTGCTTAGACACTATCAACTGTCTCAGCAAAATTCCCTTAAGAATTGTATGCTGTCACTGGGAAGCTACCAATCTCATAATTAACAACTACTGAAAGAACAATAAATGTGTCAGTGACTCTCAAAATGATTATCACTATTGTAGATAACAATGTAGAACTGTTAATACATATTGTATTGTACATGTAATGTACATGTTCATTAATAGTTAAGCACCTTTTCCATCAGTGATAATGCAAAAATTGGTGACACTTGTTTAGTGGAAAATACATTTGCCCATGCTTTGAAATCTCTTGTGTGAATCTTTTCTATTGCACCTATTCTCCTCTCCCATTTTTTTCCCCATGGGTGGCTTTAGAGCAGAGGTTGGACTACGTGTATACACTCCAATAAAACTAAATAGGAAAAAAACCCTATCAAAGCATGCTACCTTTTCTTTCCAAAACAGATGTATTTATTGTAATAAGAATGCTTAATTGTGATATTATGTATCTGTCAATGCTTCTTCCTCCTGCCTTCAAACATAGAGCAGATGTGCCTAAGAGTATTGTTTCAAGTGCCAGGAGAAATCAAGAAAACAGAGACTGATGAATTGGACCTTTTAAGTTTCTTTCTCTCTTCTACACCTCTCCCACTGGAAGACACATCTTCTGCTGCTTTAGACAGCAGGTAAAAAATTCTGTCTTGCCTGAGGAAAGTGATACAAAAAACATAGAAATGCCTACAGCCATCATTCATTTTCAGTGATCAGGAAACACAGTGGACTGTGATTAAATGATTATGTGAGATCCTTTCTATCCACCACAGGAGATTAATTATGAGGTGTAAACTGTGTTGCCTTAACAGTTGTCATCTCAGCTTTGCACAGAGGTAGGAAAGTAGGATACTACCCAGTACATCCACAGACATTCCATTTCCATCCCTGCGATGGGAATGGAGTAGTACTTGCCTGTGCCACGTATCTGACATTTGGAGAGGATGAGGAAGAGGAATGTAGGGAAGATTTTAACAGAAAATTAAGTCAGCATTTTCCCCTTTACCAAAATACCAGCAAGAAATTTCCCTTTACCAAAGTATAGGTCAAACCATTTAACTCCTCCCAACCTCACCTTTTGGGTTTTAAATTGTATTAAACATACTCTCCCAGGTTCCTAACTCTATCACTCTTGATCTGTTTTTTTCATGCTCCAGGCTCTGCATTAGAGACAAACTGTGTTCCCTTTCCCCTCTCTCCACTTTGATGTCATCAGGGTATCACTGAGAACACAAAAGACTCTGCAAGAGTAGAGGTATAAAGAAGACCTGGAGAGAGAAATCACAGCAAAAAGTCCCTTCAGCCTCTACATCCTGGCTAGCCAACTGTGAGTAACCCACCCAGCACCTTAAGAACTAGCTACATATTGGACATTCTCATCTGTTGGCTTTTTTTACCCTAGTTTGTCACCAAGAATATCACCAAGTTTATTACCAAGTTTATCATCATTATCAATCATGCAAGTGCCAAAATTTTACAGAAGGCTACAACTTAACCAAATTTTTGGACGTGGAAAGGAGATACCTTCCCTGCTGTCTCATGAATAAGTGGACAAGAGTGCTCAGTACTGCTCCTCCTGCCAGAGATCATGCAGATCCTTGGCGATCAGCAGCACCTGCTCTGGGAGATTCCCCTGGCTACTCCACTGTCTTCAGCAGGGCTGCACCATCTGGAGGACCAGGATGCAGAAGGGCCATGAGGGCTGACTGGAACATGGGTAAGAGGCCTGGCTAAAGCAGGGAACAGCTGGAAGAACACAGGCTCTGGAGGGGAGCAGCAGGGAGGGGTGAGCAGTGTGGGGGGATTCCCTTGGCTGCCAGCTGGGCCATTAGGAAATCATGGTCTGTAGGCCTGCCTGTGGTAGAGGAGGCTGAAAGAGAAACCTTCCAGGGCCAGGATTTGCTGTGGTGTGAATAAAATGGGATTCAGCCGAAGAACTCACCTGAGCTGGAAGGGGACTGGACGTTCGTGGTGCCTGGGATACAGTGCTGAGTTGTGGCTGTGGTGGAGGTAGGCTGCAGATCTGTGGAGAGAAATGGAGACACAACACTTGGTCTTACTGTGACATGGGGGCATATTCCGCATGGCCAGCCCAACACTGAGTCTGAAACACCCTCTTTTTACACACACAAAAAACCCTGATTGACATTTCTGGCTAGAAAACCAGACAATGATGCAAAAGAAACAGCCCCAAATCCCCTCCAGGCAACTCAGCTATGGCAGCAGAAACACATTCCACAACTCTTAGAGAAAATGGACTTCAGGAAACGAAGCGGCTGCGAAGACCCTAACTCCAAGGAGCCCAACATGATTTCAGAGTGCTGACAATCATCAGGAGAGGGCAAACAGCAGCCCACTGGACTGACATATGTGTGGAGACAAGGCAATCCCACTCCCTTGGGAGACGCTCAGGCTACATGCCAGGACTTCAACAGCTCCTGGTGGTATCGAGAGATTTTGCTTCCAACATTATCTCCTGTCCTCACCCTTTTGCCCTCAAGCTGGACATTTTTCCAAGCTCAGTCCAGGAATGTTAGAGGGGGGACTGCTGAAGCCTTTGTGGCTGGCTAAGTGGTGGCAGGCAAATTTGTTTACATTCACTGAACTATTGCACCTTAGAGGGTCTCTATTCAGTTCTGTAACAGGAACTGCATTAGCCTTAAAAAAAGAGAGCTGTGGAAATCCACCCTTCTCAAAGAGCAACCAGCTCTCCTTTAACACCTAAACAAATCAAACACTACACAACCAACGGCTTCTCCCCAGACCACGTACAGGCTGACAGAGACTCTGTCAGCCCACAGATTGCTTGGTGAATGTTTCCAGCCAAGCTGGATTGGCCTAAAAGGTTTAAAAAAGGAGAGGGAAAAGACTCCTTGGTGCTGCAAGACCAAGCCTTTTCCTTCTGTGCTTTTTAGCCAGCCCATAATAAAGGAGGGGTCATCGCACAAGCTGCTACATTCTGTTTGCTCATATTGAGCAGTTTCATGAAAGCTTGCCCCATGCAGTTGTGTGAGGAGCTAATTATGGCTCTGTAATTAGCCATGTGGAAGGACAGACCTCCCCATGTGGAGGGAAGCACTGCAACAGCAGGCAAAGAGAGGTCCCTGAGCCAGAGCCACCAAACAGTTGGGCGAACAGATAGCTAAGTCTGTAAGGTCAGAGTAGGAATGAACTTTATATGGAGGAAATAGCCAAATTAAATGAGTCACAGAATACAAAATACATACATCAGCTGGACTACTAGACAGAGAGTTAATTGTTAATTAATTATTGTATTTCTGTGGGGGAAGGTCCAGAAATAGGTAATGAAGCAGTGAGTTTTAGATAGCTATTGAAGCTATTGCAACTTCTTTTTTTTTTCTTTCTGTTATAGCAGATACAAAAAAACCCCAGACTGTATTTGTTTATACACACATTCTGACTAAAGGGCTGTAGCGTGTTTGGCTCTAAGGGGGCAGTCTCTGATATTGACACAAGATTTAACCAATGAAAAGGGTGGATAAGCCTTTGCAAATACACCGGTAAGGACAGGGAGGCCGGAGAGTAGCTCTCTTTGTCTGCTGACCTGCAGGGAAGGCTCGGCCCGGCCGGGATTCCCCATTCCTGGAGGAGTGGTGAGCGCCGCCGAGCCCCCTCTAGAGAGCTGGCAGGGCCTGCCGGTCTTTTGTTCCAGCAAAGCCACAAAACCACGCCGGCCAGGAGCTGTATCTGCACCGGGAGCGGCTGTGCGGCAGAGACCGGCACCTGTATGGGCACCAAAGGAGCTGTGCATGGGCACCAGCACCAGTGGCTCCCGTGGTTCATGCTAAGGTGGTCCCGAAGCCAGGAGCAGCCCTGACCCCCGTTTCAGACCAAGAGCCGCCGGCAGAGCTCGCGCGGTGCCGGCAGGGAGCATGTGGCCAGCAGAGAGAAACAGAGAGAGCTTGTTTCCAATACAGAACTTGGACTAAATTAACTTTTTCAGCATTACAAGACTTTGTCTCAAGGAACACTAATTCTCTCTTAAGCTAAGAAGGAAAAAGAAGGTGAAACTTTTTAAGAACAACCACGGGAAATTGAAGACAGTAAGAAAAGAGTTAGATTTTAGATTGAAGGGATTTTGAAAAGTTTGTCCTAAGCTTAGGCTGTAAAATTCTTTCATGAAGCTATGGTACAGATATACTTGATATAGCAGACTTCGGTTTTTCCCCAGTAAATTCCTGGAGTGCTTTGGGGAGGTTGGAGTGTTCTATCCACAATCATGAGCAGAGGCACCAGTGTTAGAAACTTGATGAGAAACCTTGCCCCGGGGATAAAAGGGGAAGACCTCTGTTCCCAGAGATGGATGAAAGGAACTTTGATGCTAGAACAGTTCATCCTTAAAATAGTACCCCTATAAGTTGACATGGACCAAAAGCACAGTTGTGAAAAAAAATTGAGAGATGGGAAGAACCTCACACATACAGATTTCCAGGCGACTGTTATTTGTGAAAATTTTAAACTACAAGAAATTCTTTTCTTGTAGAATATTTTTCCATAGCATTAGCAAAGAATAGTTTTCTCTCTAAATGAACTAAAGAAAGACTTTTTTAGAGGTGAAGAACTGACTGAGATTTCTCAGTGTTGTTTTATGTACACTGTTGGTTGGAAAGAAAGAGTGGAGAGGGAAGGAAAAAGTATTCTAATTTCTTGTTATTCCTTTTTTTTTTTTTTTTTTTTGTTCCATTAATAAAGTTGTTCTTTGTATCCTTTCAAGTTTAGGCCTGCTTTGTTATTTTCTCCTAATACTATCTCACAGCAGAAAAGACCCACCACAGGTGCATATTTGTTTTTACACTAGGAGAACATCTGTAAACGTGACAAGAACATTTGATCAGATACCATATTGAAAAGGAATTGCGTTTTTAAATTAGCTCCTGAAAACAATTCACAAGTAAATATCCTGTTCTCCAGAGAAGTATCTCATTAACCATTTTAACAGCCTTGCATATGTTTGGAACAAGAGTCCTTGAAACAGCGTAATGACTGCAAACAAGGGTCCTGTGAGATCTGTCAGGAGTTGCCCCTGTCAACTGCAACTCCAACCACTCTTCTTAGTCTACCAATGGACACATCAGAGAGGACTGACAGATCTCACTGGTGTCCATACCCTCCCACTTCTTTGTGGGGAAACCAGCTACCAGAACCAGAGCAATTTACCCTTAATATCTGAGAAATAATTAGGTCGGCTCCTGGATTTGTGTCAATGAGACTAAGGAATGGATGGAATTGCCTTTCCACGACTTTGCTAATGATCTTCCTGAAATAACAAATGATCACAAATCACCAACCTAACCAGACTGTCAACATCAACAACTGGTTTCCAAGTCCTGGCACACAAAAACTTTTGGTTCCTGAAGCTTATGTATTTTGGCTCATGTAGGATCCCTGTGGAGAAGACGGACACCTTTGCAGAACCCTCCAGCTGAGCACAACCATATGGGAGAAGTGTAATGGCTTACTGGTCTTTCAAAGTAAAAGGATATACAGACAAAGTTGTCCAGTGCAAGTAGGGAAAGGCAAGGAAGAAGAAATGTTTGAGCATATGTCTGTATACAAATCTGTCTTGAGCTTTAATTGTGAAAGAAAATGGAGTCCTTAAGTTAAAGGCACAAAGAAGATGTGGCTTCTAATCAGAAAGCAAGACAAATTGATGGCATCTAATTTGTACATCCTTTGTTAAAATTGCATGCTGAAACGACATAGAATACTTTTGCCTAAATCACACAATTCACGGCAAAATGGGAATTATGAAAATGTATCCTATTACAAGAAGTTTGAAGGGAAAAACAAGTACACAAAACAGTTGTGATTCCTCACAGTTTAAGATTATATAAATCAGGACGATATTGATGGCTTTTACTGACAAATAACACATGGGAGCTTAATCCTACTCTTAGTTGGGTAAAAGGGCAAATGCCAACTGATTTCAGTGGGAACTGGTTCAAATCCTCTCTGGACATAATGTAAAAAACAATTTTAAATTTTCACAAAAAAAAGCCTCAGATTTCCATGGCTTGTCTTACTCTTATGAAAATATTTGATCAGAGACCCTATTCAGTGCCTCAGAAGTGCTCTTCATGTGTATGGAAACAATTGTGATCATCATCCGCTCTGAGTCAAAGACTTTTGACAACTAAAGCATTATCTATTTAAAGACTTTTGAAAACTTAGTGCAAATCATCCACAGACCTTTGAGAATTTTGCACAGGAGATGAGGAAGAAGATGTGACTGAAGGTCCTCAGTACAACACATTCCAATAACTCCTTGCATTCTGCAGCCCTGATAGCATTTTGAATATTGCTGAGCATGCCAAACATAGAGGCTGTAGCTGAGCAATTAACATCTAGCCTAAGTCAGCCCCTCTACCTGAACTCGTCAACCAGAGAGGGATCAGCCGGGGCAAAACCCCAGGGATTTCTCCATCCTCTGAGACCTTTCTGTAAATAAAATCCTGGGAGTCAATTAAAAACTCAGGCTTCCAGAGTAATCACCTTTTATTTGACAGAGAGACAATATACTTTTTATCAGAAGGGTATTGCTCTGCATTTGTACAAAATCAATATGAGGGATAATTTAAAAAAAAAAATGCTACAATTTGCTAATATTTTTTTGTTACAAAAGTATATCAATGTAAGAAGAAAGTAATGTTGTCTAAATAAATGACACCACTTGTTTTTTTCAGAGGGACATATGACCTCGTGGTGACACATATTTACCTTTTCATTTTTAGTGTACGGTATAAATGAATATGCCGATTTCTCATTTAACACTCAGTATGCCAGATCCTTATCTGCAGTAAATTAAAGTAGCTGGTGAGACCATGTGACAAATATATGTCAATTCATTTGTGTTACACAATATGGAGTTGAGTGTTTTGAAACGTGAGCCAAAAAATAGTCATGGCCTCATTTTTTTGATCAGTGTAGGAGAGGACAGTAATGATAAGGTCCTGTAAAGTTATGCAAACAGACTGAGGATCTAACCTGGAATTTTTTTACTCAGTTTTGTTAGAGGCTTATGGTTCAGTCTTGCCCTATTAGTCCCTTGAAACTGGAAAGAGACTAGCATGCAGGGAGCAAGTATTTTGCTCAGCAGTAGCTGTTTGCAGGATTTTGCTCCTGCTCATTATGTGATAATAGCCTATGGATATTGAACCCCATGGACTGGCTTTCTGTACTGCAGGGGGAAATACACACCAGCACATATACACACAGGAACAATTTGTAAGGAAACTCACCACTGCTAGAAGCATCATTGAGATTTAGCAGCCCACCTCCGAGCCCTCTGTAACTATGGTAACTGTATGTCCCATTGCCATTGATGTACAACACCTCCTGCGTGCTGGAAACAGCTGATGTTGAGTAAGTGACCTGGGCTGGCTCCTGTTTGCACTGCTTGTCAGCTGAAGCAGCCTCATCCTGCAAAAAACAAGAAAAGGTTTGGAATTATGGTTACATTTCACCTTGCATTTGAAGGTCTTTTCCATTATTAAGATTCTACATCTATTGCTTTCACAAAAGTATAGTGCATGTTAAACAAGCAAAGATATCTTTCTGATTGACCAAATATCATCATAAAAGAAACAATGGAAATAAGCAAGAATACAGGTTTCCTAAAAATCTGAGAATATTCATTTATTTGTGCTCCACAAACCAACAATACTGTTTCTCAAAGGAGAACATGTACTCTCTTACCTCGAAGAGCTCACTTCTTCAAAACCCAACTCTGTCCAGAAATAGTGGGAAAGGATAGGAAATAGCCATTTCCTGAGTACTGGAGTGACTCTTACAAGTCAGAGAATCATATATTTCTTGATAAGATAAACACAATACAGAATGCACCATCTACTTATTTTGATGTATCAGTCTCAGAAGTGACAGAAGGAATAGAGGAATGGAATAAAACTGCATTCCTATGTTTGGAGAAGTCTGAGTGCGTGTCCTTCCACACAAAGGCCAAAAGTAGGGATGCCTCCACAAAAGTGACTTGAATACTGTTATCTGTGTAAGAGCAGTGACTGTACATCATGAGTTTTCCTCAACGCTTCCTGTTTGCTTCTTTGATGATTGCACAATACTTAAGAGAATTTAGCACAGCAGCCCTTCAGCTTTCCCTGAAAGGAGTTGTTTCAGGTGAAAGTGTATTATTCCCCATCTGTACTTATTGTATCTACTGCTTAGAGTACCTCATCTCCACATATGATCACAGAATGCCATGGTCACAACTTTATTAATGACACATGTGAAATAAAAATATTAATAGAAGATTTAATGCATTTTAGTAGCTGGAAACAGGAAAAACTATCAGTATGTGACTGCTCATTCTGCCACAGGCACCTCATCAACACAAAATCTGATTTAGTCTGTATGTATTTGAACATTTTCTTTGTTTCTTGACTTTTTTTATGGGTTTGATTTTACATTCTCATCTGATGAAAACATATTTCAGTGTTTTGAAATAAAATGGATCTATGGAAATTTTGTTTTTAAAGAACCTTTTTAGAGTAATTAACTGAAAAAAAAATCTGGTAAAATTACCTACCATTTGTTTAAGATTTTTGTTTATTTTATGCATCACTCCTCTGCACAACCCTTTTATGGTTCATAAATATACCAAACTTATTAAGAATTCTATAAAATATCTGAGACCTTTTTTACAGCTTTTACTTAGGGAAATCAAATAGTTCAAGCAGTGTCCAGGCCCTGTGTTGAAGAAAACAGGGTTGTGAGTCCTGTATGCATTAGGAGCAGTTGTTGGCTCCACTTCTCAAAAAGACACTATCAACTTTTCTTAGATAAAGACATTCCTGTCTTGCAGGTATTTATTGGTGGAAGAGACTTCCACCTGAAGCACAACTGAGATAACTCAGGAGAAGGGTAATATACAATTAACAGAAATTTTAATATTTAATATGGAACACTGAACCATCAGACAATTAATTCCATAAACAATAATAAGGGGCCTCTTGGGCAGTAATATGAGCTAAGGCAGAACTTTACATTTTTAAGAGAGTTGGCCAAAGTGGTCTCCTAAACATTTTCTTAAGTAATAATAATCTTAAACAAATGGCCAGAATTGCAATGTATTTTTGCCAGGAATTCAACTTAAATATAATTTAACTTTTATCTGCAAAAGTCATTGATGTCTCTTATGAGAGAAAATATATTATTTCTCAGAGAATATTCATAAGCTACACAGTAAAGTTCTATCTTGGCAACATAGCTTAACTCATCGTCCAAAATTTTAACACTCTCAAGATTCAGATGTTCTGCCTCCTTATGTCTAAAACTAAATGATACTTCCTGCCATAGACACACTCAGAGCCTCATTTGTTTTCACAGAGCTCAACAGCAGAACTTCTGCAAAACTGTCAAGGACTGAACTGTATTCAAAGGGCATAGGGCAAACAGGACTAACTCCAGTAGCTGAGCAGAGTGTCTCAGGATTGGTCTCCTCATCCTTGCTGTCTGGAACCCACGGATGTGCTGTCCCTGAATTTACAAGTCCTCCAGAGCCCCTCTAGTCAGGGCACTGAAGCCCTAACTGGGAGTCTCTTGCAGAGCAGATGCACTGAGCTCCTGGAATAGCCCAGAATGCAGAGCCAGGCTGGAGGATGCAGCAGGGGTGTTTGGTGCACCTTGGTGCCCACCATCCCTCCGCAGCACATGGCCAAAAAGTGGGAGACCAGAGTTCTGGCTACTTGTCTCAGTACTCAGTGAAGAGGCGGAAAAATTGGGATGCAGGGTCTCTGCTGACTGTGGTGAGGAGGGGACCTGAACTCAGAGATGCCATCTCCTAGCAACCAGGCTCCAAGCAAAACTGCGGTGGGAGTCGGTGCTGAAGCTGTGCCACTGTGCAGGAAGGAATGCACAATTCACAAGGCTACAGAGATAGCACACAAAAAGGGAGCATGACTCAGTTCCCTCTCAGAAGTGCTGCTCTAGGAGGCTCCCTTCCAGCTAGTCCCTAACATAAAATCCACAGCTTTGAGGTCAGAAATCCAAGGATGAAGCTGTGCTACTCAAGAGGGATCTTGTACAGAACTAATCACAGCCCTACAAAACACCGTGATGTACTGTGGGATGGGGCTTGAGGTGCAGTCTGGGCACTCCAGTGGGGAAGGCATTCTCAGGGAGGATGATGCTGGGACCAAGACTCCTGGTTTGGCATATGAAGTCTAATCTCTTGGCCACTATGCAAAAGGAGGCTTCCTCTAAATATTACACATCTCTTTAAAGAGCACATTGATCACCTGTCCCTAAATGATGAATAAGCTGCCATACATTTCAGACAATAAATTTGATCCTTAGTTAATATTTACCTCAGCCTTCATGATAACTACACGCAGAAATAGGGCAGAAGTTTTGTCAAGCTTTTTCTGAGTAGGCTCAGGAGTCAGCCCTGCTGGTAGGACTATCAACCATTAGCCTGGTCCCAGGGGTTTAGATGTTGCCTCTCATACATTCCCCTGGGATTTAAGCATTTTTTTTAAATGTTTTGTACTTCAAAAGGCAAATTTGTGCCATTTTTCCTTGCAGCCATACCAAGGATAGAGAAGCCAGTCTCTCTTTTTCTTGGAGACTGAAAATATGAATATCATATTTACTTTTGTATACATGAGATTCATTCTTCATAGATTCATTCTCTTCATTCTTTTCACCTGAAATGCCTTTGATTTTAAAATAGTGTAGAAATTTAATGCATTGTTGTTCCACTGAGAACTGAGTTCTTTGAAATATTCCGTGTTAGTTATTCAGCACCTTCTATTTCTCCCTATATAATGTTTACACTGAAAAGGCTTATTTATTTAAAATTTTATTTTAAAAATTCTTTAATTTCAAGACAATCATTCACAATTAACTAACCATTTAGTGACATGTTTTACCTAACTACCTGGAACACACACGCTTGTCATCATAACAATATACTAAACTTTTAAAGCATTAACTAACCATTTTTAAACTATTTATAATTTACTTTTGATAAGAAGTATGACCAAAGTTCAGATAAAACATTTTTTCATCTAGAATTTTACTCATACTCTGTTAATTTAGTACATGTCAAAGGAAATAAATCACCCCCCAAACAATATTTCTCTTCTGAATTTATTTTGGAGGGGAAGCCCTCCAAAGAAGGTCTTGAGCACGTTACCTGCAAAATGATTGAAATCAAAATGTGGAAAAATACTTTGTAGGTACAAAAGCATGCTAAAATAAAAACTTTTTTGTTGGCTTGAAAAGTGGAAACATGAGGTCTTTACCGTGATCCTCAACTTGATATACATCAGAGATATTTATGCCTCAGTTTTATGTTAAGGTCTGTACTGGAACAACATTTTTTGTTTGTTTTTTTTTTTTTTTCACAAAAGAGCAGATAGAAAAAAAATTATTTGATTTGTTTTTTAATCAAGGAAGCAATTAAATAATCCTCTAAGGACTGTGCATCTTAAGAAAATTTTCCATGAGCTGTTGCATAACCCGTATATTGAAGAAACCCTTCTCTGCCTTGACTGATGCTCTGAGCAGCAAATGAATAGTTTACAGAGGAATCACCATCTACAGCAACATGACATTGGGGCAGATTGTCAGGACTCTGGTACAAAGAACAAGGCTCACTGGCAGTTCCCATCCCTTTGTTCTCCTGCCAGCAGAGGCACAGCACACACAACTCTTTTAAAAGGTCTTCATGAAAGCATTTTTAGCAATGTCACTGATCCCTGCTGTTCCCCATCTCCTTTGCCACCTCCAAAATAACACAAAAACCCAAGAGTTTGTTGAAATAGAAAGTCCTGGCAAATCTGTGCTACATTGAGTTTTGATCCCTTATATACACAACTGTCAGAAATCCAGGGTACTCCCAATTAAAAATGAGCAGTACTATTGCCTTGGCTTCCCTGGTAGCAACAGGCATTGTTAACATGCAAATATAAATCCCACCAGGGAGCGTGTGTGCAGATCAGCTCACATGGCCATTGCTAGCTCACCACAGAGCTAACAAAACTTCTACAAAAAGAGTATAAATGATAATGTTACAAAAATGCAAAGATGGTGACACAGAGAGCTACTACTTCCCAGACTGACAAATCAACAGCTCTGAGAATAACAGCTTTTAATTGCCCCTGTGTCAGCATGATTTCCCCCCATGAATTAGAAAAGAGACAGAAACATATTTTTTCCTCATATGTCTTGATATTGTCTTTTTTAATAAGTTAAACTGAAAAATGTGGATCGCTTGTTGTTCATGTCAATAAATACTTCTTTTAGAATACCACTTTGAGGTTAGGAAAATTCAAATGCAGATAAGTCTTCAAACAAATAGGCAAGCCTATTTGCATACATTCTTCCATGTTTTTAGCATAGGAAAATAATTCATTCACTTGAAAAAAGAAAGCAGGCTTTAATTTATTTTTTTTAGGCCTCAGTAGCTTGTAATATGGCTTTAAAAGAAAGGAGATAATGTTTCATATATTTTTTCTCATTTGAATCCCACTAATTTAATTCTACAATTTTTGAATCAAAAGTAAAATAAATAGAAACATATGATAAAACCACATAACAATTTTCAAAGCATACCCAATTAATCCTTACTATACTCCTGATAGATAGGACTTTTATCAGTGCTTTTCAGATGGTGAGATTCTGGCAACAAAGGCAACCTTAAGCTAGAGTTACCTAATATGCAAAGTACTTGAGTTCTGCAACCATAGCAACATAATGAGCTTCTCTTTGTGTAAATTAATTTCTAAAAACTCAGAAGTTTTTAACTGGGAACAAACTCAGAAGTTATACCACGAGATACCTTGATATATGCACAGAGGATTGTGGGGCTGGGACTTCTCTGCCTATCTCTGCTTTTGCACAGAGAAATGTCCTACCCGGGTAATCAGCCGTCATCATCTTCATGGAGCAAGGTATTTAAAGGAGGATAAGCCACATGAAACCTGGCTACCACAGAAGGGCCCAGAATCTGGCCCCTTCTTAGACACCAATCTGCTGTTGCCAGAACCAGACTGTGTTCACCTTGTGCTCTGTCTTTGTAAAATCCCTGTGACTTACCCCATCCTCTTTGCTTCTCCAGTCTCATCTTCTAGCCTTCATCTCAGCTTCAATTTTCTTGCCTAGCAAATCCTAATCTCTCCTTTCCAAACAAGTCTCTTGATGCCAGATACCTGAGTAGCTTCAACAACTCAAGGCCTTTTGTTAACTTGTTTGCATTTAATCAGTTACACCCACTAGTGGTTCCATTTGAGATTTTCTTTCTATGCTCAGACTCCTATCAGTACCCTAATCACAAAAATCTTGTCCCACAGGGAGCAAAGCCAGGTTCCATAATTAGCCAGAGCATCTCCTGGTTTCAACTCACATTATTTCTGTTTCAATCACATTGCCAGCCTCAGCTCACTCAACTTCCTCATCCAACCCCATCTCATAAGGTCACTTTCCCTTCACCCCTTGTTTTCAATGCTCCTGTCAACCCTCACCAGGCTCCAGCCCCAATGTTTTCCCCCTCCTTTCTGCACTGAGATCAGAATTTAGCAACCAAAATACTTGGATTGTGTAAGCATGTGCATCCAGTGTCACATCACTGGTATAAATGACACCTCTATATTGTCAAGAAGAAAGAGCCTTTTTTTTTTTTTAGGGAATGGTAAATATACTTAAGGACCAAACTACCCCTAAGGATAAAATTTTCCTCGTTCTTGAAAATGGCTGTAATTATCTCTGAAAGAGCTCAACAAATGGAAGACATACACAGCAGTAAATGTAATCCCTGTGGGCTGAAGGTCATGAAGTTATCATCAAACTGCACACCTAGTATTGTAATGGGAAATGTCAGGTAATCTTAATAAGTGATGATTCTACCAACTGCTTAGAGGACACACATTGTTCTGACAGAATGCCGGATCTTTTATTAGCTTTAATTACATTAAAGTAACTCTAGTGTTTAACCCAGCTTTTAATTTTATAGCAAAAATCCTGGAAGCCTGGACAGCTAAACATTACTTTGGCATGTCACAGTAGGCTAAATTTTCCCTTAATTCTGCAGTAAGGCTGTTGACGCAGTGTGCTTAGAAATAGTGGAAATGGTATTTCTGCAAATGATGGATGTGAATTTTCACCTCAGTTTTGGTTTCCATTGCACATTCTTTCTCCCATCTCCAGTTGCTAATGTTTGTGTCGGGATTACTACTGAATAAACTGCTATAAAGTTTGTCAAGATTAGTGAGGATTGAACAAAAAGAAAATATACCTACATAATTCATAGTTTCATAGACCTACATAATTTCCTAAGTTTGAAGTCCAAATGAAGCCACACAGTAGTCCTTTGCATTAGCCGACTTTCATGTCTAAAGTACTGAAGGTACACAGTCTCAGAAACGACAGAAGAAATAGAGGAATGGAATAAAACTGCATTCCTGTGCTTGGAGAGGTCCTGTAAAAGGACTACTTTTAATATTGTAGGATGTGCTTTTACAGCTGTAAGCTCAGCATGGAGGCAATGTAAGGCAAGACCAGGAGGACTTCTGTGCCCAAAAGCTGATCTAACAAAAGATACTACCTTCCCCAGAAAGCTTCATATCTCTTACAATGGAATTAACAAAAGCCACATTTTCATTTAAGAAGAGTTTCAGTATTCACAAAAAGAACAGGAAAGCATTTGCTACATCCTCTGGATTTGCACATAGAAATGTTAATCCTTGTGACCTGTTTGCCATGTAGCATCGTGCCTTCTTGCCTCCAAACTATTTTGAATAAAGTCCTATGAAATATCCGGTCCTTGTGTTGAGGGATTATTAATAAAAAAATAACATCTACTTGAAATTTCAACTTGCTGTACCGAATCCATAGCTGAAACATGAAAAATGATTGCTAGAATCTTACAGTCTCTTTAGGAAAATACTTAAAATATAACACAGCAATATTTTATTTAAGGGGAGGCGTTCTTCTCTGATAACCTTTCAAGACTTATACATATATTTATATTTGTCACCTATCTCTCCATGAGTATTTCTCCCCCTCCCAGGCTATTCACAGTATCCCTTAAAATGATGCATCTATTGATAGTCCTATAACCTGGTGTCCAAAACCATCAGTACAGATGGATATAAAAAAAGTAATTGCACTTTTAATAATATACTTATAATTGCACCTTCCCTTTAAGTTTAGTTGTCCTCCAAAACAGCATTGCAGGAAAAGGCACTAGATTTATGGATAAGGTCTATTTACAGCCAGCAGAAAGACCCCTGAGATTTTATCCAGAAATACTTAATGCAAATTTGAGCAAGCTGGCTAAAATAAAATATGAAGCAAAGTTCAAATAATATCACAGAACTCATGCCAGATATTCCTTAGACTGGGAAATGTTTTGATAATTCAGGAGTCGGCTTAGGAGTCAAATCAAGAGGGACATAATTGCTGTTCTTGGGTTTGCACACTATTTCTCCTCTTGTAAGGAGCAGCTGGGGATTGCTAAATTATTTTCCACTCTCTGTTATCAGATCTAGACTATGTTTTTCTCTGCCACTCTCTCTGTGTTATTTTCTTCACTTTTACTTACTTAAATCAGGTATGTATAAAAAATGAGAAAGCCCATTCTTGTGTGACATACTACTCAATTTGTAGCTCAGTTGGAGCTGGGTATTCCAGCCAAGCTGAACACTCATGCTTTAGCTGTAAGTCTATCATCTCATCATTACATGGAGAGCACATCAGTCTCAGAGTAGAATTTTCTGGCCCAAAAACCTGAGATTACATGAAAAAGTGCTCCTAGCCTGCAGAGGCAACTGTAATGAACATATCACTGCCAGAAGTCTAGGTATTAATGATGATTTGTTTTGAAGTCCAGTATAAAAATGTTTTTCATACTTCTGATAAAAAATTATAAATAGAATTTCTTAGATGGTGGTGAAATATTGATACAGTCTAACTGAGTTAAATTGAGTGTAATGCAGAGTCCAGTTAGGATCTAAACTGCCTGGAATGCCAATACTGATGTGGATACTTGAAGAGTGCCTATCAAAATGTTAAGTTAGCTGCCAGCACTTCAAGGATCTCCCAACTGTCCTTATGACATAGGATATAGAGCCAAGAAAAGAAAGCCATGCTTCAGTTTCAGATTAGAATGGCAGTAGGTTCCTTTTGCTTTCAGATTATTAACACTGAAATGAACTGTCACCATCAGCGTTGTCACCAGGCATCAAAAATGACATCATCCAGTGTTCAACAAGAAATGAAAGCATGAGACTGACATGGGAAAAGAAGATCAAAATAAAAAGGTGCTATTGTGTAGAAGAGAGAGAAATGAACCCCAGGCTTCTTCATTTCTGATAGAATGACACATGATCTATAAACTGGAATGGGTATTTTAACCTTAAATAAAAGGTTGGTGAAAAGGTTCTCACATTGCAGCAGTTGAGTCTTGTTTTTTCACCACTGCCACATCACCTGCAGCACAGAAAACATCCTTTGGGAAGAGGTATTGTAAGGCTGTTGCAAGGAGCTCTTGGAGAACCACTTCTGTTAGAGCAGCCCCTAAGCAGACAGCTCACTGTCCATAGTCTGTCAGCTTTTCAGTTCATTATCCACTGTGGTAGCAGAAGTGCAACATGAGCTTTCAGAGATCACCAGTGCTGCTGGTTGAGCATGGACACATCGATGGGCTACTCCTACAGTTTATTTAACTCTTATGCACAGTCTCAGGGAAAGAGAAACTGTGTTCTACTAAAGGACTGTGTTTCTCTGCCCAAATGGAATGGGGTAGCATTTATCCTTTCCTGTGTCCCTTAAGGTAAACTTACTGTTCTTTAGTGAGGTTTTGATAGCTGATTTTTGAATGTGCTATCTCTGGTGGGTTTTTTTGGTTTTTTTTTTTGTTTTGGTTTTGCCCAGGAATAAAGGAATATTAAAAAGCATAGCTCAATGGAGGAATCCCATTTTAGGTGGACTAATGGTAGAAAGTGTCCTTGCAAGTTAGTTTTCTCTATAGCTCCTGCTGTTCTTGTCCTAGGTTGCACCACCATAACTTGCATATCACCATCGTAAACTATTTCATAAGTTATGCTGGTCATGCTCTTTATTTCTCTAGAGAATTCTAATATATGAAATAATTTTGTTAGCAAGGTATTCCACCACTACTAATGGAAAGTTGCCTCAATATACAAAACAGATATAAAGTGCAAGAATGCACAGTGCATCACAGGGTGTGCACAGCAGTGACTTTCTCAGTGCAAATTTTAATCCCATGTCCAACAATGGCTGGCACCAGGTTACAAGCAGCTTAAGAAATGTAAGAGGCAGGATTGGGCCTGGTTGAATATGGGAATTATGTAAGTGCCTTTGAGCTTTGGCAAAACTCCTGTGGGTGACAGTGTATTTCACAGAATACACGTGGCATTTCCTATGGAGAAAGCAGTACAAATCCAGATAAAGGTGTCATGCAAAGGACAGAAGAGTCTTCAGCCATCATTTTCTGCCTTGCAGAGGAAGACAAGGGGACAGAGGACGGGTGGAACTTTTTTCCTCCCTGTTGTACCAGAAGAGGGAAGAGACTTGTAAGGGTCCAGGCCTAATACAAATTTCTTCCTCTCAGTATAGGCAGACAACAGAGTTTTACTCTGACCTAAAGAACAGCACAGCATGACCCTTGCCTTGAGCCTTATGACAAATTATTGATTGAGGCTTTGTTTTTCAGTAGTCAGTCTTGAGAATCCCCACTTCCTCTATGTACACCTGCCCACCCACTCCCAGCTCCTATTTTCCTTTCAAAGGAAAGGAAGTTTCCCTTGGAAGACAACACCAACTCCTTCAGCCTCTGACACAAAGGATAGAACCAGGGAATATGAAAGGATTCTTTCCTTCCCTCTGTCACCTTCACAGAGCTCTCAGCCTAAGATCACTCAGGACATGGGACCATGAGCACAGGTTTAGTAACCTGTTTTTTCCTAAGAGACTTCATTTGGAACATCCTGATCCCAAAAGTGAAGCACTGCATTATGAACTCCATGGCCTAGGATGCCCCTGCCAGAATTAGAGTAGTTAAAAATCTGAAGAAAATAAAGGTAAAACTTCAGGGGAAATTAAGTAGAGATTATGTCATGTTTATTCTCATCTTGCTACATAAACCCTCTCAAAAGCCAATTTCTTTGCAGAGGGCAGCACCTTGCAGAAGATCATAGCTACTGATCATTTTTGATGCTTCTTTATTGACAGGCAGTACTAATGGTGAAGTCTGAATATCTCAACGTTTCTTCCAAAAGAGAAACAACATAAACTGCAAGAAAACAATGTCCTCTTTTGCCATCCCAAGAGTGGTTTTGCCTGCAGGTAACGGCGCTGAATGAATCAATGTATTACTGAAACTGATGCTTGATGACAAAAGCATAGCAGTACTTACTGCTGAACCAGAAATATGCAAAACGAGAGAAATTCCTCCTTTGCAGTGTATTCCTCTCATTCAAAACAAGCCATGCTATGCCTCAGGCAGCTCCACTTTTATGATCACAATTCAAGCATTTTTCTCAGTACTGTTGATGCCTATGTGTACTGTCCTAAAGAAATTATCTTGGTAAGGAACTCCTGCACAAGTTTCTTTCCGCCCTTGCCAAAATGCCATTTTCCAGTGACCATGATGGGCAACATTTTCATCTGGGAGAGATCAGCAAAACTTCATTCAGTGCAGAAAGACTACAGCACCACAGCACCAACAGAGAAAATCTTTAAACTTATGAATCAAATGTTTAGGAAGTGCAGAAGGAAAAGTGTGTGGGAGTACTGGAGCAATGCTGTGCCAGCTTTGCAGATTTATTACTACAATATCATCATGGTCAGCATAATTAAACCTCCCACTATAGGTCTCTTCGTCTACTGCACTACAACTGGTATCACTCCCACTACTGCCAGCCTATTTCGTTGACACAAAGTAGTTTTCCATATTCCTGCCATGTCTGGGATATTGCGATGCAAACACTGAAAAAGGCCCTATGGAAAACTTGGGGTACGATTTGGATTTTGACTGATTTTTCCTATTTCTCTTCTGCTCCAGACTTTCTTTTAATATTACACATATTGGAGTGTGTGGCAGGAGGAATGGACCAAAGCACTTTATGTTTGATTCCAAATTAAATACTTCTTTATTTAGAAACAGATGACAGCCTAGCCATGAAGCATTTGAGGTCAATGCTGAATTAACTTCCTCACTTTCAACTAATTAAAAATGTCTGTGCGTCCCACTTTGAAAAGGAAATAAAAGTAAGCCTGCTGGAGATTCCATCCTTTTGCTTCCATAGGTAAATTATAGTGGAAGTTATAGATCTTCTAAAAAAAAAATCGAACAAAAACCCAAGAAAATTCCAGTTTTCTTGTCTGTTAGGGAGTGAGCAATTACTTATCTGCATTCATTACTTAATGATTGGTTCTTCTTTTTAAAGGTAGGTTCAGATATTTTAAAGATATTTTACCCTGTGTTTGATACATTCGAATGCTAATTATTTGATTTCAAATCTGCATTAAAACTTGAACAGCATGTTTGTGGAAAACAAAATTCTTTTTGTGAATTCAATGCATGATGTCTGTTTATGAACACCATCCCAGGTAAAACTTTACTTTTAGAGTTTAAAAAACAAAAATATTTTTAAAATAAATGATATTTAAAAAACCCAAACAAACCTGACCTCCACACCCTGTCCCCAACTATTTAGTAGAAAGAGAGTATTTTGCTACTGAAGAAGACTTGCTGTATTTGTTTTATAGAACTTGGCACACATCCTTTAACTTCAGTACTGTGAGCGTTCTGTATTTTAAAAGATTAAGTAAATAAGAAGTGATGTTTGGGGCATGGCCTTTTGACTCCATAATCATCAAACCAAAGTAGCATATGCCATTGGAAGAAACAAAGAAATGAACTTTGACTGGCCTTTGGAGGATGCACTTTCTGATTTGCTTTATTAATGGAGACAGTAAAACTGTAGCTTAATATGAAATACCATGAGTAATAAGCATGAAATATGTGTACTGCAGTGCAAATCTGTTCCCCAAATATATTCATTTCAGGGGAGAATTCTTTTGGCACAATGCCTGGGCTGCTGGCCACAGCCTGCATGGCTGCCTTGTCCTGTGCCTAGCCTCTTTAGCAGCTGGTGCTGCTCTCAGGCACTGCATTCAGCTCCTGCTCCCACAGATTATTATAGGTTTAATTTTTTTTCTTAGAAAAATATGTTTCTAAATTTAGTTTAGGACATTAAGCCAGTTGTTGAATCACAAACATGTTCCTGCTACCAAACATAAGCATACACTTCTACATGCTTCTTCTGTGGGCAGAACTGCATTTTCTAATTGAGGAATACTTCTGAATCCATTGTGTAACTAACGTTTGGAATTTAGGAGTAATTTAACATCATCCCCTGCCTGTGCTGTGGGCAGGAGGGTGTGTACAATGAAGTCATTAGGTAAACACAGGAAGACATACTCCTATATATGATAGAAACATCTGACAGGCAAGAAAATGCTTCACATTTACTATCTTCTTGCCATATGGAAGGAAGGGATAAGCAGAAAGGTCTCTATTCCCGGTTTTTAAGGCTGGAGCAGGAAGAACAGAAGTCCTGACTCTAAAACTTCCATCTTCAGACCTGAATAGAGAACTCCTATATCTATATTTCCACTGGCCTTTCCTTTTCTGCCTCCTTGACATAAAATTGACATTAAAGACACCTGGAAGAAAGCTGTTCCCAACCCTGTTCATTTTCATTCCACCTATGTTAGGAAGTGGGATATGATTGCTCAAATATTCCTGTCCAAGAGACAACATAATATTCAATTTTTGAGCCTTCAGCTTTATCAACCACCAGAACAGAAAACTTCCATTGACATCAATTTTACTTCACATTCAAGATCTTATTGCAGCTCAGGGTCCCTTAAAGTATATTTTGAAATCAGCAGCTTGAAATTCAACTACTCATGCTCAGCACAAAGAGCCTGGAAAAATACAGCATTTTCTAATTTAATGATCTCAATGTTGAGGTGAAAAATTAGCTGTTCACCTTGGGGCCTCACTGAAAATCCAAGGCATGAAATTATTTGCAATTGCATGCCTTGCACATTATTCCTTTCCATTGCATGTAGCAAATTTAATGTAGCTTGGTCTGGACTGTAGAGGGAGGGGGGCTGCCCTGTGATACTTGGCATCCTCTCCAGCTGCATCTGCTAATGACAGAGCCCTATCCAGCACTGCTGAAACCAGGAATTTTGCCACTGACTTGAAAGGCAGCAGGATATAAAATTACAATGCATACCACTTATTTTCTTCCCCTTGACAATATGGCCAGTGCATTCTGGGTAGGAAGCTAAGCTTCCTCATACTTGTACATAATTTGATCTCCTGACAATAATCCACATGCAGCTAAACAGTGCCTGCATAACATGTTTTGCCTGAGTGGCTAAGGCATTTCATTTGGAACCACAAAAATAAACCAAAGACTAACCTAGAAGTAAAATAATCGCTAGGTGGGGAAATGATGGAAGTGAACAAGGATTGAAATGCAAACTGGAGTGTGAGTATCCAAGGACATTACAGTCATCTTAGTGATCGTTTTGAAGGCAGATAAAAAAGGATAAAGTACTGAAGTACAGAAGTCATTCTCATTGCTATTAAATACCAAATCACAAAGAGATGTCTGGACACAAAAACCTATTATTAATAAAGCTTCTGTAGTGTAAGAGGCATTGAGTTCTTTGGAGGTTAAGTGACATTTGCCTCTTGTGGATTTTGGGATTCCGATTTATATTTGTTTGCTTTACGTTAAGTGAGCCATCTGCTTTCTTTTGCTCTTTTTTAAGACTCCACAAGCCTCCCATTCTGAAGCAAAAATCACTTTGAGCTGGAATTTTTCAGGTCTGACATAAATATACAGCAGAGGTAGGACATGGCCCTACCCCTCTGCACAGCTGCCACTTGGATGAAGTGCCTTTTTTCTTGTATCCTCTAGAGCAAATTAGGCTCCGTGAAACCCAAAAGGAAGGGAACTCCTGATGCTTTCTCCTCCACCTCTTACAAGGATGTACGGTTGATGTGCTCTTCCTGCATACTGAATAGGTGTGACAAGGACTCCATCACCCTGACACAAAACCACCTCTTTGTGCTCCCTCCGCATTTGCAGCTTTCTGCCACAGCAGCACTGCCTCAGCAGGGCATCCTCCAGCAGCAGCTGAGAGATATTTTTTGCATAATTCCCTTTTCTAAAACAAATGTTGTCCAAATCTGCACTATAGAATATATTGTCCTATGTTGCCACTATATAATATAAATAACAGAATATAGAGAATATTTTCAAACCGTACAATTTTTTCCTTCCTCCTGAGAGCTGTTTTGATCAGGAAAGAGAACGACATACAGTCAGGGACACAAATGTATATCTTTCTTCCTCTCTCCTCTCTCTGAAGGGTAATACATGAAAAACTCCTTAGTGTCAAGATTTAGAAGCCAGGCATTAATTGCAAAATTTTCTCTGTCCTCTAAATACAAACTTTAAAAGGCTCTTACCTATCACTGCTGAAAGCCAGATACAGTGATCTTGCAATAGAGGTCCATGCACTTGCTGCAATTTAGATTTTTAATTCATTTCTTCCAAAGCAGTTTCACAATTACCTGTAATTTGTCCACCAGTAATTTCCTTCCTTCTTAATCAAAACACAAACTGTTTCTGGTCTGCAACAGCCAGACATTATTTTTGTTAATAAAACAGTGCTTGAAGAGTCTTTCTTTATGTCAACCCCTCTATTACATGCAGCAAAACAGCACCAGAAATTGTATGGAGGCAGAGCAGAAACATCTCCTCACAAACCTCAATTTCTTTAAAGATTTAGGAATTAGATATAAATAGAAGAAAACACCATAGCAGTGATTTCCTAGTGGCAGTGCATGTGCACTTTTATTAATATTCAGATGTATTGCATTAGCACAGAACCTGTATCCAGTTCTGCAACCACTTGTACCAATCTGCTCTGTTCAGGTTGCTGCTATGACAACTATCCAGAGTCAAATGTTAGGTCAGCTCCCAGCATAGGTGTCTAGGCCATAATTAATTTGTCAGAAACCACCTATACCTTCTCCTCTAACAGACAAAAGCAATATTGTTAAAATTGCTAAATATTAAAATATCCTTAACAACCTATTCACTGAAAACTCAATATTTTCATTGCTTTTATCCCCCAAACCAAAAATGGCTGAGAAGCATGCCATTTTAAAGTGCCTATTTGCAAACTTATCCCAGAATAAGCTGAGTTGTAAGGGACCCATCAGGATCATTGAGTTCAATTCCTGGCCCTGCACTGTCTCTGAGTCCATGAGTCTCACCACATATCCAAGAGCATTGTCCAAACACTTCTTTAACTCAGACAGGCTTGGTGCTGTGACCACTTCCCTGGGGAGCTTGTTCCAATGTCCAGCCACCCTCTGGGTGAAGAACTTTTTTCTAATATTCAAACTAAACATCCACAACTTCAGGCCATTCCTTCAGGTCCTGCCACTAGTCACCACAGAGAAGAAATCAGCGTCTGCCCCTCCTCTTGCTCTTGTAAGGAAATTATAACTGCAATGAGGTCTCCCTTCAGTCTCCTCCTCCAGTCTGAACAGAGCAAGTGACCTCAGCTCTTCCTCATACAGTTTAGGATCATTAAATTTTTTCTTCCTTGGGAGTTAGTTTTTATCTTTCCCTCCACCACGATGATTACTGCTATTTAATTTGGTTAGTTACAAGTCACAACGTAGAAAAAAATAACAGCTTTCATCTTGATGAGAGATTTCTTTAAAAATGCATTCAGTGTTTATTGCAAAGAACTGCTTCATAGCATTATAGTGCATAATACTCTGTGCACATAGACTCACCCTTGTCAAATAAAAAAGCTCAAATAAATAAAGATTTTTTTTTCTTAACTGAGGTTAGCACATATAGTGAGTTGTATTGTGATGTCTGTACAGTGAATGTATGAGGAAAACACCTTTATCAGAATATGAAGTTGTCTGACTATTGCTAGCTATTTTCATGTAATCTCTGGAATGAAAGGAAACTGTACCTTTTAAACTTTTTTTTTTTTTTAAATGAATTGCAGAATAGCTTTTTCTTATCATGTTTATTCTAGAAAATACTGACAGACAAGAATTTTGTGAATATATTACTAATTTAAAAAGCAGCAACTCTGACTGAGAAATGCCTTTGTTAGGATGGGAAATATGTAAGATAACAATAACATTCATTTTCCTCTGAGCTTAAGTTTTTCTTGGGCTCAACTTGCATTTGTTGTGTACCTACAATAGAATCACACGTTCTGTGTCCAAATACTTGGGGCATAAGGATGAAAGAAGCGTATGTAGCTCCCTCCTTTGGCTGATCAAAAAACTGTGCATGCTATTGCAGCCTTTCCATTAAGTTTGTCACTGAAGTGGAGTCAAATGGCTAAAATTACATGGATTGAATCCAGGAGAGCATCCAGGCCACTGGCTTTGCAGTCATATGTGACCACTATTCTATCTGCAAGTATAACAATGTATTCTCCAAGGTCCAGATTCCTTACTGGTACAAATCAACATGTTGTGAATGAAGCAACATAAATTTTCTAAATGATCTGGCTAACTATACATGACATGTCCATAAAAAGGTTCATATACTTCTACAGTCATATGATTCTATAATTTAGTTCCTTTCCTGCTTTCTCATATTCATCCTCCTTCCTCATTCTCAAGTGCTGATATTTTGTCTTGATTGTCAAAAACTACTTATTTCAATTAGAGAAAAATGCTCATTCATAAATTTTGCAATGTGACAGCACACAAAAAGTATAAATTCTAAACAAAAAACCAATTAAACAAAATGCAGCTGTTATAAAAAACCACTTGTGTCCAAATGAAGGGGAAGACGTCTTTTCCTACTATCATTCTTATGTGCTTTTTCACAGAGAGATTACACAAGTTCTTCTTCTTTAGGGAAAATAAAGAGGCAGCCCTCTCACATTCGCATACTAATATTTACTCTTACGTCTTCCCTTGAAGACTTTTCATTGTTTTTTGGTTGTTTTTTTGTGTTTTTTTAAATTTCAGACAGAACCGTAGCAACACTAATCCACCTTCTAGTGCTCCATAGCCCAGCCCTGCTTCACACTCTTCCATGTCGAGGGTTTATAAAATCTACAGCACGCACATATCTTTTTGGAAGAAGCAGAGACTGACAATGGTTCAGCTCTTAGAACAAAACTTCCATTTCTGTGATCAGCAACAAATTGAGCCACATGACCAAGGACTCTGGAGGGCATAAAGCAGGCATCCTGCCCCTCTGCTCACTGCCCAAGACATAGTGACAGGATGACTTTCCACAGATTTTTCTACTTATTAAGCCATTCTTCTTTTGCCTAACCAAGACGCAATCTGGTTTGTAAAGTGAAGAGCATGGCATTGTTCACCATATGCAATGAATACAAGTGAGTAGAGCTGTATTTTAGCTCTACTTATTTTGTTTAATGACTCCCTTGTTTATTGTAGTTTAGAACCTCCACTTAATGCAACTGCTTCACACCAAATATTGCTAGGGATGTAATAAGGATCTTGAAGGATTATCCTAGAAAGAACATCCAAATCAGCACAGAAAATCTTAAGGATTCAGATAATGCCTCTTCTCTACCTAACTGAGGCAAATCATGTAAGATTGATTCAATTATTGTTTCTACATTTTTCATCAACTGTGATCAAAAAGGTCTTTAAAATTCAAAAGAGTTACTCTTTTTCAGATACTCTTTGAGTATTCAAACTCAACAGAGGTGATTTGTAGAGAGACACAAAAGCTCTGCATTGTCTCTGTACCAACTTCCTGACCTGGACTGTGAAAGATCAAACAAATCTAGCCCAGTGCCACAAGCATTTCACTGTTCAGCTGTACTACCACTAAATCTAGACAACTTCAGCATATAAATCTATAAAAATTGTGCAACAGAATAAATTATTTTTGGTACCAGGCAGAATTTAAAAGTGGAAGTGACAGGATTCTTCAGTTGGGTAATAGGTATCAAATATATAATTTCTCAACACTAAAGTTTCTGGCCAACCAAACAGTGCTTGATCTCAAGATAATGAAAATGCAGTAGAGCTTAAGAGAGCACTTTAGTAACATCTAACATGGTCAGACAGCCAAAGCATTAGAGTCTGAGCTGCCACGGCCAAGTAAATACATTTATATTTTTTAAAGAGAAGTCTCACAAACTGACAATGCTTTTATTGTTGCAGTTCCAAACAACTATGGGAAATTGCTAGTTTCCTGAAAGACAAGAAAACATTGATTTTGCCATTAAGAAATAAATTCCTGGCATGAAAAAAAACAATATTGAAAATAAGTCAGTGACGCCAGTGAGACCAGATTTCATTAACTTATTTTTAAAATTGGATTTCTGCTGGCAGAAATTTTCAGCTTTGAGTTAGGAAATACAAAGATCATGTAAGTGGAACTTTAGACACAGGTTGAAGGATGGCTATTCAGACTTAACTTTATCACTCTTAACACTGTCCCCAGGTCAGGGCTATATTAACCACTGCAACTATCAGGAATACTTCCAGAAAGTAATCCATAAGATGAAGCATCTGTATGTGCAGACACACATACACATAAGGAGAGGTTTCTTTCAAAGACAAAACAAATAGGTGCATGGAATTGTAGGTATATAAAGCCAATCCTTCACATTTAATAATTGTGAAAGAAACAGCAAATACTCATGAGCATGGCCAACACTGTTAAAAAAAATAAAAAGAGTTGTTAAAGGCATCCCTAGTTTTGATTTTCAAGATGCTTCTTTTTGTTGAGTAACAATTGAGATAGTTTTCCATAAAATCACTGCTAAAATGAACACTGTAGGAAAAAAACCTATTTAATTTAGAAATTCATGTCATTTTGGCAAATAGAGATTTCCATAAGAGACATACATGCAAGATATTCAGAAGTTCTTGCTCAAGGCCTGTGTTGTGTCAGGGAGAGAAGGAAAACTGAAGAAGAAGAGGGAAGAACATAAACAAGACAAGAAAAGTTGTTCAGGAAGCTGCAAAGTTTTATCTTAGCTTTAGGATTGGGCATAACACTCACTATATTCTTAATTAATTCATGGTTTATGGGTAATATCCTGAAAAAGGTGATGGTGGGCATACAAATTACAGAATCACAGAACCACAGAATCAATTAGTTTGGAAGAGCCCTCTGATATCATCTAGTCCAACCTATCACAAGAACATCACCACATCAATTATACCATTAGACATCTCACTTTGAGGCAGATCACCTGTCTGGAATACAAAAGACAGAACTTCACTGTACTGCATGCAAGAGTAAAGCAGCCCTAATGCAATGCTTCCATTCAGCTCTGAGGGGAAGTGCTGAATGAGTGCTCTTGCCAGATCTCTTGACAATCTACTTTCCAGGACTGTCTAATGCTTGCCTTCAATTAGAAAATCTCTTGATATAATTTATGAAGTGGTAATTTTCATTATCAAAATCTTTTTTATCTTATTTCCACTTTCTCCCTCCCAAATTTTTACTGGCATTCTCTGAGTCTACCCAGTGGCATAACATCCAATTTTGGAAACCAAGGCTTTGCTTTATTTTATTTTTTTAAGACCTATGGAATGGTAAAACAACATGGTGAACTGAATATTTCTCTGTTTAAGAAAAAAAAATCTAATGAAAATATAACATTTTAGATATATGTAAGAAAAGTGAAGGAAATTTAATAGTTAGTTAAGATGAAAAAATAGGAAAAGGAGCAGAATAAAACCTTTTCACCTATAATTCACACTCTCTGGATGTGAGGATGTAGATCCAGTTCCCATCTCAGCATATGAACTGAGCACACTTTGTCCATTAAATACCACACTCAGAAATATTCTGGAATGCTGAGCTCTCAGTCTACTTTGTTAATTTCATATCTTTGGAAAAAATTATTACATTCAGTGGAACTGGGGCTAAACCCAAGGTTTTCTACTTCTCTAATGACTTATCTATTGCACCCTGAAGGGATACAATTTTACTCACTAAGTTGTGAGCACCTAACACACTGCCATATTTTTTTCCAGCATGGTCAGCATATCCACACAGCATATGCTGTCCTGAATTCACAAGTAGTTTTGAAAGCACCAAAGCTACACCAGCTCAGCTAATTTACTGCTTGTTGCTTGCTGAATCAAACGGCTGATGCTATTTGCAAGTCCACTGTGTTCCCAGAACCCACTAGCAAAAACGGAGAAGAGCTGAAGGAAGCAGAACCCAACAGCCCTTGTCCATAGGCAGCTTTGGTACTTTAACATCACAGTTGCAATTAAGGTGATCAGTTGGGAGATATTCTGACTACAGATTTTTAATTCTGTAATGAAAAGTAAAGAAATGCCTCTCCCCCCAAGAGATGTTACCCAATCCTTCTGTGAAAGTTATACACAAATAAAAGAAAAAGAAATCCTATTCATATGTTTTTCTGAGTTTTGACTACAGTTTAAATATTGATTTTTGTTTCAACAGGTCTCTGGCTCCCTGAAGAGTATTATGGGATTCTCATTTAAATCACTTGAAAACTCTGCCTCGCCCTGGCTGGACCAAGGAATTAAGCTATTAGTATTGTGCAATGAAAGTAACTGATGTTTGTGCAAGTAATTTCTAGTTCCCCTTAGGCTAAGAGCACACTGACTTTGTAGATTTTATTTTTATTATTACAGAAAAATCAGAGAGCAAATGAGAGAATATAAAACCTGCACAATCTGAATGAGCACTGCTTCTAAACTAAATTTTATTAAAATTACAGTGCTTTGACATCCCATGTGATTTGTAAATCTTAAGGCAAATGTAACACAATAATGAAAATACTAGCAAATAATATCACAGCAAAAAGAAATAGCAACATACACTCTCAGATCCAAACCTATCAATTTTATAAGTATAGCAGTAGTAATCTTTTATACAGTTAGGGCATGACCTGAAAGAACTCAATGGACAATGCATAAAAGGAAAACGTTCTTTTAAAAAATGTTCTATTCCACAAAATAAAAATTCATCTGCCATGACAGAAGCACATTTTGGAACACACAAGATACCACTAAGATTTTTACTTTTTTACAATCAGAAAGAGAAATAAAGCATAATAGTCTTTGTAATAAGAATGTTAGACATTCACTGTATCTGTGGAATAAGTAAATAATCAAAGCCTGGAATGAACTACCAGTTGGATTTTTAAAAACTAAAAGAAAACATGCAATTTCCATAAAAATAAAGGTAATAAAATTGTATCATGTACTAAAAAAGGTGAATAGTCACACAAGAATAAATATATGAGCTTTAAAAACTCACTAATAAGTTAATTGACAGCATTTAGTTATACAGCACAGTAAATTCTCTGTTTCAGGCAAATAGGTATTTTCAGTCAGTAACACTATTTCACCTTATATTTAAATGCATACACGTTTTAAAAGAGAATATGTGCACAAATAAATACACCGATTCATGGACACATGCACCATTTCTGTTATTAATGTACATTATATCCACTCTATGTTCTGCTCCTTTTAATTCTAGTATAGAGATTACACATTACGCTCTGAAAATCTACAGACATCAAAAAGTAAATATATAGCTTTATCCAGCTGGACATTACAGATACATTAGCCACCCTCACACAGCTTATGTAAATATAGACAAAGACATGCTTGTGTATTCATTAAGAAAACTACAGCTTTTGTATTTTAATTAACCTTGCTAGCAAGAAGCATATAAGGCACTGCACCACCCTTCTGCATGGCACCCTATGCAAATGAGTCCAGTGCATTTATAAATATGGATGTGGTAGACCCCCAAACCACACAGTACCTGCTGTCTATCCAACCGCATCCTTTTTGCAGCATTTCTGCTTTCACTCTCACAGGCGGAAGCCAGGATACTCTCTGCAACTGCTGAAGTAAGGTGTGAGGGAATAGGTCGTGACTATGAAAGAGAAAAAGAAACACAGAAATTATTCCTAGCATAATCCACAACATCCTTTTTCAAAGCACACCATACCATCACCTAGGCAGGAAAGTCCGCTCATTGAAATGCAGTTTATACCAACAAAACAGGGAAATGGAACTTGCAAAGATGAAAAATGAAACTAGTTAGATGTTAAAGCTGCAGCTGATCCACAGATCCACGAGAAGCCCTTTCCCCCCACAGCTCTATTGTCCAGTGTGTTTAGTCTGGCTCATTAAGCTGTACTTTGAACAGACAGTGGCATATTCTCTGCGTTCCAGCAGCACCCTGGCCGTCTGATTCTTGTTAAGAAAACTGAAAGGCTTTTTATCCTGTGCAGCATGTGACAGAGATGAGTAGTGTTTTTTATAGTCATAAAAAAACCCAAAAAAACAAACCAAACAAAAAACCCAAGTGATAGGGTTGGAACATCACTCAAAACCTAACAGATTGTCAGAACATTTCAGAGCAGCCTCAATCTGTAGTATATGAATATTTGCATTCCTTGCTGCAACATGACTGATGTGATTAAAACGACTTACAAAAAAAAAAAAAAAAGAAAATCTGTTTTTCTTTCAATAATGCCAGCCTTCCAACACTTCAGATATTTTGTTGTTCAACTAGATATGGTTCATTTCTCTGATTCAAAACCTGTCATTACTAATTCCATAGCATTTACACATTCAAGGTTAAAGGTGCAGTGAATCCCCCCAAAAAAGGGAATTATAGGATCTTTTTAGCGTCATTGTTGATTATGAACTTCAGTATGATCTTGCCTACCATTTCATTATGAAGAATATTTATGCAGCTTTTTTTTTTCCTGATTACATACAAAACAATCTTCCTGAAAGATGACGCTCATAATAATCTTCTTCATTAATATACAAAGACATATCAGAACTACCAAGAAAATAAACAAAGTGGGGATAATAACAGATATATTGATGTACATATAAGTCCATTACAGAGACTGCAATTTACTGAGCCCAGTTCTGAACTTCCACAAATTTTCAAAGCTTCATTGAACTCAAATTTACATTTACTATATAAATTTTTACCTACTGAGGATGTGGCCATGTGTGAGGGGGTTTGGGTGTGGTTTTTTGATTGCTGGGTTTTTTTGTTTGCTTTTATTTTTTGGGGGGGAGGGGTTGGAGGGGGGATTTAAGAGTTTTACTTTCTTACTCCCAAGAACATGGATATGAACCTGCTATGAAATGTCAATTGATTTTGGAAGAAAATGTTAAAGTTATTCCCATTCAGTTCCAAGACAACAACTTAAAACTGATTAATTATATATAAGGCTCAATTTATTTTATGGTTTTCATAACATTCCAGAAACTTGGGAGTCAGCCATTATCAGTATTAGATTTTTACCTTTACAAATGAAAGTCCAGTTATTGACTTTGTATATGCTCTGCAAAATGCCAATTTTTAATCTGACACTCTACTTTCTCTAAAGCATGGGACCACAGAGTGTCGGGACCAGAAGATGAACTAGCTTTCAGAAACAGACAGGGATTTATAGGTCTTCCTCACTAGTGCAATAGGCTTATTTCTTCCCACTTACACGAGAACAAGCTCTCTGGCATCAGCATAGCAGCAGTGCAAGAAAGGCAACCAGAAGCTGCAATACTGCAATAAATTATACTTGGATTGATTTGACAGAACAAACTATTGAACTTGTTTCCAGTTTGAAAATAATTCAGTCTAAGGGACAGGGGACACTGATGTAAACCCCGGTGCCATGACAGAAGTTGACATTACATGCAGTACAAGCAGACACCCTACTCAGAGCTCCAGAGGACAAAATAAGTCTTTGCAAAAGGGTTTCACTGACAAAGCATTATATTTAATAAACTGCCTAATAAACGGTGATGTTACTCTGAATTTGTTACTGCACCCCATTAGTTCCCTCTCTGTATCTGCTGGCCAAGTACCACTGTACGTGCTACTGGTTTATGTAAGTTTGATGTGCACTGTCTCTGTTGGCTGCATGGAAGTCTCAGTGGTCCTGTAACAGTGATGCTCATACAATGATATTCTTAACAAATGGTGAGCAAACACCTGGGTAATTCCTTCAGCTCAGGTCTTTAGCTAAACCTGTAACTATACCTATGCATCAGTGGATTTTTAGAGGGTGATATATGAGCCAAATAACCTAATGTTCTAACCAAAAAGCAAATTGAACACCAGTTCTCCCAGTTTACTTGTTTATAGGAGAGAATAAATTTATTGAAGTGTTTTATAAAACAAAAAATAAAGTGTTATGATAAAAATCAAGCAGTTATCTTTTCCATGAAAAGGAGTGTGGTGGTCATGTGCTCACTACTGAAATATTGAACTCAAGTTAGCACCTGCAAAAAAGAGGAAATCTCTGGGTACTGGAGTATCTTCCTCTTGAAATACGTGTTAACCCATAATTTCTCTCAATCATCACTGCAGCTGGCTGTTGATATGTTCGTGTCAAGAACTACCTAGAGTGAATCTTAGGGAAAATGTGATGAATACACAGCCCGGTCATCTGGGGAGCTATACTGTAACAAAGCGCAGGAGAAAAATCATCTGCTCAGGGTTTAGGCTCTATCAACAGAGCTCTAGTACGGCATTGACTGAGAAGATGAACACGGTCCTTTGTCACTAGGAGCAGAGCTGTTAAAAAGGAGATTTTCTGCTTTGCAAAATTCCATATCTGTAAAGTGTCAAAAAAGATCAATTTTGAAAAGCCTCGCAAAGAGGAAAAATTACTTTGAAAAAAACACTTCAAAAAAATTGTTTTTAAATAAACTGAATTAATATCTTCATCTTCTAAGCTCAGAAGCCCCTTTCTGGCTTAACTCAGCTTCCTTTTCCTCTCTAATTCTGATTATTCATGATCTCTCTCATAACTGCAGCTGTAAAACCAATTCTGTAAGAAGCTCAAACATCCCTGTTGGGTTCTGAACATCTCTCAATTCCCAAGCTGAGGGTGAGATTCAAAGGCCTTGGAAAACATGACAAAAATTATATCATTCAGTTTTGCAGAAGGAAGCCTGCAGATCTCAGCCAAAAGGACATTTTTCAGGTTCCCAGGCTGCCCTCTGCAGAGCTGAATGCTGGGTCCTACATGTTTGGAACTACGGCAGGAAATATGGGAGCCAAGGAGAACTTTTTCCAAGGCTCACAGGCTGCCCCCACAATCCCTGGATCCACAACCTGCCCACTGAACTAGCAGAAAAACAGGTTTCATTTTATGTCAAAATAGAAAACCCTAGACAAACAAATATAAATTCCCAACTAGCTTTAGCTAGTTTAGAATGTGCCTAGTGTTGTTTGAGACTTAACCTTCACAGCCCCAGTCTGGTATTTCTCTCACTTCACAGTGATGTAAAACAGGAAATAACTATATTGGAACTACTCATGTGTAAAACAAAAGAAAATAAGAAATCCTTTAAACTTAATCTACCAAAAGTAGCAAATCACAAGGCAGGATAACAGTTTTGTCATTTTGCACCAAGGACAGATAGAAAAGACATGAAAATTTTATAGTAACTCTCAGGTGAAGAGACGAATAAAACTTAGAAGGAATCTGGTGAACAGTGTAACACAGACCTTCTGAGAAGACTATGTCCGTCACACAGAAGCAGTTTACAAAATTGCTTGGTATTTACTTGGAAACAAGATACTGCTTGTGACTGTGCTAAAGCAGGAGTCATATTTTGAACACACATCTGGTTTTGGTTTTTTACATCTCCTCAGCTGACACACATCTAACATCCAGCCTCTAACACAATGTAGGTGAAGAGCATTTTGATAAGCAATGTAAAGAAAACCTGCTAGATTGCATGTGCACACGGATGCCTTTGTTTATAAAACCTTCTGAAGTGACTGATATTTAGGAAGTTGTTGGAATTCCCTCAGTAACCCATGGGAGGTGACCAACAACCTTCAGTCCTCCCATATTTCAAACTATTTTGAGTCCACCACAGAGCCTGTAGATGACAACAATGACAACAAAGCAACATGCACACTTAACCACCTTGTTGGATATGCACTTTTGCATGCTTTTATGAGAAATAATATTTTGTTCAAATTGGTTTGAACTTTTTATACACTCATCCCTTTTTCTCTTTCTGAAGAGTTTATAAATCATTGACAGATATACCTTTGCAGACTGCCTAATGGAAAATCAAATTAATTAATGCTTCTTTCTCATCTAATAAGTGCTGGTTTGCCTTAAAGTATGTTAAACTTAATGAAGACCCTTTCATTGACTTTGATGCTCTTTAGATCTGGGTATCAACAATCAAAGCATCTTACGATAAGCCTTTCTGGAGTTACAAAGCAGTCCTGCAAGGTCACTGATTTTTAGTAGTTGAAATCAGAAACCGTGGCTCAGTACATCTAGAAATTAGCTCTCTTGGTATAATCTCTGACTCTTTAAAGGAGAGACTAGCATGTTCAATATGCTGTAAAATACCCATTTTCACTATAACAACAGTATGCAGCATCATCAAGTCTGCTGCTCAAAGCTAGGTACCTTTGCAGTTATCATCGTGTGAAACACCAAATACCTTTTCTGGCATAGTCACGTAATTCCTGTACTTCTACACAGAATCTAAAAAACATTTCTATGTTTTAATTTCTTATATACATTTTTGGCATAAAATTACTGATTACTGATACACTAGAAAATTGATTATATTTCAGATTAAACCACTAGGAGCAGTATATTCACTAAAAAGAATTTTGCAATTTACTGTGCATGCTGTCCACCCGTGGTTAGAGATCCAAAGTAGATACTAAAGTTACTACCTTGGCTTTTTTTTTTTTTTCTTGAGATCCAGTATAAATAAAAGCCAAAGTTGTCATACAAAGGTTTGGTCTACATACTTTCACAGCTTACATCGGTCCGGCTCAGTTCTGAAAAAATACAGCTATCTGTTTAGTCAGATAATGGCAATACATGTACACCTGCTGAAATGCCAAACATTATAAGCTGACATTGCATAAATACTACCTTCTAGTTTAGGCAAACTAACACCAAAAGTTACACCTTTCAGTATAAGACAGTTACAAACACATCAACATGCAAGTTACTTCATTTTGTTCATAGACACCCTAACACAAATCATAGAATCACAGAATCATTTAAGTTGGAAAAGAGCTGTAAGATCACTGAGTCCAACCTTTAAAACAACACTCCCAACTAACTCCACCACTAAACCATGACCCCAGGTGCTGCATCCACACTTCTTTTAAACACCTCCAGGGACAGTAACTCCACCAATTCCCTGGAGAGTTTCTTCCAATGCTTCACCTATGGATGAATAAATTTTTCCTAATAGCTAAACTAAATCTCCCCTGGCACAAATTGAAGCTATTTCTCCTACTCCTATTGCTTGTAACTTGGGAGATTAATATAAATTTGAGAACGAGGACTTATTTTAACTATTATTCAAACTTGAAAAAAAAAAATGGTTTAAGATTTTCCAAAGTGATTTGACATCCAAAATTGAAGATGAATGCCTAAGATGCCTCACTGACAGTAACTGAATTTTTCAAAAGGTACCACTAAGCACTTCTTTGCATATTGTGCTCTCAAAAGCCAGATAATCCCTAGTGCTCTCCTGCATGTCAGCTTTTTTCTCAGGTATTGTAAGACCAATTAATTTCCAAAATTAAATACTGTAAATATGCCACAATTATTTCATAATAATTTATTAAGATCTAACACAATGTCCTAAAATTCCCAACAAATTTGTAACAATGTGCAATATCTAAAAGGCACTTTTTCATAGAAAACATGCAAAATAAATTACAATACAGAGAGGACGTGATCTTCAAATAAGAGGTTTTAATCAGAACAATGCATTGAAATGTGTAACAGCACTGTCCCACACAGCAGCACAATGACAAAGGACTCAGAAACCCTTCTACAGAGTATTTTTGGATTTTGAAGACTGAATGAAGGACAGTACTGCACTATATTGGATGTACTTTTGTAATGGTCACAAGCTGGAAGATGGTAGATTTAGATTAGGTATTGGGAAGAAATTCCATACTGTTAGGGTGGTGAGGCACTGAATTGGGTTGCCTAGAAAAGTTGCTGATGCTACATTCCTGGGAGTGTTCAAGGCCAGGCTGGGTGGGGCTTCAAGCAACTTCCTCTAGTGAAAAGTGTCCCTGCCCATGGAAGAGGGGCTGGAACTAGATGAACTTTAAGGTCACTTCCAACCCAAATAATTTTGTAATTCTATGATTCTATGAATTGTTAGCACAGAATAGTGGAATATGAACAATGGGAGTGGCATTTTAATGCCTGTAGCACTGCATTTCAATCTGGGTTTTAAGATATTTTGCTTTGTGATAAATACCCAATTGTAACACCTGATAAAGGATTCAATGAAATAACTAGAAATATTTTCTTAAATGGCAGAAGAGGCTTTTTGAAACATCTAGTGATGTTCAAATCACTTTTTTATATTTTCAGCTTTGAAATACGTTGAATTGAAACATCGTGCGTTGCACCTTGATTATGATGCCACCTAAATAAATCCAGGTATATCTTAATATATCCATATTCCTGTCTAAAAGTTAGTTAAGCAAATGAGTCATTCCAATCAACCACCATGTTGCTGTTGCTGCTGCTATGCCTACATATGGGACTAAGTCCTGTTCTGTTTAAGTGAGCAATTTCAGCAGATCTAGTGGAAATTTTAAACTACTTATGTGAACAACAACAAGAATATCTATCTGACTTTATTTACATAAAAATTAAGTAATTTTTCTAAAGTAGTCACCCAGGCTTCTTTTTTGTTTCATTGTTGACTCGTGAGACAGCTGGGGATGAGCCTCTCCAGACTGGTTCATCTAAGTGCTTCACTGACTGCTGAGGGAGCCAAAGGCCCCTAATTTCTCTAACAGACACAGGCACAATTATCTCTATCCAAGATTTATCTGGTATTTTGCAGTGGCAGACAACTCCAGGAATTATCCTGCTGACTGAAGTCCTTCAGAGTCAGGTGAGAATTGCATTGAACTCTGATAGCACTTTACTAGCAAAACTCCAAAGAACTCATAAAAACTGAGTATGATTTAGCATTATTTACTGTTTCCCCTAAAATCATACACTGAATTGGCTTCCTATCCTTAAATCATTGGCATTGCTCACTTCATGAAGTAACATTGCAGCAAGAGCTTCAATCTAAGTCAGAAGCACAGTATCAAAAACCACTGAAATACTTACTTTTTTCTTTTCTGATTTCAAACTTACAGGTAAAGAGAGTGAATATTCTTTTAACCTATTCTTTGGGGTTTCCAATAAAAAGGGGGTTTTGTTCTACATCAGAACTTATTGCCAGTTCAGAGGGGTTATTTTTATTCAAAATTAAATCAAAAATTGAATCAAATGTCAAAATTGAATTCCTATATTTTCCTCTTCTACAGGATGTAGAAGACTAAGCCCTATCAGGTTGGTAGGCATTTTTAACTTTTAGTTTTAATTCTTTTTCCAAATACCATGCATTTTTTAAAGCTAACTTTTTCACATTTCGCAAGGTTAATGGAAGAAGTGTTACTTCTTCCACTGCTCAATTTTCAAAAATTGCCTATATTTTGAAAAGTAATTAAATAGCAAAAGCTATATGAGGAAGATTTAGGAGGAAGTCCTTAAAAATCACATGAGTATTTTTTTAACTGTTCTGTGGTGAAAAAAAGAGAACATATCTAAGAGCCTTAGAAAAGCTGTTTCTAGAATATTTTTTCAAGACTATATGAGATCTAATGGCAAAAGTCAAAGTTTATCAGAGAGTAGCTTCAGCCTTTTCAACCAAATTTGCCTTAAATAAGTTAACCACTACCAAAAGAGGGCAAGATGCTTAGAAAGGGAAGTGCCAGCTGACAGAGTTTGGGGTACAATACAAAGCAACAACTCTATTAGTGTTTGTAGATCTTCATGTAACTGTTCTTGTGATAATTTTCTTAATGTTTCCCAACTTGTTAATCAATTAGATATGCATCCCTGAATCTACAGAGCCTCATTTTCCTGAAAATGCTTATGACCTTTCCAGACTTAAAAGCCTGGAGGACTGAAAACCCATGTGACTGCAAGGGCAGCTGGACTTTTCAGCACTAAATTCAGTAAATATTGAAAGATTCCATGTAGTCTGGTTTTCTAGGCCTGAGGTTTCTGAGTTTCTGAACTCAGTTTTTTCATGGTGTTTGGGTTTGAGAAGACCTTGTTCCCACAGACTTGACATAAACATCCCAAGTGTTATTGTAACAAGAGTGATGTTTTGGATTCTTTTCTGTGGGATGGACTTGTCTTTATCCATTGTTCTGGGCCAATGGGAAGAAGAGTTCTGGCACTCTTCTAACCAATGAGAGTGGCCTGTTCTAAAAGGTATATAAGGAGGGCAGTTGTTTTAAAAAAGTAGAGTCAGATATAGTTTTTTATAACGAGGTCTCATGTCATTTGTTCATCGCCCACAGCGACAATTCCTCTCTCTAAAACTTAAAAGCAGAACCAAGACACTTATCCCAAGTAATCTTAATGAGGCAGATTTCAGCAAATATCCCCCTTCTGGAAACCAGCCCCCACTGAAGTGGCTCAGTCCCAGTACAGATGCTTGACAAGCCACTAGGCACATTCCAAACATCTTGATCAACATGAGCACAGTTGCGAATTTTTAAAACACCTCCCTCAGTCAACTGGCACAACCAAGTGACAGCAGCAGTGAAAGATAGAGAGCTGAGTTATTTGTTCTTGAGGCTGGAGATAGGACAGAAGGAGCTGGGATGAAAAACACTGGGACCTAAATCAGGAACTGTCTTTAAGCACAGAGTGGCTGTTCTCCACACATACAAACCTGTCTATGGACAATGAAAAGCATTTATCACTAGCCTTTTCTCTCCAACACAGAACACTTTGCTCTTTCATAGTATTGTTTTGTTTTACAGTAGTATTTTGAAGGAGGGTTTCCTTTTGCTTAAAAAAAAAGGAAGAATCTCTCAGGGAACAAGAGTTTAAAATCTTGCTATTGCATTGAGATGCTCATAGAAAAAATGGCACTTCTGTGAAAAAGATACTGTCAGATGCAATTTCAAATTGAATGCAGTGAGACTGATCATAGGAGATTGTGAAGATGGGAGAAAGCAGACAGTAGTAAGAAAATGTAACTATTAAGACAATTGAACCTCATTTGATTATTTCTAGTATCTGAAGTTTTTCTGGACTATAACTAAACAAGTGCATACCACATATTTACAGCAGCTGTCTACTAACTCTTTTTAATTGGCAGTTCTCTATCACAGAGGCTGGGACAAGTCTGAACAAAGGATTTGAAAAACGTTAGTGAAACAGGCCATCGGACTATTTCAGGGAGAAAATTCCTCTTGCATAGCCTATAGAGGTCACAAAACTCCTAATGTATATACAGGAATTCTCATTAATGTCAGTCCTAGAGAATAAGGAAGCAATTTTTTTCTTTTGTTTTTGGGCTAATGAAGAGAAAAAGAAATAATTTCTTTAAGAATATCGAAAACGTTTAAGTTCTCAAAGCAATACAGCACAATGGAGGCAGAAGCACAACCTAGAAACCCTATCCAAAAGCCAGTGATTTTGGTATTTGACAGACTTCACTCCCACTGAAAGACTCTGAGCAAGATCATAGAATTTAGTAAGAGAACATTCTCAACAGTCCATTAGCAAGGGACAATAGGAGGAGAAAAAAACCCTATGATTCATGAGAAAAACTGAGTGCCTTACTGAGCTATGTACTTGTGTCAGAATGAAAACTGCACAACTACAAGCTGCACAGTCAAATGGGGAGAGCATTTCCAATGTAGAAACAGAGCTTCTCAAAGGCATATTTGTAACAAGAAACTATACAAGCTGTCTCAGAGCCCACAGACAACTATCTGTCACAAAGAGAAGCAGAATAACTATAAGTAATCTCTTAAATGTAATAATACTAAGAGTCATGTTAATTAACAATATGAACACTCATGAGACTGAGCCTTTTTTATTGCCTCAAAGCTAGAACTGGCCTGTAATCAGCAAGACCTGTCACTGGGATTACAGGCAGTAAATAACTGACAGAATCAGGCTCCAGGCATGCTTTTTCATCTTTACCATGCAGTTTTACACTAATTTAACAAAGTGTTTACATTTTTTCTTCACTTTACAGTAAGACGCTGTAGAGAGTTGCACAGTTCCATACACAGTCTGAACTGTCATATGTCACAAAAGAGAATATTTTCTTTTTCTCATGCAACTAGATGCTCAAAATGTAGTATTTTGAACCTGAACAAAATAGAAAAACTTGTATTTAACATGCGTATAGCAAAAGACATCTCCTGTGGAGGTTTTTATCTGATATCTTATTTAATATATCAATGGTACTGGCACTGCTGCTGAGCAGATCATTATTCTGGTTTGCTGTATTTGAGGGTAGCCCCTTATTCAAAACATGATTCACATTCTCTTCATGATTGTTTTGAACAAATGTTATTAAACAGAAAAGGTGATTCTTCTCCATTTCCAAAATGCTAAGTACATTGAAAACAATCAAGTAGTCAAATGCCTCTGTCCATGGTAGCATTTTAAAAATGTCTGTAATCAAGAGATGATGATACGATAACTTAAGAATAATAAAAAAAAATAAATTAAAAACCCAAAGGGATACACATTAAATTTCAGAATTATTTAAGATATATGCATGAAATGCTATTTATTCTCTTAGGAACTTGATTGGAGCTCCTCCAGAGACTTTGTCAGATAGTCATTAGCTTGTATTCCTACCTGCAAACAGGGACACACGACAGATATCCCTTCAGGCCCAGGAGGGCTGCAGTCTTTTGAATGAGCTCCACTGCCTTGTCACTTCCATTCATGGGCAAAAAGTCAATGTTTTAGAGGGTGATTTGTTTGTTTGAAAAGAAATAAAGTCCATCATAAACTGTCATGAAATATTAATAGAACCAGGAAATATTTCTGAACTATAAAGATCGCCTGTTTGGATCACATTCCTGGTAATCTCTGCTCTTTTTCCCCTCCCAGGAATAAATTTGATCCTGCAATTTTTATTCATATGAAAGTAACATTTGCAAACGTGCACTGAAGTCAAGCCAACCCAGCTCTTACGGGTCAGACTGTAGCCCCTTGTTCATATTGCAAAATATTTGCACAAGTCTTTCAGATGACAAAAATGAGCCAGTTTACATAACTGCTCGTCAGCGTGAATAGTGACAGTAATAAGGCCATAAATTGCAACAATAAGGAGATTTCCTAGCATTGGCTAATTGCATAACTATTTTCAATTGAAAGTTTAACAAAATAAAATATTTGGCTTCATGAAAGCTGAACTTGATGCTGATGAATTATTGTCAGACAGATTGAGTACTATACTACTTAGTATATTGTAGGAAATATTTATTTTCTATTTGTCCTTTTGTTTGTTTTTGAGGGCTAAACAATCTGCCACATACACCACCAGTCAATCTTTGCCACTTCTGCTGGTACAGATGTCCTTTATTCTACCTGTCTTTCTTCATCTGAGCTTCTACTGTTCAGAAACAGTGTATCCCAATGTTTCAAATAATAAAACCATGCAGCTGATTAGAATCACAAAAATTTAGTTTCTGTCTTTGCTTTTTGTGTTATCAAATAGTGGTCTTACCCTATAAATAAGCCTATATTTTGTTCTTAAAACTGTCAACTACCATCTTAAACAACATACTGTACTCATAAATAATCTGCAAAAAACTGCAGGAAAGAGAAAGACAGAGAGAAAGAGGAAAAACAGTAAAATGCAATCATCTCAAATAGTTTTTAATGTAATCAATGGGTTTGCAGATGATTAATTAAAAAAATGGTATGTTTAATCACTAAATGATATCTATTTGTAACAATGAGGTGTTTTTGTTGTCATGTAAAGGCCAGAGAGATAGCTAAAACATTAAATACAAGGTGTATAGCTGTCTAGTTTCATCTGACTTTTCTTCATTTTGGAAATACAAACGTTTTCTAGAGATAATGAAGCTGCCAACTAGTGAGAAGACTTTATTTACCCATTTTTGTGCCAATGAGTAATCTTAAATAACAATGTCTGAAACACTGCCAGTTTTATACCATGATAATCTTCATGAGTTTTGGTTCAATTATAATTACTAGACCATTGGGATACTCAAATTGTAAGTTTGATATCTGTGTTTTATAACCCTTAAACATGTTTTGCACACCTATATATAAACTGAAAGATTTCAAAGGAGTAACTTCCATTAATAAGTAATTGGCTAAGTCATACAAGAAAACACCCACAGCCAAAGCCATTGCCACTATGATGTCATTACACCGGGCATTTTCTTGAGTATAGCCTTTCTCTAGCAGGATGAATTTTAAAGAGCTCACTGGAATCCTGCTAGCAGAGGCATTTTAGAGAAAAATCCATCTTACGCAAGACTTTTCCAGGCAAAAATCTGTAACTGTGACTTAAAGTAAGAAATAAGTCACTATATAGAGTCCATAGTTCAGTTTCCCTCCTTATGCCTTGCTTTGTTCTTTTCCTATAGATCCATTTTAGTTCATTTTCTGAAGTCTAGTGTCTTATAGCACTTTTAAATCAAGGGGAATAAATTCAGGAAGAATGATGGAGGGAAAAAGAAATCTCTGACCTGGTATTACCCAAAAAAAAAAAAAAAAAAAAAAAAAAAAAAAAACAACGAAAAATAAAGACGCTAAGATGAAAACAAAATAGTGCCATGGATTTACATATGGGGTTTTGATGGAAACTAGGGCTGGGTTTTAAGTCAAAACTCACCATCTCAAAACCACTTCTTTTCATCCGCCTGCAGGACTTGAGGTAAGTACGTATGCGTTTTCTGGCACGCTCTTGATACTCAGGGAATTGTCGCCTGCATGAGTCAATGATAGCCTGGATCTTTTCTTTGGGCTGCTTAGAGATTGGGACCATTCGGTCCAAGTTTTCATCTACAAACAGCCTGACAAACATCTGTTGGCAAGAGGGAGACAGAGGAGATGGGTTTGGAGGGCAGCTCTCTTCTCTTCCTAGCTTCCTGGCTTGATTACTGATAGGAAGACATTTTTTTTTTTCTATCCACTGAAGAGCTTTGAAACGGGAAGCCAGAAATATAAAGCAACAGTTCTTTAAAGGGTTATTTGGGGTGGGGGTGGTTTGGGTTTAAAAAAATAGACAAGAAAAGAATAGTGTATAGGATACAGAACTTGTGAGATAAACCAGAACAGATTGTGAAAATAGGCACTACTTAAGTTTCATTATTAACAATAAGCTGTGATTGCTAATCATTTTATTGAACTGTCTCACATTTTTTCTTTGTTTGAACAATTGCTTGTGTTTTCATGCATAATTATATACATTGGGAAAGCAATAGAGAACAGCTGACCACCAGAATGGTCTCCTGAAAAAACTAGCTACAGCCTCTTTCCATTCAATGGGTGAACATGCACATCCACACAGCCACACACATGGTCACACATGCACACATACAGAACAAAGCTTTGTCTTCCTCACTGGTAAAGATGGCATTCTGCCTCAAAATTCTAAATGAAACACAGTAAATCTGTCATCTGTTGGCAAGAGTTTAATGTGTGTTAAAATAATAACTGAAATAAATCCCGCAAATTAATGTGCCTTCAATATTGTCAAATTTACCCAAAAACAACAATGCAAAAGGAATAGAAGTAAACAAGATGAATGCAAGAAGGCTTACGTTAAAAGCTTTCAGTCGCTCAGCTTCTACCCCATCTGATTCATTAACCTTCTCAGGATCTTCTTGCTCGTCATGGTCATCCTCATCCTCATCTCCTCGATTCAGAGACAGATCTTCAGCACCTCTGCCTACACTCTCATTCTTGCCAGAGTCATAGCTTGAATAGCTATGTGCAGGGGACTGAAAATAGAAAAAAAGAATATGTAAAAATTCTCATCAAAAATAAGGTCTTATCCAAAATTCTTGGTAAATATTTCAAGAATTCAATGAATTCTTTTTATACTTTGTTCAACATAAAGTGCTCCTAATATTTCCAAGAGCAAACAATGAACAATTATATTAATTTCAGTGCTTTTAAAAAATGTGACCAACTGCAAATTCAGTAAATCTATTAAATCAATTACCTATGATGACTGCAATTAACATGAAATCTTTGTCATACAGCCTTGTGTAAGTATTACCTACAGAAGTTTCTTATAAATACTAATTTCTTTGTATTAATCAAGATGTAAATAAGGGATAGCTGATTTGAACAAAACTCTAAAGAATTAAACATTTCAAGTCAAAGAGGATTCAAGTAGGAAACACTGGTATTCATCCAATGAATATTAAATATTATCAAGAGATGCAAAGATTTATTCAAAATAGGGGGGTGATCATGTTCTAGTTTCACTTGCAAAACCCCATAATGAATTTAGAGATGTGCAGGTTTACATTTTGAATGCTCTCTGAGAATCACGTAGTAAAACCATTTTCTCTTTGAAAATCAGTATTCAGGACTTTCCCCTGAGCAGAAATTCATTTTGTTGGATAAAATAGATGACCGTCTCAATAGAGTGTTTCTACTTTTACAACCAAAAATTTTCCAATTACCAAAAGTTAATATAGTGCATTTTCCCTTGCAAAGTCTAGTCCTCAGTTAACAGTTCCCACTGCACACACATCAAACTGCAGACCATAAAAAGGCATCAGTAACAGAAAGCCTTCCACAACTTAACATTCCACAACATAAAACTTAAAGATCAAAGCTTTTCCCCAGTCACACAAAAATATCAGAGTATCTCCACCAGAGTAATCAGATTCACATTTACATCAATCAGAGCAAAATTTTACTTCTATATCTTAATGCTGTAATATTTCACTATTTTTCTCTCTTGTTTCAAAGCATTCTGTAGTCTGAATCAGGTGCTACATGACAAATTTCACACATTTTTTTTAGATGCCTCCTCCCTTAATGTCACCAAAAGTCAGGAGCATAATTCCTCAAACAAAAATATATTTCAAATGGCATGCCTTGAACCACATTCCGAGTTTCCTAAAATTGTCTTTATTTCAGGGTATTTTGCCAGCTATAGATTGAATCTGGACAGTGAAGTAGAAGGGAAAGACAAAACCATTAATTTGTAAGGTACATTTTTTTGCTTTATATTTTTACTTCAGCTTCTTTTTTTCCCTTTTCCGTTTTCATTTCCATCTAGCTTTGGTCCTCTGTACACCATCAGTTTTAGAGTCACTTGCCTTGCCTTAACAGCACTCATATTCCAAGCCTTCCTTTTTTATATCACCTCCCCAGACTATTCTCACAGTACCAATCCCCTGGAGTTCCAATTTTTAATCCCTAATGCTCCTAATATCAGAACCTGTGGTCTCTCTCATCCCCTTCCCTGAGTCTCTTCACTGTCTAAACTACTCTTCCTTCCCAAGACCCTTAGAGCAGATGTAGGAAGAGTGAGAAAAACATCAGAACAAAACAGAAGAGCCAGCGTTTGGATAAAAACAGCTTCAACAAGTTGCAAGTTCAGCACCACCTCTTCTGGGGCAAGAAATTAGCCAAGGTTCAAGGTGAAAGACATGAGATGGCATGGGAAGACAAGGCTTGCAAGAGCAGCAAAACCAAAACTTCCAGTTCTTGATATACCAATAGTTTGTCTTGTGAAGATGATATCTACATTGCTGCTCAGTCAGATAAGTTCAGGTTCCACCCTAAAGGAGGTGATGGCTCTATCTTAGCAGATTGCCTAGCATATGTTAGCAAAAGTATTTAACCTGGCCAATGGCTTCCAGAAGGCCAACAGCTGCAGCCTGATAGCCTGTTACAAAGGAAGGACTGATTTATCTCAAACCTGAAGAGATTCTCAGAGGACATTTTTTTAAAAAGAAAGTTACAGTGAATTAACTTCTTCCTTTGTGCAGTGCTATGCAGTAGAAGATCTGACCTATGATGCAAGACTTGTTCTTCTGTAGTTCTTTGTTTCACCCGTCACTTCAGCTACATAGCATAAAGAAGGCTTTGAGATAATCAAAAAGCCATTTCATGTGCTAGGCACCACATAAAGCATAGAAGCTGCTGCCCTAAAGAAACCTACTGACTGAAATCCTTGTCGTGCAGACACTTGATCTCACATGTGTCATTTCATCAGACTAAATCCAATTAGTCTACTCATGTGCACAAAGTTAAACAGATGCAAAACTGATTGCAGTATGTACATATGTTTCGGCTGGATGCCAAGATCATAAATTATGCACCAGGGTTGAGATTTCCTTTTCTGAAGGAAACAAATTCAGACCAAAATGGCTTAAGTATGTCTCTCAAAAATGCAACAGTCAGGGTGGTTTCTTTCTTTTGGTTTTTTTGGGGTTTTTTTGTTTGTTTTGGTTCTGTTTTGTTTTGGTTTTTAAAGAAAACATTGCACAGAAAGCCTTGTCCAACATCTTCTCTAAAGTTTTTATTTAAACAACAACTTTAGCATCTTAAATGAACTGTGTGGAATAACAGTCTGAGAAAGTTGCATGGTAGGAATCCATATTTATTCACTGTGAATTTGAAGACTGTACAGTACCAGGAAAAAGAGGTGGCTTTCTCCTAGCTGTTTCATTAGCAAACTGAGGAAGAAAAAAGTTCGAGTTTGAAAATGCTCAGCTAAAACCAAAATGTCCACCTTTCTGTATTTCTACACAGATGAATATTCATTCAGAGAAGAAAGAGACATCTCTCACTTCTGTTGACTGCAGTTGTGCAAAAGCCAATAAGGATTTTCTTTTGCTAATCTATTAAGCTGCTGCAGTGCTAAACAAGGGGTGGGAGAGCAGAGAGCAACTTGTACTTTGTACACAATACCCAATTTTAGATCTTGCACTGTCCATTCAAAAGGCTGCTCCCCCCTTTGTCAGACAGGAACATGCTCATTCAGATTCCTGAACAGACCTTGACACATACATTTTATGGTCCTGCAGTAAACTGGACTGAAGAAATGAACCTGGTTAAATGTTTTGGTTTTGCTTGTTTGTTTATGGATTGTTTTTTTTATAATATTTGCCAGTCTGCTTAAGACAATAATCAATTCTTGGCTCCAGTTCACTACTTGAAAGCAAAAACCTTTGTGCTGACAGCAAAGTATGAGCATGAAGAGGAGCATACACATCTCTGTTGATAGCAATGAAAGATTAAATCTTGGTGGAGTGGAAGCATTAGTATATGTAAGATGTTTCATGGGTGAATGTTTTGTGCTTAAAAACTCTGGGTTGGAGAAAAAAGTTTCATCAATGAGAAATTATTCAGTGAGAACAAATGAGACCAAGGCTACAGACAAGATTATTTCCTTCCCCAAACATTTAGATGATTATTGAGCTGTCTTAAAAATATTGAGACGCTGATATTTATATTCTGACCACTTTGTCCTTGCCCTTCTTGAAGGTTCTGAGTTCATTATTTTAATCTCTTCCTTGCCATAGTAAGTACTAGGCAGTACTGCTTTATCAAAACGAAAGTAAAGTTTCATGCCTAACAACCTGTTTTTAGGAGGCTGTGACATGAAAAAACTAACCTCTTTCTAAAATATTACAAGTCAGCAACAACATTCACTGAAGTCATATCATACAACAGAAGACCTAGGAAGACATCAGAGTATCATCTTCTTTGTCTTACTGACCCAGAACCAGGTCAGATGGTCAATCCTGAACACTATTTTTCTAGTTTTTATCTTAAAACTTCCAGTAGGAGATGTCATGCATCCTCCAGACAACCTGCACCAGCGTTTCACTGTCTTAAGAACTATTAAAACATTTTTAAGACCAACCTCTGACTTTCATAAATGTACTAAGCCTATTTCTCATGTATCTACCATGGATTGCAATGGAGGAAAGATGTGGTTTTGGAAGAAGAGAGAATTCTCTTCCCTCCTTATGAGACTCTTTCCAGCAACTGAGCACTGTTATCATATCCCCTCCCCTCAATCTTCTCTTCCCAATAAATTAATTTATGTTGTGAAACCCATGTTTTCCTGATTCCTAATCATTGTTACTGGTCTGCTCTGGATGTTTTCCATCTGATTTGAACAACTCCCAAAACTCCAAAATTTATTCCATTTGTGGCCTTTCTATCAAAAATATATTTCCTTATTGTTTGATCTATTTCTAGCATGCTTACAGCAGAACACACTTATCCCTTTATTTGTAGAAGAATACCCCAAAGATGCAAAAGACAGCAGTGCAGAAACCCCACAGTTGCCAACAGAAATCATGCTGTTATTTTATGATGACTACAGCAGAAGTAATCCATAACATTTAAAAATATAAATTCTACCATAGTGCTTCAGTGCCTGCTGGGGTTCAACATTGGTGTATGGCCATTGGACAGGGTTTGGAGGATGACACCACAGAAATTCATTGCAGGAAGCTTGTCCCAGCAGAGACTCTTGGCTGCCCCATTGAGTGTACAAAGATGGCACTTAATTACCCAGCCAAAAGTTATTCAGTGATAAAAAGCTAATTACTGAGGGTTACTATTTGTAATGACCAAAACCTGGAAAAATCATGTATTTGTGACTTTAAAAATGCCAACATGGATTTCCAGGGAAAATGCTTCTGATGGAAGGGTAGCAATTCTTTTGTTTTAATGAAGCTTCATTTCTCACATTTACATTACATTCTACATTCACATTTAGTTAGAGAGTTTTACATCCGAGTAGTGTCTAATTCTTTCAGTTGTTACATTAGACGTTCGTAAATCACAGAACTCCTATGAGCAAGAGAGAATTGCACATTTGAAGAGCTGGCAAGACAGCAGCACAGGTCTCCATGCTACATAGAAAGAAAAGGGGTTAGGAGGCAGGCAGAGATGAAAACACTCTACTGGCTATACGTGATTCTCTTCTAGAAATCTGCCTCCACATCTCTAAAGGTTACTAATTCTTTCTAATGAATACATAAAGCCATATTCTAAATCTGATAGAATTCTGCTTGTCCCCAGTAGTACATCCAGCCCTTTCTTCTTTTTCCTATATTTCAGTACTTCCCTCTCTGTCACTGAATACACAAAAGTCTACAATTTCAGCAATTACTCTTTGAAATTATGTGTGCTTTTCTGAGTATTTTCCCATGTACTATTGTGTATACATATTTTTATAACAACTATTCCTATGACCCAGAAAGGGATTAGAATATTCAAGTGACAATGGGTTTGATTGCTTTGAAGATCCTTTTTTTCCAAAATTATCAATTAAATTAGAACTTTATTTAATTTTTTTTTAAATTTACATTTTTAACCGACTCTACATATGACAAAGTTCTTGGAAAATGCGTAAAAACTAGCTGTTGGTAAACTGGTATGAGTGAGAAACATGCCTTTTGTTTGACATATAAAAAATTTAAAGGTTATGGGAAAATTCATGTCCTATATATTTTCCTTAAAAATATATTTGAAATAAATATTGAATTGTTAAAATTCCACTTCATTCCTGTGCAAACTGTGAGTTCTCCATACAGCAGGGAACTTGCCTACATAGTTGTGTTTAGCTTTGGGGTTTTTTTCATTAAATCTATAATATATGTAATATAAATAGAACATTAGAAAACATAAAATACTTTTGGCATATGCATGCTTTTTTGTAATTGAAATACTTGAAACCATAAATAAAAACATTCCTATTTTTTCTCCTCAATTCAAATGGAAGGCAGGGGGCATAACTCAATACTCAGGTTCAGCTGTTATCTTAAGGGATTCGCTCTCAGATTTTCTGGATAGAAGTCCAATTCTCTGTTATTTTGCATTAATAAGCCATTTTCTTTCTGTAACACCTCTTAAATACTATGCTTTTCTTCTTCCAGACTCTACTGTAATTATCCATTTCCTTCATATCATCACATGTGGAACTTTACTGTCCATCTTTTCTCATTACAGAGAATTGTGAATTCCCAAATACAATTCCATCATCTCACCATTCATTTCAAGATCCAATTAATCTCATTTTTATAAACTCCTCACATATTTGTTAATTTTAACCATATTTTTGCATCTGACTATGACCGGTTTGCTCCCCTTGTTACATCAAAACTGGCATTTCTAGCTCCTTATAAAAGTTCACCCTTGATAATGTGAAGGCATCATTGTGTGCAATTCTGCTATTTGGAGCATGAGGACAACAGTATTTTTACAGGAAGAATAGAGAGCTAAAAAGTTAGAGTGTCATAAGTTTGACTCTAAAAAAGTGTTATCTAGCAAGTATTAAGTTGTAAAGGACTTTTTTACACAAAACTTGTATTACACTGAAATATTAAAAGATTTTTTGTTTGCTCTGTGTTAACTATGTGACTTCCAAAAACAAACTGTTCAGTTATTTACAGCAGGAACTAAGAAATAAAGAGATTTTTCTCCTGAATTATCTTTGACATGGTCTTTTCTCCAGAGTCATTGTTTTTACAGAAGTTTCTCAGAGAACACTGATTGTCTCTAAGACTATCTGCTCATTCTTTCTCAGTAATTTTCCAATCTATGCCATATTATGTTTGCTTATAATATTCCTTCCAAGAGAAGCACATTCATTAGCCATAAGGAAACTATAAATTACCCAGACACTTTCATACCAGTGGGTTTATCTGGATAAATAGACGTTTGGATAATTGAAAGATAAGCAATAATTGAAAGACCCCCCTGAAACACGTATCTTCCTGCACTATTTTCTCCTTTTAGCTAAAATACAGTCTGTCCTAGCTCTATTCTCACTGTTATTAACCAGCAAAAATACATCACTTTACCCTAATAGAAATAACCTCAAAAATTAAATAGGGAATAAAAACAGAGCAACGACTGAGAAATCTCAGTCAAGTAGAAGAATAAAGTATATTTATAGGTTATAGTTTAAAGAGCTCCTTTTGAATTTTTCCACAACCAGTATTGACAGTACTAGAGCAGAGCTGATTTAACAGAGCAGGAAACTTGCCTACTACTTAGCTACTAATTAGCTTTTATTTTACGAAGTTCTTTTATTAATGAACTTCTAGAAATCCTGTCACTGATACAGGAAGACAGACTTTTTCAACCAAATACTAAAAGAACTGTATAACCACCAATAACTAGCTATATTGCAAAATGTGGCTGCTGTGTCTTTGGGAAAAATACGTCTTTCATGGGAGTTGAAAAGTCAAACCGAAGTGGTGACAGACTCAAATAAAAGATTAAATTATTTTTGGCAACATACACTGCTATTTAGAAGCTCTAAATGGATCTGTCAGAGTTTCTGAGAATTTGAGAAACACAGGTTGCTACTTAGGAAAGTTCCATCACAAATTTCTGGATTTCTGCAAACTGTTTGCCAACGGAGTATTTAAACATTTTCTATAGTACACCCAAAATCAAACCAGAAGATCTGAATTAATTTATATTCTTTTAAGATCTTACTTTGCAAAATAAGAAAAAAACCCAAACCAACCTTACTTTATTATCAAAGTTAGGAACACTCCATCAGTGAGTTTCTAAGGACAATAATAGCATAATTTGCAGGTAGTATCACAACTCAGCAAAGCCAACAGCCTGAGGGAGCCCCACATAGTTCTTGTGCTTTTGGCAAAATCTACCAACATAAAACTTCTATTGGAAAGCTATAATTAACAATTTTTGGTGAAATTTTAACCTTTTGCCAAAACTCTTTACAGTTTCTATACAGATTCCACAGCTTTCCCTTTGTCAGGGTTTGGGGGGTTTTATTTTCCTTTTTAAATGAAGCAGCAACAGTTTATATGGGGATTAGTGAACATTTTTCTTATGGAATATATTTCAGTGACTATTAAGGTTCACATTACAGGTAAGTAATAAGCATTTTTGACCAGCAATTCTTTGGTTAATTGTTAGACAACTGTCTGGTAAGAGTTACAAAATATTTTGCAAAAACACTGGACTATTAATTTCTTCTCATTCTATTTAAATTGAGAATTAAACCTCTAATGCAGGCAACACATTCAGGAAGTAACTAAAATGGAGGACATTTATAAGACCTGAATACCACAATGACCATTACAATGTAGGTCCCAAGACTCTCACTCCCCTCTTTGCAGCCTGACAAAGGCTGCAAACTGACAGAGTTTGGAGATGTATCTAACTGACAGAGGTTTGAGATGTGAACATGTCAACAAGCACAAAACAGGCAAGCTCTAACTCTCCAGCACGGAAACAGCAGAATCCCTGACAAAACCCAGTCTATCCATAAAGGTCCCACTTACTAACTAACAGTGTTACACTTACTATTTAAAAATATCTCAAACTGCTGCCAGCTTTCAAAACAGAAGTAGTTACTGAATACTGCAATGGCCTCTGAAGTCTGACTTAGGTAAGAAACCAATGTCAGCAAAAACTAGAAGCAGGATATAATAGGATATAAGAGGAGTGATATAATTTCTTGAGCAGTAGTTTAAATGTGCTAAGCTGTTTTAATTCTCTGATTTAATTTCTTATGTGTATCTGTATGTAGGGAAATAATGTTGTCATTAATACAGAAGAGCAGGGTTTCTTGTCAATGCAGCGTCACTGGACACTGTTTTAATCTTGAGCATATTTGCTCCTGTAAAACTTAAGAAGTATCCCTTTCTTCCCTTTAGCAGTCAGGAATAAAACCAGGGAATACAGAGCACAAGCAATTCACTGGTTTAATCATAGACCATTTGTCAGACAGCTACAATTAACTAGAAAACTGCCATCTTTTTTTTTTTTTTTTTTCCTTCTGTGTGATTCTTTATGTTCATGCCCTTTGGTTCAGTTTCAGCCATTTTTTTCCATGCTGCTTTCTCCTTAATCTTTTCATTCTTTATTTTTGAACACATTATGCCTTTTTTGCTTCCATCTCTTGATTCTGATCTCTTGCTTCTGATACTATTCCCTTCATTTCTTCTTCCCTAAATTCCTCTCTGCTTCCTCTTGCCATAAATTTAAGCTGTGACATGAAAAGAGTTCAATAACCTGTTTTCTTTTTCAGTCCCAAAAGGACATAGACCTGTTGGAGTGAGTCCAGAAGTGGGATACCAAGTTGATGACAGGGATGGAGTACCTCTCATATGGGGAAAGACTGAGAAAATTATGTTTTTTCAGCCTGGAAAAGAGAAGGCTTTGGGGAGATCAAGTTGTGGCCTTCCTGTACCTGAAGGCAGCCTACAAGAAAGATGGAGAGAGACTATTTACAAGGGCATGTAGTGACAGGATGAGGGGGAATAGCTTCAAACTGAAAGAAAGTAGGTTTAGATTAGGTATTAGGAAAAAATTCTGTGAGGGTGGTGAGGCACTGGAAAATGTTTCCCAGAGAAGCTGTGGATGCCCCATCCCTGGAAGTGTTCAAGGCCAGGAATGATGGAGTTTTGAATGGACAAGAGAAAGGTTCACAGCAGGGGGTTGAAAGCAGATGACTTTCAAGATTCCTTCCAAGCCAAATCATTCCATGATCCTAGGAAACATAAGGCTATCTCCTCAAGTCCCAAAGCAAGAATCAATACTTGGAAACTATGTGCTTATTTATATACAATACCCCTTGAATCTATGACTACAGGTGAAGTCCTTGCTAAGAGAACTATGACCACAGACCTGACTCTTTAATTCAGTCTTTTTCTTCCTCACACTCCTTACCATGGCAGGTTCCTATTCCTTTAAAGCAGAAAAAAAGTTCCCAGAAAGCAAATACATTTGCAAATGAAAGATTTTGAATTATATCAGAAATCCAGAAGAAAAGACTGATACTTGTTTTTTGACACCTTGTTCCTATGTCCCTATTGTAGCCTAGAAAAGCTAGAGACGGAAAGTACACAAGAGGCTTCCAGGTTTCAAAAGTTTAAAAAGACACTTCCAGAGACCGACAGCAGAGGAAGATGCAGCAATAATAATACACCATCACTGCAGGGTTTGTGTGCCATAAGAATAGCAGACAATGAGAGGAGCACTTGTTTTCACTAAAGAGAAAGAAAGCAAAAGAAGACGAAGGATGCCTCTGTCCCAGCCTTGTCAGGACTCTGGCAAAAGACTGCTATTTGATGTCCAGGAATTCAGCAACTTCCTATAGTGTCTAAGGCCACACAGCAGCTGGACTTATTAAACACATAGTTATATGCTGAGCTGTGCACCTGTATTCCATAATATAGAAAGACATGAAGCATTTCATATCCTAACTTATATGAGAAGGAAGAACAGAGTGCACACAACAAAAGTGGGAAATAATGAGGAACTAGAAGTGATGACTGGGATGAGAGAGGGAAATGGTTTAACAATGGACCTTTTTCAGTGTGCTCTTTCTGAATTCATAATAAATTCTTCCCTGTGCTGATTTCCTCTTCCTGGTTCATTCCTATACAATAGCAATTCAAAATTTCTCATATCTTTCTCCCTTCCAGACTGAGCATGACATAAGTTCAAATAATTGATAAGGAGATTAAAATCAACCAATGGAAGAGGAGGAGGAAACTCCAACTCATCTGTCTCCATCATTTAGGAGAATTTTAAGGCCACCCTCCTACAGTTTGTGTTGCTCTGTCACAAGTTCTATGCCAGAATAGGTGAGAGGAGACAGTCCTGTTACTCTTTCTCTTCTGACCAATCATTTACATCATCAAAAACACAGTTTAAAGAAAAAAAAAAAAAAAAAAAACAACAACAACAAAAAACAACACAGTAACAGTAACATACTGAGGGATGGACTCAGGGAAAAAAGCAAACCAACTGATTAGTGACAGGAATGTAATCCAAAAGAATCTGCACAGTACTGAATAGCCATTTGTAACTGATCATGGTAATAAGATGACATATTAAAGACTGATTTTTCTAGGGGGAAGCTAGGAACACAACAGGGCCACAACACAACGCTTTTGCATATGCAAAAGAGGAGCATATTGCCTAGTGAGAAGTATAGGGTACAATTTGAGAATGCTTGCTCTTGTTTTGCCTTTTGGCCTTTTACCTCTATCTGCTTATAGCAGCAATCTTTAGCAAGTTTTAAAAAATTTGCTGGAGGTAAATCAGCTGGATAGTCCCAGCAAGTAGCCCTGAGTGACAGAGGTTAATGGCCCTAATTATTGCTTAAGGGCAAGTGGGAAGATTTAGAACTTGAGACCAACCAGGAAGGGAAAGATGAAGACAGGGCTCCTGAACCAGGGGGGAGGCCTGTTCCTAGTCTGCAATAGTCTGAGTAAGAGAGGAGTAGCTGAGATGTCTGTAGCTGAAGCTGATGGAATAGATTACTGATTAGTTCCCTACTTATCTACTACAAATAAATCTTAAAGAAATGCATCTCATAAATCAAGTAAATCTTGTAAGTGATGCGTCTAATTTGACCTTCTCTGTTTAGAGAAGGATAAGTAAAATATTCATCATAAGAGTAAGCCAGAGGCATTGCTTGAGGTTATCATACGACAGCAATCATGAGACTGTTGCAGGAGAATTCCTCATAAAAGCAGTTTCTACCTATTAGTTCTCCAGTTCAATGCATCCTTAGTACTAATACAAAAAGACCAGGAAGAAACAGAAGCAACAAAAGAATATTTCCATTCTAAATCTATGCTGACTGTGCTTCTGTTAGAGACATGGTCTGACATTTTGGGGTGGGGGATGGAAGATAATATTATGAAAAGCATTAAACCTGACTCCCAGAGGAGAGTGGCTCAACAATTGCTGCTCAAACTACTCAGGCAGCCAATTCTAGCAAGGAAACAACACAGTTGTGTTGAAGAGCAAATGCTCTTCCCCAGCTGAGTCAGACAGGTCATGGTAGCCCCCTAAATCCCTATCAATATCATTAAATATCTCTATTGGGTGGTAGTTTTCATGATACCATCCTGAAGAAACCAGAAACTGTCCTTGTTTCATCATTTTACCTGCCCAAGATGATACAGGACTTTCCAGCTTGGACGAACATTAGTATATATTTGATACAAAAGTGAGCTGTTTTGGTTGGTCTGGTCATAAATGAACCCTGAGATTTTATATGCTGCCTGTTAAACTCTCAGGCTTGTGAGAAGAGAATCAGACAATTTCCTCCAGGATAGCATGGCACACTGTAAGCTCCCAGAAGAGCTGCTGTTTAGAAAGGAAATTGCACTTGCAAACTTGATTCCATGCCCCAGTACTCTCTGTGATTTCTTGTAGCTGAATAAACTTTGTTTACTGCAAAACAGTTCTGTCACTTGGTGGCTGGAGCTCAGTTAGAGGGAACAATTCAGCCATCAAGCAGCACTAAAATTTCCAAGATGATCTAATAGACTTGGTCTGTAAAGGCTCGAACTCATTCACAATAAACAATATTTATTTCTATTAGGAAAAACATTTTGAGTTGTGAATACTGGGACCACTTAGTTACGTGCTTTCACTTTAGCTAACTAAATCACCACCCTGCAATGGAGAATTGCCCAAGCAGAATATAAAGCTGAATTATTTTGCAAAACTCCACCTTCACCAAAAATCACATCCATTCCACCTTCATGCAGAGGAAGAATTCTGTGAGGAAAACCAGCTAGAATTATGTGAGAAAATTTTAATAAATCAGAGCATACAGTGCAATTTCTCATATTGATATCTTAACTCAGTACCTGACTATGGAGAACTGAACAGCTATAAAAACTGCTTTAAATCATTCTCCAACCCAAATTATTTAATCTTCCACATTCTGCCACTAAATTCAGGGAAAAGGGATTTGATCTTATGATAAGTCAGCTTACATGAAGAGAACTAGCTGAAAACTTTAAATCTGGATTTAAGCTGGACTAAAGTTTTATAGGTTGTTCTCCCATTCTATTTCCTTTCTTATTTTGTGTCACTACTATTGTATCCTTAGCTTCGATAGATGAACTTTAAAGAACAAAAAGGAAATCATTGCATTAAAAATAGAATACATTTTTTAAAATTAAAGGAACTTATCTATATATCTATTTTTAGAAAGTGCCCCCCCCACACCCCGTGGTGCTACCTACACTGTGTGCTCATGAGTCTCCTCTTTCACAGAGCCCTACCTGATCTCAAGGCACCCAGTGCTGTGATCTACAGGCTGAGGTCCTTCTGGAGCACAGATATAGACTGCAACTCTCACCTGCTGCATTTTACTAAACTCAAAAACAAGAGACACAGAATCTGAGGGACAGAAGAGTTTTCTGTGAACATCCCCCATCACTGTCACTGGAACTGGCATTGGTTCTGCTCTCTTGTGCAGCCAGGTCATGGACCAGAAAACCTGAGCAGATTTTATTAATTCCTGAGCATGAACTAATTTTAAAAACTGAAAGGCTAGGATAGCTTCAGTAAAGTTCCCTTCCCTAGTGTGTGCCTATGTTAGGGCTCTACTGGAACACAAGGATGTGTCCACATGTGGCATAGGATGCTAATAGCTTTGTTTTCCATTATTAAAGGGTAACACCACACATCACCTCAATATTCAGCCTTCTAATTGTTTACATAACACAAATTCCCATAAGTTGTAATATAAACAAAGACTGTTTTTCACATTCTTCTTTGAGAGATGTAATTTAATGAACTTCTAGTTGGATCATGGGGTTGGAGAAGTAGTAACCTCATTCTCCAATCCCTAGTCATTGTCCAAAATCTATAAATAATAAAAATCAAGAAATAAACTGCCCTTCTTTGTACTCTGACACTTGTGTGTATGTACGTCATTCTTTTCGTGTCCTCTAATGACACACACATGTTACTGTGACACAGATAGAAACACACAGTAACACACACAACAGGTGTTCAGGTAGAGAAGAAAGGAAGAAGTCTCCGTTTCTTGTTGACCTCGTATATATAAGTTTCTGGACAGTGATCAGAGATTGGACAGAGAAGTTACCACCTCTCCATCTCCACTGGTCACTTGAGAAGTCCATCAGGTGATATCTTTTCACAAAGGAATGCAAACATGATTCTTGTTTATCTTACAATTCATGAGAACTGACTCCACTATAATAAAACAAATCAGAAGGCTTATTTTCAGGGACAACACACACAAGCAGTGGAAGCATTTAGAAACTGTTTTTCTCTGGCAAACATGACCTCTTTGGCTTTGTCAAGAAATTTTGCAACTCCAATAGTAGTGTTTTTGGATTAATGTGATGATAAGGGTTCGAGCCTCTGAATTTTTCTAAGTAGTATACTGCCATAAGAAACAAACAAAATACAGAGACATCAATCATGCTGGCAGTCACATCTTACCTCTACAAGTCTGTAAAGGAGTAGCTTTAATACCTGCTCACTGATTCCTACACAGAGATATCCAGTATTATTTATATTTAAACCAATTTGTCTTCAAAAGGTAGAACTGAATAAACCCGATACTCTAAAGATGCATGTCCTAGATCCCCAAGTCTCACCAGAATGCATTCTCCATTTCACTCCACATCTCTCTCACTCTAAGAGGGCAGGAGTTTGTGGTTTGTTGAGGGCTGGGAGATCATTCATTGTGCAAGCAGTAGCTGCCTCTCAAAAATCTAATTCCCTAATGAAAGCAGTAACCTAAGTCTTTCTACTTGAGCCAAATGGAGATTTTCATAGCTCATAGCAACTCATCATTGCCAAGATAACTACCTTGTGAAATTAGTTTCAAAGGTTATTCAGGGACAGAAAAACTACAGAGCATAAAACACCCCCTTTGGAAAAAGAAAATCAAGACAATAGCAACAAACACCTCACACTGATAGAATAAACTGCACCATATGGATAGCAAAACAGTATGTTTTTTTGTATAAAACTTTCCTGGCACACAAGATTTAAAAAAACATTCTTTACCTGGGACATAAGTAAAACAGGAACAGTCTGGCATAAAATCTCTAAATAACATTTTGCATCTAAATGTATTTTTATGGAAAGCTATATTTTGAAAAGATCTAACAAATTATGGCTCTAAGTAGAATGAACTTCAAAGTGGTGTGTGGGAGGTAGCCATACAGAGAAGAATCCCATATTTATTAGCCACTTGCATAGCATTTGTGCTCTAATACACTATTAATTTTCTGGATATGTGTACAAGTGGCATTATTAAGAAGTTCAAAGTATTGAATAAGTATGAGAGATCATATTTTTTATTTATTTAACATAATTGAACCTCACAGCTTGACTGGAGGCAAAAAAGATAAATTGATGATTATAGAAAATCTGTTAAAACCATGAAATCGCTTTCACAAAAAACTTCTGAAAAGGTGATGTTCTTTAAAAGATTCAACTTTTCAAGTAGCTGCTGCTATTAAATAAACCTATCAGACAAGTAGGTTAACTAATATAAGAACAGAATGTCTGTGCACAGACATATTTCTTTTAATGCATTGCCTTCCAAGGCCCTGTTCTAAGACACAGGTGACAGATGAACCATCCAGTAGTTTTTAATTGCTAACAAATTCTTCATTACATGCTTAATCAAAGTTCCCCATGAGTTCTAGGACAATCCCAGCTGTTATTAAAACTGCAAACCCCCAGGTTTATAAACTAAAATAAAAAAATTTTACTATTTACCACTCAGCCTTTCAAAAGTCAGGAGGAGAGACACACAGCCCATAATAGGACCCAACTTTAAGCTTTCTGCCTTATGTTTTCCAGAGATCATATTTCATAGGCTTTAAATAATCAGAGCTATGGAAACACTACTTGTTAACTTTGCACACCAAAAGTGGTTGGTCCTTCACTTGATCTGGTTGCTGAAAACTGCACTGCTCTCAATTAACTAATTCAAGGTAAGATGCTGTCTGCCTTTTTTCCTGGTAGGATGAAAGGCTTTAGGGTAGGATTAGTGAGGCACATTAATTTTCGAAATTAAATACAATCCTTTTTCTTGCCCGTATCTGCCTTTCTACCAAAGTCAAAAGAAAACATTTCTAGTTTGTAGGACAGCCAGCTGTGCCTTGAGCACAGCCCATGGAAATTTGCCCTTGCAGAGTAAATGCAAGTTCTCTCATGTGAGAGAGGAATGGGCTCTGAGGTTAATAGCACCAATGTCACTTAAAATACTCTTACACTTTCTGTCATTAATCCATACCTTCATCAGGACCTTGCACTACTGCACTTTATTTTTTCTGGCCACTTCTCCTGGGACCTCCACCTCTGTGCCCCTTCCCAGGAGCCCCACTGAAGCCGAGCTATACCATGAGCAAGTGGGGGCCAAGAATGCCCCAGGCTGCTCCTGGCTTGCTCCTTGCCCTTCCTGCACTGAGCTGTGACCTGCACACCCCCCCTCCTGCTTGTCTCCTGGTCATTGGGACCTGCTGCTGCCAGCAGCCCTGCCCTGCTCTTTGCTACATCAAGTCTCCATAACCTTATACTGTTTTTTCCCGCAGTTTTGGAATGTTTCCTCCCTTTGATATTTTATCAAAGGTAAAGCAGTGACCTGTAATGCATGATCACAAAACTAGATAGGAAATATCTTCTATTCTTGCCAATCTCACCACTTGTTCTAGTCAATAAATTGTCTTTCTGAGTGGGTTGAGGTTTTTTCTTAAATGAACAATTACAAGCAAAGGTCACTGAACTAAGGTGGTGGTAACATAAAATTCAGACCATTAACTGAATTTTGAATGGGCAGCTTTTCTGATTCCTCTCTTAGCTGTTGCCTTCATATATTGTAGCAGAGGTAACAGGGGAAACTTCCTCTTCTGGCAGAAGTGTAAGAAGAGGTATTGAAAGTCATGACATCATCTGTTGGGATAATCCTGTACAAAGATCACCATTCAGAGTGGATCCACTTTCTGAGTTTAATTCTCTCAACAAGTAATTACATTGCAAAGCACAATATAGTTGATTTGTATTAACTTGTAAGGGTGATTAAGCTGGAGTTCACAACACCACAGGAAACTAGGGGTGATAAAATACTAAGTCATTTGTGCCAATTAGGAGGAACAGGCATTAGAAGTGAGGGCCTAAAATGGCTGCATGGCAGTGAAAATGTCATGTCCTGGTGACAAGGCCCTTTCAAAGAAGAAAGAAGGAAGAAGGAGGCTACTGCACACCCCGCCTCTGACCTGCAGCAGAAGGACTTTGCAGAGTACCACAAGAGTTAGAGCACTAGCAGATGTTTATGTGGGCCCTCACCTATGTATATTCCTTGCTTCTTAAAGTAAAGAGGTTCTTAATTTTTGAATCTATGTTTTCTGTTATATATTCCAGCTAACACTGGCCCAAAACACAGTGATTGGCAAACACTGTGCCCAGCTGCTGTAACACAGCAATGGCGTGTTTATGTTACTAAAGGTTCTCTTGGTGTACACATGGCTTTGATGGGTGAAGCATATGAGTATTAGAAATTGGGCTGCTGGAAAAACAGTTTGTAATTTGAAGGTATGTGAATAAAGGCAACAATATAAAAAGCACCTGCCAGAAACATATGAAAAGTACACAGGCCTATTAAGGAGGACATAAATTTAGCAACCAGGAGAGCACTCAGCCAAGCAAGCTTTATGAAATAGAGCATTGCAAAATAAAGATTGTATGGTAAGAAGCAACATTTAAGGAGGAAGTGAAACAATGTGCTTTATACAGGTACATAAATGCACAGACAAACTCATTATTTTGTACAATAAATTGAAAACCCAGATTTGAAGTCCCATGCTTCAGTGATTTAAAATATTATTTTTACTCTTTTTTTCATAATTAAAAAGAATAAAAACAACCACTAAATAGCTACAATTAGATATTCTAACACTTTTACAGCCTCATCCTCCTGCAGTTCTCTCACATTGGGCTAGACACTCAGTACTTAGTTCAATCACCAAATTAATGGCTGTATCCATTTCAACTCTGCAAGGCCAGAATCATGTTCTGAGTCACATTTAGAGAAGTTCAGAAGCTAACTGTTTGTCTTCTATCCTGAGGCATAAAAAATAAACTACAGCATTAATACAGGTGGAATTAACTGCAGTTTGTACCAAAGTACTCCAAACTTATTCAGTGTTGAGAGAAGATCCTACGTGGATGTGCAAGACAGCCTGAAATGGAACAAGAGGATGAGAAGAAAGGCAACTGGGCCCCACTGCCATCTTAAGATGCACACTGTAGAGTACTGGCAAAGCTCACACCAGACCAGGGTGAGAGACACATCCTTCCAGAGAAGTTATGTTGGGCACAGATTACCCTGGGGTCCTTACAAGGGTACCAAATGCCATCTCTGTGCAACTGAATCCCATTCTGCTACCTAAAGCCAGGATGAACTGCCACAGTTGCCAACTTCTGTATTATGTATATGCACTATACAAGTAAGCTGTAGACTGAATCTAAGTAAGGCATTCAACTTTAGGTCAATGAAGGTTTAATCACACAAATACTAATAATGTAGTCCATAGGCTCTCTTGGGTATACATAAATGTCTTTTTATGATGGGGCCTGGAAAGATTTATCAAGACCATCAGTGAAAATGTATTCCTCATGGTTCCAGCAAAGCCCAAGTTAAAACAAACAGTTAAAAAACACTGGTTTGAATTTTAGCTATGCTAATAAAACCAGAGGAAACTTTCCAATGGCTACTCAGTTGAAGTTGACTCTGCTTCTTTACCTTAACTGAACAGGAATATCTGGAGATAAGGATTCATACTGTGATTAATGTTCAGCTATAACACACAAGAAACAAATGGCTTCTCCAGCTTTTCTGGAGAAATTGATTTATTTGTTTTGGAAAAGTCAAGGAATTATGCCATGACTGTATTTACTAATCAGTAGACAGTGGTAGAACATGTTTGCCTCACAGTACCAATGTAATGTTAAGCTGGTTTTTTTTATTAATGTTTTCAGAATCCCAAGTGTGCTATGTAAATCCAAAGAATTAAGATAGAGGAACCTCTGGTAATTAAAATATTGATGAAGGTGTAAACAACTTATTCATGCTGTATAAAGTTATTACACAGAATTATCTTATTAGAAGCAGAATAATCTAAGACTTGTATTACCCATATGAATTATAGATATTAAATGACAAATGTAAAAAAAAAAAGAAAAAAACAAAAAAAACCACAGCAGTATGCTATATATTTCAAGGACAAAAATTTAAACTGGGAAAAAAAAAATAGTAAAAAGTGGAGTAAAACTTTTGAAGATGCTGTCATGACTGACACTGCCTACATTACAAAGTTCTATCTCACAGTTAACAGTAGATTTGCATGTCTTTTTTTTTTTACTTTGCTATTTCACATAAATAGCCCTACCTTAAGTACTAGGTACTGTAAACATCGCTATAAAGTAAGCATTAAATATGAAAAAGTCAAGGAAAATCAAAATCTAACATAGGAATGGAGAAACAGGCTAAAAGCAAAGCAGTATACTCCCTGCCAATTTAATATTAAATAAAAAAAAAAAAAAAGAAAAGAAAAAGAAGAATGAAGAAAAGAATTATCTCCACAGAGTTTAGATATGGTATAAAAAACTACTTACCTCTTATACTAAATAAAATGACATTCAATTGGCATAGTGAGTGCAGTAAAAATAATTATTGTCCTGGAGTTTGTATCTCAAACCAGATGTATGCAGGGCTAAGTAATTAAGACTATGAAATACAGATATTTAGGCCAGGTTTCTCAAAAGCTTAGGCCAGGCAACTGGCAGTCTGAGATGCTAAAAGCCTTTTTGGCTCTTTAAGCATTCAAAATGCTTCTACTGATTCACAAAACCATAGAACATAACTACTCAATGCTTAAACAGAAGAGAATAGTGGTCACCATTTTCCTAAATGACACAACCATGCCTCATATACTTTCAAATTCATTAGTACATATATTTATAAAAAAACACCTACCTTACATAGACATTTTTGTGTAACGATTTACTAGTTTCATATGAATGGTTTGTTACAATCATTAAAAAATGTTTTATCTCGATTGCAACCTAACCTATAAAAAGAAGTTTCATCTTTTGAGTCTTTTGATAAATTTGCCTTCTAAAGGGACAACATCTTTTGATTGTCAGTAACCACTTCGATCTGTGGAGAAGTCATGGCTGCTTTGTCGCTAACAAGGTAATTCCATCTTTATGCAGCAAATTTTTCAGCTCGTCCTCATTGTCTCTCCTTTAGATCTGTTAGGAATTCCAATATCTTTTTCCAGTATTACATAAACCAGTGTATTATGTGTTTCCTGAAGGCAGGGTGGACACTTAGTTGAATGCGTAGAGATGGATTTTATAAAGCTTCTAATGAACCATAGAGAAGCATCAAACTTGTGAGACTGCTATCTTAAGGTGCAACTGACAAGCAGCATATTCCAAAACATGCCTGTATGTCATTCCTTCATGCCTCCATCTCCCAGCTGAGCCAAGAGGGTGTGAGATGGCACACATGCCACAGACCCATCTAACTTCTTTTCCACTAAACAACAGCAATTCTTGCTAAGCAACACACTAGGGGAAACGGGAATTTTCAAAACCTTTATTTTAGTCATTTAATACAGCTTTTGAAACAGGTCCAGTCCCACGGGGCTCCATCTGCAAAAGATTTTTTAAGAGCATATGACTAACTGTACAAAGTGAGACAAGGATAAATTCATTCAGAGGGGATCCAAAAACCCATATATTACTGATTTAGTAAAACGACCCAAAGAATATCCATGTGTCCTTTTGAGAGCCAATACACAGCTCACACCATAACATTGTGGACTGAGGATGGGCCATATTGGGGCCATTCATGGGAACCCCTAAGGAAATCAACTCACCTTTCCCTGTTTTTCATGCAGATTCTTTTCCTAATCCTGAGTGGGTGCAGCCCAGGAGCTCAATGGTAGAAGGTATGGGGAAGAAATTCTGAATAGTTCTGCAAGGGATCCTCCTGGTGGAGTCAGACAATTCCCAAATGCCATGGGAAACACAAGAGGAGGAAACACATTACTTCATGACCTCTACCAAAATATAAAATGGAGTCAGAAGCAAGATACAAGATTTCATCCCAGTATTAATTAAAACACACATGAAAAACATTAACACTCTTGTCTGCTAGAGCACCTGACTCAAAGATTATGTTTGTATCATTGCAGGTGCCTTAACAACATGAGCTCTTTGTATGCTCCTGGTTCATCTGTATGATTTCATACTTTAGTTCACAGCCACTGGATATGACTGCTCTTATCAGACAAGGGAAAAAAATATATAAAATATATATATATATATAATATGTATATATAAAATGTGTGTGTATGCATGTATATCAAGAGAACAGCATTCATTTTCCATCAGATCTGGGGGTAGCTCATGGCGCATTCATGATGAGAAGAGTTGGAGAACACAGACTAGGTGTGAAGGGACACTGAGTGTGAATAGGTGTGAAGGGACACTGAGAATGACAGTCTGACCAAAGCAGCTGTTGAGAAGAAGCACCTATGTGGGAAATATTCAGCTGTGCCACACTAAGATCCAAGCAACAGCTGAGTATTTCATAGAAACACTGTGAGCTTCAAGAAGCAGCATCTTAGGGAAAACTCTAGAGAGGTATATGGAATTCATCCAGTATTAAAATGTTTCATGGCATGCCACACTTACATGAGTGAAATGGAAACTCACATCAGTTACAGACCTTTGGCTGTTTATATTTATACCCTTTCATCAGTTCCCAGTGAAACACAAATGTTGACTGTTTCCACAGCTCTCAAATACCAGTTTCCAGGATCTTTCACTGATTGTGAGAGAATACCATTCTGTAATATTTGTAGCTGTCAGTGGCTTATTCCTTACCACACATTCTGCAACATTATTTGATTGCTGTCTTTTGACCGTGTTTAATAAACATAACAAACATTTCACAGATTTCAATGCCTACCTACACCACTGTCTCCTCCCTGCCTCAATAACTAATATAGATGCTGGTTTTTTAATTGTTTCTTTGAAGCATTCAAAATCAGACGCTGTTAGAGATGAAATACAAAGCTGGATGTTTTGATGAAACATATGGCAGACAAAACCTCAAGCAGACTGATAGGGATTATTGGCAGTTGTTCTTTTTCACTCCCCATTCTGTGGGGAATAAGATACTGCTAGAGACCATCTGGGAAATCCATCTAGCAAATCCCTGTTGTTGTAGGGATCTAGGACATGCACCGTGATTCCAGTTCCTCACTGTTTTCTGTGGCATATTACAGCTGCACCACTGTTGTTTTCTAAAAGGCTGAAAGTTATTAATCAGAACTTCATGGACATTGTGAATTGAACTCTTGCACACAATCTGGGAGTAATTTTTTTTTATCTAGGTTCCCCCTTTACAGAGGACTCGACTCAGCAAATAAAGTTAATTCCTCAAAGTCCTATTTTCTGATAAGTAATACTGTTATCTGTAGCTATTATTTTTCTCATAAAAATCAAGATTTAAGATAGGTATTCCTATGAGTCTTCAGAAGCAGATGGAGGAGAACAGAGGAGAATTACCAAAAAAGCTGAAGCAGCAAAAGGCAAGCAACAAAAGGAAAGATGAAAGAGAACAAAATATTTAGTTTTAAAGGTTGAATTCTACTTTTCTTTCCCTCTTTCCTCTACTAAAAAATTTACCTATTCATTTCTTTTACATCACCCAGCAAATCCAGCTGCATGAACAAGTATCCAAAAAAAGCATTCAGGGTTCTAATGCAATTAATTATTCCCAGAAATTGCTATAGAGAGCGCACAAAAGCACTGCTTGAAGGTATATCAAGCATTCAGCAAGACATTTGACTACTGGCATTCATTCAACAAGGAAAAAAAGTTAGAAAATGAGATATCTGTAAGACAACTAATAAAAATTATATTTATTTTAAAATCTCATCAATATATTGTTATAAATGTCATTAAAGAAGAAAAACCTTTGACTTCTTTCGTCTCTTTCCTCAGGACTTGTCTTGGCATGTAGAAAAGGTTTCAATAACAGAAACAAAATTTAGGAATAACATTCATGATTATCAACTTTGTGAATAACTATAGTTTTGAAGGAGTTGAATGTGTAGAAAGTAACCAAATATGCAGCCATTCATCACAGATTAGTTTTGAGGATCATCTTTTCAACCTCAGCATCTGAAAAACAAAAAAAAAGACAGTTCATTAGGTGTAAATAATTTTAAGAATGAACACAATCACAGTAGGTCGCAATTATTGCTGCCCCATTATATCTTGCTCAATTCACCATCAAATAGTGTTTAATATTCCAAGAGCAAGGTTTACTCTCAGTCTTTTTCTAGGTGGCAGAGGAGCTGCATATGTGATAACAGAAGAAAAAGGAGCAGCAAATCATTTAATGTGGTAGAACTTCATCAACACAAATTTGATTTCCTTCCTAATGGGGAAAAAAAAAACCAACAAACCGCAGGCCAAAAAAAAAAAAAAAAAACCAACAACAACAACAAGAAAACCCTCACGAAAACACACACAAAAAAAAAAAAGTTAGGGATTGTAACAAGGCCCAGTCTTGAAGGTGTCTATCAGGAACAAATCTGGGCTGAAGTGAACAAGAATTTGCCTGAAAGGTATAGATGTGCTCCCAGACTGATGAGTTATAAAATGTTTTTGGCTGTAAACAGGGAGGGAGGTAGTAATTTCAGACCTTACCTCACTGATTGCAGAGGCACTTGATAGCTTTCTCTCTTGTCTGAACAGATGTCCATCCACTAAAACCAAGTTGGAGAAAGTCCTGCATCTCCTTCACGTACAAGTGCTTCTTTTTCGATATGAGTGACCAAATACTCCAAAGGTAAAAGTAAATGAGGATAGACAGCTGAATCTGTGAGTAACACACATGCAATCTGGAATAAAAAGCACCACTTTCTGGTGCTTGACACGTGTGCCCTTCCTCCTTTAAAAAAAATATCTGAGAAAATGTATAAAAGTCACATCAAAACTTATTCTCCTCCATGCCAGTTTTACATTAGCTGGGATTTCATACACATATGGAGCCAGATTATGTTCTCGATTTCAGGTATGTAAAATCTGAAGTAGCATCATCAACTTCTGCTTAACTGACCTGGAGTTACATCATTGTAATGAATGCCCTGCAGGAAAACAATTTCACTTTCAAGTGTGAACATAAAAATCTGCTATTAAATGTGCCTCCAATGGGAAGAATTTGACACAGAACTGATGGTATCATAGACAAAGGACTTTGATGAATGTGACTGTTAAAGAACACTGCAGAATTAATATTTTCTGACAAACACAACACTGATTTTTTTCGTGCAGCTGTAGTGGCATGACAAACATGCTCTTCAAAACAATGATGTATTTAGCCATTTATTATGGGTAACCCCAAAATCAGAAGACTCAAGTCTGGAAAAAACAGTTCTTTATAAAACTATAGTTGTTACACTTAAATAGTGATTAAACAATACTTATTAAACTACTAAATTAATACCAAAGAGCTTCTCAGTGGCCTCTAACATCTTCCCTATAAAAGAGCAGCAAAAAAGAACATATTTTTTTCTTCATTGAGCAAACATGCTTTATCCAAACAAGTAAATCAACTTTTAGAGTCAGAAAATTGTGATTTTCTCAGCTTGCATGTTTACTAAAAGTAGGGAAGAGTAAAATCAAGGTGTCAGATAAAACAGTAAAGTAAAATACATAGGACTCATCAGAGTCCTTTTATGAGGACTTTATGAGAGTCCATTTATGAGAGTGACTTCTAAAACCCCTATGCATGAAGCAACAATTCACTGTGTAAGAGAAAAAAACAAACTAATTTGTAGTTGAGTGGACAGAAAAAATTACAAAGTCATACAACTGCTTGCATTCACTTTTTGTTCTCTTTTCATTGAATTCTCCATGCATAGGAGAACAGGCTTAACTTCTATTGTAATGTATCTATCTCCCAAGAAGAGAAAATCACTGACATGCCAGTTACCTTTGCACAAACTTGAGCACAACAGAGGAAGATACATACTTCAACAGAACACTTGAGCCTGTCTTCACATAGCAAAGATGTGAGATGAAAAACTAAAGGTCTTTTATCACCTACGCATGATGGTGGTAGGGATGGATTCTGCCTTCAGTTCACTTCCTTTATCATCTTTACTTTTAAATCTCTCTACAAAGTATTTCCACGGATTGAGTGTAAAGCAGCAATGATGGAACCCATTGGGTAACAATTAAGGCAAAGCTGGAAGATGTCACCATCCTTTCCTCAGTGTTACAATTGGAATGATGAAAGCAGACTGGACCCTAGTGGAGCTGCAGACTCATTCTGTGCTGGTATCTCATTGCTCCAGAGTGTTTATAATGCTGGCTTTGCCTTCTGCCCTACTCCTGTTGTTGTTTGCTCAAAATATAGTATGCCACTACTTGTAGTAACATGTCCTGCCTAAACCTTTCACCAGATTTTGCTTCACTCTTCGTAAGTTATTTATGACAGTAACAAACAGTATTTCATGCTATGTCTCTTCCTAGTCCTAAAACTTAAACCTTAAAATGTTGAAGAATGGCTGCTAGAACAGGGCCATGGATCATTAGAAGAATTGTACAAGCAATCTCATTGTTAGAAAATTTAGAAATAGCAAACTGCAGAGCTATGCTGATAGTAGAGTAAGAATGCTGTACTCTTGGCAAGGACACTGTACCCTTGGCAAGAAGGCATTAACTATAACCTTGATAGTTTTAAATAATAAGAAGCTACAGCTGTGAGAATAAGGAAGAACCCTGGTTCTCAAAACAGCACAGAAGTATGTTTAACTTTTTGGTTTTAGCCAATCACTTTGTGACAAGTATGCATGCTTGCTGAACAATGTATAAAAGAAACTGAGCTTTCTGAATAAACCGAAGCTTGCTTTATCAATCATATTGATTGTCAGCGTGTCTTCCTCGCCATCACATTAAAATAAGGCTGTCAAACTCCTGGACTGCAGACTCTTAAGATATTTCCATAAACAAAACAGCAGTCAGTAAAATATGGCATTGCTTGAACACTTTCTATCTGACCACGGAAATGAAATAAAATACACCAGTTAGAACAAACAAAACCAAAAGAAGTCTAATTTCTTCTTATGCCATACCTAGGAAGTGAGATCCAACTTCAGGCAAGGGAGACAATGAAAAGTTCCGAGGAGAGATGAGTTGGAATCAAAAGATCCTTTCTGACAGGCTAAAATCTCAATCCAGATTAATTATCTTAACTTGGAAATTTAGCAAAATAAACTAAATGGGTAAAAGGGTATTTTCTTTGTACTAAAAAAGCCAACATGCAGATTTTATGGTATCCTCAAAAGAGGAGGAGACGCTTCTATCTTAGCCTTTCCCCTTTCCTTCCTGCTAAAAGCTTCAGTAACCATCTCATATTATTACCATATTACAATGTTCCCATTCAGCTGAAACCTGTCTATTCCACTTGAATACAAATAATTAATGATGATGGAAGAAAACAAAATTGAATTATTAAGCAAAAAGACAAAAAAAAAAAAAAAACCCCAAACAAAACGTCTCCAGCACTGTTCTTAATAGCATGCAAATTCCCAAGGTCTTCATGTTAACTCCAGCTTCAAGTAGATGCACACCTGTTTCACATTTCATAACAATTTTTTTAATAAATACTTCCTAAGTTTCTCAATAGGCCTCTATCAGTCTCTATAAAAATGCACTGCAATTTCTAAGGATTCCACTTGCTTCAGAAAAAGCCATATGCTCCCTTATTTTCTGACCATGGCCATTTCCTCAAGGAAACCTGCAGACAGAAACATAGGCAGATGGGAACTAGACAAGCAGTGACTCCACATTCCTCAGAAACACAAAGTCAGATGTGATGATGTTCACTGGATTTAAGGAATAACCTTCTGCCTTTTGCCAGGATGCAATCGCATCTTTTAAAAGGAAAGAGAGTGAGGAAGAAATACACTGAGACTCTACCTTGCTCCTCATAGAATGGTGTCTAAATTCATGTGCACTTTTGGAAACCAGATGGACTCACCAGCAGATGACAACAGGCTTATCAGTATAACTGGTCAGGCTGTTTGAAGAGTCGTGCCTGGTTTCCTTGGTAATGATGAGCTCCAGCAAAACAGTAGTTACTAGATTCTACATCTGGGCTAACCACTGAAGATGACTGAATTTTAGCTAGAATATTGTGCAGGAACTTCAAACTTCACCCAGAATCTCACATGCTCTGGCTTTCAGATGCCATACAAGGTTACAGCCTTTAAACACCTTCTTGGAGCAGGGCCTGTGTTAAAAGCAGACAGCATGCCAGGCTAACCTGCCATAGTGTAGATGCATTCATTACAGCACTGTTTGAAGTTGCAGCTGCTGGAAGCGAGCAGCCCCTGGCAGTGGCCCATGACAATAAGACTGTTCTTTACATCAGGCTGTAGAAAAATGGTTGAGAATCACTTAAAAGCCAGCATTAATGGAGAGACAGAAAGATTTTAGTCTTAGAGACTGCATGAAAGCTCTGCCTTGTGGTGAACAACTGTAACTATAATGACATCCACATTAGAAAGCAGTATTATAATTAAAGTTCATAGTATGCAGCAATCATTATTTACTCTTCTCTCCTTTAAAACTATGCTTTACTTTTCAAACTTAAAGGAAAAATTTCTTTTCTTGTGCAATTCTTCAAGAAGCCAATTACGCACTTGAGCTAAACATAATGTGTATTAACTTATCCAATCATATATCCAGAGGGACTTGAGGTACCAAACTTTCTATCAGAAATTTTATCTGGTAGAAAGAAAGAAAACCAACTGTTCACAACTAGTAGGTATCTGGACAAAATGGGCAGGTGTGTTGTCCTTGTTACCTCATTTGAATGGATCTCCTAGGCATTTATGATCCGTGGCATATATTTCTATCTGGGAAATTTCACAAGGAAGTTTTTGCATATTAGGAGTGCCCCTTGCAATACAGACATAACAAACCATTTATTAATTCAGGTAAAATTATAATGGCACAATGTAAGTACAACTGGTGAGCTCAAAAGCCTGTTTTCCCATACTATATTACAATAATCTTGTTATCCATACGCAGAAGATACAAAATCATTTAAAAGGAGTAGGTTTTCTGTATTTAATGAAATAAATAATGAAAAAAAGATAAAGATGTATAATAACTTTTTAAAATAAAATATACGGTACAGGAAGTAGCAACAACAAAAGAATCAGCAATAAAAAAATCTCAGTGCTACAGAGACTTCACTATGGTCATACAAAAACCCAGCAGGCTCACACATAAGTAATGATCTAATAATGTATATCATTAAATCATTAATAATTAATAATAAATAAATTAATAAATTATATAATTGTATAATTTATATGTGCACATAACTATTTGAATTTATAGAACCACATTTGTAGAGCATTTGCTGATGAATACTTTCTAGGTGTTTTGTAGCACAAGGACCCAGCCCAGTTTAGTTAAACTTATGTATATATTTTTGCAGCTATGCAATATTTCACAAACTTCAGTTTAGCCTTAAATGGTTGTAGAAATTTCTGCTACTGTGAACAACTAGGTCTTACTGGAGGATCTGTTCCCTAATATAAGCTTAATAAAAACATGTATATAAAGTGTATACATATACACATATACATACTCGTGTATATATATATGAATTTAACACTATGAAAACCCATTTTATCCTTGCACAACAAATTTTCAGTGAACAGTAAAACATTTTGGGTCAAATTTTAAGGTTGTCACTATTTGGCAACTCCCTCCACTGCACTCAGCTCATGATCCTTTTGTAAAAAGAAGAGATTACCACACAAACTCACTGCCTGAACTGAGGATTCAAAGTAACACTGTCCACTGAAATGTCATACTTGTTTAAGGAGTGCTACTAACACGAGTTTTGAAAGTCATATTCTGAAGTAAATGAACCAAGCTTGCTTTAAATAATCTACTGTAGTTTTTGTCTGGGTTATCTAATCCCCAGTTACTTATCAGAGTCTTTTCAGGCAAGAAAATTTGATTTATTATTAAGAAAAACAAACCCTCCATTTCTTACAAATCACTAATTACTTCCTCTGTGTCCATAGTCCTGATTTTAGGAAAATGTTAAGTACCCCTGTTTTGACATCCAAGATTTTTTGCAGAACAATACCACTATTTAGCAAACTTTCCCTACAGCATAAACATATAATTGCTGCAAAGAGGTATGGACAAGATGAATATTACGAAAATTTAACTTCCACAAAGAAGCAACCATTTAAAAAAAAAGATTTTCCTATTAACTGTCATGTTTTCCAAGAAAATATGATGGAAAAACTACCATTTTTATCTCAACAGCTTCTTCTGATCAAAATTCTGCAGCAGATACAAAATTATCTATCTTAGTCCCGTTCCTTTGCCTCTGAGTTTCACAGTCTTGATGATCCCAAGAGAATAATATCTTGTGCAGGTTAAATGGAACATTGTAGAAGTTGGAGGAAGCACAATGTATTTCTTCCTCCAGTACTAGCATAATAATTGAAATATATTTCCCCTCACTTGGAAACCAGATATTTTCTTCAGTAACTCATCTTACAAATCCCTAACAAATTTTGTTTATCCCAGGATTGTGTTCTTCCTGAAGTCTTTACTCTATATTTAATAATCATTACTGCTTATCTAGTTAATCATATACTTAAATGAACTCTAAACATCACCATGAGTTTCATTATGACAAGAAGAGGAGACCAATCTGCATATTGTTGGCAATATAGAGTGGGCAGGATGACATCGAGTGTGAAAGAATGTATTGATGTGGGGGATGATTCTGTCCTCTTAAAATTTGTAAAGAATGAGATGACTTTGATTGCCATCTCAATTCACTATAGATTTTTAACACTTTTTGATAAATTTTTCTCACATCTGAGTTGGAACCAATTCAAATTGGAAACTGAACATTAGGCTATGTTCTTGTCTTAGCTATATATGAGTTTCACATTAAGACTCCTCCCCATCTTTGCCAAGTTTATTTGTGTATTTGCAAGAGTGACGGCAAAAGCAACAACCACCTCCTCAGGCAAAAGAGCCTGTGTGTCTGTCAATATTTGGGTGACGGGCCTATGAAAGGTTCATTAGAACAATCTGCCCTGAAGCAAAAGAAGACACTGTTTGTATCTGCCAATTTGGGACCCACTGTGCAACTCAAAGTACTGAGAAAATCCAGCCCTGGGATTCCTACATGGGCAGAGACTACAGCTGCACAGAACATTTTCCATAAAATGAAAGTTTATGAGAAAAAAAAGTATTCCGTACAGATAAACGGTTTGTCATAAAGATTTTATGGAAAAGGTGTCGGGATACATGATTTGCTTAATGGTCATGAGAAACACTAACAATCTCCCATTTAATCTCCCTTCGTTCTACCCACTAAAACTTAGATACGGAAGTTACAAAAATGTTACAAGTTTTTATTTTTACTCCACAGGCAATGAATAAAGGAGATAAAACCTTAGCATGATTAAATGTTGTCCTTTAGATATCAGTTATTACCCTTTCTAAGTACGCCTAAGGATTTTAACCCTCCTGTTTCAAAGCCCTCTAAAAAAATGTGCCCATTCAAAGTGTATCTATGTCGTCAGGCTACTGAAACTAGTGACTAGGATTAATAGTCTTTGGATCCAGGACTCACATCCTATTATTGCTGCTGTAAAAATGGTAAGCCAGTTGGTCATCAAGGAAAAAAAAAGAAAAAAAAAAAAAAGACAAGTAAGATCATATCCCATTTCTTCACCCTCCCTACTGCAGGGCCTCACGAGAAACACCACCCTCAAAAGCTAACTTAATCTATAAGATCTGTCTTTATCTAGGAAATAACACCCTTGCTTCTCCTTACCCACATAATAGAAACTACAGCGAAAAGCCCTCAGGGGATTACAGCTTCTTAAAGCAAACTTGTCAGTTTTAATTCAGGTTAGGTGTCTGCAGAACACAATCATGAAGAAACCAAATCAGTTCCTTTCAGATGTTGATAATTCACTGGTAGGAATTTTCTTGGCCATGCACACTTCACAGTCATATGGATTAATTCTTGTCCAGGAGCTGGTGAGAACATTTTCTTCCTAGTACCTGGTATAGTGCTGTGTTTTGGATTAAGTATGAGAATAATATTGATATCATACTGATGTTTTAGTTGATGCTAAGCAGAGCTTACCCCAAGTTAATGATTTCTCAATTTCTCAGGCTCTGCTAATGAGCAGGTGCACAAATGGCTGGAAGGGAGCAAGCCAGGACAGCTGACCTGAACAGGCAAAAGGGATATTCCACACTGCAGAGAACACTGAACTGGAGGGAGCTGGCCAGAAACTGCCAATCACTGTCAGACACTGACTGTGATTTGGTCAGTGGGGTGGTGAGCAACTGTATCATGCAACACTTGTGTTTCTTGGATTTTATTCCTCTTTCGCTTTTTGTTGTTTTTTTTTTTTCCATTACAATTATCAGTAGTAGTAGTAGTAGCAGCAATATACTTCACTTTATTTCAATTATGAAACTATTCTTATCCCAACCCATGGGTTTTATCTTTCTTCCATTCTCTTCCTGACTCCACCAAAGCAGAGGGGAGTGAGTGAGTGGCTGTGAGGTACTCAGTTGCCAGGTGTGTTTAAACCATGAAAATTCTACAGATACAAAATAGATGTGATGAGATGGCCATCTGTAAATATGCATATATATATATCTCCATATTTATACATACATATATATGTATCACATTATATACATACTTAAATATATATTTTTTTTTCCAAATCGGTAATGTAGACAGTTCTCAATGAATGGATTGATAAAATTCATTCTGATGGAGAGCTACACCATTTTTGCTTGTGTTTCAGCACAATATATTTGCCTATACATATGTATTCACCCATGTACATCAACATACACTTAATGTCTGTATGCATCATATTTGTGTAACAGAGCATACAAATCTATGTATGGCATTTCAAGTAATGATCTGACAAGCATTAGACACATCACATTAAGTGCTTAGCTGGGAATAACCTTTAGTTTGGCCTCACAAATCTTTTTCTTTTCTGAACTACATGCTTCATATCTGGACCATGTGGAAGCATCTTACCTTGCTTCCATTTTCTCTTGCCTCCCGTTCCATCTTGAGATCAGAAATTAGGAGAGTCTTGTATTTGTTCTTTCCATTACTGCTGTGATCATCTAGTCTGTATTCTGAAGTCAGCTGAGCAGAGAGGGGACTGTCACTCAGGTTCAGAGGCTGCTCATCCTGCTCCAGATTTGTTTTGCCATTACTGTTGGTTTCTGCCATCTCCCTGCAGTGTGTTCCCCCCGAAGTATTGGAACTGTGTCCCACGGTCTCATTGCCATTAAAACTCTCTGCGGCTGAATCATCTATTAAAAAAAAATATTTTCAGTCACATGCCACATAATCATCTCTGTCCAGTTTAAACATAATTTATATATTCACAATGTTTTTTTCAAAACAGAAAGAAAACTATTTATATTACTAGCACCAGTACATTTCTGCAAAAAGCACACACACACTCCTCCACATTTTCAAGTAAAAGCTTCAAGTAAATCCATAAAATATTATTAAGTAAAGGGAAATTGTCTGGGCTGACACTTTAGTATCATTGTGTACATAAAGGATAATCATGAAGGATTTTTAGGGACAGAGCAATAAAGTCTGTCTTGATCAATCTGTCTGTCCATATGCCTATGGATCTATTTAAATTCTTATACGATGCTCATTAGTGCACTATTACATATTTCTGAAATCGAGGTGCACACGGTACTGAGAGAGACTCTGAATCTCTGGTTTTAAGAGCACGTCATATCCATAAATATCCTCTTGCAGAGATACAGTGTAAATACATCTGATGTGTTCACTGCTGGAAGCAGAGATTATACTAGAAGAGCTGATTCCAGAAACAAAGATCCTGTCTTCATTTTGTTCAGGTGCCCATTCACTTCTTTCACTCATTGTGTGTCATGATATACTTAAAAATACTGATAAATACTGGACTGAATTATAAATCTGAAAGCTCCATCCAAAAACTCTGGATGTATCATTGTTACCATTAAGATTATACAGCTGGATTGTATGATTAATATGTCTTCACATACTTATGGGTTTGTGTATCCTGCTCTTGTCAGTACCAGAACTTGCCACCTGTACTATCTGCCCTTCTTTACTTCTAAACAATGTTTTGGTCAACAGGCTATCTAGTAAAACATTTTATTTTTCAAAGGATTAAATGGCAGCAGAATTTGGCTCTCACTTTACCCTCTTCTTGTTCTCTAAAGTACCTCTTTTTCGTCAATTTACAGGGTTTTGCTAATGGTGCGAACAACTGCCCAGGGCTCTACAAGCATTCACTTATTGCAGAGTCTGAAGCTGGAAACAAAACTGGGGAATCAGTAGTCAGGAGTGCATTCAAATCGAAACTGGAGATGAGGAATATGGACCTTAATGTGTTAGCACCTTAATGGACCATCTTTCTTGTGCCCTTCTAAACAGCTTCCATGGAAAAGAAGCTAACACATTTATATACATGAAGAATTTAAAAAAAAAATTAGGACACATCCTTTAACAGATATCCTCAGAAATACTCATGTTTTAACTACATGATTAATCAAATTGTTGACTCACCATCATTATTATAACAAAAAAAAAAAAAATTCACCACTCTTAGATGAGATTTTTAAAAGAGAAGAAAATACTGGATAAATGGGTAATGATCTAGTTCAATTAAATGCCAATTCTAATTAGAATGCCAGATACAAGCTATCATACATCATTCTCTTACTTGCTGCACTCAAAAAAAAAACATTTTTATGTCATAAATATGTACAGGACTAGACATGCAGTATGAATGTATTTTTTAAAATTGCTTTGTTTTGTAAACCTGTTAAAAAATCTAATTTCACAACAATACAAATTAAGAGTTATAATTTAAATAATTTCACTTAAGGAACATTTTTTGTTGTTCTAAAACAGCTGTATAACTAATGGCTACAATAGAAAAAACACTATGCTTTGCTATGTATCACTTTTACATGACCTATTCGGAATAACAATGTATATACAATAAAAGACATAACATTCCTTTAATAAGACTTTTAAATGTGTACACCAAACAAAGTTATAACAGAGCAATGCTGCTTGAGGATTTCAGCTTTGTGAGTGAATAAAAAGAGCAGGATTTATCCTTAATAAACCTTCTCTCATGCCCTGAGACTTATGTCTTCAAGGTCATAACACATAAAAAAGGCTAAAATTCTGAACATACTTTCAGAAATAAATAAGAAGTTTTACTATTCTAAAATACAAAATGTAATTCTAATACTTTTTTTTTTAATGAAAATAGACACATTTCCAACTTATTTAAAAAGCTCTGATATAACAGAAGGAAATCCAGATATTTTAACAGAGAAACACTTTGCTGTTATATTTAGGACTGTTAACAGATAATTGGCTTCTAGATTAACAGTTTAACAAGCGACAGTTAGTTTTGAGTTAATTAAATCAGATACTGAATGGGTCACTGAGGGATGGTCTTCCCTTTGAAGGAGTCAGAAAATTCCCTGTTGTTGGCAGCAAAGACAGAAACAAGTGAGTAACCAGAGAATACAAAGAACCACCTAAAAGGTGGGGGCACTGCCTACCCAGGAGCACACCAGTCTGATCCCTCAGGAACTTCTGTGTGCTGGCACTCAATGGTTCATGTAGTGCAGAGGAGCCATTACCAAGACAAAGACGGCAGAATGGGAATGATGAGAGCTGTGCTAAGAGCTAGATCCTGGAACAGCCAATTCTCAAGCACAGCTGCAAGTTTTGCCTAGAAATAATGCTTTAATTTCTTTTTTTGTTGCCCTGTATAACATATGGTTGACAACTAAATCTTACAAATGTGTGAGAATGTTACAATGCAGAAGAAAAAAAAAAAATCTTATATTTGTTCTAAAACATGACCACTCAAAAGAATTCCTATGTTGAGTAAATATGATCAAGCATTATAATACTCTGAAACAGTAGAAAAGTTTTTATAAGATTTTTGCTTTTCTTAGCAAAAGCCTAGTTACTTGACAGCAAATCTCGGTTTCAATTATAAAGTCAAATATCTGTTTCTACAGTCATTTAACCTTGATTGTTAGAGATGGGAGCTTGTTTGTCAATATAATGGTCAGGAGAATGGCTACAATGGGTATGGTATAAACAATACTTTTGTCAAGTAAACAGGAATATGTATTTCCATAAAAGTGATGAAGAAAAAACAGCAAGTGGTTTAGCAATAGTTTCTTACAGATGTTACCAAGGTAACCAGATTACAAGGTTTAGTACATTCCTCCTCCCTGGGCAGCTGTCTATTTTTGCTAAGAATAACTTTAAAGAAAGAGTTTCTCAGAAGCTATGATAAACACTGAACACATCAGGAATGACTGGGTTTGGGAAAAAAGGCAAGAGGGTCTCACCCAGGAGAGGAAAGTGATGTTCATCCTTGGATACAGGCAAGCACAGCCCAAACACCTCCTGACCATTCCTGGGCCTACAGAGACTGCAAGCACTCACAGCTATCACATGGATGCCAAGGGGCAAGAACAGATCCATGGAGAGCTGCCCCTCAGACCACCTTCCCCAGTGGTGACTGCCTCTGCCCGGGGCAGGAGGTGAGACCTCATCTTGCTGTGCCTGGTGCAGCTGCTGAGTGGGGCTGCACCTAAAGCAGAGACAGCATCAGGACCAGCAGCTTGCTTGCAGTTTTCTCACCTTCATGTATCACAACACTTCAGCAACAACAAATTGCTAATGCCAAAAGCCTCTTCTCTTACCAAGTGTTTTTTTCCCCTCCATCCAGCTGAGGCAGGAGCACAGTGGCTTGGGGAGAGCTCAGAGAAGAAGGGGCTTTGTCCAGCTATGGCCACTGACCCCTGCTCCTTGTCAGGAACTCCATAGAGATGAGGTCCACCCCAGCCCAGTGCATGTGGGGCAGCAGCCATGAACCCACTGCAGAGCTGCCTTCCCACAGGAGGCTCAGCAAACCACAACATTCTTCTCTGGGCTCACTTTGGCCCCACTGCCAGTCAGAGGGCACTCCAGCCTCCCTTCCAACAGCTGGCGGATGAGTGCAGTACAAAACTCCATGAGACAAGGGCAGCACACTTTAAAATCCTGTCTCTTGTCTGAACCATCACCGCAGGGTGAGTTTTATGGAAAGGAGCAAAGGGGCCCTATGCCCTGCATTGGGTATTGGGGCAGTCATGAAAGAGGCTGTGGGATGAGCTCACATCTTCATCACCACCCAGGACTGCTTTTATCCACAAGTAAGAGCAATGACAGAAAGTAAAACATCAAATGCTGCTTGGTCAGGGCAGGACAAGTCTTTGGCAACTGTGCAACTGTCAAACCCTTATCCCAGAATGCTTGAAGACTGGAAGTAAATCTTCAACTGGTTTTATTTCTTAAACCTGATAAAGGAGATTCTGTCTGCAAAATACATATTTACTTCTTAAAACAGTGAACTGGGGCCTCCTTCACCTATGCAGAGATCCTCTTCCAGGGATTAAAGAGCATCACCTCCCAGCAAAACACTCCAAGAGCAGAGGGAAGGTATCCTTGGATCAGACCACCTTCTTGCTGAAGCATAGGGCACTCTGTTAGGCACAGACTTCTCACTCATGGACCAGTACTTTTAAAATCTTTCGGTGTCAGCACCTCCTTCTTCATTTGGACACCTTTAGTCCAAGTATTCTCCATGTCAGAGGTAATCGATAGAACAAGGGGTAATGGCTTTAAACTGAAGGAGAGGAGGTATAGATTAGGTATTAGGAGGAAATGCTTTACTGAGGTACTGGAAAAAGTTGCCATGAGAAGTTGGAGATCTCTGGGAGTGATTAAGGGCATGTTGGATGGTTCTCTGGGCAATCTGGTCTAGTGGAATCCTGTTCTACAGTTCTTATGATTCTAATTCTCGAAACAAGGTCTACAGTATTTTTTTGACTTCAAGTTTATGTCTTATCACATTGCATTACAGCTTCTGGTTCCTCTTTCCAGATCCCACTGAGACCTCACAAGATAAAAAGTGACACCAGCTTTATTTTGTACACATGAGAATTCCAGATTCCTGCTGGGAACTTTCCAAGCTCATTGCAGTCATCACTGTGTTAGCTTTTCTCCCTGCTTTTGTAGGAAATTTGGAAATGAGGGAAGAAAAGACAATGCCAAAGAAAGCCCAAGCAAACAGATGCTCTGAGTATGAATTTTGATGGTCAAAACTATTGCATCCCCCACTTCAATTACCTGCCACAGACATTCACATTATCATGGCCTAAATCTCTGCCCAAACCCAATTTCCCTGTACACCTTAGATTCTGCAAAGTGATATCAGTGGCAGCAGGTATTTTAAGGACACTCCCATTTAGAGCAGGAAACTAGGTCTTAATTTATAGGACTATTCTCCTACCAAACAACGTCTAGATTTATGAATGGACAAACAACATATATAGCTAGAATAAGAGATTCTTTTCTTACAAGTTAAAATACAGTTGTTCTACCCATAAAGAGTTGTCTTCGGACCAGATATGCCAAATGCTCAACACTGTTCTCAATCAGAGTGCTTTCTTAAGGAAAGCTAGTTGAAGTGTGCACCAAATCTTGCTGGAATAACAAGTTCATCAAACACTTATTTTCTGAGAGCACAAAATTTAAGATCTGAATTCTGATATAAGTGTTGTTGAAGTACTGTGAATTGCTAACCAAGGTACGAATAAATACTCTCACTTATCTCCTTGAGAGAAAATCTCCACATGTTTGAAAAGATCTCTTAGCTATCAATTTCATACTCTAAATCATCCAGAATTTTCATATTCCTTGCAGGTAAGTCAGGAACTAGTTAGAAAGCCATTCTACATAAAGACAAATCTCTGAATATATCCTGACCCTCTCTCCAATTACCGCTCAGGTGAGAAGGCAATTAAGATTCATAGCATGCTTTCACAGTTTATACAGGTGAGATTTCAGCTACCTGAAACATATTTTACTAGTCAGTAATGCACAGTATTGGGCTCCAGCTCTTATAGCAGTAGTGTGGCACAGTCCCACAATCATACAGCCACACAGAATTTCAGCTCTGTGGAAAGGAGAGGCATCCTACTTAGGAACCAGTCAAAAACAAGGGAAAGGCAATTAACCTTACAACACCTTTGGCTATTTTAAGATAGTGTGACTGCATGAGGGGACCCTACAAACCAAAACCACTCCTGGTAATAATGAGTCCAATTAATCACATCAAGAGAACAAGGCACCTGTTGGGGCCACTTTATTTGTTCTGCTCTAAGGAATAGAGGTGAGAGAGGACCCACATGCAGACAGACACTGATGCCTGCAAACTCCAAGGCAGCAGGCACTCAGGTTAAATGAACATTTTGAGTGGGCTGCCTGTCGACAGAGCATCTCTGAGAGCAGCAAGATGGGTAACTGTTCCTTATAATAGGAGGAGATTGGAAGTGAATGAGCTGAGTGGGATGAGTGAGACTGAAACCTCTTGCTGTGCAAATGCAGGCTGTCATAACACCCACTCTGAAAGATTGTCTACCAAAATCCTGGATGATAAAGGTTGCTTTAATCTTGTTGGGCTGGATACCATCAGCCCAGACCTTGAAAACACCACCCTTAGCAATACAATATATTTGAACATGGTCACTTGGGAAGAGGCAGTACTGCAGACCAGAAAGTGGCAGGTTTGAGACCAATTTTGAATTACTATTCTGGTTTTTTAAGCTTTGGCTTCAATAGTGCATGTACTGTATTTTCCTATGTTAAAATACAACTTTAATGAAAATAATATGCTGCATAAGCAAACATTATAAACTAAATTAATTACATTCCCTCCACAATTCCACAACACCAAGGCAACCTTCCTAATGGGGATTAACAAGAAAAACACTCCATTGGTGGCAACAGACAGCAGGCAGTTCTGGGAGAGGAACAACATGAATCAGACAAAAGGTGGTGTACAGTGCTGACTCATAGAAACTTCTGTAGTATGAAATATTACAGAGACTTTTCTAAATGAACTGATAAAAAGGCAAGGACACATTTCACTCCCACCAGTTTTCACAAGGACTGTTTAATACTAATTTGTCAGAATTATGTATTTGCTTATGCTTCACTTACATCACAAGTCATGTTTGAAGCATCAGTTCAATACATAACTTAAAAGCCAGTCCAAATCAACTCTATCATCTCCATTCCCTTTCACATTGTTATATAGAACAGTGGTTGAATTAATGGAGGTACAAAGGCGATCTCAGACCCTCCCATTTCATAAAGCATAAGAATGGTCATAGATGGTCAGATAAGAAATCCATTTAGTCCAATCTCCTATCTCCTAATCAGTGGTTATTGGAAGATGTTTAGAGAAGAGAATAAGGCAAGCATATACAATTCTTCCTCCCGTGAATTGCTGAGCCTTTAAAAATTTCAAATGCAATTTTCCTGAGCAGGATGTGGCTTCTAGCTACATGCTGATGCTCAATATGTCTTTTCCTTCCAAGTATCCAGTCTTTCTTGAACCTCAAAGTATAAATCTCAAGAATCCTTCTCTGCTCCTTAAATGCTATTTCTGTTTCCACTGCCTTGTATCGAGGAAACAAAGAACAGGAATTAAGAGGTGGGCAAGAGCCTTTCCAGAAGACAGAGCAGGGGGGTGTGCACAGAGCTCAGTTCCTTTATTCCCAGTGAGACTGTATTTGGTCCATTACAAGAATATGAATTAATCGTCCTCTTCAGTTAACGTCAATAACAGCAACAATTATTTTCTCCTTTTGACATATATGCTTTCCTGATGGCATTGCCTTCTGTGAATTCAGCTATGGAACTTACTGCACTGAATTTAAATCTGAAATATCCATCAGTTTCAGCAATGCTTATCAACAAATTCCTTACTGTTATTTTCAGTGGGGGAGGAATAGGACAGGAGCTACTTCATACGAACACTCGCTGCATTAGCTTATGAAAAGAAAAAGGAACAGAGCAAACTGATCCCTAGCCTTGTCAACAAGAGTACAGTAAATCTGATATACACATGCACATACACAGTGGAATCAGCATTAGCCAGGCAATAAATCTTATTTATTTATTAAACAAACATTTCGGTAATTCACAATTTTCCATGGGTAAACATCTCTTCTTGTTGGAGGCACAAACCAGGAAGGTATTTTATTCAATTATAATGTTAAATAACAGAGCAGTGAACAACTGCCACTCCATAACATCAACAACTATCAGAAAAATCATACTGCCCTGTCAGTCACAACATTATAGAAGGGCTCATTTGTAAAGCTTCATGAGTGCCTTGAATGATTACATTTTTGCCTGCAGAGTTTCTGTCCCCGCGTATGCACAGCAAGGAGATGAAGGAGCGTGTCTATTAGGAGGGTACTGCACACATAAATAACGAATTTGAAACCTCACTGGGTTCACAGTAGCATTATTACCACTATGTATCCAGCTCGTCCTTGTTCTTTGGCATTTCCACTTCAGAACACAGTGCTCTTGCTGCCTCTGGAGAGAAAAATCCCTGGTTTTCCCCTTACTCTGAAGAAACCTCCAGAGTGCTTTTTGTGACAAAGAGCCTATCAAGAAGTTCTCAATGCAGAAAAAATGCAATTCTTCTCAAAGTTTTTATGACTCATCTAGGGTAATATTTGACAGGAAAAATGTCATCTGGCACCAAGACCGCAGATTGGAGCCCCATCTCTGGGAAAGCAGGAACAAGTTCTCAGCCCAACAGCATATGAGTGGTACCAGAGATATTGTCTTATGCCCATCCTAAAGAGGACTCCAGACTGCAGAGCAGTTTATTGTTAAGAAGCTAGGAGCTGAGGAAGGCTGGGAGACAGGCAGGCAAATAGGACTCTTACATTTGAGGGTCACTAAAATTCCAACCCTGCACAGAACACACCAGCAACAAAGATGTTTGAGACTGCAATGTATTGTGAAAGGGAGAAAATTGAAGCCTTTTGTTTAAAAAAGAGGTAACCTAAGAGATCTTGCACTCTCCTCTTCCCTGTCCAGTAGGAAGAGGCTTATGCTTTAGCATAAGGAGCAACTTCCACTGTTCCTGGCAGCATGAAGAATCTGGTGCTGTGCCAGTGGCAGACAAAGAGTAATATGTAGGTGCATGTTTGGTGCCAAAACTACAACCAAAATGAGGCTGAAAGGAATGATGTTAAACTTATCTGCCATTTGGACTCATTGTGGGTGTTGAATTTTACTTCATCAGGATCTGCCAGAAGAAAAATCAAAGAGGAGAGATCGAGTTGGAGTCATTAGAAGTTCTGTACAGACTGGATGCCCCCAAACCTGGAACTGTTTAATAAAACCCTTTAAAATATACCCCACCAGCTTTAGTGTGTTGAGAGGGCTCAAACAGTGATGTCAGTCTATACTTCTTTCTGGAAGGGTGAAGTCCTGAGCGCAAGCAAAATAAGTAATTGCTTGACACCTTTGCATCCCCTCAGCAAATTGCTCCCTACTCTTCCATAAGATCAGAGGCTATGGAAAGGCTCATTATACCCCCTTCAGCAGTAAAACTGGGAAAGAAAGGAGGGAGAAGCCATAAGAATAAAGAGAAATGGCTGCTTTGAGTTTCCTATGTCCTTAACAGCATTTAACTTCCACATTCTGACTCGGGCCCCCAAACTTTACAGTACAAATTGCTTGAACTGCCTGTTTGCTATATTCCAAACAGGGAGCTTAGTAGAAGTTTCCTCTTGAAATATGAAAATCATATGTCTGTTAATATTATTTTTGTCACTAGATGACCACAACAGAGTAGAAATAAGGAAAAACTTTACCTACCCAACCAAAAATAAAATCAAGAGAGAACTGGGAAAATATCATTTTCCATACCAATACATTCCCAGATGAACAGAAAGCAAGAGTTCTGCTGAAGTTCAACTGATGCTTTTATTGTATTTCAAGTTTTATTTTAGAACTATTTTGAAGAAGACTTGCAAGCATTCTTTATTTTATATTTGTAGTTCATACACATTGTCAGTAGTTGCCAATTGCTATTTAGGCACATAAAACAAAGAGCAACTGAGATCAAAGTGTCCTGTCTGTCCAATATTTTGAGTACCTCTATAATAATATATTTCAACTGAGTTGACAGCATATCTCTCAGTAACAATATTTCTTCAAATAGTTCAGACTCATTAGACTCTTCATAACCATATTTGTCACTCTATAGTTCAGGATTTCAAAATTATAATCTAATTTTATTGTTTGGTTATTTTTACAAAGAAAAGTATAGTCTAAAGACCAGTATTACTTAAATTAAAGCAATTTTATTGTTACTTACAACCACACACCAAAATCTAGGACATGAAAACTCAAAACTAGAAGTAAAAACATTTCCTATGATTTTTTTTTCTAGTTTTAATTTTATAATGTTGCTAAAATGAAGCGGTTTTTTGAAAAACATTTGGGTTTCACTCTGGAACAATTCTGTCAGATCCTTTCCACTCAGTTGTCTCCACTCACATTAGTAGACAGGATTTCAGGAAAATTTCCTACCTCAGCAAAAAGTAAAACAAGTGCCTCTGATATTCACATACAGAAATTCAGTTTAAAAAATAGGTAATAAACATACATTTGGGAAGAATAAGAAGAAAAGTATGTGAAATAAGAAGCAGGAATTTACAGGCTTTGTTCTTCTATACAGTTCTAGTGTTGTCAATAGTGAATTAAAACTTCCTCAATACATTAGGAAAGTGGATGTTAGAGAATCTGAGAAGTCAGAACAGTAAATATGCAAACGTAGGACTCCATAGGGGTTGCTTTTTCCTTATTTAGTGGCTGTGATGTAATTAATGTTTTTGCTAAGACAAAGTTTCTGTGAGTCAACTATACAACACTATTATAGATAAACCTTAAGTTTATAAATTCAATGAATCCCAGACCTTGTAAAGCTGCTATTACAAACTCCAGCAAATAACCATGTCTGAGGCATATAAACTACATGTCCCATTTCAATTCTGTTTGCTTTTGATTCTACCACTTTAAAATGCTTATAAATGTCCATGGCAGCATGTACATTACTGTTTCCTGCTATGAGCATACAATGGGTAACAAGAGTAAGTGTTCTCATCGCAGCTTAAGTGAAAACACTATTCTGGTCACACAGGACAGCACTTGATAACAAACTTGACTTTTCTTCATCTAGCAAACAACCATTTTTGAATGGTTATACCAATTATGCCATTCCTACTGTTTTTTTTTACTGTATCAAGTGTAAGTTAAAAAAAAATCAGCGTCTTCAACGCTAAATTGCGAGCCCAAACACCATTAAAAGAATGCAAAAGGTGATGAGAGTCAGCAGTACTACCTGAACACAAAAATATTATCACTGAGGTAAAGGACACAAGCCTATTTAGAGCCTCTCTAGCATGCTGACTACAATTAGAAGGGAGAAAAATAAGCAGGGCTGATGATTGACCTCCCTTTGATCTGAAAAATCTGTCTCAAGTAGCGAATGCCAAAATTTCCAAGTGAGATGTATAGGCATTATCATACTCAAGATAATAAAATCTGCTTGGAAGTTCACAACAGTTAATGATTCTTCTCACTAAAAACCTGTATGACCCAAGTCAGAAGAATCCTGAAATCTGTAATATAACTTGGGTTGAAAAATGGCAGATTTCCAAACTCTATCCAAAAATGTCCATGACGTGAGGAATTTGACACCAATTGGATGGTATTGCACAAAATATAGCAGAGCTCCCATGAGGTATTAACAATACAGGAAGGTCTCTTCTGCCTTCATTCAAGTCACCACTTTTAAATCCCAATTTGCCTCATAATCCTACAGATGTTGACTTCCAATCTGACTAGCAAAATTAAAACATGTCTTTTTGTTTGCAGAAACTATTTTCAAGGGAAAAATAAAAAAGAATCTACCATGTTTTTTTCATGAAAATCAGTATTTTTTTTTTCACAATTCCCAAAATACAGATGAGAATATGGTTACAAATTGGCTAAAATAAGATGAGAATAAGAGGTATCTGAACTCACACAAAACAAAAACAAACAAACAAACAAAAAAAAAATATAGAAAAACAAAAAAAAATAGAGAAAAAAAGATTTTACTATTATGGTCAGTTGTCATAATATTCCTGGCAGGCCAAGTAACTATGATTCAGAGCTCAGAAACTTTACAAAGTCCAAAGGATCTGACAGATAGTTCTGGCATATCTACTGCTAATCCTCACCAGACCTGTGTACTTGAAATTTTCATTGCCAAGCCACCTGACTAAGCAATGCATATTGTTTCAAACTTTCCCTCCCAGTAATATGCAGTGCTTGAGTGGGGAGCAGAGCAAGTATGACAATGTGTAATGAACAAGATTGGAAATGAAAGATTAAACACTGAGAACTTGCACTGGAAATGTTTTGCATGAAGACTATCATTATACACTTCCTTCCTGGGAAACTAATGATAACGGAAACACCACAGGTTCTTGAGCAATACTATTTAGCAACTTTAAAAAATTTTCTTCTCATTAAGGACAGTCAGTTTGCCCTTGATGAAAAATCACTGAGAGCTACACTCAAAACCAGATTACTCAGAAAGGCCAGAAAATAGGGCAAACAGAATATCACTCTTCAGAGAGAAACCATGAACTGTTTTGCTATTCTTTGCAGACTGAAGAGATTTCTTAGGAAGTAAAATAACTAGTCCATGATTCTAATTCACTTCAGGGCTTCTGTTAGCCCAGGAAAATTCAGCAATGGGACAGTGCACACACAGCATAATTGCTGCATGTGCTTTTCCTGTGCTTTATGCTACTGATAAGGCACCATTGCCAATGACATTTAAGAATGTTTTAATAACAGAAAATCAGTCCTATTTCACTAAAATTTCAACAATTATGGTTTATGTGCAAATTGTTGTTAAATGTCAGAGCACTAAAAAGGGAAAGAATAAAATAAGAGTCCAACTGTAATACCCACTTGGTCTCCTTATGATATGGGACTGACTGAGAATAAAGGGCAGCATGGAATTGTAAAAGACGACCATTGAGCTGGCCTAACAGATCTGTGCGTGTAAAGCAGCAGGCTGCTCCTGGTAAACCAAGAATTCTGTCCACAGATGATCTTCTCTGTGGCAGAAGTGGCTTGGAGAGGAAGGAGAAGCCTAGAGTCAGAGCACTCACAGATATCCTTCGTGTTATTTTAAAGAGAAGTAAAGATGAAGATATTTCAAAATCTGACCTATAATTTGTTTTCCCTTTACACTCTGTAAACAAGATTATTGAGCCTATGGTATGCTTTTTATTTTGAAAGGATCAGCATTGTATAGCTACTTTAATCTAATTGAAATGCATATTAGAAACCGAAACAGATGTATGACAAACAGCTGTATGGCAGACCTGTCCCCAAGCTTCCAGAAAACTTAGAAAATATGGTGTTTGCAAAAAAACAATTATGAGAATGAACAACACTTTGAATAATCTTTTTTCTGCTTAGTTAAACTGCAAATGTCCCTCAAAACAACAGAATCCTGAAAAATTCTTTCAAATCCTAGATCATTCCTTTGCAATTCCTAACATCCCCTTCATGAACTGATCACTTTCCTTCCTAAATAATAATTACAAACTATTTCTGAGAGAACTGGGTTTTCAAAAGCTAAGTTAAAAATTTTTAGAAGCAGAACATGCATCTGAAGATGGGTATAAGAATGGATTAACCTTATTTCTTCTGGGTGGAAAGTTTTTACTACTGGATAGAGCAGTAAAGTTCCACCTGGTGAAACAAACTATTTCAACACTGATCATGAATAGAATGTTATTTCTAAAATCTGTGGGGAGGGGGGGGAGGGCTTTATCTTTTATATCCGATGTAAGAGCAAACATTAGGACCAACACTCAAAAGAGTGAAATGCCTAGCATGTTCTCTTTCACAGAACACAAGCAGGTTTTTCCTTTTCTGAAACTGTAAATAATTGCCAAGAACAATAAAAAAACTGACATAAGGGAGAGCTTATGGTAAACACACTGCAATCAAATCTATTAATTGAACTTCAAATACAAATTTGATTGTGAAGGTTTGTTGCTGATGGCACCTGGTGATCCAGATAGGGCAAGCTTTCTGAGACTGTTTCATATTCTGTATGTAAGAATCATCAGAAACTTTAGAGATAGATATTTCATTGGTCTCCAAATTCCAAAACAATCTGGGGAAAGCATTACTTTACTACCCTGATTAAGTTAGTGTGATGGGCTTCAGCATACAGAAAACTATTGACACAGGTGGATTGCTCAAAATACATATGTCAGTTCAGGTACTTAAATTTCACCTGTCTAAGCAAAGAAACAATCAACTTTGATTCTGCAAAACGTGAAAACAAACATTTTGGAGGGCTCAAAGTACAGTCTTTCTAAAGGAAAAAGCCTTTCTTTATTACACTCTTTATTATGTCAAATATAGTGGCTCCAGTACAGAAGCATTTAGAAGGTGCTCTATCTTCTTTACAAAAGTCTGCAATGCCAGAGAGATATTCTTGGCACTCCCCTTTATGCAAAGAGATAAATACAGATTTTCTAGTTCCCGATCCTATTGGTCAATGTTTCCCTCGGAAAAATACACTTGGAAGCTTATGAAAGATTGGTTCAAAAACTTTTAGGCTAACCCAAGAAGCCTTTGAAGATCAAAATTTTCTCAGAACTGCTTCAATTTCAACATTATCTTCTTTTGTTGAAGAGCACCTGGGAGAGCTCTAATTTGAAATATTTTCAAAAAATGCCAAAACAAGTTGAATAATGTGGGGAAAACCACTGAAAATCACTGATACTAAGCCCCTTTTACATAGATGTCAACAGCCAATTCTCAAGTGCCCTGTTTTCTCAAGAAACATTTATTTTTAACTTCAGCATTGTAATCTGCAATATCTGGAGAGTCCTACACTAGGAGTCCCTGCTAAACTCGACACCACAGCTGGTGATGCAGGAATTTAGGGTAAAATACAGAGATTAGAGTCTGAGCTTTTGTGTCAGACGAACTATGCTGACAGGACATTTGCAGACAGTAAAAAGGACTGATACTGTTAATACAGCAGGTGGTAACCACAATAGAAGCCATTAAAAACAATCTTCAGTAGTTTACATAGCAGTAAAGAGCAGAATGGAAGTACATTAGTGAATATCACAGCACTCTTGGTCTTGGACTTGAATATCCAAATGATAGTTTTGATCAGATCCCATTTAGTTTGCTGCTGACTGAAGGCATTCACAAATCACAGGTGCAATCAGTGGTTGCCATCAACGCACACATACAGCACTTGTCTTCTCCTCAGCATGTTTCAGAAAACAATTTCAATCATAACTAGAGAAATGACAAATTCAAAATTACCAATTATTCACCTACAGAGAGGCCATTAACGGGATCCACACAATAATCTATTTTCAAGAATGATTTTGCAAAGATAAAATAAAATACACTACATGTGAAAAGATCAATCACTCATATCCTGAGCTCACATTCATTCTCACATCCCCTGTAAAACTTCCAGTGGACTCTTCTGGCAATGGAACAACAGAAACACTGCATTTCTACTGTATAACTTTCTACTGCAATTGAATTTTTGGTATTATTGGTATTGATATTTTGATATTTGGAATCTAAAAACCCAAAAAAAAATGTAGTATTACCATTGAGGATGCATGTGTTACTCTCCTCTTCCATGACCTGCTGTCATGACCTGATAAACAATCTCTGGAGAAGACCAAAGTATTCAGATTACTATGGATGACAGCATAAAAAATTAAAATAATGGAGCTGTGACAAAAACAGTTTCACTCCTTTGAGCATTAGGACTGCCAGATAGACTGCATGTAGCACCTCAACTATTGCTAGAAAAGAGAACTTGCACAGGAATTCTTGGTTTCCCTCCCTTTGTGTTTGACCCTGCTAAAAATCAGCATTGCTGTTTTGCTTAGCTCTTCAGCTAATAAAAGGACCTACTACGCAGTAAGCTACAAAGCCAGCAGCACAGCACTAAGAAAGCACTTTTCAATTTACTGCTAGAAAGCTGGCCAGAAGTACATCACACACTGGGCTAAAATCTACCTTTGGATGCACATGATCTTAATCTCACTAGAATCAACAGGACCCAGCATGTGCAGCCTGAGAAATAATTTATTCCATTAAATTCATGCAATTTACATACAATCAGTGGCTTCAGAGTTTTACTTTCAAGGGGAAAAAGAAGACAAAGGAGGTTTAAAAATAATCAAAATATTCCCAGGTGGATGGCTATTACAGTCTCAAATTAGGAAAACTTTAAACTCAAATGACATTTTAAAATATTTCAGATTACTTTGAAGCAAAAATTGATTGAAATATTAGACTTCATGTTTAAAGACATAAAAACTGATTAGATTTAAAATTCCTGTTTCAACTGAAGGTACACTTCTTTCATTGAGATCCACTTCTGCTAACATCAAACTGACCATTTACAGTCTCTTTGGAAACATTATAGATATAGATATAGATATAGATATAGATATAGATATAGATATAGATATAGATAAGATATAGATATATAGATATATGATATATTGATATATTGATATATATTGATATATATACACATTTTAAAGGAAATAAAGAGGCAGAGATGCCTCAGGAAATAAGATGCCTTGCAACCAAGAAAAAATATGATCACTATTGCTGTTTTCTTATTAAAATGTGTAGGGTAATTCTCTGATATGGAGAGACACACACATTGCATATGAAGTCTATATATAGCATAGAAGTGTGATTTCTGCTACAGATTTAATGAGAATATCAGCAGCAAGATCCCTTCTAGGACAGAATAAAGTTTGTGGCTTTATACTTGCGGATGTTAAAAGACAGACAGGTTCTGCAAGGTGCAAGTGTACCACCCAGTAAGTGCTGAACATTTTAGCTATTCTTCCCAGAATGAGAATTTCAGTGAAAGAGACACAATTTGTTAATCACACATTCCAAAAGGAGGTTGTAGGCAGATGCTGTGCTGTACAAGTTTTGGGGACTATTTTTGCAATAGTGACAAATGTTTCAAGGAAATAGAGTGACACATTATTGACAATATTTTTCTGTTTGGTGCCATAACTCAAAACCTTGTTCTGATGAATCAGTATATACATTAAATTATCCTACTTACTTCTATGCATGGAAAAGACACATCAGAAAGCATTATGTGAGCCAGTCCAACATCTGGCCAGCAGACAGCCCGAACATTGGAACACAGTGGAACAGGGAGAAGGCAGTTCAGGAAGAGTTCCTTCTACCTGTTGGCAGAGGGAATGATGGGCAGGAAAGGAATGAAGAGAAAAGCCTGGGCAGAAGATTCCCTCACTGCTGTAGGGAAGCCAACAGCTCTCAGAACAAGAGAGTGCCAAAGAGAAGGCCTGGCAGAACACACAAGTTCTGTTATTTTGAAAAGTTTAGAAACTCTGGCAATTTTCTATACAGCAAGTAGAGTCAACTTTGCTTTTTAGTTTCTGGTAACTCAAAGAATTTCAGTTTATTTAACTGATACAGAGCTTATACAGGAATTTCCTCAAGTTTGGTGGCCTGGACTCCTGAGTGTGAGAAGCCTTTACCAACAATACCTGCCTGTGTGTAATACAATCCCAGTGCTACAAGGAGCCTTCACACCCTTTCCCTGGGAGAGAATGTGAACACAGGCTATGGGTTTACATGCATGTTTTGAATCCCACTGCACTTCCTTGCACACAGGTAGTCCTGTTTTCTCTTGTCTAGAAATGTGGATAAGAAATTCAAGTCCCTTTGTGAAAGCTCCTAATAAAACTTCGACTTGTTTCCTAAAATCACACATTTTGTAAAAGACAGATAAGATAATGTTTGACCAGCCAACACTACTCCCTTTAGCACAAGCTAAATGCTGGAGAAAAATAAATGCAAACAAATAATTGCCTTGAGATAAAAAAAAAGTCCAGCTTTTCAGTTAATTAATTTAATAAAATGAGACACAAGGTAGAAAATCTGTGCATTTAACAATCTCAGTTATTTTAAAGGCTATAAACAGCCAAAAACATATCCTCATAGAGCTCGTGAAAATATACAATGAAACCTCTGGCAAATCATTCCCAGTGTGTTTTTTATCACAGAAGGGACTTTTTAATCACTGATTTAATTTGACACATATCAATAAGTAATTTCATCGTGCTCTTTCTAATTAAAAGCATTTATTTGATGACTTTGGTCTTACCCTGATCTCCACTTTGTTTGGCATTACTGTGGAATCCCTAACGCCCATATGTTCACCGCAGATTCAAGGGTCAGCCTAAACTATGACTTAAAGCTTCCATACCCTTTGTGTTTATTCTACAGTCCTCCATAATAGATGTACACCAGCTACTGAGTTTGTTAACTGAAAAGAAGACACAGTTTTTTTGATTATCAATATTCTCACTATTTAGTAAAACAGCCCAATAAAAAGAAGATTGAAGAGAAGACTGTTCTTATGCTAACTAATCTGGAGCTTATGTGTCACTCTTTCTGAGTGGTCCTGGGAGGGAGGAGAAAAAAACAACCCTTAACTACCCATGCCATGGACCCAAAACTCTGGAAAGGTAACAAAGTGTTCTTTTATGATATCAGCAACATGATTCTGCTTTTAGCTCTATAGACACAGAGAAATATATGCTGTTTCTTTAAGCAAACAGAGTGTGTGTTTACTAGGATTTTTCAGCAAATAAGCATTTTAGATAGGAGTAAAATACCTATCCTGTAAGGCGAAAACAGGTGTTTAACTTCCTCAGTGTTATATTATCATGAATTACTCATGGACCTCATTATAACAAAGACCCCACTTGTCTGCATATGTATATGCTTGTATGTATTGCAAAAACACACAAGCATGCATACATTTCATACATGTGAAACACATATGCATAATAGACCTAAGTTAGAGGGTATGGCTATATAAAAAATAACCATTAAATAATTACAAAGGGTTTTTTTGATTAAAACCAGAAAAGGCATGCATACTAAAAATGCAAGAATAAATACGCTGAACATATAAACTGGTGGAAAAATTAGTTTAGAAAAAGCTGACAGTAATAAAAAGCAGATAGTTAAAATCTTACTGCAAACAGTCTAGTGTAAAACTGGGAATCTTGAGCATCTATTAAAGTGAAATGCAGGATCATATCAAAGAAAGGCAGCACATTAAAATAACCAGAAATGGAAAATCTAGAATGTCCTCTGTTTAATTCTACCAGCAAGAAAACAAACACAAATTTTACACGCTGCATCACGTCACACACCACCTTAATTCAGCTACATCAAAATGAGTTTTCCTCAAAGGCTCATACTACGACTATACCTTTAAAAAGCTCATGTTTTCACTGTTTGGGTTTTATATGAAGAAAAAACAAAACTGCATCAGGAGTTGTAAATTTTTATGTTTAATTTGATAGTTCAGCACTTTTGCAGTGGAGTTTGCAGCACTCACAGACCAGTTTCCTCACATTTTCCCACTTATTTTTCAGCACTCAGGAATTCCTAAGCACACTGCACAGTGCATACACAATTTGTAAGGCATGCTCATCATCACTTGTTCAGCTTTATGCACCAAATGAGACACGCTTCAGGTTTCTATGTGCGCATCTCACAATGATGTTTTAAAATTTTTATCACCTAGTTTCCAGGGAACTGAGGCTTTGAATCTATATTTGAAATACCACCTGAATGGGTGAAACACATTGGTATTCCACACACAGCCTCCTGCTGTCATTCCACTGCTGGCATGGGACAGTCTTCACCAAGACTTAGAAAACCTCATTCAATATTCCTCTCTGGAGGATCTGACACTTACTGTGAATTCTGCTCTTCAACTTAAATACCAGTGTCTGTGGCAGGCCAATTCTATCATTGCAGATACAGCATCCCTCAGGCGAGGTCCAACCTTTCTCTTGCAGTGCACCCAGGGATTAGCTTGACTTCTCCTAAATTCTCTCCAGTGCACAGTACAAGCTAATCTTTCCTGTAGGAAGCAGGAGATGGGGTTGCCATGACAACAGAGCATATTCTAGCAGTGGGACCACTGAGATGAGCTGAAAAGACGACAGTGAAACATGCACTCAGCCTTCCTCCGGGGCTGCGGGCTTCTTCCTCTAGGATTTAATTCCCCTGCAAGTTTACTGACAGGCTAGGAGGTTGATGAGCTATGTATTTTGCTATAGGGAGATTACTAGTTAAGAATATGTTGAGAGATCATAGCGTATTTAGTGAAATTGCCATTCCTCCTTACATTAAATTGCTGATTTAAGAGTGGCTGTTTTTAGAGACTGCTCTTTCATACACGTTAGTCCTGCACTTGGTCCACACTAACATCTCACTGCAATACAGTCACAAGCCAAGTCCTGTGCTTCATCTTCAGTTTGCCAGCATATTATGCTCATACATGCTCATACACACACATGCACACAAAGAGCACAGTGTAACATCTGTGTTTGGAGCTCAAAGGGTTCTGCCTGTGGGGGAGGGGCACCGAGAAAAGCAAGGCGCAGCAGCCACGTGTCTTACACAAACGACACAACAGCCACAATAAGCTTTGGGAGCCCTGTTCATGAGGCGAAAGAGAACTGAGTAATCTATACTGTAAATATCAGCTATTTTCTGCCCCAGAATAATGTCTGAATCCTACGCTTTAAAGATTTTTTTCTCAATGAGAATAATAGAAAGCTTTTCAAGCTCCTGCATTTCAATTATTTGCATATTTTTAATTACTTGATCAAATTTTCATGCAGAGTGTTTTTCTTTGTGTTTTAATTTCTCTTGCAAAATCCCACAATACATTATGGTGGTAAATTCCTGGCGGCTGGACCATGACTGTGTCTTCCCCTGTTATTTCAGAAACAAGCATGTCTCAGCAAGCTCACACCTTAAAGACACAGCAACCGAGAATTTTCAGTTTCTAATCATGTTTGTAAGCCATTCATTTGCCCAGGATGGAATCCTGCCTCCATTGTGCCTTCACTTTTGAGCACATAACGTGTGGCCACACACTGAACATCCCATCATCAGGCCACACCAGTCTCCTCAATACATGTAAAAGCTTAACCTATCCAAGTACAAAAGAGCTGTAGATGAGCTAAATCCACACCACCTGAATTCATTTGTCTCTCTGGAAATTTTAAAAGAGAAGAACCTCCATAAAGGTCTGGCACTAGAAAGAGAAGAAGCCCAGGGATTGCATTTAGCCAGAACCCCTGTAGGCAGGGAAGTGGGACTGGATGAAACAGTGGGAAGATGTACAACAGCTTTCCCTCTACGGCAAGTTATACAGGACAGTTGGCAGGTTAGTCCCAAGTAATTTCATCTTGGCAAACCACGTAAGGCAAAAAATTTGGCTGGAGGGGGAAGGTGCCATGTTGGGGAAACACCTTGAAGACTGGAATGTCTAGGGAAATTTTTGGATGGTATGGGAGGATGGGGGCATGTGGAAGCCTGGGGCAGGACTCTCAATGATCATCAAATCACTGCTTTTATCCTGGTACTAAACTAATTTCATTTACAATGAGGAGCCCTCTGACAAAACTCAACCAAAAAACCCCTACAATTCCCTTTCCACGGCTATGCAATATCACACCTCCATAACCTTGAAAACTATCTCAGTGTTACACAACCCTTTAAAGTTTAACCTTAATTTGGATTTTAGCTTGTGTCGGGAATACACATACACAAAACAGTATCCCTCAGAATCTGCTGGCTCTGACTCATCCCACAGCTTGCTATAAAGATGAATTACACCACACAGTATAGCACCTGTATTTATTATCATCTAATTAGTGTTAGGTTTTACTCTTTTTTTCCACTTTTCCACTCAAGTTCTGTCCAACTGGAGAAATGCCAAATCATGTAAGCGACATATGGTTTTGCTTTTGAAACCATCCAGCCAGAATTCCCAAATACTGAAAAATCTTTGCTTAAATAACTTTCAGCTTGAAAGACAATATTTTACACCTTCAATTCCAGTGGGAAACACTGATATTTGTAGGTATGCAAATTGTTTTTGAGGAAAAGGAGCATGTAATCAGATGTTGAATGATGTTATAGATTTTTCCTTTCACATGCTGTCTCCTCGCAATGTGAAAAGAACAGTTAACAGCAAGATTAATGCTGTGAAAATAGCTAAACTACTATTATGGTTAATGAAAGTAAGGTTCTGTTTCTTTTTTGTTTCACAAGCTATGACTGTAAAAACTAATAAATACTGCCCTTAGAATGCAAACATTCATTTCTCAGTGCTCATGTGCAGATCTTCCATTTAACAAAACTGTATCCTGTGTTCCTGGAAATTCAGTCTTTCAGCCAGGTACAAAACAAAAGTACTAAGTTCGTTTAGTTATTCGACAGGGAATGGATTCCCCTGCTGGCACTCTGAACAAGTAGCGCTCAGTTACTAAATTTGGTCCAAAATATTCCTGACCACATTCTTCTCATTTCTAGCAAAAACTTCTTGTGTTCTATTTCAGATGAACACCCAAATCATTCCCACAGCAGGAACACACCCTCTTACATGGATGTGAAGTAACAAAAGCAATTTAAATGAGCTAAGTTTGGAGATCTCCTGGAACATCCAAGAGCTCACAGGCATTCTTATTGCATCTGTATATCCCTGGGTATATCCAGGAAAAGACAACTGTTTCAGTGAGCCCAGGTGGAACCTGCCAGAACAGGGGATAAGATAAAATGAAAGCTGAGGACGTATATTTAAGTGTCTACTCTAATTAAGAAACAACATTTAAGTGTAACTTACCAGGAGCAAAGCAGCACACTTCTAAGGCTTCAGTAGAATAGGTCCATAAAAGAAAAAGCCCTCACCACTCTCTTAGGTCTCTCCTAGCTTTTTCAAAGGTAGAATCTACTTTTATCAAGATCGGATTCTTAATTTTGCTGTTTACCCTCTTGCTTGGAAGTGGATGGGTGGTAAATACACAACAGCCCCTTTTCCTCTCAACAGGACACCCACAGCTTAAAGACAAGATGTGAAAGGTCAGAAGACACATCCAGTCCTATGTTTCTGTATGAGTTCACAGCTTTGGCCTCAAATGAGGAGTCTGAGGATTTCACATGGAAAATAAACAAGAACACAGGAAAATAAAACTACAGGTTCAACATGAAAGGTGGACATGAGAAAGTGAAGGTTTTTGTTTTAATTTCCTGTCTTTTTCTTTATTATGCTTAACTGTAAAATCGTAATTAAATTCTCAATTTTACTTTATAACTTTTATACATAGCTGTTCACAGAGTCCTTTGAAATATGTGGATGAAATAAAATATCACTCTTCTTTTTAAGAACTATTCATTAGAGATTAAACAGTGCTAAATGCTGAGCCCTGAACAAAAGGTTTAAGTACATTTAAGTCTTGCTGAAATAGAGCAACAGTGCCCAGTACTTTACAGGATCAAACATGTGATTTGGGGTTTTAAATCCCCTAATTCCCTACCCTTTCTTTTTTCTTTTTAAATATGTCTTGGAAACTGAGATCCTGCTTTTGTCAGATGAATTGGTTATATGGAACAGAGTGACCTTGTGCACTGATACATCAAGCAGCAGCCTACATCCAGTGGAAGCTGTACCTCCACCCTCTGACAACAAACACTCAGACTTCATATTCTAGGCACAGAACTAATGACACAGAGCTAATCACCTGCATGCACTTAAACTTGGAACACTGCATGCAAGATGAGGTCAGATGTCTCAGTGGGATGTTCTTTTTTCTAGATCTTTAAGATTAGTTTATCAGATTGGGAGTGGTGGAAAGCCCTAGAAAAGATAAAAGTTCTCTTTCAAATGCTTATACAACTTCTAAAAACTGCATTTCATAACTTTTCTAAACAGGCAGTAGGACTGGAGTCAGAAATCTCCAGAGGTGCCTTCCAAATTCACCTATCCTCTGATTCTGTGAGTTACATTGACTACTTTGTGGCAGTAGAGTCTCTGGTGAGTGAGAGGAACAATAAAAGTTTACACCATACTTCTGTCTGATGGACATCCTTATTCAAAAAGAGGATATATAGAAAATAACAATGACTTTGAAAGATATAATATTTCCATCAATAAGCCCTTAACACTCTCCTGCAAGAGGAAAAGAACAGATACACTCTACCAACCCTGACACGAGCCAACAGCCAGAGGCATAATGGATAAGAAAGGGAGCATGTTTCCCTGACTTACCCTCCCACCATCCAGCTCCATTTCCACAGAATCCTGGAATCAATTAGGTTGAAAAAGATTTCTAAGTCATCGAGTCCAACCTTTGACCAGTCAACACCTTGCCAAATAAACGATGGCATTAAGTGTCACAATACAGTTATTTCTTGAATACCTCCGGAGACAGTGACTCCATCACTCCTCTAGACAGTCCATTCTAACGTTTAAAAACCCTTTCCATGAAGAAATTCCTCCTGATGTCTGGTGTTCCAGTGCTCAAGCTTGCAGACCCTGCCCCTTTACTGAACTGCACACAGATGTACCCTACACCAGCCACAAGTGCAGTTGAGTCATTCACGCAGTAACACTTTTGACTCCTAAAAGGTCTGAGCTCCAGCCACTTCATCAGTCCTCAGTACATTGTGTCACTGTGCTCCTGCAGAGATGCCCTGTTCTTTGGGACCGTTCTGTACCAATGTGACCAGTGAAGATCACTGATTTTTTTAATCTGTAGTTCCCTGGATACCAGCTGCAGCATTGAAAGATTCACATCTGCTATCTTCCATTTCAATGCAAGATGCTTTGAATGTCAGATCATTTTTTGTCTAACTAAAATATAAGTGTGAGCATTAAACTCTACATTCCCAGTTAGGGAATTCAAGGCATATGTACTTAAAATATTTAAATTAAATACGATCTGGATACTATCACAAAAAGGTTGCATTTAGCACAAGTAAGTTTGGACACATGAAAATGTTTGACTTATTCACACTCTGAGATAACAGAGCTCCTTTACAAATGCACGTTTTTCAAGCTCAGTGTTCTTGCTGTTATACAGAGTTGAAGCATGCTCTCTGAATTTATAGCAAGAAACATGCCAGAGTTCAAGGAATGTCTGGATCACACTCTTAGTGATATGATTTAGGTTTAGACAGTTTTGTGAGTTTTGGTGGTTCAAGGACTCGGACTTCATGATCCTTATGTGTCTCTTTAAACATGAGATATTCTATTATTTTCAGATTCTTATATTTACATTTAACATTATTAAAGAAGCTAATTGATTTCTGTTTATTATTATGAATTTTGCTCTACAGGCTCTTGGTTTTGAGCATAAGCTATCCAAATGGGCAAAGTATTATGCAGTAGATTTCAGAAAAAAAAAAAAAAAAAAAAAAAAAAGGAAAAAGAAAAAAAGAAAAAAAAAAAAAGACATACAGAGAATTTATTGGTTTATCCTTTCAGTATTCATCATGTCAGTCAGAAAACAGCATCTCTATGACACACTTTACAATCTTAGGTTTTCAACTGATTTTAAAAATCCAGGAAACCTAAGTTTTTATTGTTTGAGCATTAAAGAAATTCAAATACCACCTTTAGTAAAGAAAGGAAAACTTAATCTAGATTAGCTTTATTGAAGCAACTTCTGCTTTATTGCTCATATGTATGACATTATGGGGAATTATCAATATGATAAATGCTTTTTGTTGTGCTCATGGCTTCAAATGAAATTAATTTTAGAAGCTGCATCAAATTTCCTTTCTATTACTCCAAATCATGTCACTATGGTACTATGGATGACCCCCTGTGCATTTCTGTGTTTGAATGTGTTTAGGTCTGTTTTCGATGTAACAGGAAGTCTGGTTTTCAATTATTTAATACTTGGTCTTTTTAGAAATGTACAGCTTCTTTTCCCATATATATCAATTTAGCTTACTCTTGAGGAGAAAGACACTGACATTAAAGAAGTTGAAAATCAATGCAACAAAACATAGTGAGATGACTGGTTTCTGTAAACAAACAATTTGGAAAAACCAAAAATGCCCCTTTCCCATTCATGCCAGGCAGGGAGTTCTGTTTAAAACTCCCTGAATGGCTTTCACAGAATCACAGAATCATAGAATAGTCTGGCTTGGAAGGGACCTTAAAAATTCTCTAATTCTAACCCCTTTGCCATGGACAGGGATGTCTTCCACTAGACCAGATACCTGAAGTCAAAGCCACCTCCAACCTGAGGCCTTGAACACTTTCAGGGATGGGACATCAGTAGTATCTCTGGACAGCCTGTTCCAGTGCCTCACCGCCCTGACAGGAAAGAATTTCTTCCTAATATCTAATCTAAATTACTCTTTTTCAACTGAAAGCCATTTCCCCTTGTCTGTCACTACATTAATTATGAATTCAGAGCAGGAGAAAACATTTTAAGTTATTTCTGTCTTAAAGATCATGGTAAATAAAAAAATTTACATAAACCTTATTTGTTGATGATGTTTCCCATGGAGTTGCCATTTATGACAGACACACAGAGAAATCAAGATCAGGTAATACGAAAAGTTAGTGGCCCAGAAAAGTGAAAAAAAGCACCTCAGTTATTTATCTTTTAAAATCTAAGGATAAACACTTGGTATAAGACTATGAATACCAAGATCAAAAGTGAAGCAGCATACGCTCTATTTCTCTGCGTATCTATAAGGAGGCAAGAAGAATATGCTATCCAGCCTTGGCTTGACAGAGCATCATACTCAAGGAACACCCAGTATGGGAAAAGAATTGAATAGTCACAATTTCACTCCAGTTCAGTAGATGTCAGTGTATTTGAAAGAAATTTATTCATGTTACCCCGTGGCTGCTGAATGACAACTGATGAAGAGAATACAGTGAAGCTAAAGAAAGTGCAAGCTGTAAAACAGATAGCTCAAAAACACCAGGTATAAGCCTTTAAGCACAGCTGGTCTGTATCCAAATACCTGCACTGGTTCTTTGCTTTGCTATGAGGTGCACCTCTGGAAGATTTGTATCAGATGATCAAGCAATAGCATTTCAAAAGGACATGAGGAAGAGTGTGAAGAAACTTTACTTCCTCCTGATTTTTCCATGTTGTTCTAAAGCTCTGTCAAGCTTCATCGGCAGGTATAGAAAGAATAATTCTTTGGCCCTGGTAAGTGCAACATCTAAACTAGTTTCTAGAGGGGAATTTTGTAATTCTCATTTAAACTGTTATCTTACATCACCAGAAGAGAAGGCAGTTGACTGATTCAGTACAGCTGGCAATAGACTCAAAGAATGATAGGAAGAAAACATTCCAAGGACATCTACCCTGAAGTGAACCACTTAGGCACTGCAGATAAGAAAGACAAATAAATGAACTTGAGACATGAGAGCATTACCTGGGCCAAAACCTCAGCTTACTCCATTTGCTAGCTAATGCTCACAGAGAGATATCAATGTTAAGAAATATCTAATAGGGACAGAGTGGGGATAGTGCCCTAAAACTGACCTAAGAGTATTCACCATGGAGGAGGAACAGGAGCAGGAAAGGGATATCACATCTGTAGCACATCCTCTAAAAAACAGAAATCAAGCAAGCCTAATGTCCCCTCTGCAAGACCAAACAGATGAGGGTAATATTGATGACTACTGCTTCCAGCCTACCCTCATCCATGCAGTGCAGCAGTAAGATGTGTGTGTGGGGGGGGTTATTGTTAGTTCCCACCCACGCATCAGCTCTGAAACTCCCACTGGTAAACACGATTCAGGAAGACTGCTCCCCACCAACGTTCACATTACATAAAGGCTTTGATTACATCAAAATGAGAGTGGCAACATTTTTGCCCTGCATCTCAGACTTAAAGATTTTCACTGACAGAGTTCCTTTGACTTTGTTTTAATAAAATTTTTGATCATTTTTCCTGCCACCAAATCACTAAAAGGTCACAGATATCCAGAGAATCACTTTCCAGAACTAGTGCCCTCGAGTACTGGTTCCTCATGAGAAGGCTGGATGTGTGCTTCTGGTTTGCTTCTGTAGAGCTGGTACACTGGTATGACATCGCCAGTAGGCACATCTTGCAGGGCTGCCTGCAACACCTGCGTCCCCACTGAGCTCTGCCCCCAAGGCATGTAGGAGTGTGTCACTGTCTGCACAAAGAGGGAGGTGAGGGTGGGCACGAGCAGCTCCAGCTGCGGCACAGAGCAACCCCTGAGGAACACGCCTAAGCACTCCAGCGTCTGCTTGGAGGAAACAGGCACATGTAGTTCAGGCAGTGACTCCTCACAGTTTACTTTTTCTTTTAATGAGCATCATCAAACAGAGACCGGCTTTTGTTTTAGAGAGATTGCTGTTACCATCTGAGAAAGGTTAAGGAAAAGAAAGTCAGCGTGTGAGCAGTATACAAGAGGGGAAATAAATAGAGGAAGAAAGGGGCAGAAGTGAAGAGCCAAAGGCCTGGCTATTCTTTTTCCTCAAGCAGTTTTTCTTTTGGTTGGTTAGTTTGGGGGTTTTTTTAGCGTTTCTGCTTAACATGTATGTATATATGCCTGAATTAGCATTTACATGCTCCTGCCTCTATCAAGTCACCATTATGGCAGGCATTGGACCCATACATGTGAATACTCATCAAACCCCTGGCCTAAATGCTTACTGCTAAATGAAACAACACAAGAGATAAAAAACACATAGATTTAAAGCAATATTATCCCTTCCATTCTTCAGACAAGAAACATGACCAAAAAAATAAAGATACCTGATGAGGGCAAAAATTGCTAGGAAAGAAAGATAAACCCTTTGAGTGCCAGAATCTACATCTTCCCCTCTCATGACCAGAGCAGGTATTGCACACTGGTCACTTCCATAAAGCTATTTTTGCTGTTAAGCTATTTTTTCTACCACACCAAAAAGAATAATTTTTTCAGAGGTACATTTGCTTCTCTATGTAACTACTGGTGCACCTAACAACATAGTCTCCATTGGGAAAAAAAAAAAAGAAGAGTTGTTAATTGTCAGCAGTAACAAATTCTAAAAAGCCTCAGGATGGGTGAATTGAATATGTTAGCACAAAATAATCAGATCCTTCTCAGTAAAGAATTCCACTTCACTGATGGCAAAAAGTGTATTAAGCAACAGGGAGAGGTAAAACAAAGATTTAAGTTACACTCAGTCTTTATGTTGGTTCATGAAGATAATTAGGACAACATAGGGCAAAAATCAAACAGCAGGCTCACAATACAGTCTGCAACTGAACACTGCCTTTTCTTCCTGTTTTGCTACAGTCTCTCTGATGCTCTGCTAGGTGAAGGAGTCCCCTTGCTTATTTTATTAGTAGGACTTTGCTTCCTTGATACTATGCAGTGTATTCCATCAAGTATTTGACATCTAGATGAGATGTCTGGAAATCTAAAATCAAGCACAAATAATCACAGTGGGTCAGCAAAGATTCATCTGGACAAATCCCAGTTTTAAGTAGATGTTGGGCAAAAGACCATAGAAATAGCAATATATGATGATTTTACTCCTACTACAACCTTGCAGCTTTCAGCAATCAATGCTTTATCATCTTTTCTGAGAGAAGTTATTTTAAAAATACATTGAATAGCCATCAGTTGATCTACGCTTTAGGACTATGTTCACTTCAGGCTTTTTTTGCTTCTGCAAATTCCATAACACTAATACCTCAACTTAGTGATTGCCTGAGTGCAAAAATGCCTTTTGAATTTTATGATCTCACTGCTTGATCATTTTATTGTGACCAAATTTTTACAGTATGAGAAACAGTAATAATACCATGTTTACCACTACACACCACTTACAGTGTACAAACCTAGGTCATAACACTCCCTCAGGCATACTTTTCCCTAAAGTGAAATGTTCAAGAGTTTATTTAATGTCTCTTAATTTCACAGTTCTTTCTATCATACACCTACTTCATAGTGTCTTCTCTAGGCCTAGAGCATTTTGTGATAGAATTTGTTTTATAACATCAATTTTCAAGGTGTGATAATGCAATTAAGTTTAAGGAAGCACACAGAATGTAACATGATAATAAATTCATATTCATTATGATTTTGTATGCAATTTTTTTTGCAGAGTTTAAAGAGAGTTTTAAGAAGCAGAAAAGATTTTTAGCTAACATTTCTCCCTAAGTGTACAAATACGAGATTAATTTATGTATAAAAGATTTACAAGCTGTAGATTGAGAAATACAAATCTGCTACTCTTCTGTACAAAGCTATCAAACTCTTCTGCAGAAGACACACAAGCTGTTTATAAAGCTCACATCAGTAGCTCTGTTGAACTGGACTCACGCTACAGACTGTCAGGATACACAGATGTACATTTCCAGCTAAGAAATCCTACACAGGAATACAGCAAAATTTAAACTCTTTAAACTCTTCCCTCCTCTGTTTAGCATACACCTCTAAGAAATAGCAAAGAACACACCACAGATGACCTCAGCTTTTGTATGGTAAATGAGGATAACATAAGTCCTTAAGAAAGCTTATTCCCAAACAGCATGGAGTGATACAAAACTGAAGTTACAAGTGCAAAGAGGTAGGAACCCAAAGCTGTTCAGTCAGTAAATGACAGTATGCCAAAAAGAGAATGCATCCTAACCGTGTCTTCATATTTTAGATTCTACAGTTAGGGCTTTAAAATTTAAAAAGTATGAAAAGATATTGGCAGTCATGCACTGGTTAGTATTCCAGAAGATCCCCAGGAGAGGGTATTTATTTAGGTAGAAAACTATTTCTGAGGATAGCCTCCTGGGAGACTCAGTACATCTCTTCCTGAGCCTCCCGAGGGGACAGCAGTCAGACAGCTTCACTTCAGCATCCTGCAGTACAACACAAACAACATAATGCAGGACATTCACTCAGGACAAGCAGACAGCCACTGTCAGTATCTCATTAGGCTGTCATGGCGAGTAAAGGCTTCACACAGGGATATTAGTATTCCAGTCACTGAATCTACAGTATATAAAAAAGTCATCTTTTCCCTTCACATATTTATATGTATATTACTCTATACCAGAGGGAAACCCTTTCCAAGGCTTTCTTTCACCCAACTTGCAGCACACAAACCCAGGTCTTGTCTGTAAGACACAGGCCTGAGGGTATTTAATTTATAGACACTCTAGCCTTAAGTGAAATACATGGTGTGTTGATTCAGTCAATAAAACCAGCACCAATTATGGCTTTTTCCAGCATAGTATCCATAGTTCACTGTATCTCTGGAATTTAATAAATGCATTTAACACAGCATCTAATTTAAGCTGCCAAAGTATCTGATTTCATAAACAACTTCAGAGACCTGAATTACTTGTACATATGTTTCACTTTCATGATATCAAGTGCCCCAAATTAGAAGCCCAAGATTCTCAAAATTACTAGAGAAATCAATTACGTATAGCTATAAATCCCCAAATCTGCATTTTTTAGCAAAATGGATTTTTGCATTTCATTTAAGTGTTTCACTGGGTCTTGTTTGAATGAGCATTTCTGCTAATGGCTCTCCTAAAAATCAACCACATTTTCTGGAGAACTGAAATTTAAAATGAAAAACACACAAATAAACAGAAGAAAGGAAAGCTTTTCTTGTTAATTTAGTCAAACTTGTTGGCAACAAACAAGAGGAGCTGGAAGCCATTGTGCAGCAGGAACTGCTGGAGCTTGATGATGGTGATGATACAGCTGAGTGGTTTTGGGCAAGAATGAGGGGAAAGACCAGCAAGGCAGGTGTGATGGTGGGAATCTTTTATAGACCACCCCAACAGGATGAAGAAGCAGATGAAATATTCTAAAGGCATATGGGAGAATTCTCACTATCACTATGTGTTGTTCTCCTTGGGACCTTCAACGTACCAGATGTCTGATGGAAATACAACACAGCAGGGAGGAGAGAGTCTAGGAGGTTCCTGGAAAATGTAGAGAACCCCTGGACAGAGCTGTTGATCGAGCCAGCTGGGGAAAATGCCCAGCTGGACCTGTTGTTTGTGAACAGAGAAGGATTGGTGGGTGCTGTGATGGCTGGAGGCCATCTTGGTCATAACAATCATGAAATTATAGTTTTAGTTCTTGGAGAAGTAAGGAGAGGTGCTAGCAGGACTAACACCTTAAATTCCAGAGGGCAGACTTTGGCCTGTTCAGGAGATTGGTTGACAGAATCCCTTGGGAGGCAGTCCTGAAGGGTAAAGGTGTCCAGGAAGGCTGGACACTCTTCAAGGGGGAAATCTTAAAGGCACAGGAGCAGGACATCCTCACGTGCCAAAAAAATGAGAAGAGGACCTACCTAACTGTATAGAGCTAGTTAGCTGGAACTCAAGGAAAAAAGGAGAGTTTATGACCTTTGGAAGAAGGGGCAGGCAACTCAGGAGGGCTACAAGTATGTCATGAGGCTATAGAAGGAGAAAATTGAAAGGGCCAAAGCCAAACCACTTAGATGCACACATGAAGCCAGATAAAATCCACCCAAAGGTACTGAGGGAGCCAGCAGAAGTCCTAAGCAAGCTGCTTTCCATCATTTATCAGCAGTCCTGGCTAATCACAGAAGTTCCAGGTGACTGGAGGTTGGCAAGTGTGGCACACATCTACAAGAAGGGCCAGAAAGAGGATCCGGGGAACTACCGACCTGTCTGGCCTCAGAGCCAGGAAAGGTCATGGAGCAGATAATGACACAGAACTCACAGAACAACCAGGGTCAGGTGCTGTTTGACTGACAAAATATCTAACTATGATAATGTTTTTTGATAATGATAATGATAAATGATATTTACTGGATGAGGAAAAGGCTGTGGATGTTGTTTTCCTGGACTTCAGTAAACCTTTCAATAGCAGCTCCCACAGCATTCTTGCAGAATATCTGTCCTCTCATAGCTTGGATGGGTATACGGCTCAGTTTTTTACAAACTGTCTTCATGGCCAGAGAGCCTAGAGAGTAGTGGTAAGGAAGATACATCCATGGGGCAACAAGTCACCAGTGATGTTCTCAAGGGCTCAGTACTGGGGCCAGTCCTGTTTAATATCTTTATTGATGATTTGGACAAGGGGACCAAGTGCCCTGTCAGTATGTTTACAGATGACATACACACAGATGACATCAAAACTCTCACCAAGTTGGGTGGGAGCGTTGATCTGCTGGAGGGCAGGGAGGCTCTGCAGAGGGATCTGGACAGGCTGGATCAGTGGGCTGAGGCAAATGGTGTGAGGTTCTACAAGGCCAGGTGCCGGGTCCTGCACCTGAGCCAGAATGATCCCAGGCAGTGCTGCAGGCTGGGGAAAAGTGGCTGGAAAGTGGCTCAGAGGAAAAGGACCTGGTGATGTTGGTCAACAGCCAACTGGACGTGAGCCAGCATAAGCCATCTGGCCAAGAAGGCCAGTGGCATCCTGGTCTGTATCAGCAATAATGTGGTGCAACAGGACCAGAAGAGTGATTGTTCCCCTGTGCTAAGCACTGGGGAGGCCACATCTCGAGTGCTAAGTTCCATTTTGGGCATCTCACTTCCAGGAGGGGATTGAGGTGCTGGAGTGAGTCCAGAGAAGGGCAACAGAACTGGTGAAGTGTCTGGAGCACAAATCCTGTGATGAGCAGCTGAGGGAGCTGGGGTGGTTTAGCCTGGACAAAAGGAGGCTTATTACTCTGTACAACTACATGAAAGGAGGTTGTAGCCATGTGGGGGTCAGTCTTTTCTTCCTGGTAACAGTCAGTGGGGGTCAGTCTTTTCTTCAGGCTGTTTGAGGGGAGTTACAGAGGAACAATTTATTCATGGAAAGGGTTGTCAAGCATTGGAACAGGCTGCCCAGGGAAATGGTTAAGTCACCAGCCATGGAGGTATTTAAAAGAAATATAGATGTGGCACTTAGGGACATGATTTGGTGGTGGACTTGGCAGTGCTGGGTTAGTGTTGGACTCAATGATCTTTTCCAACAAATTCTATGATTCTAGATCTGCCAGATTGAGAAAGGGTTGGGCTTCTTGCAGTGAAAGTATTCTTCTCATTTACTTCTAATGCCTTTGTTTCTGGCAGAGGTCCCAGCCTGAGATAGTAGCAAGCATAGCAAGTGCTAATGAACTGCCATTTGACTCCTCATCCTCTTCTTGCAGAGAAAGGAAGCCAGAGGATGGAAATTTGCCCCATTCTACCCAGGGGAAAAGAATAAGGTGAATTTTCCTAGTCCAAATATTCTTTTTTTCCCCCCAAGCCCATTACCTGTAGAAACAAAAATGAAACGGTGAAGATGTTCACAGTACTTCTGACATAGACAACAGGGAATAAATCTTTGAAGAGATGAATCACTAGCTCTGGCAAAAGAATAACTAGGAATTCAAACATCTGGAGAAAATGCCATGCTGGCTCCACCCCTTCTGTCATATAATTCCATTTAAACACTATATTTTAGATATAAGAAAAATGTTCCCATTAGTTTTGCTACATTGTGACCCTGTAAGTAATGCCCCATTAGCCTCACATAGCTTACATCTGCTTTTACTTAAATATGAAAAACATAATAGCCCATGCTCATGATATACCTTGTGTCTTTTCTGTCCCTCACATTAATCATTTTTAAGTATTCATTCCTCTTGAGTAGGGGCTGTTCAGGAGAAAAGCCAGACAGTCCCTTGCACAGCACTTTAGGAACAACTTGGGGTTGTACAGAAGCTACAGTCAACACAAAGTCTGCATGTGGACCTAGCACCAGAATAGCTTCTGGGGGCTAGTAAGAGAAAGATGATGCTGATAACACTAATAACAGTAGCAACAGTAACAATTTTAATTATCTATAGCTTTCAACTAGATGAAAACAGATGAAGTAACTTTTCTTCCAGGAACTAGGAGGTGGTAAATGGATGCTAATGAACATGACAGATAAATGACTGAAGAATGCACCCTTTTCCTCACTTTTCCCAGCTACTCTGGTTGTATCTGTTTTGCTCTAAACATCTTCATTGAAAAGACTTCTTTGGAGTCCTGACAGCGACTTCACACTACCCTTCCCCTGAACCCCAGAAAGGGCAGAGCAGCTCTACCACCTGCTGTCTCAGGGGAATCCCTGTTGGGATGATGGCTCCTCACTCCTGCAGAGAGACACCTCTTCTCACTGTCTTGATTGAATCTGCTTTTTTACCCTTCACACAAAGGACTTACTTATTCTCCAACAGTACAATGAAGAAAGCAATAATATTTTTATTCTTAATATTCTTAAAAGAACTAATTCCACTGGTCTTTCTTAAGGAAAGCATTGCCCTCTTCATGTGGCATTTCCTCTTTAAACTGAAGATGGGGAGAAATTAAATATTTCCACAACGAGCAATAAATGAGAACTATCTTGGGCATAACTTTTGTACACAGTGGACATTTACACACAGGTTTATGGAAACCCTTAATTAATCATTTACACTGAGTTGTTCTGCTATCACACTAAAAATTTCCTCTCCTATTAAAGAGGTGTACTCATACCAAGCACTCTGATTCATAAGAGGCAGGTCTGGATACCTTCATAAATATTAGGGTTGACAGATGTTTCCATCAGATTTTTTCCCATTATAGTAAATAGTCTGAAAAAAGAGACAGACTGTAGATATCCCTTTACCTTAGCTACCAGCTGTAAGGTACTGACTTTACACACCGAACTGACTGAAGTCACTACGCTGTCACAGCCCTCATCCTTCTGTGAGTGAGGAAAACTGCACGAGGTAAGAGACAGTGCTAGGCTAAGAACTGGGGAAGTACAGCAGTCAGAACAAGAACAATATTTCACTACAAGACCCAATGCTCACACAATATACAATAAATATAATCCACTAAGATGTATCCCAATTCAACAAAGCACCTAAAACATTAGGTGTACAGCATACAAGTACACATCAGGGAAGTTTTACAAATGTCCTGAATCAGGCCTTCTTTGTATCCTTTGCAGCTGCTTTTGTAACGCTGCCTGTGATACCACCTTCTTTCCAAAAAAAAGCAAAAACTGAGAATATCTCCACTTGTCAGACAGCAAACAGCAAGCACCATTAGATGAGATTTGAGTCTTGACACTTCTGAGATTTACAGGCTACTGTTTCATGACTTGTTAGGCCATGACAAAAAAAGATGTAAAAACATTTTGCTGAGTAGGAACAGACAGTCATGTTTAACCATTAGCTAGATCTCAAAGGGATCTTCTCATGCCCCAGCTTCAATCCCTACAAACTCTTGGTAAGGAGCTCATGAATCACAGGGAACTGCAATTTACCCATTTTGTTTGGTTTTGGTTTTTGAGTTTGTTTTGTCCGAGAAGAAATATTTGTCACCTAATGGGGAAGTCACTGGAAAAAAAGTCATTAATGTTACTTTTTATCCCTTTTGTCCCACTGAGTACATTCCTGTTCTTGTATGAATAACTAGGCCTAAAGGAAATGCAGTAAAATCTAGTTCCCACTAGCTGCTAGAAACGTACAAGATATCATACAAGGGTCACTTAAAATAAGGTTTTTGAAGATTGATTTATTTTCTGAGAAATAAAAATAATCCTCAAAGGTATACAGAATTCAATAATGCCATAATAAGCCACTAGTTGTAGAACAATTTCATTAAAACATTGTCTGCTTCAAGGTTAACCACTAAGAAATATATTATATATATTCTATCCAGTGAATTATATTTTAATATACTTATTTGTGTAAATATAGTTGGCAATCTTCTAAGTCACTTTTCAGTTGTGAGTTTTAGATTTCAACCTTTCCTTACTTAAGTTAAATATGACAATTAAAAACAACTCTAAGGGATTAAAAATTCAGATCATTTAAATTATTATAACACCTCACAAAGTAAACTATCTTTAATAAGGAGCATTTTCTTTTGGGTGAAACATTTTTAATACTTGCAGAAATAATTGATGTTGGTGGAATTTTGATATCAGTAGACCTCTAGTGGCTATTACAGTAATTGATGGATACATTAAGTTTCTAAAATACAAATATGCTCTTCATAAAACAAAACAGGAAAAATCCACAGAAGAAAAACTGCAGCAAAATCTAATTAGTTATTAACCCATAGTAAATGCCTGCATAATTTCACAACTCTTTTATAGTGAGTAGATAGAGACCTGGTTCTGATCGATTTTTTTTAAATTACATGGCTAAATACCTTTGCAAACTTAGTCATCAAAACTCAAATCTGAACCAGCAGTGGATGTTTTAAAATTTTCTGAGATTAATACATAAATATTTGCCAAATATTCTGAGGTACCCATTTAGAAATCGAGTGTTAAAAGGGACAGGAAATAACTCCATGGCTCAGCAGCCAGGGCATGAGTCCTCACTCTGCCCACACACCCTGCTTGGAGAGACCTCAGACCTGCAAGTCAGAGCTGGTCTGCAGAGGGCCTGAGACCATCCCCAGTCTGGGCTGGGAGCTGTGGGACAGGAGGACATTGTCACATGGTGTAGCTAGCCATGACTCCAAGCAAGTCATATGTAGAGCCTGACACTGTCAGTATTTAGTAAAATATCCTTTTTAATGATTTTTCGTTCGTTTTGGCTAAACTGTCATATTGCAGTGCCTATCAGCAAGTGTAAAACAGATAGGATCCCCTGCGGTGATTTAGTAAAAGAACCAGTAAAGGGCAAGCCTCAATGACCTTTAAAAAAATCAGTCTACATTAGCTTAATGCAATCTCAAAGACACAGATTTGATGCCTGAATAAGGGACACTCAGCTCTAAAGTTGAAGCTTTTGCTCATTTAATTTGCTTATTTAAAGTTTTTGTCATGACATTACATTCCCCTACATAATCTGAAATGTAGTTCAGGAGCTTGGGAATAGATTTACAGTTTTTATCTTTCCCACACTCCATATGAAAGAGTCAGATTTTCCACAAAATCCAGAAAGGCAAAGACAATCTATATGAATATATCCGAATATTAGCCATCTTATCCTTCCTGCCCATGTGACTAGTTAAAAGGCTTTTGTGATATTTAGGCCTAACAAACACTTAATGGCTTTTACAGATGGTATTAACTATCTTTTTCTCTCAGGGAATCAAAGGGGTTTATCTCCTAAGAAGAAACACTTAGACTCATACAGTATTAGTAAGAAAGCTATATGAAAATCAAATTCTCATTGCCTGAGGGCCTCCCATTTGCCCATTTTAGAGACTCCACTTTAGCTAGTTTTCTCATACTATTTCTTTCAGGGAAACTTTAGATTCAGAGTAGCTGTCTCCCTTTCATAGCAGTACACCTTCACACTAAATCCAAAAAACTCTAAGTCAAATTTGTTCAACAGATTTCTGTGTGATCTCCTTCATATGCTGGTGAAAAACTGATAAATCATACGTACAATCTGAAAAGCTGATTCTTATTTAAAGGACAATCATATCCACCTCTATGAAATCTACTGCCTTCTGATGGACCTTTGTGTCAAGGTGATTTTCACAACTTAAAATGGTCACAAAAGCATGATTTTGCACCATGTGTGTAGGTTTAGAACATAAACAGTATCTAGAAAATACCTCCTGTTCATAACTTTGCACATATTTGTGTACACTAAGAAAATATGATGCTGTCAAAAAGGTGAACCTTTAAGTTGCAATAGGGTTTTTTAAAAGAATGAAAAGCCTACTTAACCAAAGGCAGATTATTTGAATGAAAGAAACAAACACTGTGGAAATGAGTACAAAGATATATGAACACACACAGGAAAATGCAGTGATGTAAAATATGTGTGCCAGTGCAGAAATCTCCCCGCTCAAGGAGTATCTTCTAGCACACACTCATTGAAGCTATTCTTGACTGATTATCGTAGGCTGGACAGTTAAAAAAAATATTTAATATAAAAAAATATTTTAAATATTTGCATCTAAGCATTCATATTTTCAAAGAGGTCAGCAGACAATCTCTTGGCAGTCTGTGTTCAATAATTGTCTATTCAGATAGGATGATTGCTTTTCATTATCAAATCAACTCTTTTCCTAAGGATGTTGCTGAATTTGTTAGTTATAAGTTTAGCTGAGCAACCTGTGCAGTGTTTATTATTCTTTAATCTCTATTAAAACAGTATGTTCCTTTCTCCTCCAAACCCAGGAAATATATTGTGCATAAATGAGAGGTGCTTACAGCTCAGAGGCTCAGAGGATTCTTGACACATCCTGCCAAGATAAACATTGAATCAATCATTTAATCAGCTAAAATTCCTGTTCTTACTGTGCTCCTCCCAAGCTTTCTCAGATCCAGAAGCTGAGGAGACCCAACCTTCCTGTACAACCTTCAGCTCTTCCTGTATGTTCCTGGCTACAGTCTCTTTGGAAACAGAGCAGTGAGAGCCCACACAACAGGGGACAGTTTCATTCAACTAAGCACACAGGTGCCTCTACCTCAGTGTGAAGTCAGTAGGAAGTGGCAAACTCAATAGAAAGGGATAAAGTTTGAGCCCACTTCCACATGTGTTTAAACTGGTCCTCAAATGGAACAAGGGTCAGAGAGTCAGCAGCTCCCATTTGAGAGATAATAATGAAAGGCTGTGTGTTTGAGGCATTTTCTACACTCAGCTGATCCTGAGGGGATTCCAGCCCAAGGCAGACCCTGCAGCAAACTGAAAATTTGGAATCAGAGTAACTGGCGAAACCATCCAATATTATCTCTGCTGCTAAAGTCCTCTCTGTGTTGCAGGGTTTGTCAGGACTTTTCAGCTCATTTAAAACTCATTTTGGCTAAAGATGTGGATATGCAATCCATAAGGCCCTGACACTGGCTAATGAAGACCTAGAAGCAGGGCTCAAGCTTAAACCACTTTTTTCAAACAAAGACTTAAAAGGGTTGATTGTTGACCATATTTATAGAAAAGAACGAAGGAACTCACTGGCTTTTTGTGTATCTGCCAAAGCTTGCCTGCACCAGATCCATATAGGTATAAGGAGAAACCCAAAAGCAAGGCCTCAGCCCTACCTTGAAAACATTAGCAATTCACAGCTTTCCTATGGCTTTTTATGTAATCATGTAAGGCAGACAGCAAGCTCTTACCAGAGAGGAAGCTTCTAGCCTATCCTTCCTGCACAAATGTATCACCAAAAGTGCCTGTCACACTTCAGGCTGAGCTGTAGCAGGCAGAAAAAAATGCTCTTACTTCAGATACCTTTGGCCAATCCATATGTTCTACTCATCCTTATATACGCCATGTTTAGGGAATCTAATTTAGAGTAGTAAAGACTATCTCACAAGATGTAGGTGGATCTTAAAATATCCTCCAGATTTCTGGCTTAGTGTAAAAGCTGTTCCTCTTTAATATCAAAGGAGTGGGTTTTTTTGAAAGAAAAAAAAATAAATATATTCAGTGCTGAATCAGTTCGAACATCCAGGGGGAAAAAAAACAAAACAAATACAAACAATTTTCAGTGTACCTTCTTTTCCTTCCAAAAACTGGTCACATTTCATTAAGGTGTAGCTCAGATTTAAGGTGGAATTTTTTCCACTAATTCTACAACTTACTCCCAACAGACTTCATAGTTGCCAGAAATTCTCCATCATCTCTCTTAACTCTCATGAAAGAAATATGACAGTAATGTCCTCCCTCTTTTTTACCTATTCACCAGAGTTCCAGGAACACATTATGTACAGCCATCAATAAATTCCAGCATGATTGAATTGGAAACTCAATTTATTAAACCACATGGTTTGGATTTTCCTGTTGTCTTTATTTCAGAGCATGCAAGGTATGTTCTGGTCTTCAGTCATACTGCTTTTTCAGTCGTGGTGCAACTTCTGATACCTCCAGCTTCTAAATAATATATATATTGCTGTGACTCAAAGCAACAGACATTCTCAATTGTCCAAGTCCCTTCTTCTGACAGAAGACCCATCTTGTCTTGCCTCATTTCCCCAGGGCTCCACTAGCCTTCTGATGTATCTAGGGAGAAGGGAGAGTAACCTCCCTGAGCTGGGCTATCTCTTCTAATAGCTCTAAACCTTTCAGATTGCTGATGCTCTGAGTCACTGGAAAAAGGTGTCACTCTTGTTGTATGGATGAGTACATTTAACAAAGACAGCAATATTCCTCCAAATGCTCCCTATTAAAAATGCTTCCTTTAGTACTACTACTCTGAACAATAAAACTACTGAATCAGACCTTCAGTTTAAATGCATAGGCAAAAACTCTCACATTGCTTTGAAAAGACACTCCGCATGCAGAGGGCAGGTGGAAGAGGTGACAGCATCTCTTTTGGAACACAGATAATATAAGGCATGCCACTTATGCCATGTTACTGACTTGCTGGTATTCCAAAACAGATTTTGTTATGCTGAAATCACACAGGGGTTTACCACGAACATCTATGTGGTTTCTTCCCCATTTGAAGATGAAAATGGATAGAGGGTAGTCATCAATAGGTTTGCTTTATTTCCAATGCACTTTGGACTGATAAATTGTGCTAATAATTAATAAAGTTAAGATCATATTCTTCATGCTTACAGGGATGTATTGACAACTATCAACTGTCACAGAAATCAGTATTGTAAACAGAAAATAATACCTCTTTTTAAAAATGGTTAGGAACTCATTTGCTATAAACCAGTGTAGGCCCACTGAGAGTATGATGCAAGACATCCACATCTGCCTGCACTGTTTTCCTTTTATGCACTGGCAAGTAAAACTCTTAAATAGCTTCTTCAGGGAGTAACCAGAAGAGAACTAGCAGAACTTCACCAAAAGCAGTGGTTTAAAAGTCACCAATGGCAGAAGAGTTGTCCCTCTCCTGCCATCTCTCTGCAGGAGTCAGAGGTCTAACTACGATTCATGCATCTGCCAAGGCCATTACTGCTGACTCTCTTCCTATACATCAGATAATTCTTTGGAAAGCTGCTTTTCCCTGCTGCTAAAACTGACTTTCTCACCTCATACTCAGAATCCAAGCCAGAAACAAGAATGAAGATAGGTTACCTTTCCATTTGCCCTACACTGGTCCATTCTCCTCAAAGGACAAGACTTTCAAACACAACACTCTTTCCTTTTCTACAATTCTGCTTTCCCATGACATAGTTTCAGCTGGCAAATAAGCAAAGATGAAGTATTGAGAAGTATTTCAGACTTCCTTAGACTGAGAACTAAGGATTATTATGAGAACTGATTCTCTCCTGCTAAAATCCACACCTTACAGACAAAAGAAGCCTCACCATTCTTCCCCAATAACTACATGAACTTATGAAAAAAAAAAAATAAATGTTCCCTATCACCTGACACCAGTGCACAAAGCTTTTTACTCCAGAATTCATTTCCTTCTCAAAGTGTCTTGATGTTTAAATGATAGCAGGGGAAAAAAGCCTTTTAACCACAAAGGCAGACAAATGAAAGGTGGTAGGAGGAAGGAAACTCCTCCTGATCATATTCCAGTAGCAAGAATATCCAGCTTTAAATTATTCAGCCTACTCTTTAATTTTGGGACCTTTTATGATGCTACTACCTTATTGGCAGCCCAGACAGGCATGGCAGGAAAAAAATAAATTCCACCTGAAATGATCCAGAAATCTTTCTTTTTTTGACAGAGGTCTTATAAAACAGAGTATATGTGTTCTCTCCTTGATTAGTGCAATCAGAGAAATAAAGGGTGGTTTGAGACAGAAGAGACATTGAGACCAGTCTAGTTTTTCAACCCCTTCTGCATGAGCATGAACACCTACAACTAGACCAGGTTGCTCAAAGCTTAATCCAACCTGGCCCTGAACATTTCCAGGGATGGGGCATTCACAATTCCTCTGGACAGCCTATTCCAGTGCTTCACTGCCTTCATCACAAAAAAAAAAAAAAAAAAAAAAAAAAAAAAAAAAAAAAAAAAAAAAAAAAAAAAAAAAGGTCTTCCTTATGTCCAATCTAAAATGTATCTTCCTACAGTTTAAAACTATTATCCCTTATCCTATCACTGTAGGCCTTGGGAAAAAGTCTCTTCCCTATATGCCACCTTTAAATATTGAAAGGCTCCATTAAGATCTTTCCAGGGGCTTTTCTTCTCCAGGATGAACAGCCCCAACTCTCTCAGCTTGTCCTCACAGAAGAGTTGTTCTATCCCTCTGACAATTCTTGTGGCCCTCCTCTGGAGCAATTCTAACAAGTACTTGTCTATCTCATACTGAGGATCCCAGAGCTGAACACAGCACTCCAGGTGGATTGTCACACAAGTCTTCTCCCATTCCGTCTCTGACCTGCCCTACAAAGCCCCACTGCAAATGGCTCTGAGAGAAAGCCCCTAAGATTCCCCTCTCCTGTAAGAGAAGAACACTTTGAACGATGGACAGAGCTTCACTATGGATTCATATTTATTTTTTCATTAATATATGTATATATACACACATACTCATATGTATATATATATATACACACACATACATTTATATATATATGAAACCTCTTTATACAAGAGACAGCCATCCAAATTTATTTTTGTAATTGCATCCCTGGAGGTAGAATGTACTGTTGAACTGTTTTAGTTACTGCTGTCCCTCAGATATAACCTGTAGTATTCTGATAGGAGCTACAGATACTGACATCTGCTGTTTCTCACTGCTGCCTCTGCTGAATAGATAAAAACAAGCAGGTATAGATTGCACACACCTTGTGATATGCCTGAAACACATTCAAACAAAACCTTTTCCATGTACACCAAAACAAGAAAGCAAGACATAAGACATGCACAAGCGTTCTTCAAGTATGTAAACAACAAGCAGAAACAGAAGGGAAATACTGGCCATACTGGCCCTCTGTTAAACAGGAAAGGTGAATTAGTCACCAATGATGCTGCAACGATGGAGGCTCTCAAAACTTTCCTCACGTCTGTCTTTACCTGCACTGTTGGGCCTGGCCTTGGGAACAAAAATCCAGGTTGATACACAGTCCCAGTGACTGCAGAGGAAGATTTGGTGGGGAAACTATTACAGGAGATACTATTTAGTATCCAGCCCAGGGTGTTGTTAGAAGACCTGGCTGACATTGTTGCGAGGCCACTCTCCATAATCTTTGAAAAGCCTTGGAGATCCAGGCATGTCCCAGGAGACTGGCAGAAGACTAATTCCACTCCCACCTACAAGAAGGTCTTAAAGGAGGATTCAAGAAGTTATAGGCTCATTAGTCTTAGCCCAGTCCCTGGGAATGTTATGAAACAAATCCTCCTAGGGGCTATCTTAAGTCAGATGAAGTACCTGATTGGGAAAAGCCAGTACAGATTCACCAAGGGCATCGTTCTTGACAAACTTGATCACTTTCTACAACAAAGTAACCTGTTCACTTGATGTGGGCTGAGGTGGGCATTGTCTACCTGGATTTCTCCAAGGCTTTTGGCATGTTTACCCACAGCTGCCTTCTGAAGAAAGTGATGCGGTATGAGCCAGTGTGGTCCATGTGGTGGGTGGGGATCTGGCTGATGGGCTGCATCCAGAGGGTGGTGGTGAACTGCTCCTTTTCAAAGTGGAACCTGCCAGCAGGAGGGTTCCTCAGGGATTTGTGTGGGGCCCAACACTGTTTAATATCATCACAAATTATTTGGAATTTGGGATCAAGTGTACACTGACAAAGTTTCCCAATACCAAACAGAGTAGGAAAGTGGGCATTTCAGAAGGGAGAGCCAGACTGCAGGAAGACCTGGATAGGTTAAAAGAGTGAGCTAATAAAAACCTTACAAAGTTGAATGAAGTCAAGTGGAAGGTCTTACACCTGGGAGAATATAATCCAGGAATGTAACACAGTAAGGGATCAATCCACAGGGCAGAGACCAGTTCTGTAGAAAAGGAGCTAGGAGTTCTGGTGAACAAGATCAGTATGAGTGAACACTGTGCTGCTGCAGCAAAGAAAGCCAACAGGATGATGGATCATGTCAACAACAGCATCACCAGCAGAGATGCACTCTCAGTTGCCTGTCAGATGGCACCAGGAATACTGTGTGCAGTTTTGGTTCCTGCTATTCAAACAAAAGTATGGAAAGGCTGGAAAAAGCACAGAGAAGGGTCACAAAGATGGTCAAACTGGGATCACTGGGCAAGGGAGGGAATTTTCCCTCTCTGCTCTCTACTGGGGGGGCCTCACCTTGAATATTGTGTGTAGTTTTGGGCACCTCAATATAAAAAAGACATTAAGCTATTAAATCACATTCAAAGGAGAGCCATGAGGATAGCGAAGAGCCTTGAGGGGAAGCCTCATGTGGAATGGCTGAGGTCACTTGGTCTGTTCAGCCTGGAGAAGAGAAGACTGAGGGGAGACCTCATTGCAGTCTGCAACTTCCTCATGAGGGGAAGAAGAGGAGCAGGCACTGATCTCTTCTCTGTGTAACCAGTGACAGGATTCAAGTCATGAAGGTGAGTTGGATTGATTTAGTTTGCACATCAGGAAAAAGTTCTTTACCAAGGGAGTTGTTGGGCACTGGAACAGGCTCCCCAGGGAAGTGGTCACAGCACCAAGCTTGACAGAGTTTGAGAAGCATTTGGACAATGTTTTCAGGCAAATGATGTGGCCCTTGAGGTGTCCTGTGCAAGGCCAGGAGTTGGACTCGATACTGATGGGTCCCTTCCAACTCAGCTGATTCTATGATTCTAAGATTCTGTGATTCTGTGATTCTATGATTCTGTGATTCTGTGATTCTATGAACTGGACTACTCTAAACCAGGCATTACACTGGAAGGGGTTTTAAGAAACAGGAAGGACAAATAGGCTACCACTAGCCACCCAAGTAAGTTATTTATGCAGCAGAAGTTCTTCTCAAAAAAACCTGTTCTTCTGTGTGGCCATGATAGCGTCAGAGCTGCCTGTAAAAGGCAAGAAGTGTACACAGTTTCCTAGGAGGCAAAAAATTGTTTCTCAGAAAAATAATAGTTTTACCATGTCTACCTTTTCCTTTGAAAAGCTACATTTAAGAAAGCATCTATTGAAAACAACACTACAATGCCAATGAAGATAATTAAGTTCAAGGATCACCATGAAACACTCTTTCTTAAATTATTATGAAAAACTCGGCTAGGCTGCTGTTGCACTCTTTGAAATCTACCTGTGCCACTCGCCTTTTAATGCTGTCACCACCATTTCTCCAACTTCTAGAGCAAGCAATCATTTTAGGCCCCATTTTTTTCCAGGAGGTGAATGGAAGCACAGTGTTGAAAAGATGGTTTAGAGAAAGAAAAATATTTGTCCTTGCTAAGAGGCCTTACAACATCCACACCTTTAATTAAAGTAGGACATATTTGCAGAAGTTATAATAATACATACCACTGCAAGTCTATGACTGCAGTCTTACAGGAATAACCAGGGATTATAGTCTTCTCCAGGAATCTAAGATGAATGGTACCTAGAGAGCACACATAACTAGTATAGAACATCAGAAAGGTAGCAGAAAGAAGAAATTAAGATACAGGAACAGACAGAGCTTGGCTAACTTGCTGATTTAAAGCTTATCATCACTGCATAAATTGCACTAATGGTTTTATTAAATAGATAGTAGTAATTTCAGTGCCCACATTAACTACTTCAGAATTCATTCCGCTACAGAGTACCTATCACGAAAACCTGGAGGGTGAAACTTTGTCTCCACTGGAGTTAATAGAAATTTTCATGATTTATTTCAGTAAGTTTTTCATTGCATTCAGGTATTTTGGAGATAATCATGCTGGATAAAATATCTAAAAACCAAGTCACTAAAAGTCAAAGTTCTTTTAAACTTCTGATATAAATACAATCCTTGGACAGTTACCTTGCAAGGATATCTTTTAGAAGATGGAGGGATATCTTTTTAAAATCTTTTACCAATTCTTTTTACACAGACAGAAATCCTAGAATATGTATGTAGACCTTTAAACTATTCAAAGACTATTACTAAGAATTATAGCTTCTTTATACACATGCAAGGAGTCTTTCTAAAAACTGATTTGAAAGCACTGGCTACTTCCATTACCTTCCTAACTCTCCAGACCATACTGCTGCTCACTATTTGCACCACCTCCTTTTGAAGAGGGCTTATTTCTTCCACTCCAAGTAATTCGCATTAAGAGTTCCCACATCATGTAGTTCTGTCTTGCCCTTCTCTTTTTGACAGCTTGCAACATCAGCTCCCTTCAGAATAACCATTCACAAGACATTTGAATAGTGTGACCTAACAAACCCAGTGTATGTCTTTGCCAGTTAAGTCATTAAAATTTTATTATACTTCATTTTTTGTTTCTTCTCGGAACAGTAACTTTGCATAACTGAAATGTCATCTCCCTACTTTATTTTTGCAGAGGAAAAAAAAAAACTATTCCCAGTTTGCATCTCCTAATTTCTTTTACTATCAAACTAGTAATAGCAATTATGTCTTGAAATTAGTCTGTTGATATCATGGTTTTATTATAGTTTCTCAAAGAAAAAAAATCTAATTTTATAATCAATTATAGCCCCAACGTATCTATTACTAGTGCCTTATTTCAAAGCTACTAATGAATCACATGTTTTTTTCTGGCTTATGATCTTGCTTGAGTCTCCTTGCCAATATCTACACTTACGCGAAATTCAAATCTCAGAGTAAAAAAAGCTAAGCATAGAGCTTGAACTACACCTTCCAGTCAAAAGGAATTACTAATTTTACAAAATCTTAACAGTTTGTAGCAGGGATCTTGGATGGTAATTAACAAGGATCACTCTGCCTTCTACTTATGGAACTCTACCCATTAAAACACATGGAATATCAGAACAGCTAGAAGTTTTTGTAGAAGCTGTCACTAGTCCCCCAGAGATGTTATGCCTTAATACATGTCACAAGAAAGGAAGCTTGTAAAACCCTTAAGTTAAACTGAAGTGCTGAGTAAAGACTTTAAACACAAAGATGGAACTATCCCCATAAGCAGGAACCTCTGCAGTAGAGACTGATCTCAATGCAATCTTTCTGCTGGAATGCCACATTCTGGCTGCATGGCCATGTCCTGATGAAAGTGGAGAAAAGCTTCTTGGAGATGACTTAAGGCATCAATTTCTCTTCAATTCTGTGCACTTAAATCTTAAAGTTGTACATTACAGAAATTTAGCTTTTATCTTAATTTATTCTATTAGCAATGCCAACGCTTACAACTGAGGTCCTGAACTGGTTTCTCAGCATCACAGAGTAGAGCCAAAAAAGGCAATTAAATAGTGTGCTCCTCCACATCTTTTACCAGAGAGGGTTTGAGGAGCTACTGAAGTCAGTCTGTCTGTCAGTCAGGAAGGCTGCTCCTGCAGTGGTCAGATCTGGTCAGTGTCCATCTGGCATGCAGCAGTGGAGAGACTGAGCCCCACACACCTCCCAGCAGGCTGTTAACCAGTCACCCAACAAGTGCTAAAAAACTTGTAAAACCAGTCAAGTTGTATTCTAACCTGTATTGATTCTAAATTTAATTGTTCTTGAATCTTTCTGTCTCCGGTCAGCCTGCAAACCAACTCTACTATCTTTCTCACTATCAGTGCTCAGGAATAATTGGAGAACACCACTGGAGTTCAGCCTATCCTGAAACTTCCAGGATGATTGCATCTTTTCTTCTATCCTGTTATGAAGTGCCAGCAATGGCATGTCCTTCTGCCTCAGGACAACAAATAAGGTGACTATCTAGTAACACTAGACCAATTATTTGAAAACACCTCTTCACAAATCTCAGGAAAACATATCTAATCAGTTCCCATGTGTTTTAACATTTCAAAACACTATGCAGCTGAAAAATACTCATTTTTTTCTTGTAATCAAACTATTTGCATTCGGTTAAAAAAATACTACTAATTTTAAACATTCAGCATTACAAATATTTTATCAAACAATAAATTCTTCAAAGAAGTTTCCATTAAAAATATCTTTCACAAGACAGACCAATGTCTCCAGGGAATTTCCTGTTCAGAAAAAAAAAATAAATTAACAGCTTCCTTAATTAAAATATAACACAGTGAAGAATCAATGGCTAAATTAAATTTCTGTAAAGCACATTGTTTAACATTCTTTTGCCTGAAAAAAAAAAAGCCCTATTCTATTATTCTATCGTATATGTAATAGGAAAAAAAAAAAAGGAGTCAATGCCTAGCATGCATTTTAACAGTAACTATGGAAAAAACCCTCCACCTCTACTATAAGGAAGTAGACAAATTAAATCAAGCAATTTGTGCACATAGCCTCTGCTAAAGTCAATTGGTACATATAAAAGGATAAAATGGATAAAGTGCCTTTACTAGAAAGCAGAACTAAATCTCTGTAGCAGAATTCCTCTCCTTGTATTTGATATTAAAGAGAAATAGGAGGAAACAAACTGAGATATGCTAAGATAGCAGAAAAAAAACCAAAGAATATCAACCCAACACAAACACTTTCAGAAATGCAGTTAAGCTTAGTTACAAGGATTTGCACACTGAAATCACAAGCAGACTGCCTTCAGTATGTGCATAAGGAAGAGATAGCTTGATATTGCCAAAGTGAAATACCTATTGTTACAGGGCATGTACAACACTAATACAACTGTTCTGAAGATGTAAAAGGATACAGGTCTGCAGCTAGCCTTTTACATGGGGGCAGGCTTCATTTACCACTAGATTGCTGATGTAAAAATGAGTGACTGTGAATAGAGTGAATGGTCTGCAAGCATTTTAGCATTACTTGTGAAAAGATAATTCTAATTTCTCAGCTATTATTGGCTGCAAGTATTCCCTGATGTAATTATGGAGTAATAGCTGAGAACCTGATTGTAACCAACAGTTAGTAGTTTGTTGCTAACAAGGCAAACATGACAAACAATTTTGAGGCAATTATTGTCATTACAAGCCACACTCAATTGTTCAAGGCAAGCGTAATAGAAAGTGACAGTTGTGCAGCTGGGAGGGTGGTGCGGGAAACAAGATTGTTCTCTGGTTGCAACAGACCACTCAGACTCTAGCAGAGAATCTGCTCAATGCATAATTCATGTTTAATAATATTTTAGTCTCTAAAGCAAATTAGAGTGTCAAGATAAGAAACAAACAGACATGTAAAAAAAAAAAATCCCACGAGTTATTATAAGATGGAATAAGACACACAGAAGTAACTTGGAACAGGGGGAGATATTCACTGAAGCCAACTCACAGGATGCTTGCAACTAACAAATTTAAATACAGTAACTCTGCATATTAAGAGAGTCATTTATAAAAGCAGTCCATTTGCTATGCTTCAGTGAGATGGGTGCTCATGTCCAAATCCCAGTTTGAGACCACTGTATGATTAGGTAGGTTCAGGAGGAAAGAAGGAGTGCTCTACATTGATAAATGTTGATGATTAATTGTGAACAAATTTGAACAGTGTGTAGAGTCAAAGGAAGGTTTTCATCTCTCATACAATGGAAGTGCCTCGTGTACAGCTCAGTATTCTGATGACAATGCACACAAGCAGCTGCCTCGTCAGCAGCCAGTCCATTAAAATACTTGATTTGCTGAAAATTTCACCCAGCTCTCCTTAACAATGTTAAGGGCTGAAAGTTTCTAACACAGCTGCAGCAACATTTCTCTTGCAGAGGCTCAGTAAAATTCATTGTCAGTGACATGTTGCACTGCTCAAGTGTCATTGCAGCATCATTTGTAATGCCTTTTGCACTGGTAAGGTATCATTTCTAAAGAAGCCATTAAAACACCACTGAAACTAGATTTCCAAAGCATGACTTTCTGGTCATGTTTCACCATTTTCCTCCTCTTTCTTAAATTACAGAATCATAGAATGTTTTGGGTGGAAAGGACCTTAAAGAACACCTAGTTGCACTCCCCCTGCCATAAGCAGGGACACCTCACTACAACATATTGGTTTATGCAAATAATAATCCATCAAACCAAATCTGATGAGCTAAATCACTCCAGGTGTAGCTCCACTGAAGCAAAAGAACATCACATGCCAGTTTCTCAGGTATACTTTGACTCTGCTTAGGTGAAGAAGATACTGATTTCCTTAGACAGAGCAACATATTATAACTAACTCCCTGTCTAAAGAAACTTCTGTGATTTTGACATCTGCGACACACTTCAGTGCAGGCCATAGACTGACCAGAAACATACATGCGTGACTGCACTGTCTGTTGCTTTATTCAGTAAGAAAGCTGGTGATTGCAAAAGGTGGCAGATCAACAGCTGCAGAGACAGGAGACCTTTGCTTCTGTATGTCACATCTGTGCTCCTTTTCCACTGCCACGAGACAGGCAGGTATCTTAGATTTTCACTTTTAGAAAACTAATATTTATCGTTTCATCCTGAGTGATAAGAAGTAAGATTATTTCTCAAAATGTTGCAAATTTCAGTGGCATGAACAAGACTGGAAGGTCTGAATATATTACAAAATTGTCAGATTGCCTGGTCTTAGCTCAAATATACTTTTAAATGGTTTGCCATTTCACCACAGAAAAATATAGCGATGTTTTTTCTATCCTCTTTATAAGCTAAAATTCTTAACCAGCCCAAATCCTCCCTATTAACCAAAAACTACCTTTTTCTTCACAGTAAAATGTTTATTAATTTGCAAGTCCAATGTCTTGTATAAAGTATAAGCATTATAAACAACTTTAATAGCATTTTAGCTTTGTTGATATGGATCTACAGATTGCAAATAAAACCAGTCAAGTCACAAAAAGTCCCTAAAATGAAAAGGCTTTCTAAAAGTATATGAGGTGGCATCTAGGAAAACTGACAGACTGTTTTTTATTTTATTTTTAATATTTTTATTAAGGCTTTATGACTTCATATGGCAACTTCAGTCTATCCTATATATCATAAAAATGTCAGGTGCTTTGTTTTGAAGTCTAAAGAAATAAAGGGGTTTAGTGAAAGATATCTAAATTCTGCAAACAGTTTGGCTAACCTTTAGTGGGCCTTTACTGAAGTCAAGTGGACTTAGACCTCATACAGAACAAGGACATTTGTAAAACCTTTCAGTGCTTGAAAAAAAATGTAAAGCACAGTACCTCTTGATGTAAATTGATTTTATAAATTAATGTAAAATAACATTTCCACTGAAAATTCTTAATTACCAGGAAAAAGGTTGCCATGGATTTAATGCTGGGAATCATCTGTTCTCCTATTGGCTTTGCTTCCACTCACTTTATTCAAGATCAAGAGCAGGGCCAATACATTGTCAACAGCAGAGACAATTTACTCCATTATGCTTTTTCACCAATCTGTCTTCACTTTGGCCTGCAGTTGGTGCTTGCACTCATATATCTTGAACTTAAATTGCTTTGAGAAGAAAGAAAAGTCAATGTTTCAAGGTAGGGAGTCCAGGTTTCAGGGGAATAAAGACAAAAGCAGAAAGAAGTACAACAGTACAATAAGTTTGGAATGAGACGATGGATTAAACTCTTGGCTTGGACTTAATTCAGAGAGAAAAATCAACAGCAAGTCTGCACTCTTGCATAGACAGTTTTGACAACTTAATCAGCTAATGTTACTTTTTTCAGGTAAAGCCATTGTGTAGAGATTATAGCTTTGATGCAGAAAACAGGTATTTAGATGGCTGACTCCAATACTTTCATCTGTCACAAACACAAATGAGTGAAAGGAATAGTTAAAGTTAACATTCAGGTTTCCTACATCTGTATTATGTAAAATGTGGCAATTTGAACATACCAAGGAAAGAGAACTGACACCATCCAAGTGATCACAAACTACTCAAAGGCATAATCCTCCATTGTGTTAGAATAGTATTGCTAGATTTTCTATAAATTGGAAAAAATGCAACCAGGAAAAGCTTATTAGCTTCTACATCAAAGTTTAAAGCACGTCCCCCTTTAAAGGTTGACTTCTGACACCTTTTTTCATGGTTAGCTCCTATAAGCTCTTATATGTCTCCACACAGTGCCTATGAGAGGCAGTTGTACACATATATGTATAAGCATGTAACTAAAATTTTCTAAAAACAAGATTGAAGAGAACACAGTCCCTCCACTCAAATCCAGACTATTCAGTGAAATGTTTTGGTATACCTCAGTACAGTGAGAAATAATGAAAATAACTCAATCCTGCATCTTTCATTGAGTTACAGACAAACAGTATCATCCCTGATTTTACTTGATAGCTCACATAGTAAAAAACAAACAAGAAAAAATGCAATGTCAAATTTATACTTAATTCTCCTCACTTCTAGGGTTGTACATGTTCTTAACTTCCTCTAATCAGAGCATCCTCCTACATATCTCATGTCCTGGTTACTAATGAACCACCACAGTGAGGAGGAAAACACACCCAGCTGTTCTGCACAGAGCTCCAGCTAACAGGCAAGGGCAACAGAAGTCCAATTTTCACTCAGGGTTGCTGCTCTTTTGAAGGTCTATCTAGAGGTCAGTTTTCACTACCAAAAAAAAATTTTAACAGGTTGAACCACTAACTTAAAAAACAAAAAAGCTCCTTTGTTTCCAACTCAGTTCACAAACCTTGCCTGCTGTCTGTGGTCTGAGACGGCCTAAAGGGTTTGATCCAGTAATATCCAAGAGCACTATTAAGAGAAAGGAGAATTAAAGACAGCTCTCAAGTGGGAGCTTTGCCTGCAGATGAGTTACACAGGCTCACTCCAAAGAACCAGCTTAGAACACAGAACTGTGTCATGTCTAGGGAAGGAAGAAAACGGGCAATCAAGAGGCGAGCAAAAGAGAAAGGAGGACATGAGCAATTTGCAGTTCTACTATCCAGCTGGCTGCTAGAGAAAACACCTCTGAGGCACTGGTAAGCAGAGAGCCATATCCCATTCCCAGCTGGGGAATGAACCAATTGCAAATCAGAGCTTCTTTCTTTTTCTATTTCCCAAGGGAAGAGCAGCAGCCCTTTTCCAACTCCCACTCCATAGTTGCAGCAGCCCTGCAGGCGCTCAGGATACTATTTTCAGCCATTCATCAGCAGGGGTGACTCAAGACCCTGTTATTTGAAAGTGTAAAGGCTAATTTAAAGAGGGAACTGTCCTTAGTAGTATTGCAGCAACTTCAGTACCATGGATACAATTCACCAACTCTCCACACTTTTCATTACTTCCTTAATTCCCTGTACCCTTTCCACCTAATAAGCTTAGTACAAGTATTATGAAGCCTCAGACCACTTGCAGAGCCCAGGACTTTTCTTCAGTACCAGCACCCATCTACTCTGAGTAAATATGCACCTTCTGTCTCTGTGCCCTTCCTCAGCATTTTTCTCACCTACCATATCATTTCTGGGTGAAGAAGTCTATTGCTTTCAACTGATACTGTGAGTTGCTCTCATACTTGCCTTTATTTTATTTAGGTTCAAGCATCCTAACCATGAGAAACAGGACACAGGGCTGGACTGTAAAACCTTGAGAAACCTCAGGTCAAAATTTTTAATATGAGTTCTGTAATGGACTCCCAAAGAAAAATGCCTGTTTAAATAGGATGCAAATACAGCCCCAAGGGATGAGGTTATGAAAGTATCATATTTCTTTTACATACACAGTGTCAGCATTCTGATGCTCTGATAAACTGAACTGGAAGAGGAGCCTCCATCCATCCCTCAGTAGCATGGCCCAGTTCACTATTATCTTCCTCTAGGGTACACAGATTGTTTATACTCTAGTACCAAATCAATTTAAATCCACAAAAAAACCCACAAAAAAAAACAGAGGAAGTCCCAAAATATTCTCGTGCTACCTCACATGGAAACCAGGTAAGTAAAGTGATTAAACACATCACCTTTAGGTACACTGGAGCTGTCCTTAATCCACCCCAGGCAGCAGTTTTCCTAATGATTCCCATTAGCAAATTATCCTCCCAAAGAGAGGATGCTTGGGGCAACAGAAGACCTGCGCTGTCCCATTCCACCCCAGACACCATTTCCAGCTGCATGTGCACAGGTAACCTTATGCAACAGCAAGTTTCCACCTGCCAGGATGCAGCAAACACGTTTCAGATGAGGCAAATGCCAAGTGTCTTTATAGGCTGAATGTGATGGCTGACATAAACTTTCATAGACATACAGAATGTTTGAGGGAAGGGAGCAAGAATCACTTTTGACACTTTATTCATGCTTTGGTGATGATTTTGGTGTGCATGCACTGTAATTAAGGGTTAAATTTGTAAAATTTTACATTGCAGCCTGTGACAGCAAAAAGGATTGTACTGCTAAATTCATCTAAGTTCCCTTTCATTTTCCCTCCTTCCAGTTCCAGCTTCCCTTCCTCTGCCTCTCATATTTATTTTCTTCCAATCTTCTTTTTTCCTACCCTCTTCTCTCCTTCTTCTTCTTCCCCCCACTTCTCTCGTGTCCTTCTGCTCTTCCTTCAGCCCCTTTTCCCACATCTGAAACAGCAGTGTTGCTAAAACTAACCACACTTAGGTTTGCTACATGACAACAGCTAGCAAAAGCAAACAACAAAGCAGGAAGAGAGCTGCTATTTCAAATTTCTCTATCAGCAGATGCTTCAGCCAGAAGACACAGAAAAAAATAGGATTGCCTTAGGAAGGTGAGCAAGTACCATCTGGGAGGAAGGGAAAGAAAGCTGAGAGATTTAAAGCCATGCCGTAAGATCACACTGAAGTTCAAAGACCACAGTGGATTTATTTCCCATACATTTCAAATAGCAAGTGACAGATTTGCAGCATTTTATCATTTATACTTAGGTTCTAATATGATTAGATGTGGCACATGAATCTGGTTGCAGCAGGTGTTAAGATATGTATGACAGGCATTTCTTCGCAGGTTTCTGTACTGATCTAAAAATTTTATTTCAGACATATGGATGTGTGCAATTATTATTAAGAAACTATATTCGTGAAATTTATACAACAAATTATTGCAGTGAAAGCCAGATAATAAAAAAAGGGCACCTTCCTAAGTATCCCTGAAACCTCTAAATTAGAAGCTTTAGAGGAATTGATTCCTCCATAGGAATTTTTTGTTTTCATCCTTTCTTCTGAATATCACATTCCAGTTCCTATCTCCCAAATAACCAGCTTTTGTGACACTACTCTCCCTCCTTGTAAAAACAACTTTCTCAACTTTCTGGGTTGCCTCAGAAAGGTTTGGGTTTCATTTCTTTTTAGGCGTGTGCATTTTTACACTACAGATATACATATAGGAACAGTAAGATAATACTACTTAACTTATAGTGGTCTAAGCACTCACCTGTTGCATAAGCAAAATATTAACCTGCAAAAGAACCCCCTAATTTCTTCTTCTTCTTCTTCATATTGAGACATAGGGAACATGTATTTCAAATTACCTAATAAAACACACTATGAAGAAAAGCAAATTCTAAATCAAAGCACAGAATGGGAAAAAAAGACAAGGCAATGCCACATTTTTCGGTACAAAATGAGAGCCTTACCATCCTGCTGGCCCTGGAGGTTCTGAGGACTTTGCATTCTCTCCTCCAGATTTGAGCTGAGGTCAGAGTTCACAGCTGACATTCTAGTTGAGTCACTCATATCAAACTCATCACTTTCTATAGAACTTTCATCCTGCAAATGGAAAGAGACATGTCAGAAAAGATAGTACACAGTTCACATTATATGTGTAGTTCATTCTCTTCCCATTTGTTTCACTCAAACCCGGTGTGGAGCATAATCATGCTAAATATTTTTGTATATAAGAAAATAAGCAGAGCACATCAAGAAGAGGAAGGAAAATACAGCATTTATGTGGTATGATCATCAGACAAATGTAATTTGTTCAACTACAAAGATACTACATAGTATATTCCAGAAAAGAATTGGTAACTAGAGACCCCATATGAAGCCCTTGTTATTCAAATTTGGCTGAGGAGACCTCTCTATATTCCCTAACTGAATTCTTTACCTTTCCCACATGGAAGTCATTATCTGAATGACCACCGTTCTGGTTTGGGCTGGGATAGTTAATTTTCTTCCTAGTAGGTGGTACAGTGCTGTTCTTGGATTTAGCATGGGAATAATGTTAATAACACACTGATGTTTTGCTTGTCGCTAAGCAGTGCTTACTCTACATCAAGGACTTTCCAGTTTTCCATGCTCTGCCAGAGACCAGGTGCACAAGAAGCCAGGAGGGAGCACAGCCAGGACAGCTGACCTGAACTGGCCAAAGGGGTATTCCATACCATAGAGCATTATTCCCAGCATTATATAAACTGGGAGGAGTTGTCCAGAAGGAGCCTGGCTGGGCATCATCCAATGGGTGGTGAAGAATTTTATTTGGCATCACGTGTCTTTCTTGCTCCTTCTCTCTCTCTCCTTTCATTACAATTAGCAGTAGCAGTAGTGGCAGTAGTAGTAGTTAGTTTTACTTTGTTTAAATTATTAAACTCTTCTCATCTCCTGGGTTTTTACTTTTTTCTGATTTTCTTCCCCATCCCATCAGAGTGGGTAGAGGAGTGAGCAAGCCACTACATGATTATTAGTTGCTGGCTGGAGTTAAACCACAAAGACTCACAGGAAGGTATTTCCAAATGGCAACCTGACATAATAAGAATCCACGATCAAATTCCCTTGACACGATGTCACACTTGCACTGTTTAAAGAAGGATCTATGAAAATGAAAAAGCCTAGGAAAGTTCCGAGCATGGTCATGACACTCTGGGGCAAATAAAAGTAATATAATCAGAGGAGAATCACTGCAAATTTATTCTTTATTATACATCTTTAATATGATTTATCTATCAGGTCCAGTTACAAAGCATTTAAGAGGGATGATAGAAAGGACAAAAGGTAAAAATCCTGATCATTATCCCCATTAATAAAAGAAAACAGTTTTAGATGTAGTCCAAAAAATATTCAAATACATATTTGACTTCAGTTGCTTCAGTCCTGCTGAAGTTCATACATCCACTCATGGATTAGAAATTAAGTATCCACAAGTCTTGCTCTGAAAATAGCTGAGGCAATGTACAAACCTAAGGCAATATATTTTCAGTAACAAATTTTCTGAGATGGTTACCCCTATTCAGAAGAAAAGTGCCTGAAAGAACTTAGAGGAAAATATGGCAAATAGTTTTGTACATCCTGAAAATGTTTGAATTATTTTTCCAATTTATTTTTTGTTTACATTTTTTTTTGTCAAAACAGGACAAGACAGGATTCTGACTTTTTCTGGGTTGTTCACCAGAACTGACCTAGAAAAACAGCAGTCTCTATAATATGATTTACTGTGTAGTTGTTGTGAAGTGGATACTACAGGTATCAGTACAGCTGCTTGCTTCTTTCTCAGTGTAAGACACTTAAATAAGTTCCTCCCCTAGGTCTCAGCAAAGTTTCCAGTTCACATGGACATTTCTCTTGTTTTCATAAAGCAAGTTCCCTGCAGAAATGGCTCAGATTAGGATGAAGTACTGCAAATGCCAGTGAGGAGCAAGAGTGGGACACCACATGAGGTGAAGCTGTTCTGCACTACCACAGCAGAACAATGACAAATAAGGAAATAAACATATATTTTTCTCAGGGATTTGTAAAAAATCAAATGGAAGAGTGAGGGCTTCTCTACCAGGCACCTGTCTGTCTTGCCTTACATAAGGTAGGAGCACCCCAGTTACAGCAGCAGCAAACACCCAAACATGGTTCTCACAGATGAACTATGGTGCCCACCAGCCTCCTGCCCCAGACAGACAGGGCCAGGGCACATACCAGATGGGTCTGAGGCCTAGGAAAAGTGCACTCAGCTTGTTCAAAAAGCAATATAAGAAAACAAATTCCCCCAGACCTTCTGGATTGATGTGTCTTTGCTAAAACACGGGGTATTTCTCATTGAATCCTGCAGGAACCAGCAAGCAGCAGCTCCCATATTTCAGTTCTGAGGTTAGAAAATTTGATGGGTTCACAGAAAAGGGGCTCTGGCTGACACTTACATAGTTATAAAACAACACATATGCAGCCTCTCTCTGCCTACAGCACTGCAGAATACCTCCACTTCCCAAATTCTGTAAACCTGTATCTGAATCTGCATGGACACATGGGCATGGGAGCTAAAACTGAGAACCACTGGCATCTTTATAGAAACAGTAGCACAATTCTGAATTCCCACACAGTGGTGAGTTCTCCTTTTAGATGAAGCCTGTTTCCCTCTCATCAATGGTCTCAGCTTAAAAATGTGGAATTGAAGATGAGAGAATTAAATTTTAGTCATCGTGCTAGCTAGCAGTGGGATCCAAGTTTACTCTTGTCTCAATACCACACAAGAATCCATATGACTGATTAAATCTTTCCTAAAAACCTAAGCCTGTTTTTTAAGTGCATGAAATAGTTTGAAACAGATGTCTTGCTAATTTGTACTACAACATTTTCACTGTAATTTTTTTCTCAGGGCAACAAATGTACAGCCCGGGGAAAAAGAAAACCTTGGCAAAAGTGTGATTTGAGAAAAGACATTAGGATTATCTTGAGAACTTTCCTTGTGCCCACTCTGTCCTGGAAAAGTTATTATTACTAAAACATACAAAAAAATTACCTTCATAAATCCAGAACTTTCCTTGTGCCCACTCTACCCTAAAAAAGTTATTATCACTAAAACATATAAGATTACTTTCATAAATCCACTGCTGCAGGCATTTCATATACAGTAACAACAAAGCTGCAAAACTGAGCTGGGCAGGGAAATACCAAACAAAGTTAAGTCCTGCTGCCTCCATATCAATGCCACTGGCTTGTCTAGATGAAAAACTGGTTTGACACAAATTTCAGTAATCAGACCAAAAGACTACACCAAAACATTCAGGCTACAGAAGCTCTGTGGCATGGGGTCCTGATCCAGCATGAGTGCTTGACTCTGTTGTGGAAGCAGTAAGTCTCAAAGGGAAAAGGTGTAAAAACCAAGGAGACCTTTCATTCCTAAGGCTACTGCAGAATAAAGCCTCTTCTCTCCTGCTACTTGAAATTCTACTTCCAAATCCATCAAATAATCAGGAGACCCAACAGAAGGAAAAGATGACAAGGCTGTATTTATGCACTAAGAACTTTGAGTTGGAGATCTCTCCCTACACCCACTGCAATTAAAAAAAAAGGCCAAACTGAAACAAGGATCCTGCTATTTCTGGAAGAGTGGTGAAATCCCCATTCCAGGATTGTTTAATAATTCCTGAAACCTCTACCAATATTCCATATCTACTTATTGGGAAAACAAATCTGGCTGACTCTGTGCAAGCCAGAAGTCAGTCAGGGTCTTGATATAATTCAGCTACTAAGATTGTTTTTGAAGGCTTTCTTTATTAAAAAATATCTTGTAGTTGGGCAGGAAGACACAGAATGCAGAACTGTTTTTTGGCTGGCACATAGCTGAGCTTCTATTTGGCAGCTTAAATGGAAAATGATAAAACTTCTAGCAAAGTGAGGTTACTACAAATAATTTCGTATGTGCCTATCAATTGATGAAGCACTTCTTAAGATCTGGGAAAACTCTGAATAAATCAGAGAAAGCAATCTTTGAGAAAAAATAAATACAATTCAACCCAAATTCTCCACGAAGAAGCTTGATTTTCAGTATACCTCTCCTTTTTCTGCCTTTATTCAAAATTTTAAAAGCAACTCCTTCTTATTAAGCTTTTTGCCTTAAAATTTTTGACTGATGTTGCCAGGACTTTCATCACTGTCAGTACAACGTGTTGTATCATGGTTGCTAGCCTTGAGAACACCATGGCAATTATTTCAGCAGTTGATGGTATTGGTTTCTAAAAGCAGACAATGGAAGTCACTGCTAGGCACAGAACTAAGTCTTGAGCAAACATGCTGCCCACATCACCCTTTCCACTGGTCCAGTGAAAGAGCACCCTCAGGCAATTCCAAGTACAGCTCACTGCCCCAAATCACAGAAGAGCCATAAGTCATTTTCTCTCAATCTGATTGCTTGAAAACAACCCTGCCTTGGCTTCAGACTGACTGTTTTAGCAACAAAATTACAAAGATGGTATCGACAATCATCTTCACTTCAGTTTCCTAGTTACCTCAAAGACAAGTACAAAAGAACAAGGAGAACAGAAAAGCAAACTTAAAAGATTTCAGGTTTTACCTCATCTTGCTGTGGTTTAGTAGCTGCAGCTTCATGTGTTTCATATAAGCCATAGTAATGGGCATGTTGTAATCAATCATACTGGTCACCAAAGTTGGAGGTTTTCCATTATCTGCAAAAAAATAGTTATTATGCATTATGTGTTAATTGTGGAGGCTATGTCATCCTACTCTGCAGTCAAAGTCCAAATGTTATGTCATTTTGCTCTAACTTTTGCATTTTCAATCACTTGTAGGCTGTACAAATGGAAGTCTCCCAAAGAAAAAGGAAAACCAAGGTCAATCCCTGAAAATTGATGAGTTCTTCTACCCTAGATGACTACAGACCATATACACTACCTATTCCTTACAGTTAAGCTCCCATACAAACATTTCCATTGCAAAATAAATTATTTCCTCTAGATAAAATCCTCTTTCTGTTGAGGGTGCAGATGGCATCACACTCCATCTTTAAATGAAAGCAGAAGATTCACTATCTTCCAGCTTAAGTAAATGAGATGATCTGACTTACTGAACTGTTACAGTCTACCAAATTTATATGAACCCTCACTTAAGCTAGGAAAGTAAAAATGGGTATTAGAAATAAAATTACTTTACATCCCACTATTTGACACTAAAACTACCTTTATGATCCGCTCCATCTGGGTTTAAATGCATTCTTTTCTGGCACTCTGAGCAGCTCATTAGAAATCGTGTCACCGCTTCTCTCGGTAGGAAGGCATAGGTCTCTGAAATCTGAAATTAATAACAAAATATAGATGTTATTATGTAAGCTGATTGAGCATGATTTAACAGACCTGATCATCATATTTCCAAATAAGGCACATTATCTTTTAATGCCAGGAAGCACAATGAAAGCATGTTCTGCATACTATGTAGGATTTCAAAAAACATCTCTCCAATCTGCCTACTTATCATCTAATGGCTACTAACTGTTGGTACTGAACAACATTCCACTTATACCAAAAGGGGGGTTGTTTTCTGTTTACAATTAATTTCAAATTCCTTTCAACAAAAGGATTCATACATAACAGCTATCCCACTGTGGAATGGTATCAAACAAAGTTGAAGAGAGAAGTATTTTGAATAGCCAATGCAAAAAAAAGAAAGCACTTGTCTTATGTGTTCTATTTATTTTTGTTGTAACAGTACATAGATGCAGGACTTGATGTATTTGCAGCAATGAAGGTTGCCTTACTATTTTAACTTTGCACTTGAATGTTTTGTGAAAATATTCTAAAGCTTGTGGTATTGTACTTTGGAGTATCTATGTTATTTTTACTAATAGTTAAAGAATTTGTGAACTGGTAGATTTTACAGACTCTGCTTTACCTGGAAATATCTTGAAACAACAGATTTTAGTTTTTTCCTGGTTTCAACAAAATCATTGTTTCTAACCACATACTTACAAGCAGGCACCAGATGGATTTTTTTCTCTATTGAAAGGGAGAGGAGGAAGCAATGGTTACTGGTTTTAAAGACTGCATTCCCCCCACCCCAAGGGATGCATCTGTCTTTATAGACATTTTGCCTTTTTGAAAAAGAATACAGAAGTTGGTGCCAAGCTGAAAATGAGCTAACAGCATACTCTCTGATCACAGACAAACTACATTTCATACTGGTTACTTTAAGTGTATAGCTGGCAAATTAAGAAAAATTAAAAAGCACAGATTACTCAGTGCTGGTAAGAAAGCAGCTGGAATAACGTGCACAGGATTCCCCTCACAGTTCACAGTTCCCCTTCACACTTCAAGAAGGCTTCTAAGAAGAAGGAGATGGCTCTGAGCCAGGCCATCACAGCATCTGGAACCTAAAGGGAACCTTGAAGGAAAGGTTGAGGGAGACAGATTTCTTTCATGTAGGTTATGAGGCCAAGAAAGATCTAATTGTAGCCCACCACTGCCTGAAAGGGAGTTAAAAATCTGTAGAGAAAAACTCTTCATAGTGTATAACCAGGGACAACAGTGGTGTCTTAGGACATTTAAACCAGACATCAGCAGAAAGTGTTACACTCTGGTGCACTGGAGCAGCTTTATCAGATGGGCGGAGCTTGATGAAAACATCCAAACTTGGATGTTTTCAAGCCAATAAAAGGCAAATCCATGGCTTTTCTGTGATTCTTTATATATATTGATGTATATATATTGAACAGGGCAAGTTTTATAATGAATCTCTAGCCTCTTTTTTCCCAGCTATGGTGGCTATCTTACTATGGAGACAATCCTTAAAGAAAGACCAAGTCCCAGGAAGAGAGATTAAGAGAGAGAGTTATTAATCTGCTTGTACTCCCCTACTGTAAAACCTACAGCAGGATTTGATTTCCTACCAGGCACTATGCCTAGACGCAAGTCTCAGTAAGTGAAGCAGAATAGAGATAGCGTGTATGAAAGTGTGGCTACAGAAAGGACAAGATCACTATTTAACTGGATGTAAATGGGATTACATACTGTCCAAATCACTTTTACCCCTAACAAGGGTGCTGAGAAGAGGAGGCATGGTCAGTTTTAACTTTCTTATGTTCTTTCACTTGGCTTGGCACTTACTTGCCCGGTGTTGAATCTTACATTTCCTGAAACTCCATGGACCAAATTTATCAGTGGTATTCTTGAAAACAGGTGGAGTTTAAATTAAGTTTTTGTTGACATGACGTGTGTCACATCAATACATAGAAATGATGCATTACAAAATGGGAAATACCACCATTTTTATAACATTGGATTTTAGGCTGCTTATTGTTATTGTATTCTTATATAATGGAAATCTTATTGGGGAGGGAGATTTAGTATAAAAACAAATATTATTCTGTGATGAAAATTGGCAAATATTTTTTTTGTGTCTGAAACAATTTTTCTGAAAACTAAGACACTAAATGAAGCCACTTTTGAATGGGAGGTCCAACTAAAAATATGGTTTTAGATTATTTTTCCTATTTTTATACCCACAGAACAGTTGCTTATTTACCTTTCCAAACATGAAAATACTGTTTATAGTCATGCTTTATGGAAACCAAAAAAAGAATCTAAAATCAGATAGAATTTAGCATTGAAAAAAATGGAAAGTGCATTACACAGCAACCTCTCTCTTATAACATTTAACATGTTTAGCACTCTTGAAATTAATGGAGCTTACTGATGGATCCATTAGTCCTCTGCATTTGATAGGAACGCTCCATTTATTCTAATCAAGCATCTCTGTCAAAATTCCAGTCCTGTTCAAACAAGATGAAATTCCTCCAAGGAAAGAAAATGAGCTAAGTCCCAGATTTGATAGGTATGCTCCACTGACTATGAGGGAACTGGGTTTTATAACTAAATTTGTCCACAGAGCAGATGCTCGTGTCTCCAACCTCCCACTGCAACACAGTTTTAAGGATGCCCTTCCCTAAATAACTCCAGATTTCACCAACTTCCTCCCATTTTTTTTTTATAATTTGAATCAATCATTGACTTTCCTAGACTTCAGCCTGTATGAATTGGCATAACACAACAGGAATCCCATTAAAAGAGATACATAAGGACCATAACCCACAATATTCCTTATTCTTGTTGCCTGAATATATAGAAAAGAAAGATCTCTCCAACTTCACTTCCAGAAACCTTATGAATTGTTTTCCCCCAACTGCATAATTTCACACCCCCAAGTGCAGACCCTTGCCTGCCTTTCATCTCTATAAGATTTACATAGCCACTTGCTTGCTCTGGCCAAGCTCTGAACCAGCTGTAGACAAGAAATGCTCAACCAAATTAGCACAAGGCTGAATATAAAACCCTGTATTTCAGCTCTCAGTAGAGTTTACCAGGTTGTGCACAAGACTGGACTGATGTAATTCATGGAGCTGGCCTGCATGTGAGTGTTTCAGAGCTGGAAACAACCTGGAGGCCTATGAGACCTTCTCAGTAAATATACGAAAATACCTGAGTGGTCTGATTTAATCAAGAAAAATTGTTTCTGTCCTTTATTCTATCCAAAAGAAGGAAGCAATGACTCAGTCCTTGCTGATGCTGTATCTTCTCACTGTCTTCAGTGGCCCAGCTCCTAGCCCTCTTCTCAAGGCTATTAGCCTATAAAAATATATAGCCAGAACATCTTTTTCAGTGATGTGTTATAAAAAAGAATATAATTTTATTGTAAACCCATACAAAAAAAAAAAAAAAGGTACATGCTTCTTCATTTTAAGAAAAATAAAGTCAGAAATAAGAAATGAGGGATATTACATTATTTATATCCATACTCTGACAAATCAGACTGGCATATTTTTGGCATGACTTACAATAAACTTCCCATGCACATGCCCATTCCAATCAAAGATCAATGAGTGCTGATTTACCATATTGATAAAATTACTTGGATTGATTTTTAAAAAATTATAAGTATACTCTTCTCAAATATATAAGCTCTATAAACATCTTTATGGGATTCCTTACTCTTACTAGTGATTTTATTGCATATTAGTATATCTTCTGCTGCTTGTAGAGATGTGTTATCTCATAACTGGCTTTATTCTGTACCATGGAGAAATCACAAAAACAGCAGATTCTAGCAGGTTTGTGTTGAGGTATTGTGTACTAGGTATAGCTACTATATCTATATGCTTTTTTACATTGTAAAGATATATGAAGAAGAAACAGAACTTCCAGAGAATTAAGCAAAAACTGCAAAATTTACAGTTTGTTTTTAGCCTCAGAAATTATAGGATAAGAAGCAAGCATTTCTTAACAGTATAGTCCATGCATATCTACATATATTTGGTTTTAACTCTGAACTGAGAGGAAAACAAGTTGATTTCAGTGGCTTAAGAGTCAAAGCCTTTATTATCTTACTTGACCATTAACAAAAAATCTTTGGTATATTTTGACATTTATGACTGCATCCAAAACATCACTCAGCAATGAAGGCCTGTCTAGGCTTGTTTATTGGATCCCATGAAGAGCACAACTACAGGCAAGTAATCCACTACCTGAGCATGTAATCTGATTTACACTGGAGCTAAGAAATTACTGTCCTAATTGTCTGTGAGAAGCCTATTGCATTCCTACTGCATCACTATAGGCAGAGAAAACAAGCAAAGTATCCTTTATGCTCTCCCATACTCAGATGATTTAAGTGCAGGATGTTGTGATGATGTAGCTTTCTGAGCTAAATTTTTGCTTGGAAAATTAACAAGTCCTAAACTGAAAGGCAGATTTTAGGACACATATGGCAGAGTAGGAAAGACAAGTGTGAGGAGAGGGAGTGAAATTTTGCAAGTGAACCTATTAACCTCAAAAGAATTAACATGGAGGATGTATGTGTAGTCTGGAAGATACAATGTGTCAGAATAGAGATTTTTTTTTTGCATGTGTGTTTGTATTTTTTTTAATTGAAGAGGGTAAAGAGGGGAAAGATGATCAAAAGAAGACTCCAGGAGGAGGGAAAGAAAGATAGGGATTGAGTGAGGATGGTAATCTGTCCTGGGCCCACAGCCATCTAACCAGGTGGCAGAAACTGGTTTCTTGAGGACAGGAGGGCGAGCCAGCCAAGGGAAGCCCTCTCCTTTCCTCAGCAAGAGGTCAGAATAGAGGGCTGACATAGGAAATCAGATCTATCGTTGCTGGGAGTTTTATCAAGGGCTCGCTACCCTGCTACACTGTGGGAAATGCTGTTCCCTCATGTGCTAAACTTGCACTTCACAGCTCCCTTCCCTTCTCTCCCCACATAGCAGAAGCTGCTTTCTGTGAGGGAAGCGATAGGAAACACCTGCTAGTGGGACAATTGCCAGGATACTGAACACTCACCCTTTGCAAAGAAGCAGGAACAAGCTCATAGAGTAAAAGTGCATGGGGCTTGGCTGTTTTGCCATGCACACAAGAACGGTGTGGATGCAAGAATTTAAGCATGCTAAGGCCCTGCACAAAGCTCAAGTTCATCCACTTCCCCAAGGATAAGGTCTGTCCTGTACAGAAACCACCCAAGCCCCAAACCTACTTTAGCCCTGTTTGATCAGAAAGGAGATGATATTGTCCCACAGTGCAACCTGTCAAAAAATTATTCCCTGAGGAAAACACACTCAGTGTGATACTCACAGGGCATTCACAAGCACACACCTGTTTTGAGAAGGAAAAAGATTAACCCCTTGCTTCTCAGTCTCAGAAAGGCTTTTCTTAGGCTGACAGGAGAGAGAGGAAGCTACTCAAAATCTTGATCCAAAATCAAGAAACATTTATCACTGAAACAGCTGGATGAGGCACAAGGCCCCAGATATTGCCCCACATCTAAAAGACTACTGTTAATGCCTCAGAAGTTATACATTTATGTACTACCTATCTGATGAGAGTCTTGTCTCAAGCTACTTTCCCTGACACATTAGTATTTCCCCCATGCTTCACAAGCCTGCTTCTTCCAGCTTATCATCCCAGTGGCTCTTTTTTCATTCATGGGGTGGGAGTCTTATTAACCAACCCATTTTACTTGCTTAGACTTGACAACCCTCACTCACAAGTCAAGTTCACTGCTGCAATGTTTCAAGGTTTTGCGCAGAGACTCACAGGCTCAACAGGCAGATATTAGGTCATCCTTCATAGTTAAAATATTCAAGCAGAATTTGTACATAGAATTAAAGGTGCTTAAGGTAGCTATAAGACTTACACACAGCTCTCAGCTAGATGATGCACTTAGTTGTGAGAAAATGCGTTCAGATATGACAGAAAGGTGACGTACCTCCTCAATTGTTTAATGAATGAAAACCTAATACCTTTTATAAGAATATTAAAACAAAGTAAGGAAAATCAAATCTATTCTGAAATATAGGGTTAATCACTTCATCTGGCCTGACAGTTCCTATAGCTGGGTGTGAAAGGTAACACAGTTGTTTTAGTCGCCAGCCTCATCACAGACCATTTTCACTTCTTGGGAAGTGTAATAAGGCTATTTTTTCATGGTTTGCACTGAATCACAGAGTTGTCCTGACAGCTTGAGCCTGTTGCATTATGCTGCTACTGTAGCCACAACTTTTCCCAGTTACTCCCACCTCTGATATACCCCTAAGCACTTGTACTTAAGTTGTAGACACAGATGAATAGTTTAAATCAAGAAATGTAGTTCTACAAAGGCACAGAAAGCCTGCTATGCACTTGTTGCATGCCTTTCCAAAATATACCAGATGGATTCTTTTCCTCAGCACTTCTCTCCCATGCATCCCTATCCCCAGTTTGATGCCACAGTTCTTTCAGAGTGGGATGCCGATACAAAAATAACTTCCTGGGAACACAGAGTGAAAAGTACTACCCCAAAGCAAATCAGTTCCTCTGAGAAACTGAGCTGTGGCAGCAACTGCTAGCAGAGATATCCCTGCAAGATCCCAGTACCTTATCCTGACAACATTGCTTGTATCAGCATTTCACTCCACCTCCTATGAGGCCCAGTGGAGGACCCAGGGGAATGCAGGACAGGCAGGGGCCTCTTTGGGCACGGCTGCTTTCCCTTGCCCCGAGGAACATGCTCTTTTCACCTTCCACATCTTCCTAGTCACCTGTGCCCCTGCTGAGTAACCGACTTGGCTGCCTTGTGTCACATATCCTGCCTTTGTGAGGGAATTATCTCACAGATCAAGACCTCCAATGTTTTCCCTGTTTGTAAACTTCCCTGGGAACTGGGAAAATAGCAGAGATTAAAAGCACCACATTAATTATTCCTTCAGTCTGGCATACTTTGGATATGATTTAAAGTTCTTGGTTTCATTTTACATATATAAGCCACATCTGGGTTATTTGCTGGTATAGAGCTACCCAAAGTTATGCTGGCAAGGAACACAACACATCAATCTTAACTTGTATACAAGTCAAGCACCCAAAATGAGCTCAAAACCCCCAGTTAAATAGGACATTCCTCCTGTTTTGCTTATTTTCAAGGTTACCCTGCTACATCATACACACAGAGTTTATAAAATTCCTTTCCAGTCTTTTAGTGCGCAGAGGAGAATGGGACCTGAATCTAACTTAAATATTGAAGGACAAATGCTTTCCTAATTTATCTAGAGGGTGTGTGCCAAAAAACCTAAAGTTTGAGCTTGGTACATAGCTGCCCCAATTAAAATGGAAAGGTTCTCTCCAGTACCCTGCTCTTTAAGAGGTCTCAAGTACCACATCCTATTTATCTTCCTGCACAGTGCTGCTGTAGGAAGTTCCTCACAAATCAATCAGTTGTAAAAATATCATGCATTTCCACGCAGCTAACATAAATAAGGCAGTGCAGATTCCCTGAGTTTGTCAAGTGTTCTGAACACATTTTAGAGAGATATTCTGATGTATTTTAGCACTCTAGCACCCAGGGTGACTCTATTAAAAATTAAAAATACTCTAGCTATACCAAATCTGTTACTGTATGTAAATGCAGATAGTAGTTAATTAAGTCACCTTTGACAATTTCATTACCCTTCCAATCATTCTTAAGCGTATTCAAAACTTTGAGTGGAGCAGGCTCACTATTGAAAATGAGACTCACACACATATGAGCAAATTAATTACTTAAAATCAATATGTTGTAATTCTCAAGGGCTGTGCCATTAATTTTTCAGAAATACTTAGGTACTGAAAATCCATGACAGTATTTATGAACTTCAGAAGTTCATGAATTTTGTACCAAAATTGTGGTGCTTTCTCCCTATAATTTCTCTGTCAAAAGGTTTTGGTTATCCAGTGAGAGAACAGAACCAATGTGACCATATCATGCCAGGGGTTAATTACAAAGAGCAATTGCAGCATACAGTTTGTGAACCATGTCTCTTATAAAAGTTCTTCACTTAAACCGATTGGTGAATACTTATGCATGATAAATACATTAAGAGATCTCAGGGATGATTCACTTTTGACATGTGAATAAAGAAACAAGACTAAATTAATCTTGTTCCAGATTCACTTAATGAAATTAAACCCCACCAAAGTACTTCAGTTTGATTTATAAAGCTTTTAGAGAATGTTTTGGGAGACAGTTACCTGAGATATTACCTTTTTCCTCCTTACAGTGCCACAAAGGAGGTAGATACTGCGTGGCTTCCTGGAACAGACTGACACTACAGCTCTTAATTTTACTAAAGGCATTTTCATGGACAGGTCCAGTAAAGGAGTGTGCATTTCCCCAGATGGTCTGGTAGAGTTTGATGCCTGTTTACTTAACCTAATTCTTATGTCAGAATAGACAGCAAGAATTGGAATTTGTTTCTATTTGATTCTTCTGGATACTTTTTTCCATTATTTTAATCTATGGAAGTATTTCAAAATTATATATGTGAATCCCGTCACTGGGAAAGATGACTCAATGCCCTCAATAAATTAATAAACAATTAAATCAATGCAAAAATATTGCACACTGACAAAAACTTACATTTGGGCATCCTTAACAATGCAACAGGCTCGTGTGTCAATTGCAATAAAAGTTGACAATAGATAAAACTACAGTGTAGGCTACTGAATCTGCACAAATAGTTCTTCTCCCAAAGATAGACTAGTCTTTAATGCTATTCACAATAAACAAAGTTCTTATCTGACCTGCAATCATGGGAGTCTTACAGTAGTAAATATTATACTTGGCACACATTTGTGGGATGATGACTTGAAGTATTGTATTTATAGCTGGCATCATTCCCTATAGCTGTATATTATTCTAAGATGTTTGTGACCTATGCCTTTGAACAGCCTACTGAGGTAAAATAAAATAGAAAGAGAAAGATCAGTGGAAAATATCACTTTTCTAATGCTTTCTGAATGAGAAGATGAAGTATCAAAATGGCTGAGGTGCCGGATAAAAATTAATTTAGAGAGTTTGCGTTAGTTCACCCTGAAATAACACTCCAAGCCCTACAAAAGCACACCCAGATGAAAGATGTCTTCATATGTCTATCTTAAGGTCAATACCTCTGGAACAAATTATAAGAAATTCTGCCAAGAGCTTATCCCACTACAAACCATCTGAAATAGCCTATAAATAAAATATCTGTGAAGGAATTCACAGATACAGAGAAAAGAGTGCTATATAGGTGAAAAAAAACAGTAATGGAAAAACAGCTTTTTCTTCCAGCCAAAATTGAATCAGAAACCTGGAGCTTCCCCATATTCTGGTGACCTCTGATGAAAAACAGCTCACATAACTGCAGGCTGTTTTTAAGATGAAGAACTGTGTTCAGGGTGATAGGTCACCTCATGACCCTGTCCACAGCTCCCTGCCAGCCTCAGCCCACTGGGACCACAGGGAGAGGTGTCTTGCATGCCCTGCAGTCTGGCCAGGGGTGTGTGACAGGCCCTGGCTGGGCACCACTGCCCTGCCACCCTGGGGGAGCCCCTGGTGCTTATGCAACTGGAAATAGCTGGGTCAGAATCAACCTCTGAGTGTGCCTGGCACTATCACAGCCCTGCACATGGAAAGCTGGTCACCCAAATCCAGGCAAGACCATGCACATTAGGCACCTTGGGAAAATGCAGCAAACGTTTCATTAGTTATCCATAAGACAGTAAAGTGTTATATTTGCATCACTAATTACAAAATCTATTTATAGCTATTTTAAGACTGTACCAATGCAATTAAAATTTTAGAAATAGTGCTTTCTCTCTACTCAGCCAGTTTATGCAGGTATGGGAGGTCCCCTCTCAACACATTCCTTATTGTATCCAGTAGTTTTCCAGGCCTTTGAATTTAGGACATTTACAAGTTTTCATACCATTAAACCATTAGGTATTAGTCTGCAGCAATAAACTATAAGGCACCTTCATTTATATGCTGAAATACAGCAATCCCTTTAGCCAAGTCGTGACATTATCTTTTAAGTCTTCTTTAACACTTCATCTATTTAATAGCAATTAATTAATATCAGAAAAATTGTGAAACCATTATAGAAATACCAAATTGTCTTCTTGTACCAATGAGAGAATCGCTAGTGAAGTCAGTGGATGTGCCCTTACTACACAGCAAATGTGATTTCTAAACAATATGTTTTAATGTACTAATGAAAAACCTCTGAAATCAATTTGAGAGTGAGGGTGTCAGTACTATTCTAGTTGGGAAAAAAAACCAACACAAATCTCACCCTATGTGACTAAACCCAAATAATTCACATTTTTAGAGACTCGTGTTCACTTTTATCTGTGTTTTTACTTACTGCTTTATATGTTCTCTTCTGTCCAGCATGTTTTCTGATTTGTTCTCCATTGGGCCCAGTTTCAACATGCATGGAATAGATAATGTCAAAGAAATCTTCTACAACGGCCACCCGCCGTAAAGACAGCTTCTCATCTACACCTACTCCATCCTGAAAAGAAATAAGAAAGAGAGAGAACAGAAAAAGTAAGGGAGACAAGATGAATAGGTAAATCATTACAATCATGAGACACACAGTCCTTTTTGAGAGGGAGTTAAAGACACATTAAAACCTGAAGATCACCCACCCTGCAAATAACAGACACAGTATTGTAGAAGACCAGAAGGATCACACAGACCCTTGCAAGCACCCCAATGTGCCAAAACAGGGCATTCGGCCTCTTGATAGGAAGTGATCTTCCACTCCAGTATTTAAAAAAAAAAACCAGAAAGTATTTGTGCTTCCTTCTCCAAAAGCACCGTTACAACTCAAAGGCAGAAGCAGTACCAAATACATGGCACAAAAATGCATTATGTGGTTGTTAGTAAGGATCCAACAGCCCTTTTATTCTCGCAGTCCCTTCCCAGTAAACCTGTGCATAACATTTCATAAAGGTATTTAATCAAAGAGCTGACTGTAATTATGGATATGAAAGAAGTTGTTATAAACAATTTGCCCCTGCAAAAATTGTTTGAAGACATACTATATGAAGACATACCACAATATAAGGAAAAGAAAGGAATATCTTAAATATTTTCTACTTTTGCGCAGATGTCCAGTTGGAAGAAATGGAAAAGTGAGAACACCTAGCATCTGATTTTCAAAAGTGATAATGTCATGGTAGCTAAAGACTTCGGAAAAAGTCACCTATGTCTCTGAAACTAACCAGTGCAGTTCAGTTCCTGCCTTTTTAACAGAACCATCCACATGAGGTTTTGTTTGTTTTACAGCTGCCTATGGACTCAGTTCTAATGAAGGAGCAGGAACTGAGGAACTGGGACTCTTGTTTTTCCAGAATAGACATGTATCAAGCAAGCTGCAGTTTGTAATACAACACTGGAGGAATAAAATAGATGAAGAATAAAATAAGAGTGGCCAATTCACTTGTACTCCAACACTGTATTCAAATTTAAATCTTTGGAGGCAGTAGTATAACCTAACATTCATTGTGTATTTTAAGCAATAACAGTGTTCCAAACTGAATATATTTTATAATACCATTACTGCTTGTTTAATTCATGCCACAACAAAACTGATTTATATGGGCACTTCTATGACAAAACACATACAATTACGGTTACAGAGACCAAATAAAGACAAAGATGAGAAATTAAAAGGTAATAATTATGTCTGACTCCCACCTGCTGTCCCCCTAATCATAACTTCTTGTTAACCCACTCCACTAAGTTTGCCATATGTGGACAAACATGATTCATTTTTCTCACTCCCCCTATTTTTATTCCAGCCCTCTTCAATTTTCATATATTTCAAAGAAAGAACTCAAATAATCCCAACAGCTACAAAGAACCCCCCAGGGTGACATAGAGGAGCTCTGACACGTTCCTAGTAGCAATGGAGAAAATGTCAATGCCTTTGGAGCGCAACCTACTAAATGTGCATTATTCCAAGTGATAGTGGGTTAGGAGGTGTTGATATACTACCTGCCAGACAGGTTACACTGTGTCCTGCTCTAGTATGCCCAACCTTCTTTAGAGACATCCCTGCCCAAAGCCATGCGGTCTCTTCCATTGTGTTCTTTATCCCCAGGACACAGCTGGGCCTGGGCAGAACCCTGGCCCATGTGGAATGAGAGGACTGCCACAGTTCTGATGGAAATTACTGTGTTGAGGATCCAGGGTGGAAGAACATGAGGAATTTGCCAGGCATCTCCACCACAGGTTCAAGCCTCAGATCCACTGGGAACAGTTGCTCTGAGAAAGCTGTGAAGCTCCAGCCCATGATCAGTCACTGACCACCAGCTCAAAAACCTTATGGTGTTGCGACAGGTTTTAGTTTAAGCATCATTAAGAATTTGCTTGGTACTATCCAACACCATTGCCTACTATTTAAAAAAAATTGCTTTAAAGATAGGGCCAACATCAAATTCAGATCTTTGCAGCTTTAATCTTTATGGGAATTCACATGTGAGCACTGTAGGGAGGCCCATCTTCAATCATTATTTTCTCACCACCCAAGCAGCACACTGGATCCCTGATGATTTCAAACACTCTTATTATGACGACAGTGTTATCTCACACTGCTCTCCAAATACTCAGAAGTTTATAGTGTTGATTAACTGACAAAGATTTAATCTGTTTATTACTAATGAGTTTTGTTTTATGAAATTTCCTACGAGAGAGCTCTCTTTTTTAATTAAAAAGAAATGCATTACAACAATATTAATTTAAAACCTGAGATGCCACCTCAGTAGAGATGACACGTGCAAACATTATGAATACATTTAAAGAGAAACTCGAAAATGAAACTCATTTTGCTGCTTTTGGTGGCCATAGTGCTCAGTGCTCTCTCTAATGGTCCTTCTACCTCCCTCCCCAGACAAGGACACCCAAAGGTTGGCAGATATGATCTGGATGTGCTCTTGAAGGGGTATTTCTCCATGTAGCCAACTAAATCAATAAGCATTGATAGTACTTCTAAAAATACACAGAAGAAAAGTCTGCACAAATTGTCATGACTCCTAATTGTAGTGCTAGAAAATGAATACAAACTTACCAAAACTTTTCATTTAAAAAGGGTAGGAAATAAATGGTTTAAACGAAGTAGAAACTGCTTCAGGGGAAGACAAAGCTAAAATTCAATATCCACATCTAACTTTATCTACATGTAACTTTATCTAGTGGAGCCTGGACATGACTAAGTTGGCTTCATCCTGCTTGGTGCTGTCTCAAGACAATAAGGTAGACCTTGATTCAGAACATCTGCAGTGTTGCAGAAGGTGCCAAGGTGCTGCAAGTGAACTGCTTAGTTCATCCAGCAACACGCAAGGTGGGCAGAGCTGTAAACCTCAGCTGCAGAAGCAATACACCAGATAAGTAATTTGAATAAGGTAGCTACTTACTGACACTTTTGATATTCCATACTGACATCCCAATAGGTAAAAAGCTGGGCAAACAATAAAACCTCAAATCTCCATTTAAACCATGAAGTCTCTGAAGTGGACGCAGTTGTATCAGGTTTTCCTGCCATATGCCATTGCACTACACTTTTATCATGAAATTGCTATTTTATAAAGGCATTAACAAAGGAGATCTGCTTGATAAGCTGACAGGGTAAAAATTTTCATAGTGCATAAGGGGACAGTTTATTAGCCTCAACTAAGGCTAAAAAAACCCCAAAACTGAATGAGAGAATGCATCATAATGCAATTCCCACGTCTGAAAGGCTATGAAATGTCCACAAGGGACGGGACAAGTAATAGGCTTAAACCACAGCACAGGAGATTTGCATTAGACATTTGTAAAAACTTACTATTGATGTGGATAGTCAAGTACAGTAACAGTTTGCCTGGCAAGTCTGTGGGATGTATGTCATAGGAGGATTTTGAGACCAGGTTAGGCAAATATCTGTCAGAGATACTATGAGTAAATCCTGGCTTGGGTAGACTGGATATTAACTGAGTTTCTTCTTGATAACTCTAGGAAGCTTAAATACCACTTTCAAAGTGAGTTGGCCAGTAACAACTCTGGAATAGCAAGGAGGATATTTATAAATCACTGAGCTATTTTTAGGACTTTTATTCAGCATGGAAAGAGTCCAAGCCTCACTTTCTAAAATTACTCAGGAATGGAAGCCTCACTGAATGCTTTACTTCAAGCATTGGACTTAGACCCTCAAGTCTTTCAGGCCATTTCATCCCTCTCCTTTCAGCCATCACTGAGGTGTGCCATGCCCTGTCCTAAAACAGTTGTCTCAGATGCCTCTCTGGCCAGCAATGCGACAGACACTGAAAAACTACATTCATCCTTACAGCTGCTGCCATGGTTCCAATCTCTATCAGGGAGATGTTACCTCATTTTACTCTTTTCATTAGAGTTTTTCCCTGTTTACTCTTGTTTTCATGTGTATCCACAGATCTTCCTACGTTCTTAGGATACAAATAAAGAAATGTTTCTTTTCATTTTCAGTGCTATAAAATCCATTTGTACTCTGAAACTAAAGTTGTTTCCGTGTTTGTTTTTTAGATATCTAGACAAATTTCTGAACAGAAGTTAATTTTACATAAGAGTTGTGCACCTCCCAGAAAGTGCTAAGATCCCTTCGAACCAGGATGGTTGGGGAGACAGGCAGTCTCTTTTATTGAGCTAGAATCTACTGGGCTTGTCGGAGTAAAGAAAGGAAGGAAGTTTGCCAGTAAAGCAAATTGATAAAAATCTTAAGGCAGCAAAAATATCTATTAAATGAAAGGTTGTCATTTTTATAGCTACTTTGCAGAGGAGAAAAAAATTTAATACAAGCCTTTAAAATTAATGCTACTGAAACAAAAGTGCTTGTAATTTCTTGCTTGAGAATAGCTGCCCTATCTCCTGTTGAAATTTCTAGGAGGAAATAGGTCTCATAAAACACCCTCTTGCTTTGTGAATGAATATAACTATCAGCATCTTGACAGTGTTTGAAAAATATTCTTATAAAGACATGATAGATGGAAATAGAAAATAAAAGGAAAGTCTTGGTTGGTAGTTTTATAGAAAATGTTCAGGACTATAAAAACCTTTGTTGTAAAAGCATCAAAGCCAGAAGCACCTACAAAACATTAGGAGTAGATGCAAATAACAATGCACCTAAATATTTCATTACATAATATAAATCACATATATATCTAAGACTGCTTTGAATGCAGAAATATGATGTGTAACATTTTTCTCATATAATCGTTTCAGACAGCAGCAGAGATAAAGCTCGATTATGTCCCCACACCTCTGCTGACTCATACCACATTTTGAATTTGCCCTGAATGAGAAGCAAAGTCTTTTGCTGATTGAAACACCATACCCTGAATGAACAAAAAGTTTTGCTCATTGCCCTACGTGTCATTAGTTCATGCATAAGAAGCTCCTGAAATTATTGTATGTAGATGTTTTACTCCTTCTGGGTTCAAGATAGGAAAATATTGTATGGAAAATGTTAGGAGGAAGAAATGGTACTTGAACCCTATATATCTGCCTGCAGAAATAATTCAAAACAAATTAACAAACTGAAAATCCCATTGTACGTTATTTCCTTTATCAGCTTGTTCAGTTAACTATAAAAAAATTGATATTTAAAAATAGGGATGACCAGTTTAGAATGCCTCTTACTCCCATAGAAATGAACAAATTATTTTAATCAGCCCATGTATTTGAACTCCCAGGTTATAAGTATATCCATTTGAATATCTGACTCATTCCTGTCAGCACAACAAAAATCCACAAAAGAGCAAGTTATTAGTATTTGGTAGCTATTATTAAGTAATCTAAAATAAATAAACTGATCATTTCTATCCAGTTCCAAATGGAAAATGTCCATAATAGCAAAAGGAATATTTATTATTTGAAATTTACATTTCCTGTTCCTCATTATATCATTTTTGAACAGCAAATCTCATTTTTTACCAGCAGATGGAGACAGGAAAAATCACAGTTATATTAAAACAGATACAGACCAGAACCATCTCCAGCTGACAAGCTCTCTCTTTAGAAAAAATATAACACTACAAGAACTAAACAAATAAGCTAGGACATGGCAGCAATGAGTCAAACTAATTGCAGACATAAATCATGAAAACAAAGAAAATAAAGTGAAGTAAAATAGCAAATTAATTTACCCTTTAAGAGGAGAGAATAAAACTAAACAACAAACACAAAATTTTGGTGTATTATGAAAGCTGCAGGTGACAAAAAGCCCTCTTGCTGGACTGGCTTGATAGGTGAGTTCAAAACAACCAACACACAAAATAAATACTGAGAAGAAGTCCCTTTCTCCTTTAGCTCTTGAACTGTTCCAGATAATGGGAAAGCACCAAAGCCAAATCTCTCTCAATAAACAGTGTGGGGTGAATGTCGGGTGCCAAATAAGTCTAAAATATCCTACCCAAAAGGGCTATCCTACTGAGTAGTTTCAGGTGAGGCCATCATCTGGTTGGATCACTACCACCATTAAATTAAGCTCTACCGAGTAGAGGGAATGGATTGTGAAACTCAACTTCCAAACAGTAAAAGGAAGGTCTGTCACCTGTCTTTTCTTGAAGCATGGTGAAATAGGCCAAGAGATTATTTCATGAGACTCAAAATATTTTCAAAGGTATTTTCAGATGTTCCTTTGACATGAATAGGATAATAACCTGGCCAGTGGTCTCTGAGATAAACAGTTAATGTTCTTTCCACATTAAAGGGCAAAAACTTTTATTTCTCATCTTTCTTCAGAAGTATATGTAGATGGCAATTGGCAGAAACTGACGCACAGGAAGTTCCACCTGAATATGAAGAACTACTGTGCAGTGACTGTTCACTGGGGCAGATTGCCCAGAGAGGGTGTGGTGTCTCCCTCACCGGAGATACTCAAGAGCTGTCTGGATGCAACCCTGTGCTATGTGCTACAGGATGACCCTGCTTGAGCAGGGAAGTTGGACCAGATGGCCACTGTGGCCCCTCCCAATCTGACCTATTCTGTGACTCTATGAAATGTAATCTATCATCAGTGAGAGTGCAGAGGATATTTGAACTAAAACATGGAGTGCATGTACTGACTCTTGCGTCTCATACCAAAAACAAGCATGGACATGGAAAACAAGAGGTAATTTCAAATAGATGGCTGCACTCAGAGCCTCGAAGGAATGGCAGGAAGCCCTTTGAACAACATAGGACAGGCAGAGCCCTGGTTGCAGTTCACTCTTCACAGATTCATAACTGAGGTCTGAATACCCTTTTCCCTCAGCACATGATTATTCTTTTCCTTTGATGTTTAAACATTTACACAACCCTTCTGAGGAAAAGCAGGTCAGAAGCTGGGTCACATTTCACTGTGAAGTCCATAGCTGCAGGCTAACCAAACAGCACGAGCGGGATCTCCATTGACAAGCGGGCAGCACATCTGCAGAGCAGAGCACACCGTACCAAGGAGCTCATGCCACACCATAAGCATTTCAGGATATCTCTAACCTGGACCTCTGCAATGGACACAATTCTGGTCACAAGCCAGTAGGTGCATGTCTATCAAATGCCAGCTTTCTTTCACTGAAAGGAATCTCTTTATATACTGAAAAAATATTACACTGTGAAATAAATCCCGGCAGGCATGGTCAGGAGCTTTGTTCCAAAGACATACTTGTTTTCCAAACTAAAATGCCTATGTAAATGCAAACGTAGCTTTCTTAATAGGGCAACAAGATAGGATTTTTCGCACACATATGTTGTGATGAGCATTACCCAAACTGATGAGAAAGATATGCAACTATCTAGCTCAAGAACTCACATGGCCCTAGTGTGACTCAGGAGATCAGCAAGAAGCTGAACAAACACTTACTCTGAAACAGAGACCTTATTTGCTACATTATTCCTTCTACATGCGTCCCTCTCCAGCAAATTCCTGCCTACTTAGCCTGTTAAAAAACAGATGATGCTTCCATCATTATGGAAATCTGCATATACATGCAGTCTGATATCAGTTGGCCTTTTTTCTTTTATTTTTTGATAGAGAAAGCAAATTAATGCTCTATTCTGTCTACAAAAGTTTGTTGAGCTCGTGTATTTAGTACATGAAAAAGTAACCCAGGCACTACAAGCTTCTGTATTCCTATTCAAACCACCACAGCTTCATATTGAGTAAAATGTATGTGACAATTCCAATCGAACCAAAGCTAGAAGTGGACACAGAGAGTGAGGAAGAGCACATAGAACACCTGCAGGGAATGGCAGTTTCCATTTCAAAGCTGAAAAATTATGGTCAATTTATAATAATAATAACTATAATAAAACAAAACCTGCAAAACATAAACGAAAACAATTTTAAAATTAAATTTCTTATTAACTTGAATTTAACTATAATTTACTTGCAAACTCCTAACATTGAAAAATTGTCTCAAAAATAATTTCTGATCTTAGGAAGTTTCAAAAGAGGTTTTTCTGAAACTTATATTTTAAAGAAGAAGCAATAACTGTTTCTTTTTTGATAACCAGTTTGTATTATTTCTTGTTCCCTAAAGGATTTTGTCTCTTTTTCAATGGGCTAGTATTCCATTAGAAAGAATTAAGTTTTGACTTTGAAGTTGACTTTTTTTTTTAATATTCAGGACAGGTCTGGAAATATCCAGCACACCCCACTTGCCTTCTTCAAACTCACTGTTTGGTAAGCAGCCGAAAGCTAATAAACTTAACTTGGACATCAAGGCTAACTGAACAGAGAGCCAAATCTAACTGAAGCTTTTTTGTTTAAGTTCATATTCATAACCAAAGTTTTAATGTGTATTCCTTCTTCATGACTCACTAAAGGATTCATCTAGGTATAAGCACCTTCTACCAGAAGGAATTCTAAGAAATTGCAGACTTTAAGCTTAAAAAGCTGCCAACATTTCAGTTCTACCACGAAACAAAATGAAAGTGTGTGAAAATCCTTCCCATTAAAATAACATTTTATTATTTTACTGAAAGTAAAACTGAACATAGAGGTAAGTTTTAAGATAACTATAAGATTTTTATGAAGACACTAAAAAAGTTTAAAGGAGATATTCTGATGCAGGAGGTAATGTGTACAGATTTCTTCAGCTGTTGAAAACACTGTAAACACATCATCAGATCAAGTAAAAAGATTGAAGGAAAACAACTCACTGAGGCACAAGTGTCCACTAAGTGTATAAATACTGAAATGACATTGTCTTTTTCATGTCTTTCTACTCTTCATACATTTTATCTGATAATTATATCTGCCAAGCTGTAAACAGTTGCTCCAGGACTTTTCCAGAGAAGACTGCAATGCCAAACTAAATGCTTGGCAGGGGAACTGCCTTTTCAATCTCACAGCTAATCTGGAAGGGTCAGATACTCCTGGTGAGTGTTTTAAAGAGAAGGGACTTCAGCTCCCCACTCCAACAGCTCAGCACACTGTACAGTGATTTCCAAGAAACTTTGTTTCCGAAAGTTAGTAGCAATTATAATACATACAAAACTTTGTTTTACTTTAGTCTCGATATAGACAGTTCTTTGTATCTGCTGAGCATAAAAAGATTTGCTATTCCCAAATTAGGGCACAAGGATAAACCAACTAATTCTCCTCAAATTTTTTTGACTGTAGGGGATTTTAAAATGAATGGGTGTGAATCCTAGTGTGGGACTGCTTAGTATGTTCAGGGTTTTTTCCTAAATTATAAGATCAGGTATTGTCATCAGCTCAGCAAAAATAAACTGGTAAGCTTCTAATTAAATGTTAACTCTTAACATTCCTGTCATGCTCCAAAAATGAACAATTGCTCAATTATAATTTAAAGTGTGCTATACTTTACAGGTATTCAAGCACTAGGGGATTGCAATGTAGATCTATAATGCCACCTTTTTTCAGACTGATGAAATGCAACTGCTGTACAGCAAAAGTAACCTAATGCTAAAGTGAAGCTTACATAATAAGAACTCGTTACCCCAAAGTTACCCTATGAAATTATGAATATTAAATATATATATTTTAAATTATATTCCAAATACTCATAAGCCTCTGATGTAAAGGGTGCTGGCAGAAGGAGCTTTTTTAATACAAAATATAAAAAGTAAGTGCCAAGTGTTACATATTGCAATGAAGTGCCAAAAGCATACCACACCACAGATCAACCCTGCACAGTGACAAAATGTCTAAATGAAAAAATTTCTTCAAAATCCTCCTTAATTGGTAAAATATTTCAAAAAGTCAGGGAAATAGGATGAATCAGAGGACTGCTGATGGGATATAGTGGTTTTATGTCTAGGTCTCTGGCTGCAACTCCAGCAAGGGCTTTTGTCCCTAAAGTTGCTTCCTCCTTTCACCTGCTGCCTGTGGCAAGGAACAGCCTTGGGGTGGCAGGGAGATGAAATGTGTGACCTAATCTCTCCCATCGATGTTTCTGCAACAGCTGTTCACTTGCTTATACAAAATGAGTTCATGGTCTCAGCACAGCTCCCAGAGGACAGCTGTCTCCATCACCAAAACCACTGCTACAACAGCCCATTAGGTGCCATTAATTGGTAACCTCATTAACATCATCAGTAAAGACACTGGGGATCAGATTTTAAGCTGCGCTGGTGCTGTGCAAGCAGCTTAAGGTACGGAAAACATCAGTGGCTTTGCAAGACCCATACGAAGCTTTGGTGCTGATACAACCTCTGCACTGGCTCAGCAGCCTCACTTGCAAGGCCAAGTGCAGAATAGTGACAGCTGTCCCCAGCTCCAGTGCCAAAGGGGACAGGAGTCTCCAGGGCACCCATGTTCTGTGCATAGCCTGGTTCTCTGACCACATTACCAACATACTTCCCACACTGGAAAAAAGTTGCTTGTTGCAGGGAGCAAAGAGAGAAGTACTTCCCAGACTAAACATTCCTGGAGTACAAATTAACAGCCTCTAATGTAGATCCCTCTAGATTTCTACAAGGACAAATGAGCAGGGATTATGAAGGGCCCTCTGTAATTGCACAGGTAATGTTACCTGGCCAGGGACAGAGGCCACTGGTGACTCAGGGTCATATCACTACAAGCAGAATTCAGGGTCACTGACTTCCCCTGCATGGGGTCTCAGCAGCAGCAGAATGCCAGCACTAACGACATACAAGCATAAGTAAAGTAGGAACTGTAGGGTTAGGGTCTGTTCTCAGATGTAGCAGCACAATACCCAGAAAAATCAGGCAAAACACTGGATACACAATCTCTCTACTGGCTTTGAAACAAAAGTAGTAAATATCAGGTCAGATACTGGCAATAAGTTTTTGGTGTAGCCAGCAATGCCATGAGCCAAATATCTAACCATGTTCTTCAGGAAAATTCTTCATGAAGGGGTGTAAAAGTTTTCCTTCCAAAAAGACAGGAAAAAACTAGAAGGTTTTCATCCCCCTTCAGGCCTGAGGAAGGCTTGTACACTTAAAACTATCTTCAAACTAAATTAATTGGTAAATAATGAATATTCCTTTTTTTTTTTTAGTTTTGTTAATATTTGTATGTGTGTGTGCACAGATCAGGTTTTATGAAATTACCTCAGCAGGCTTATATGGGGTGTTTCAATAACTTATTTGTTGAGTTTTTCTTTAACCAAATTACATTTCCCCAATTCTATCACTTTTTTTCACTCCTACAACACTTTTCTCTCCTGGGTAACCTAGGCAAGAACAAGTGCCAGATGCACATATCTTGTGTTTCTGTGAGGAAGCACTGTTGCAGATAGTCAGATTATTTACACAACTTTTTTTCCATTTTCTTCTTCCTCCCTTCTTCAACCATAAACAAAGTCTACAGCATGAAGAGGCCAATCCTTGCCAGCACAACCAAGTTTTAAAAAACACTTCTCCACCATATGTTCAGTCCTGACCAGCGTGATAGTTTGGAAGCTGACATCTGCAGATGGGGAGTTCATACCACCATTCAGCACAAATATGCTGCTACTGTACACTGAAGTCAATATTAGCCAGACTTTGCTTAGGAGGAATTTTCAATACTGATCTACAGTTTCACCTTGCCAACTAATTTTTGTTACACTGATGTAAAAGAAATAGATATAAAAAGAATCTCAGAGAAAAATGGTGGCACTGATAGAAAAAGGGAATTCTTGTGAATCTTTTTGGTAATCTCCTTTAGAAAGAAAACTCTTCTGTACCAGATATTACATTGAAGCTGCTGGTGTTATAGAAAACACTTGCTAATGTTACATATGATGGACCTTCAAGAAAGCACACTAAACACTATTTGGCCTGTAGGGTTAAGCACTACATGGATACAATGACCTCAAACGGTCCCCTGAACTTCTTTCAAGACCCAGTTAACTCAGCTTTTTCCCTGAACAAGATATATCAGACTTGCAATAAGCACTGTATGAACCAAAGTCTTTCTTGCCCTTTTTGATGCCCTTCCTAAAGCAGCAAGAATACTCTACTTCAATGTTTGTGGTAGTGACATTGGTTCTTCTACAGAAGCACTAAGATAAAATGCATTTTCCCTGCTACTTGTACTTTTTTTCTCCCTTGCTCTTCTCTCATTCCATCTGCAGCTCCTCATGCAGTCCAAACACTTTTTCCAGGGCTTAAACAGATTTACGCCTAGCAATTTCTACAGGGACTGTGTGCCTGTTCTCTCAGGCATGCTCAGGCAACAACACTCATCAGAGGGCTGGAAATCAAAATCTGTGTCAGTTGTGTCACTGGCAGTGAAATTCCATGAGTTCATGTTTGTTGCGTCCCTCATTCAGGCCTTTAGTGTATAGCAAGGCCCTTCTTCAAAGGGCTGCATCTAAAGCCTCTGTGTGAATTTTCTTTAAAATGTTTTGCGGTCTTATCTTATATGCACATCTACATTGATTATTAAATGGGAGAGTAAATGGAATAATTTTCCTTTATTATGTTGCTCTGAATCTGAAATGGACAATGTCTGGACTGTAAATTCATAGTAGAAAGAGGTTAGATGTTCAGTTACATGAATTTTACTCAGAACTTTTCCTGCATCAAATTTGGGTCATGCCTGAGCAGCAAGCAGTCCAAACAATGGTAACAACAACACCGACTGAAAATGCTGTTATATTGAGTAAATTCAGCTTCCTAATTTTTATAGATATTAGCTACCTAATTTCTTTTTAGTGTAAGCAAGAGGTGCATCCCACTTCTGATCACTAATGATGCTGCCCACCACCCCAATTCTTTTTCTAACAGAATTAAGGGAGCAACCAAATAATGAAGGGGACCATTATTACCTCAACAGTACTGCAAGAACTGGTGTTTTGAATAAGTAGGTATGAATAAGTAGGTAACCAGATTTGCCCAACATCTGATGCATGATGAAAGACAGGGAATCAGACTATTTTCAAGTTGAAGATGCCTTATTAATTAGATGTTTGCAAGTTTCTACCTTAATCCAGGCATGCCCATGAATTTACTACCATACACTAATCTTTGCATGCAAATATATGTAAGATATGATACGATATATAATATTAGTATACATATAGTACAATTGATGAAAGAAAAGATGCAGATGAAACATTCTACTCTGTCTAACAAAATTCATGGGTTTTTTTGTCATAACTACAATATACAAAATTTTGTAATTAATAGCATAATTTTGTGCTCAAAATATGAACCAAACACTATATTAACAATTCTCTGTGAGCATGCATCCTTACTTAAACTTTCCCTCTTTATATAAAAAGAATAAAGTGTAAGTTCCTCAGTTTTTTATAACAGGAAGAAGAGTTGTAACATAGGACTAGAGTCAATTATGTTTTAAACACAGTATAACGATTGTATTATTCATGAAGTTCAGAAGAATCTGGTCATCATTCTCTCAATATCTTAGTTTAAACTACTGTGTTCAAACTGTACCAAAACTGTAATTCACCAGTATCAAGGGACCTCTGCATTTTCTCACTCCTCTGTATGTACTGGCTGTATTAAGTTAATGGGACACAGCACTTGGATGCCTTCAGTACTGACAATAAAATCCTCTTCCTCTCATGACATTCACATGATATGTACAACTTGTCTGATGGATGTGCAATCCAACCCAGAGCTGGTTTTAATTGACAGTTTAGCTTGAATTTGTCATACGGGATGTCTTGAGATGGAAAGTACTATAGAAAATCAGGGACAGATGAAAGAAAAATCTAACAGTAACTTAGTCCATCTCTGACAGAAAAGGGACTGTCTCCTGTTGCTCACAATGTAATTTCTTGTCTTGCCATAAATTACTCATCTGAGGTACATTTCGTCACTGCTTGGAGACATTATTTTACAGACTAGGAGAGGTAAACAGAAACTTTGGCTGAGCTATGCCAAAAGCCTCCACCAAAGCTTGGCAGACTGCTGCGCTGCTGCTCTTAGCGAAGTTCACTTGGAGCACAGGAACGACACTAAACCCTCTGTAGGACTCACTGGAGAATAAAGTTCCTCTGTCATACTAGATCATATCTGTTAAGAAGGAGCAAGCGAGGTCCTCTCGGTGGCAGTGAGAAATAGGTGATCACCTCCCTAAGGCTTTGTCATGTCACTGCCTTGTTTCCAGCTTATCTCCCAATTCCAGGAGCCCAATTTCATCTCCTACCAAAAATAGCTCCCATTGCAAGGGGTTCAGCACATTAGTTCTTCATAAATAATAGCATAATTTAAAATCCCATTGAAGAATACAGAATATTCTGGATTGGAAGGCACCCACAAGGATCATCAAGTTCAACTCTTAAGTGAATGGACTCTATAGGGATCACAACACTGACGATACTAACAGCATGCTCCAACCAATACAGCTAATCTCAGGATAACATAGATTGTAATAAACTATGGCTCAATCTTCCAAAATGATGCTTTGCCTGCAAAGGACTAGGGGCACACCATCACCACTTTTCTTTCCTCAGCAAATGCAGAGATCACAGTTTCACAAACACATCAGAAATGGCTACAGTTATAAAGCTTCAAATTTATCTCACAAGGAAAGTCAACATCTGTTTTCATCTTGCTGACAACATGAACAGTGATGTTTTTATTCTGCTGAACAAAACATTACCAAGGACTGAATTTTCGAATGCATATTTTGTTCCTTTATGCATCAATTCAACATTAAACTGCGTCTTCTGATATACTGATATATCTACAAGAAGCTGCACTTTGGTTATCTCAAACTTTGACCTGAACTTTATGCCAGGTTTGAGTCTTCCTGGACTACATCTCCCAAGACACACTGCAGGAGATCGCACCTTTTGTGAAGCATTTAGTAAAACCAAGGACGCTAGTGTAGTAGAAATTCATGTGTCACGTCTCTCTTTGTAAATGTATTGTACCCACTCATTTGCTTGCACTTTATAAAATCCACTTACACCAAAAGGACTGAAAAGGCTTTGATGCACTTGCACCAACCAGAGTCAGCTATGAGAACTGAGTATGTACTTCATCTACATCATTTAAGCCTTGACTACTCAAAGGAAAATATGTTATTACTTTATTGACTAATCATATCTGCTACACAAACCAAATACAAGGCCAGTTGTAGGCAAATTCTAAATTCAAAATTGTAGTGTACAACTGACATGGATCACCAAGAAGATTTTTTTAAAAGACCATACAGGCAAGGCCTGTTATGTTCTGTGCAAATAGCCTATTATAGTACTGTATTTTGTGTGCTACAGCCTTTAAAAGGAAATGACACAGTAATTTCCCATTAAATCAAATAATTTCTAGCATAACTTTTCATTGGGGGTATTCTACATGTATCCTGAAATTTGCTTTCTGGGGAGACAGCAGGCACAGCTGCACGTCTGGTAAATATATGTGCTTGGTTTTCATGTAGGGATATACGTGAAATTAAATTCAATTTGATTCAACAGTATTTTACTGGCATGGCAAGCTGCTAAATGTAGACTAGGAAAAATGAACAGACCCTTGAGGTGACTGTCGCCAGCTGATATGATGAGTTTAGGATGGGGTTTCATTCTGTATCTGGGGTTTTATCCCATCTATCTATTCCCTACTACTGCCCTTCTCCGTCTTGTTCAGTCATTTTTAACACTAACCTGCCATCTGACAGTACTTCACAACACAATGCCATCATTACACTCTCCCCCGGGGTCGGGAATATTTTTTTTGCTCCATTTTTTTTCTTACAAATACTTTTTAGGATTTCTGATGACACCCCAAAAATATTTTTGTATTTCTCTAATACTTTGGATGTTGATGCATTGGAAGCATTGCTCCATTTCAATTTTTCCTAGATTTTCTGCTCAGATGCTCCTTTTTATTCTCCACCCACTTTTTCTTTTTTCTCCTTGTTTCTGCTCATACCTTATAGACATTCCTTCTCCATTAAGTATGTTTCAGTCTATATATTCAATGAAATAATAAAAAAAAATAATCTATTAAGACAACAGTGTCCAGTTGAGCATCTTATTTGCCTTCATCCTTCCCAGACGTCAGTTATACAGAGCATCCTGAGTTACAGATACAGAATCATAGAACCACGGAACCACAGAATGGTTTGTATTGGAAGGAACCTTAAAGAACTCTAGTTCCAATCCCCCTTCCATGGATGGGCATACCTTCTACCAGACCAAATTGCTCAAAGCTTCATACAACCTGAACACTTCTGAGAATGGGACACTCACACTGCCCTGGGCAACCTGTTCCAGTGCCTCACCACTCTCATTGTAAAAAAACTCTTCCTTCTGTACGTAAATATAATCTAAATATACCCTTTTTCAGTTTAAAAAGATTGCTCCTTGTTCTGTCACAACAGACCTGGTGAAAACTCTCTGTCCATCTTTTCTGTAAGCGCCCTTCAAGTACTGAAAGGCTACAATAAGCTCTCCCAGGAGCTTTCTCTTCTCCAGACTGAACAGTGTCAACTCTGTCTTCATAGAAGAGGTGCTCCAGCCCCCCAGTCATCTTTGTGTCCTCCTCTGAACCCAATCCAACAGATCCATGTCTTTTCTGCACTGTGGACTGCAGTCCTGGACACAGCCCTCCAGCTGGGGTCTCATGAGAGCAGAGCAGAGGGATGGAGTCACCTCCCTCAACCTGCTGATCAAACTGGGGTTGAAGATCGTGACTGACTCGACTGATTCTATGTATAACTCAACCCATATCAATTCTCTGAATTAATCCTTGTGAGTTATTGATCCTCTAGTCACTGTAGCAATTTATTTCGCATTTTTGGTCCCACAGAAGTCAACCTATTACTATTAAGAGGCAAAAAAATAATGTTGTTGTTGCTTTCACATTTGGTCCTCCTGTGCTGCTGTGTTGCAGCAGAAGCAATGTCTCCCATTGAGATGGGACCTGGGAAATAGGGTTTTCAGCAAGTTTACTAGAATGCTCTCCTTCTCCAGATCTTGCTTTATGGTGCAGCATACTCACACAGTATTTTTCAGGTTAAGCTTTTACAATCTGATTTGTAAACTTCAGAAACTGGAGCTCCTAGACTCCCCTATTATGAGGCTGAGCTTTATATAATTTAAGATGTATTCGGTGTTCCTATCTCTATAATTAAATTTGTCTGGTTTTGTTATTTTGAGCACCTTCTGAATTTTTTTTCAAAGAGCTTACCCAGGCATTATGTTGAAAGGATTGCGCTCAAATTATATCCTTCATTCTCTCACTTTGTTTTAAGGATAATTACTTAACTGATATTTGAATTAATGAAATAGGGTATGGAAAATCACTAAATTGCCCTGAAAAATCTTACAATCTAGGAAAAAAATACCTGCTTTTTTTTTATTATTTCCTAAGTCTACTGGGTCCACTTGGGACATTTGCAGAGTTTAAAGTGGAAGTTCTCAAACATGAGCCTGCAAGACCATTCGTTAATGATCTCTATTCTCAACAGTCTCTAGAATCACACTAACTACTTGCACTTTATATACTCATCAATCAAAAGGCTGATAATGAAATATCCATGGTCCTTGAGAGATTTTGATAACTGATAGGGAGTTGTTGCTAAGATGATCTTTTCTATACAGCTGTGGGGATTGCTAAAGGATTTTTGTATGAGGGGTTTTTTAACACAAAAGAAGAATCTTCATGAGCATTTGACTGGAGATGGGATTTTCAAAGAAAAAATTACAAACACCGTGAGACTCACACTGAAATTGTAACAGTTGATAATTCTCCATTTTTGAGCTACTATAATATCTATAAAGCAAAAAAAGCTTCCTGATCTTTTTCGATATTGACGTCTTTAGGATACAGACACAGTTTTGTGGTTAGTTTTTCATTAAGTTTTTTTTTTTTTTTTATTTTCATGTGTGATATTTCTATTAGTCAGATATTCTACTAACTTTTCAGGTCCCAGAGGCATTCTATAAAAGACAAAAGGAGTCCTCCAGCTATATTCTATGTCACACAGCATTTAGTGAAGCTGATAAAAAAAAACAGTTTACTATTGTTATGGCTAAAAGAGAAACCTCTTCTAGTACTTGGGGCTAAAGACATTCCTCCTAACAGCCCACTCTCCCCAGTTTCTGAGCTGCCCCATCAGCTACTTGGCAGAAGGGACCCACAAGTCTTCCTCAGAGGGACAGACCTGTCTTCAAAATATATCCTACTAATATTTGCATATGAGGGGCCCAAGTCCATGTTTTCCTGTCACAACCATATGCAAATGTTTTTATTGCTTGTAATAGCCAGTGTAATACCTTGAGGGCCAAAAATGGAGGAACACTATTTTCAGCAACAGCTGTAGCTATATACTATGCTACAAACCATACAGCCACCTGTGCATGGTAAGAGAGCATCAGGGTGGTAGAAAGACACATCTCAAGTGCGGGGTTCTGGCAAAAGCAGAAAGCAACAGTGAACATCAGCAGTGACAGTGGCACAAGGTTTTATTTCCATTCCCTGCACCTCAAATCACACCAACCACAACACTTCACTCTTTACAGCAAGTATTTGTGATGCTGCACAGCCCTGCCAGCAGGGTCTTGTGTGGCATCACAGTGAATTTTCTTAGATTTGGGGCTTCTTTCCAAAGTCAAGGCCTTCCTTAAGTCAAACTCATAGTTCCCAAGGCCTGTGCTGTCCACAGGCTATGCAGACCTGGTGCATATGCAGGACAGCCCCAATGAAATAGGTACCAGCTGTATGACTGTGTGTGCACACCAGCACCCAACCCCAGGAACACGGGAACAGGGCTGACTAGCGCTGAAACCCACCCATGGCTGCCCACACAGCTCCTTGGACACAGGAGGGCATCACCACCAAGTCCAGAGAAAAGAGCCACGAAAAGAGGACTGGAGCACCTCCCTTACAAAGACAGGCTGAGAAAGCTGGGGCTGCTCAGCCTGGAGAAGGCTGCATGGAGACCTCACGGTACCTGAAGGGGCCTGCAGGGAAGCTGGACTCTTCATCAGGAACTGTAGTGACAGGACAAGGAGCAATGGGTACAAATTGAAAGAGGGGAAATTTAGGTTAGATGTTAGCAAGAAATTCTTTACTGTGAGGGTGGTGAGACAAGGGAAGAGGTTGCCCGGGGAGTTTGTGGATGCCACAACCCTGGCAGTTTTCAAGGCCAGCCTGGATAAGGCCTTGAGCAACCTGGTCTAGTGGGAAGTATCCCTGACCATGGCAAGGGGTGTTTGGAGTAAATGATCTTTAGGTTCCCTTCCAACCCTTACAATTCCAAGGTTCTATCACCCACCCATCTCCAGCATAATGCTACCCGTGCCTGCAGCGCTCACTATGCCGGGCAGGCACAGGACATTCAGCGCACTGAAAATACGCTGAGGACGACGTTTCATTGTACCTCACAGTACTCCCTGCCCGCACTGGGTGCAGGCTGATGGCTGCGCAGGGGCTGTCCGTGCCCACCGCGGCGGCACAAAATCCTCCGCCGCCCCAGCCCCCCGCAGCCCTTTCCCTGGAGGGCTGGCAAAGCCTCTCCGCCCGGGATGCGGCAGGCGCGGGGGGAGCGGGCCGAGGGGGCGGCCGTGGCCGCACAGGTGCTGCCGCAGCCCGTCGCCATGGGAACGGCGCTGCCGAGGGCGCGGTGGCCGGGCCCGGCCGGGCCCCCCCGCCCGCCAGTGGGAGCAGGGAGCGGGCGTGTGCGTGTGTGTGTGTGTGTGTCCGTGTGTGTGTCCCCGAGGTATTGCACTGTTTCCATAGGAACAGGCGGGGGGAGGCGGTGACGGCACAGCCGCACCCTCTCCCCGCTCCCCCTCCCCCGTGCCCTCAATGCCAGCCCGAGCCCTGAATCAATTAATGGAGCCGGCACCGGGCTGGGAGCGGCGAGAGGGCTGTGCCCCCTCTCGGGGCAGCCCCCGCACCCAGCTGGCGTCGCGGCCGCGCTGCTTCCCCATGGGGACCCCGGGACGCGGGTCCCCGAGGGGTGCCCCCGGCAGATGGTCCCTCCGCAGCCGCCCCGGCCCCCGGCCCGTCCGCGGCGAGGCGCGCCCGGAGAGAGGCGCTGGGGAGCCCGGGCCGCACCCCGGGGACACCCGCGGGGAGAAGGGGCGGGGGACACGCACACAACAACAACAACAACAAAACCCTGTCCCCGCACGGCTGTTTACGGCACCATATGGCTGCAGGGGGAGGGGTGAGGGACATATCTGCCGAGCCGCCGCGCTCATTATGTCCGATGGAGTCACGGTCACCCCGCTCCCGGCACGGGCGGGCCCCGCGGCCGAGGGACCCTGGCCACCGCCGGTGGGCACCGCGGGGAGGAAACACGCGGCGGTCTGGGTGCCCTGGTGCGGCCGGGGAGGGAGAATTCAATTCCCTTACCCAAAGGCTATCTCTAGATCTGTTAAGAGCTATGTATATTCTCGGCGTAAAGATGAAACGTACGGATGGGATAGAGCTCTATTTTGGATCACAACGCGGCGATGCCTGAAACGTGAAAAGGAAAATTGAAAATAAAAATATATCCTGGTTGTTCGTTTGTTTGGGATTTTCTTTATCGGTGGGCTTTGAGACGAAAACCTGACCCGTTTCGGGGCATCTCTGTCTATGGTTGGCACGTACGAAGGGCTGGAATGGAAGCCCTGGGCATCAAACGCTACCCGGAGATCCACAGCGATTATTGCTATTTTTTTCTTTGGGAGCGAGGCAGCCATTCATTTCAGAGTAATCCTTGCTGCACAGCGCTGATGGAGGCACGCTCAGAGCAGCGCGTCCTGCCTCTGGAGAGCTCTCTCGGCCGGGGCAGGGGAAATGCTTTGAAATGGCTATGTCTTTCCTCTCAGTGATTCATAAGATAGGTGCTAAACCTTGCCGTTATTAGAGAGATAAAATCCACAGACTATGGGCTCTGATAATAGGCAACTATACTGTTATCCATATTACCTTGTAAAATTGAAGTATTGATTTTTTTAAAGCATGGTTTGCTACTTAGCAGACCAATCCCACTAGTATTGTAGTCAGTGAGATTTTGCTATTGACTTCAGTGGGAACAGCTTTTTGCCTTTAAAATGGTCTATTTCACATTATTATGGTAATATCATTCAGCAATTCTTAAAACTGGCCTTCTTGGCCTTGAACATTTTAAAAGATTTATGTAAAAATTACTTCAGCTCAACTTCTTCACCTCATTTCTGCTCATGTTTTGTCCAAAGTTTTGTTTGGATAAATCCGACAGATAACTTAGTGTTCCAGATGGTTGTAGGTGGACTGGACCTAATAGATTCTCCAGTTACATGTGTTTAAGTGGTTTTTTGTTTTGCTTTGGCTTTTTAATTTTACAGAAGTCTAGATTTAGAAACCCATTTGTAGATCTCCTGTTGTGTGCAGCTCTGAATGCATTTGGTTTCTCACCAAAATAGCATGCCTTCCAAAGCAAGATTAAAAATATTAAAATGCAGCCAGCACAGGCAGTGGTTCAGTTCAGCTGATGCCACAAAACGGGCTGATCCTCCTCCCCATAGATAACATACATCTGAATCTTGGCACCTGCCATTGGATTGGAATTCAAAATGAGAAACAGAAGGCCTTGAGGTCTGGAAATAAAGGCAGCACAGGGAAGGAAAAAAATGTTCTCTGCTTATTAGTAAATAATAAACTGCAGCGGTAAAGACAAATGACAAGGATTGAGGAACACACTGTGGGCATCAGATAGATATTGGGGCTATGACGCAATGGTAAACATGTCCAAATTCAAAGTGCTAGGTGTGTCTAGCACCTATATTAACTGTCCACATATTTGTGTAACTAAAAGCTTTTTGGTGTCTAGCAACATTCTGCTTAGCTACTTTTTCTTTTTGCTACATCATGCTGTGATACTCATTGAACTGAATGTTGACTAACAGACTCCAATTTATAATAAATGGATAAATGGTTGGGAATAAACATTTATCCAAAATTCTGCTGATATCAGATTTATTTGAGAAAATATTTCCCCCTGTGCCTCCCACCAAAAAAAAAAAAAAAAAAAAAAAAAAAAAAAAAAAAAAAAAAATAAAAATATTGTTTCATCTTCCACACATTTTCCAGGCAGTTTTGTTATGCAGTTAATCTCTTAAGGTTTTGTGCTTTTAGGTAGCTGACAGGTATGCCTAGCAGCTTAAATACTACTTTTGAAGATCAGAAGTAGTTTTATTACCCAGTTAACAGAAAGCATGTCTTTATTTTGCCTGCTTTATTTAATTAGCTTTATTAGTAGTAGTAGTAGTAGTAGTAGTAGTAGTAGTAGTAGTATTACTGTGAAATGTGTAGTATGTGTTCTCCAGACTTCTTTTATTTCCTCAGCCTCCATCTCTTCCAAGGCTGACTTTCTTGCTTTAAGGATCAGCTCATAGGAAGCTATTAAGCCAAAGTTTGTTTTCACTTGATTGGCTTTAACACTTCACTCCATTTGTTCTCTCCTCTCACTTTCCTTCCCCTCTTACTAGAAGCAGGTTTGCTCTAATGCAAATATAGTTCAAAGAGACAGAAAAAGGGAAAGAGATCTGAATTCTCCCCATAGGAGTTGTCCTAATGCAATATCCATGGAAAAGCAAGATCACTTTATAACAAGAAAACAAACTCAACAGTGTAATTGAGGGTGAATATATGTGTTGGGTGTGTTTACTTGGTGAGAGATGCTCTTTTATTTAAGTTGAATATATGTATGGCTTAAAGGATTGAAATCAAGCTTGTTCTCTGGCTTGGTTTATTCCTCCTCGAACAATCAGAACTTGAGGATTTCTACAAGAGAGAGAGCAGTGCATTGCATTGAGTGCACTCCAATGTTTCAGATTATAACCAAAGAGGTGGGTTCAGGGTGCTCCTGGTGTTATTTTAGAGCTGAATTTGGCCTTGCTGTTACTAAACCTTTCTAGATACTTTTATACATTTTATAAACTTCTCTATATGCTTGCTAAGTACAGGTCTCTAGCACATTGGAATTCACCTTGGCAAAACCAGATAGTGCTTATATATAAACTACCCCTCACAAATAGAAAAAAAATATTATCGAAATGTATCCTATTGAGAGTTCAGTAATTGCTATGCAGTCAACCAATACTAGCTGATTTGGGCACTGGGTGCCCAGGGCAGTGGGCTGTGGGTAGACTCCTCCCTCAGGCATTGACCATTGCAAAGCCCAAGCATCACCCAGGGGCTGCATTATGTCTTCAAAACAGGGACATAACTTTTGTGCCAAAATTTTTTTTTTAAATGATTCTCAAACTTTCTGCTTGTCCTATCCCAGGAGAGGATTTCACCCAGCATGATTTAGGATGACAGGATGGGTCCTTCAAAGCCTCACAAATGTCACTGCCTTAACTCCTTCCAACTTCTTTCAACCACAGTTTTACAGGGTCTTTTTGTAGGTCTGTTGGTTCACTCTATTAGGCAAAGTACTAATTTACTTTAAAATATTATCACCTAATCATCTATATTATACTTTACTTATTTGCTTGCTTTTAAATTACAGCAAGAATGATAATGCGAATTTCTTGAATTTTTGAAGTCTGTATATGTGAAAATTTTCCTGAGTTTACATCCATTAAAATTAAATTTATTATAAAAGAAATATTGTAATTAGCTATAAATTCATTAAAGTTCAATGATAAGTAGCAGAAAAAATATATAGTTCATTAAAATTCTATTAATTGAAATGTTCTACTTATTAATAAAATTTGACCCGCTATCTCCTATTTAGGAATGTTTTTTCCTACTCAGCTTTTGAAAGCCATCCTTTTGGTTCCAGTTCAAAATGTAAGATTCAATTAGGAATACAGGTAAAACAGTATTTTCAGTTCCACAGTTTCCTAGAAGTCTGATGTATCTTGCCAAAATTGGGATGAAGAGAATAATACTGAAATTTGCTATATAGAGGGGCAGTTAAAAAAGAAGAAAGCAGTCTTATTTTAGCTAGCTTTATTCACTTCCAAAACTAGCTTTATTTATATTGCTTTGTAAGTTGCTCAGAATCAAATTTAACTATTTGAAAGCTCCCTGTAAACCCAGTTCAACGCTCAGTTACATCAAAACAATGTCAGGCCTTCTGCAATAGTAAAACGTGGCAGAGGATTTGCATAAGTTTAAAAAAAAAAACCAGGGTCAATGCACAAGAAGCTTACAATAAATGTTTTTTTGAGATTTTTTTCTCAAAAAACCCCCTGGGTTTTGCTGCTGCATTCACCCAGAATTTACTATCCCATTTCCTTGTTTGATAAGCCCAAATTGAGACAAAAAGCTATAAATAGGAGATCTGTCTGAACTACAGGTTTTAGATAGATGGCTGGCATTCAAATATAGCACTCATTAAAAGAATGCTGACTGTTTGCTCAGTACAAGTGAAATACTTCAGTATTACATCAACCATAGCCAGGGGGCTTTACTGAACTCTCAGAATATGAAAAGATAAATATTATCAAAAGATGTCATAAAAAAACTAAGACTATGTCTAGATTAATGGAGGAAGGAAGGAGCTATCTTTTTTCTTTTCCATTTCTTGAGAAATGCAATGGGACGAGTCATCTAATTATATATATGCCATTCTTCCTGGTCCTCTTGGTCAAAAAGCAAAGTCCTTCAGAAATTATCATCATTTGAATGAGCTAATTCCTCTCATATTTGTCATTAATTCTCTAACAATTCTGCTCTTTTTTCTTTTCTTCCCACCACAGTAAGGGCTCGGTAATAGTTTCGACAAATACCCTCAAAAAGCTGACACAGGTAGACAAAATTACAGAGGTGAAAGCAGCACATTCCTTCTCACCACAAGTGCAGTAAATTGTGAACCAGAGGTAGCTCATTGCAAACATTCTGTGCAAACCACAATAATCTTATGCACTGGTCCAAACAGGGTTGTGCTGGACCTCAGAAACTTGATTGTCTCCCTACTTCCTCCAGACTAGTGATATCACCACAGCAACGAGCCACAGAAACTGCTACAGTCCAACTGACCAACAAACCATCTAGTACCAGCCTGCAAGGGAGTCTGCAAAAGATGTTTCAGAGCTCAGTAGTTAGTAAATAAACAAATTCTTAAACAAAATACTGTACCTTATGCAATAATGACTGGTTTATTTTCCATCAGCCAACCTAAGACACATCTAAAACTTATTAAGTTATTTATCAAACAAGAGCATGAAGGCTGAGACCACCAGCAGTGTTAAAATTCAGTATGGACTGGAAGGGGATGGGATGATGCTGGGATTTCAAAATACCACACAAATCGCTCCTAGTGTTGAATGAATGGGCTGGAACATGATTAATCCTGATAGAGGCTCTGTGGGACAACACCTGGGGACATGCTGCAAGACACCAGGTGAGAGCGTGGCAGCGAGTTCATGCCATCACAACAATGCCCTTGCTCCCAGTGGCACAGAGCAGGAAGGGCATGAGCATAACCTTGTCCTCACTTCTGCTCCAGCCAGCAAAGCTGAACTGACATAAAGAGCATGCTACATCCTTATGAGAGCCACAGAGCTACTGTAAAATCCTTGGAAGAAATTTTGGATTAATCAGTCAGGGTTTCTCTAGGGACAACAGTGCAGACTTTCCATTCCCAGCACTTTGGTTTATAAAAATGACCTAGCTTTGAGTTTCCCTTCTGAGATGGTAGTCTAAAGAGCTTTAGGACATGAAAAAGAATTTTAAAGGGTGGCAACTGAATTTTCTCTGCTGTTCACCAGTATTTACACCACACTATTTCTGTCTCTTTCTATCTCTTTACACGTCTGTTTTCTGCTGTGCATTTTTTCTCTTAATATTTATCTTTTTGGGTGACATAACCATTTAAGCTATTTCTCATGTAAGTACCCTTTTTCTTTGATAAGCATGGTTACCTTCTGTGGACCTGTCATCTCCTCCAACCTTTTAGAGATGAGATAAATATACTAAGCATGCTATTAAAGGCAAGGACATACCATTTAATTAATGAGAATAAAAAGTTTTCAATGTTATTCTCTATACTTTTCCTAATGTCGGTTTGTGTTACACCTGCCATGCTCATTTTGGATACACTTATTGATTTGTTTGAAACCATTCCTAAATATTTCCCTTGAGATATTGCACTAATTCCATACATTTTAGATGTGATTGAAAAGCTTGGATTCTTCATCTCCTCTCAAAAAGCTAATATCATGATGGCATAAAATGTAAATTATCTGGCAATGATCTGTAGGGAATTCTGAGTGCCATAAGTTCACCCTTTTTTCCCCTTTGTTACGACATTTCTATTTTACCTCCCAATTCTTCTTTGACTTACACTAATTAATTTGAATTTCCATCCAGTGTTGAAAACCCTTCACCTCCCCAAGTTTTAGGTGTACATATGTATACATATATATATGTGTGTGTATACATACATTGGACTGCACTGTATAGCTCTCAAACACTTGCTATGGCTTCCCAGTTCTTCATCAGCTTTAATTTGTCATCATAGCCAAAGTTAAAACCCTGCTTTTATAAAGTCTGTATCAGATGGGTTTCATTTCAGAAGGAAGCAAGAAACAAAGCTGTCACCTGAAAATTTCTGAAATATTCTTGAACACAACAAGTTAGAAGAACATCATTAACCACCTCAAAATCCAAACTAGTTCCACCAACCAGGTCCAGTTCATATTTACACTTAAGATAATTTTTAATTACTCCTACTGGGTTTTTTTTCCTATTGCTGACATACAGTCCACTAGTCTGTTATTTCTATGAGCTATCTTTACTACCCTGTTTTTTTTTTCCTTTCTAGTACGTTTTTGTTCATTCTGCTGTATCATTGTTATATATAGTGGCAAATAGTACATTTTAGTAGTATTTTAGTTATTTCATTCTAAAGTTCTTAAGTGGGTTTGAATTTGTGCAAGTCCCATTGATGTGCTGCAATTTAATACCCCCTCTTTTTTTATTTCTCTATTTCTGACCATTCTTGAATTTTATCACCCACATCAGAAAAGATAAACACTGAAAAATAAAGTTTTGTGAAATGTGTTTATAGTCCTCATCTTTCCTGTCTGCTAAAACCTCTGGCCATACCTTAGCTGTTCTTCTCTTATTGTATCTTATTGCTTGTATAATGACTTGCCTGTTACTCATCTTCTATCAGCTCAGGGTAGTGAAAGTCCATTCCTAAATGTGATTTCCCATATACCATCACAGTGCTGCTTTACCCAACAGATAGGTCATGATTTAGTGGCAGCTACTTCAGCTCTGAATCTGCCTTGAACAAAAGTTTTCTACAAACTCCACCTGGCAGTATTAGCAGTGGTATGTGTAAGTCCAGAGGCAACAAAAAGAGCCATCACAAGTCATACCTATTTAGAAGCTATACAGTGAGTTAGATTCATATGTCATCTAAGTGCAAATAATCTAACCACGTAAATTTTCTCTAAGTACAGTCAAAATGTTGTAGCATCCATATCTTGTATTAAAATCTCTGGGGTAACAAAATGTACAAAAGCTTCAGACACACAGACCTTTCTATCAATATAATACATAAAACTTCTCTTTTCTCTAAGGAGTTTAATTACAGGCTCTCAAGTAAAAAAAGTTGAATGAGTTTCATCCTAGGCAGAAGTAGGTCATTTGATAAACGTTGTTCTTCCAAGTCTATATAGAATATTTATTTCTGAAAAAAGTCTCTACTTGAGGTTAAGTCTAACATAGATCAGTTTTATTAAGTAAACTGTTCGCTACAGATAGCCCCTGAAGATGAAGAGTATCCACATATACAAGGAAATGTTTCAAACACCCCATTTCAATTTCAACAACTAGGCTGTAATCCCAGCAGATGCACACAGTAACTGTCAAGTTTTGCAGCTTGTGGTTATTGAATAAGCAGTTAGAAGCCTGCACAACTGTCAGTGACAAAGTTGATCATCACTAAGAAAATCTATGCACATCTGAAAAAACACTCAATGCCATAACCTGTGGCATGTCTTTCCTGTGTATTTACAATGCCTACCTGGATATTGTATGTTAATAAACCATTAAAAAACACCTTGCTAGTGGAACTGTAAAGTTTTGAGACTCTGTTTAAAGAGAACAAGAGGGTAATTTAAGCAAGCTGCAGGATCACTTTCAGCAGTCCTGTAGAACAATGGAAACAATTCTTATTGCACCAACTAACACTGCCTGAGTTTTCTAAAGTCAGAGAGGCTTCTGGCAGGTTTAAAATGACAAAAACATCTTTTACATCCTGTAAAGCTCTACTAATTTTGGAGACTGTGTTGACCAGTCACCTACTCAACAAGGAACAGAAGATGCCTGTGATGCTCTGCAATGCATGGGAGGCTGCAGAATCTGGTATGATCCTCCCTCCTGGAGAGTGTGTTTCCTGCCACACTGTCTCATGATCTTTCTCCACATCTACCTCATTTATACGCTCTGCTTATTTTGTTCCTCTTTTACCAGCAAACTCAACAGGTGTATCCTGCATAACTGGGAAAGATATGGACCCAAATAGCTTCCTTCAGACCAAACCTAACAGTTGCTAGTTGCTTCCTTTCAACAGCAGACAAACTCACAGTTCATTGTCAGCCAATTTTATTTTTGTAGTGTAAAATGAAATTTGAATCATTAACTCCCACATTCATCCATCAGTGGCACTAGCCTTCTTCCCCCAGAGGCCCATGTTCATGGGAAGCCCTCTCTATCTGCAGTCTCTCTATGTAGTCTCCCCAGATCTTGTCTATAGTTGAACAGCAATGGTGATCACCCTAAAGGATAGGGAAAGAAAGTTTCTCCATAAAAGATAGAAAAAGTTCCATCATGCTGTACTGATGCTTAACAGCTCATTTCAGCCCTGACCGTCCAGCTTATTTCCCACTGATCGCACAGCTATGTAGCCACAGAAACGGCACTCGGTATGTCCAAAGAAAATCAAGGCTGGAACTTCTGACCAGCAGTCCCTGTATCATCACCAAATCCAGTGCAGCTTCACTGACAAGAGACTCAGGATAAGAATGAAGAAACAAGTTCACTATCACCTCAGTCTTCTCAGCAAAGGTTCACAGAAGCATGAAAATCAAACTGTGGGGTTTTATTTCTGATCACTGGAAAGTTTTGGGCTTTTGAGCTGGAAGTCTGGCCTTTGCCCAGGTGGTAGCACTGAATTTGTCATCCTGTCTCTCACTATCTGTGTATATATGGCATGGATATATCCGTACTAGGTTTTGTTTGCACACTGCTACACCCTATTTCATGTTTCTAAAGTAAAGTCCACATTTTCTAACCTTAAAACCCTTAGTTTTCAAAAATCTGCTCTCCTTGGCTCATTTTTCTTCAAAAATTCCAACTCAACATTCTTACTAAGAAATCTCAGCTCCTCCCTTTGCCTCTCTTGCACACTCATGTGGAGATGGCATCTTACATATGGGCTCTTTAACATTTTTTAATCTCTGGACAGAGTTATTCTCTTTATTCAAGAACACTCCCCTGAATGCCTGCATTAAAAGTTGCCAACTAAACCGGTTTTGTTCCATCTGCTGTGACCATTTTCCAGCACTCCCTGTCTGATTCACCAGCATCCCTCCTCACCGACTCCATCGGGAGGTCTGCAAACAGCAGGGCAGAGGCTGCGGGTAAAGGGAGGAGACAGAGCTCTGCAGACCTGAATAGGGGTTAAGGAAGATGTGGTGGGCAGTTAAAACAGGGTGGATATTGCAGGGCTTGAATACTACTCCTGAGCCTGGAAGGTGCATTTAATGGGACTGTAAAACTCCCGCAACATCGTACCTTGGGATAAATTATAGCTCACCCTCAGCATCACCTTTCTGCAGTACTTACTGCCATTATGTGCTGGCAGCTCAGTAGGCTACAGAGCTACCAACAGACATTTGACAAATGCTTTTATAATTTTTATTTCTATTGATGGGTACAAAAATGGGGAGAAACAAAAAAAATTTTAAAAATATGCTTATTTTCAAATTGCTACAAAATGCCCTAAAATAATGAACAATTTTAAATGTAAGATAATTTAAAGCAATAAATTTTCACCTATAAGATATTTATGTTGTGATCTGGTTTTCCTATTGTTCATAAACAAAATAATTTATATAAAAAGAAAAGGAACATAAACTCATGTATCTACTATTCTTCACGACCAACAGAACAAGAAGTTGGTTGGGATATAGCCTGTTCCTTAGAGCTGACTGGTCTATAATTTTAAGCCTTAAATCCTGTAATCAGGTTCAGTAGTATAGCCCTGCACCTGCATAAAGCCTTGCTGGTCTGCTAGCAGCAACCCATGAGGTACCAGATCCTCCTGGAGGATCTAGAGAACTAAGCTAAACAGAACTTGGTTTCGGAATGAAAGTTCATTCTCTGCTTACAGTTGGAAAATATAAAAGAAAGCACAGAAAAATTCATACATTAGGTCTGTGGTATCATTAAAGTCAATGGAGTAATTTCAAATTAGTAATGACATAAAAGTAATCTGAACTTGGCCTTTGAGGTTATATTCTATTAGTTTGCTAATACTGTGTAAATTCTATATTTGAGAGCCATCCTGCAGTCATCATGGCCCTTCTTTTTTAATGAAAAATTCTGCATAAAAGTCTGCTGATACAGTTTGGGCCATTATTTTATAAATTCTTTTTAAATCAAGACTAATTTTTAGGGTCCATATTTGTGTCCACACACAATATCAAGCCTGAGAAAGGAATAGGTAAGGAGAAATTTGTTTTCAAGTTACCAATCAATAAATAGCTCAAGCTAAAGAAACCATGCAGAAAATAAATTTTAAAAATACAAAATAAAATTTATGTATACAGTTAGAAAGGATATCTTGCTATAGATACTAGTTCCATACCTTTGGTGTGAGTACCAACTATTAAAAGTCAACGGTGTCGTCAACCATTTGGCATATTTGTTGGCCTAACCTGTTTTATTTATACAGTGTGTCTAGGCTGGGCATAATTTCACTGCTTTCATAAGGTGTAGCTTGGGGTTGATGAAAGAAAACCTACAGTGGGGACAGAAACAATCCAAAAAGTTGCATAAGTGAAATAATTTCTAGGTTGCATACAGGAACACCTTACACATACAGGAATACCTTCTTGTGTGCTGTCCCGCTCTGGACCTAAAATGGCTGTTTTGCAGGGAATGTTGTTGCCTGGTGACCAAAAGTGCATCTCCTAGGCCACAGAGGGATGTGAACATTCAGAAATTGATTTGTTCCTGTTGCTCTTGAGGAGACCATGCCCGTAAAATAGATTAAGCCAGCACATAATCATCTATGCATTCTCCTTGCTGGCATTCTTAAACTTGATACTGAAGACAGGCCTGTGATTTTGAGCTACTTATCAACCAGGCAAGGGAAAAACAGAATAATACCTCATGCACTACTGCCCACAGAATATGAAAGTAGACCAAGCCTGAGCTACTGTGAGACTGCAAGACACCCTGCTTCAATTAAGTCTGTGTTGTACATCTAGCCTGTTCCGGTGCAACCTCCCAGTTGCTATCAGGCTCTCTTTCTTTCATTAGAATCAAGTAGTTAATTAGCCCCAGCCTGTCCTCTCTCCTTCTCTCTTTCCCTTTAACGCAGCAGTAATGATGTCTAATTACCAGCAGCAGTGGATTACAGCACCATCAGGAGCAAATCTCTCTGGCTGACAGCAATGCTGAGCAGCAAATCTTAAAGCTTCAAGGAGAGAATAATTCCTAACAAAGTATTTGAATATTTGCTTATTTTTGACCAGCTTGTAACTGTAGAGTCCAACTTGTAATTTCACCCATTCTATTATTGAACAGGGAGTGCTCATGCAGTGATTAATTTTAAATTGAAATTACTTTTACCTATGGTGAGATCAAGTGATGGACAAAACAAGGGAGAGGATGAGGGAGAGATTCACAGTTTTGGGCTCTGCTACCATTTGTGGCTGTCTCTGAGGACTGGACAGGCCCAAATGTATGGGGTAACCATGAGAGAGGGAAGAAAAAACAAAAAAATTGTCAAATATTAATAAACTTTTAAACAATAATTAAGAGTTAAAAGAATTAGAGGGTGGGCTTTCAAGGCTTACCAACAATTACTGTCTGATGAAAATCCAATTTTTTCCCCCTGTAACTTATCACTCCCATCTGGGTGAAATTCTAGAGCTCTTGAAATCAAAGGGAGCTTTGCCACTGACTTTCTCTGTGCCAGGGGCTGCATCCCTGTTCTGTCAAACATGTCCTTTCTGAGCCTTCAATGCCTGGCAGGCACTGCCCTGGCCCTGGCAGTAGCTCATACAAACCACTGCCACCCTGTGGGTCTGTTTAAATACTCCTCTGCCTTTTGTGGTGGGATGGTGACACCAGATTCATGTATTTAGGGGGGGGCTGGCCTTTGTTTTTCAGAACTGAATGCTGCCGAGCATCCCCTTTTCCCATTTATGTTGGACAACAAATTTCTATTGGCCAGCAGGAGGAAATTGTACCTACATAAAGGACCTCCTCTGAAAAGGTTTATATGTCATTGCTTTGGTTATATACAGATGTTCATGAATTGCTTACAGATAGGTCATGCTAACATTTCCTTTCCTGATTTCATTAGTAGTCCTAATTTTATTAGAATTCCTGCTTGGTTGCTAAACTATATAAAGAGATTTACTCCTATCCGAATATAAATACATATATGTGGACATACAGAGACATTCACCATCAAGGGTGTGATTCTCACAAATGTACATAAGATAAGACCTGCAAGATGCTCAACCTCTCACTGAAATCCCTTGTGGGAAAGAATAAAAAAAAAAAAAAATAAATTGATTCTGTGTTCTTAAAATAGGAAACAGGAGGGAAGGTGGTACTCCAGGTTTTCATGGCCTAGCAAAGGTGAGAGAAAATAAACAAGCTGATCATCACTGAGTCTTGTGTTCCAGAATTGTTTTCAAAATTAAAGCACTTAATTTTCAAATTCCGTCATGTAAAATGAAGGTTATCCTCTTTATTTAGTAGAGTAGTCAATGTAATTTTAAAAAAAAACCTGAATCTGCTTACAATTTTGAACTTGCAATGAAAAAGATAGTCTTGGGAATAAACAATCTTGCCCACTGGCCCTTCAAAATAATTATTTCAGTGAGCAGAAGAGATATTTAAAAATACTAAGCTAATTGGAGACTTCTACTTTAGGCGACCTTTTTGTTATAAATTGTATCTATGGTACTGTCTGGGCTCAGCGATGAGCAATCAATCCTGTAACAGTAAAACAGAGAACTGCCAAATCATCTGAATCTATAGACAGACCTGAAACACTTCAGTGAATAAAAACCATAGAGAAGGAAAAAAACTATCCAGAGCTTCTCTTTTACTTTAAATCTTCATATTGAAGATCTCCTTAAAATTAATTTCCCACTTGTGCCTCCTCACAGCCATGACAGCACTGATGACAAGGGGGCAAATACAAGCCAGCCCCTGGGAATGCCCAGGTTTATGACTTCAGCAAGGCAAAGAGGCAGATTTCCCCAGCAGCCTACGTCACAACCCAACCCAGAATACTTTCCAAGAAGCCCCCTTTGCTGCGCCACCCAGCAACCTTCCCGTTAGGTCCGAATAAGCTGCCACTCCAGGAGAAAAAAAAAAAAAAAAAAAAAATATTGCTCATCCAAGCCAAATGCCCAGGCAGGAATATTTTTAATTGCCGGGTTTCCTTTCTCGGCTCCCCCTCCACACCCGCCCCACGCACAGACAAAAGAAGCTTAGCTTGCGTGACCCAGCGCATAAGAAGTAAGAATAATGATACATTAAGAGAGTTCAATAGGCAAAACCTACTTGCAACCAACAGTCCCCATCTTCTTAAATAGGAAAATCTGTCGCTCCTGCCACCACCAAGCATAATAGCTCTCCCGCTGTCAGACCTGCGCCGAGCCCGAAACGCCAGCGCCTGCCGGGGATGCCACGCTACCCCAGCGCATCGAACGGTGTGCTGAGGGGCTCCTGCGACCCCAGAAAGTGCCACAAAATACACCCTTCCCTCGGTCATGCGGAACCCCGTCCTCCCTTTGTTGAGCATCCTCTCTCTCTCCCGCCGCCCCTTACTAGCGCAGCCGGCGCTTCTCAGCCAAGCCGGGCACATTCGTGGCCGCTCGGCGGCGGCGCCAGGGCTGCAGGATCACAATAAAGGAAAAAAGGATAAAAAAAAATACTAATGAAAAACAAATAAATAAATAAACCCGACAGATATCCCGGGGAACCACCGCCCGACGCCGCGCCTGGCTTTGTGCCAGGCAGGGTACCCCCGTGCGCCATCCATCAGCCCCGCCGGCGGCGGGGGCCGCTGCCCGGGCCGGCGGGGCCCGGCACAATGGCCGGAGCGGCGGCGGGACAATAGCACACCCCAACCCCGCCGCAGCGGCCCGGGAGGGACGGAGGGGACGAGAAGGACGAGGAGGACGAGCAGGAGAACGACACCGACCCGGCGGGGTGCGTTGTGCGCACGATCGCTTTAAATAAAAGGACCCACAAAGACCTCGGCGGTGTATAATGTGACAGGCAAACGCAACATGGTGATGATGACTTGGGGGAAGAGGGAGGAAGGAGCAACTGTGGCTGCGGCTCCCCCTGCGCCTCTAGCTCCCGGAGCGGGCTGCAGCGGCCGACATAGAACAAGGAAGACAATTCTCTACTAACCGTGGTTTTGACTGGCACGTACAGCACTTGCTTCCCTCCTCCAGCACCACCACTGACCTCGTCCGAGTTGCCGAGCTGGAAGCCTTTAGATTTGACCCAGAATTTGAATTTGGCATTATCCGTGGAGCTCGACTCGGAGCCGTTCAGGAGCTGGACGATCCGGTCGTATTTTTTACGGGTCACCGTCTTGGTTTTTCCTGAGTCCCCGTAAGTCCTGAGACACCAGTCCTGAAACTGGCGGTACATGTCCCGGTCGCTGCTCTCCATAATCTCCTAATACACACACGCACACATGCACACGCTGGGGCGCACACACACACACACGGACACGCACACAGACACGGGCAGACACACGGACACGCACACGCCGCCCCGAAGCGGGCCGGGGTGCGGGGCCGGGTCGCCCCGCCGCACTTTGCACCTGTTCACCCAGCGCTCATGAAAAATGCATCCACCTCCGAGCCGGAGCGAAGGAGGTCCCGGTGCAGGCAGATCCCAGCGGATTTTTTTTTTTTTTTTTTCTGTTGTGGTGGTGGTTCAGGGGAGTGGGGGGTCGGGAGGGGGATGGGTGGGGGGGGACAGCAATCAATTCAATAGTGTGGCAATGTTCTTCTTCATTTATTTTTTTTCACAGGAGGCAAAACGGATCTGGTGGACGTTCCTCTTATCCTTCCACTGTACGTGATCAGTCTCTTTAATAATTGTGCAAGGCAGGACTATCCCACTGGCCGCAGCAGCGTCTTACCCGGAGAGGGTTCGGGTGGATAAATAATTAAAATCCTATCCCTCGGATTAGAAAAGGAAAAAAGAAAATATTGACTCGGATCCTTATTCTTTTCCATACATCAACTGCACCCGGATATACCCTGGATAGTGCAGGTGAAGGGAAAAAAAAAAAAAAAAAAAAAAAAAAAAAAAAAAAAAAAAAAGAACGGAAAGAAGAGAAAAAGCCCAGCCTAGTCCGCCCCGGCAGCCCTCGGCTGTTTCCTCCGAAGGCTTTCTGAGCTTTCTGTCTCTGTCCTGGCAGGCTGTGCCTCTCCCCAAAGCCGCCTCGCCGCGCAGGATGGAAGATGCACTGAAGGGCACACTGGTCTCTTTGCTCCCCCTTTATTCCAAGGCTGGGCGGCTTTGCTTCAGATATCCTCGCTCCGGGCATGAAGGTACTGGAAAGAAAGAAAGTTCTTACCTGCTATTTTCTAAGCCTAATGCATGCGATCCGCGTTTAAAATACATAATTTTTAATTTTTTAAAAATGGTCTGTGAGAATTTCACTTCCTCATATTGAGTCCCATTGAATTTTCATATGCCCTTTCAGGAATTTTCCTCTATTTATTTACATAGCAATCCCAGCCGATGGAAGGAAAAAAAAAAAAAAAAAAAAAAAAAAAAAGAAAGAAAACCCGTATATATGAGATAGGCTTGGATATTGGACCAGAGGAGAGATCAGTCCCAGGAGGATGTTGGTACAGGAAAGGAGGCGGCTCTCGTTGCTTTGCCAATGTAATGATGGTGCTCACACATGTAGGACTCCTCGGGTGCGGGGTATCCTTTGGTCTCTGGGCTAAACTGGCTACAAGGCATTCAAGTAAGTTTGCGTCCGGATGCTGAGCATAAACCCCCTGTTTGTAAAGGGGGAAGAAGAAGAAGAAAAAAATCCTGATTTTTTTTTTCCCCCTCCCTTTGCCACAGCTTCAGTTCACGCCGGAGATCTCCGCGCTCCCCCCGGTCTCCCCCGCCGCGTCAGGCAGGACACCCCCTCCGCGGGGGGGGAAGGCTCCGCCGCGGCGCTTCCTCTCGTCGCCTCTCCGCGGCCGCGCCCGCCCGCGCCTCCGCCATCCAGCGCCCGGCTCCGCGCCCCCGCTCCGCAGCCGTGCGGCACCTCCGCGGCTGGGGCACGACTCGGGCCCGCGCCCGGCCGCGGGGTGCGCTCCGGGGCCGCCGCTGCGCTCCGCTCCGCTCGGCTGCACCGCTCCGCGCTGCGCTCCGCGCCGGGCTGGCGGCGGCGGCGGCGGCGCACCGGGCCGGGCCCAGCGCCGCTCCGCGCCCCCCCCGCGCCCTGATTGGCCGCCGGGACAAAAGTTTCTGTGGCGACGGCGGCGCGGCGCGGTGACGGGCAGCGCTGTCCCATGTCGGGATGCTCCCGCCTCCGCGGGCGCGGCGGGGCGCGGGGGACGGCGCGCACCCGGCCCGGGCCGACGGGGGGTGGGGGGGATGCGGCGGGGGGGAGAGAGGCGAGGGCAACGTTTCCATGGCGATGTCTCCGGGCGCAGCCCCCCCGCCTCCCCGCGCGCAGACGGAGCGAGGGGATCAGCTGACACTTCATTAGCTGAGGACCTAATTATTGCTTATTGGAGCAAGAAACGCGCGCAGGGCCGTGCGGGGGGCTGTCGGCCTTCGCGCCCCCGGCGGACATCCTCTCCGCCGCCTCGCCCGCGCTGCCGGCGGAGCGGAGGAGGAGCGGCGGTACCGCGCACTTTGCGCCGCGCCGGCCGGCGGGGCCGCAGCGGGCCCAGTGGGATCCGTGCGGGACACGTGGCCGCCGCCGGGCCGGGCTTTCCCTCGGGAACGGAGAGCAAAGCCCCTCCGCCGCCTCCCTGCGGCCCGGCCTCCGCCCGGCGGCGCGGAGGAGCCGCGCTCCCGCGGGTCGCCCCCTTCTGCGCTCCCCGCATCTCCCGTCGCCCCGGGACCGTCCGCGCAGCCCGGCGCCGGGGAGCGCAGCCGCGCGTTGTGCCCCCGGGCGGGCGGGAGCTCGGCCGGTCGTGCCCGCGGCATCGCGCCCCGGATGCGGCGGGCAGCGAGCAGCAGCCGCCCCGCGGTTCGGCGCTCGTGGGGCGGGAGGGAAGTCTAAAATCCACCGCAACCCAAACACGTGCCGTTTTCGGCTCGGGTCGCCGAAATGAAGAGAGCTACGGGGTTCCCGTGCTGTGTCTCGAGTGCCTTCTGCAGGAATCCCACCTGTGTCTGGATATCCAGTCACTCGGGGCTTGGATGGAAGGGCCCAGTGGAAAGGCAGCTGTGTGTTTTTTCCTGCCCAGATCTAGGCAGTAGCGAGCACCCTTCACTTTCACTCCCTTGTGTCCTGCAGAAAAAGGCTTCCATGGGCTGTCGTGCTGTTTACACCAAGCCTGGATTTCTAGTGCAAAAACCGAAGGTGCTAAGAGAGCCATGAGAAGCCCTATCTCACACACACCAGCCAGGATATGCTGGTCCGTGGGGCTGGCCCCTGCACATGGACACCTCAACCCAGCCTCCATCTCCCCAGCTAACCCAGCTCACATGTACCTGTCCTCTCCTCTCTCCCCTCTTCCTTTTCCCCTCTTTTCCCTCTCCGCCTAGTCCTATGTTTGCTTTTCTGCTTTCTGCCTGGAAACCACCTCAGACACAGGCAAAGCTGGGACAAGGCTATTGTTTAAAAGCAGAGCTCTGAAGGATGTTTGTGTTGCCGAAACCTTTCCTGCCATCTGTAAAATCTGAGAGGACAAGCTGGCACAATGGGCAGAGAAAAGTAGGACTTAGAGATAACCCGAGGAGGCTTGAGACTTTTTGTTGGCCACAGGGCCCGTAAATTATCTTGGCAGCCCCTTTTTAGTGTTAGAGGAGCACGGGACTCCCGTCCGTCACAGGATCTGGAGGCGAGGCAGTAACAAAGGAACTGCTGTGCTGAAGGGGAGTGAGGGGAACCTCGCTGAACTCTTACCCAGCAGGCTTTATGAGATGTAATATTGCTTTAATGTGCCATTAGATCTACATTTAGAAAAAGGGTCGTAACATGGATTGGGCTGCACTGCTAAACAATTCTGTCAGATAATTGTTCTCAACCCAGCCTCCTGCTGAGGGTCTCAGTAACTTCCGTATCACACTGATACTGTGCTATGACTGAATCCAAAGTACGCACACAAAGCAAAGGGGATAAAGAAAGATGTGACAGAACCAGGAGTGACGATCCAGACAGTTATAGCATGGATGAGTAAAATGCTTGAAATAAGCAGTAGTGGTTTAGTAGATCAGAAGATAATTCCGTATCCAGGAGTATCACTTTGGACCGTGTAAAGAGCCCTGTGCCTTCTCAGAAGACACACATTCCTAAATTCAATCAAGTTTGGACTATGCCTTAAAACCCCTATATATATTAATCATTTTTTCAAAGTGTTTTGAGGCAGGAGAGAGGATAGTATAATTCCAGAATGGTTTGGAAGGAATCTTAACGGTCTTAACTAGATGATCTTAATGATCATCTGCCATGGGCAAGGACATCTTCCACTGGACCGGGTTACTCAGAACCCCACCCAACCTGGCCTTGAACACCTCCAGGTATGGGGAGCCCATAACCTCTCTGGGCAACCTGCTCCAGTGCATCACCACCTTTATAGTACAGAATTTCTTTCTAATGTCTAAGTCTTCAGCCTACGGCCATTCTCCCTTGTCCTACCACTGCATGCCCTCATGAAGCAAACATGGGTGAAAACCACCTGTGGTGTGAAGTGGGGATGGAGAGTAGAAACTGGAGTAATATTTAACGCAGCTGGATTTCTTTCTCTGTTTTACAGTTAAGATTTTTATTCATGTTGATGAAAGATATGGATGTTTCATGACTGCTTCCAGTAATCACTTGGTCAGAAGTCCTAGGAGCATGCTGGAAGCTAGCACCCACCCTGCCAGACAATGGATCAGCACAGAACAAAAAAATTCTGCTTACCATAAAGAACTGGTGATCTAAAGAAGGCCAATTGCATGGTACATGGCTTCACTTTCATATAAATATACATTGTAGAGTGTATTTGCATAACCTATACTCATTACATATACATATATATAATGTGTGTGTGTGTAGTAATTTCAGGAGAATTTATATGGTGAATTTAGAGTGCAGATTTTTAATCTTCCATTTTGAGATCTTCTGATACTCTGAAAGCAGTACTATCAGATTATATTTCCATAAGAAAAATTACATGGGGTTAAGTTCACTGTCTGGTTTGGGGTGGGTTTTTTGTATCAGAATTAACAGAGTTTAATAACACAGTCTAGAATCTAATTGCAATGAAAAGGGCTTGCACAGACCCTCCTCCTTGTCAAGAGTTCTAATGACACACTGTTACTCAGCTGAAATTGAAAATCCCATGACGGCCTTGGGTAGAGGGACTGTGTTGGTCCTTCGATGCCATGGACTGAGGCTGTGCTCTGCATTCTGCAGAACTCACTTGCCTTTGCCAGAAAATGAAAGTTTCTCTCCTCTGGTGTGGAGACACCACGTCCATGCCTTGCTGGCTTGATTGCTCTGCAGCCAGCCTGAAACAATACACCACCAACAGATGTGTGAACGTTTCCATTCAGTGGAATGAAGCGTTAGTTGCATAACAGGGTTTTGGCGATTTGAATTGCCTCATGTGCATCAAGCTGTGAAAGAGGTTTAAAGTAAACCATGAATATCATAAATACAGTATTTTTTGAATTATCAACCCTAACAAGTCCACTGGCAATAGAAAGTGAAGACAGGCCCAATGTCTCTCACCGGGGTTACCAGTGTTTCTAGTTGAAATTACAGTCTTGCAGTGACATGGAACTGAGTCCATGGAAAAAGCTGAGAGACCTTTTCAAGTGTTTTAAACTAGCTGAAAAAAAAAGAGAGTAGATTTTTGGCTTAAATCTGTTATCTGACTTATGCCAAAGAGGAGCGTTTGGAAAACATGCTCCATATTTCAGCACAGTGCTTGAGATGACATTACTAGATGGCTAAGGGTAGCCTTTGAGGATATGAATTTCCTGTCTCTTGGGTTTTTTGTTCATTGACATAGCAAGAAAAAATTCTTTTGACACTTCCGACTTGCCACATCCATGAGTTACGATGGAAAGCCCATTTCTGTGCAGACTGAAAATCATCCATGCTGAACTGACAGAAGATGTGCTGAGGAATAAAGAAACTGCAGCTCCAAATGGTTTGCTTTAAACTGCGTATACCTGGTAGCGCTTTTCCTCTCTTCCGTAGAGAATTTCGGTGGACGTGTCCTGTTGTGTCCTTTACAGCCCAGTGACAGCAGCAGCAGTGAGCACTGCAAGCCCTAATGATTGTGGAGGTAGAAGTCAGCGTTCACACACTGCATGGGCTTGGCTGTGCTCTCTTCCTTTAGTCTCATGTACATGACAGAACTTCCTGAGTGGTTTGATAATCAGTCACCTGATTGCACTTGGGGAGCTAGGACTCTGCTGTGACACAGCTTCCCTGAGGAGAAAATACCATTCCACCTACTAATATTACTAGCAAAGAACCACTCCAGAAAGGTATCCTTAATGGTAAGTCCAAGGTATTTGCTGCTTAGGAGGTCAGAAACTATAGGTGATTACTTGGTAGTACTAATGTATGAAAACTTCAAATGGATGAAAGTTGTCTAGGTTTTGATTTATCTACTGAATGAGCTATCATGGAGCAAAGCCTAAACCATTAATTACTGTTCAATATATTTTTTTCTACAATTTTTTTCCAATATTTCCAATATTCTTCTCTATTTTTTCTTAAGTTAACTGTTGATTTTGGAAAACTGAGAGGAGGTAGACTGAAGCAATGACTCGGAGATGGCTTATAAGAACCTACTTGCTAAATATTTGGGGGAAAGAGGCTGTATGTTTCTAGGTTTTCAAAGAAATGTGAGAATGAATTCATGAAGCGTGGTAATAGTGTCATAGTTCTGGTTAGGATCTTTTCACATAGAGTGATGTTGATGATGCCAATGAGAATTATACCAGGATATACTCTGTCTTTATTTTTTAACAATCGTCTTTGGCGACATTTGGAATCCCTTGAGAAAATTATCAAACTCACTTCCCCTTCATGCAGTTAGAAAAATCCAGACTTGGCTTCATTCTACAAAGCTGCTTTGCTTTAAGTAGCAGTTCTGCAAAACATAACTTCACATATTTCTTTTACTCTATGCTTTATTACTGAGAATATTTGCATGAAAACAGGGTCTTTGTTTAAAAGTTCCTGCTTCTTATTCATCACAGCTCGTTGAGTTGGAAGCAATTATGGTACCCTGTACAGAAGGCTCCGATCCCTTCAGAACAGAAAAATGTAAGCAGGAATTGACAAACTTCTAAGAATATAAGCTCTTGTTTTCATGAAAACTTCCTCATTTCCTTAGTAATAAAAAAGGAAAAGGGAGTAAATATGTGGCACACAGTGCAGAAAAAAAAAAAAAGAATAAAGAATGTTTCAAATGTCTTTAAGGTTATATATGGGCACTGAAATTTTTTTTGTTGTTACAGTGACACCTCACATTCAATCTTGCTTGCTTTCATCCTAAAGAAGATGTGCACAGAGGATTTTGTGTGTGTCTGTGTGTAGTATTTTTTATTTTTTCTACAGGTAATGTATCTCTCAGCTAGGGCAATATTAATATAAACCAGCTACTAGAATACCACCCAGTGTGTTGTCTAAACCAAGCCAGGACTAATAAGGCAGTGCTGTAAATGCTAGCAGTCTATCTCTGTTAGTGTTCTCGACTTCATTGCCATGGAGGGGGATGTGATAATTGTAAAATGTTCCAGAAAGTTTCAGATATGGCTCTGCAGCCATTGTGTCAGGCATTACTAGACAAAGTCAGCCCTGGAACAGAGTGTGGTTAACCCGCTGCCATCATCCTGCTTATAACAGGATGGAAACTAGGGAGAAAGAAAAATGAAGAAGAGAATTTCTCAGTCTGAAATATTTGGCAAAATACAACATTAATCCCTCACTGGTATAAAATACCATCCAAGTTTTACTTTTGCATTTGATCCATATATTTGCATCAGCAGCATGGGGTCCTCCTGACTTCACTACATTATAGACAATGATAACTAAAGACCAAAACAGAAGAAATTACTGTTGCATCTCATTGTAGATATTACTTCCTTCACTGTTTTCACAGAACCACAGAACCACAAAATAAGCTGAGTTAGAAGGGACCCACAAGGATCATTGAGTCCAACTCCTGGGACAGCACCATACCCAAGACTCATACCACATGCCTGAGAACATTGTCCAAAGCACTTCTTCAACTCAGCTAACCTTGCTGCTTTGACCACTTCCCTGGGGAGCTTGTTCCAGTGCCCAACCACCCTCTGGGTGAAGAACCTTTTTCTAATATCCAGCCTAAACCTCCCCTGATGCAACTTCAGGCCATTCCCTTGAGTCCTGTCACTGGTTACTAGAGAGGAGATCATTGTCTGCAAGTGGGACAATGTTCCCTTTCCTGACGGGTGATGCTGTGCCTGGTGTCCCCCAGGACAGGGTTGGCCCTCCTGGCTTCCAGGGCACTGCTGACTAATGTTCAGGATCCCCAGGTCTCAGTCCATGGCACTGTTTTCCAGCATCTCATTCCCCAGTCTGTGCATACATCCAGGGTTGTCCCCTCCCAGATGACATAAACAGCACTCACCCTTTTTGAACTTCATATGATTACTGATTGCCCAGTCCTCTGAGTTGTTGAGGTCTCACTGCAGGGGCTCCCTGCCTTCAAGGCAGCAGCTCCTCCCAGTTTTGTATCATCTGTGAACTTGTCAGTATCCCTTCCAGTCCTGCATCCAAGTCATTGAAGAAGATGTTGGAGAGCTCAGGGCCGAGAATGGAGCCTTGTGGAACCCCTCTAGTGACAGTGGGAACTGATGTCACCCCTCACTATATCCCTTTGTGCTTGACGCATGAGCCAGCCACTCACCCATCACATGCTGTGTTTGTTTATCCTGCTGTGTGCTGGATGTTTTCTTCAGAAGGATCCTGTGAGTGACAGCATGGAAAGCTCTACTGAAGTCCAAAAAGATTACATTAATTGTCTTCCCTTGATCATCCATGTGGGTTACCTTGACAAAAAAAGGAATTCAAGTTTAAGCAGGAGTTTCTCATGACCAATGACTGTTGTCTTTCAGGTGTTTTTCAATACCTCCCAGAATAATCTTCTCCATAGCTATACCAGGCACTGAAGTGAGACTGACAGGCTTGCAGTTTCTGGGGTCCTCCTTCTTACCCTTCTTGAAAACTGGGACAGCATCTGCCATCTTCCAGTCAGCTGAGACCTTTCCAGATTCCTGAGACGGCTTAGAAATCATTGAGAGAGGCTTTGTGATGACATCAGCCAGTTCTTTGAGAATTCTTGGATGAACCTTCAAGCCCCATAGATTTGTAGGGATCCAGCTGGAGAAGCATATCCCACACAATTTGAGGGTTCACTGGGAGTTGATTATTTGCACAGTCATGGTCCTCCAGCTCAGGGCACTGAGACCCCCTTGGTCTGTCACCTGTGTTGAAGACAGAGGCAAAGAATTTGTTAAACACCTCTGCCTTGTCCATGTCCCTTTTGGTGAGGTGACCCTCCTCATCCTCTAATGGGACAATATTATTTCTACTGCCTTCTGCCATTTATATATTTGAAAAGACTCTTTTTATTTTCTTCCACTTTTCTGGCAGCTTCAACTTCGGTTGAGCTTTGGCCGCACAAATTTTCTCTCTACAGTGGCAAATAGAATCTGTATTCTTTCCATGTCAATTAATCTTGCTTCCACTGGGCATACACCATCCTTTTAAGCCTTATTTCCAAGACAAGAATCCTGTTCAGCCAAGCTGGCCTTTTGCCTCACCTGCTTGACTTCTGAAATTTGGGAATTGCCAGCTCCTGTGCACCTTAGGAAGTGATGTTTTAAAAGTGACCCACACTGATGGACCCCAGCACCTGTAAAAACGTTTTCCCAGGGAACTTTACTTACTAATTCCCTGAGCAGACTGAAGTGTTCTCTCCTCATGTCCAGAGTTGAGGTTTTGCTGGCACTCTCCCTTCTGTCAACAGAGATTTTAAACTTGATCACTTTGTGGTTGCTGTGGCCAAGACAGCTGCCAATCTCCACTTCACTCATGAGATCCACAATGCTGACAAGAAGATCAAGGAGGGCATCTTTCTGAGCTGACTCCCTTAGGATCTGTTTCATAAAGCTGTCATCCAGGTTATTTAGGAATCTTCTGGCCTGGGTCGTACCAGCTGTGTGATGCTCCCACTTGTTTTCCGGCAAGTTGAAGTCCCCCATAAGGACAAGGGCAGTTTACTTGGAAGAGTCCCTTAGTTCCTCATAGAATAATTAGTTGGCATCATTTCCCTGGCTAGGAAATCTATAGTAGACTCCCACAATGACATCCACATTGCTTTTTTGTCCCTTGATCCTTATCCAGAGGCTCTCAGCTGCACCATTGCCAACTGCAAGCTCCACACATTCTAACCCTTCTATTACGTACAGTGCCACCAGGTCCTTAACCTAATTGATCTTGTTTCACAGGTGAAATTTGCTCAAAATACTTTCACATTTTGCCACTGTAGTTTTACTCTGAGGTAGCCATGCTCTTTAAGTAAGAACACCATGCATATTTTGAGGTTATATGTGTAGGGTCCCAGAACCGTCATTAGAAAAGTGCCCTTTCATAAATTGTGATATGGTAGCTTTTGAGATGGTAACATTTAGACACTGATTTAATGTACTCCATAAATTTATCCTCAAAAAATTATCAGTGTTGTTAGTGACAACTTTAAGCAGCAGAACAGTATAGATAGTACCTGCCTTCACATGACTGTTCCCTGCTACCCAAATGCAGCTTATTACTGGAGCACACACTCCTTACACTAGTTCCTCTGTTTCTGCTAAACTGCTGAATGATTTTTACTCAATATAACCCCATCCTGAACAATAACAAGAAAAGAAAGAACATTAATGCTAAAAAGTGAACACAAACAACCAATTCCCATGACAACTAGGAACTTGTAAATAGAAGTGGGCTGCAGATCTCCATGCCCTTAAAGAACACCTATTTCCTACCCCTCTGCTGTGGTCCAGAACACCTTCCACTAGACTAGGTTGCTCAAAACCCCATGCAACCTGGCCTATAACACTTCCATGGATGAGATATACACACCTTCCCCGGGCAACCTCTTCCAGTGTCTCACCACTCTCACAATGAAGAATTTTTCCCTAAAATCTAATCTAATCTAAACCTGTCCTCTATTTAATGCCATTGCCCCTTGTCTGTTGCTAACATGCCATAGTAAAATGTCCCTCTCCTGCTCTCCTGTAACTCCCCTTTAGATACTGGAAGGCTGCTCTAAGGTCTCCCCAGAACCTTCCTTTCTCCAGGCTGAACAGCCCCAACTGTCTCAGGCTGTTCTCATAGGAGAGCTGCTCCAGCCCTCTGATCATCTTCATGTGGAACAGTGTCAAATGCTTTGCACAAGTCCAGGTAGATGACATCAGTAATTTACATGAAGTAAAATTGGTTCAGACCTAAGAAGAACTTTTGGGTTGGCTTGTAGGGTTCCTCTGGATGGCTGGGTTGGGTTGTTTGTTGGTCTCCTATTCTCTATGTGCTCTGCCTGGCTGGGTTATCCCTCAGGAGTGAGGAGAGGATCCCTGAACAAGGATGGTCCCTGACAACTGTAGAGCAGTGGGACACTGCCACAAGTTAGGTAGAGAATTTTGGGGCATTATATGTAGAAATGCCCAGCACAGGGAGCCAGAGATAGTCATCATTGTGTCCTGCAAACCTCCTAGCTTGGGAGTGGAGGTCTGGAGAGAACCTCCTCATAGGTCTTACCTCCTGTAAGTAACTTGTACATTTTAGTAAAGGATGGTCTACAAAACAGCTGTTCCATATTTCCCACCCACTCTAATGTAGTCTGGTTTCAGGCCTGATGTTTTGCTTTTCTAATGTTCTTTCCCAGGAAAGTGTGATAAACATGAGGGATTGTTTTTATAATAATATCTATGTTATTCATTCCTTCTGAAAGGAGGGGTTTCTTCTTAATGTCCCTCTAGTTTGACCAGTGTGATTGAAGAGTTTTGCCTTTGTTTCACCAATCACATTGGTCTGTGTAAAATGGTATATAATGGAGAGCCACCCCTAATAAAGAGAGTAATTTTTAGCCTTCTGAATCACAGAGTCCGTGTCATGTGTTATTGAAAACAGCGACACTCTAGGGCTCTCCCAACCCTTCGTGTCAATCTGGAAACATGCAGAAAGAAATAGAAGCCTGCAAGAGTTTTCAACAACAGAGATTTAGCTGTAGTTCTGATTTTTAACTGGCTGTGCTTTTCCACAAGCAGTGCAACAAGGAGACACTAAGATGAAGATGAGAGCACTCAGAAATTATAAAAAATATGAGCCAAGGATTTCCCCTCTGTGTCTGTCTGGAGATCTACCAGAATCCCAGCATTTATCTATACCTGGACCTTGTGAGTCATTTGCTGTTAGAAGCAAGTTTAGTTAGACCTCAGAGTGCCAGTGAATTTCCTTAATCCCAGACCAAAAGCCACAATCAGTCTTAGGACAGTGAGGTTTTAGATGGAGGCAGATAGCACCATTAGCATTCTGCCCAGGCACCCCTTTGATGCAGCCCCTCACTCTGAGCTGGGATATGGAAAGAAAGACAGAGAAGGAGCACGAGTCAGCACAAATGCTTATTTTATTTCACTCCTTTTAAGTAGTGGCATTTCTCCACCTGTTATCCCCAGCCATTTAATGTTGTCCCTGAAAATAAGCCTTCTGATTTGTTTTAGTATAATAGAGTCAGTTCTCATGAATTATAAGATAAACAAGAATCATGTTTGCATTCCTTTGTGAAAAGATATCACCTGATGGACTTCTCAAGTGACCAGTGGAGATGGAGAGGTGGTAACTTCTCTGTCCAATCTCTAATCACTGTCCAGAAACTTATATATAGGAGGTCAACAATAAAGGAGAGAATTCTTATCCTCTGCCTGAACACCTGTGGTGTGTGTTACTGTGTGTTTCTATCTGCATCACAGTAAGAATTTAATGATCACTCTCTAGTACATAAAGTAATGCAGAAGTGGCTTTAACAAGTATTATCCTAATGCTTTATCTTTTGGATGCTTAAAAGTCTTAGAGGTACTTCTGAGACTCATCCACTGCTTCTAAAACCTGAGGGATTCACCTGAACCAATATGTTCTCTTATGCAATTATGATATGTCTCTTCCCAAGAGGGAAAGAACATATATATATATATATATATATATATATATATATTAAAAAAAAAACAAAAACAAAAAAAAAAAAACAAAAACAAAAAAAAAAACAAAAACCTGCACAAACACAAAAAGTCAACCAGACAATTGTATAAAAAAAATGCTTAATGTGAAGGCTGGCATGAATATTTCTATTTATGACCACTAGCCCATAGAGAACACTGCTGCCTTAGCAAAGTCCTCACTCAGTTTACCACATACTGAACTTTGCTGTCTTAAGCTATGTATATTTTCATACATTTCTGATTGAACTTTGGATAATGCTTTCTATAAAAGAATGTAAAACTGGAGGTCTTTGTACTTCCCACAGCTATTTTTCAAGCCAGCATTGTACTTTGTTTTCTGAAATTGATATCCTCATTCAAACAAATATGTGATAAAAAATGTGTTCATGTGTGAAAAAGCCATATGCAGTGTTGAAATTCTGGCCAACTCGTTATACAGATACTACATGCTTGAGAAATGATGACTCAGTAGGGGAATTTTCCTCATCCCATAACATGCTCGACTTCATAAGCAACACTTTGCCTTCACTTCCCTTACTGCTGCCAGGGACTGGGGAGGTAGAGATGAGCATGGACATTGGCAGGATACCTTAGAAAGATATTCTGCTGTTTCTACTGTGGGTTTGGTTTGGTTTGGTTATAAAAGGGATACATAAAGAGGTTTATACTCTCTCTGTAAGATCAAGTGCAGCCATGGAGCTTCTTAGGCTCTGATGGGAAGGAAGTGGCCGTTTTGTCCTTTGCCTTCAAGTTTGCATGATTCCCTGCTCTATAGTCACCTACTGTGTTGTGTTTAGCATGGGCAGAAAGTTACCTGTTGGCGTATTACTGACTTTCTATTTCAGGTGTTCATTTTGGTAATTAGTAAGAGGAAACAGAAAAAAAACATAGGCTGAAACTTGTTCATCATACATAAGCTAATGTTGGCTGACCTAGTTTTTCACCTTGCTTTTCTCTATCATTTGTATTTGCACATCTGGATTCATGAAAGGGGTGGTCCTTAGCCCATCCCTTGCTACAGGCCTCAGAGAATTAACTGAAATTCAGTCAATCTGTCTGTAGATGCAGTATCCTGAGAAAACTGACAGCATGTTTGCAGGAAGAGGGAAGGGAAGGGAAGGGAAAGGGAAGGGAAGGGAAGGGAAGGGAAGGAGGGAAGGGAAGGGAAGGGAAGGGAAGGGAAGGGAAGGGAAGGGAAGGGAAGGGGAAGGGAAGGAGGAAGGGAAGGGAAGGGAAGGGAAGGGAAGGGAAGGAGGAAGGGAAGGGAAGGGAAGGGAAGGGAAGGGAAGGGAAGGGAAGGGAAGGGAAGGGAAGGGAAGGGAAATAAATAAAGAGAGGGAAGGCAGGGAAAGAAAAAAAGAAAGAAAGGGAAGAAAGGCAGGAAGAAAGAAAGGCAGAAAAAAAGGCAGAAAGGAAAGAAAGAGAAAGAGAAAGAGAAAGAGAAAGAGAAAGAGAAAGAGAAAGAGAAAGAGAAAGAGAAAGAGAAAGAGAAAGAGAAAGAGAAAGAGAAAGAGAAAGAGAAAGAGAGAGAAAGAAAGAGAGCAAGAAAGAGAGCAAGAAAGAAAGCAAGAAAGCAAGAAAGAGAGAAAGAAAGGAGTAATGGTGAATGATTTGGCAAGTGTAAATTTTCAATCCAAGGTTGTGAGCCAAAGGGTCAGTGCTCTGTATCTGCTGCAGGATTTCTCAGTGAATCTGTGTTGCCTCTGTGTGGGCAGACATGGCTTGCTTTTGCAATCTGCCATAAGAGACTGGTAGCCAACAAAGAGAGGTTCAGAGAAGGGTGACAAGAGGGGAAGCTTTGTCTTTCAATTAGATGCTTAAGTACATCAATCTATTTAGTTTAACAGAGACAAGGTGAAGGGTAGAGTTGGATATATTTATAAATTTCCTGTCTTCCTGTAGAAAAAGAATAGAAGAGTAGAAATTTGGTAATATATGGCATTTTGGTCAAGTGAAAAGAAGTCTGACAGGAACCAGTGAAATTTGAAACTAGACACATTTTAGCATGGAAGGTAATTAATTATTAGAACAATTTACCAAGGAATGTAATGGATTCTCCATCACTAGGCATTTTGAAGTTGGAAATGATTGATTTTCTCAGAGACATTGTTCATCTTGTTTCTATAGGAGTTAACTCAAAAAAACCCTGTACCCTGTATAATACAAGGGAAACATATATGATCCCAAATAATCTTTTAAGCTTTGCAATCTATAAGCTTGCACCAAATAGCTAATGCACAGCTGCCTATGTCCTGTGTTCTCCTACTGCAACTCGTAAGTATGATTCAAACACTTTTCCCTTTGTTTACATTTGCTTAGGAAGTTGTGAAGGACTATAACATAAACTTCTGCTCTTTGTAGGGGTAAATTTTGTCTGGCATATGGAGTCAAGGGTTTTAAGGCTGGGGAACCACTAATCTTTTGGCCTGCATACCTGCAGCACAGAGCAACCACCATTCTTCCAGTTCCTGGGGAGCTGATGTCTAATTGATGACACAGAACTGGGGTGAGTGACCGATACCCCTGAAGGCTGTGCTGCTGTTCAGCAGAACCTTGATTGCCTGGAATTTTTGGCAGAGAGAAACCTTAATGAAGTTCAACAAGGGCAAATGCAGTGTTCTGCATGTGGGGAGAAATAATCCCAAGTACCACCACAGGCTGGGGACCGACCTCCTAGAGAGCAGCTCTGTGGTGAAGACCTGGGAGTCTTGGGGTTGACCATGAGCCAGCAGCGCCTTGCAGCCAGAAGGGCCAATGGAATCCTGGGTTGCATCAGGAAGAGTGTGGCCAGCAGGTTAAGGGAGATGATCTTCCTCCTCTAGTCGGCCCTAGTGAGGCAACAGCTGGAATACTGTGCCCGGTTCAGGGCTTCACAGTACAAGAGAGACAAGGAGCTACTGGACAGGGTCCAGTGAGGGACACAAAGATGATTTGGGGTCTGGGACATCTCTCTTACAAGGAGAGATTATGAGACCTGGACCTGATCAGTCTAGAGAAGACTGAGAGGGAATCTCATTAATGTGTATAAATATCTCAAAGGTGGCTGTCAAGAAGATGGTGTCAGATTGTTTTCAGTGTTGCCCAGTGACAGGATGAGGAGCAATGGCCATAAACAAAAACCCAAGAAGTTTCACCTCAATATGAGGAAGATCTTCTTTACTCTGAGGGTGGTAGAATGCTGGAACAGGCTGCCCAGTGTGGTCATTGAGTTTCCCTCCCTGGAGACATTCTTACACCCACACATTCCAGTGTTACCTGCTCTAGGTGATCCTGCCTTGGCAGGAGGCTTGGACTAGATCATCTCCACAGATTCCTTCCAACCCAAACATCTTGTTTGCAGGAAGAGGGAAGGGAAGGGAACTGTAATTCTGTAACTGAAAAGGCCCAAAGTTATCAATTAATATTTCTTTGTGGATTTTTTTAAATGCAGAACTAAATGTAGATCTCTATGAACAGGACCTATTCCAAATCACCTCTTGCTGAGGGGTATGAAATCAAAAGGAAAAAATCTTTAAAACAAGCAGGGAATTTCTTTATTTCAATATATGTCCAAGATCTTCCTAGACACTGCATCAAACCACACTGTGTGAATACAGCTGAGTGTCTGTCTCTGAGCAGTGCTCAATGCAAATGTTACTTGACCTAGAAAATTACTGCTCACAAGAAGAGGAGAACCCTTTAGACATTTTGATGGTAAGTCATGGAGACCAACTATACAGAGAACTGTAAATAAACATTACTTCAAAGTGTAGCTCTGGGCAGTTCTGTACAGTTCATCTGAAGCCATTACAACATTTGTAGCTATATAAAAGAGCCAAGATAGATGAGGGAGTGTCATTTATTACAGCTGGAATAAATGAATATAACAGTTTTTCTAATCAAAGAGGTTAGTTACCTTTTCCTGCAAACTTTGTGTCTTTGAACTGCCACAGATACAATGCTGCCACTCTTTCTCCACAGACAGTATTGTTAGTAGAACCTATTTTACATACAGCACTAACTACTTGAGAAATAAAAAAAACCAATGATATACACATGTGCAATTTAAAGCAAAGGTAAGCATAGCTAAAAATTATTTTATATTCTCACTTATTTTTTTAAACAAAATTAGACAACAAATTTGTTTATAAAAATAAAGCTCTTTCCCTCTGTAGCAGGTCTGGGTAGAAATAGCAGTTATAGGATCCACAGGTTGAACTATTCATGTCAGTTACTTACTTCAGAGAATAAAGTTATTTACCTCACATAATATAACCTTTTATGAATTTTATCCATGATCAGGTTGAATCTATTCACTATAATCAAGCAATGCCTCTTTGTGAAGAAGGATCAACTCATAACTACTCTTCTTAGTTTCGTATCAAGACATAATGAAGTGAAGACAATTAAAAAAAAACAAAACAAAAATAACAACAACACAAACAAACAAACCAAACCAAACAAAAAAACAAACAAAAAAAAAAAAAAAACCAAAAAAAAAAAAAAACCAACCAAAAAACCCCCCAACCTTTCATTTTTACCAAACAAAAAGTAAGGGAAGAAGAACTGGACAATGAGTATCACACTAGTTTTCTGCAAAAGTTAGGTGGCATCAACACTGTAAGGAAAAGCAAAACTATTCCCCTCTCCCACTTTCTTTCTGAAGCCCAAAACAATCACTCATTTACTAAATGACTGTAATGTAGAGCTACACTTGGACTAGCATGTTAAACACCTGAATGAGGCTCAGCTTGCACAGGGTAGGAGTGATTCAGATATGAGTGATATGACTACTGCTGATGTGCATTAACAGCAGGGATTAGTCAGTCAGCTCCCTGCGAGTGTTCAGGTGGCAAAATGAGCGATAAGTGGCGATGTATCGTAAGGCATTAGAGATTTTTGGAGGATGAGGGAGAAGGAGGGAAAATTGCTGCTATCTGCAGTGCAATTTAACAGGTAGTAGCAACTTGGAAGAATTAAAAAAACCTCAAAACACTCAGAACCTCAACTATTTGCAATATTGTGTCAGTTTCGTGATTAGAAAGAGAGCGCAGATCAGGGCAGTAACAGGGCAGTTTCTGGTTTGACCTGACACCCTGCGTAATTTTGGTCAGGACATCTACAAAGACCTGAATTTTTTTTAATTTCTCTTGCTGAATTCTTTTGATAGCAGTCAGTAAGCATTTAGTCAGAAATTTTGCTTATAGCAAAGAACGGCTATCCCTTTGAGAAGGGTGCTCAATGCAATGAGCATGGTCTGGACATTCAAGATAAACTCACTCAGAACCCTGTAGTTACTGGAAAAAGACCCATCATTGCAGGCCAATATTGACAGATCTCTTCTAGGCTGGGCTCTGGCACTGGCAACATTTAAATGATTCACACCTAACTTTTTAAAACAGCTTTTCGTATGGGAATTTCGCAATCTTTAAGTGACCTTAAAACATTCACTTATGACAAGTTTGTAATGTGTGGTTTCACTGTTGCTAGACAAATCTACACTTGAGGTTTATTGATACTGTGTGAGAAGTGTACTGGTCATAAGGGATTTGCCCATTCTGAGACCTTTGCACGCACTATCATACCTGTTTTGGAAACTGGACTGCTGCTAGCAAATATGGGTAAAAATCATTTATTGTATAGTGAGATTTCTCAAGGGAATGATATGACTGGCTGCTTTACACAGGTTCTGAAAAAGCATTTTGAAATTACACAGCAATAAGATATAAAAATCACCACTTTTAGCTTGTACCCTGAGTCTACACACAGGGCCAGATCTAAGGAGGTCCCAGAAGCATTGGGATGGCCAAAGCTACCTGCTCTTAGCAGTACCTTTTAAGAGGCCACAGTGGGATAATTGATTCTGTCTCTTCCTCATGAGGTTTTTGACATAATGGAATGATATGGGCATCATTTCCAGATTTCTCAATAAATGACATCTTGCCTAAAATATCGTCATGGGCTCTTCAGAGGTCTGCCTGTGAAGGAGGGAGATTTTAATGAGCAGGCAGTATCGAGTCAGGCCACTTTCTCCTGGGGTTTTTATATAATTGCTGTCAGCCTCAGCCAGAGAGGTGTGTAATGAACCTGGAGGTGAAGAGCTGCATGGCCTGGTCCTCTCCTGCAGCTTCCCAGCTGACCAGGGCAGAGAGGCAGAGATGCACCTCCTTGGAGGGGACAGGGAGGGAGGTCACACTCCACCACCTGCTGCAGAGTGCCAGGCTGCAGCCACTCGTGCTCCCAAGCCCAGTGATGCTGTCATTCCCCATTCAGAGGCTGATGAACTGTTAGCACAGTATTTTCCAATCTGGAGATCAGGCTCTTGGGAGACCAGATAAATGTGCGAAGGTACTGGAGAGCAGCACAGAAGATGCAGGGGGCAAGAAAAAACTCTCATGCAGTTCCCTGCTTTGCAAAGCAGTGGGTGGGAAGTGCTTGGCCACTGCATGCCTCTGCCTTCTTGTCCCCTTGTCCCATGCTCCTGCTTTTTTCTACTTTTCAGTACGTTTCCAAATATTTGTTTGTGAATAACAGTGGAGGCACAGTTATATTTATCTGCAGAGGTGATTACTTTAAAAACCCAAACTGAGCATTGAAAACTTAAAAAGCTTTAATTTACCCATTTTTAAAGATAACATCTTTCAAAGAAATTATCTCTTTGAAAGAGACAGTTTCTTTGTGACAATAATGCTGTCATGTAGGAGGGCATGTTTACAACTCAGACACCAGTTGAAGCATTTCTCATGCTGTTCAAACCAAAATACAATCATAGTTTTTAAAAAGGAAGGAGCCACTTTCTCCTCTAACCCATTATTCTGTGTAACACCAGTCACATAATTTCATCTGGTTTCTTAGTATCCCAAAGCAATGCTTAGGAAGACACATATAAAAACAAAACAAGTCATCAGGTCACATGGGAGATGGGGCTTTCAGATGACAGGTTTAGCCTCTACCTGTAACTAATCAGCTGTCTCCCAGCTGATGAGATAAGGCTAACAAGCAGCTTACTTAACAGAGGGAGCCTGCTCTGGTTGGAGAGACTGGGTCATGTTAAGGATAAGGTTCTGTTATGCAAAACTGGATGATTTGCTTGTTATCTAGGTGATGGTAAAGAGCTGGAAGGAGTCAGGTGGTAAGATCTGGCTTACCTATTTTATCTGTCATTACTTTATGCTCGTGATTGATTTAGTCCCTTTGGGAAGAGTCTCAGAAAACATTGCCTGTGCTCAGTCCAGCTAGCTCGTCTGCCAGCCTGCTCAAGGGAAACAGAGGGCTGAGGAGATTCTTGCTGAGTGGAAAATGTTCAGCTGATTCAAAGGTTACTGCAGTAATCTTTTTTGACCTATATGAAAGAGTTGATTGTTGTATGTGTCCATTGGCTTTTAGCAGCAGCTATGTGATTTTATAGGGTGTTTTATCTATATTTCTGTCCTTGAACTATGTTGCAACTGTAAATGCTAATGGGGAATGCGGAGAGTTTACCACCATGCAGTGCAGAGCTCCGTATAGGATAAGCAACGTCTAAAACTAGGCAGTGTTAACCTCTTCTGTGGGAGTTCTAATTCCCTAGTGAAAGCATCTGTACCGTCAGGGACTTCAAATTTTGCTGGAGCTTCCCTTAAAGCCTTGAAGTACCAGGTGCTGCACACAAATTGGTTTGGTAGCTCCCTCCAACCAAGTTCTTGCCATCTGTCATTGCACTGCTCAAATGGGTCTCTTAATCTGGCAATGTGAATGCTCAAATCTATAGAGAGGCTTATGCAGACACACTCCCCTCTTTGTAGTCCAGGCAAAGATCCAAAAATTAAAGATCTGGGTAGCAGGGTGTAAGTCAGGCAGAACTTAAAAGGCACAAAACTGATTTGGCATTTTTTTACATTTATTTGCCATCAAAACTCTTCTGTGGCGTGTATGGGTTTAGTACTGTGTTTCTCTTTCAGTTAAAGGCTAAAAACATGCCTGGAGGCCAGCTCTGTTCCCTGTCAGTGATTGCCTGCACTACACTAGATGGCACTGCTTAATACTCACGTTTTTCTCTTGTCTCTGCTATGCTGGTTCCCTGGATCTGGAGCATCCTGGAGCTGCAGCTTCATCAGACTATAATCAGTGATCTGTGGTCACTGGCAATGGGATCAGCTGCACGGAGGCATTGGGAGCAGTCACATAACGAGGCAGTAATAATGGTCATCTGAAACACATTCAAAGTTTGTCTCTTCAGCCTAATAAATGGATAAAGCAGATTTTTTTTTAGAGATTACACACAAATTAAGACTAAGTTCTGATGTTATCTTTGACTCTTGCTAACATCCCTCATCTCCTTTCTCTCATGACTGGAATAAAAAGCAGTGGTAGAATTGCTGCAGACATCAGGCATCTTACAAAGCCAGAAATCTGAGTGATAATACAACTGTGACATACTGATCACTAAATATGGGAAGAGGACAAGCTATAGAGAAACAAATCTCTGCTCTCACCAATAGCCCATTGATATGGAAATAAACAGCTCTGTTTCTGCCTTCAGGATCATGTTCAGCCAATTCAAAAGCTTGATTCTTGCAAGGAAAGGTTGATCAAAATGTAGGAGTGCTGTTGACCAACCCTATGTTGTGCCCTTCACTCACTAATAAATTGCCAAATACATCTAAAATGTGAAGGCATAAAGTCCCACCATGATTTTGTGTACTTTTTTGAAAAAGCCAAACAAGTGTTTGCTTACAAAAGTCAAACATTTAATGTCATGAATAGGGAACGGCTTTTGCATAATTTCAAAATGTGTTGTAACAGCAATGCCTAGTTGGAGAACTGATCTCCAACAGTAAGCAGAGACCTAAGTGCCTTAAACCTATGTTAGATCCTTTGAAATCAGCTGGGCATAGAATATTAAAAATTGACTGAAGTAGCATTAGAATACAACAGTTACTCTTGAAGTTGGGTAAAGTGCTATAAAAGGGCAAATGGGATAGGATGGGAAAAGCAGAGGATTGTGGTCACTGTAAACTGTAAACCCTGAAGCCAGTTCCTAGAAAGGATGCACATAAAAAGACTAGCTAAGAAGTGGTGGGAATTGCAAAGAAATTAATAACAGCCTGTGGATGTGCCAGGCCATTTTCCTTTCCCTGACACTAAAAAGGGCCTTTTAGCAAGGGTGAAGCATCAGAGACATCCTGCTGTTTTAATGGTGTTTCGTTTAATTTTTGACTTGGACAGTAGAAGTGGAAATTTTACTTGAAGGTGACTCCAGGTGGGAGGTCCTGCAAGTGTTCATGAGAGTTATTTAGAATTTAAATATCTGGAAAAATTGATTAAAAATACTGGGCAAGATTCAATAGAGATAAATAAGATGCAATGCATTTGTTAGTTGATTATTCTCCCCCAATAGAGGATGAAGAATAATTGGTTAGGTAGCATTTTCTCAGAAATAAATCATAGCTGTGCTGTGCTGTTTCCAGAACTCCCCCTGAATCTCATAAGAGTGGGAGATACAGACAGAAATATAGATTGCAAAACACATGGAAGGATCCTTTTTCCAGCCATCATTGATCAAGCCTCAGCTGGAGCACTGTGACTGATTTTGGATATTGTACTTTAAGAGCAATGTGGCACACTTGGAGAACATCCAGAGGAGAATAACATGTTCTCCTTAGTAAAGAACATAACCTACAAATAAAAGATTTCTAAAAATCTTGCCCAGATCAGGGATGAAAATTCCTTTTCTCCCTTTCCCAGATTTATCACAGTTTTCAAGAATATAGAGACTCTTTCACGGAGGAAGAGGCTCTCTCCAAATATGGTGGAGAAGAGCAATGGCTTAAATTGGTGCAAGAAATATTGGGGTTTGACATGAGAAAAATCTCAAAGCTATACTTATTCCTGCCTTGAAATAGTGACAGGGACTAAAGTAGTCCCTTCCTGCCCTGCTTTTCTGTTATAATATTTCATAGTAATTAATAGTAACAATTTTGTTTAAAGGATACAGCTGTGCCACTCCAGATCCTGGGTTTGTTAAGCTGACAAGGCTGATGCTGTTATTTTTAGACCCTAACCTTGAATTTTATTGGTGTCCAAAGAGTATTCTCTTTTATTTTCCTCCCCAAAGCCATGTCGAATTGCTCATTTGAAATAAAAAACATGGATGTGACTGTGCTTTAAAGACTTCCTCAATGAAATGTTAAACATGCTTCCTTTTTTGCAGTCATAACCCAGATTACAAAATAAGATGAAAGTAAGAAAACAAAACTTCAAATAAGATGATTTACATGTTGGATTTTTTCCCAGTGATTCAGTAAGTAGTAGGTGTAGACTAAGCCTTTTAGCATGGCTACAAACTGAGCCCTATACCAAGTTTATAATCAAATCCTAAGCTAAACTTTCTGGAATTCTCCATCCAGGCTTAAGAACTGGAGTCCCCTCTTGGGCAATCACCTTAAGTGCAGGAGAAATTGCTGAGGAGGGAAAGGAAGGTTGGAAACCATGTGGTTTATCTCAAGAAGAATGAAAAGCAGACAAAAATATCATGTTTCTTAATCATAACATGGCAAAGGAGAGAAAACAAGGAGATATCATGGGTTGAATCGGAAAAAGTTTCCATCCTTATATTTTCAGAAAACAAAAATACTTTCTTGTAACACGGTCTTCTCTGATTAAGGTGTTGATTATTTTGAAACACTAGGACCCAGTGATGCAATTAAGCTAAAGAATAATTGGATATTAATATATCCATGTGCCTGAGGGTTCTGCAAACTAGAACTTTAGTAGGAGGTATCAGTGAAGACATCAGGAGTCCTGTGTTAGGAAATGGACTCAAGTTTGCAAATGTTAATTCAGTCACAGCTTAAGTGTTGTGGAATTTATGCACAGTGTCAAATACAGCACTAGAAAGAGTATTTTTCTTGTTTTTCTGTAGGGCACATAATAGAAGCCTGCTAAACCTTAACTTGAAGCTCAGGTACAAATAAATTTTAACTTTGTGTACAAGAAGTTTTATAGGTAGATTTAAAAATGTGTGCTTCAACTAGAATTGAGTACCATTTTACACAATAAATTGAGACTTATAACTGAGTTCTATTTGAAGATGGTAGGAACGTACACATGAAATGAAAACTCTCAAAGGAAATCATGTTTCCCTAAAAAGGTAATGGTAATAGAGAAAAAAATTTTCCCTTCACATCACTGGCCTTCATTTCTGTACAAAAAGGTGATTTCAGTATGTGTAACAAGGAGGATGGAGTGGGTACATCATGGGTGTTTTAGATGGGTCCTTTGTTTCCTCTGCTTACCTTGCTCTTTGGTCTCCTCCTTTACATGAGTGCCCCAACTTGGTGTTCATCACATCAGGGAAGGGTTGGGCTGGATAACAGGGCAGCTGATGCTGGCCACAGCAATTACCAAAGAGCCCTTGAACCTATAACCTCCCTATTCCTCTCAATCCTGTTAGCTGTTTACCTACTTAAATACATCTTCAAAATCTCCCTCTAAATGACTTACAGGTGTAAATCCCATTGGAAATCAATAGCAATTTTTTTTTTTTGCTCTGTGATCAATGTACTTTTAAAATCCCACTCATAGCTTTAGCATATGTACAGAAAGATGATGCTCACCCAAGTTTCTTATGGCTTATATTTGCTGCTAAAAGACTTCTATTTTTGCAGAGTTCTGCCATCTCAACTCACCAAGGTAACTGTGATGAAGAATGAATGCTGTTTTGATTGAAAGTCTGTGGAAACAAACTTTGAGAGATTTTGTGGAGTTTTTATTGGTATTAGTATGCTTCTAAGAAAGGGACCAGTTAAAGGACTCACCTTTATCTGGTGATAAGGACTTGCCCTTCTATCCGTTTATCCAGCAAAGTGCTCATTCCTGGATGCACGGAAGCTGCCATGCCTCAATAAAGCACAATCAGAATTAAAGCCCTAAATGCTGAGGTGCTGTAATTAGGCAATGCTTATTCTTCCTTGCACCTCAAATTGGTTTTGTTACAGAATCATAAAATCATATAGGTTGGAAAAGACCTTTAAGGTCATGGAGTCCAACTGTTGCAGACATGCACAGCAATCATACACATGTATGCGTGTAACTCAAGCTGGGTATTGAAAATTGGTGATTCAAAAATCTGAGCTCTCCTCTTAATTGGCATAAATTATGTGAAACACTTTTCCTGAAACCATCTTTAATGATGAAAATATTGCTTATTTTCCTTGCAAAGGTGCATGTGTTTTACTTAGAACAAAGTTCTAAGTTAACTAATTATTAAGCCCAAAGTTAACTAATTATTTCACTTTACAGCTAGTAAATGATCCTGTCTCAGTAATGAAATCGTCTTAATCCTGCACGTTTCACATAGGCAGCAATGACCACAAGGTCATATAGAAAAAAATATTTTAAATGTTTTCTATCTTCTTAAAAGGATAATTTTGAAAAAGCTGCTCATATCAGGCAAAAATTTGTGGACTATTTCCTACATGAAGCCTTTAATGCTTTTAACTTTCTGTGGGTTCTGTGATTTACTTGCATTTTTTTAATACTGAAAAGTAGTGTTTTCTGACTTTTTTGGTTACAGGACTGTCAGTAAATACCTATGTGAAATCAGTAGGATTTTGATTTTACACCCAAGGTCAGTGAACAAAACAGGTTTGTTTTAAATGATAAAGCCATAAGCTACCTACCTTTATAGGTGAGGAGGCAGAGAAACAACACAGGCCTTGTCCTGTAGACTCTACTTACATATTTTCTGAAAATTAAAAAGGAAAGAAATGTTAAAGCAGGATGTCACAAGTGTCCCCTAAATGAGCTAACTTTCAATATGAAAAGCAACTTGTATTTTTTTAAAAAAAAGGTAAAACCTCAGTCACCATCTGAATCTTGTTTCAGTTTTGGCTGTTAGGAGAGTGTGGAAAGAAGGTAGTGGTTTTGGCTAGATACATTCACAAACCCAAAGGCAAGCACTACATGAAAACTAGGTATCACAAATGCTTCTCAGGCCCTCTCTGCCCATGGCTGTACATTCCCTAAAATCCTTCTTCCAAATGTATATATGAAAAGTTGGCATGCACATGCATAACATGTCTGAGTGCAGATGGTTCTTGTGGCCTTAATGGTGCTTTTCCCCCTCCCCCAGTTTTCTCCCATTCTTTCTACATGCATGTGGATAGGGAAGCTGAACACATAATGAGTCTCATGTTTGTTAACTGTGGAAATAGTATTCTCTTTAATATTTTCTTCCTTTTGGAACCTCTTATTTGGTATTTCAAGTGTCCCAGCAGCTTGCACAGGATAGAAAAAATGTCATCTAGAAGAGCCAGAGTGGATCACACCAAATCAGCTTGAGAAGTAGATGCTGCCATGTGGGAGCCACCACCAAGCCCAGCAGTAAGGTGGCCTGAGGAACTGCTCATCCCCAAGCCCTCTTTGCACAGCTGGTAATGCACTCCAATGGCTCCTGTGCTAGGTATTTTCTACGTAAAGTAAAGGACAAGCCTCTGTTTGAAAGAGAAAGCTTCAAACCTCAGCAAAATCCCTGCCAGTGCTGATTGTGCAACAAAACCTACGTAATTCCAGCAAACAAATGAGAAATAAATTGTTCTGCAAATCACTGAGACCATGTCCCAGCGAGTTTGTCACTGCACTTTGGTGGGTGGTGGCTTGGTTTTTGTTGCAATGTCTCTGGCTGCACACACTGCAAACAGTCTCCTCTGAAGTGAGGAAAGCATGCATTTGTCATGGGAAAACCACAAATTAATTTAATACAAAGCCTAATGATATGGTTTCAACTTCTAAAGCATTTGCATGTTGCATATACCTACAAAATCTCCAGGAAACCAGTAGAAGAGGGCAATTTGCTAAAAACTATATTGGTGAGCAGAAGCTAATACAGTACCACTGGCCACAGAGCTTCACCTCATGCTGCCTGGCTGCTTTTACTCTCCTCATGAAATGCAGCAAGTTTATCCAAATGTGGCAATTTTGTAAGGGGAAGAGGAGGAACACTCAAGGCTGCTTGTGGATCAGACCTTCCACAGTCACAGACTATGTTCACATAGCAAATGGCACTGAATTATTCAAACCTTTCTGGAGTTGAACTCACTGGGCTCCTGCCAGGTATTAGCAGTACTGAAGTAGTTCCTGTTTTGTGAAAAGGAGGGGAAGGATGCTGTCTATAAACTATAACACGTTTTGCAAGCATTCCTGTTAGCTTCCAAAATTTTGGACTTTGATTTGAATAGCAGCCTGAGAGGTCATTTTACAGGCAGGGAGATGAGTGTTACTGAAGTTCTAAAGCATTAATAGAAATAATCTCTCCAGTCCTTCTACTACTCCAACAGAGCTAGAACAAGCATCCAGAGCATTCCAAATCTCAACTTGCCCTTCAGCTACAATATTCATATCTGTTTTGAAAATCTTTACATGTCTGGGGTCCTCTTGGGAACCTTGGACCAAGAATTTCCTACTTGAAGAATAAAGATGAAACAAAACACTGGAAATGTGAGTCTTGGAGATTTAAAATGTGATTAATTTAGATTTTTATGAATGTCAGGAAGTAGGTCAGGAAATTCATAACAACCTTTTAGTCTTTCCTAATGCCAAAAAAAAAAAATTAGGGACCTGACCATAAAATTCATCTTCCATACCTAATGGCCAATGAGTATTTAAGGCCTTACCAGAGATTTCTTGCCCGTTGAATTGGCCTCAGCCACATGTTTCTCAGCAGCTGTCCTTTGCCTCATGCTCAGCACAAGACTCTCACTGTGCTTCACAGAAGCCTCATGATCACACAAAACGTGAGCAGTTCACTCACCAAGTTGCAAACCCATCCAGCTATCTGCTAAGATAAATCTGGGCCATTGAAAAACACTTCCCCAAGGCACCTAAACTGATGCAATAGTTATCTGCACCAAAATTAAAATGATTACATTTTATGAAGCAAATGGAATTTAACTAATTGAAAAACAAGGAGGTTCCAACCTGAGATTTTCCTCTGCACTAGGTTTTCACACAACTGTTAAGTACCATGCAATGCCTATCTGCTCGTCCTAGCTTTTTTCTGGTGTCCACAGGTAAACGTGTCAGAGGAAACTGCTCCTCACAAAGCTACAACCTGCCCAATTCAAAACTGATATTCAGAGGCTCAAGCTTCGAGGTAGTGATTAAACAAACTTTTAAACTCACATGACTCTTAACATGTCCACAGTTTTAAACCACACATATAAAGTCAATGAGAAATTTTATGCATTTCCACTTTCTGAGTTGGTTTTAAAAAAATGTGCACAGGAAAAAAGATGTTCTGCAGGGCATCTGTGTTTGTGAAGTCCAGGAAAATCACTTGGCTCACTAGCAAAATCACTGACTGCATGCACATAATTCAGGTTAAAAAAAAATACGTACACGATATCACAATCTGCAGCCTGTTCGAGAATGACTCCAGAACATGCTTCTTTCCATGCAATAGACCAGTAACACACTTTTTAGCATATCTCTTATCACAGAAGCCTTTTTTCAAGAACTCAAAAGCAACAGCATTTTCTACAAGAATATCCTACTATGCCACGGTTTCTGCGTGCTTGATTGGAGCGTAGGCGGGAACTCCTACCTGCAATAAACCAAAAGCAATAAATGTCCACCCATGAACTGTAGGCATGATTCCACCTCTCCCTGAGGAATATTCCCTCTCAATAGCACGTCTTCAGAGTGAAATGGAAAACAGCTTCATAGCTCTTAGCTCTTGAGTTAGCTGGGACTCAAATGAAACCAGCACTTGAGACCAGAATAAGCAGCCAAGAATACTTCAGTGGAACGTCTGGCACATCAAGTCTCTGTTGTGGCAATTCCCTGATGACAGATCTCATAGTCACTGTTCTCTGAGAAACAACAGTATCAGACAGCAGTTGTAATAGGTAACTAATGCTTCATAAACTGTTTTTAGAAGGATTTTGTAAAACTCCTGTGTTCCCTAGAAACAGAGTGGTGAAAGAATAAGTTTCAGTGGTGGTTTACCCCATTCCTGTGATTATTCTTATGGATGAAAATCATTGCCTGACATGCAGATGGATTGGGGTACCTCTTCTCCCCATGAGTGGTAACCTGCTGATATTCAGCTGAAAACTTCAGACAACAAATATTCCAGTCTTTCTTCTGCTTCACTACAGATGGAGATACACATAGATTTATATTAACGCAAATATTATTTTTTTAAATATTTTGGCCTTTTATCCAAGACAGAAGTGTCCTTTTATCCTTTTAGTACTTCAGCCATTTACACAAGGATCTTAAACTAGCTAGACCTAAACATCAAGACTTGAAACTTGTGACATCATCCACTATTTTAGAAATGGAAAAGCTGAAAAAGCATAGAAGAAGAAAGAAATATTTCATTGCTGTCAATACTGTTTGAGACAGTAGGGCATCACAAAACAGACCACAAACTACGAGACACTTCTGGTTTAAGCAGCACTTCATTTGTAGCATAAAGTTTAGCACCAGAAATATGGTTTGTGTTGGCTGACCTCTGGTAGGACAGAGGACAGTTGTCCAGTTGAGGCTGTACTGCACAAAATTACTGATGCTTAACTGAACCCTATCTTATATACAAGACTGAAGACACACAGAGATGAAGAATCAACTATGACCCTCAGCTCTTTCTTCCAGCAATTTTCTGCAGCATTAATAGCATTCCTGATTTTAGCTTTAACTATCATTGGCTTCCCAGGTTCTGCCAACCTCATTCCTTCTCTTGCCTCCTCAGCTAGGTTAAATCCTTTCAGATTTGTGTACCTTCTCTGTGAAGGTACTTTTCAGTGATAACAAATTACTTCTCAGTCTTCTCTTTGCTAAGCTAAGCAGATGGAGTTCTCGAAATCTGTCACTGCCAGGCATTTCCTCCAGCTTTCAAAATATTTGTCCAGATTCCATCTTTGTCCTTTTCACTTCTGGACTTCTCCTGTTTTTTCCTTTCATTTTTAAAGTACCAGCAGGAGAATGACCAGTACTATTTCAGTAATAGTGGTCCCAATGCCCCATGTAATGGTAAAATCCCTTCTCCTTATAAGCTGGCAGTGCATCAATCACCAAGGCAGGGCACTGGGAGCTCCTGTTACCTTGTCTGTTTCTTAGAACCCTCACATCTTCTTGCATGCTGCTGTTTCCTAAGATGTGACTGTCCATCCTGTAAGTATGAACCCTATTCCTTTGCTCTGGGTATGAAACTTATATTTGGCTGCATTTTAATGCACATGGTGTGCATTATAAACATGCATCGAAAATCAAGGAAATCTCTAACTCAAGAAAATTTAAAGTGTAATTTTAAGACCTATAATTATTCTCCAATCTCTTGACTTTATTAGCTCTAAATATCAAATAAACTTTAAAATCCCTCATTTTTTACTTTCAGGATGTTGGATTTCTATTTTTCAACTCAAAGATTAAAACTGTAGTTTGCTAACTTTGCAAGAAAATAGCAGAAGAAAGTGTCCAGGCACCAAGCAAAAAGAGAGAAACATGCCTGAAGAGAATTAACAACATTGAAAAGGGAACAACGGATGATAGAAAATTCACTGTTTCAGTACAAAAGGGGGCCTCTACTAGAACTAAATCCCTTTGAAGAGGGAAGAGAAAAAAGGCTACATGCTGTAATCAAGAAAGTAACCAGCAGCATAATCATTGCAGGAATCTGATTTTAATAACCTAGCCTTACTAGGAAATCTTGTCCATGTACAGAAAACACATGACTGCAAATTAGTAAAACAACTATATTCAAAGGCTGGTTATACTTCATGATAAAACCCAGTGAAAATCTTTGCCTTTAGAAACCAAATGTGTATTGAATTCCAGGTAAAATTCCCAATGCAAATGATCAAAATACCCTTGTCTTCAGCGAATGTGGTTCTGATCAGTATCTGATAAATCTGAGCTTCTAGTTAGATCAATGGTTTCCCTGATAAAAGCCAGATATTAAAGGAGAGCATTGCTTCCTATGAAGATGAATAACAATGCTGAGGTGAAGGACAAGAGATCCCAGTACTTCCTGGAAAGCTAAACAGTCCCTGTGTTGGCACAGAGCTGACTTGAAGTCACTGCACTCCCATACTCGGGCATATCTCAAGGGTCTCATCTCAGAGTAAGGAAAAGCATCCTGTCACACACATAAAGACTTCCAGTGAAAGAGAAAGTGGAAAGAAAGGGGGAAAAGATGAGCCAGATCCTGCAAACCTGTGCCTTCATCCATAGCTGTGAATACATAAGCTGCCCCACTGACTTCATAAGGCTGGCAGTCCATCATGTTCACTGGCAGGACTGGAGCCTGGGGGTAAACGCCCTGGGGGCAAAGGGATCCATTTGGGATCTGCCCACAAAATGTCTCAGCACCTGGCTGGAGAGATGTGTAGGGCACTGAAAGAAATCAACTAATAAGCATTTTGTTCTGTACAATAAACCTGCAAGTTAAATACTGTCCCTGCAACAAGCTGCACTGTATTCACTCTGGTCTATGTTCAGAGGAAATGTCACCTCATAAAGGCTTCTTGGACAAGGGCTTGGCACTCACTTGATCTGTCATTTGTGTCCCAGGCTAGAAAGGAACTCCTGACCGACTTCTTCCTGAGTGATGAGAAGGGACAGTGTGGAGAGAGCAGCCTTTGGTGCATCCCTGCCATCCTGCACAGCCTCAGCCTGCTACACTGGATGTCAAGGTTGAAGTAGCTGCACTAACCTTGGACCATATAAATGCAAATTTCTCATTCTGAAAAAAATACCCTCCAAGCCAACTGATAAAACAGGAGCACTGAAAGCAGCTTTAACCTATAGGGAATCCAATCCCAGTTAAAAACAGGCTCAAGTAAAGTGGCTGCTGAGTCCATCACATTGCATATTGGTAGAAATAACTTAAGTATTTTATCCTAGCAAAGAGTCTTCATTTTATGTCTTTGCTAATTCCTTAGCCTGCAAATTCCCAGAACCAGAAATGTCCTAACAGGCTTTTCTGCCCTTCATGAAATGCACTTATTACCTCTACATGGAAAAGTAATTTGGTCTTCTGATTTTCAGCAGTGATTTCTGTGTGAAGTATGGTGACTCTTATCAGAAATTGGCAGGAGTTTATATATGCTAAAAGTTAATCAGTGATTCCTTTCTTCAAGGCAGGACTATTCTTCTAGTTGGATTAATATTTTTTTCCTAAACTAATGCAAAAAATAGTTTAGCATCCTTTGAAGCATAATTGTACTAACCAGAAATACTGTCAGCCTGATTTTGAGACATAGTCCCACATAGTGGACTGTGAATAGAAATATTGTGGGTTGGGGCTCTGTACAGTGTATGAAGCTGATCCTCCAGTCTGGTCATGGTGCTCTGTGTGACAGTAATGCAGAGGAACAGTGGAGTGTGTGCAGCTTATCCTATGAGGAGTTTTCAGTCCTGGACAACCTCCAGGAGATGTGAGGCCATTGTTGGATTCATGCTAATCTGCACCCACTCCCTGATGTGAGGCACTGCTGTGGAAATACAAGTATTCACAGTTTGAACTGTGGTTGGTACGACTGGAGTCATTTTAGTGTCATGGGCAGGTGGCAGCAGCTGGACAAGAGTCTATTAAAAGGCAGAAGGTGGAGAATTGAGGAAGGTTCTGAGGGTTCAGAAAGCCCTAGCTACTGCCTCCCACACAGCTTTTTCTTGACCATCCCAGAGTAGCTGTGCCGGAAGTATCTGTCCATTTCAACTAATTTTGATATTTGAAGCTGAGATCTATTTTCAGGTCAAATTCACCTTTCACAGATGACATTCCATTGGGTTGCCACTGGTGAACTATGGCTCCAGAGATCGATAATATGTCCATGAAATCAGTTGCCCAAAGGCTCTGATCTAAAGTCTATTTTCCAAGGTGGAACCAAGAGAAACCAATGGAAGCATTTCAACTGGAACAGAAAGCAGAAGTCTCTTTTGCTATAAGATGTTGAAAAGGAGCAGAATTGCTGGCATCCTTACAATTCCCACATCACATATACAGGAAAAGCACTATCAATGCAGGCCTTCTTCTGGATCAGCTTCAGGCTCTTTCCCACCCTTCCACCTGCACCGCCAACAGCAGCAGGGATTGATCCAGCCGAGCCAGCGCCGATGGAAAGGCACGGGCGCAAAGCAGAGCAGGAAAAGCCGTGTCAGTGGCACTCATTTAGTAAGGTGCTCCTGAGAGCCTGCGAGCGGGATGTGCTGTAATTACAAGAGGGCAGCGGAGTGCTGCGGCTGCGGCTGCCCCCGACAGCTCAGCTCCCCTGGAAGAGCAGAGCTGACAGCTCAGGAATGAGAGCAGCAGGGCTGGAGGCAGCTTTCCTGGCAGCTGGCCCGCCTTCACAACGCTCTCGCCCAGATCGTGCTGGTGCACGGGAGCTTTCTGAACAACATGAGAAAGCCCAGGGCAAGAGGCAAACAAATTTCTCTTCTCTTTGGGAGAAAACAGGACACTCTGGTAATTTAATTTGCCAGGCTCTGCTGTAGTATGACGGTGCAGATGAGAGGATGCAGACACATATTCTAGGGCAGCCTGCTTTCACATTGAAGCACTGGGAGATTTCTTATACAAACAACGGCTTTAGCAAATGCATCTTAATCCTGCCTGACCCAAAAGGTAGTAATTATGAAATATAGTTTACGAGGTTTGTGGTTTTTTATTCTTAATATTTTTTTAAAAAAATTATTCCGTTTTTGAAACGAATAGAAATATCACTTCTTTCCAGACCAGAGATAACAGAGATCTTGTTTTCTTAACTCAGAAATAATGGAGAACAAAGCATTGCTGAAGCAAACAGGACTAAGAACCTCCACTGGTTTTAAAGGTTTTCAATTCAGACCACTTATGAGTGGGTCCTACTGATCTCAGTGGAAGTTATTTGTCCATAAAAAGGTAGCTCTATAGACCTTTCCACAAGACTATACTCTTTAAATACATTCCCTCAGCTTCCCAAGGAACATAGGCAGACAGGGTCCAAGGTATGCTTTCGAATGCCTGGGTATTTTACTTGGTATACACAGCCACAGAGCTGCAGGTAGTTCATTTTGGATCATGCCTACAATCACCTGGGAAATCTCCTTTTATTGTATGCTCAGATATCATCATGATCCAAGTCCCTGGGCTGATCAGTGTGAATAGCTAGGGAATACATGTATAACCTCTCCTGATTATCATGCAGCTGTACTGTGCAGTAGCTTTCCTCCATTTACTTTCTCATTACCTGCTTAATGTTCCTCTGTCTCTCTCCTTTTGAAAGGAAAATCTTCTTGACCTCAATCAGTGTTTCTTCAAACTCCTTCCTCCCCTGCCCCTACCAAGTCCACACTTCCCCGTCAGCCTTTAATGCTCGTTCACCAGGGCGGATTGTCCTTGATCACCTGCTGTCACTCTCCCACCCTGTCTTCCTATGTCAGAACATTTTCTGTGCCAACACACTAAGCTAATCTTCAATACTGACATTTTACATTCAGGCTAGCAGTGTTAAGCAAGGGCAAGTATTTGCTTTCAGAAGGCAGTCAGGATGGTTAGTGCCTTCCCTGATGTAGTGCCACGAAGTTTTACACTTGGTCTTGTTCTTTGACTTTTGATTTTCTGTTGTGAAAACAAATGTGTGACAAGGGGGGTGGGAGGTCATTACCAGGATGTGTCTGATTTGTTTTTGGCTTTTTTTCCCTTAGGTATATTTTGCTACTTGAGATCTCTGCTTCCCACACAGAGTCATAATGCAGTCCTAGCAGGCAACAGCAGATCCAGTCAGTGGACCTGCACTTTCACAGACCAATCAAAGGCCAAAAGAACCTCTCCATTAGCATAGAGAAAAGAAAAGTTTACGTGCATCTTGCACCACCTCCACGGCAGCAAACACCAAACTATTGTAACCAGCTCTGCACTGCAACATGGAGGCTGTGCTGTTGGTAGAGAGAACAGATTTCCTTCTGCCACAGAGGCTTTTAGCAGCTCAAGGGAGCTGTGTGGGTTTTGGATAAGCAATCTTTATAATCCTGAAGGGTATGTTGTGTGTAATGGTGGAGAGCTTGAAAAAACCAATATATATGATGCTTGTTCTGTGGCACATGCCTGTAGGGCACTCCCATAAGTACAGGTATTGCCTTGGACACTTCCCAAAGCAGCTAAGAAGACATTCAAAAAGTATTAGAATATTGATAAAAAAAGGGCAGAGGGACACCTGGGCTCACATTTTAACAATTTCACAGTTTCAGATCCCCACAGATTGGAGAGGTACAAAACTCCCCACCATAAACACACCAACTTGGGTGCTAATGAGGACTTTGCCATCATAAGAGGGAAAAGGAATGGCTCTTCTTGAGGCTGAAAGTGTACATATCTGTAGAGAGCACACAGATGTCCAGAGTGTATGTTGTCCTCTGTGCTGCTCTACAATAGATCTTTTCTGGTAAAGAATCTGTCCAGGTAGTTTCTGACAAGGCAGATGAAAGAATTCAAGCCTCTATATACCTGAGGCTACCAATAGCTACAGTGCACTTTGGCCACAGTAACTTTAAACTTGAAAATGTGAATGAAGAACTTTCCCTCCTCAATCTCAATATATATGCTCATTTTGCCATTTTCATTTCCCCCACCCTTTCAAAAATTCATTCACTAGGCAGAGGGACAAAAGACCTAGATTCAAACAAGAAGACACTGTGCTTACTGGCAGCTCCTGCTTCAGCTTTACAACCTCATTTTTTAGTACAGACCAAACTGAGTTTCACCCTTTGCAATACCACAAACTTCTCGGTGTTTCACAATAGCCATATGTTATTAGAAAAGCAAACATCAGCTTGTTTTATCCACTAATTACCCCAGCCCAAAGCTCCTAGCTACCCAGAAGTGAGTTCTCTCTTCCAATGAACTTGTCATTAACCTCTTAAGTCCCCTTTTAAAGCCCACCAGATCCCCTGCTGCTGGGCTGGTTTGCTCAGCCCACAGCCGAGGACAGCCAGGAAGGTTAATGGTATTTCTCACTTCCTCCAGCTCCCTTGCTGGCACAGTGGGATCCCCACAGCCTCTCACACCACTCGTTCTTGTGCCAAAACTGCTCTTTAGCATAACATAAATGGCCCATTTCCCTTCCTGCTACTAACTCTTCTGAATTACTTATGAAGAGCAATAATATAAGCTCTACAGTCTTCTTGCAGAGCTAATTACTCTTGAGCTTATTCCCTCACAGGAGAGTGACTGCCCCAGCCATCACCTTTGACTGTGCTCCAGGCTGGCCATGTCTTTCCTGGCTGAGAGTGACTGGTATAAGGCAGCAGGGATGAGATCTCTCCAAAGATTTCTGCAATAGCATTAATAAGCCTTGCTCTCTGTAGGAAGTACCCTGCTTAATAGATTTTGTGGTCGCCCTTTTTATCTTCACAGCCAACACATCTCATGGCTCATTGTCACCTTGTGACTAATAAAACCAAGACTTACTCCACCTCTGTCATTCAGAGATGATGAACTCCAAGACATTTCCATGATTAATCCTGGAACAGAGAGACTGTCCCTTTGCTGTCAGATGAATTTCTATTTCTACCCCACTGGTCCTCATGCTCATGCATTATGCCATCACATAATATTCCAGCCCTCACCCTGCTGGCAGGGCCTTCCAGCCTGATGTCAGCACTGGGCTGCTCTACCTTCTGCCTTACACTTCTACCAGGGCATGGCAGAGTTAAGTCTGACCCCAGAACAACTCCATCATTAATTTCATTCTTTGCTGACAGTTTTTCCTCCCAGAGCACACATAGCCACCCCCTCTCTGGAGCCAGAAGAACAACTGGCCCAACAACTGTGAACCTCAGCATCATACACAGCAGCATGAACATAGCATCTTCTGTAGGGGAAAGAATTTGGCAAAGGCCAGACTAGATGCCCAAATCTCCCAGTTGGACACCAAGCCAGACCATCCACTTGCCCTGTCTGGTGCAGTCAAATGGATCTGGCTCTTCCCACCATGGCCAGAACCTGTGGGCCTGCTCCCCACTGCTGAGGGTGCAGCTCATGCTGTGGTCGCTTTTATCCTCCAGCTTGTCCACCCCTGAGATGGAGCCACCAGCCCTTGTTGTGCCCTGGCTCTTCTGACATAAGCTGGGTGTGTGTCTCTTCAGCTTTGGAATACACATGGCACCAGGAGAGCCTGAGCCCAGCTCAGTGCTAGCTTCTGCTTCATCTGCCTTGCTTCTTATTAATAGAAGATAAAATATCCCAGCCCCAGTAAATTACTCCCTTGGTTTAAAAGAGTGATTTTCAGTGATAGGAAAAATAATTTTTAAGCAGCCAAGTGAGACATCTGTAGGGACATCCACATTTCTAAAGTATCAATTAAACTGGACTTTGGGAGAGGGGTTACTTGTCAGGTAGGCCTTACACTAACTATCCAACCTAAAAATTTGCAGGTGTAGAGCATTGCCCCTAATTCTTCTGCACCTTCCTTGCTTTAGTCCACATTTAGTGGAAACACAATGCACTGTTAAGTATCACAGCAATTTGTAGCAACCGAGTGCGAGTCTTACCCTCTCATTGTCCACAAAGATGAAAAAAATACTTCCACGTGTTTTTGTATTTTGATTTTCCTAAACAGTGATGTCTTTCCTTGCTGCACTTAAACTCCCTGACAGCTCATTTGGCCATTGGGGTGTATGTGTGTCCCTGCCCAGTGTGTGTTATTTCAAAGTTGACATGATGACAAAAGCCACTTAAGGATGGCAGCTAATAAGACATCTGCTTTCCCCTTGCTCACAAGGCAGCAGTCAGATGAGGGCTGCTAATAGGGTGCATTACCTTTAGACTCCAGGTCACCGCTTCACCTCTGATCCTTGTCAAAAGTGACCACGACTTGCTATCTGCCTGTACATCACAAACCTAGAAAAATGCATTGATGCTCTTTCTTTAAGTCCTCTTGACAACTATCTACACAGCAATCAGCCAAAGCAGCAAAGACAGACTGGAGTGAGCGGCTTTCTCAGACTGTGGTGGGGAACCAGGAGCTCAGTGCCAAGGGGGTCTCTGGCTGCAGACCTTCAGCACCACATTTTGGTGCTCAGGCACAAACCATATTTTGATATAGATAAATAAGAGTAAAACAAAGCAAATTTGCACAGGGTGCAGCTTTTCTGTTGCTTTCTGGAGCACCTCTAATAAAAATCAATGCCCATTTAACAGAGCATATTTTAAGAAAGGGTGGGCTAAAGAAAGGAAACTGTAGGATAAAACACAGTAATTTTCAGGGGCCTTGGAGTCACAGCATAAATGATGGTTCATTGTTTGTCTGCAATGTATGCAGCCCTGGGCTTTGTGCTGATTTTGGCTGGTTTGTGCTGTATCCGCACACATATCATGCCAAAAATGCCAGCCAGCTGTGCTACATTTGCAATGTAAAACACTATACATCTCATTTCTACTTTCTCTGTGTATCTTAAGATAAGGCATAGGTAAGATTTACGCCAGGAGGAGTTTTGTTATTAGCATTGCACTATTTCACTGATTAACGGCAATAAAGCTAATAAACAACTAGTAATAAATAACTATCAGGTCATCAGCATTAGCCATTTTCACCACATATAATTATCAGTATCTTTTTCAATTTCAGTTTATCACAATTACCATATTATGCATATAGACCACTAGATTTGTTTGAAGTCTGTGTGGATGTCAAAGTGTAACCAGAATTTAATCCCAGTAAAAGGGCATTTTGAAAACCTCCATTTGTGCTGATTGAATCATACATTAACCCAAGAGAACAGAAGGTCTGACATCACTACCAGGTAGTTAATGACTATGCTTTCTATTGTCTCCTAATATTATCTTGAAAATGGCCATGTCAGGAGGCCTAGAAATCCCTCAGAGCAACTTATGCTTTTTTTATTTTCAAGTGTTCTATTGTAGTATATGATCAGAGACAGAGAGAGAAATCCGAATTAATTAAATGATCTATTGGATGTAAAAAACCATTCGGACCAAAATCTGCATTATTTTAGTCAGTTCTCAGTGAGGCAAATCTTCAAATACTTCCAGGCTGAGCTGTTGCAGGAGAAATTCTTTCAGAGCAAAGCAGGAGCAAGCAGACCGAAATATTCCATCAGTAGAAGAAAGATATTTATTTCAGGAAGATATCCCATGGGCTTTGGTGGGAGGAGCACAGGAAAAACCACTAAGGCTTTCCTCCAGACCCCTGCCCTGGCAGGGTCACAGCAGATGCTTGGGACAGCAAAGTTCAAGCAAGAGTATTCCTGCTCCTTTAGTGGTGGGCAAACAGAGGCCTCAAAATAAAAGGTATTTGAACTCCACCAACCTACATGTGAATGGTGTTCAGTCTTACTGGTGCAGAAATATTTCATGGCCTTGAAATTCAGAGCTTCAGAATCAAATCATCTTCTTAAACCAGGGAAGATTTTTAGAGACTCTTTAGAGGGCTTAAATGCTGGGTGCCCTGGCTGCAGCAAGTTTCTGCTGGGATGTGGGAATGTGGCAGAAGGATGCCCAGGGTGTGGAATAAAGACAGTAGAGAGTCTGGAGGGGCACAGGGCCTGGAGCAGCTGTAATGTGATGTAGCAGAGCCAGGCACAGATGAGCAAGGAGAAGGAAGGGCCTTTCAGGGAAGAGAAGATGCCAGCACATCCAAATGGTGCATTTTTGGCTCAGCCACTTCTACAAAATCTATGCTGCTGTTTCATTGAGGTGCTTAAAAAATGGATTTAGTTTGATAAAGTGATGATTAATCTTCATTATACTCCTCTGTGATCATCACAGCAAAAAGCTGCGCTTGTATGTCTGCTTATCATCTCTTCTGAAAATCTTACTGGTAAAGAAAGACTTGATTGATGATTAGATTTTTGTCATCAAATCCCATTTTTGTTTATGTGCAGAAAAAAGGAAAGCCTCACTATTGAGGGAAAAGGGAAATAAAAGGAAGCACAATAACTGGGCAGTTATCTCTGACATTCATGTAATGCAGTGTATGTCCTTATGTGACATTTATGTGAGAGAAAAAGAAAAGCATCGGTTGAAAAAGGTTACAGGAGTTCTTCAGGCATGAAGTCATCTCCAGGCAGCACAGCCACTGCAGTTTATAAACAGGTTCTGCTCTCAACCACTGCATTCACAGACTTAGGGCACCATTTAACACATTTGCTTGCTGACACTTCTTTAATACCCAGCTTTGGTTCTCCTTTCCAACAGTAGCATTAAACCAGGAAATTAAGCCAATTGCTGATTTTAGGAAATATGTTTGCAGCCCCTGCCCTTGCCATCCTGTCTTCCACAGAGGAAAAGGGCACTGAACTGAGGAGCTGAGCATTGGCATGGGGAGCTTTGTCTCCAGTTTGCTGGGGAAGTGCAGCTTGCACTCAAGTGGGGTCTTCTCTCATTTCCAGGCATGGCTTTCTGTGAAACTGGGAAGTCACACAGATAGACACACGATGCAGATACAGGCAGAAATGGCAGGGTTAAACTTTATTATTATTTAAATTATCACTTAAACTCTGTACCAGTTTTAAGTTTGCAAAGAAGAAAATCCAAAGCTTTCCCTTAAACAATCATTACATGAACACCTATTTCAGTAGCAGTCACTTTGCTTTTTGTATATATCTGGTTTCTAAGCACTAGGATTGACTCATGGCATTTCTTGAGGTTCCTTTCATTTCAACAGGCATGGCACCTACAGTATTATCTTCATTTAGCTCAGAGCATGTCACCCTGCAAAAAGCTGTTCAGACATCCTCACAGTCACTAGGTTTGGCAGATTTTGCACAGACAAGGTTTCTGAAATTCAAGTCCACGTACAGAGGCATAACCAAAGAGCTGTGAGAAAACTAGCAACATATTGATAGAAAATCATTGTGGAGAGGTGGAGACCTCTCTGTTTGCATACCCTTGCAAAGCTGTCTAACTTGTCTGAGGTGGCCTGGGACATCAGGGGGTCCCACTTCATGGCCAGTGGAAAACAGCTGGATTTTAGAGAACACAACACTCCTGAGTGAGGGTGGCCATGTGACAGTGCTGGAGCTGCTCCTTCAGTTTCTCGGTGTTGGCATGTGTTTCCCAAGAACACAAAAGGTAGGAGTGGAGCTGCCTCTTCTTGACTCCTAGTCATAGTCTGTGCTTGCACAGAAAATTGTATATCTCACAAGATATAAAAGATGCATGATAACACTAGCATCTCCCAGATTATTTAACTGATTATGGGTCTAAAGGAAATGGTAATCACGTAAACACGGCTTTTAGATGGCACATGGGCAACACAGAGACGACGTACTCCCCCAGGCAGGTAACAAGGAGTGCATGAAACATTGTGGGCTCATGAAGCTGTCTAAGGTCAAGTGGTCCTTAGTGTCTCTCCCTATATTATTTTGCAGTGTGTGATGAAGCATTACTTGACCAGAGTGACCACTGGCCTGCCTGCACATGTGGGAGCGCTGCAAGCTATAACAGTTTCCACTTCAGAGACATGTTTTCTGTGTAATTTTATTTGTATTAGAATCTGGAAAACTTTTTAACCCTCACATCCCAAAGGAAAATAATATACTGTGGAACGTGTAAAGCTGCGTTCAGTTGGTGTTGTACAATGTAGCATTTGCTACTGCAGAAAGCAGAGGACGAATTTATTGCTGTATTATTTGAACCCAGATGTCTTCATTACTTTATTGAAAAATCTTATTTATTCCCTCTTACAGGGTGCTGTTTTTTCCACAGTCTTGCAAATGCATTCCTGTTTCTCTTTTTTTCTTTCATTCCTGAATTGAGCCCATCATCCTCCACTTGCTGAAACTAAAGATGTGTAACACTTCTCCTTCGCATGCCCTGGACAGCCTACTCCTGTCTTCTTTAATTCCAGGAATTCTCCTTTCTTTTCTTTCTTTCTTGGTTTTTTTGGGGTTTTTTTTTTTTTTTGGTTTTTTTTTTTTTTTTTTTTTTTTTTTTTTTTGTTGTTTTTTTTTTTTTTTTTCCCTTAAGAGGGAAGCACCCAGGATCCAGAGAATTTCTTTGTGAAACTCGTGATTACGAGTGAGGGTGGCAGGACTGTGTCTAATGACTCACAGGTGCAAAGCTGTACAGGCATGGAAAACTGCTTAAAAGACGCTTGTGTGCCTGTGTGAGAAAGTCTGAAGCGAAACACTCCTCCGACCCCGCAGTTTAGAAGCTCACGGCGGAGCTTTGCGAGTCTGCGGAGAGGTGGAACAAAAGCCCGGGGATGTGCAGGAACCTGCTCCCTCTCCTGGTAACAAGGGCACAGCGTCGGCGCGGTGATCCCCTTCCTTCCCTGCCCCTTCCTGCCCCCGCACCGCCCCTGCCCCTTCCTTCCCTGCCCCTGCCCCTGCCCTGCCCTCCCGTCCCCACTCCCGGGGACTCTCCCAGGGACTGCTTGGGAAAAGATGTATGTGGCAAGAGCAGAGACGGAAGAGCTGAGGTGCTGGAGAGTGTCCAGGGAAGGAAGGGCAAGGAAGCTGGTGAAGGGTCTGGAGCTCAAGTCCTGTTCCGAGTAGCTGAAGGGAGTGGGGCTGTTTAGCTGGGAGAAGAGGAGGCTCAGAGGGGACCTTCTGGCTGTCCACAACTACCTGCATGGAGACTGTAGCCAGCTGGGAGTTGATCTCATCTGCCAAATAACAAGCAGTAGGACAAGTAGGGATAGGACAAGGGGATATGGCTTTAAACTGACAGAGTATAGGTTTAGATTGGATATTATGAAGAAATCCTTTACTGTGGGGATGGTGAGACACTGGAACAGGTTTCCCAGAGAAGCTGTGGATGCCCCATCCATGAAAGCGTTCAAGGCCAAGTTGGATGGAGCTTTGAGAAACCTGGTCTAGTGGAAGGTCTCCCTGCCCAAGGCAGAGGAGTTGGAACTAGATGATCTTTAAGGCTCCTTCCAACGCAGACCATTCTGCGATTCTATGAGTTCCACAAATATGTAACAATCACAACACTACATTTTGTCATTTCTAGAGCACCTGCTGCTTCAGTATCTGCATTTGAGGGGAGTAGCTATCAACTAGACAAAGATTTATTACCACAAACACTCTAAGGAACAATTCAGATAAATTCCAAAAATTGGAAAGACAAAAGTAACTGCAGGAACAGCAAGGAAATATTCAGTCCTGTAGCTGTAACAATGCAATGCATAACAAGATCCAAGCTATGTAAAAGCAAAACCGTCCAGTAAAAATAGTAAAAAGCAAACACCAAAAGGATCTGTTTGGGTGAAGATAAAATGTGGCTCTACAAAACTTGAGGACAAAGCCACAGCAGTCTGCAGGAGATTTTGTGGTGCCTCAGTGAGCTCCTGTACTCCTCAGGCATGCTCACACACTAGGGCACATAATGAGCATCTCACATGTAATTCTGCCCATTCCACACATGGGCAAAACATCTTTCTGAAGTCTGGGCCTCTTCAGTGGCTGCCTAACTCCTGGCCTGAGCTTCCTTGGAGACATACAAATGAAAGTTTCTTGGGAAATAGAGGCATTGTACTTTTCATATAAAAATGGGCGTTGCTGATTTTCAGAATTACCACTCGAACACGATTCTTATTCATGAATTTTAGTGCAGCAGGCTGACTTCTCTCTTGGTTGCAATGTGTTAAAGATGATATGGCTGACTTGGTACCATAACAGTGTGTCAAAATATGTTATCACGGTAAGAAATAGAAAACAGTTTCTTGTTGAGACCTATGTTCAGCATTCTAACTGCATTTGGCAAAGACTCAAATGTTTGTTTAAAATTATATTTATGTCCCACTGATTTCAGTGGGACTGAAATAAATCCCAAATGCTTCACTTAGCTGAGAATTCAGGCTTAGTTTCATAAGCATCCCACATCACTACTGAGTTCAGTGCAAGCTCAGGGTACTTGTCGTCCGGGAGAAAAACAATATTTTATGAGGTATTTTTCTTAATGAAAAAATCATGTCTCCTTTTCGTCATGAGTGAAAGAGAGAAGCACAAGGCTGTAATATGTTTAGTTGAATAAAAGAGCAGCACACTGGAATGCAGGGGCATATTAGCAAAGCCTCCAGATTTTGTACATCACTAATATGCCTTAAGATGCAATTTCTGGAGGATGGGAGCTGATCTGTTAAAAGAGGAAAATTAATAAATAGAGCAAAGAAAGCATGAGTGTCAGCTTGGTATTATGTGTATGATGTGTTTAGTAGTAGTAGTAGTAGTTGCATGTTATGAAGTACATAAATTCAGAAATCATTCAGAAAATGTGATTAAGAGATACATTTCTGAAAGCCAAGGGACTGGAAGTCCAGTGCTTCTAATTTGTTCCCTGGCCTAGCAGACTGCAGGCAGCTGTAACGTGTATGTTTGCCTTACAAATATTTTTATTTTTTTTTAAAGGCGATAACCACCATTCTTATACAGCCCTGGTCATTTCTGTCACAGATGCTGGTTCTGCTGGATGGTTTTTGCACTCTGAACTAATGTCTGGAAGGAGCTCAGCTGAAACCACAGTTTTTATTATACTGATGGCATCAGGCTGGACAGAAACCATGACACCAATGTTCGCCCCACAGCCATCCTGAGGCACTTTCTTTCTATTTTGGACTGACCTGTTATGACTATGCCTGTGCACATTCCAGTTTGGAAAGGAGAGTTCAATGTGACAAGACAGCAGGAAGATACTCTGAGTGCAGTCCCACCTCTAAGGATCTCTATTACCTCGATTTGTATAATTTGTACTGTGGAGCTATGAGAAAGTGTGCACAAGAGCCTTAAATCACATGTGAAAGACACATTGTGAAACTGAGTGAATGTTTGTTTGGAGGAATAGTAACTGCTCATCTCTACAGATCACTAGGTAAAGGTAACAAACAGAAAAGAAAACTGCAAGTCTCTGTTCTGTATTTTTGTATTATTTTACATTCTCATGCATGGAAGTTGTATGACACTTTATAGACAGGATACTTTTTTGTTTCCATTCCTCTCTATATATAATATTAATTAAAACCTTTGCCTGGACTGAATATAACAGGCGATCCTCAGACCACAAAATGAGTCAGTGTCCTGAAAAAAGGGCAGCAAGGTTCAAGTGGTTGTGAGTTTAGGGGAAATGAGCTGTCACATATTCAGGTCCCCAGGACTGCAGACCCACACAGCATAAAACTGCCATCAAGACTAGCCTTTAATGGCCAGCCTGATCTTAGGGGTCAGATGAACTGATTGTGGAGATAGAAGAAAGGAATGTTATGAGTTACATTTCACAAGGTGTTTTCACCTGAAACACTGGCAGAAAGCCTTCGGACTGTCTCTCCTTTCGTGCTTTGGGCATGATGATCATCCCTGCAGCCACCCAGCAGTCCCCAGCCTAAACCCTAACATGGGCCTGCTGAGCCAGAGAAGGAGGGTCACCAAAGGGGCCTTTAGCCCATGCATTAGCACCACCTGATACAGTATATCTCCTCTGGGGCAGGATGAGGAAGATGCCACAGACCGTGACCATCACAGCTGTATGCAGCTGTATCCAGCTGTATCCATCCAATAAACCTCAGTGAAGAGCAGGGCCAGAGGGAAACACAAATCCTTCAACAACCTGAGCCACGCATTCTTTGTGCACAGCCACCGAGTTCTTCATTCCCTGATGCTATCGGTCACAAAAATAGCCATCCTGATTCAGAGAGCTGCTACCTCTGGCTATATATAGGCTGTTCTGTGTGTGGTTCAACACCGAGCTCTTCACACACGTTAACAGCCCATTGTGCCAGGCAAGGCAGTGTCAGCGCTGCCCGCTGGTTAAAGAATGCAGCACACACGGGAGTGCCACAGCCCTGCGAACAGCAATTCACCCGCCCTCTTGTCCTAGAACAACAGGGTTGAGAAATCAGTAGCACTTGCCATGGTTGTACCCCCATGTGCCACACCGTGCCTGTGGGAAGCAGCCTGTGCGCTTTGCAGAAGAGCCACCGTGCCACACGTGGATGAAAACTGCAGTCAGAGAGGAACTGGATGAAGCTCAGATGTCTTTTTGTGAATGAAGCTTATGTCCTGGTGACCCACCTCAAGCAGAGGGGAAGAGAGGGAATGTTACTAAATATGCATTCCCAGAAGCAAACAGAGTGCAAGCTCATTGTTCTCTACAGAATGCACATGCGTGGAGCTGCCCGGAAAGCACCAGACGCTGCTTGTTAAAAATTGGCATCTCTTCAACACAGCTACCAGTGATTTTTCTGTAAAACACATTAAGATTCAGTATAAATGCCTTTATGGATTTCACACCACATTAAAAGGAGTGAGTGATTGACTACATTCCCAGTAGCTTATTTTTCATCCTTTGACAGCTGTTAACCAGACAGAAGCATTATTAGTTCAATTTCTCATGCTGTAAAAATATTTGGATATAGGAATTTGGCCAAATTTTCCTTCTTGTTTCTGGTTTCATATGAGAGTTGGTTGGATTGTTTTGACAAATCCAAGAGTGGAGCTAGCACAGCATCTTAGCGCGAATGCCGGGTTTAGAGCCAAGCCTCCAGGTTTGCTAAGTAGATTTGAAGCTCAAAGTAAAGAGACACAAGCTCTAATTACAGCACTCCTAAGCAAAGTTTCAGGGTCATCAGGGCTTGAATATGGTTCTGCTCTTCACAAAAATAAGTGCTGCTTATGGGATGTGGGGTGTCTGGTTCAAAAGAGGGATCTCCCTGACACAGTCAGTAGAGGGCAGATTAAAAATTGATTTGAATGCTAATGCTGATATGAATCTGTTTTTATCTTGTATAGACTACAGACAGGAGAATGTCCTTCCTGTCCATTAATCTCTTCAGTCTTTATTATTAGAACTTCTTTATAAAAGCTTATAAAACTTCTGCTCTATCTGCATGTTCCCTGAAACTTGCTGTTCCTCAAGGCAAACTCCTTTGCAATCAAGCGTTGAAGTTCTGATAGTGCAAAGTATAGAAAGAAAAGAATTTTCCAAATGCCTCAATACCACTGGCAGAGTTTATAGCATCTGCTATGGCCCTCAGGGAATTTACACTACCCAGGCATTATTCATAACTTCAAGCAAAACGACTGTGCAAAGCAAGGAGACAGTTACACAGCATCGAAGTGAATTAACTGCTCTGCATTCAATTCAGAGGAGCCAACAGCAGAGTCTGAGTGTTTCTGAGACATTCGGTTGACACAAACAATCCCACTTCTGTCCCTCAAGCTCAGGGCTCCACCATTTCTGTGACAGGAAACCAAGGGACTCGGGAGATCACAACCATGTCTGAAAGAATTCCTCGTGCTCTGGGAAGCAAACACTTGAACCTTTCTCGGTATGGACATCTGAATGCGAATTACACAATTTCACAGAGCATACAGAGAGGAAGTTTTGGACCAACTAGAGAAGCAATTTTTACAACTACTTTCCTGGAATATGGTCATTTTCAAATGAAGCCTGAGTTTTGAAATGTAAATGTTACAGGTCAAAGCTAAATTACAAAGTAAGTTCTGTTTTTCAAATGTTTAAGTTTTTTGGTTTGTTTTTTTTTAATAGGCACACTGTAGACAGGCATATTACAAGAATGTAAAGCATTTACTGGTGAGCAGCATAAAATATCTACTGCAACTCTTAAGTCTGCAATTTTAACATTATTAAATAACACTAAGTACTTGTTTTTTGTTCCAACTCAATATTTATGATTTTATATGCAGATGTATAACATTCTAAGTAAGCTAATGGCAGAGAAAATGTACATTCAACTTCCCCTCAGCTTTGAGGCAAGTAAAGTTACATGATTCAGGGTTTTGCTCTCCACACCATGGGAAGAATTAAAGTGTCAGTAAGGAAACTCTTCCTGGTAGCTAAAAATCCCGGAGAAGCTTCATAAAATGAGCAAACAACAACCAACCAAGGAGAAAACAAAGCTGTCATGTCCACTTCAATCATAAAGAATATGTTTGCCCTGCAGAGCATTCACTTTTCCGTTTGCAAGATCAGAAAAGGGGTTCTGTTTTTTTAGGAGTTTCAAAAAAGCAACATATCATACTCCTAGGCTCCCTGCTTGTCGAAAGGCTTTCTGCCAGATTCCAACATGCTTGGGACGGAGCTATGTCAGGCAGGGCAGCAAAGTTGTCCCTGAATAATCAACCAACTCTCACAAATAACAAGCAATGTGGCAGAAGAAAGTGGCCTCAAGTTGTGCCAGAGGAGGTTTAGATTTAAATTGGATACTAGGAAATGTCAAGCCCCCAAACAGGCTGCTCAGGAAAGCCTTGGAGTCGCCAGTCTCTGGAAGCGTTCAAAAAAAGCGTAGCTGTGTCACTCAGGGACATGGTTTAGTGATGAGCAAGGTGGTGCTGGGTTAATGGTTGGATTTGTGATCTTGGAGGTCTTTTCCAACCCACATGATTCTGTGGCTCTGTGATTCTAATGAGTGAGCCCCGAGCACAGGGCGAGGACGCAGCATTGGTGCATCAAGCCCAGCCTGACTGACTCACACAAAACTGAGCTGAATTAACCCCAGAACTGTGGGATTGTTCCATGACAAAAATTTTTAGCTACATGACAACCCTGTGGCTGGGACCTGAGGGGGCACCTGTGTCCATCAGAGCACTATTCCTGTACAGCACTTTCTAGGAGTCAGCTGCTTTGCCCAACACTACACACGCACGGGGTCTCTTCTCCCTGCACAACTCACTTTCTTTGCATCTGCCCCACCCAACAAGGGCACTATGGAGTAGTGAACAAGGTCACATAGCAAAGTGACTACTGCCAAACACCGTGTATGAGGCGTTAGACCCAGTACTTACATGAATTAAGAGAGAAACCTACTTTTATTTTCCTAGGCTTATTCATATAATTAATTAATATCTCAATCAGCCAGGAACAGACAAAGACATAACAGTATTTCAGTGCATTCCTTGGGGAAACACTGCACAGAGACAGCACAATTAATTTAGACAAGATCATTTAGATAGAGAGTTAATTTTAATGGCTAGAAGTAGACAGGAGAACCATTTTTCAGAAAATGCTAAGAAAGTAAAATTTCCTTTTTCTTTACCTGTTGTCTCTCTCCATTGAACATGCTTTTATTTGAAGGCAAAGACAAGCAGAAAGCATGGCAAAATTTCTGCTGAATTTCTGTAGATTTCTGGGGCATTCAGGCCAGGTAATAGAGAAAAAGTCACTGCTGCTTTACTGGGTAGGCAAATTTGTCCCCCAGCTCATCCACACATATCAAAGCCTGAAATTACACAACATCTGGCTTAACTATATTAAAATCAGTATTCTTATGTCCTCCCAGTATTAGAAATACAGCTTGCAAGAACTAAGTCAATTAATTAATCAGGTATTTTTTTGCCTGTCTTGCAGTGATCTGACCAAACATGGGTGGGGGCGGGCGGCTGGAAATTGCAAATAATCCTCATTCAATTTATAAGCAAACTAGGTTACTGTAAAGTTGTCCTTGTCATGAAGTGCCAAAGTGCAGTATGCAGTTCTCGCCTCCTTGTGGGTTGCCATCTGCCATTGCAACTCCCTCTCCTTCCTCTGGCTCCCTGTTGGGGTAAAGTTGATGTCAGAGGCTTTGGCAAGCAGTGGAAAAAAAAAAAAAATCCAACACTGTGAGTTTTCTACAGGCCAGTGCAGTCTGCTTCTAATATTGCTTCAGTCTGTGCATTCAGGAAATTAAATTAAACAGAGCTTGTGCTGCTCTCAGGCTCAGTCCCTAAATTGCTGTAAAACAAGTGCACTGGAGAGCCTCGGTTACATCCAGGAGATGGGATTGTTGCAGAGAAATATTTTGCCTCCTCACACCACACTGCAACACTCAGTGACTATGCCACACTGCAGCGAAGCTGGGCTTTTAAAGTTTAAATAACCCATCTTTGGGCATTTAAAAATTGCTTCCAGTGTTTAATTTCAACAACTGCATCTCTTAGAAGCTCATGAGAGGCTCTTTCTTGTGGTGTGAAGTTCTTTTGCCTGTGTTTGCACGGGTCATTCATTATGCTCAAGCACAGGTTAGGCTCCGCTCAAGGAAAATTTCACTTGGAAATCATAAGGCAAAATGGGATCTGCTGATTGCCATGCAATAACTAACAAATCAGAACTGGAGAAAATATCTGCTTTCTACCTCCCCAGTCAGCTTCCATCCAGGCTGCTTTTGCAGCATGAAATAAAGATCCTGAGTGCTGCTGACCAAGATCCCACATTCCTGAAAAACAAAGCAGATTGCAACAACTGTTTTCGGCTACAGCTGACCCCAAACTGTGGTGTTTATTTGAAAGGAAAATTGACTGACCACAAAGGAAGAAGATGCCTCTGTTTGCCCAGGAAGTATCTCCTGTAGACATGTCAAACCCACTTTTATGTCCAAATGGGTATTTGCTTTCCTGGCTTTTTTAGGATAAAGGAGCAGGACCGTAAGTGTATGCTTATTAGTTTATGAAGTGTTCATAATAATTTAATTTTATGCTTGTGCAAGACAGAGCCTGAACTTTTTGGGCAAGATTTGTTCAGTAAAGACCATGACATTCATGTCAAATACAAGGTCTGAATGTTGGGCAAAAGAAATGATCAGGAGAAGCTCCATTATGTATGTGGTTCCATCATTTCAATCTCACATCACAGTAGAACAGAGGGAAATAAAGTCCAATGAGTTTTTAGGTAACTTTTGTTATAACCTATATTTTTTCTATTTTAAGTTTGTAAAAATGTAACTTTAAATGAAATAGACATGTCTGGCTCTTTGGAGCTAAGCAGGCAATTAATAGAAACCAATGCAATCTAAGCACCCTGACTCACGTTCCCAGAGGCAAAGAGCTGCTGTGGCTTAGGATGCTCTATTTTGCAGATTAGTTCTCTTGCAGCAGTGTCAGCAATAAAATGTTTGCACCTCAGCCACAGCGATGCCAGAGCAGACATATCACTGAAAATTCATCTTCATCAGAGGTTTAAATAAGTATGCCTGCACCAGACTGGGAACAAAGGTTTTCAGCTCCTCTACAAAAATGTTATTTCTAGGCAGTGGGGCAAGGATGACATCTGGGGATAGCCAGACTGGTTTTTTCAGAGCTTCTCTCTAGGAGCTGTGTAGCCAGTGGATGCAAGACTGTGTGTCAGCATCCATGGCAAGATGTTTCCTCGGGTCCCCGCTCAATATTTCTGTCAGAGCAGGGATTAACAAAGAAAGGAAATATTTTCCTCCAAAGTTCACTGAATGACTGTCCATTTTTCCAGGCAAAAGGCTGCACTTTACTGTGATTGCGCTGAAGAGGAATATTCTTGAACAAACCCTCCCACAAAAGTAGCTTAATTAATGTGAGGTGTAAAAATATTTCACACTAAGATAAATTAACAATTATTTGCCATGATGCAGCAACCCTCTCCTTTCAGAGTCATTCATATATATGGGCAATATATATAGATCCATCTGTCCCGTGGCTATAAGTCTTCACACAAATCTGCCAGGCATTCAGCTCTAATACCCTTCACATGAGGCTACTGGTTCAGCTTGTATCTATTGCTTAATCAATGAGCAATAAAACTCCAGCCGCTCCCAAACTGCTGCTTCAGCTAATAAAGGCTTGGTCTGCTTTGCCAGAGTATCCTAATTACTAATAATGAAATAATGTAAGTGGACCTGATATATTTGGAAGTTGTATTTTTTTTTTCTTTTACCAAAATGGAAACTCAGTAAGTCATGGAGTTTTATTCCTTACTGAATTACTCTTTAATTGGACCTGTGTGCCTTAGCTGCTATTTGGAGCTGCAGCTCTCACCCTGCCCAGTGTAGGGGGAAATCTTTAACATCACCACCTACAGGGCTGCAACATTTTCTGCAGCAGACTGTAAAATACCACCATCCATCCCTAGGGAGAGACAGATTTAATACCCATCCTTTTGCCCCAGTGGATTAGAAAAACTGACTGGTCTTGACTGATGAAAACTAGCAGCAGGCTGGGTTTGCACCAGTAGCAGACTGTAAAGAGACTGGCAGAAACCTCATAAACACAATGTCAGTAACAAATATCAATAATTTGTCTGTGCCTCTGTGTTACAGAGGGCACTGAGCTGAGCCTGTGTGTACTACAGAAATCTCTGGCTGGGCTGTAAAAGATTCGTGGACCTTAGCACACAACAAGATTAACAAAGATAGTTTGGGAAATCTGCTCTAAAACAGCTCAATTCCTATCTCCTGAGGTCCTGGAGATTAAATAGCTACTGGAGAGCCAGAATAACTGTAAGTCTGTTGAGATAGGTAAGCATATCTGCCCTGCAAGCAATGGTTTCTAAATGGACTTCCTGAAAGGGATCTGTGGAAAGAACTGCAGTGACACAGAGGTAAGGGCTCTTATAGAAATACTGCTCAGTGGCCGAGAGGAACAGATTGATCTCCCGATGCGCCAGCAGTGAAAGATCTTATGTCGTTTTACATATCCATGGTTTGAAAATATGCAGGTAGCAAGAATGCCTTTCAACAACAAAAGAAAATTACCCAGAGTAATGCCCTTAGTGGTTATAGTGTGAGGAAGGTGTTTGTGAGAATTTTCCTATATCGGTGCCCATCCTGCTGTCTTTTGGGAGAAGAAACCTCTCTGCAGTGTGCAAAACATGGTTTTCTTTTAAAAAGTCTGGTAAAATAGTTTTAATTGGTGGATGAATTATATCCTTTCTAATGTGGTGTGCAAATGTTAGGACACTTTTAACATCATTTCCAGTCATGCTCATTGGAAATACTTTATTCAGAAATGCCCAGTTTGTTCTCTGCAGAGTTTGCAGATGTAGATGGGGTAAGTGGAGAAGTAGCCAATGCTCTCCAGTTTCAGCAAGGCCTGGATCTCAGTGCAAGGTTTTCAGGAAGTTCCAGAGACAGAGTAGGTAGAAAAAGTGCATATATGCAGGACAAGGCTGGTCATCTTCCATACTGTGTTATTTTTCATAGAATCATAGTTTGGGTTGGAAGGGACCTGTCTTCCACATGCCTTAGTATAGCTTCTGGAATGATCTGTTCTGTGGTGTTCCCAGATACAGAGGTGAGAATGACAGGTTGCTAATTCCCAGGGTTCTCACGGTACAATGTTTACCTTTTTCCAGTCACCTGGGACTTCATTTGACTGCCATGACTTTTCAAATATTACAAAGAGTGGCTTGGCAAGTACATCAGCCAATTCCCTCAAAACACTGGGATGCATCTCAAGTCTAATAGAACCATGTATCTTCAAGTTCTTCGGGTGCTTCCAAACCAGATCTTTCCTTGCGGTACCCTTCAGGAAGGGTAAAAGGTGTGGGAAGAGAGGTTGCCAGTGAAGACAGAAACAAAAAAGTTGCCTTCTCACTGTTACCAGTTTGCCAGCATTGTTTATCTCTCTCTCTCTCTGTGTACACCTTCCCTGTTCTTCCTTTTCTGGCTGACATACCTGTAGAAGCTCTTCTACTCTGTGCATCTCTTGCCAAGTTCAGCTCCAGCTGCACCTGGGCCTTCCTGACCCCACCCCTATATGACTGAGCAACATCCCTTTACTGTTTCCAGGATACTTGTGCCTGCTTCCTCTATCTGCACATTTCCTTCTTGCCCTTTAGCCTGACCAGCAAGTCCCAACTCAGCCATGGTGGTCTCTTGCCTTCCTTCCCTGATTTTTCACACCTGGGGATTGCTGGCTCTTGTGCTCTATGGGAAGGCATTTTTAAGGAGCTGCCAGCTCTCATCTGCTCCCTTTTTTTTTGAGGGCAGTTTCCCAGGGGAAACTATTGACTAAGTCCTTGAAGAGCTGGAATCTTGCTTTTCTGAAGTTCAGGGTCCTCTTTGCCTGACCCATATCCCTCAGGACTGCAAACTCCACTAGTCTGTGGTCACTGCAGCACAGGCTGACTCCAGTCTTCATGTCCCTGAGTGGTTCGCTTGTGTTGGTGACCATCAGATCCAGTATCATATCCCCTCTGGTAGGGCTGTCTGTTACCTGGCTTAGGAAGTCATCCTCCCTGCATTCCAGGAGTCTGCTGGATTTTCTTCAGCTCGCTGTGCTTCTTTCCCAGATGTTGCCATTGTTGAAGATGCCCAGCAGGACAAGAGCCCATGAACATGGTTTCTTTGCAGCTGGAGCAGGCTGTTCAGCCTATTCCTTCATCAACAGGCTCCCCTTGAACAGTAAGAAATGAAATAAAATCTGCAGTGCAGCTCCACTACCATAAAGTTCAAAGGTACTGATGGTTATATATCAAAGAGGAGGATTATATGCAAATATACATATTATATGCAGCCAGGACAGCTGACCCCAACTGACCAAAGGGATATCCCACACCATATGGCATCATGCTCAGCATATAGAGCTAGGGGAAGAAGGAAGGTGGGGACATTTGGGGTTATGGCTTTTGTCTTCCTGAGTCACTCTTACATGTGATAGAGCCCAGCTTCCCTGGGGATGGTTGTACACCTGCCTGCCCACGGGAAGTGGTGAATTAATTCCTTGTTCTGTTTTGCTTGTGCATGCGGCTTTTGCTTTGACTATTAAATTGTCTTTATCCCAACCAATGACTTTTCTCACTTTTACCCTCCTGATTCTCCACCCTATGGTGCTGGTAGGGGGCTGAGTGAGCCCCTCTGTGGGGCTGAGTTGCCAGCTGAAGTTAAATCACAGCCACCTGCAAAATAATTTTTATTACACAGAGGATGTATAAGACAAATTTTGTACTATCTAGCATAGTGAATACTCAAGAGAGAAACAAGCAGACTTTACAAATACTATCAAACTGATAGCACAAATGAAAGAAGGGAATTATTTAGTCTCAGAAAATATCAGGTCAAGAAGAAAGGCCCTCAAACTGGGAAAAGTTTAGATTACAAAAAGCTCTTCATGGAGCAATTAGATGGTCATATGTATATACCTAAAAAGAAGTAAAAAATATCTGTTTTGATTGTTTAAAAGTTGCTATTAGAGTAAGTGTGTCAGAGCAAACCCCAATTGAAAATTGCCTGCAGTAGCACAGAATGAGATATGCTCTTTGTTCATGGAATTAATAAAGACAGTTAATTGGGAAATAGCTCTGGTGCCTGAGTCACCCTGTACCTGCTATTGTTCATCTTTTGCAAAGTAGGCATAAAAATGCTAATACATAGTCAGAATAAAATGTCATTATTCTGGCTGCAGTGAGCTTCACACTTACTTTACTCTGTTGTCAATTTCTGCATATGGCAGTATCAAATCCACTTCTCTTGCTGTATGTATTTAAGTAAAGTTTAAAGAAAACAGAAAATGTCTTTGTCAGAAGGCTGTACTGTCCTTTAAGTGCATGGAAAAGGACTGAGTGATCTCAGTTCTGACACTGGTATCTATCCTTTTAAATACATTACTCCCCTCTCCAGTGAAGTCAATAGGAATAATATTTTCCCTCTTTGACACTTTTTATGGATCACATGCCAAAAGTACATGATGTGGTTTACTTTGGAGTTTTTTCATTAATATCTGCAATGTAATCAGTGAAGTCAACAGTACTCTAAAAATAGGGATACAGTCTTATCTAAATAGCTTTTTTTGATAACAGAATAAAGAATTGGAGTGGATTCACATTTGCTAATTTGTTTTCTCCACATGGACAACTCTTCTTGTTGTAACAGCACTTCAAGTATAATACATTTAAATGGTTACTGTATTACAGCTTCTTCTGCTTTTTTGAGAGAAAGTAGTTGATGTTCTTTTCTAAAAAAAAAAAAGGTTAAATGTGATTTTTGAGAAGAAAAACACATTTCTTTTCATAGCAAAATAATTTTAAAGCAGGCCAACCTTGAGTTCAAACTAATTGGTAAGATTCCTTCAAATTAGTTATGGATTGTCAATGACAAAATCTGTTTCTTTACAGTAGCATGACATTTTCTATCCCTTAAGTTCTCACAGGGATGTACATAAATTTTGATGACAGAGTTTTCAGAAAGCCTGTAAAATACATGTCTAAAATGTGGCTATAGTCCTAAACTATTTTTCAGAACTGGAAAGGATAATACTGTAACATCAGGCCATTTCAAGTTAGCAGTGACAACTGCTTAAACCAGTTCCTTAAAAGGCTCAGAACAGAGAGTGATAAGGGCTGATTAAATTAATTGGCTCTGGAAAACTTCCAAAGACTTTCACGTGTTTCTTATGCAAAAGAGATAAAAGCCACAACAATTCCAACTTTCCTACATTCATGAAAGATAAGTATATCCAGAGTTCCTCCTGCTTTGGAAAAGTTTTTGGAGAGCATGTTCTACAGATACATGAACTACTTGCACTGCTCTTACTTCATGTTTATGCTGATGTGAATAAAATCTGGAGGGTCTCCTTAGAATAAAACCTGTCTAAGTGAAACCCAGAATAAAGCCTTAAGGAAGTCTCTTCTCCCATTTAACTCACAAAGTCAATTTTCTAAAAATGTTTCGTTCCCATTACTCAGTGCATTGTTCTAATAAATAATTCCTTAATTGACTTTACAACATTATATGAAAGACTGGAAGTTAGTCAATATTTCAGACATATAGAGATCAAAAATAAGAACATCTTAAGGACACAGTAGGCATCTGTCAGATGAGTGAAGAAAGATAAATGAGGGCATGTATCATTATCCACTTAAATGCCACAACCCCATCTGTAAACTAATGAGAATTCATTACAAAGATACTAGAGAAAAGCAGATTACCTTGGATTTATGGAAAGGTAAATCTGGTTTTGCTTATTGTCTGTTTGCTTGTTTTCAAAGTCCTTACAAATGAACAGCCGCCACCTTCTTTATTGTGCTTTTGTAGTTTCCTCCTCTCTGTGAAGTTGAAAAGATTAATAATAGAGACCTGATTCAGATCCAATCGAATCTATTGATCTGCTTTGTGAAACACCTGAGCTTAAGGCAGTGATGCTTCTTCATTTGCATTCTCACACAACCTTAGCAAGCATCAGCTCATCATGTAGGAGAAGTTTTGCAAATGACTGCTTATGATATATTCCCTTTATCATGTATGGTTTTTCTGGAAATGTTTTGCACTGACCTGAAAATTATGAATAAGTGCTGGAAGAGACTGTGATAGGGGACACATAAAACTGGGACAATTGACCACAATACCCTGGAATAATATAATTCTTAAGGTTGGAAAAGACCTTAGGATCACTGAATCCAACCATCAACACAGCACAGTCAAGTCCACCACTAAATTCATCACTAAGTTCTACATCTCCATATTTTTTAACATCTCCAGGGATGGTGACTGCACTTCTCTGGGCAGCCTGTTCCAATGCTCAATATTTCTTTCAGTGAACAAATTTTTTCCTAGTATCTAAATATTTCCTAATTTCCAAAATCTAATATGATATCTAGAGAAAAGATGCAAACAGAAATGAGTTAGAAGTCCAGCATGAGATGTCATGGAGCACCAATACTTCTCAGAGCATCCAAACCCTGCACCAGCATTTCTCATTTTTTCAGGTCTAAATAAAAAGTAACTGGGTTTGCAGTGAAAATTCTAGCTCCCCACTTGATCAGACATTGGGAAGTAAAAATAAATATGAGCTGTAAGGATACAGATGAACATGCAAATGAAGATGGGAAGTGCACGGAATGGCATTTTCATCTTCTTTCTGCCCCATCAGGGCTTGGATCTTTACAGTAATAATTATCATGAAACATGAATTCCTTTTGAGAGGGACTTGCTGAACTCTATGTATGGTTTCGGTGGCTCAGGTCAGGAAGAGGAGTGTGATGCCCTCTGAGGCAAGAGAAAGTGCCTCTGAGGCAGCTGGATGTGTTTGTATGGGAAACTGGAGGCCTATGGACAACTTTTGAAGTCAGAAAGCCTGAGAACAGACCTCTGTGCTGGTAAGGCATACACAGGTTCTGTGTTCATACAAGAGCTCCCTGTTGGACAGGAGCTCCTCAGCACCTAGATGCTGTGAGCTGTCCATCAAGGTCTGTCAGAGAAAACCTCATTCCAGTAATCCCTGCTGATGCACAGTTAAGAACTTTAAAGCACTGGTGTAAATTGCAGCAGGTGCTATAAATTGTATCCAAGTTGGGCTAGATCAATAAAATCCAAAGTCTCCTTGGATTCTGCTCCTTGTCATACCAGGAAGAGGCTCTAATATTTGTTCTTATTCTTCTCTCTTAAGGCACAAAGAAATAGAACAATATACATTCAACTCAAAGCATGGAAACCATTGGCCACAGCACATTTCCTCAGTCAGGTCTGTGCATGTCTCCTTGGTTATGACTGTAGTTGGTCCCCTCATCTCCACCCCATACTAAGGTGTCCTGTTAAGAAAGACAGCAGTGCAGCAGTTCAAGTGCTCACTAGTGAATAGAAATTTTGCTGCTCCCTGTTAAGGTTTGTTGTACATGAGGAACAAATTCTCTTGCCTGCAGTATTCTGGCAATGAGTACTTTCTGCAGATTGATTAAATGCTTCAGCTTTGCTCAGTCTATTAATCTCAGCAGCCATTTATTGCTTCATATACTACAGTGCATTGGGGATTATCTCTTAAGCACGGTGTGTAGAAGGTATGTAGCAGCAAGATACAAATCTTGTGTCTTGGAAATGTTTCTCTGGAAATAAAGAAAAGCAGCTGCCAGTGAAAAACAGGAAGGTTTATATTGGCACTGTGTGCCTCAAACTTTTGTCATCAATACTGCAAGTTCCAATGTCCTACATCACTTAAGTGATACTGACTCAGAATATGTGGGTTAACGTAATATACTGTTGCTGCTACACCCTTTCTGGTCTGTTAATTCCCAATGATAGCTGAGCCAGTGGAAAAGGGACTTGCAATGGTGCAAACTTCCTAGAACAACATGAGCAGTTGCTGTTTTGTGTTGGCTGGAACATTCAGCCTCTTAATCCAGTGCACTCTTATCACTTCCTCCCAATGTTGCAGGTACTGTTATTCTTCATATTAATCATGCACTTAATAAGTACATCCTAGTGGACTAAGCAAACATATATAAACTATATTAGCAGGGAAGCTACCAGCATGGATAAATCAAACCTCTTTCTTTATCCTCTGAGTCTTTAAATACCTTTTTTCTTTTGTTGTACAAAAACTGATTAGCTAACAATATTAATAGCAGTGGAGCTATGCCAGTCCACAGCAGCAAAGGGATGACCTCTTGGCTTTTCAGCCACTGTTACTGACTTTGAGATGTCATCTGTCATCCCTAAATCATTTCCTTGGTTACTTGCTGAATAGTGAATTTTCTTTCATTTCAATGATGTAAAAACAAATAGGCACATGCATCAGGATGAATTAACTCTGAATTTACAATACAGTTAAGCAGGTTGTGTTTACATTTCTAGTTATTTGAATGGGATTGTTTAGCACTTGTTTTAGAGAGCTTGATATCCACTGAGCATGATGCACATGCACAGAGAGAAGACTGACCATACTGTTTTGATGCTCCTTGCTTTCTGGCTTCTCTGTCTATCCTGCTCTAACACATTGGCATTTAGATGGCCTGTCTATTTATGTTCACCTCTTCTCCCTTTGTGCATTCCTAAGTCCTTGACTCTTTGCCTTGCTAGCACGTATGGATGCTGAACCTACATTATCTCTTCTGATGGACACATCTTCCAGACTTGAACCCCTTGATTTACTGGAAACGATGGAGTGGAAAATAGAAAGTAGTTTTGAAGCTGAACATTTAATGAGATTTACAGGATGTTTTGAAGACCTTTGAAAACAACACAGACAAGATCAGCAATTCTTAGCACCTGGCCAGGCTACAGAGTTTCTTGACAATCTTCTCTGGCAGTGAGATGGAGAGAGTTTAGGACATGAAGGAGACTGTGATACCTTCCAAGAGCCTAAACAGGAATTCTCTGTCTCCCAGAATGGTGACATTCTTTGTGCTCACACCAACCTGGGCCCTGCATCTCTGCTGCCTGAGCATTCAGGTCACCAACAGCACAGCTGAGAATTTTGTTTCTCCCAGCTCCTTGCCATCCCCATGATACTACTTCCCTCCAAGTCTTCAAAATGCTTCTTGACCGCAGTCCTATTTCCCTATCCAAAAAAGCCCCAAATGCCTATCCCATCATGTGTGTATTTGCCACTCAGCTGACCTCTCCTTCTCAACATTGACCTCAGTTCCCCATACCACTTATTCTGGTCCTCATAATATTAAATTGGTTTTGGGTTTCTTAACTAAAATTTAAGGTTATCAAGAACAGCCCATGTATGATTATCTAATGTATAATTTGATGAGGAAGGTATTAATGCAAGAAATTAGTGCTGGCTCTTTTGCATTGTCCTGTTAATTCCGAGTAATGTTTTGGAGCAATTTTATCAGAACAGAAATCATCTAGATTTTAACATCATTGATTTTCTTTCTTTTTCATCCCTTAGTTCAGTGATAACAATGGGAGGAGAAGCTAAATTTTTAGTAGCTTTTTTCCTTTTCCCAGATTTATAACTTTATTTGTTTTAAAATTGTTTTCTTTTATTTGACAACTGCCAAAAATGAATTTTGCTTCCCTTTCCCTTCCTATGTGAGCAGGAGCCCTAAGTGTTTCTACCTTTGCCAGTGCATTTTAAAATTTTGTGTGGTCACATCCAAAAGAGGAGCAAGCAATGCACTTGTGCAAGTACAAAGCACAGACCTCCCATGATTATTCCTGAGTGCCGAACAGCCAGAGTGGCACACCAAAGAGCAAGTGCTGCTGTGAATTTTCTCACAGCAGGGCAGGGTTGCCCTTTCTCCATTCCCATGCCAGTGACCCAGCATGATCCTCATCAGTTTCAGGGGTCAGAGAAGACTATCTGTGGTAAGAAACCTTCAGAGATAATCTGGACAAAGTCGTATCTCAAAAACTTCCCAAGATTTTGAACAGCACCATAGATCATTGATGAGGATGAACACAAAAAAAAAAAAAAAAAAAAAAAAAAGAAAAGAACCAACAAGGAAAACAAACCTGAAACCCATGAACCACCCTTTTTCCAAATTCAGCACCTGTAACATCCCTTCAAGGCATCAGGCTTAACCATTTCACAGTTTTACGGGAGCTGAAAAGTAAAAGGTGAAATTAAGTTCAGGGATCTCCTGGGAGTCTACAACCCTCTGATACATGGAATGTTTCTCAGACTAGAGAAAGTGAAGGGCAAGTGGAAGTCAAAGGTGTAACAGCAAAGAGAGAAATGTATAGAAGTGTTTAAAGAAAGAAAGAAAAAGCGTTTCAGTCTGACCTGTCAGCTGCCAGAAAACACCTGCAAGATAACAGAGCATGGTCTGGTCATAACAAGGAGGGCAATTACTGGCTATGAAGAGAGTGTGACACCATAGGGGCACTATCAATAGGTCATTATTGCTGTTAAAATAGTCCCTCAAAGCTTTGCCATCCTTTTGCCTCAGTCTGACAGAGACCAAACTGCTCCCAAAGGTGCTACGAATCAGATGCGGACCTTCAATACATGGAGATCCTCAATAAGAAAGACTGTTCACCAAGACCCTAAGCCAAACTACCTTGACTTTCCTCTTTTTGGGTACAAAATAGCCTCAAAAATGTGTGTATATACCTTAAGTAATATTTTTTTTTTATGCACATCAAAAAACCAACAGCATCTTAATTTTATCTACTTAGTGAAGCTACATCTTGTTTACTGAATAAGCATCTTCTCTTCAGTTGTTTCTAAAATTCATAACATAAAAAGTGAAAGTAAATAATTCTGCAAGATGAAGCATTCACACTGAGTGTGCAGTTTGAAACAGAAGAGTAAAATCTTACTGAGGGAAAAGTCTGGACAATGCACAAGAAAACCTTTCTGGGCCTGTCAGTGGAAGCTCTTACGTAGATCATCCACTCTGTGCCACAGGTAAACAGTGATCAACATTCCTGAAAGCACACAAAAAATTGTGTGGTGTGTGTGTGTGTGGTGTGTGTGTGTGTGTGGTGGTGTGGTGATGTGTGTGTGTGTGTGTGTGTGTTTGTGTTGTGTGTGTTGTGCAAAATGATCCCTCTGCTCCATCACACAGAGCCCCTTGCACCCGGTGGGCTGGTGTGCACCACCATATCACATGGATATGCAGAGCATGCAAAAATGAAAGCTTTGCAACTTAAAATTTTCAAACAATATATTAAAACACTGTTTCCTCTGTGGCAGCTGTGCCAGGCATCTCAGATCATGTGCTGCTGGCAGCTGCTGTTTGGGAGAGCATCTTGTAGCTGTTCATCCTGCCCTGAAAGTCTTCAAACCTCTGTTGAACAACCCTGAGTCACAGGGCACTAAATTATAATTCTTAAGGAGAAAACTTACAATCCTGCTGTAGATTCTTCAGTAATGGTGACATGGGGTTGGGGGTTTTGTGTCCAATGAAGCTTTCCTTCATCTTGCCAAACTTTTGAACACTGAGTTTCTCATGCCCTTACTTCTAGAAAAATAGACTTTGACAGTCTGAAGTCATTCAGCTATCACTGGTCATCCCAATTCTGCTGCAAAATCCCCTCCTCAGCCTGTACAAGGTAAATCAGTAGGAACTAAGATGATGAATGCATTTAACAGAAATAAAGCCAAATGACACACTGGGGAAAGATTGAGGTGCTTATTATAAATGGAATTTTTGAGTTACCTGTTTATTAGAGTCTTTTTAAAACTCAGTGAGCATGTAAAAAAGAGTGATTTATTTGATATAATATACTTTGCCAAAGTTTTCAGCAAGCTTCTCAAAGAAGCTAAGCCTCATGAGAAGAAATGAGGTGTCTTAATGAACAGTCTTACACACAGATCTGTTAAAAGGTGGGAATAAAAAACAGAAGACATGGCCAGGTTTTGGAACAGAGGTTGGTTACAAGATTCTGCTATGGAAATCTATGCTAGGGCTTGTGTTGTAGCAGGTGTTTAAAAGTTATGTAGCAAAAGGATAGAGAGTGAGGCTGCAATGTCTGCAGAGCAATGTTTTCAAAGTAAGGCTGACTGTGAAGACGGGCAACAAGGATTCTTCTTGTATTTTAATTGGTGAGAAAACAGCACATGGATCAGTGAAAATACATACAATGTGAAGCTGGTACACTGCTTCAATGTAGCACTGATTATATGAGCTATATATACATAGTGATGGGACATAAATTAGCTATTTCCCTACAGGAAAGTGGATTTGGAGCAATTTTTCATGTTCAAAAAGACTGATATTAAGCATTGTAAGAAAGGGAGCAGAGGAAAATAACAGTAAAAAAGGTCATACAGTTGTAAGAATCTATCATGCATTCCCATCTTGACTATAGCACATAATTCTGATCACTCACTTTCACAAAGAGCACAGGAAGGAAAGAGAAAGCTGTCAGAACAATAAATGCATAGAATGGCTCCCATATGATGGCAGACTAAATTCTATGGGAACTTTCAGCTTCCAAATGGTTTGTGAAAAGTGAGCAGAGAACAGGCTTTCACTATTTTTCCAATTCAATAGTCAAAGGGCTTCTGAGCTCTAATTTCTAATAAAGAAAATGAAAGGTGTTTTTTTCCATTCAGATTTGAATGATGAACCTTAACTGCAAAGGATATTCTGCAGGTGAAAAAAAGTTAAACAGTTTTAAAAAGGAATGGTGAAGTTAATAAAAAATAGACCTATTGATGTAATTAAAAAGGTAGTCTGCATACCATCTCCATTGGAAGAGAAATTCCTTATAAGGCCTTTTTCAACATAAGTGCCCTATTTCAACATCTTATATACACAGTGTTGAGCTAGCCAGACCTTTGACTTAATCTACCACAGAAGTACTTCCATTCTTGCATTCCTGGGTCTTGGGAAGAGCCATGCCCCATATGAATTTTTTCAGAGATAAGTGCCAGTTCTTACTTTTTGCTTTCTTACTCTGCTGCTGTGGATTTTTTCCTAGTGAAGGTCTCTAGAAGGCTTGAGTCAAGACTGAAATAGGACAGTTGAACCTGGGGGTAGTGGGCTAACTGGAACTTTGAGGTCCCTTCCAGACCTTTGATTTGGCAAGCTCCAGTGCAGATAAACTGGAAGATGCTGCTGCTCAGGAACAGGCTACCTGGGAGAATTACTTTTACATTTATGTTAGAGGATACAGAAAATTTAGATTTACAGGGACCAATAACAAATATGCTTCTAATTCCACTGACATAATGCCAAAATGCCCTGCGTCCCCCGTCAGTCCCAAGGAACATGAAATTCTAGCTTACAGCACTGAGGGAGTACTTGGAAAGAAATCACCACCACAGCAAAACAATTACTTACAGCAAGATGAAAGTCCAGTGCTTCTTTATCTCTACTGATTCCAGAGCAGATAATATGAAGCAGTTGAAGAGAAGCATCTCATTTCGATGGAAAGCCTCTCGTGTAGAAATCCTGAGTGTGAAACTAACCTGTGGATTTTTTTAAATTCCAAAATTCTCCCTCATCAGATATTCACCCATGAAGCTTGAGCCCATCTAATCACTTTTATTATCATCATACAATATAAGATTATAGAGACAACTGGATTAGAAAAAGACATCCATTAAGAAAGATATCCTCTATATAGGTGTCAGGACTACACAAAGACAAGGTCTGTATTGTACTAAACTTGTATATTAGGAAGACATGGGGCAGAGGTTTTTATCCAGGACAGCAAATCTATTCCAGTCTTAAAAGACCGACAGATCGCTCTGCATGAAAAAAGGGTACAAAGAAGACATCAAATTACTTTGGGGGAGCTTCTAAATATTCTTCTGTGTGAATAAAGTGCATAATGGCTTTGTTATTTCTCCTTGTATCTCAGTAGATGGTTGATTGTTGTCCCTGAAAATAAGCCTTCTGATTTGTTTTAGTATAATAGAGTCAGGTCTCATGAATTGTAAGATAAACAAGAATCATGTTTGCATTCCTTTGTAAAAGATATCACCTGATGGACTTCTCAAGTGACCAGTGAAGATGGAGACGTGGTAACCTCTCTGTCCAATCTCTGGTCACTGTCCAGAAACTTATATATAGGAGGTCAACAATAAAGGAGAGAATTCTTCTCTTCTTCTCTGCCTGAACACCTGTTGTGTGTTGTTGCTGTGTTCCCTCTGTGTGTCACAGTGACAGTTGATAACTGTATTTTGTTCTCTATTAAAATGGCAATCCTTTGCTAAAATCTTTGGTGAGTTTACGTGCCAGACAGTCAGCATTTGGTGGGATTAATCACTCCAGAGTATTTAAAAGCATGTCCAGTATTGCCCAAAGAGGCTGTTTTGGGATAGAAAAACAGGCCACATGGAGGAAGAATTTGTGGAATCCATCTCTCTGCTGGCATTATCTGAGCTGTTCTGCTAAAAATCCAAAGTACATGACTAAAGTTGTTTTAGTCTCCATATTGTTATGTCCATGTCGCTCAGGTGACATGATTATATATATGCAATATTACATTATATGCAATAATGCCAACTCAGAAAACCAACAGGTATTGTTTTTTGTTACCAAAAGTACTAAAACGCTCTTATTTACCCAAGGGCTTGATTTTGCTGCCTTAAATCAAGGCAGTATGATAGCTGCTGCTTTACTTTAAAGGAAACAGTTTAAAAGAAGTTAATCTGGTGAATGTGGTACAAACCTTTTGCCAGCTGTTTACTGCACTTACAGGTGTTTAAAGGAATAGCTAATAGGAAAGCTCAGAGCACTGAAGAAGAGCAGACCAAAATTCATTTAAGCATGTACTTTTACATGGTAGGTGAGTGCACAGACACAAAGTCACTACCCCTAGGCTGAGAGCCCCACCAGTGGCACTCTGTCTGACCCAGCTTTGTCACCTGAAGATGCTGCTCCCTACATGTAATCACCCACTGGCACAAGGGTCCCATCCAGCTCATCACCAGGTGCAGTCCAATAAGTGAGCACTGCTCAATCTGTTTTGGTGTAAAATCTCCAAGATTAACACAGTCCAGTTTCAAACCAGCTGCACGCAGATGCCTTTGTCTGGGTGAGTCTGAGGAGCTCCTTTGCCAGCTCTGCTCCCAGGTGGGAACTTCCAACTCAGAAGCAGTGGTGTCCATGTGACGAGAGTCATCTGCAAAGAAAGTGTGGCTCAGCTCTGCCTGTAAATCTTGCAGTCTCTGAAAGATGCAGCAGTAGAAACGCACTTCTTCATTTAGGGGAGGAGGTGTGCAGGAGCAAGCAAGCATGACCAAAATGATACAGTGTATTAATGCATAAACTGGACAAATCCCTGAAAAGCTGTGCATGCATGCACAAGATGCTCATAGCTTTCTGTGAGGTCTGTGTTTCCTGCCAAGCCTGTCACTCTTAGATATTTAGGATTTAAGTCAGCAGTGATTATTTAATTATAAAAACTCTGGAGGTGGTAAGGAAGGGTATGCTTTGCATGAATGCTAAATGCAATCTATCTATACTCAAGAATTAACATTCATATTTAAGCAGGTCAGTCATTAAATCAGTTTTATTAGTCTATTTGAGTTCTGATCCTTTAAAAAGTACCTTACCTTTGTCAGCCTGTTGAAGACTCTGAGAGTTATAATCTTTTAGGGAGAGATCACAGAATAATGTGACTTAAACAACATTCTGAAATCTATGTTCTCACATAGGTCAGCTTATCCAAGTAAGCTGTGCTAAGGTTTTGTGATTCCAGTAAGAAGTGGACTAATGCTAACTTTAGCCCAACATTATTTAAGCCTGTTATTTCTTTGGTTTTCTTATTACCTAATTTGTAACTACTCTGAGTAGTAATCGAAGTTCCTGCTGAGAAATTTTTTTAGTGGGTTTTCTTTGCAACCCATTTTCTTTCTTATATTTGAATGAGTTGGGGCTAGATCTGCCAGACAATTTAAAAAGGCTTTTTGTAAGCATGTTATCAGCCACCACCTCATGTTTAGAGATGTGATTGACTTGAAAAGGACTCTTTCTTCAACAGACATCCCAGTTTGTCAAACGTGGAGAAGTTTACTTGTCTTCTTAAGATAAAACTATCCCTATGGTTCTAGAAGTGGTAATAGTGAAAAGGCTAGATGAAGCTGAAATAATTATAATAAATATATTTTAATATTACATATTGTATGACATATATCACATAATAGGTATAGAATTTATGTCAATTGATCAGCTGACACGAAGTCTTAGCCTTATCTTATCACTTTAGAGTATTGAAACTACTATACTCAAATTCTGTTGTGATTTCTGGTGGGTTGTGTACTCATTTGTTAAGGTTACTCAATCTTTTTCCTGTCTTGTAAGGCTCTGGTGCTGTATTACTGATATTGGGCCACTGCAGCACATGAGAAAAGAAAGCCGATCAGTATCAGGGAGGAAATTACATTTCTGCCCAGTTAGCTGGAGCACCCAACACATGATTCACACTGATGACATTTTGTACTGCTTCTCTAAGTTTTTCCTTGTCCAATACCAGTGCTTAAGAGGACAGTGAACACCTGATCTGGTATGCAGTCTGTGCAAACAAAGTCATCCCTCCCGAATTTCTGGAACAAATCTGAAGCCACCAGTGAGTTGTCCTACTTCAGCACCTTTTGTCCTCCAGCTGTGGCACTTCAATTCCCAGTTGCTAAGTACCTAGGGCCTCGCATGATTTCTCCTGAATTAAATGAATGATGAATTAAAACTTATGGCAATTAATCCTTGAGTCTCTAAAATCCATCCGCTTTACTATTAAACTGATGAACTGTGAAGTGCTGCCCTGTTGTGTATAGTCTTCCTCCTTCAGAGCAGTTCAGCTGATGCACCACAGAAGCTGCCCACCTCCAGGTTGTCCATGTTTTCCCTAAGAAACACAAAATGTGTGTCCTCTGTGACTCACTGCAACTGGACTAGGGCTCTGCCATGGATCCGTGAACAATACAGGCGTTCACAAATAAGCAGGGCTTTGTAAATAATGCACTGCCACTGCTGGTGGTAACAACATTCTTCCAGGAGAGGCAAAACTATGTACCACAGTTCTGGTATCTCAAGCACTGTATCTCCATGAGATGTGAAAACATCAGGGGTGTTTTATAACTCCTAGCAAACAGGCTTTAACAGCAGCTAAAAACCCTGGGACTTACTTTCATATCATCACTGGGACTGGTACCAGCAGAATTCTCATTGGTGAAAGTGACTCCTAGCTGACACACCACAGATCATGACATGGCTACAAAGCTTGATACTAGTCATGTTTGAATCATGGCTCAGAGAATCAATATACCTGGAGGTAGGAAACATGATTATATCAACATCAGAAGATATCTTTCTCCTGTTTCGTGGTGTTAGGTGTCCATGGTGTCTTCTCCAAACAAGAGACAACAATCCCTGTAGTACACAGCCTCACCTATTTAATCTGTCCCAACATTGTTCAGGAACATGAATCCTGATGGTCAGCACAGTTTACGCACACTCCCCTACCACTAAATGGGGTTTTCCCTCTATTTCTCTCAACTTCTCACTGTAAACAATGTACAGAACAATTATGGTTTAGTGGTCTGTAAATACTTGAGGGTGATATTAAATGTATTTTTCATTGTTTCTGAAATACGCACATTGGTGGACAGTTTTTCATCTTATATGTGTCTTTTTCTTTCTATTATTGCTATTTCCTAAGGGTTTTTTCTGACATTATTTTCTGATTGTACTTTGGGACCTGCTTCTAACACCATTACATGGCCAGAACAAGTGCTAGGACAATCCCAAGGAAGATTTTCCTGTAAATGATTTCACTGATGCACAAACACCCCGATGAGATCCTACACAGATACTGTGGTAGGACTTTTAATTATCTAGAAAATATTGATACTGCACATAAACCTCTCACATCTGAACATATGTGTCACTGTGACACACAGAGGGAACACAGCAACAACACACAACAGGTGTTCAGGCAGAGAAGAAGAGAAGAATTCTCTCCTTTATTGTTGACCTCCTATATATAAGTTTCTGGACAGTGACCAGAGATTGGGAAGAGAAGTTACCACCCCTCCATCTCCACTGGTCACTTGAGAAGTCCATCAGGCGATAACTTTTACAAAGGAATGCAAACATGATTCTTGTTTATCTTACAATTCATGAGACCTGACTCCATTATACTAAAACAAATCAGAAGGCTGATTTTCAGGGACAACACCTATGCAGCCAACTCATCACTGTGTTAGGAAACTTCAGAAAACAGAAGAAGAATCCCACCCCATCTTTGGCTGATAACAATGGAGATAATACTGCTGAGTCCAGAGTATCCTTCACAACAGCAGGTTCAACTCAGCTGTCTAGGGAACACCTCCCTCGTTTCTCCCTTTTCCCTAATCATGTACTAGCTCCCATAGCACATGAAAGAAGACAGCTCAGCTCTAGAACAAGGATAACCATTGTTGCACAGCTCTCCAGCAGAGCCAATGAGCCTGGCAGCAACTGGTTGCTCTAGGCATGAACACTTGTGTAGCTGCAGGAGGTGCAGCAAGATTCTAGCAAAGTTTGCTTGGCCCAGCACCCCATAAACATGGCTACTGTCATTCCAGAGAGAAGCTGGCTCTGGATGTAATCTAGTCATGTGTGTATTTCTCCCTGCTTTTCCACTAATGAACTCTACAAGAACTGCAAAGAAAAAATAGAGGGGTCTTGGAATCCTGAGAGGGGTCTAGGACTTGGATAACTGGGCAATCTGTCAAGGGGTAGTTGAGATGAAGAGCTTCAAGGTGACACATTTCAAGGGGAGTACATTGGGTGGAAGTCCAAAACTTCAGGTGTGGTTACACTGAAAAGAAAAATGTCATTTGAAAAGAAAGGAAAAAAAATAGGAATAGAAGTAAATACGATTTGCAAAAAATAAAAGGGGGAGAGTGGGAGAAAAGAATACTGGAACCTCTCTTCTATCAGCCACAGATCTCCTCTCTGCTTGCCAGAAGACACAAAAAGGTTAAAGTGCTGCTATCAAGAAAGAAACATTTTGAGTCTTTTCTTCTAATCCTGCTTTTTTACTATCAAATATTCTATTTAATTAGTTTTCACTAATTCAATAAAGTGTAACTATTATTTGACTTGATTTTGTACTTTGTCATTCCTGTTCAATTATCAGAAAAGTGGTCTATTAATGGCAGTTGATGTTGCACAAATTTCTGACCCAAATTACAAATCTGAGCAAAATCTGTCTTTGGGGGTAAATTCTTCCCCACAGAACAAAAGAAAAACAATTATATTCACCATTATTTGTTACTTCTATAGAGTTCAACAAAACAAATGCACTTTACATTAAATATTTGATCTGGTTGCTGGGTAATTCAAAAAAGTAGGGATTTTATAAGAATTTTTTTAACAGAAGTCTAACATTTTTCAATTTAGCCAGCTTTTCAAATGTATCTATCTGTTCTGCAACATGAATAGCTGAACAGGAGAGTCTTGCAGATGGAAAGCACCGATATAGCTATAGAAGAGATGTAAAAAATAATTTATTTGATTTATAGTCTCTTCCTACTTTGTGTTCTTGTAGCTTGAGAAATTCTTGGCTGAGTGAAGTTCTACTGTTCTTTATTTTGGAGAAATACTTATTCTGTTTTAATAAGTCAGGGTTTTCCCATTTCCTCCATAAATCAGGGAAGTGCAGGAATCCTATTACCTTTCTTCCATGGACAGCAAGATGATGGAGTCTCTATTGTCTGTGTTATGACTAAAGTCAACAGTACTATCCATGGAAAAGTTGCATTTTTGAGATGCACCCAGAGACTAGTTCTCTTCTGTAGCCAAGAGGTGTGGACTCAGTGTCCCTCAGCATGAAGGAGGAGATTGCTGCTCTCAACCAAAGCTGTAGAGGCTGGGGGGATATTCTCTGGGGTAATAAGAGTAACCAGCTCCTGTGTGATTATGTGTTAACCTCCTCGTTAACCAGCTTGTTCCTTCTGCTGCCAGACATTATTGGTACTCAACCCCTGGAGCTCCACTTTTCTGTTTCTATCTCTGTTCTCAGAAGAGAAAATATAAAATGCTGTGCACTTCAGCTGACCTTAGCTTTGTGAGATACTGAATGTTCACCTCATTCTGTTGAAATCTTAATGCAATTTGTTAGAGAAAATAGAAAAAATAGAGCCTTCTTTCCACTACCTACTAATAACGCACACCTAGCACTAGCATTGGATGGGGAATACTCTAACCAGTTCTCAGAGCAGATGTAGCTATCCAGTCTTTTCCCCAGTGAACAGTTCTGTGTCTCTATCAAAAGCAATCTCTTCATAAAATTAAATCCACTTTGTTCCGTGACTGAGCCAACTGCTCTCCAAAGCCAAACATTTGTTGCTGCTAGACTCTCACACCTTGCTGCTGTTCTCTCTTTTACAGAGCTGAAGATCAGATGACTTCTCACTAATGTACTATATGATTGTAGTGAACATAAGGGTTGGCACGGGTTATCAGAAGACTGGATAAGCACATCTAGACCAGCACTTACCACCTGCTCTTAGCCAGACTTGACTTTTGAGACAACAGTAAGAAAGAAGGTCAAGGTGAAGGAAGGGAAGAGGGAGACTGAAGAGGCAGAGGCAGGGCTGAAGGCAGTCCCAAGGTACCACCCTCAGGCTGCAAAATGCATTAGGGTGGTTTGCGGCGGGGTATGAGGAGTGGAAACCATGATGACATCTGTGCTCCAAAACGGCCAGCACTTTGTTTGTCTTTTTTGCTCACGTCCTCACAGCTCACTGCACCAGCTTCTGTAGTCAGGATTAAAGAAAGGGTGCAGAGCATCGCCCAGGTTTCTACAGAGTACCCTGTGGAGCTAACCTCAGGATTCTGCTCAGGAGGGACTGCTTGTTCCTCCGTCACAAAGCCCTAATGGCCACCTTACCCCAATCTCAACCCTGCTCCACGAGGACAGGAGAAACTCAAGCCTGAGCTCTGGGCTCTTTCCAGTCACCCTCAAATTAGTACTTCTTCCCAGTCAGCTTTGTCCAAAGAAGCTGGGTTTTGCTACACCTCCTGTCCCAAAGGCCAGCCACAGCCCACCCAGAGCACCTTAAGGTCAAGATTAGCTGTGCCCCAGGTAATAAATTCCTCAGGGGAGAATTCCTTTTGCAACCCTCAGCTTCCTTTGGTAGCTGCCTGCCAGCCCCACATCCACTATCACTTTGCTCCTCCTCTTCTCTTGTTCTAACCTGAATTCCAACTCAAACTGGCCCAGCCTCTGACTAGCTTGCCCTATAGCAAGAGGTAGCTCTGTGTTTTTCCCTGACTGAACCTGGAACCTAAACCTGTAACCATAACCCTAGGGTGACCCCTCAGCCAGGCACCTAGCCATGGTCCAGACTGCCTCAGAGAAATTACCTTGCAGCTCTCAGGTTCTGTCCCTAAATTAAAGCCTTTATCTCATTTCCTTTACTTACCCCCAAGGCAAATGGGTGAAAATTAAACTTAGGGTAAGAAGAAGGATTCTTGCTGAAGACCTGACAGATTTGTTCCTAGCCCAATACTCTGCATAACCAACTGGGAATCTCAAATCTCTGCAGCAGTCTCCAGAATCCCCAAATGTCTCTTGGTACACTTACATGATCTCCAAAGCCCAAAGAGCTGGTAATAGGAAAAAAGAGAAACCAAGCAGTGAATGAATAAGCAGCATTTCATGACATCTTGCTTGATTTTGCAGCATTTCCTGTACTCTCAAATCAAGGATTCTGGGAATAGAAGAGGAGGCAAAATGCTAGAACAGAGTGTACACAGTAAAAATAAATTGGGTCCTTTCATGATGCTATTATCAGAGCTGAAAAACAGTACTCCAGAGAGGCTGCAGGTCAGATCCTCAGCTGCTGCAGCCCGAGCGGAGCAGGGCACAGCAGGGCGAGCTGCCCACGCAGCCCGCGGGCTCCTCTGGTGCGCGGGATGCAGCACGGCAGCAGCTGGCACACACTGCACGTGTGCAGCAGCGGCTGCTCACAGCGCTCCCGTTCACGCGTGGAATTGGATCCAGGTTTAGTTTTAGACTTATTCAGTCCACGCAGAGAAGTGAAAAAAAAGCGCCAATGACACACGTCACCAGCCTGATAAAGGTTTCTGTGCTGTGAACATCTGTAATACAAAAGGAAGCTCAATCCTTCCATTTTATACTGATGTGAGGAGCTTTTATTTATTTATTTACTTTTTTTCCCAGAGTAAAGGTAAGATAATTTTACAAAGACTTTTATGAAGATTCTTAGAACTGAGCCCTTTAGTGGAAGGAGCTGTGCCATTACAAAATATTATGGTATAGCAGCTTTTTGGCTCTCTACACCATCATGCAAGAGTTCAGAAATTAATTGATTTACACTCTTTTGTATCGAATACACACTTTAATACTGAATTGCAGCATTAGACAATAATCATGTTGTCTCTAGTGATTGAAGGTATTAGATGCAAATCACAGATACATAAGGTGGGAAGAAACATAAATGGCCTATCTCCATTGAGGAAGAATCAATTCTGTAGCACATTCATGAATGAAGTTTGCCTGTCTTGTTCTTCTAAAACTTTGACAATGGGAATTCTTTAAGAAACCTCTTCAAATCATGAGATATACTGAGAAAATGATGATCTAACATAAGTCTCTCTTGCTGCAAATCAATTCTCATCTTTTTGTTGGCATGGAGACGATGATTTTTCTCTGTGAATCTTCTACACAGGTAAAGAATACTACCAGGACATTTCTTATTTTTCTTTTTTTCTAGATTAAATAAATATAATCATTCCTCTTCCTCTTTTCTAGCTAATTTTGCTTTATATTATAGTATTCCAAACCAGGCACACCACCTGAATAATTAGTGCTGAGTAGCATGGAGCAATTATCCTTATATTCACCAGAATTACATTTGTTCAGCTCATGGGACAGTGAAGTCATTACGGGGGCGAATGTTTTTCCAGCAGCATTATACCGTTGACTCATCCTGAGTTCATGACTGACTGCAGGACCCAGAGCCTTGCCTCCAGTACCACTGCCTGGCCAGCTATTCTTCATTTCACACCTCTGCATTTGACTTCTCCCCCCTAAGAGGAGTCCTTTGCATTTTTTATTGAATTTGATCTTATTGATTTCAGAGTATTTCACCAGTGAAGATTGTTTTAAATTCTAATCCTGTTCACCAAAGTGCTCACAAAGCCTTCCATCTCAATGTCATCCACAAATTTTACCCTCTATACAAATCATTACTCCCATCCAAGTCATTAATGAAGGCACTGAGTAAAACTGACCCCAGACAGACCCTTGTGGGACCTCACTTACAGTGTTCCCCTGGTTTGACAGTGAATCATTGATAATTGCGCTGAACAAGTGGTATTTCAACCACTCATGCACCTACCAGACAGCAGAGTGATTTTAGCCTGGCCTCTTTTTTTTATTTTTTTTATTTTATTTTATTTTATTTTTTTAGTTCAGCCTGTAACAACGTCATGCAGGACTACATCAAGAGCTTTTAAAAGCCTTACTCACATCCGATGCTTGCCATATGCCATCAGCTAGGTCAGGGATGCCCAGTGTACAGTTTATCTTTGCAGTATCCTTGCAGTTAGACTGTGCAACTACCCTTGCAGCTAGATTGTATCCAACTGCCAGGAATCCACCTTACCTATGCAGGTGGCAGATTATCTTCTAACAACACAGCAGAATTTAAACTGACCACCTTCCCCCAGACAAAATTAAATGGTAGGGAGGGATTCAACAGTATGCAGGATCTTTGTAGCATTTGTTCCACAAGCACCCACAGAAAAGGATGAACTTGTGCAGGCATTAAGTTTTTTGTGGGGTAAAATCTTCTGAAAAGAGAAGGGGAAAGCATGGCACCCTCCTGCATGCCTCTCGGACATCATGTCACCATCAGCAATAGGGATAGGTGCCTATGGCACTAGGCTCTTTGTCCTAAAGATGGGCTTAAATCTGTTTAATGGGATTTATTTGTTAAAAGTCTTTGTTGCCTCACTGTATTCTGCATGTTTAGGAACAAATTGTATTTGCTTTAAAATGTTTATTAGTGACAGTCCTAGCTTGACTCCCCTGAAAGTCACCATTTTCTTAATTTTAGCCTTTTTAATGACAGGTACTACATTTATCCACCTAGATTTTTCTTCTAGCAGCTGCCAAAGATTATTGTTAGTGCTTTTAAGACTGCTACAGTGCTTTAAATTTGCCAGCATAAAGCTCAGTGGGCCTGGCTGACTTCTACATTCCTTAAATGTCTAAAAGGTTTTCTGTCCTTTATTTTGGACTTTTCTACATACCTGTTAAAATGAAGCAATCTAAGTTTCTGGGTACCACCCTGATTGTTACTGGAAACCACCGAATGTGTCAATCTTTGAGTCACCTTTTTTTTTCTTGTTCCCCACTAAGCAGCAGACCTTCATTTGGCCTTCACCCATTTCTAACATCCTTTCAGACTTGTCATTACGATTTGTCCCTTCTGACTCATTTTGTGCCTTATTGCATCCTTCCTATTCAGGCAGCCTTTGTGTTCCTTTCTGTGCAGTTGCTTTTGTGTGATCCCAGTGTTGTTTACTCTGCAAGGTGAACCTATAGTGCCAGGGCTCGGTGCACTCACAAGGACAGAAGAGAGGCTGTTCACCCACAGCATCTCCCTGATACATAACACAGCATGTACACAACTGACAAAGCAGCTCTAGCTTCTTTAGAGCCAGCTGTAGATGAATTCATGGACTTGTTATGCTCTCAAGATCGTACAGTTTCACATTCACGTTCTGCATGTGCTTGTGTTTGAAGTGTGGGGCTACCATTCTTTCAAGTGCCTGCTCCCATAAGTAACTATCTTGTAACTATTTTAGGTGAGTACGGATACACTTGCTTACCATAAAAATAGCTTCTATTTTTCCCTCGTAGATCTTAGGGCATTTACAAGGAACCACCACTATTTCCTGTTGCAGGTGAAGGAACAGAAAGGAAAGGGCTGTTCCAAAAGCAACACTCAGCTCAGGCTCAGTCAAACCAGTTGCCAAATCCCCATCCCACATTCTTGCATGCAGCAGCATCACAGGTGAACCACTGACTTCCCTCAGTATGTGTAGAGGTCTAGGTGATACACATGTAACTTCACTCCCATTTTAATATGTGGCATATTATTTAGCTGTTTGGCACAGACAGCAGCAACGTGCTGATGAAATTGAAGTCTCTGTAAAGCCTGTGTATTGCTCCAAAGCCAGTTTCCAAACTCTTTAAAGTTACTTTTGCATTTTCAGGACGTAGAACACAACAGCACAGTAATACACCATGCAACTACATTATTGCAAATAGCACTCATAAGCTTGCTTATATCGGCTGACGATAATTGTGTAGCACAACATTTTCACTCTCTTGAAGAATGACTTCCAGCTCTAGAATGTACAATCTATTTAATATTAATTCCTAAAAGGGAATTAAATATTTTGCTATCGTAACTGGTGATCTTTGCAGTTTTATCCTCTCAGACAACCTGAAGTCCAATTGTTTGAAAGAATATTGTTTGGTGAAAAATCCCTCAGCTTTCTCACAGGCTCGTGGTATGCATTTGTCAGTCTTTCTCTCTTGCAGAGTTGTACTCCTCTCAGATTCCCTTCACACCCATTATTTCCTCTGGCAGACAGGCTGGACTCTTATGGTGAGGGTGGGAGCCTGCTGGAGCTCAGTCGAGAAGCCGTCACACTGTGGCAGCATTAAAACAACAGAAGGCAGATGTCTCCTGGTGTTCCCAGCTACGGGTAACAGCCAGTGACACTCGCCACTGAAAAAGTTTTAAACTTCTCTTGGAGTAGAGTAAATCATATTCTCTGAAGGTGCTTTAGAAGTGTAAGATGTGAATATTCTCCTCATTTTGCCAGCTAGTAGAGATCTGTAGCAACATACTTCTAATACAGCGTGAGGTCTCTGGAACCACCATCACATTCTGAATAAAACTCATGCGACTACAACAAAGCTACTAATTTAGTAACAGACTTAATCATAATTCTAACTTCCAGGTCATTAAGAAAGACCAGTTAGACACATAATCCGATGCTAAACAGTCAACACAGTTTCCTTCTTCGAAGGAGCAGATAAATAAAATTATTAATGAAAAAAATTACAGTAAGTGCATTAAGTGTTTTGTAGTTCTCTGCCTGCTAAAATCTTTTATTTCTACGTAGCAGAAATCCTATTTCTTCCTTGTGACTTCTCAGTGTTAAGTACTGCACTTTTCCAGAGTGAAGTATGGACTTTATTCTCTGGCTGTAATGAGTCAAGGAAACCACTAATGTACAATGTCAGTATTTTTACCGTTATTATCTGTATTCTGGCATTTCTGACAAGTCAAAGATCATACTAATGATGATGTATCCAAAGGTCCAGTTCAGATAATGTACCCAACGGAACAAATTCAGTTTACTATTTGATTTCACAGGTACTTAATCATACAAAATGATGCCTAGTTGGCACAGTGATAGATGAACTGGGGACAGATTAGATTTGTTAACGCTGACATTAAGATCAGCACTGTCTAGTGTGATTTCTGCTCTCCTCACACTCTTGGATGTAGGAGGTGTGATCTCTCATTCTTCAGCAGTGGAGGGATGTGAAATTAGGAACCCCAGAAGCTGACACTGAGTGGTGGGCGTGCTGCTTGGTCAAAATATATCATTATCATGTCTGTCATCTTTGTTGTTAGAGAGCCATTGTTGTCCCTGAAAATAAGCCTTCTGATTTGTTTCTATAGGATGGAGTCAGTGTTCTCATGAAATTGTAAGATAAACAAAATAGTTTACATTCCTTTGTTAAAGATATGATGTGAACGACTTCTAATCTGACCAGTGGGATTGGAGAGGTGGTACCTCATTACCCAATCCCTGGTCAGTGTCCTGAAAATGATAAATAGCTGAGGTTTCAATAAACTTGAGTTCTTTTCTTCTTCTGTGCTCTGAACACCTGTTGTCTGTGTGTTGCTGTGTTACCCTCTGTGTGTCACAGTAACAAGCCATTTATGTTATCCAAGAGGAAATCAGCTGAACATGGAAAACCTGAGAGGACTGTTACAGCTCTCATAGATTTTAATGTTACTAAATGCAAGTTGTAGGAAAGACAGTAAAAGCTTTGGAAACTCCTTCATGAATTTGTGGCTGGAAAGAAGGGCTGGTCAATGTGTGATAGGACAGCTTCTTTAGAAGTTATGACAGAAAAAAAGGTTTAGGAATGCAGGAAGTTTTTGAACTTCAAACAGAACGACAGCTAGCCATACCTGAGACACTTGCTTTGTGCTGGAAGGGAACAGGACAAGTCACACAGCAGTTTAGACTCCATTTTTTTTACGGATGAGACATCTTAAAAACTTGAGGTGAAAGATAATAGGGAAAGTAGAAAAGAATCTGTTGTTAAATCTGCCCTGGAATTACATTTTAAGTTTAAATTACTCCCAGTCATTCACATTTTCCAACCTTGTAATTAGAAGCCTGACCTTATGCCTGGCTGGATTGAACCTCTAATTTGATTAATGTTTGTACTCGACTAGTGTTGATGACAAGCCCAGGTGAAGTTAATATACATGAGAGTGTTTTGTGAGATCATCCAAATGCATTTATATAAATGGGCATAAAGAAGGGTTTTCTGAAGAAATGGCTTCCCAAATCATTTATAAAGGCTCAGTACATGGAGCGTGCTGCTTTGCAGGTACTAAAATTACTGGGGGTAGGGGGATGTAGGGTGGGGACCAGAGTCTCAGATGTTTGATTGCAGAAAGCAGCCTGCTCTGGTAGACACAGGCCACTGTCTCTCTGCAGGGGACAGAGGGCTGAAATATATCTCACCGTTGCAGGAAGCACTCAGACTGCTCCTTAACAACCCTGCATTTGAATTTGTACCATCAGCATGTCCATGAGACCATCCAAAAAGCAGGATTTTCACTTTGTAGGGGCTTCCCCTTTTGGTTTGGTTTTCATTTAGTTTTCACCAATTTCAGGCAAACCCAGAAACTTTTTTTTTCTGCTGCAAACTGGACATTCAAGGAAAGCTTCACTTAAAATATGCTGGTTTACCATGTATCCTAAACAAAATAACCTTCTTGATGTGATAGCAACTCTGTCAGGTAGGTGCACTTGTCTGTCTCAAGACTGCTTACCACATTTAGAGCATCATCAACTCCATAAGTCTTGTTCCTGTGATGCTTTGATGGGAATCAAAGCATTTTTCTATGGGAATTTTGCCTTCCATGTGACAACAGTTTGTTGAAAAGCAGCTTGCTAACTGCAGTCTCAATCTCCCTTGAAAACATTTATTCTCCTGCCATGCACATTCCATCCCAGTCAGGTCTGAGACCTGTGGAGTGGGGAGTCCATTGCTCATTCACCCTTGGAAGGGAATGTTCTAGAGAATGAAAGATTAAGATTTATTGTGGCGAAACTGCCTATAAGTGCAAATAATTTAGCACTATGTTAAAACAGTGATTAATTTAGCCCATAATTTCAAGAAATGAAGCAACACTCCCAGACAAAGCCTCAGAAGCTATAATGGCTCTCCCAGTTAGCAGCCTAGAGAGCTCTCCTCAGTCTTGTTAATAACTTCACTGGACTCCCTACTGAGCATCAAGGTCTCCTGTATATTCTCCTGTGAGCCATAAACAGAGATTTTAAGAACAGCTTCTCCTGCGGTTTGATCTGTTTCACGTTACTCTTCCTTTTCAATAAGGTTATTGACACTTAAATGTCCCTGCTGAAACACAAGTCTTCCCTTACCTCATCATTACAGGGACAAAATCTCTGGTTGTGGGCTCATTCATTTCATCCTCTGTGGTGCTGCCTTCTCCCTGCGTTTTTCTGTTATATTGTGATAATAATAATAATCAGCTTCCACAACTGATACAATCTGCAGACACAGACTTCCCTGCTGGCTTTCCATCATCCACCACATTTCATTTCAAGCTCCCATTTCAACCTCTGTGTCTTCCATGACCTCATACCTTACTTCACCTATTGTGTCACCGCTTATGCACTCCATCCCTCCCACAATCCCAGTGCGTCTCACCAAGCCAGAGGGTACCAGCAGGCCACTCTCTGCAGTGTCAGCTACGCCTGAATCACATTTTCATCCTTTTCTCACCTTTCCTTCCCACTGCTCTAGCAGTGTGAGGAGGCCAGTGCCCAGAAAATGGTATCAGAATGAGAATCCAGCATTGCCTATGCCTTTCTCTTAAGACTTTTCAAATGAGGATTACTATGCTTAATGCTTGCATGAAAGAGGGTAGTGCAATGCCCTAGCTAGCTAACCAGGCATGCTTGAGCCTCCAGTATGATCACTGTTCCCTTTTCATTTCCTTGTTTGTTTGTTTGTTTGTTTTTCCCACTCAGAAACGCAGTCTCTTCATGTTGCTTTCAGATTGGACAAAGCATCAGTCCCAATACAGGACCGATGTAGAGATATCCCAAAAGCCTTCAGCCTTCCTGGCACCATCTGATTAGAAGCATTGAGACCCTTTAGCATTATCCAGGCTCAAGTTTTTAAGTAAAAAGAGAAAAACTCTTTTAGCTAAAGAGTTATACATGTTGTTTTTGTTATGTGAATGGGAAACTGTGAAAACTGAAGATGAAAAGCCCCACCCAACTTCCAAATTTTGTTGTTTTAAAGATTATGCATTGCATTTCTAATGCAGATAGTCTTATTTAAAGGTAATACATGATGGTTGAAGATGAAAAGAAACCTGAGGCTGCTACTCTGAAAGGTGCTGAATTTTCTTCTCAGGTACCTGTGTGTTAAGCCTACAAGGTTAATCCCTATGGTTTATCTGACCAGTTAGGGAAAAATAAGTGGGTCATCGAAACCGAGCGCTGGAGACCGTTCCGTTCCTCCAGGAAACCTACATGCGCACATTTTGAGAACCGCAGGATGATCAGAAGCTTTTGCTGCTCGTCATTTCCCACAGCCGGGCCACCCGATGTGCTCAGAAGGCTGCTGCATACCCACCCACACGCCAGCCTCTGTTCTCAGCAGCGGGCCGTGCTGGAGCCGAGCAAGTGCCCGGCCCCCTGCACCTGCAGGGCTCCCGGCAAGGGCTGCAGCCGCGGATCGCATCAAGGGCTCTCTCCCCACTACGTCCCTGCGCCGGCTGTGCCGCTGCCAAAGTTGCGCTCCGCTCTGCGCCCTGCAGCCAGAGCGCCGGCCGGGCAGGCGGGGGTACAGGGGACTCCCGCCCGGGGTCGGGACCCACAGTGGGGACTCCCAGGGACTCCGCCCGGGGTGGGGTGCCTTCCTCCGGTGCCTGCCCATGACCCGTTGCTGCGGCACGGAGGGATCGCAGCCCGCCCGGCCCGGGGCAGCGCCGGCTCAGACGCGCGGCTTCGGCACCGTGAGAAGCTGGCACCGTGCGCATCATCCCCCTTCTCGCCCGCTCCCGGGGGAGCCGCGGCGTCGCGCCCACCTCCTCCCGCGGACAGGCCCCGCCCTCCCCTGGAAAAGGGGATGACATCATCCCTCTGCCCCCGCTCGCCCCGCCGCGCCCCCGGCCCGCCCGTCACCCCGGCACGGATGGGGGGGTCCCGCCCGCACCCCCTTGGCGGAGCCGCGCTCTCGGGGGGCCCGGAGGGGGCTCCCGGCCCCGCCGCCCGGCCTCGCCCCGGCCCCACGCCCCACTACGTCATCCCTCCCACCGCCCCTCTCCGCCGGTGCTGGCGGGGGAGCGTCTCCCGAGGGGAGCGTCGGGGCCGGGCAGCGGCTTCGCGGCGGCTTCAGCTTGCGCAGGGCGCCGGCGCACCAGCGCGGCGCCGGCGCGGTGCGGCGGGCGCGGCTGCGCATCGCGGCGGGGCGGGCGCGGCGGGCGGGCGGCGGGGCAGCTCCTGCGCTGACACCTGCAGCATGTGCCAGGAGCTGCAGCGGCAGCGGCCGCCTCTGCCTCTGCGCGGCGCGGCCGCCCCGCTCCGGCGCCGTGCGCGGCGGCGGCGGAGCAGGAGCAACTCCCGCTCCTCCCGGCGCATCCCTCCTCCTGCCTGGCACCGTGTGCCGGCGGCGGGTGCACGGTGACCTTACGGAGCGTGCATTACCTCACAGGTAAATATCAGCTGATCCGCCCCGGCGGCGGCGGGAGCAGGCGGCGGCGGGAGCGCACGGAGCCTTCCCGAGGTAGCGATCCCGAGCGGGGCAGCGGGTGCGAGGTGCCGGGCGGGGGGCGCAGCCGCCTGTTGCCGTGTGCCTGTGCGGGGCGGGGGGCGCCGGGGGTTCCCCATCGGCTCCATGGCCCGGGGGTGGGGGGCGGCCTCGGGAGCGTGGGCGAGGCGGGGGGCAGCCCCCCGTTGTCCCCCACCCTCCCGAGGCCGCCCCCGGCGGGGTCGCTCGGCGCTCCCGCCTGTCCCCAGGCGCCGCTGAGGCGCTCCCGGCGTGCGAGTGTGCACAGGCATGCGGCACGGCACTCGCTCCCGGTCGCCCGCCCCGCCGCCCCGTGCAGCAGGTCCGGGGTCCCTGGAGACCACCGGTGGGCTGTCCCCGCTCGCCTGCTGTCGCCTCTTGCAGCCGGCTGAGGTAAAAGTGACGAAAGGACGGCGCCCCGCAACGCAGCAGCGACTGCCTTTACCTGTGCGTTCACCGGCTCGTTGGCAAACTTTGGTGCTGGGCGGTGAATATCTTGGTCGTTGCAGCCAAACTGGGTTGTTCTGCACTCCCATGCTAGAGACCAGCTACCACCCCAAGTGAGAAACTGCTGGCGACCGCTGAATCGGGTACTTAATCACTAGATCCACTTCCCAGCATGGGTGACGTTTTCGGTTGTACTTTCGCAGTACTTTAAACATGGGTGGGAAGCAGTGTTGTCTGGTAATCCTTGATAGTTACTGGTGACCCAGATGTTAAAAGGAGAGGTTAACCAAACAATAAGCAGTATCACAAATTTGGTGCTAGTAGGCTTTCAATATATTGTGTCGTGTTTGAAGTTTTGTAACTTGCTGTTCAATTCTGAATGCTATACCTCTGCTTGTCCCCTTGTTTTTTGGATGTAGAAGTATTTTAATAATGAGGGTATAGGCATGGATTCTGTGATTTAACACTGTCATTAGCTGTGGAACTGTTTTTGTAACTTTTACATGGATACCAGGTTGTCTCTCATACCTGTGACTGCCTCTTGACCAGACTAATAAAATTATGCCAACTAAAGAGTAGTAAGTCCTAGGTCTATAAGTCACCCTGGTTTCTGGTTGTCAGAGGGTAAGTGAGCATGAGATATGAGCCAATGCCATGTCTATTTTAAGTTCATGTCTTTATACTGCTCCTCAAAAGAGAATGATCCTACTGACACATTTTTGGGTTTCACCTTCCTCTTGCAGTCAAGGTCCTGTATTTATTTGAAGTCTATATTCATTGCAGTGGACGATTTTGTGGGGTTTTGTGGATTTTATTTGTTCTTTTTCATAAGACAGAAGTAAAATTCAAAGAACTAAATGCCTCAGAATAAATCTTGCCTTCCTATAGAAAAGCACGCATATAATACCATCTCCTGGCTTGACCTTTCAGTGGGTTATAAGTGTAGTCAGAATGAAATGCTATTGTCTTGCAGCAGTGGTAGTAGTAAGTACAAAACTACAACATGTGCCCTCTGTGATCACAAGCAAGTGGATTGTTTATGCTGTAATGCTCAGTATGTCTTCTCCCCGGTGGTGTGTTATCATTTCCACAAGCAGTTTTCAGTGTGTTACTGGTTGTGTGCACTAATGCCCAGAATGGATGAACTGTGCAGGACCATCATAGATTCAACTCTCTCTGCAAAGTAGCTCAGGACCCATCCTGAAAACAAACCTGTGGCAGTGATCTCTGTGTTGTAGAGTAACCCACTGATTCTGTGGCTTAAAAAACAGGAAAAAAAAGCACAAGGTACATTATGACAAACTGCTGGATACCAGTCGCTTAAGGTTTATAGGAAGGTGAAGGATGAATTGTTTTGTGTGGCTTTTGAAGGTTTATTTTATTAATTATTTCCTTGATTTCTACAGTTGTATGCTGTCAGGCTGTAGAGTAGATTGTCTCCTCTTACACATTTTGCCTAGTATAAATCCATTCAGAATTGCCTATAAGGGTCAACACTGATCTAACTTCCATTCCAGGCAAATAATCAGATATAATTGCCCTGAAATCAATGAACATATACAGATATGAAGCTGTGAGAAGAAAATGGGCCTCATGGTGGTTTATATTTGTATAGCTGAGAGCTAAAAATAGCTGTCATAAACACAGCGTGTCATTTTGGAAGAAACAGTCAATGCCTACCTTAGAGTTGTTCAAAGTTTCTTGTGTTTCAGGAGCCTTGGGTTAGAAAAGTGAAGGCAGCAGTCTTGCAATGAGAACGGTTTCAGAGAAACTTTTTGTCCCACTGACTAATCTCCTTCTCCTTAATTCCATGCTGTTAATCTTAGCATGCTCATATCGACACTATTAACATTTGGAAAGGATTGCTTTCTCAAACAGGGTTCCTTGAGTGTGTTGCCAGGTTGTAATAGGGTTAATTCCAATGACTATATTTTAAACTGGTGCCCTTAACATTAATTACATATATTCCTATCTCCAGGCTTAACAGCAAAATGCAAGTGTCATGGAATGTTACATTCCAATTAGTTTTGCAGTGCAAATGGGGATTATAGTTGATGGGTAAGTCTGACAGGTACTGCATGACTTGTCATGTTTTTCCTGGAGAGAGGGGAGTCTTGGGTCTGAGTCACCATGGAAGAACATGGAGCCCCGTAGGCATAAAACTGGTGCAGTGGAGTGATGAGTCAGATCTCTTATCTTTAAGTTCTGTATTATGTGGTATTCATGCATGGGGTGCATCACATTCATTGTGCACCTAGGCAAGTAACTAACAGGCGGAAAACTCACTTAATCAGACCTCTGACTCGCCTTTTCTTTGTAGAGTTGGTCCTACTTCTATGGAAATGAAAGGCTGCTGGTTAGGATCACGTAGGAAATCATGGTGTATTACTAACCTGTGGAGCAAATCAGCTCTGCCAGACTATACCCAGTTGTTTCTTACATTGTTTCAAGTCCATGTAATAATAAATACCTAATACTTAAACTTTCACTTCTTACGTTTTAGAGTTGAACCAACCTTTTCAGCCTTCTGGAACTGGATAAAGAATAGCAGAGTAAGAGCAGTGTTGCATCTTCATAGACCTCAGTATTTGTTGAGCTAAATGACTTTTCATAAGCATTGCTGTGGAATGTCAGTATTGTTTCTTTTTCTAGAGGAAACTGATGTAGCTGCTAAGCTAATGAATATAATTGAAATTTCTTACAAGTAGTAGCCTCAGAAATATGTTAAACAGCGAGAGTGAAGATTTGCCCACACAGCTGTTTTCAGAAACAAAACAAAGCCTTACATCAGAGGTGTCTTCACTTAGACATTTACTGTGAACTTCCTTGAATAGCAGTCATTAATAATGCTATCTTTTCAAGCTAATGGAGCATGATGGTTCCTTGATTTATAATCATTTGGGAGCAGATGCTTGAAATTCTGTCCATTTACACAAACAGCACAAGAATGACACTTCTGCTGAAAATCGGGGTGGATAGCAGGGGGGAAATTATGTGTGGGACTATCAGAATGGCCTGAAGAGTATAATGCAATGTCACCCTCTCCAATGTCATTACAAAAGCTACTAGAGAGACTGTGTTTGGAAAAAATTACATGAGGTTTCTATTTGAAAATCGTAGCAGAACATTATTGATCTGTATATTTTTAATCTCTTGTATGTAGCCAGTTACCATATTTTGATCGCTGCAGATGTTAGCACTGGTTTTGGGGTAGGGGGTGTGTGTGTTGTGGTCTTGCAAAAAAAGCTTCTGTCTTCTCACATTGCCTTAAATTGGGAAACTGTTACAATGAAGACATATGGAAAACCATGCAGGAAAGATGTGCAAATTTAAGTCTAAATTGTACAAATTCCAATTAAAGCGTAAATGCTTCATCTGTTTTAAAGTTAGATGCATCTATTGTATTCTTTAGATGGATAGGTATCTAGTGTCACTCGTGGAGAAATCAGTGCAGGGATGGTTTAGCAGTCTCAGCAACTGAGATAAAATGCCAAGCCACTTGTAAGAAATTGGAAATTTCAGTGGTCTTTGTGTGCTGTGTGGGAGATGACCAAATCTGAGACTAATTGCCCTGATGCTGTTGACTTCATTAGAGCCAAGTTTTTGACTTGCTTCTTAGGACAGATCGGTCTGAAATGTATGGGGCAAAATCCTTCCCTCAATTATGATGACATAAATCCAGTCCTTGTGTATTTTCTCCATCCCTCTGAAGAGAGAAGGAGATCACAGCTGTTCAACTTACCTATGGCATATCCACAACTGCTGCTAGGGACTATAATTGTTTCATGCAGTACCTTTACTATAATATGTGTGACATCATCTCATCTTGGAAGCACTGCATTTGTACTGATTATGTGAGAAGTACCACTGACAGTTCACATGCCTGTGCATATGCCACAAGGACCCAGAGGGAAATCCCAAGCCGTACCTTTTATTGTACAGATGTTGCATTTTTGTAGGGATGCTCTCTGTGTATAGGCAGAACAGCCTGTAAAGGAAAATACAGCGATTTCCATAATAGTTCAAAAGAGATTCCAACTTAACAGAATTCCATCCTGTAACATACAAAGTACAAAAATAAAGGCTCTTTTCAGTTAAATCTTTCACCAGATTGATGTCAAGGAGCAATGCAATATCTTAAATGATTTGGTCTTTTTTAATCTTCTTAGCTGGAAGAGATGTCAGAAGAGCCATTCAAAATTGAAGTAGAAGATACATGTGGAATTTCCTCATGTCATGGTCTGGATGTCTGTTTACTTTGCTTAAAAAGAAGTTCAGACTTCAGAAGCACGCTTGATTTTCTTTTCTCTTGGTGCTGACAAGCTCTGCCTCGGTAACTTAGTTGTCTAAAGAGGTAACAGCAATTAAAATATCATATGATGACAATGTCTATAAGCTGTTTTGTGATGTAAGTATCATAATGTAAGATTTTTCTGTCCTGATTAAAATCAACAGGGGAAAGAATCTTTCAGCATTGTTTCCAGCTTTTCAAAAGTTCAGGTGGGACTTCTTCCTGACCACTGAGTCCTCACACAGTGGATGTCAGTGGAGGCTCATTTAACTGGTAAAACTCCTCCATAGTGAAGTTTGACCATGTTCGTTTAAATAAAAGAATGATATAATTTTGCCCTTGGGCCTTCCTGGGGAGCAGAGGAGCTGCTGGTTTAGTGCCAGGATTTGCTTGTCTTACTTACAGGTGAATAGACCCATTGAACAGTGAGACCACGTTGAACTGTTCATCTTGGCTCGTGCAGGGAGGCAGAGCTGTGTTTGGTCCCACTTGACACAGTGAGGCTGGGCGAGCTGATTGTACCCATGAGGAATAGCCACATCGAGAGGTTCTAAAGCAGGCTCTAGGGGCCAAGTCCACGGGTGCTTGGAGAAAAAGAAAAGTAGACGATAAAGCAACATTTCCTGGCATGTTATTATTGCCATTGAGAGATTAAAACCCCAGTGCAAACCATGACCCACCTCTGTCTTCACGCAGTGCAAGAGTAAATGTAGAGGGCAGCTTTAAACAGAAATGTGATCGGGAGCAACAGGCGCAAGATGATCCTCCTGGAAAGATTTGGGCTGAATTGAAGATCTGATGCATGTAGTTCTGATCTTGACTCCTGGTTCCCGGGCAGCTGGAGTTACTCACCAAGTCTGTGGGTTCATGGAAGGCGCTGCCTTTTGGAGGCTGTTTATGCCCTTATGCCTCACCAAGTGCCCTGTATAGTGGCTATTTACATCTATTGAGTTGTCTCACAATTGCCCTGTTGTAGTTGATTGGTGCCAAAGTCAAAGTTAAATGATGGCTGGCCTGTGCTCAGCCACAGCAGCATTGTCCGCTATAATCACCACCACAAAGTAGGGCTGGATCACAGTCTGAAGTACCAGTCAGCTCTCCTCTTTTCTTTCCTCTTTGAAATCTTCTTTGCTTTGGCGTGTGTGCCAATGGCTGTGCTCCCGTGGTGTGCCACACAAACTGGAGTGGCGCTGGGAGGCTTTCGTCCCTGGAGAAAGGAGGGCTTTTGGCTGCCCCCCAGAGTCCATCACTGCTTGACAGTTCCGCTTTAGTGAAATGGACCGACCAGCGTCTCGGTGGGCAGCGTGCCAGCCTGGCAGATGGGCCTGAATGTGGGCAGCCAGCAGAGCGCATACGTGTGTGTAGATGTAGATAATTGTATGTATGGGCATAACAAATGGGGATCTTTACAATTTGAAAAAAGGTGCCGAAACGAAAGGCTGAGTACCAAAGCAGCAAGCCTGAAGAGAGACTTCTTTTGGACAGGTGGCATGTTAGAGTATTCAGAGGAAGGATCTGTGCTTTCCTTGTTGCTCTCTGCTCGCAGTTTTGCAGATTATGTAATAAACAAAGGAGGCTATTTAGTCTTTTGAATCTAGGCACTCTTGTAACTACAACTAGGAATGTGGAAAATGACACTTGACTTCAGTGAATTTCCGTGCAAACCACTTGGAGCTTTCTGTCAGCTCAGATTGTACTAACAGTTACTAGTACAGCTTGAGATCAGTGGGAATTTGTGCATGCCGTACTTTCTGTTTTAAATTGCGTTTTAAAGTATAAAATACTGTAGCGAACAAGAGTTGTGTGGAAACCAGTTGTCAGTACAAAACTACCAAACTTTCTTCGTAGGTCATAGCTTCCAAAATTTTTGTATAGTTAGCTCAACTCCCTAGCTAAGCCCCTTCCATGGATGGCAGTCAGATAACACATGCACACAGGCCATATATTATTTAGTAAATATATAATTCTTTTGAAGACAGTAACAGTAATTGCATCTCTACAGAAAAGGACATAGGAAAGCTAGGTGACTTGAACTTTTCTGCACATGGATTTTGTTGCAGAAGCCCATTTCCCTTGAGCTCATTTCCCCAATTTTATAGGTGTGATGCTGGAGAATCAACTGGCCTTGCTGTCTCAGGGCACACAGGTTTCTTGCTTGAAGGTCCAGCTCTCAGTAGGAGAAAGCAGCCGTGGATTGCAGGGTGAATAGCATCACATACCCAGCTGGAAATCACCATGGGCTTCTCTTAAAATTCTGAAAGTTCTGTGAATGCAGTTTTTTGAGCTGGTAATGCTAACCAAGGATCTGTGATTTTTGGCAAAATCCATAATGAGCTCTAGATACTCTCAGTATAAAAGTAGAGATTCAGCTTTATCTTTCTAGGATCCTTAAGTTAGATTAGCTGGAATTACTGGGATACAGAAACTCTTTTCTCAAATCCTGGAAATAAATGACATTTGCCAGATCTAATGTAATCCCTTTATGCTTAACCTGAAGCCATGGCAGCTGCTTGTGTGACTCCCAAATCAGGTACTGCTGATTTCTAAGTGCACATAGTCCACAGGGAAATCTTGCAAGCCAGCACATTAAATGCACTGGGGCAGACCTAGGGAGTGTGTTATGGCTTAAAGAACAGGACCAGGCTTTTGTTGGGAACTGACCTACCTGGTGAGGTGTCCAAAACTTATATTAATTTATTCTTTTTTTTTTTTTTTTTTTTTTTTTTTTTTTTTTTTTTTAAGGCTTCCAGACATGTTTACCATGTGACTCTGCTCATTTTTTCCCTTCTTAAATATTAACCAGAACAAGCTGTTTAATGGTGGTGTGCACTAGTTAATGGGAACTACAGAAATTTAAATCCCCTGTGTTGGAATTCTGCAAGTTTTGACTCATTTAATCCCTCTCTCCTTAGCCCACGTCTACTCTTTGTGCAAGCTAGTAGGAATACTGCCTTTAAGTCTCAAGGGTTTTTTATCAGTTTTCTTATCACTTGCATTCAGCTGCTTCTGGTGGGACTGTTAGAAAAACACAGGTGTAGTCCTTCAAAGGACTGGGAGAGGACAAAGGGATAGAAAAACAGGATGCAGGAGGAGGAGCACGTGGGTTGTTATAAAGGGGAAAGTGGGATGTAGAAAAAAAATGCAAAAAGGGAAGGGTAGAAAAAAGCAAAAAAGCCTGAAGATGGCAAAAAGAAAAGACCCCAACCAGATCATCTGGTGAGAACGATGTACTGTGTTAATAAAAATTAGTGTATGCTCCAGCTTGGTTCCTTTTCTCTTACCATGACAGAGCACAACTGATTTTGCAAAGGCTTATTTGGCAAAGAGTCTCATTTGACCTTACAGGACTACTTGCAGGAGGAATTCTCTGGAGAAGACCAGTGTTAGCAGTAGCAGGGTCTGTTTGCTGGGTGTTTCAAGCCCACAGACAGGACACTGGAAGCTGAACTGCATCACACTGTGCTCTGCATAACCTTCTGCAGAGAAAGGTGATACATACTGTAAATACTGCAATATTAGAGTGACTCCAAAATCAACCCCCATTTCTCGAGACAGATACAGAAGGTTTTAAAGCAGTCAGTGTTTGTGAACACTGCATGTCTTAAAAGGCACTTTGCTAATTTTTCCTTTGTGACCCATGTTTATCTAGTCATATCAAGACTGAAATTATTAAGGACAAGTGCATGAAACTTTTTTGCACAGAAAAAGTACACAATAGCTGTTGTACAAGGTAGTAACTTAAAATCCAGCTGCTCAGTACATTTCTCTGTACTAAGCATTAGCCAGTCATCCTTAAGCAGAAGAATAGGTAGAATACCTTCATGTTTTAGTGAAAAGTATATTTCATTTGTCCCATTGTAGTGCTCTTCTGTATTACCATAGGGAATGCTATCTTTCTGATACCCTGGGAGCCCCATATTTTCCTTGCTATTTGCATTAACACATAAGTATTACCTATCTTCATTTTAAAAACAAGCTGGCAGACAGAAAATTATTCCTGCACAATTTGTGGTTGTTTTTTTTTTTTTTTCCTTTCAACATATGAAAGCACATAGTAGGGCTTATAAAACTGTCTTGATTTGTTGTAGGCAATCAGACTTTTGATGGTGCTCTTGACTATCAGAACAAATGACTTCTTTACCATAAGCTCCATTCCAAATAATGAATGTAATGTTAGTGGGCTTAGTGAAGCAGTGGGTTATATTATAGTGACTGCAAAGCATGAAAACCTACTGTGTCTTTCTGTCATTAAAAGGCCCTGCCTGTGCTGTAGATCCTGTGAAGAATTTGTAGCGATACTTGAAAGGATAAAACACTGTATAAATTCCTAAAGTTCAAAGAGAAAATACCACTCAGGATAAAAAAGGGAGCTTAGCCCAGCAGCAGCTTAACCATATATGACAGATCTAGTGCTAAGTCCTGCGCCATCAATGCAAATGCTCCTGGAGTTCACCAAGTAGCCCAATGGAAAGACTAGAAGAAAGGCTTTGAGGATACTGACCTGGGGAGAAGGGCAGAAATAAAAGGCACGTGCTTCCCAATAAATGACTCTTATTCTCTGGGCAGGGTGCGAACAGAGAAGGTTTAAGACATGCATAGCTGCATTTGTGTTGCATTTCCTATGAAAATTGCTTTTAAAGGCATTAATATACATTTGTCTGTATTTCTGTGCAAGTATTATGCCATAAATAAAATTGGGAACCATGGAAGTTGGGCATCCTATTAGAATAGGATAGGGGAAGGTTACACCAGGCCTAAACCATGTTTTTGAGTGCTGAGAGTTAAACAAAAAGTCATTAGCTATGCCCTCCTTTGGTTGCCATATAATGGCATAAACATTTGATCAAACCTGATCACGTTTAGGCCATGAGGGTAATCAAAAATGCAATAAGAAGGTTGGCGTAGAGGTCACACTACTTCTAGATACTTCCATTTGACCTTCAGTTGCCTCTGTACATGTCCTGGACCCAGCTGTTTTTCTATCTTGCCAGCTCCACACAGCAACATCCCGTAGTACAGCTATGCCTCACACTGGCCTCTCTCCTTCCCCTGCAGCTGCTCTTGTATGCTCTTGTCCTCTGCAAGCCCAAGGATCCCTTCCTGTCTTGCCAGTGGCACCGGGGTTTAAGCTGCTCAGCCTGAACCACTGCTGCACATTGACTGTGGATGGCCTGTGAACATGCAGACCATCTCAGTAACTAATTGCACTCACACGGAATGACACAAACCCTGGTGGCTTTGGCAGGTTGCTGTCGCTGTAGATGTGCAGGGACAGCTTGTATGAGTGTCTGAGGAAAAGAGTGACACAACAGCATTTTAGCAGCTGTGTTGGTACCAGGTGCTGTTTCAGATTTTTTACCCAGTGCTCACAGTCGTGTTTCAAGTAGTGAGAAACACTGGAAGGTACGAAGTGATGTCGTATCTGGAGGACCTTAATGTTAAATAAAATGAAATAGACAAATTTCATGTTAAGTGCTGTCATAGGAAAGTAGGTGTGAGGTTTAGTGAGTGAGCATGCTTGGTACAGGCCATGTTGTGGCTTTCTGGCCCTTGTTGTGACCACAGGGGTAGAAATGGTTCATACTGCTTTTGTTTAGTCATACGAAAAGGAAGAAAGATGGAGCTGCATCAGTTCTGAAGCTAAAGCATAGGCTAAAGGTATCCTTTTTTTCCCAAGGATTTGGGGTTTTTTTAGGAGACTGCAACAGTGTATTCTAACCAGTCACAGGAGCTTTAATGACAGCTGTTTTTGCTTGAAAGCCTGTATCTGTCAGTGTCTGTAACATGGTTTGATGTAATCCTTTGGATTTCCTCATGTTTAAAAAAGCTGCAGAGTCTTCTTTGCCTACCGAAACACATTTAACAGTTGAAATTTTAGCAGTGAATATTTCTAAAACCTGCCATTTTGCACATACTGTGTTTGATCATCCTACTGTTTAATGCATCTCTCACCTTAATCTGAACATCCAGCTAAGGACATGGCTGAAGAAAATAGGGGAGTTTGGAAGAAAAAGAAACAGAAATAAAATAACACTAGCAGAAACCTTAGTAGTCCCATATGTTTATGTCATTTGCTGCTCAAACCAAGGAAAAAGATTTAAAAACCAAGTTGTGTTTCAGAGCAGGCCTTATGCCTATAAGTCAATGTCATCTTGCTACTCAGGTGTCGAGAAGGCTTGTCCTTGAAACCCAGATTTGCCTTACATACACTGACATGTTTTGCAAGACCTTGAAATTACACAATGGAAGGAGAGCTGAAAGCTGCTGCCAGAGCTGCAAATGGTCACGGTTTATCCCATGAACCTTTAATTCCATGACTCTGGTGCTGCAGATGGGAACCGTGGGGCTGCAGGCAGGTAGTTGGCACCGCTGGGGTGGCTGCCCCTTTGGCCAGGTGGGGAAGTGCAGGTGTACCACTGAGGGCAGGATGCAGATGTTATCAGCAGCTGGGCTGTGTCTCACCTCCCCTTTTTTTTTTTTTTGCCCAAAATGCTGGACATTTTCTCAAGCAGGCATGGTTGAGTGGGGACGGGATTGACTGATTGTCCTGTGGCTGCTTCCTCACTCAGAATGCAGAGGAAAGTGGGGATATAGGACCTGACCTTAGAACTCCTGAGATGGCTATTCAGAAATGGCCAACTCAAGAGTGCTAAGGTAAATGCTGTTTTTTCCAGGGAATTCTCTATGGCCTCTGCTTAACAGAGAGAAAAAGCGATGCTGTCCCATTGGTATTACGACTTACATCCCAATTTGTTAAATCCAACTTGCCAAGCTGCAAAGAAACTTGTTTCACGAGATCCAGTTACCCAATATTATCAGCATTTAAGCATTTAGCTGGATGGCTCTCTAGGGAATTTGGGGGGGGGGGGGGGGAGAAGGGTGTTTGGTTTTTCGTGGTGGTATTCTTCCTTTCCTTCGCTTTTCTTTGTTTTAACTTCCTTCTGCTGAAATGACAGCAGAGCTTGCATGTGTTGTAGTTAGTTCTTCACAGATCTATTTCCATTTAAGGAAGTGCAAGATACCGGGCCAATCTACATTTTTCTAGTGGTCTTCAAATTCAGTAATCAAGAACAATGTGTTGCTTTGTTTGCAAAACCCCAAACCAAAAGGTTATCACTTCCTTTTTCTGACAGCCTCACAGCAGTGGAACTTCACAGACCTCTTGCTGTCTGCTTGGCTAAGTCCAAAGAATCCCTTGTTAACATGGGGTTAAAAATTCATTTGGAATATATTTGCTCTTTATGCTTTATCTAAATTTTATTATATTTGTATTTGGAAAGAGCACATCAGTGATTGGAACATAATTTAGGCAAAGTTTTTTAATGGTGTTAGAGTGTTTAAATTGAAGCTCCAGCATACACTCATACACAGTCCTTGAATTATCAAAACATTTGTTAGTGTTTGTTATATGAGCAGTGTGGCTGGAAGCTCAGACCTTGAAAAGGCCTTTAATGTTTTTTTCACAGCTTACTTTTCAGAGTTTATTCCTTTTGTTTCCTTTGATTTTATTTTTTTTTTTTTAAAGAAGATGATCCTCCCCTACCTTGCAAGAGCTGAGTGCTTGATGTGATGTGTTTTGGAAAGTGGTAACACCCACTTGCATACTATTCGTGAATCGTCAATGTCATTAGATATTAAAGTGTTTAGCTGGATTTTGAAATACAAGGTTCTGCTTTGTGTTGACTGTGCACCTGTATTAACTTTCTTCTTAACTGTTGTGTTCTTCTACTTGGCAAGTATTCCGAGCAGCAACTCCCACAGTAGTTTCTTCTAAAACTTCAGCATTTGTAACTGTACTTTTACCATTGGGTTTTTTAATATTCTATTTTTAAATCTCCCTTTAAAAAAAAAATACATGGAACAGTTATCAAGAAATGTAGAAAAAAACCTACCCTAGCTCCTAAGCCTTTTAAGCAAAACACAAAGCAGTACAGCTAATATGTGCCTTCTCATACAAAAGGAGAGTATAACACACAATCTAGGCAGTAGATCCTTAGCTCCAAAAATTCACATGGCTCCAGTGAAGTCACTCTTGAGGGAATCTGCTATGATTGTTCCCTTTGTGTTTCCTGTGAAGCATCCAATGCATACACTGGGGCAGGATCAAGATAAAGCTGCACCAGAGAAGGGAAATGGGTGCCTGAATATATGCAAACATGCCATGCATGTCTGCAAAGGTGAGGTGACAGGATTTCTTAGCATACTGGGGAGAGTTGGTGAGGGAGGAACCAGTGGTAATGCAAAAAAAAAAAAAAAGGTAAGGAATGAACAACAGGCTTTTTGGAATTACTTGTAGAGCGTATCACAAAAACACAACTGCAAAGAGTAAGTCAATGTCCTAAGAGCATATTAAGTCAGCTCATAAGTCAGCCAGTGTCTCATTGTGAGTCTTTAAAGTTCCAGAGAGGTGGGAGTTCATCCATTGTTTTATTTACCGGCCATATACATTTTTCTTCTTCAGTATTTAACTGTTGCCTTCCCAGACAACACTGGTCTCTGCTAAAAGCAATGATTTGGCTTTGTCTGATTTAAGTGTATTTAATAACTGTCAAATAACAAATGTTTCTATTTCTGTCCATGCACCTCCTTTTTAACTCCTTTAACTTACTTGCAGCACAAGCAGGAAAAAATGGTATATGAAAACTTAGCAAGCTGATATTAGAGCTTTCTGTGGGAATTTCTGTGTGCAGTCACAGGTGGTTTAGCATGACTGACATGCCAAGTTATCCCCTGGATGCAAAGGGAAGGTTTCAAGGCCGAATGATAAGAAGTTATGTCCTCCCATGTTTTGTACGCTATTTCCTCTTTTTTTTTTTTTCCTATCCGAGCACTTCAGATGATCAAAAATAACTAGCAAACATTTTTTTCTTGTTTGTTTTTTAAGTGGTCTTGAACTGACAAGACAAGAAATCCTTAGACCAAAGGAGAGTTTTTTGAGAAGATTGCAAATGTCTGAAAGTAGAGATGCAGAATATATTTACCTCAGCTGTGATTTCACTGCCATAATAAGATTTTTTTTGCCTTGCTGCATACACCAGGACTTTAAGATTATGCTAGCTTATGCTGAGCTAAATCCAGATATGGGATTTGGTTGTAAAATGTACAAGGAGAGGTTTGTGTCTGCAAAAAGTCCCTACAATCCCCTTTCCATGAGAGGATATTAGCGGGTTGAAAGGAATCCGTTGCACAGTGCTTCCATGCAATCCCAGCTGAATTAATTGTGACCTTGCTTTTCACACCTCTGTAAGGCTCCTGAGGAGCCAGGGGGTAACTTCACTGGGATTCTTCCAGATGGCAGTGTTCTTTCGCTGCGGGTGTTCTGGTGTTGCTCAAGCTTGTGTCAAGCAGAAGTATGTGAACATGTCAGTGAGCGATGCTCTCCTCCACCTTGTGCTTCTCCAGGCGATGCTCTCCATGTGCAGGCACTGCAGGAGAGGCACCTCCTGAGCCTGGACAGCCCACACCAAAGGTCTCCCACCCCATACTCTGCATGCTCCTGGGCAAACCCTTGTGCTCCCCCTCAGTAGGAGCATCCACAATGGCTGGAGCTTAACTACTATCATTTGGTGATTCATTTGCAGTGCTTATTTTCTAAAAATTGCATAGCCTGTTCTCAAAAGCAAGGCGAAGAAAAAAGCAGCTGTTATGAAAAGAGAGGAAGAAAAACTCACACATACAAAACACAGAGCTTTAAAGAACCAAACCCACATTGTTAGGGGAGGGAAAACCCCCAAAATTTGCCATGTCTTATTTTTGAAAAAGATCAGAAATAGATTTTTGAGGTAGTATTCATATTTTATTTATATATATTTATATATACTTTATATTTTAGACAATTAACAGCTGTACGGGTGAGTCTAATAACATACAGATTGAAAATCAGTTCTTACTTACATTTCTTTTGTGGGTTTTCACAGAGAATAAACCAGGAAGTTTTTCCTTCTTGTAAAAAGATGTGATTTAATATTCAGTACTAGTGAATTTTAGACATCTGATGCTGAAATAAACACTGCTTTGTAAGTGGTCTAAGAAGCATCAGAATAAACCAGTCCAGCTTCTGTTCTGAATACAAAGAGCAACTTCATTGTGCCTGTCTTTATTCTAGCACAGCTTATATAGAATTTGATTAAAAAAGCAGAAAATTGACATGACTTAAAAAAAAGAAAGAAAAAGTTAATCTTCAGTGCTGTGGAATGTTTGGCAAAAACTTTTGCTTTCTGCATAAATTGGTCAACAGAAAACTGTAGCCAAACCCAAAACTTCCCACTCAGATATTTAAAAATGTTTCATTTAAAAATTCATGATCAAAAGACTTTAATGTTGCCCAAGTCATTGTTTTCTTTACCTCGGTCTGAACTTATTTTTTTTCCTTCCTGAGCCACTGCAGCACTTTATCCTTTCTGTCTCCTACTGTGTCAGGTTTCCCAGCCTGAATATATTTTTTTTTTTCTTGGCATGTCATCACTATGCAGCTTCTGTGCCAGTGGGGAGGTTGTATTTTGCTGTCCAAAAGCAGCTCCATAGTCCAGTCTACAAGACACCAAAATTAGAAATCCGCTGAGATCCTCCAGCAGCCCAGAGAGACATCGCTTATCCCAAAACAAAAACACTCAGTTTGTTTTGAAAGTGATGCATTTTCTCTGCATGAATTAAACTTGGCTTTTAATGAAGTACTTCATTTGATTTTGCTGACGGAAGATTTCAGTTTTCAGCTCAAGTTAAAGCACTTCCGTGCTAAAATTTCTGCTGTTAGATTTTGTTCTCCTAATATGTCTCTTCTAAACTCTCTTAGTCTTTGTTTGCATGGGTTGTAACTGGGAAATACCCTTGTTGCAGAGGCTTATCTTCTGAGATGCCTCTATGCCACTATGGAACCAGTGTTCTTTCTCAGAGTGGAAGAAAAATGTCGAGGTCAGATGATAAATTTCCTTGCAGACTAATACATGGATTTATGTTGAAGGTCCTGACCAATTTGAAGCCCAGTGAAACAAAAATTCCCGCCTGTGTGTGTATTTAAGGAATAAGCCACAGATGAGTCATGAATGCAGCATTACTAATGACCCTACCCACACCACAGCTGCTGAACCTTTCTGCAAGGCAGGATGAGCTGCAGACCTCCCCCAGATGCCAAGAACACCTCATCAGTATTCTCTGGCTCTGATGGTCTCTGACAGGCTTTCAAAGCTGGCCCCCACCTTCTAGCTGAAGAGACTGTAGAATCCCGGGAAACAATCTGTTCCCTGCCCTATGGATGATGTGACCCACCCACATCCTTCCTTGGTCTCACCTCCTGGGTGATGAAATCTCACAACCCTCCAGTACTCCTTGTAGCTCCGAATTTACCTTTAAATTGTGAAGCTGCAGCAGGGAACCACTGAATGAGTGAGTGAGTGAATGCATGCAAATACATGTAAACAGGAGAGAATGTGGTAATTTGTGCAATCTTAATATTCTGCCTATATGTCTATTAGTATTTTCTTTGATGGACTGGCTTTCCTTTGACATACTTTTTAAAATAACCTCTGTAGAGGCATTTCATAAAAGTAAGTTAGGAATAGTTCAGTGTTGTTTTAGAATAGACTAGAATCCTTTTGTGGCACTTCTTGTTAAACAAGCAATTTTTCACCCAGGGCAACACAAAATATGAGTTGAAAGTAGGATTAGAGCAATTAACATCGAAGAAGGGGTGTGTATAAAGTTAGGATTAAAGAAAGCTGAAAAGCAAAATTTCAGCTGAAGAAGAAAAGACTGATAAATATATTGAAAGCTTTTGATGGCTGCAAAGTGTGTAGAAGGGCAGCTCATTTAATTTCAGCTTTTGTTTTAACTGCCAGTTTAATGCAACTGAAGGTTTTGGTTTTATTCTGAAGAACATTTTGGGGAATGTTATTTCTTTTGCCCCTGAATGTGATTGGCAAAATAAATTTGAAGCATTTGCCACATGGATGTGATTTCTCTCTGCTTTCATTAAATCTAGATTTAATAGATTTTGCTTGCTTTTTTTTTTTTTTTTTTTTTTTTTTAATATGAGATCTTTTTGTAATTCTTTTTTCTCCTTTCTATTTTGCTTTTCTGGCTGGCTACTGTCATATCTTCTTTTTGGGCCATTGCAAGCTCTTTTATTAAAAACAAGCCGTTTTCTTAAGTATCTTGAGGTTCCTGGTTTGGAAACCTGTACATGATAGCTGCTGCCTTTTTAAGTCCAGTGCTGTCTCACAGTGGTGCCAGGAGAAGAGCTTGCTGTTGGATTGATCCCACTCTCCCACTGCTAGAAGATGCTCATCTCTCTGAATGGGAGGTACCTGAAGCTCTCAGAGTTGCTTCTCAGTGGTTCTTTAGATGCTTGTCCTGATAGGTGCTTCTGAGAGCTGCTCAATCTGCTGCTAAATATTTGCAAAAGTGAGGGGTTTTTTTACAGTACTCGATTGTTTGGATGAAATGGTGTTTTGTTGCCTTGCTGCCATGCAAATGAACAGTTTATGAGAGAATTTTTGTAGTGAATTTGAAGTATGAACTCAGAAACTTTAGTCTTCAGGCTCTTGCTGGCTTCTGCACAAGGGAGGTGGAGTTCTGAAGCCCTGTTTCAGCACTACCAACCCTCAGAATGTTGGTGCTTTTTTGAGCCAGTACTATGATTTCAGGGTGATTTGTGTTGATATTCTCCATTTACGTTTGAAAACAAAGTATTAAAACTGATTTTTTAAAATTTGGATTTAGATCAGGCACAAAACAAGCTCATCTGAAACATCTCATAGTGCTATACCATAGACGTGTTTGATGTCTGGGGCTTAATAAATTAATTTTTACCAGTTAGGAGTTTGGATTAGAGTTGCCTATGCAGTAGTATCCCTTAGTCTAAATTAATTGATTCTAAAAAGTGCAGGTCAAGTGCACAAATCTACTTTATAAGAAAGATAATGGATTTTCAGTTGGGGTGCTGAAGATAAAAGCCAAATTTACATCAGCATATCCTTATTAGTGTTTTTCATACTTCTGTTGAAAATTTTTGTTTGATTTTATTCCTTTCTCTTCTAGCTTTTGTATCTGAAAATGAGAATCAGGTTGGTTTTCAAGCAGCATTGGTTGTTCACTGAGCATCCAAAATCAAAAAGTAATAATCGTATTTTAGAAAATAAATGAAAAATCACTGCTGGCCCTTCCTTATGGGTTATGTTGTGAATAGGATGTTTTGCATTGCATACAGTTACGATGTGTGTTTGAAAATTTTATTAAAGAAAGCAAAGCTAAAAACAGGTTCAGTCAGCTGATGTGCTGGGTTTCGTTCTGCATTTATCTTTTGCTCCCACAACAGGAGGAAGTATTTCTAATTAATCATGTTCTTCAGTATTTGACAAAATAAAAATCTGCTGTGACTTCCAGACTTTGCTGAGGATGGATTAGAAGTCAAGGAACAAGAAGAGCTGCAGTGCATCGTGGGAGTAGTGTGGAAGAGTTTAGTGCAAACTTGACCCATATCATTACCAATCTATCAGTAGTTATAAACATTAATTAAAAATACAACAGATAAATTGACAGGTGTCCTAGTAGTGGTTTCCAATTTTCAAAAAAGTTTTTTTTTTATTCTTTTTGGAAATAATTTTAAGAATTGATAGTTATCATTGTCCTTTCAGCTGTAATTAATTATAATAATTAGAGCTGTGGACATAGATGTTCAAGAACAGGTGTGAGTAGGACAAGCTGTCTATGGCAGCAATAACAATGCAAAGAGCTGTGCTATCCTACACAGTGGAATTTCTTGCTGTGGGCAGTTCAGTGCATGTGTCTATCCTCACTGGCTCAAATCCTGGAATAAACACCTTGATCTTCTTTTTAGGCAGATAAAGTGGAGCCGAGAAATGTTTTCTGAGACCTTTCAGATGAAAATCTAATACTAAATCATTTCTGCTGTGCTTCATTAGAGATGCTTGTGACTGGATTGCTATCGATTGCTTTTCGAATGTGATTCTGCATTTTAAAAAGTAGCAAGAGAAAAATGACAGTGATAGATGTGTACCTTAATATCCCTCTGTCAGATGTGAAGGAAGCTGCAGTTCATCAATGACCTGTTAACGGCAGAAAAGCCAATGACTGTTCACAACCCGAAGGCTCTGATCCTACAACCACTTGAGAGTTGTGTGTCTTTATTAATGTAAGCAACTGCGCTGAACATCTGGGATTACTCACATCGATAAAACAACGTGAGTTTGAGTGATCCTGGAATCAGTACCTTGGTAGCTGTTCATGTGAGAAAAAGCTATGATCAGATTATCAGAGTCAGAAATGTAAGTGTAAGAAGGGTATCAGTGCTTCTGACACTTAAGAGTTTCCCTTGCTTTTCAGCTCACAGTAGCAAAATATGCAAGGTTAATAATGTAGAAGTAATACACTTTGTGGTGTTAATCACTAGAACTCGCTTTGTCTCTTTCGTGATGGCTCGAGTCTGAAGGCTGTCTGAGGTCAGTGGGTTATGCCACTGAGGTCGGACTGAGATTTCACTTGTTTTCACCCATTCTGTGCTGCTTCTTTGCTTTCTGCAGGCCTGACTTTTTTTAGAGAAACATTGTTGATACATGTGACATTTCGTTATCTTCTTTAGTGTGATAATGACATCAGACAGTAGTAGGAAATGCTGAGGCATCTTCAGGTCCTGCTATGGCAAAGGCATTAAAGGTGTGTTTAGATCTCATAGGGATACTGTGGTCATAGATCCCCTCCCCTTTCCAGGTTCTTTAAGTGACCCTAAACCACTCATTTGTGACAGGTACTCCTCATCTTGCATGTGTGAAGTTGTCCTGGTGTGCTTGTGTGTACAGCAGATGTCCACAGTTCCCCTGAAGGGGGACCTTTAAGGCCTGCAGCAGCTGGTCTGAGAGCTCTGATCATCACACTTCCTCATCCTCCCCTCCTTTTCACCCATCTTAACCCCACCCTGCTTTTCCCCTCATTTACCCTTCAGGACCACCCTGTGGCTTTGGTGACGAGCCCAGCATCCTAAGGACCTGGTTCCCTGTGCTGTAGGAAGACAACAAAGCACTCTTCAACAGTGAGTGCCAGTCAGCCATAACTTTCCTTCTGAGATGAAAGTTATTTCAAGAGTTTTGCAGCCCTTGGGGTTTAGGACATCAAGAAATATGTTTTGGGTTTTTTTTCAGTTTGTACCTTTCCAGATTTTTCCCTTTTGTTTTGCCTCCTATCTTCCTTTATTTTAGCTTTACCCCATCTTCAGTCACAGTAGTTAGAAAGAGGAAAAAAAGTGTGTTTTGAAGGCAAATATTTTGAAAAATGGAGAAAAATAGGAGCAATGCATACAGCTTTCACTGAAAATAAAAGTATTTTCAGACAGTAATGTTCATAGTTTCATTGACTGTATTATGCACACATTAGAAATGGTCCTTCAACTGACTGTCTCCCAAGACATGTAGTTGCATCAAACCCCGATTCTCTAGTCCATAACTTTCTGTTCTAATTAGATGAAGGAACCCAACTGACTCTGGCCAGTGGCCTAAGTGAGAAGTGATTGTCTTCTGGGACTGGAAGTGTTTACTTTATAAATCTAGATTGCTGTTTGCATTGCAGTGGATTTCCAGCAAAGTCTTATGTGGGTAAATATCTTTTATGTACTACTGATTTTTGTGTTATTTCGATTTTTCTCTGCTATGGTGAGAATGCAAGAAGGAAAAGCCTATTATTTAGTTACTATATGCTGGTATGTGTTTTCCTGTGATAAAGTAAACCAGAATTTTGTACTTTATGTCATATTGCATCCACTGCATTATCTCTGCATCTCTAAGACGATTCCAGTACAAAACCTGAATGTATCATTTTCTGATCATGAAGTTGTTTGAATAGTGACATGCAGGCATAGCCAGTCATGGTGATTGGAAAACAATATTCCAGACAGATTAGACTCTTTGGGAAGGAACTGCAAAAGTAACCTGCCAGCAAAGGAAAGAGATTGTTTCCGAAGTGCAGTAAGTAGCACTTGTTGCTTGTCTTCTCCTAGTTGTTAAACTACTTTCCATCCAGACAACATGTGTGATAGATCATCCTCATCCTGCTCCAATGACAGGATCTTTGAAGAAATATGGAGGTTGGTTGATTTGTTGGTTTTTTTTAATGAGCTTTTTTTTCCCCAAAAAATGGTGAAATACATGATTTAAAAATATTTGAACATATTCTCCTACTCTTTCTAATTCCTAAACACTTTGTGGAAAATTACTGCCTTTGTTCTCTGATATGTTGTTTGCAAATTTTTAAGTGGTGGTGATTATTTAAAAAGCAGAGTAGGCACCACAGTAAGTTTCATTTCCTGTGATCCTTGACAAAAAGTGCTTTACAGTACCCTTTTTTATGGGCAGTCTCACTTTTTACAAAAATTAAGGCACATCCTGTTCAGATTTATCCAAGATACTGTCCTATATATAGTTCAAACTCTTACTTTCCCTCTCTTTTGATTTGCAGACCACTGCTGCAGTGGTGTATGTTTAACCCCCAGTCTGTGTTCTGAGCAGCATGTCACTGTCATGGCACAGCTCCTGTAAGGGCGGAGTGTCACGAAGTGGCAACAAAGCACGTGGGTTAAAACAGCTTGGCCTGGAAAGATTAGTTCAAATAACACTTGTCTGTCTACAGTACTTGAGAAAATATTGGAAAACAGAAGAATCAAATAAAAAGCCTGTGTTTCATTCTTTCTCTCTACTTCGATCAGGAAATACTGTACTTGTACTCATCAGATCAAATGTTTGTCTAAAAATACCTTCAAATAGAGAATTAATTGAACTCAAGTAAAACATGGTGTGACCTGAGACCAAAAACTTTTTACCTCTGGTTACATGTAAAACACTGAGTTCATAAAGTAGCTCCAGTAACTTTTAGCTAAGGAAGCTCTGTCCCAGCAAAATGAGTGTGCATGCAGTAATGAAACTGGCATCGCTTTTATTGTTTGGGAGACAGGGTGGTAAGTAAAGCATGTTGTATGAAGTATCTCTAGAATTTAGGCAGATAGTCTAATAATGCATATTTGTGGTTTATGGTATTTGAAGAATTGGATCTTCCAACCATTGTAACAAGTGTGAGAGCTACCAGTTTGCATTACCATCTATGTGTAGAAACTCCAGTTTCTATACAAGCCACCACTGCACTTGTATGATTCATAACTGTTAGAAAGAAAGACTTATTAGTCACCTACTTTATTCCCTTTCCTGTATGAAATTATTCTTTATTGTGCTGTACATTTGCAACTTTTTTGTCAGTCTAATTTTAAATTATCGAAGTAATGGAGCTCCCACTGCTTCCCTTAGGAAAATGTTCCAGAGCATTAACAGATCTGCTGTTAAGAAAGATACTAATTTCCTGATATTATTTTTTCTTTTATTAACTTTATTTCATTGCTCTAATTACTGTCTTCTCTGCATTTTGCCATGTTTTCACTTTGAAACTTAAGCCTTGCACCCTGCAAACATCTTGTTTATTTTCAGCTACTATACATGTATATGAACAGGCAAAACTTAACCTATACAGGCCTGTGTTTGATAGGAGTAAGGCAATAAAACTGCTAAAATTGGTTCATTTTAGAGTAACACTCGTTGCAAGAGCTCCAGAAGTAATTACAAACAACAGCTAAAAGCTTTATGTGAGCTGAAATTTGATTTCCTAGGGCACTTTGTAAAAATAATGGTTGCACTTACCTGAATTAAGTAGATAGAGTTAAAGTAAAGCCTCGTGTAGACATTGATTTTGATATGAATTTTCTAGTTTATCTAGAGGATTGGTAAGATACTTCAGGCAGTTGAAGAATTTTCAGTTTCTCAATGGAACTTACAGTCCCATGTGAGCTTCCCCAAGTTGTTTCAGCACAAATTTAAACCAAAGACAGTGTTGGTTTGTGCTGCCTTGCAATTCTGACCTGAAATGGATGAAGAGCGCTTGCTACTCATCCCAAGTGTATGGTACAAGATGTGGTTTAAGGTATGGTTTTTTTGCTTTGCATTCATATGATCATTTTTTCCTCAGATAAGAGACAATTGCTTAGCTCAAGTTGTATCAAAACTCATCAGACACTCATTCACTTGACTATACTTTAAACCTACTTTCAGTGGGTATCAGTTAGTGAAAAAAGTAATTCTTAAGTGGAAATAACTCACAACAGGTTTGTGTTAATGGATTCTGCATTCAGGAATAAAAACTGGCTTAAATGTGAGGCTTTACAGTACCTTGCTCTAAGTACACGTACTTAAGTGGCTCTACTCATCAGAACACTGAGCAAGTCTTGTATCCACACTTCTGCTGTGAAATTTGTCATCATTAATTTCCTTGCAAACTTTAGATGAACATGAACAGCTTTCAGATATCTTGCATCCTTCCAGCATCCATCTCTTTTCACTCTCTCTTGGACTCAGACTGTGTTGCACTGACCTTGTCCTAACTGCCAGCCCTCTTTCTGCTGAGTTTCTTATATAATTCCAGTTCACAATACTCCACCTTCTGCTTGGGACAAAATTTCAGCCGTGATCTCTTACCCTGGATGCCAGCTGGCATAGCAGTTTAGACAGCTTGTTCTAAAATTTTTAGATTGTCAGTTTTATTAAGGATCTGTCATTCTTTTCCAGGAAGTGTCAATGTTTTGTATGATAGTATTTCCCTAGGAAACGCTTAGAGTAGAACTCAAGGATTTTGAAAAGGAAATGTGTTCTGAGGCTAAATGAGGGCAAGGGCATAAATAGAACTTGATTTTATAGAACACGTTCTGTAGTCGTGACTGTGGAGAATGAAATAAATACCTACAGTGCAGAGAGTAGGATGTCAAACTCAGCTCTGCTCTTTGCTCAACAGTACCTTCTTGAAATATTTACATCTCAAATGGCCAGCTTATCAGGCCTTTAAAGCCAGTGACAAGACTGCAAATGACATCGCCTGTTGTTTTGGTGTATTCAGAGTTCCTGTCTAAGTATGCTGAGATGACATGAGGGCAACAAGTCAGAAGATGATCATACAGATCATACAAGTAATATAGACTGGCCATCCTAACTTCTGTCTTTGCCAGGTTACTTGCAGCTAATAGAAGGGAGACACTGTGTTCTGAGCTAGCAAATCCTAGTGCACTTTCATAGCTCCCTTTCAAGAGCCAGTGTGCCATTTTATTCTGTAAAATGGAGTAAAATGAAAATAAAACCCAAATCACTCTTTTGGGGTTTTCCCCAATAGTTTCTCAAATTGGTATTGCTAAGGTTACTGTGAATATATTATGAGAACTGCAGTCAAATGTTGAGTGTTTGAACAGGTTTTTCCATAGCTTAGTTGTTCAGGCTATCTTTACCTAGAATATGGTCTTATTGCCACTGAGTGATGAATCTGTTCCTTTTGTTAACTCAAGCTGTTATTTAAAAGGTAATTGATCTTTTTAAATTATAATTGAATCTTCAGACTTTATCTGATAAAGCTGACTGCAAAATGCATGAACCAGTGTTAGGACTATTTTATGTAGTATAACTGACCATGCATAAAATTCATGTAGTAAATTAAGCACCGACAAATAACTCTTTTGTCCCCTTTATTCTCATTGAAGTCCAGGTATGCAGAACATATGGAAATTCCCTGTATTTAGCAATCTTAACAGGGTCCATGCTGTAAAGGTAAAAATACTGACTGAGAGTTTTGGGAGTATTTAGTTCTGCCTTACTGTTGTCTCACTCATATCTGTAGATTTCTTGCCAAGAGATAGGTCTAGGTTGAAAATACCTGGTAGAAGTAGCTGTTCTGCATGAAAAGCAAATATTAGTACAGAGAAAGGAAGTTTTCTGATGTAGTCTAATAGATAGGTTTGTTGATATGGATATCACTTTTTGGGATTGTATCAACTGAGGCAAGAAGCAGGAACTGGCTTTGCAAATCAGAATGGAAGCCTTACTGTAAAAAGTAGCATAGCAGAGTAGGCTGGAATACCATTCTATTCAGAGTTTACATTCAACTTCAGTCCTACTATATATACTATATTTTGTGGTCTATTGTGTCTTTTGCTACACAGGTTTAATGATCTATAAAAAGCCTTTATATGAATCTGTCTTTGGATGTCTGCTCTAAATGGTGACTTTGCATATTTATATGATGAACTCTATATTTATGTTGAGAGATGAATAATTCAGTAGCTCTGAGAAAACAGTAAAAAGTCAACAAAAGCAGAAGAAATATCTGCAAGACTGTAGAGAGCTGATTTCTAACCAGGAGACACAGCTATCATGTTCTGATGTCATGCCTTGATCCTCAGATCCCATGGTGAAGTTGGATAATAAAAATTTGTGACCTCAGAGCAGTAAGAAATTAAGATACAGGACAGTGACATCATTGGAGGTATGAGGGAAAGGATCAAATTGAGAAGAGCCATTGTGAGACATGTTTATCTATAATCTAAACTACAAACTGGTTCAGGAAAAAATTGCTTATAATTTGCTCTTTTAGTTTGCCCACAGAAAATTTCTTCATAAGATATTGTAGAACAGCTCAGTGGAACAATAAAAGCAATTGCCAGCCTGGGCGCATAGATAAAAACAAACTTTTTTTACAAAGGAAGAAATTAATTCTGTCACATACTAATAAAGTGCCATATTTTTGGATAGAAAAACCAATTTCTTCACCTGCTCACTTCCTTTCTCTACACTTATATGAATTTGAAAACTGTTCTGAACTCTTATTAGGAAGTTCTTGAGAGTTGTGTGGCAATATATAGACTACAGATGAAGGGTTTGGGAAGCTATTTTAGTTTGACCATTTGGTTATTTTATCTGCAAACAGCCTTTGCAATTAAGTGTATGCTGGTACTTCTTCATGTCATAAATGCAGTGACTCTCAACAAAAGAGGTTAATGGCTTTCGTGTCCTAATGCTGTTTGTCCAACAGAGATGTTAAACAGAGTTCTAAAGGGTTGAATCTGTAGTGTTTTTTGTCTTCTTCATAATATTTTTTTAATAAATGACAGCTGAGGTTTTAGGATATAGAATACAAATAAATCTCTAATTGACATCTTCATTAACTTTTAAGGTAAAAATACTTGTGTTCTAGTGAAAAGGACCTTTTTTAAGCATATGAAAAGTATTTTGAGAGTAATTTAAGGGTAAGTAAATACTACTGATGCAGAATTGTAGTAAACCACAGCAGAATTTTATTAAGAAATAAGTTTATATTTAATGATTATGTTATAAACTTAAACAGCAATAATAGACTTTCAAAATATAGGTCTGTGAGTCTCATCACAGTATGGTAAAGGCTATTTTATAAGAAGATGTGGAGTGGGCTAACAGGAATGCTCCTGGGACCTGGCAATTAACACATTCTGAGCACACAGCTTTCCCAATAGTGCTTACTCTGCCTGTGACAGAGCATTAGGAAATCGTGATTGTTTCACAGGGGTTTTTTTCTAGTAACAACACTTACAGTTACAAAAGTTTAATTTATGTATGTATTAGACAGAAAAGCTCTAGGCATTTGTGCATAAAACTATAGGATGCACATTGAATGGTTTTCCTATCCATAGCTTGAAATTTTCAGAGAGGATCACCACTCCTGCATGACAAAATGTATGCAGAGTAGTACTTGAGCAGATCATTGACCATGGGCTAAAAGAGATATAACACTTGGGGTTGGCTCTTCCACTGCTGTTTTCATGGTTGGAGTCACCTGCTGCTGGGAATGCTGTGCTCAGGACCTGTGAACTGCTGGGTCCTGTGATCCAGCCCCATGCCTGCTCCCAAATCATCTTCTGTGACAATCTCTTTGCAGGGAGCAAACATCTCCTCCAAGTGCTGTTTGAAAGGCTGCAGAGAAGTATCTCTGGGTAGCTCCTTTGTCCTTGATACTCCTTCACACATTTGTTGTCTTCTGTGAAGCAAAAGACTTTTTTGCTAGAGTTGTGAACCCAGGGTAAATCTCAATTCACCTGTAAATCCAATAGTAATGATGGAAATGGCACACATACACTCCTCGTACGACTTAATGAGAGTTCTGTGGAGAAAATCCTTAAATACCAAGGGCCAAGTATATCCTTAAGTATAAAGTGTTGGATTTAAATAAGCCAAAACACCAAATTCCTCTACAGGTTATTTTTATCCCTTATTTGAGCCCCAGTAACCTTCATCTTAGATCTGACAGCAGTTTAAGATACTCAGATAAGTATTTTTGAGCATTTTCGGAATCCAACAGTAAGCAGAGTGTCATGTGTCTTAGGGAGCAACTGAAGAGCTTTGTTAGCTGAGTATTACTTGCACAATGCAGACATCTTTAGTCTCTTGGGTTTTTAAAGCTCAGATTATTGTTTGCAGTTTTCCATGGACCTGATTGATGCCCAATGGTTTTGAAAAAATGTAGTTGTATCAAATGGATGTCATCAGTACAAGCCATGTCCTGCTATTTTGTTAGCCCCTCAGTGTCCTGAGGTGTAGACTTGCAACATCTTATAGGATAGGAAAGAAATGGGCAGACTGTCGGTATTGGTACCACTGCCTGCCCCTGGGAAGGTAAAAATTAAAAAGGAGTAGCCTGTATTAGGTTTATAGTAAAGCTTCTGTAAATTGAGAAGCTTTCTTAACAAAATGTACCCTATGCTTCTTGGGTGGCAGGTCTCTCTAGGAGAGCATCACCATGGAAATGAGCTGCCAGCAAGGTAGAACAGCAGAACAGATCATCAGCTCCTCCAACCAAATGGCCTGAGGATCAAGAGTACAGGCATGGGTTTTGGCACTTAGCCCACAGTGCCCTCTCTCTCAACAAACGTTTTCTCAGGGCAAAATCTAGTAGAAGGATCCCAAGCAGAGCTGCAACCTCCTTCCCATTACAGGATTTGCTATGGGAGGGAAGGAGCAAGCCTGCAGACATTATAGTTCTGTTTTACTGCCCTGTTAAAAGTGATGCCATACTGCTATTTTTAATTTAATTCTTTTATGGGAGTGGAGGCGATAAATTGTTTCTATGCTTCATTCACACACCTAATGGGAGAATAGTGCAAAGGAGCTGCAAACTGTAATCTGCATGAGGAGCAGCAGCAAGAATTTCCAAATGCTCATGCTTGTACTATGCTGAAAAGCCATCATATGCTAAGGAATCCACTTCACATCCGTGTTTCTGGTTGTATCTAAGTATAATTTTTACAACAGTACTTTGCATCCTGAGCCCTTCGAGATTCATTTGTGCTGTCCTGTGGCTTTCATTTTAAGCCAAAAAACACCTGACTATAAGGTGTGTATATGCATGACCTTGTAAAAGGCTCTATGCTGTTTCAGCAGAGGCAGGAGAGACCACAAGTGAGAGCAAAGATCCTTATTAGGGATTAGAAAAAGAGACCAGAGGTTGGGCAAATTGTGCCCACAGCCATCCAGATAGAAAGCTAAAGGATTAAAGAGCCCCACAAGCAGAGAGCCAAAGAGCTCAAGTTGCAGGGCCACAGGGAATGATGAACAGTGTGAAGAAGATTAAACTAAACCAGGCAGAGGATTGATGGATTTTATTTCCCTCCAGATTTTTGCATTGAGAGTAGAAGGCTGCCTGGGTAATGTGAGTCTCTGCTCCAAGAAAAGGAGAATGCAAACTACCAAAAGGCATAAGGGACAGACTGTTGACGAACCTCCTGGTAGGTAGGCAGTGAAAGGAATTACATACGTTTGCTCTGGATGCCTAACACTCAAGATGGTGTGCAAGTGGTATCAGTGAGCCATGTGGGTGTATCCCCTTTGGTCCTTCCTTCATCACACCACTGCTGTTCAAGAGGGGAAACTAAGGCAAGAGATGGGTGATCTCTTAATGTAAATACACCTAAGACAAGAGACAAGTGATTTCTTAGTGTAAATTCACTTGTCTACATATTATATTGATGTTTGTTCAGGTAGCTGCTTCATGATTAGTTCTGCAAGCTCTTGCTTTCCGAATGTCTAAGGAAATGACAGTATATTCTCAGATTTACTTCTATTTATACTAATAAAATATTAGTAAACCTGTCTACCTCAAGAACAAATGGTAAATCATGTATTCCTCAATTCCATGTTGGACTTTTCTGTATTTCTAACTATTAAGGCTCCTTTATTTTTTATGTTCTTCTATCTTACAAACAGTTATGTAAGTTTATAGTCCTGCATAATTTAGCTGTGCACTTCTTGCATTGAAATCAAAAAGAGGAAATCATGACAAGTTCTGTAGGAGGAGGATTTCCACATATTCAAGGCATGAAGTGATAAAATTATATGGAGGTTTATATTTTTATTAAGCAAAATCATGGTGTCTCCAGATCATCTCCATTGCATACAAGCTGAAGAAAAATCACTATCAAGGTCATGTACCTGAATTTCTTTTAAAAAATGATTATACACAGTTGAAAAATAACATCTGGCACCATAGCACTTAGTGAAGGAAAAACCTTTTACAGTGTCCTGCCTTAGCTGGCTGAGCAGGCAGAGGACTCCTTCCAGGGGCTGCAGGTAAAGAGCCTGTGTCGTGGTAAGTGGTCTATTACCTATCTAGTGCAACTGCAAATAGAGTTGCTTTTTCTCCCAGTATATGGATTAATTCAGGGAGGGCTCCTATGTGGTCTGCCATGCCACAGAAAGTCAGGGATAAAGCTAGCAAAGAAAGGAGCCATCAGGCACTGAGATAACAGAGGGTTATGTGCCCACCTACCTTGTGGCACTGAGGCTTCCAGCTGGCTCTGGAAAAGAGAATAGTTTTGTGCGTAGCAACATGCCTGAAGGTGGAACACGGAGCACGTTTTGTAAGTCTGGCTGTAAGGCAGAACTTAAACATTTTATCTGCTCAGTTAGGTCTCTGAAGCATGTGATCATGGAAATTTGGCAGAGGGGATTGTCATGCCAAGTACCATGTGTCCTCATTGTCCTTCATGCTAAGGAGTTGGAAGAGAGTTGTATCTTATCCTGCAAAGTTGAGTGGATAGTGCTGTAGAAATTAAGTATTTGTTACTGTAGCCAGGAAGGGATTGGCATTGTCACCTGGGTCAATCATCCTAGAGTGCAGGGCAAGATGTCCCTATGTGGCTTTGAGAGAGAAACATGGTGTTGGTTTTGCCTTAGGTAGGCGAAAGCCCAAAAGTACAAATCGGAATTGTGGGCAAATGTCTTTAAATACAGGGTGCATTCTAATACCCCGTTACATTCACATTTGCCTCCTTCATGCCTTTGTAGTCTTACTTCAGTCTCTCCCCGTAGCTCAGTTCCCTTCCCAGGGGCCTGAAGTAAATAAATCCAAACCTGCTCTATTTAGACTTCTACCCCATGGCCAGCACACACGATATGGCATTTCAGAGTCTGAGGGAAGTGAGCCACATTTGCTTGTGGAAAAAAGAAAGAACTGCAGCAATATAATGACGTAAGGTTTACCCCGCAGGTTCACCTCGGGTTACAACCGGATCTAATTCAGCATGCTCTTGTCAGTACAGCTTAGTTCAGCTAAACCAAGAAAATACAGTTCAATTCTGCATACAGCTAACTCCCACATAAAGCATCAAAATATTTCCAATCTTATTTTTTTTATTACAGGCTTTTTTTCTTTTTTTCCTTCATTTGAAGAGCTGTTGGGCCTGAATAGCATTGGTTTATTTATCTGTTTGGTACTAAATGAAAGTAATTTTATGAATTTGATTACAGGGCCATTTTAAGGTAGATGGGAAAATCACACATTTAAAGAAAATGTTCCTGCACATCAGATGCTAATGAGGTCACCAAAGAGAACACTGTTGTTGGGGACCTCTACTCGTCCCCAGAGTGCCTTTTTTCACTGGGAAAAGGTCCTGCCATGCAGTCTTAATCTAGAGCATGTTTTGAAATAGCTCTTTCAGCTAGTGAAGTGCTAAACTGCTTCTTTGTTTTCATCTTAGTAGACTGAGGAAAAAAAAATGGCATAAATTTCACTGCAGTGAGATTTTTTTGAATCTGAAATAACTTTATGGTTTGACTCATATCTATGTAGTTGCAAGTTTAATCAGCCAGAATACCCTGCAACTCTGAGAACTGCAGACGTGCCTGGTGCAGTGGCAGCCCCGAAGTCAAGTTTGTGTTGAATATATCAACCAGCTCAAAGAAGTGAAATAGTGTATCTTGACCCAGATGTAGACCAAAGTGGTTTTACACACCAAACTCACTAGAGTTGATGTATGCTTGCTGCCTTCATCTTCAAGTGCTTCTAGCTACTGGCAGTCAGAGCAGAAAATGGTTTAGAACACAAAGCTTCATGGTACACTCACAATGTAAACTCATATCTTTTTCCTTAAACAAGCATTTTAGACAGAAATCTTTTGACTGAACTTTCGTGTTAACCAAATATTGGTGTGTTGGATCTGGGCCAGTACATTGTTCCTGACAGTGCTCAGGAACTGGCCAGCTGACAGTTCGGAAATAATGTGACAAGAGGGGGATTTTCTTAATCCTTGGGGGTTCCCCTTAAGGGTGATGTCTTAATCCCTGACACTTAATCATTGTTTGTGTCAGGAAGTATAAATGTTTGTCTTCTATTGCTTTAAAAAAAAGCAAGGTTCATTAAGGATTATATTCTTTCTTTTTAAAACAGATGAGTTTCTAATGGGAACATGCAGGTATTCATTAAAAAATCTAATGAATATTTTCTTTTATATTTCTTTCTGGTCCCAATTATATTTTTCTGCAGACAGCTCCACAGGGTAAACTTACATTTTAAGCTCCAAAAGGTAGAACAGAATTTTCCTTAATCACTTTTAAATTTGCCTGTCAGTTTTAAACTCCCTTTTTAACTTGCCTTTCATATTCCTTAATTATTTTGTCTTCTGGCTTCAATATATTCTTTTTCTTTCATTTTGAGGAAATAAATAAAGATGTTTAATTTCCCTTATTTTTAATATTTATAATTTTTTATACAGCTGTCTTGCATTGCTCTCTCATTTGACTCTTTTCCAAACAGAAATCAGTCCTTCTTCACACAGCTGATTTTCTGAGGCCCAGAATGATTTATGTTCATGGGATCTGAACCCTTTCTGTGGCTGTTCTTTTTGCAGCACTGGCTGCCTGAAAGCATTCCTCATGCCAGATTTACAGCTTTTTTGTTTGTTTTTTTTTGTTTGTTTGTTTACTTGCTTGGGTGGAGAGTGTTCCCCCCCACCCCCTTGAATTCCGAGCGATTTGCTTGACATTGCCAGTGTCATCAGAAGTGGTATGAGCCGGGTTCAAACAGGTGGTACTGTGGCTGCTGTCACAGGGGATGAGATCATACATTCATTCTGTCTCTGTGATGGATTTGTCTAACTCTCTCCAACTCGAGCTGACTTTGATCCCATATAATGAAAAGCCTTAAAATAGAAAGTGGAAGGGAACAGAGAAGAGCTTTAATTATTTACTGGCTGGGTCGAATCCATACCTTTTGTAAAGAGACTTCTTTTGTTGTTTTTTGGTCTATTCAGTTTTCATTAAGCCAAATTTAAATCTTTATGCTCAGCATTGGTTCAGATTCTGGGGTTGATTAAAGAGGCTTTTGAAGCAATGTGTATTTTTCTTTCAACTCAGTTATTTTTTCCATTCACTAAATGAATAAAAATGTTACTTGAATGGTTTTCAATATTTAGTCCCAGTAGTTCTGGGAGGTCAAAGGTACTCAAAAGTTTTAGTTGCTCTGAGCACCTAGAAACATGACACCCACCTTAAAACCACTGAACACTATGCAGACAAAGCAAATGAAAAATGGGAGGGAGGAAGTAAATGTGTGAATTCCTAAATTGACAAAACAAACCTGTGGCATAGTTGAGACCTGGTCAGGTCTCTACCACTGCTAGTGTGGTAGAGCTAACAGAACAAGCCCTGCCACACTGACCTCTCGGGTAACGCCTGAGCAGCATGGGCATGGTGTAGTGGTCTCCTGCCTGCATTTCAGAATGGTATTCCCAGTTACAAATGTGGACCCTTGCCACTCTGAGCATTTTGCTAGTGTATGTGTCCTTGCCCTTCTCTGGAGGCAGCAGAGATGTCATCTCCGTTGTTGAGCAGGAGGAGTTAATGCAGGGGCATGAGTACATTTGTGAGCATCCTTCCCTGGCAGGTTGTGCAGGAAGAGGCTGGGTGCCATCCCAAACGCATCTCCTCTGGAGGCTGGATGGTGCCTTCTGAGAGCATGAGGGCAGATTAGAGGCTGTAGATGCGCCACTTCCTTGCGTCATTACACTCAGAACTAGCAACAACCTTGCAGTTACCTCTGTAGGCTTAAGCAGAAAGCTTGCTTGATTTATTTTGGAAGCTACTGTCTTCATGGTGTGCATGTCTGTAAAATGTGCATGCTTGAATTGAGGCTCAAGGAACCCCAGTGCCTATCAATATCACTACATCCACAGGTCCCTCACAAGAATGAGACAGTAATGTGAAAGATAGTGATGGTTCAGAGAAATGTCCTTGCTTTATCCTCACTCTCTCGGTGCCTGTGGATATGTTAGCAGACAACTTGTACATAGGGGAAAACATGCCTTTAATAGTTCTGTCTCAGCTGCTGTTAATTTGATTTCCCTCAGGTAATCAGTGTTGTCGCAAAGTCCTGGAGCAATACTTTTTGTAGCAAGAAGTACAAATAATTTCCATTGCAATGTCTGAGGCTCTTGGATAAAGCATGTGCTTCTCTGAACAAAGCAAAAAGCCCCCTGTAATTTCTTTTATTTTTGGATAAATATGATGAATTCAGTGAGATGGAAGGAGGTGCTATAAAAAGGAGCAGCTTTGTGGGCATCTGACAGTGAGGTTATCACCAGACCTGTGCTTGGTCTCTGTGCCTCACACTTAGTATATCTGTGGCTGTTCATCTTGAAACTTAACAGGACAATGTGAAAATAATCTGTAATTATTACTGGCTTACTACAGATAAAGTGTTTTTCAGTATTTCATTTTTCCCTTGGAAGTTGTTTAGTTTGTATTTTCAGCTCCAGTCCAGCTTATTCTTGCCATATAACTTAGGCAGTTGGAATTAGATACATTGTGTCAGTCCTAAGGTCAAACTGCATTTGTTTGCATTTATGAAAATCTGAAGTTCTGCTTTTGAAAAGAATGGGCTTCCTTCATTCTCCCCCAAATTGCCATGTCCCATTCTTTTGCTGGAGTCATTCATTTAAGGATAGAATTTTTCAGCAGGACTCACTACAGCTGCAGCATTCTAATACTACTGTAGTACTGCATGGTTCATACAGCATCGCAAAAACTAAAATTAAAGAATTTAAAGCAGAATGAGGTCATGAATTTGACCAAGTGCATGTGAAAATGCCATGCTAATTATTCACAACTTTAAAATTACTGAATGGATTTCTTCCAAATTTGCTCTATTTCATAGATTCTATTGACATTTAAATATAATTAATTTTATCACCGTGCTATTTCATAAAGACCGGTTTCCCATATTTTTATTAGCTGGTAGATGTTCTGTAATATAGGAGGAAATAATACTAGGGGCATGGAGAAAAAAAGTGAATGCAGTCTCTCTTAACACTGCCTTTCTCGAACTCACTGAATAATTTTTTTTTTTAGTCTTATATTGCTATTAGGAAGGGTTGTTTTATTTCTGGTACAAGTTGTGTAAAGTTTCTGAGATTCTCCAGAAGGTTGAAGATGAGTGTGTGGCTGAATTTTCAAAGCCCTAACCTTGCACTCCAGCCTTTCATCCCCTCTTTTATTATGGAAAGTGTCCACTTTTTCTGAAGGTGCTGATTCTTCTCATCTTTCCTCCCTATTCTGATGAGTGTGCACCTTCTCAGAGAAAAAGTGCTTGAGAGACATTTCTTTGAAATGGTTTCTTCTCTAGCTTGGATTTCCATAAATTAGTGCTAAGAGGAAGGAGTGGAGTAACTGAAATATTGCTATGAAGATTGCATAAAGCACATTGTAATGTTGGAATGTCTGAGAATAAGTATTTTCCTTGGGGTGCAAGTTTTCCCTGTGTTCAAATAAATGCTTTCATGATAGCTGCTAATGTCTTCCATAGGTGGTATCCAGTTCTGCCAAATTCTCAGCCCTCAGAAATAAGGGTACAGGGTGGGATTATTGAGTGCAGTTGTGTTCAGGTGCTTTTTGATTAGAAAAAAAAAAACATTCTCTAGAACAATCAGGTTGTTAATTACCACATGATTAATTGGCTTCATTACCATAAGCCACTTTTCCCTTTTCTACTTTTTTTTTTTTTTTTTTTTTTTTTTTTTCCCCGTGCTCCCTGTTTATGTGTGGCGTGGCACCGATGTGACTCGGAGTGGGCTGTTTCCCCCCATTGCTGGGGGGTGTTGCTGCAGGCATTCCCTAATGTGGGACTTGGCTGCTGCCCTGCTAGGGAAGCTTCCTGGGCCTTTCTCTGGGGCTGATCCGGGCACCCGTCCTCAGCCTAGGATGAGAACATGATCGAAATATGTGTCCCTGAGCGAGGTGTTGGTGCCAAGAAGAGGCTTTATGCGCCTGCACCGTTCTGGAAGCACAGGTGAAACCCTAGCAGGTACGGAGCCAGAGATTTGCTAGGTTGGGCACGCGAGGGCCCGTGCCATGCCAGCTCCTGAGTGTGGGATGCTTTCCGCCTCATCACCGGCCACTTCCCCTCTTCCCCAAGCCCGTGCTACTGCAGACCGCGCTCGGAGCTGCCGTGCCTTATCCCAGCTTTCCGTGCTGACATTTGGGATTTCTCCACAGGATGGGTACAGCAGAGGGAGCAGTAGGACAAGCTTCTCCCCGCTGTCTCAGCCCCGCGGACCCTGGGGCCGACGGGCGCTCCTCTTGCGCGCTGAGCCCCGGTATCGCCGCAGCGGCGGCCGGAGCGATCCGCGCTGCCGGGGGCCGGGAGGCTGCGTGGCACGGACACCTCCTCCCCAGCCCTGCAGGGCACCGCTGCATTTCAGAGAGCAAGTCAGGCGCTGCTGCTTTTACATAACTGATCCGAGGGGATTCGTGCGGTTGGCCTATATATTAATGCTCCAGCTCTCATTAGCAGTTTCTGAGACTTCCAGGCCTCCTTCGATGTTCTTGCTGTGCATGTTTTTCTTTATGGAGGGGAAAAAAAAGTAATTTTCACAAGTTTTTTGTCTGGAGGGTGAAATAGAATTGAGTTTTATTTGAGAGCTTGAGGGGTTTTTGTGGGATGTGGGATGAATGAAGGGGGATTGTTCCTACCTTTAGCTCAACTGAACAGAGAATCTGTTTCATAGATTATCATCTTCCCGTTCTGAAAAAAGTGCATGTGTCGCTCCAGCCACAGTCATATCTGCCTGCATGCACACTTCATGCAGTGACTGAGTTTCCACAAAAAACTTGGGGTTGTCTGTCCAGGCAAATATAAAGAGGTAACATTTATGGCATTTTTGTAAAATAACTTCCTGGAAACCATTTTCAGGGCAGAATTTAGCACTGCAATGAAACCAAGGTGCTGGAGTGAGACAGGATAACAGAGCCATTTCCATAACAAAATATCAATATATAATAATTTCAGAAATAAGAACTTTGTTTTTAAGTGAGTGTTGTGACAAGTTTTGGTGTTGTGATCTTTACTTTCAAAAGCATTTCACTTTTCCTCTTCAAGAACAGGCTGCAATGAGGTCTGTTAATTAGCACTGTTCACTACCTTTTTTATACTTGGTTAGACCAGACATAAAGCCTTTAAAGCAGCAGAGGGTTCTTATCATTGAGAAGACAAAGAGCATCTCCTGCTGGAGCAAAGACTGTCATGAATCTCTGTAGCTGGCATGTGGGCTGTTTGTTTATTTTATTTTCAGAGTTTGGCTTTTTAGGGAACACAATCATGTTATGTTTGTTTGTCTCACACTCATGGCCACAGCCAGTAGTTTTGAATTCACTAGACACCTTCTGCTAAATTAAACACCTAGGAAGAAATCTCAGCTATACTGAATCTCCTTGACTCTCCTGAAGTGAAATCCAAGATATCAACCCAAAAAGAACAGGACATGCAACATTCCCCTCCTAAAGCAGCTCCCATGTGTGCTGGCTGCTCAGTCTGAGCACACACAGCTCTGAATCAAGCTGCTCAACCTGCTTGCTGCTTTTTCCACAGGCAGTGAGAAAATACAGAAGGGGAAGTGGAAGGGAGTTGGGAATACTGATAACTGAGGGCAGTATCTAGAAGAACAATCATGGAGGCCTGGGGAAATTTAAAGGATAATTGCGAAGATGGCAGTGCAGGTTGACTGCATGAAGCTGGAAATGGAGGTGGGCAGCTCTCCTGTCCTGAGGGGCAGGAGTGGTCATGAGAGTTTAGAGGAAACAGTGATTGCTGTTGTTGGAAGCAGTAAATAGCAGAGGATCATAAATCCTGAGGAAGACAATCTTCATTAGGTGCACTGCTCACCAAGCGACTTAAATGAACTGTAGTTGTCACTTCAAACCTTGAAAGTTCATCATTTTCAATGATATTAGAAAGTCTGAAAGCAGCCTTTTTATTTATCCAGGAGCACTTCCAGTTCCAGAAAGACTTTTTCCAGGCCTTCAGCACTTTGTGGGCTTATGTTTACTTGTTTGGTTTTTTTTCCTTTTAGAAAAATCTTTTTTGTTCTGGTAAAATTATCGTTTACCTAGAAAAAATCATTTTTTAAAGTTGCTCTTCATTTTATTATATTTCAGATCCTAATTTTGTTGATCAATTTGGGTGCCTAGTAAAAAGAGTAGTTTTTTCCTTGTATATAGTGTAAACATGAATCAAACCAGAATTTTCTTGATCTCCCCTTAGGTATTTTTCAAGTGAGCTTGAAAATGCATCTGGTAAAGGCAAGGGCACACAGTTTTTCCAAAGTTGCTTAACTCTTCATAATTAATATTAAAACTTTGTTCTTTAGTACAAAAATAAAGCCAAAGTCTTCGTATCCTGTACAGGTGACATGCTTATAGATGATGATAAATACTGGCTTAAGCCATGAGTTCATACTGAAAACTCTTACCAAAAGTATAAATACAAGGCACAGCAAAAGGAAAGACATGTTCAAAAGTAAATAACAGATTTTTCATTTATTCAGTAAAATGGAATGACTGAAAATATGATTTGTTCCTGAAGCTTCAATTTGGAACCATGGATGATCTCCTTTTTCCCTATGGCTTGAATCACAGAAACAGAAATCAAGAACAGAAAAGTCAATGCAGAAAATCCTCTGTTGCCCCAAAACTGGTCACAGAGTATGTACTAAGTGAATTCCCCATTTAATTTATTAATGTTTACCAAGAATTTAAGCAATCTGCATGTGTTTTGCAAATAGCAGAGCTAACCCATCTGAACATTTTCAGTGGCTGAGTTGCCTGCCATTACCCAGTGAGCCTCATGGAAGTGGAAGAAGTGTTGGGCCCAGAGCAGTCAGACTCCACATTGGGAGACCAGGGCAGTGTTTTGCCCTGGGTGAGCCCATGTCCATCCCCTGGGTTTCCTTCCAAGGCAGGTGTATCCTGCTGTGTTGGAGGCTGCGTGGTGGGGGGACAGCAAGGGAGTGGGTGCCAGGGGGCTGACACCAAGAGCCCCCTGTCCCCACATCTTTAAGGGAGAAAAAAAGTGGTAGGCAGGAGAGAAGCTGCACATCAGCATTTGGCCAAACCCCACCTGCTGGACCATTTTGGAGAGGGCTGTTGGTGGAGGTATGTAGCTGAGTAGGTTTGGCTGGAGGTCGGCTGGGGCAGTGAGGGGTGTGCAGGTCGAGTAATACTGAATCAATGGTGCTGATTCCATTGTGACAGGCAGGAACTGTGTGCTTGTCAGTGCAATTACAGTCCCTACTCCAGAGCTCTTACTCTTGAAGAAACCTGTGCTGAAATTTCTGCAGAGGTTAATAAGATCATTCCAAAGAGGAAGAAATACTCTTGAGTAAGACCTAGAAGGATTCAGCCCATAGGGTAGAAGATGTTGCTTGTCCCAGTAAGCCCAAGTCTTGAGGCTGCCAAGACTAATGAATTGAAGACACTGACATACAAGGGGAGACAAAGAGCAAATTCCGTGCACATTAAAAATAGCTAAACATGAAGGGACAGATCATGCCTCTTAGGCACTTGGCTAAATTGGGAATGGGTAGGAAGTCACATGGCTCCAAACATGTTACCTCTTTACACTTGTCACTGGTACCAAATTACTCTCCCCTCTCTGCCACTCCCTTATGTGCTCCCATGCCAGCTCCAACTCGAGCTCCCACTTCTCCACAAGAACTTACTATTAATATGTTTTCATAGATCTCAAATATAATGCCACAGAAGTCCCTGATCTGTTACACTTGATGATGGTTGTAAGCAACAGACCCTGCTGAGAGAGTAGTATTCCCTGTCACAGCAGCGGTAAATCTCACAGCTGTACACTTTGTGTTGCACATTAGATCCTGGTATTACTGCACAGTTCTTCATCTGGGAAAGCTGGACACCTGTCTTCTCCTTTGGCTTATGTGATACAATTTTTGGACATATGACCTCTGACTGTCTCATTCATGGGATTGGGATCATGCTGTCCATGTTGACATCCAAGGTTTCCCAGTAACTTCCAGCATCATTTTCCAAAGCTCTTCCCCTCTCCATACTCTTAGGTTTTGAAATACACTCTTAGGAGGCATGTTAAGCAGTGTCCTTTTAGAGATTCAAAGCCAAAACTCTTTTCCCCTGTGCCTACTAGGGGAAACACACAAACTTAGATAAAAGCATGATGGATGTGCTTCCGTGGATTTCCCTGCCATTGTTTTCCCTAACACTTAAGCACTCTCTAGAGGTAGTTTGAAGTCCTATAAACAGCTTAGTCCTAATCCTTCCTGCATGACTTCATTTATGAATCACCACATTTGTCCATCTCACCTTCTTCCACAGGGAGCTTCTTTCTTCCTTCCTTGTTGCTCTAATTAGAAAGGAGTCCTCAGCCAAAAAGGCACAAAGACTTTTCTTTGTTCTTTTGTCTCTCTGAGCATCTTAAGCGCTGTGCTTTTTAAAACCTGATGTTAACAGTTGGTCTCTGCTTCTAGTGATTATCTGCCTTTCAAGGCTGACATCTTTACAAACAATTGGGAAAAAGAATTACGTGATGCACGTACTGCATTGTATGAAGTTGCACCATTTGAACGGGAATTCCCTGGCTCTTATTTTCTGTGCTCTGAGGATTTATAAGCCAGCAGTCTTAGAGGTGACTCTGTCAGAAAGCAGTGCCAGACAGGGTAGCTTTCCTACAGTTCGCTGCAGCTCTTCAACTGGAATAATAGACACATGCCTTGAACTGTTGTATCAGGAATCCTGAGAAAAAGCAGTGAAGTGACTTCTTCCTGGTCTGGCAGGAAGTCCATGGCACGTTTAGCTGGAGTTTTTAACACGCTCTGGAAGGCAGGTATTGAACATACTGGGGTCTGGCTTTGCTAATAGTAACAAACGAAAGTGATTCAAAATAAATCTTTTAACTTTTCAGGAGTTGTCAGCTCATTTGTTATTTAATGTTTCTGTATTGCTGGCAACACTTCCAGGTCCACAAACCTGAGCTCAATCCAGGGTAAGAAGAGCTCTTGCCTTTCAGTGTGTGCAGACTGACCAAGAAAATTACTGTGAGTTACTGTTTTTCATCAGACTATATATGCTGTTATGTGTGCTCAAACACACGTATTTTTATGCATGTTATCAAGCAGGCAGGAGATGTGGAGACTTTCTTAATATGCACTATGATAAAGCTCTTTGGCTGTATTTTTTACACACCACTCTCCCCCCGCCCCCCACCCTTGAGACCTTTCCAAGTTCGACCAGTTTCCTTTATTAGCCTGAAGTAAATGCTTGATCACTTTTACTACTGTATCAGTCCAGCCTCTCAACACTGGCATTCTGGAAAGTGTAATGCCCCATGAAATCGGGTATTTTCAAGGCATTTTCAAACCGTGTTTTCAGCCAAGGGATTCTGGGCATGGCTTGGCCTTGCCCCTTCTGCCTCAACCTGTTTGCTTGCTTGGCTGCATCCCTACAGCCCCCTCTTGGGCAGCAGCTCAGACAAAGAAAGGCTGAAGACTGAGAAACCAGAGACATTTACCAGGTTTTTCCTCTTTGAATTGGTGTGACTGAAAATCTTCAATAATTCATACATTTTACATAAAGTCTTGTGGCTTGCTCTACTCCCACCCATGTGTGATATAAGGCAGGCTTGATGGCAAGCAGTATTCAGCTGAATATTCATTTGAGCATTAAAATTTGCTGCTTTGAAAGGCTGATCTTAAGCGTCAGGGGTTTATGTCAACACTAGCAACCTCTGGTAGGGATACTGACCTTTTGCATTACATGGAAGGAGTTTTTTCCCCACTTCAGTCACCTAGAATGCTACCGTTTATCTGTAGTCCAGTTACTTCAGAGTCTAACAACATTGCGACGCATTGTAACCCTAAGGAGACACGGACTAAGAGTGGAAGTTTAGAAGCTTTGTAGTCATGATGTGGTGCACACTTTCTTTTATTATATGTTTTATTTTGGGTGGAGGTTTTTTTTTGTTTGTTTTGTTTTGTTTTTGTTTTGGTGGGGTTTTTTTGTTTGTTTTGTTTTTGTTAAAATGCCCTTCCTCCGTAAAGCTCCCTGCAAGTCCGAAGTGCTGTAAGCTTGCAGATACGAGTCTCTGCCGAACCTTCGTCCGGCAGCGGGTGAATTGCTGCCTTGCCCCAGCCCTCCAGCTCCTTGTGCCCGGGATCCCCTGCGGAGGATGCGACCCGCTATGGGCCGCGCCCCGGTCGGTGGCGCTGGGGCTCAGGGACCCTGCCTGAGCGGGCACAAAGTGGCACAAGCTGTGATTCAGGTACTTGCCCCCATTTCCGAGGGCTCCGTGAGGCGCCGCTCGCCGGCCCGCTGGCCCCGGTGCCCGGCGGGCGGGCGGCTCCCTCGGACGTGGGCGGGCAGCCGAGGCTGCGAGCCCGTGAAATCCTGCCGGCCAACCCCCTCTGTGTGTGTGTGGCTGTCTGTCTGTGTGTCTCTGTGTCTGTGTAGAGGTGGGGATGGGGCAGATGGGGGTGGAGTGTCAGCTTGGGAGCATGGGAAAGGAGGGAGGTGGAGGGATAGAGAAGGAGAGGAGGCCGGGTGCCTGCGATTGGTAAAGCTCTCCGAAGGCATCTGCCAGCAGGACTTCAGAGGAATGTGAAACCAAATCATTTAGAAGTTAAAGATAGACGCAGAATACACAGCATCTTGAGCCAAGGTTTAAATTCATCCCTCTCTGCCTGGCTTCTCGCAAAGCTCTGCTTGTCAGCTTGCCTCTGTCTCCTCTAGCAGCTGTAATACTCCCTAAAAAAATAACATCATTCTGGATACTTGGGAATTACTAAGGTGGCAAAAGAGAACATGGTGCATCCAGTGGGGTAAGTAGGAAGCTTGCCTCTGCATGCATTATTTTGCTAGGGTGGTTCCTCCGGGCTTTTCTGCTGCCTTCAGAGCACTCTGGCAGTTCTTCTAGGATGAGGTGGATACTTAAGGAGTGCTTGCCCCGGGCGATTTAGTCTCCTGTTTTCCCCATACGGAGCATCTGAACTTTATTCCTCAGTGAAGTGTTAACTCACAAGGTTACTTTTCTCGGAACGCTTGGAGAGTCTTGGGCTTTATTTTGCCATTATTGTTTGGAGTGCTGTTTTCCTAACAGATGATTTCTGTTATATACCTTTGCTCTTCATTAGTGGGACATGCTGTTTGAAATGCTGCTTATTATTACGAAGTTTAAAAGCGTGTTGTTTTCCATGTTAGAGAGGATGTAATCAATGTTTGCTTGTCTGTTTGGCCATGGTTTCATTTACAAACTATTTCCTCATGGGTGAATTTGTTCACAGCACAGGGTTAATTAAATTTAACCTTCTTGGTTTGTTTGTTCCCAAATAATGCTTTTACTGGGGAGTTGATTTTTTTTTTGGTTGTTTTTTTATGGAAAAAAGAAAAAAAAAAGAAGGAAAAACAACAAACATTTTGGCTATCATTTTCTTTGAACCAAGTCCTTCTAGCAGAAATTTTAAAATCTGTGCATTCACCTGGTAGTCCTCACTTAGATAGTGAATTTGTGAGTAAAAAAAGGAAACTCAGGCTATCATGTTCTTTCTAGAACTTATCAGAAGTAATTTCACTATCTGGCAAATACACTGCCTCATTGATCAATATCTTTTTCATGCATTTAAGTTCTTAAACATTCCTTGTGAAGTTGTGGTGTTCCTACACCCAAAAGGATTTTAAAATACAACAACTCATTTGGAAATTAGTTGCAGTATTTATTATATAGCAAGAATCTGTAGTCAGAGTGTCATCTGAATCTGGGCTTTGAGTGTGCGTCGTCTAAATGCCAGTGTTGTTTTTACCATTTTTTCTGGGCATGTATGTTTTACAGTCATAGTAGAGGAGCTCCTAACTTTGGATCTGGTGTCAGTTCACCCAAACATACTCAGAATTCCTGACATGTTAGTACTGCCCATAATAACCATAGGAAATAGGTGCTGTCTGCAGATAACTGAAACGCCTGACATTTTTGGTTATAGATATCAGTGCTGAAGAGTTGCATGTAATGGCAGTCTGTGTTGTGCAAAAGATGTGAAAGTGGGTGAACTAAAATAGAAACAGTTTCCCTGTTTCAAGGAAAGATGATGTGTCTGGTATGTTTTGGTATCTTTCTGGCATTTGATTGAGTTCATCCCTATTGGTCAGCTTGTCTGAATTTTGCAAAACATTGGGGTCTGTTTGGGTGAGTGAATCTGCTGTGAAGTCTTTTCTATGTGATTAAGTGTAGGGGATGGAGAAGAAAGAGATAAATAGCCTTTAAGGTAAATCCGCAATAAAAAATGTATGCAGGGATGAGAAATGAAACTCAAGCCGGTTATTTTACAGTTTGTAGTAGCTGTGTGTTCTTTTAAGTAGCTCAGACTAGCTCAGTATTTCAGATCTGTGCTAAATTTCCAGGCCAACAGTTGCTTACATGAAGGAATTTTTTTTACATTACATCAAGGAATTACTGTAATGTTTGTTCTGGTATTGAAGTGAGAACTTTGAGACAAAAAATGTCAAGATGAGTAAAACTTGCCATGAGTCTTGGTGAAGTTGTGGTTACTTTCTGGCTCTTGCACAAGGTCCTGTGCAGCTTCAGGCAAGTCATGTGAGCTCTCAAACCCCCTGCAGACTGGAAGGGGGTGAAAATACCTTTATTATTTCTCTGTGTTGGGTATCTAGGTAGCAGGCTAGGCATCACCTCCGATAAGGTTCAACACAATAGGCTTCTGTTTGCAGATGCACTCTTCCCATGGCTGTGGCCTCCCCAAGGAGGGAGGGAGAATCCACAGATTTAGAAGTAAGGGTTCACTGCACCTTTTATAAGCTTCCTAAACTGAAAGAGAAAAATAGACTGACATTCAGAGGTGAGCAGAAAATAGAATTAATGTTCCATGGGAAATTCCTGAGTCAGTTCAAAATTTAATTGCATTTCCCTACCACAGTGTATTGCTTTTCATAAGTTATAGTTCAGGAGCATGATGTTCCCATTTCATTATCTGAGACCCTTCTCCCATAATTAAATGTCCAAGAGGCACTGGAGAGCTTTGTCACAAAGAAACATGCTTTGAATTCTGGGAAGGGAAGCTGTCTGAAGAACCTCTCTCCTGGAAGGGAATGACCCGGAACAGGATGTTCCCAGGGTAAAGAACTACATTGTGGTATTAGATTGACTTTTTAAAGTATTTTGGTCTACCTAATCCACCTGAAATAGTATTTTCCAATTGTCCTAGCAATAAACATTCGATAAAGTGATTTTTTTCCCCATAGAAAATATATTTGATACAAATTCTAAATTATTATAATTTTGGCATATTTACTGAAGTGGAAAATCCTTGGCCATTAGGTGATTTCTTGTTAGGGTGTGTGGTACTGCATGTGCTCAGTGATAATGGTACTACAAAGCAGCATGATACTGAGTTTTTTTGGTAAGAGTGTGGTAGCTTTATCAGGACACAGCACAGGGACTGGAACCTCTTTCCTTTCCTTGCCCATTCTCCCTCACTAGCCTTGTGCTCCTTAGGTGACTAGGGTTTGTTGGGAAGTGGGGAGGGAGGAAGGAGAAAGAAGCAGACATCACTTTAAGGCTTTTGTAACAAAACTTTTGTTGCTAAGGATGGTGACACCCTCTTCTTGGTCTTCTGGACTTCTTTCCTCACTGCAGCTTTCCCTTCCCTTCCTCCCATTTTATCGGGACCCCCAATAATCCCACACAAGGGGAAATGGAGCAGTGCTGCTGAGACAGAGGGGATGGGGTGGTGAGAGGGAGCCTGTTCACTGCCTTTGCCTCTTACTGCTGCAGAGAGAGAGATCATGAAGGTGCTGATCTTCAGGGGGATCCAGCAGGGGTCAGACCATTGATGAAGCTGGTGCCTCCTGGTTTTGGGTACTGTGTGAGTGGTTGAGGTGCTACTCTGATGCTGGCACAGTAGCATCACTAGCATATGCCATGCTTTCCTGCTCCAAGGAGCTGACTGTTTGGTGTCTCCTAGGGAGAAGCACTGCCCTGTCATGGCTGGTAGCATGTCTGCTTCTCAACGAGGCTGGTCATGTCCCTCCCTTTTTGTAACATCAAGCTGTAAGTGACTTTGTCATGAGAGTTCGAAAACATCATTCTTTCTGAGGTGCAAATGGGTTTGCAGCATTTTTCCCTTTTAATAGATCCTACACTTTTTCTTTGCAAACCATGCTAAAACCAGTTGCAAGGATATGCTTATGGGTATTAAAAATCCCTCCTTGCTAGATTTTACACTTACTGTACATGATTCCCATTTTCTTTCTGTCATGATCTTTTTTGCCTTTGTAAAACTTTGTTTCTAGCCTCATCTTCAAGCTTTTTGGAGTGGTTGTTTTGCCATATAAATAAATATTAAAATAGAGAAATTTTAGACCTCAGAAAATAGAGGTGTCATCAGGAACTGGTTGGTAAAGAGTTTAAGGACTGTTTCCCCAAATGTCCCTGACAATGTGCTGGTGTATTTCTGAGCTCCAAAGAAGCATATTACAGTGATACAATTTCCTTTATTTTCCTTTCCTGATTCTTCTCCAAGTGATTTGTTTTTGCAGAGTATGGCAGTCTATATGGTGCACCACACTGTAGAAAGCCTCAATTCTGTAATTTTATAATTCTGTAAGAAAAAACACAAACCCACCCAACCCCCAACTAATGCAATTCTGATATCCTATGCAGCCGTATTATCACCTCTGAGCCCATGAGTGGAAACCCAAGGAAATTGCCTGTCCAAGTGATGTCGGTTCTCCTGCACTTACTATTCATTCCGGCTTCTGGTGTATCAGGGAATAAAGAACTTCCCAGCTAATGTGACTTTACCTGGAAACTCAGTGATACTTCCCACTAATAGGTTGCTTCAGATGCATCTAATTGCAACTGTGGTTGTTGAGAGAGTGCCTAATTCCTAACGGTCTTGAAAAATCATCCTTCCTGGCAGGGGGTGTTACAGGAAACTGAGTTTTACTGTCTCTTTCCTGTGTCTGAACCAATTACGTGGCCTCTTCTATAAAAGATGAACTGGGAATTATACTCTGAGTAATAAAGAGATAGGAAAGCAGTGGAATCTTTATTTTTTAATTCATTTGCTGGCATGGTGATAGCTGTTTGCTGAACATATCCTTCCCTGGGGCAGTGGAGGGAACAAGTGAGCTTCTGTGCCTGTGGTCTTTGTCAAGCCGTGGCCGGAGAGGGTTTGGTGTATCCCAATCTGAAAGCAGTGATGATGATACTTGCCTGGTTCTGTGAAGTACTCCAGGATCAAGGGATGAAAACTAGTGCCTACATGCTGCATTCTTATTTTCTTTTATATCTATGGTAAGGATAAGACCAGTCTGGTATGAAATAACTCCTTGCAAATTTGTAAGAAAATTTGCACTAAGTGGAACCTTAAAAAAATATAGAAAAAAAATGAAGCAGAGACAGAAAATTCTGTTAGCAAGTAGACTTTCAGAGCAATTTGATGACAACTTGTGACTAGTTTTAAACACATTGAAAGTAAGCAAAGGCACAAAGCACAAATGAACATGCTTGGAATTAAGTTGTCCTTGACTACTCCTTACCAAGTAACAGCTGCAGATAGAATTAGTAATCTTGGGCTTTCCTGCTACTTTTTAAAAATACCTCTTGTAACGGAAATATGTGCTTTCTAGTAATTACTACCTTTTCAGTGCACATTCATTCTTAATGCAACACTGTCCTTGGAAGAAGATCAGGGAACACTTTGATTCTTTCCAGATTTATAAAGCAGTGATTATTTGGCTATCACAAGTTTCTGTCCTCATTTCTTTCTAATTCACAGCTCATTTATATTGGATTAAGAGACATACTGTATCATTTGTGTGATATGGAAATACAATCCATTCCCTGCTTTTAGATCATTCTTTTCTTTCCTATAAATTGACTTGAGAATGACTACCTTTACATCTAGAAAAAATATATTCAAAGGCAACACATTGCTATAAGAATTTATTAACTTCGGAGTTGAGAATTCTGAAATCTTGTCACTTTTTTAACATGGAATCCTAACTGTCTTGTATGACTGAAAGCTTTCTCACCTACTTGGAAAATTAAAGTCAGTCTAGGAGAGTTGGCCAGTCCTTTATCTTGGTATTTGATGTATATTTTTAATTGCTCTTATGATAGCAAATACTTAACTTTTCTTCGAATATACACCAACAATCTTGTTTCCAAACGGATCGAACAAATTCTGAAACAGATCTAACAAAATGCAAAGTGTTTTATGATTTTATTTTTGTTCTTAAAATTTCGATCAGTTTCCAAGTCTCATTAGGGAAAATAAACCACATCAGCTTAATGCAGCTATAAATTGTATTATGCTGGTTGGTGCAGGAATGCGGGGAGAGCCTAACAAAGCTGAGATCAAGCTATGTTCTCTGCCAGGCTATCCTGTAAATAAGCCATGTTTTTCCCTTAAAAACCACACTTCTGATAATGTTGTCATGTTGCTTCTGATAATGCTATCTATCGTGTTACTCTCCCTACAACTTATTGTGCACCCTGGCTTCCAATCTTTCTCTGCCACCTTCCAGGTCTCTTCATCCGAAGCTCTGACTTGTCTTTTCCCTGATTCCAGCCATACAGTTGGATGACCCATCAAACACAGTCACAGTGAGCAGGGCAGGCTGGCAGCACATTCAGAAGTGGTAATTCAGCAGCAGTCTTTGCTCCATCTCCTCTGCTTGCCTAGAGAATCTCAGGGAGGAAATTTCTGGAGGAGACACATTTTCAGATACAAGAAGTTGTGTGTGGCTTGCAAGGAGCCCCCTGAGCATGTCTCCATAGACCCACGTCAGTTCAAAACAGAAGTCACCAGCAAAGGTGCAGACCTTCTGCTACCAGAGTGATCACTTGCCCTTGTAAGCTCTAAAGCTCTCTGTGAGCCATCCTTGGGGATGAAGTGTGAATTCTCTTAATAAACTCAGTGGCTGTTTGGTGATAGTGACAGGAAAGTAACAGTTGGGTCTGCCTGCAGAATTTTTGTGTGTGAAACAATGGAGGAATGAAGGCTTCTCAGCAAAATAGTTAGAGATTTCTTTTGGCTCAGGTGAAAGTATTTCTTTTCCATAACTTTAGCTATGAAACTTGCTAAAAATGTGTAAATAATGCATTCAGCCTCCCTCTGATATTCAATATATAAAGTTTCAGGTCAGCCATAAAATTTAGAAGAGCAACTGGAAAAAGGTTTATAGTAGGAAGTGGGGTAAACAGAGTAAACTTGCTTAAATGATAATGGCAAAAAGCAATTATGTGACCCTAGGTGATAGTAAATGTGATTTCAAAAATCATACAGTTAAATAAATAAAGGAGATAGTGGATGGTTGAAGAGAATTCAGACAAATATAAGTTCTTCATCTACATTAATTCTAGTAAAGTATTCCTAAATAGAATTAAATGTGTTAGAGATTAAAGACTTTTGGGAAAATAATAGTTTGAGGTTCATGTAGGACATGAACCTTTGCAGGACAGTAAATTTTCATGTAAGAGGGAATAGGTGGTAGCTGAGTGTCATGTGCAATTACAACTTGTGGTAGCTTGGACTGAATGGGCCTACTCTTTGCTGTTACACTTTTAATATCCACTTTTGTTTCAACAGTGTATCCTCTGTGAAAAAGGCATAAACTAAGCAGACTGATATTTTCTCAGGCCACTCTCATTTTCAGGAGGCAGAAATAGATTCCTCATGCACAAAGCCTGAGCTTTGGCTAAGTACTGAAGTACTAAATAAGTCATCCATTGTGTTATGTCCAAGAGAAACCAGGCTTTGCCGGAAAGCAGCCCCAGTCTAGCCAGGTCTGTCCGTACCTATTTCACAGGTCATTGGTCCCATCCTTTCTCTATTGTGCACTACTGTAGGTGGGTGCTTGGTCTTGTACTAGGCTTGACTGCCTATACTGACAGGCTCTATACAGACCAAGGACATAAAACTGGGTATTTCAGCCTTGGAAGAAGTAGTCCTACCTGGTTTTCCACCCTGCTCCTGGTGGGTAGAGTACAAAAAGTGGGGAAGTGTATGCAAATCCTGGCCCAGTCCTTGATGGATTTTCAGTGTTTTGCACTGTGTGCTGATGAAAAACTACCCACAACTTGATGCCTTTTGTGAAGCAGCATTGCAAGGACACTTTTGTGTTCTTGGGTGCACAGAAGCTGCAGTGGTAGTGTGTAGTTCAAGAAGGTTCACTGAGCTCTATCCTTGTAGCTTTTGACACCAGTACTGGCTGGGGAGCAACCAGTGGGACAGCAGCTCTTCAGGAAAGGATAGAGCTTACTGTGGATCTCTGGTGGAACATGAGTTGGTAATGTTGAACTGTTGCACGATAAAAAGGGGGAGAAGGAAAGCACAATATTGGGCTGCATGTGGGACCACAGCCTACATGGAGCAGTCCCTACACTGGTGAGCACTGAGCTGGAGTTTTGTTTTCAGTTTGGAGTGCTGCTCTTGAAGAAAATGCTAACCTCTTTGGATGTGGAGAAGAGGGAAGGAAAAGTGACCAGAGATCCATAGGACATACTCCAAGGGGCAACCCTGAAAGGGTTATGTTTTCTGTGCCTAAAGAAGACCAGCCTGCTGAGGAGTGAGTAGGAGAAAGGCAGGTTTTCAAGCACAGACAACAGAGTACAGGCTGTTGCAAAGACTGGGCCAGTAGTCTCTTTTCTGTGCCTTGGACAGAGAAATGGATCTAAAATGAAACAAGGAGGAGGAGGTAAACCCTACGAAAGTTTTATCCACAAAACACCCTGCCAGTGGATGTTGTGGAGTCTTCATCACTGGAAGTGTTAGGAATGACTTTAATAAACATGAACAAAATATATCTGACTCCATCTCACGGTGGGAGGTGGATTACATATCTTTCCTACTATCCCTATGATTTGATGGTACTGGTGATAATACTGCTCATGGAATTATTTTAATGACAGACATTCTTTCTGAATTCTGTTGCAAAGACCTCTGCAGAGTGGAATGTGTTTTGCTGAGGTGGAGGAGACACTTAATCATCATATAATTTCCTCATTTTGAAATGTTCCTTAGATAAGGCATAAACAGCTGGCTTTGCTTTTCATCTCGAATATCATTGTCCTGAAATACTTGGGGGCATCACTTTGTCAGCTGGCACTTGACAGTCCATCCTAAATCTGAAATATGTAATTGGATTCTTTGGATGAAATTCGAGTTTCCTTTGAAGTCATGGGGTTTCATAGGGTAACAATTTCACACTGAGGACAGAGTGATGTCCACTTGTATGTGCTTAGCTTTACTGTCCTAGGCAGGCCTGTTGTTTTCAGGACAAGGATACGAGGAGTGGGTTGTAAGAGCGTGTAACCTTTGCTATGACAAACATTTGGCTGCAGAAGAGGGCCTTTGGAGTTCTTGTGTGGGTGAGTGACAGCTTGCAACAGGCATTACATGAGGTGAATTAATATTTTTTTTATTTTTTTCAGATAATGTGAACAAAACTAATTTACACCATCTGTTCTGAAATAGTAGAAAAGCAAAATCCTTTTTTTTTTTTCTTTTTTTTTTTTTTTTTGTTTAACTTTTCTTTTGATAATACTTTAGGCACTCTGTATTCTCTTTAGTGTAATGTAATTTCTTCCCTTTTTCTCATTGAGGAGAGGGGTGTCCTTCCCCAGAATGTATTTTTATTCCCAGGGGTCTTTAGCTTGCATTTAGTATTCAGACAACTATAGCTGCAAGTTGAATCTTTCTCCAACTATTGAATAATCCCTCCTGATGAAATGCATGCAGAGAAGTCTCTGAGTGCTATATATTGGAGTAGTTCCATTGGAAATATTCTGGCTTTGTTTACGCCAGTGCTGATTCAAAGCAAGTTCACTGGTCACAGATTTAGAGGAGGTGAAAGTCAGAATGTCATTCTAAAAAGGAGATGTCATTGATGTAGAAGCTCTGTCAGTCTCAGAGCTGAGAGTTAAATTTCTATGCCTCATAATGCATTGCATTTCACATCCAGATTTCTTTGTAGGCTTTTCTTAATTGTGCCACAATGTGCCATGTGTAGGAATTGCATGTGTATACCAAGGCTGAAATAAGCCCACAAGAAAGCACAAACCCCAGACTTTAGGGCCACCAATACATCAGTTGTTAATAACCTTACAGTGTTACTATGCTAACATTAGAAACATAATTAATGGAATGATTTGAAAGTGCCATTAGAGGAAAGAAGACGAAGGAAAATAGTTTCATCTTCACAACATCATGTTTTCGTTGACCTACTTAGAGTAGGGAAGAAAATGTGTCCCTTCCCATTAAGGCAGGATAGGATTGTTCATCAACTTTATAGTGCAAATGCACAAGGGAAGACTGGATTTCCTAACCACTCCAGGAGGTTTTGGAAAGGAGAGTAATGTTATTTCACACACTTATGACTAAGATGTGTATGTTCCTGTCCACGCTATAATGTTATTAGTTTAATCAATTTGGCAGAAAATGCTTAGAGTACAAAAAAACACCAACAAAAATCCCACAAAAAAACCACAAAAACAAACAAAAAACCCCAAACCCCTTGGATTCAAAGGTGAGAGAAAAAGGGCAGTCCTTGGGCTGAAAGTGTGCATAGGGACCTTCTGTGGGCAATGACATTTCCTTTGTCTTCATATTTTTTCTTTCAAAGCCTTTGGGACCACTGGGCTGGAAGTGGAGGAGTCCCAAACATGGGTGCAAGATCCATCTCTGCACACTCTAGCACCCCTGCCCAAGCCACCGAGCAGGGAGCCACGGTTGCAGCTAAAGCACCTCCAGAGAAAATTCCTGTGTACTCTTCCTCCTCCACATCTGTGCCATGAGCTGGGAGTGAGATGCAGGTGTCTGGGTTACTCCAGCCACAGGGCGTGGCAGTGCTCATGGGGTAGGCAGCATTTGGGGTTAGGGGGGCAGCCCTCCTCCTCTAGACTTGAGCATTGTTGTGGTACTTTATGTTTGCTGCTGTATGCCTGAGTTAATAAACCATCTTTATCTGAAAAGAAACACCTGCAGGTAGTCCTTTCTAGGCGGCTCAGGTCCCATTCCTCCACAAGGTGTTGTTCGTAATTTAGTATTGTCAGAGGCATTAGTCACTGCCATAGCAGCTTAATAATGCATGGTAGGAGCCAGCTGGTAATTAACAAATTAGAAATATCATCTACATTTTCCTCAAATATTTCAGATGTAGCAAAAATAATTAAAAGGAGAGTGCTTTGGGTGTTTCAAACTGTTAGGTATATTTAAAATATTTCACCATGATAGGAAATTATTCATTGTTTTAAAGGTCAGCTAGGCCTCATCTTGCTGCTGTCCTAGGATTCTGTAATTCACACTGAAGAGTTATGAAGCAGGGGAAGGGCCAGACTCCTGTCTTTTTCTTTAACACTTTAATTCTGCATCATTTAGCAAATTCCTGCCAATGCCTGACTTCTGTGCCTGTTTTTAGGAGTGGCATGACTTTGTAGGTCTCAGCTGCTCTCTTTTGCACTTAACTTCTTTTCGTATGAGAAGTGTCTTGAATTGGAAGGTTATGTTTACGTGTATGTGATGGAAAGATGAAATTGGCTTGTAATTGAAGCTAAGGAGAGAAAAAGTTAACACAATTTGTATGAAACTGCAATGCTGGGACAGACACCACAGTATGAATGAAGGTGATGATGGGTTTCATTATGTAGTGTAACTAAAATATGCTGGTATGCACAAGCTTGCTTTAACTCACTCGGCATCTCCATATTTTATCACCAGATGGTGACCAGCAGTTTCAAACTGAGATGCTCTCAATTACCTATGCGTGATGATTGAGCAATAGTATGCTTTGCTACATTCCCCCATCCATGCTGCTTCAGCCCAATACTCCTTGATCCTCCTGCAGCCTGGCTCCGGGACTTGGCTCTGAGTATCACAAGCCTTTGACTCTGCTTTTTCTCCGGGGCAGGATCTGATCTGGGCACTCTGAGGCAGACGGAGCAGGGAGCAGAGCAAGCGATCGGAGGAGCGTCATTTCTACGGGTAGGGTGTTACCTGTCTTCGTGGGGAGTGCTTGGGTACTGGCAGTGGCTTGGAGAAATATGATTTATGTCTGAAAACATTCTTCCTGAGATAAACAAAAAGCTTTTGAAAGTGTGTCTGGGAGCTCTTTGATACACAGTGCAGAGGTTTTGTCAGACAGTAGCAGTTTGCGTTCAAGTTTTGAACTCATAGTACAGATGTGAGCAGCTGTACAATGTAATGAAAAGCAGAGAAGAATCTGCCCTGTAATACCTTTGCTACATTTAGTCACTTCCACATTGATGGAAGAGCACTGGGGGTTTCAAAGCATGTGTTTCTGAAACTTACAAAAGAAAAGGAATTCCGTATGCCATTTCTGTTAAGATTTTTAGCCTCTTAGAGTCAAGCTGAGGTGTTTTGAATGCTTCCCAGTACCTTTTGGTACTAAAGCAAAAAGGCTAGAGGTAGAAAAAGGGCTGATAAGTTATTATTCACACAACGTTGTTAACAGCGTAGATTTGTTTTGTGCACCCTGAATTCTCTTTTGTTGGTCTGAGTGGCTTTTGCTTGGAGTCTTTCTGGTAGCTTTGTACTGACTGTTGCCTCAGCAGAAAACTTTCCCTGTTTGTACTGTCTAACAGTAGAGCATGAAAGTGCAGGGGACACTGAGTCACGGAGCTTGCAGACATGGGGAGAGAGTGATGCTGCTGGCTGCACCCGAGCTGGGTGAGAGCTGACACCCGAGAGGGCAGGCAGACACACAGCAACATGCCAGCCTTTACCTGCAATCCCACAGCGTGCTCAGAACCGGCCTCACATGGCCCCGCCTGCTGCCAGCAGCACAGCCAGCACATTTTGCATATCTCCTGCTCCTTCCACTGTCCACATTGAGGTACCTGTTGGATGCAGCACTTTTCTGTTTTGTTGTTCTGGCTCCCTGGATTTCCCCCAGTGCAGCGCAAGGGCAGGGTACAGGGGTGGTCCTGCCTGGTTGTGTCCCAGACTGTGGGGTGGCAGCTTGGCACACACACAGGTGTGGCAGGGCTCCTGGCATCCATAGCCCTGATATGGCTGGGCAGTCTCACCTGCATATCTCTCCCAGTGACAGAACAGTGTTTCCTAGTGCAGGAGCTGTTCCTGCAGGCAGGGCCTTACAGTTCATCCAGGGATTACAAGGCACATCAAATTTTACTACAGTTTTCATCCCCCTGGAGCGCTTCATAGACACAAACAATTACACAGACTTCATAATGATTATGGCCTATTAAACTGCTGTATAAATACTGGTACTATATTTTTTGAATTATTTTTTACCCTTTTTTTTAATTCAGTTCATGACCTTCACACTTCAGGTTTTAAAATGCTACTGCGTTACATAGAAGACTAGATTGCTTTTGGGTGAATGAAGATAACTACCATAGCAAGGGGAAAAAAAAGTTTTGTTCCTTCAATCTGATGCAGTTCATGTAATTATGGAAGGTAGGGGATGTCTTTAATACCTGTCACTCTTTTGTACTGATGCTTTCAAAATATTTGGACACAAGTCACGGAGCTATCTGTTCACCTGGGAATGAAGAAAGAAAATTCAGTCTGAATGTCCTTAGTTGCTGCTTTTTTCACATTATGTTTTGGGTTAGTATTTCTGCAAAGAGGCTATACAGAAATCCCAGAGCAATTTGAGCCTCTAAGATTTCTCCATTCTGCAGTTTATTTTGACAAAATAATAGCCATATAGCTATGTATTAATGGATTATTGTGATACTTGGATATTGCATTCAAAACACTGAATTTCAGTACAATTGCTCAAAACCAAACTTATATAGGTAAAGTATATTATTTGCTGCATTCCTTTTATTCTGAACAAATTTATAACATCTAACTGTATAATTTTCTGGAAAAAAGGCCCTTTACTTTTGACATTTTGTTCTGTGCTTTTCTTCTCCACTGTTTAAGTCAAAATTAGGCTGTCCTCTTTCTATTTTATTTTTATTTGATATTTGGGAAGCCATAAGCTAACCTATGTGTTCTTTGTTCCATCTGGATGAGTGACTTAATTCCACAAAGACTACTGTTCACTTGCAATTCACTTTTACTGTCAAAAATGCCGAAGCCTGCAGCTGAGTGTTTTAGTTCCAAATGCACATGGCTAAGCTGAAAAACCTTTTGTTTTTCCTAGTTTTTGGGACTAATAATGAGGTTCAGGAGTCCCCACCAGGGTTATATAGGAAGTAGGAGAAATTCTGGAGAAGCCATGAAGAATTTTGGTTGAATTTGGGGGTGATCTGCTGTTAATTCAGTTGTTCAATGCTCTACTTACTCCATGCTTACAGAAAATATTTCCTTTTATTTCTGACAGCAAAGAAAAATTTCATTCCCAGCCACTGCCTCATTGTTTTCCCTCACTAAAATAAAACAACAGGTGACTAGATCTTGAAGTGTCATATCTGATGTATTTGGCAGTTGTTTTCTGCTTCTTGATAGTGCTGGGATATGAACTTGAGGTCATCCCAGCTGCCCTGGCCACCTCTCTGCTCACTGAAATAAAGACTGCCTGGTTTAGTCATTACTGTCTGCTGAGGCTGCTTTTACACGTGCATTTACCCTGTTCAGAGGATCCCAAACTCTGCATATAAAGATCTGTGTTGGCATCCTTCACTGAGAGTTTCCCTGCCCATGGGAACCCAGGCTTGTGTATGTATGTTTTTGAAGCAGATGGTTGTGGTGATACATGCAGGCTTATCTGCTCAGCCTTTTCATCTGAATGGAGCCTTCCATGGTGAATTGACAGAATGAAAAATTCAGTCCATCCTGTTTAGAATTACATGTGTTTATTCAGTCATTTGTTAAAGCTGGTGCTGTTATTCATGCACGACTTTTGCTTCCATGTAAGTTTTATTATAGTTTGATCTCTTGTAACACCCAACAAACTTTTTAAAACCACTTACCCAGAAACCATTGTTTCACTGCAATTATAAAAGAACATGCAATGAATCACAAATGAGAATATTACCCAACAAGATATTCCTAGAAACAGGAGAGCACTTACATGCAATACAATACATTAAACATTTATAAGGAGTCAGTTATTAATTTTTTTTTAATACTCTGAATGTGAGGATGTGAAAAGCCTATTCACTGAGGATGTTTGTGGGCTTTTGAAACTTTCTTAAGTTTCCATCCACAAATTTTTGTCACAGACTTGAAAAGCAAAAACTCAAATATAGTACTTTGGGTGACTCCACATTAAGGTAGCTCTAGACTATGAGTATATATGTATGCGTGTGTATATACACATATATAGATATATGTGTACAGATAAATTCAACAAACTTTTATCTTTAAGAGAAGTCCACAGTGTGCTTGGTGCTTTATTTCAACAGAACTGCTCATGATCAAAGGCTTTTGCTGCTGAGACACTTTCACAGTCAGGATCTGTGGTCATTGTAAGCAGATCTCTCAAATGAACAGAAGACTGATAAGTATAGCTGAGCTATCATTTCTTCACAAGGGGAGGAAGGGAAGGGAAGGGAAGGAGGAAGGAAGGAAAGAAAGCCTCAAGAAATCTCATTTTGAATTGCCTGTGTGAAGGTGTAGTGTTCCCACTCCCCATTCAGACAGGGCATGTCAACAGACAGCAACATGAGCTCCTCTCTGTCCCTTCCCCAGGCTGGTGGGATGTGCTCCAATGCCAGTCACGAGATGCAGAGCTCACTTAGCACCACACTGTGCCCAGTGATGATGCCAGCATTTTAGCAACTGCTAGAGCTGAAACCAACTCAGAGCTGCCTTGTACCTGCAAGGCTCAGGGAGGAAGCAGAGAAATTGGGGTTTGTCAGTCATGGACTATGGAGACATTCCTGGGATGGTACACATTTGTGCTGAAACCAGTGGAGTGGGAGACCTTTCCAGCACAGGAGCTGGTCTGACTGCTGCTTTGGAGAAGAAATATTATCATTAAGAATTCTGTCACCACTGTGCAGAGATGCAGAGCACTCTTCCCTGGGCATCTCTGTCTCTGTTCCCCTGCTTTGGAGGGGAAACAAAGCAAAGGAAAGGATCAGCTGCAGACTGTAATTGTTTTGAAGCAGCTTTCCACTCCTTTAGTAGAATGATGGTACAGTCTGGGTCGTTTAATTTCCCATGTTGATGTAGGCAACAAATCAGATAGATGTGTTGGGGAATTATTCACTGTGTCTGATAACTCAGCTTTTAAATAAAGAGCGGGACTTTCCAAATATTGCAGGAAGTGGCAAAAGCAGCAGGATATAACAAATTAAATGCTTCTGAACTGTCTTCTTTTTTAAGTGCTAAAGTTTAGGCAAAAGAAGCTGCCATTTTTCTAGAAAGAAAACTGTGCAGCAGGTTGGTTCCAACCTGAATCTGTTCTACTTGGGCATGCTGGGAAATGCAGCAGTTGTGATTCCTACAGCAGTATTTAAAATGACAAGCATATTTAAATGAATTTGTCTGGTGAAACTTGGCTAAAACTATTACATCAGTGGGATGATACCATGAGAGCTGTACAATTCAAACAAATTTCTTTTAGCTGCGATGCCATTTTCAGCCCCATTGTGAATACCCCATGTGGCTCATGCTCTTTGCTTTCAGATCATTCTGTAGTGGTTCTTCCATTTCTCCCATTTTCATGACCTCTCTGTCAGCCAAAGTGCTGTAGGTATTGCTGTTCACAGACCCTCTGCTTGAGGAGTGATGAATGAAAGGCATTCCCTCTTTGTTTTCACCTGGCCAGCTGCATTCTTGAATAAACTGGATGGTGTGGTTGTGGGGAAGGGAGGGGAAATGGTCTTTAACAAAGACCAAAATGAAAGTATTCCAAGATACCTTTTTGTGGTTTAGCTTTCTTCATGGGATCAAATCCCAAAAGAGATCTGACTGAGTGTTAGGAAAGGAACGCCCCCCTTCTTCTGACAGCTACTGCCATCTGCCCTAATGGCTTTTTCGAAAGCACATCCCTTCATTCATAAATGCATTCTTGTTTTCACTCTTAAATAACCCTCTTTATGCTCTAGGAATATTGGTGGTAGGAGACAGTGCATTATATGCAGATAAATAAACTTTCTATGGTTTTAAATGCAATATTACTCTTTGTGTCTTTTTTCAGAGATGTTGAATATATCTAACTCTGAAGGCCATGAAAAGTCTACATGGCAGTCACACATTACTCTCTTTACCAGGTATCTCCTGTTCTGTTTTCAGTGCCAGACCTTAGTACTCACAATTCAACTGTTTATTGAAGGTGTATTCCTTATCTTCGGTCTCCTATTTATCAAATCTTGTACTTGTAATTTATCCTTGTTTTATGCTGTTGTATGCATGATCCAGACAACAGTTCTTTTGACCTTATAGAAAAATTGATGGGCAGAATGGCTCAAAAAATAATCTGCACTGGAAATCTTACTAAAAGTAAAATTCAACTACTTATTATGAAATTGACAGTCTGATTCATTCACCTGTCCTGGGCAGAATGGAAGGTCAACTAAAATTTGAACCCTTGGTAAGGAAGTGTCACTTCATATTAGTTTAACAGGCACTCCAAAGATAAGATCACACATTACCAAAGGTAAGAGGTGCAAAACCCCCCTTACAGACGTAAAAGCAACATCCTGTACAAGTATGGTTATTGAGAAGAACATTGGTATTATAATCTCTCAAATGACAGCTTTATCTGACTGTAATTCATCATGAAGTAGAATTTCTGGTGTGTCAGGAGTTCTCTTGACCTGATGCAAGAGCTTTACAGTTTAACTTTATGACCTCAGGAGATTAAATAGTTTATCGCAATCCTAAATCTACTCTTTTCCAGCCTGAAGATACTCAAATTCCTGTAATACCCACTACTTACTAGACAATGAAAACTTAAAAAAACTTTTGTCTTTCTGACATAGCTCACACAGACAATCACACTGAAGTGTTAACATATTGCAGCCTTCTTGTTTGTTGGTGTTTATTTTGGAGTTAGCAGAAAATTAAGTCAGTCTCTTAAATCTTCACCAGTTTTCACTTCATTGGAGCTGTTCTAAGAAATGTAAACAGTACATTGAGAAATTAGCTCCTATCTAGCATCTCTTGTGTCCAACATATGTCACAGCAGAAACATTTTAGGTCTGTCCAGTGAATTAGGAAGGGAGACTTCAGTGCTAAGTGCTCTTTGTAGTCACACGGATAGATCTGAGGTATGGTCCTGACCTTGCTGTCATCACATGGCTCTGAAAACACTCATTTTCTGCCTCAGAAGAAGGAACTATTTTGTTCCTCTTTCTCCAGAGGTTGGTTTGTGTGAGCTTGAGTTTTCCTTACAGCATGCTGACAGGATTGCCTGTTGCTTGTCCAGGGATCCTATTTCTTGCAGCTAATCTGAACATGTGTCTCAGGTTTCTTTTCAATCTGCTGAAATATGACTGTGATAATTTTATCTCGACAGCCTGTATGGCTCCACTCATATTCAAGCGTCAGTCTGACTGGCTGTGGGTTTCAGGCACATGACCTTGGGAGAGGTGCAGGCTATTCATGTTGTGAAAGCCTTCTCTCTCAGGGCGATGTGTGTGTGCATGTGTCTGGTATACCTTTGTAATGCCAGGGCAGACACAAGAAACTGTCCTTTGGTGTCTCTCACTGGCCACAGAACAGTTTTACTGGGCTTGTCTAGGTTCAGCTGGCAGCTCTTCCTGCTCTCTGCTTCCCTCCTGGTTTTGTTTTACTGCAAACAAAACTTTGTTTTGCTTTCAGCTCAGTGGAGGGTAGTTGATAGTGTAGTCCGTGATAAATAAAATATAAATTCCTGACTGTGTAATAGATTGGTAGTACCACCAATTCTGAAAGTTGTCCAGCAGTCCCCATTATAGTACCTTATAGTTTTTCAGAGTATTTGTAATTGTAAAACTTTTAATATCTGAAGTGAAATTTTTTCTAGCCAGCTGTTTTCATCAGCCTGGGTATTTTTGGAATATTTCAGCAAAGGTGATTCAGTAAGAGTGAGAACAAGACTGGCATAAAAATAAGTTGGGTTTCTTTACATTTAAAGAAAACCTTGGGTTATTTTCTTTGGTATGTTTTAGTATGTTGTACACTGGAACAAGGATGTAAACTTCAGTAGAACACATGACCTTTGCATGAGTAGTACTTCTCTTATTTCTCCCAGTGGAAATCTGCCCATTTGGCCTGTACAGTAGCCCTTGGGGGAAAATAAATCCAGAGCAGCTTATCCATGTTAAGAAGTGGCTGCAGATGAAGATTCTTGATGGAACCATTCTCTCCACAGGTGCTGGGGAGTCTGCAAGTGTGCTCGTGGCACCTGAGTTGTTCCTTGTTCCATGAGCAGTTGTCAAGGTTTCTGCTGTATTTGTCTTCACGTGGATTCAGGTGCACAGGTGTGTACTGAGAAGTCAAAGGCTGTACCCCCAAGTCTTGCACGTGCTGAGGACAAAGCTGCAGCTTCACAGGCAGCCTGAACTTTAACATCTCCAGTATCTTAAACACTGAGGCTGCTAAAGCAAACAAACACATAGCATACTTATTCCTGAGTTCCTCAGGAATTATTCTGTAAATAGTGTGGTATTGTCCTTGTTTTGTGGAGTAAAGGGGACAGAACCTCCAGTTTCTTTGTAGTAATTACGCTGCTTTGCATTCAAAACAACCTTGGTGGAGGATCCTGAAAGATGGGCTTTCCCATCTTTGTCACATGAAGTATACATGACATATATGCTTCTGGTAGGACAGGTGGGGGGCAGGAGAGGAACTCACCTTCTTCTTGGACAGCACTGTCTCAGGGGACAGTGGCTCACTTTCTATGTTTATTTCCATGTTAGTTTATGAAGCATCGCTTTTCAAAACTCCTGGGTTTTACCATATTTCCAGCCCTTAGATGAACAGATGTCAGAAAAAGACAAACAGAAGGAAGATAAATATGTGAACATTTCAAAACTTTCGTTATGGCACATTGGCCAGTACTGAGTAGAAAATAATCCTGTTGTCATTGGTGTGTTTGATGTTAGGATTGCGCTTATGTTCAGGTCTGCATTTTTTGTTGTTGCTGTTCTCTTTTCAAAATCTCCCTTTTCTTCAGAAAGAGCATTTTGATTCAATGTCTGTTTTGTTCAGTGTGGTCAGATGAATGTTTTTCCTACTTAGTAAATGCCCCATGCTTACTGTTTTTATTCACATGAGTAGATTTGCTTGAGATCATTGTGAATGTTGCATGGTGGGGTTAGCAAAGAGTTACTATTTTTTACCAAGCTGCATAATACTTCTGGATACATTTCTCTATTGATCCTCCAATCCTCTTAGGTCTGCCTAAATAAGTTCTTTATGATGGAAAATAACTTTGCAATTTATAATGCTGTGAGATCACTTTCCCCTCAAAAGATCATCTTTATATAGTCCTTTTTGCTTTCAGACTCATGGCTCCTGCTCTAGTTTCCTCTCTGGTAGTAAATGTTTAAGAATAAGTAATATGCAAAGTTTGCAGGAAATCGCGTTCTTTACAAACTCGACTTGTACTTGATGAAAACACAAACAAAATTCTGGCAAGTGGTAGTCATAGCATCTTAAAGATATGCATAAATCAACAGGTCCTCCCCCCAGTTATCTGTAATAACAAGACTTTGGGATTTTTTTTCTCATCTCCTGCATAAAATTTTCTGTGTTTGCTTGTCATGCATTTCACTTCACTGGACCCCATGTTTTTTGACTGATTGATGAGAAATGTCATGACTGGACAAGGCATAAAGAGCATGGAGAGGGTATATCTCAGTGACTCCACTCTACAGTTTCTAAAGTTATAAAATAATTCATCAACTGAACAACTAAAAATACCATAGTTGAGTGGTTCATTAAAGAGCCTTTTATTAATGTGAGGCAGATTTTCCCACTACAGAGGAAGATGTGTTTGGAAACAAGTAAAAAGAAGACATCCTACATCCCAGCAATTTATTCCAGACAAAGGTTACCCTCCTGACATCTTCAGGGAAACTGTCAGTTTTACATACTCTAATTTATGTCATGACCCACAGGCCTTGGTTTAGCAATGTGTTAAGGGGTTTAGAAAGCTGTGCTGAACTCAGTCATTCTTTCAATTTAAATCCTACCTGAATAAATGGATTACCAGCTGCTTAGACAAAAATATTTCAATTAAGACAGGAGAGCAACTGGTAAATTCCACGGATAAACATATTTCCCACATAGTAATGCAGGAAAATTGTTAACTTCAAGTTACAAAAAGGAAGGGTGCTGAACAGCACAAGCCGATGTGCAGATACGAGCAACTCTGAGTTTATATTGCTGTTGCAAGTGGTTTCATGTGTACAGAAATAACTGCTGTGCAGGCCAGGCTGGGTGCCAGAGTCATCTTCTCTGCTTGTATGGTGCTGAGGTTGCCAGCACTTACCCTAAAACTGACGTAGCCATTGGCATAACGGAGACTCGCAATGTTCACTTTGATGTCTGAAGTACAATGCAGTGTACAGGTGACTCCTTTACAAGAGGGGCAGCAGAGACACAAATCTTCGTGTCTGTGATGAGAATTAGCAGCTGGGTCTTTGCTGGAGGGCCAGAGAGGGGACTGGGAGAGCAGAGCACAAGAATGATTTTTCTGTTGGATTTTTTTGTTCTGCTGCTTCCCAGGTGCTCTGACCAGAGCGTCACCACAGCATTTTGTTGGGGCAAGTCCGGAGGAGGGACACAAAGTTGGTGAGGGGACTGCAGCCCTCCTATGTGAAGACAGGCTGACAAATTTGGAACTGTTCATCCCAGGGAAGAGAAGGCTGCATGGAGACCACACAGCAGCCTTCCGGTACCTGTAGGGGAACTACAGGGAAGCTAGAGAGGGACTTCTCATCAGGAACTGTAGTGACAGGACAAGGAGCATTGGGTACAAACTGAAAGAGGGGAAATTTAGGTTAGATATGGAAGAACTATATAGATGGTGAAGCACTGGAAAAGGTTGTCCAGAGGGGCTGTGAATCCCATCCCTGGAAGTGTTCAAGGCCAGGTTGGATAGGGGTCTGTGCAGCCTGGTGTAGCGGAAGGTGTCCCTGCCTTTGGCTAGAACTAGATGGTCTTTAATGTCCCTTCCAACCCAAACCATTCTATGATTCTATGATTTTGTTAGCAAACAGAATTCAGATTTCTGTCTACAAATGAGTTCAGAGAAAAAAGCTTAAAAGAAAGGAAAACAAAGTCTTAGGTCCGAAAAAGATTTAAAATCTTGGCTATGCAATTGAAAGTAAAACTTTGTGACAGTTACTCTCCAATCATATTAATTAAGTGGCCTTTAAACAACAAAGCCATTCAGATTATTAGCTGGGAAGTGGAGTTGGGATGTCAGCTCAAGTGGACTCACTCTACTGACAGTAAACATAACTTTTGGAGATGAAACTTTGTTTGCCTCTGGCTGCATGATAAAGCAACTGAAAGTCCCGCTCTCTGATAAAGTACGTAGTTCTCAGGATATGTGATACCATGAAATGTGCTCCTCATCCCAGGAATTTGCGCCTTATGCATCAGAACAGAAAAAGAATATAGGCAGTGCATGAAGAAATGACATTCAGCTTACTCATAATAAATGCCATGGCATATGTCATCAGTTAATAGGCAGCACAGCATATACCAAAACTACTTTGAAAACTACTGTGTTGTTTGAGTTTTTTCTTTCTAGCTAAAAGGTACTTTAAGTCCTTCTACAGCTGGGAGCAGAAGCTAGTATTTTTTAGAACATCTTTGTTTTAATACTCTCCTAGGATGTGTCCTACCTTATTAGCATCTCTTTTCATTTAATAACCTCTGTTTGGAATTAAGGATACTCAAATGTAAAATACTGATTCTTAGAGAAGCTATTAATATTATATAATATATTAATATTATTAAATATTAATATAAATAAAATAAATAAATATAATTATATTAATTAAAAAGCTATTAAAAGTTTACCTTTTATGAGGAAAAGCAGCCAACATAAGTTCTGTTTATGCATTGCTTTGGCTCACCAGTTTTGTTTGTATATATCCCAGACGGTGACAATTTCTTGGACAGGGGTGATTTCTGTCTTTGTTTCTTGTTCCAAACATAAGGACAGTGCTAGAGAAGAAGGGCAGAGTTTGCCCTAATTGGGTCAGACTCTGGATTCTGAGAGCACCTTAGTGTTCAGCTCATTAAAAAAAATAGCACAGAAACAGTGAGTATAGAGGATGTAATCTCTGTAAAAGTAGCTTTAGGTCTGAGCAACCTGTCGGGATTCTCACTTATGGTTATGAAGGACGTTGTATTAAAGACTGCAAGGAAAGCTGCAATTCTTTCAGATAACTCAGCTGATCTGATTACTCTTATTATTAATACTTTGGAGGGAAAAAGCTGATTTGGAAAGAAGCTTTTTAAAGCAACCACTTTTTAAAGTGACATTTTTACATAATTTTGGAAAGAGCTCTGGCATCCAGATTCGTATACCTAGTTGAAGAGGTGGAGACCTCAGCTTACTAAATAACTCACTGACTGACACTCTATTCTAGTAAACAAACCAGAGGTTTGCCTCTGGCAGCAGGACAAACTGGGATGGCACGGTGCATTTTCATACTGTTGTACTCAGTCTCTAGACTGGGTGGCCACAAGCAAACAGCCTGCTGGAAATGTCTCTGGACTCTGCAAACTCCCAAACTCTGCCCAGGAGCCCTCTGGAGGAAGGAGAGCTGTTTAGGCACAAAACTGTGCCAGGGACGCTTGTCCCTGGTGGTGTAGCAGCGCAGGCAACAGCTCCAGCTCTCAGGAACACATCCTTGCCCAGTGTCACTTAACTAATATAGACATATTCTTATCAGGGAGTTAGGACCAAAGAAGAAGACATGGTTTGGTTGCTGTTACTCTCCATTGTGTGGCAAGACATGGTTATGAACCCCGTTGAATGCTGTAATAGGTTATTGAATAACTCTGGCAACCTGCCCCCATAACAGCTCCGGAGGTAAGTTGGATCAAATCTGCCCTGGGAGAAGCCAGGGCAGTTTGACTGTTTTCTTCTGCTGGGCAGGATCTTGCCATCAGCAGGGTTTTTCAAGACACGTTATACATTTGCTTTCAAAAGCCATGAAAATGTTTGTGAGGAAATCTTGACATTGGATACAAAAAAGTTTGTCTCCTGGGCCCTGCGCTGTACTTAGTGTGCTGCAGTAAATCACTGAAGCCCTAATTTCTGGCATTATTTTTTTCCCCCAAATTCTTCTATACCTGGCATTCTGTTTTCTCTGTTTACAAAGAAGCATTTTTATTGGTACCTTGTATTGGTACCTCAGTGTTGATTTTACTGTGGGTTAGGTAACAGCAGATAGCTCTGTTGTCCCAGAGTTACCAAATAGCTAAACAATCCAAATGGGAGAAATAGATTTTTCCCATTTGGGTTGTTTAGCTATCTGCACAAATGCATCAGTAATATCTGGTACCTTCCAGGCTTATCAGTATGGGTTCCAGTAGATCCAAATTGCGTCAGGATGTGCTTGTATGCAGATGTGAGAGAAATCACCATCAGAAGGTGAACTGAAGGACCAGCACTGCACAGCTTTCATTCCTTTTCAGAGGAGTTTTCCTGAGTCATGGCTGTGAAGGAAACATTTGTTCATATGCATGATACTAAGCAGACAATTCATTCCACACAGACTGTTAATATTAAGTGCCCAAAGTTTGTATCCGTTTCTAACTGTAATGCAAAGGTCTTTTTTCTGGTTGCCCAAATTATTGTTTTCAAATACCCTAATAATGGCCATTGTGGGAAAACTTAAATGTAGTAGAACTGCCTGTCCTGTTTCCACCTGTTTTGCTGATGGTCACAGGGATGGAGTACCTCTCACTTGAGGACAGGCTGAGAGAGTTGGTGTTGTTCAGCCTGGAGAAGACTCCAGGGAGACAGACCTTGGAGCAGCTTTCTGGTACCTGAAGGAGACCTGCAAGTGAGCTGAAGAGAGTGAGACTTCTTACAAGGGCATGTAGGCATAGGACAAGGGGGAATGGCTTTAAGTCGAAAGAGTTTAGGTTTAGATTAGATATTAGGAAGAAATTCTTTGCTGTAAGGGAGGTGAGACATTGGAACGGGTTTCCCAGAGAAGTTGTGGGTGTCCCGTTCCTGGCAGTGTTCATGTCCAGGTAGGAAGGGGCTTTGAGCAACCTGTTCTAGTGGAAGCTGTCGCTGCTTGTGGCCTGAGGGGCTTTGAACTACATGATCTATAAGGCCCTTTCCAACACAAACCATTCCATAGTTCTGTTACCCACAATATCCAAAGGCTTAAGAAAAGAAGAATTCACTCCTAGCCTATTGCTACTGCATAGGGCAGCTAAAACTGCTGAGCACTCTGCAGTTTAATCATAACAATAAACAAAGTGACATTTTTAGGGAGGTAGATTTATTTCTTTTCTTAGAAATAAATTCTGTGCTGAGTAAGCAGGCTACTTCTGTAGTTTCCTTGGCATAAATAAAAAACTTGATTTGACATAATATGAGATTCATGCTTTGGGGTTAAGTTTCTAGTTTAATTTGCAAATATTTTCATTTTCCTTGGGACAAATATCCTTCTGCTCATCCTCTTTCAGTCTGCTGATGTGAGAATTTTGGTTTCCAGTTCAGTGTTCATAGTTTCATGTTTCTATAGTTAACATGCCCATAGTGTGATCAAATAAGTTTTTGGATAATGGTGATTCATTTGCCATCGTTGGGCTTTTAAAGTCTCAGCCAGAGTGGAACTGTTGTATCCAGCTCAGGACTTGATCCACAGCCTAATATGGATGTAGAATGTCTCTGGCCTCAGCCTCTCTGAGCACGTTCAGAGCCTGCCAGGATCTCACTTTGGACTGTTTGCATGATGAATTCATCCTAAGCAGTAAACAAAATGTCGTTAATGCTCTAAATAGACTGCCCTGTTTCCTGGGTTCTCTGTGGTTCAGCTGTTATTTAACTTCAACAAGACAATTTTTTTCAAATCAGAAAATTAGTATTTCAGCTTTTTGTTGCGTCTCTGCAGGAACTGTGGTACTGTGAAGCAACTGTTTTACTTAAAAACTTAACTTTGAAGAGCATTTTAGTTCTTCTTTAATGTTGCTATTGTTCCACCATTTACAAATTCCCTGCTTTTAAAATTTACCCTGAGAATGATGTTGTAAATGTAGTACTATCATGCAAGAAAGAACTGAGTTCCTGGGTAGGACATCAGTAGTCCTGGGCAGGCAGCTCCGAGTGGCCCCGTTGGAGCAGGGGTGGGAGCAGATGACCTCCAGAGGTGCCTCCCAACCCCAGCCACTCTGCAGGTCTGTGACACAGTTTGCTTGCTGCCTTCACAAGGTAGCTCCTTTTCCTGCAAGAGCAACCACCCACTTAATTCTTCCATTGTTTATAGTTGTCAGAAAGAAGATTAAATTTCAAAATCTCTCTCTGCTGGCATTGTCTCTGAAGGAAACCTTGGATCTGCATTCTCTGACTATGGTGTGTGGCCATATGGGTCAGCTGGTAGTGGGGGATCTGGACATTGCACAACAGCCCACCTCAGTGGTTTTTAAAAGTAATAGTATCTGCAGGAAAAGTCCTGTGGGGTCCTAGGACGTTAGCCAGTGTTTTCCAATTTCTAAAAAAAATATAGTCCAAAAAGAAGAAAAAAGGCATTCCCTCTGGAATGTTATTTCTGGCCCTTGTTTGTTTGTGTTAAATGGAAGGTCTAGGGGGGAGACTTGTTTCTCCATTTTACCCAATGCCCTTGAATGGGAGGGATTCTCTTGCAAAGTTTTGTCTCTGCCAACTACAGCTGGTAATCAGTTCACCAGTTCTCTCTTCTTGTGCTCCAGTGTATTGAACCTGAGAGTCGTCAAAGAATTACACTTTTTTTTTGGAGGTCTGAATTACCTTCAAGGAATGTCTGGACCTTCTCAAATAGTAAGAAACTCTTTAATAATTTCATGTGGCTGATCTCTGACCACTGTTCATCACGTGCTTTAAGTGTTGTAGTTGCTTTCCTTGTTACGGGCTTAGTGACCACCAAGCCGGGTTGGTGTCCTGAGCATTTCATTTGTAATGGCTTTGGTGCCATTACTCAATCTACTTAATTGTTATTAATGCCAAATGGAAGGAGGGGATACACCCAACCACCACCACCACTCAGAGTGAGAGTTCAGACTGGAAAAATTTATGTATATTGTTGTGATCAAAGTGGAAATTGTGTTGTTTCTGCTGCTATCCCCACTAATTTATCCAAGTTGTTGCTTAGAAGATAGGTAATATAAGGAGGGGGGGTTGTATGAAACTCCATCTTCTTTAGAAAAGAATTAAATCAACTCTTGAAGACTAAATTATTTGGTACTGCATGTGGTTTTCAGGTTTGTTGAAACTTAATGGATCTTAGATGTAACTAAATCTTAGAACATTTCTCCCATCATTTTATTCTTTCCTGGTGTACCTCTCACCTCAGGCTAGACACCACTGAACATAGAACATTGCTAGCAGATAAAAGGTTTGGAGAGAAACGTAGTTTACTGTGAAAACTGTGAGACACTCTTGAAAACTATCAGGAAAAAATATTTTTTAAAAGTATTAAAGTAGTATTAAAATGTGTTTGTCTGTGTAGTCCTTAAAAATGTCAAAGTAGTTCTTGATTTTATCCAACCATTACTGAATTCTTCTGTAGAACTAGGGGTACCCATGGTGTTGTAGGTATTTTTCTTTTGTTCTCACCAATAATCTTGTAAACACATAGGTATGTGCTTCATTCTGTTCATGTAATTAACTCTGCAAGTAAAGAAGTGCTCAAATGCCCTTCCTAAATGTCACGTTTTGTCCTCAGTTTCATTGAATTAGAAGATATTTATTTAGTACCCTCATTCAATTGGAAATAAAAATAAATTATTTTCTTATTTTTATCGTCGACTTTAAGGTTTTTTTTCATAGGCTAGGATCTGGGGCTCTGGCACAGCCTTGTATATGCTTGAATGATCCTGCAGATTAAATGGACCAAGTCAGTTGAATATTCAGTGTGCAAAGCTAAATTTACCAGTCCCTTAAGTAATATGACATCTTTGAAAAACACAGATAAGGTGTTTTTGTAATTCAGCCTTTTCTCTTGACAGCATACTTTTAAAGGACAAAATAAATAGGTGATTAAGGAAAATCGTTTCTGACCAATGTTCAGCCTTGGAAAGCTTCTTACTATCCTGCCTATGAATCAGGAGGGTACCAGGGTTTATCTGCTTGGAGCACACACGTGGACCTCCGCCTCCTCATAAGTCTGCTGCTCAGTAGCTCAGCTCCCTGGGGGCTGGATCTGTCCTTGTGGGTCTGTGGGACTGCCCGGGCTGCGTGTTGGCCTGGCTGTTCCTTTCTCGTGCTCCGGGGTTGGTGTGCCACAGCTCCCACCTTGCCTTGACCCCCCTCCTCCCTCCCGGCGTGCACGGAGCAGATCTCCTAGCTGAGATTTCGGAACGCTTTGGTCCTGGCTGTATCCTGCTGTCTTGGCAGCAGTAAGCCGGGGCAGACCCACAGCTGGCTCCAGCTCTCCTCACCGCCCCAGGCTCTGCAGGCAGGCAGGCAGATGCTCCTCGAATCGATGCCGGCAATCAGGAGACTGCCCTGCAGTTTTTCAGCACAAAGAATCCACACTCAGCTGCACTGGCATGCTGGAAAAGGCTTCATACCACCATTTTGCATACAAACAAAATTTTACTGGTGGGGAGAGACATACCTGGTGTGGGGTAAGGGGCTGGTGCACAGGGCAGTGTCCGGCTCTGGACACTAAAATGCCCCCTGCCTTTTCGGATGAGGGATGTGTCAGATCCCGTCTCTGCTCCCATGCCGGGTGTGTGTGGAGAGCAGGGTGGGCGTGCTGGGGAGGGAGGGGAGCTTTGCCTGTGTTAGATGCTGGGGCACTGGCAGTGTGTGCCTGTGGTGGGGAACTGGATGTACTTTCTACGTCCGCTAGTACAAGCACAGCAAGAGTTACATGTTGAGTTGAGAGGGGCAGTATTTTCCATAGGTGGCCAGTACCTACACTAGTAATTTTTTGAACTTTCTGTACAAATTGCCAAGGACTGACAGAACATAAATTGAAGGAAGGATGAGTTGTAGCACAAACCAGTGAAACACTGTTTCAAGTAACTGTTTGAAAGCTTGTTTTAGCATCTTGAAAGGAAGCAGGAATTCACGTGTTTTATTTTTAGCTTGCAAGGGAAGAGTTATTTAATGTTCCCTTATATCTCATCTCTGAAAATGTTCTCACTGAGGCAGGATCTGAAGTCCTGGAGCTGGTTAACCCAAGACTTGCCTGCCTGTGGAAATTTATTTTTACAAAAGGGAATTACTGAAATTGTTTTTCCCCTATAAAATTTTAAGTAGAGCTGGGTCCAAACTCCAAAACTGGTAGTGTTGAAATACTTTCTGCTGCTGGCAGTGATTTGTGATTCACTGTATATAGTTGGGTGTGTTTTGCTTTCAGGATCTATAAGCATTTTCAGATTTTTATTGCAGAGTTGCTTTTGTTGCCGTTTTCTTTGATTTTGGCTCCCATTAGATTATGTGATTATGTATTAATTTTTCTAAAGGAATATTTTTATCCGAGATTTTAATAGTATTGCTGTGACTGGGCTTGAAATCTCCAAGCAGAAATGGGATGAGCTACTCACAGCTAGTGCCGAAAAAGCCCTCTCCTGCGTTTCCCTCTCCCCTCCTCCCAGGTCTCTGAATGTCAGTACCATGGCTCACGCTTTAGGTTCCTGAAATCAATGAAATATTTATGATACTTGGTTTTTCAGCAGCTGGGTAGTGAATGGGCTTGCAAGATGTTGCTGATGCTCTTGTCCAGTACTCTTGGGTCAACAAACATTTTAACCGCCTTGTGCGACTGCTCTTATTTTCCTTGATTTTCTTTCCTGTGAGGCGGCAGAACAGTGTCAGCAGCAATGAAATGAGAGCTATCATTTCCTCGAATGGGTAAGACAATCTGCAGAGCATGTATTAAAAATAAAACAGGAAGTCAGTGATTATCAATTTTTAGCAAACACGTTTCTGCTGATCTTCAGACTGATGCCTAATGGTAACAAAAGGAGAAGCTCTGCATCTGGGCCATGTAATTTGTAGTTATTTGTAGTATCTTTTGTCCTCATTAGACATGGATGGTTTTTATTTTAAGGCCGAAGACCTGTAAGGATAATAACAGAGTCTTAATGTTGTTGCTTTTAAACAGAGTGTGTTGAATAACGTCTGGGATAAATAGGTATTGGGTTAAAAAAAAAAAAAGGAGAGTCCTTTTTGTTTGTGCATTTGCAGTTTTCTGAAGTAAAAGGCAGCATATGGCACCGCTAGCAAGGAAGAAGCCCCTCCTTTCAGAGACTCTCCTCCAGCTCAAGGAGTTAGTGATTACTTCCCACCCTGATAAAGGAGTATTACTGGCACCCATGTGCGTGTGGGTGATGGGAAGTGAGGTTTCCTCCAGACCTGGACACCTGCTTGCAGAGCAGCAATGGTGGTGGGAGGGGAATCCACCTGCCAGCAGGCCCTGAGTCTTGATTGATGTCTGCTCTCACTGCCAGAGAGGAGCCAATGCTCTGCTGCACGGGTGGCTTCTCCTTATTGGATCTCTTTTCCCTTGACAAGAGTCAAGAGTGTTCGTTTGGACCCCGCTGCAGAGGAGAGGGAACAACCTGCACACCTGCCAGCAAAGGGAATCCTACACAACTGCTCCTGCTCAAAAAAGATTGGGATCTGGGCCAAACATTTCATACGTGGGTGATTAAAATTAGACTCCTGCATCCATATGTACATTCTCATTTTGAAAACATTGCCTGGCTTACTTTTCTCTCCTGCCTTTTATGTATTCCCCTAATGGGAGAATGCTTCCACCTTTCCTGTGGCTTTGACAGTGGCCCTTGCACTCACTGAAAGTACATTTATCTTTCCTGTCTGTAATCATACCTGATCACAGGCACAGGAACACAGCTCTGTCTTTCCATTTTCCACTAATACTCCCTTGACAAGTATCTTCTTGAAAGGGAAAAAAAAAAAGTGATAATCTCTCCTTTGGAAAAACAGCCAAGTTTTGCAGCGGACTTGGCTTTCTGCCTGTCTTCCCATGCTGCTTCAGCCTGAGCAAACTGAGACCTTCCTGCAGCCCACTGGCAGATCCAGAGAAGTCCAGGTCTTGCTGGAAAGCATCCTGAGGAGGAAGGGGTGAAGGTAGGCAGACTGGCACAGCATTCAGCTTTGATGTGCTCATCTGCAGCCCATTCTGTTCGCAAGCACCAAAACCACTGAAGGATAAAGAAGCAGTAGGTCAGAGTGCATGGCTGCATGACCTCCAGTTATGGAGGGTGGAGACATGTGCATACTAAAGCTGTTGTTGCAGGACTTTATGCAGAATTCCAGCTTTCAGTGTCAAATGCATAATATCACAGAGTTGCTTATCATCATTAGACGGTGATTTATTCCTGACAATTCTGAACCATTCCAAGACCCCAGTATTTCCAGAAAGAGTTCCTTATGTTTCTAAACACTTTTGAGTATTTTTTTAATATTCTCCTCATAATAGTTCTTTGTAGGAAAATGAGGAGACTTCCTGGAACTAGCAACTGCTAGGTAATCCCTATTAATGCTGCTGTTTTATAAGCAGCCAGATATCTGCATTCTCTGGTTTCACACTTTGTATCCACTGCAGTCTAAGGGCTACCAGTAGGAAGAGAGTAGGGGGGATCCACGTTGCCCTGGAGGCTGATTAGCTGGGTCATGCCATGCTTCAAAGATAGAATTCTTCCTTGGGTAAACTCCTCTGAGCAAGGAAGTAGCAGAGCCTCCACTGTACCGTGTGTGCCTGGGAGGTGTGAAATTGCCCATCACCCCAATAGTTGCAGCGCTGTCCTGGTCCTGGCCCTGGCCCTTGCACGTAGCCATGTGCTCCCATACAGTTCAGCAGCCATCCCTGTACCTTGCCTGGGGAAAAATCTGCTCACACAGAAATGCTGAAATATTTTCCCTGTTGGAGCACATCTTGGGTGGTAAATCAAGGCTTGAATCTCCCCAACATGGTCCCAGCTGGGGCTTGGTGAGGGTGTGTGGGATTTCCCTGTGCTGGGTTTTCCTTTCCTCTGGAACAGCTGCAAGCTGCTGGGTGCAGGCCAAGGCAGAGGCAGAGGAGGCAGCTGATGCACACCCCGTTCTTGCCCTAACATGGAGTGAGGACAAGGCTGCAGGGCACACATAGATACAAAAGCACTTTTTTTTAATATCAAGACTAAGAACAAAGCACCTTGTATAGCAAAGTGAATTTTATAGCTTTTTCCAGCCTGGAAAAAAGCTTTTCTGAGCAGATAGTGCTGGCAATGTCTCCTAACAAGTCTGCAGGCTTTACTCAGGGTAGTTTATCTCAAGTTGTTTTTTTCATTCCTGCAAATTTTAAATTGTCCTCCCAGACCCACAAAAATAAACAAAAGCAGTGACTTTAAAACAAAATATCTCAATTAAAAAGCCCAAGTGAAATGTGTACATTTTTACAGAGCACCTTCCAAAAGCCTGCCCATAATTGTAATTTTAAGAGGACTTGCAATTTGTGCATAGTCTCTAAACATCTCCCTCCATCAGTAAGTTTTCTGGTTCCATGTGGAGTGCAGGAGTATGGAACTGTTAACACTAGAGATGCAAGCATTTATTGTGTACAAGCAAGAGGACAAGGTATGTATAAAATACATACAGAATTATGCAGCAGCTATTACTGTCATAAAAACGTTGGCAACTGAGCACCAGGGAAAAGCCAAAATATGTTCCCCAGAGAGCAAAAGAGGATCAGGACTGAGCAGTTGGATGCTGGCTCTGGGAACTGAACCATGCCCACATGTGTAGCCCCTGTGCATGCTGTCTCATGCCTGGAAAGGCTGTTGCAGCCTGTCCCCCCACAAACAAAGGTGCAAAAGCCCTTATATTAATGAGAGGGTTGGATGGAAATCGTCTACAGAGGAAGGAAGTCTTCTGAGATTCACATTTCACTGTTTCAGCTGCTTAAGGAAATGATTGTTTATAGTAGTATCCTGTCAATAGGAGGTGTCTGTGTAGGTGGGTGTATATATGCACAGAATATATGTGTATGAGGAAAAAGAACTTTCACTGTGGTCTGTCAGCCTTAAGCACATGGCTTCTATTTTTCCTTAAACCCTGAAGAAAAAAAAAAAAAAACCAAAAAAAAAAAACATTAAGAAACTCCCAAGGTAGAGTGCATGTGAAGTGTGTGTGTGTGTGTGCGAGGGAGTATGAGTAACTTATCTTCACATTTAGCTGGAGCCTTGCTATTGTCAAAGCAGCTGAATCACTGCCTGAGAGCTGCCATCTTTGCCATGGTGATAATTTGTCAGAGTGCCAGCACTGCTGCCTACTGTCTCTGAAGAGCTGACCTTGTAACAACATCAACACTCTTTCTTTGGCTTTTGCTGACATACTCTAGGCTCTGGAAACTGTTTTCAAAACAAATATATAATCAAGTGTTGTGCTTGTAGAAGCAATTGTGTTTCTGTCCGTCAGATTATTTCTGGGTGTCTCGCCTGCCAAAGGGCAAAGCGGAGGAACAGACAGGGAGGACACAACTCCACATAAAAAGTGAGGGGCTTTCTGTACACAGGAATAATGGGAATCAAAATTAACCATCACAAAATCAGAAGTTAATGGAAAAGAGGCAGCTTATGACTCCTTGTGCTGTTGCATTGTAAACTTTTGTTTCTCAAAGAAAGGACAAATAAGCAGAGCTCTACAGACAACGGGAAGAACACACAAGGGCCAAAAGCAAGGAAAGCTCTTGATTTAATGTGTTCTATATACTTTCTTTCTTCACGCAACCTGGATAAAATTGCCATCTAAAATACTGATGGATACTTTGCATCCAGACATTTGATGTGAAGACATGAGAGAGGCTTAGCTGAGCAAGTGAGGCAAAAGCATTGTCAGTACCTGAAAATACCAATTTTCTTGGCCCTAGTTTACACTACTCTGTACCAGGTAACCTGACAAGTTTAGGCATTCCCCAGCTGTGGGGGTCTGTCTGAGCACTTTATATTCCCACTGTTCGTGTATATGTACCAAACCTCACATGCTGTCTGTGTGTCCAGCATGTTTGCCAGGGCATAGCTGCAAAGGAAGCAGAACAAGCCAGACACACGGCTCACCCCACACTTGCTGTGGCTTTGATTGTGGGGGCCAGTGGTAGTGAAATGCTGTTACTGATTTCTTTTCTTCTTGCTGTCTTTACTAAACTAAATCAATGCAGCACTCACTGACGTCCTAAATGACATTTCATGGAAAGATTTTGTGATACCAGAGTCCAGGTAGTGGATGCATGACAGGCTTTCCTTAAAAACTGCCATGCAACACACAAACCCCATACATATGGTTAGGTAACAGCAGTTTTCATTTCTATATGGAATTGAAAAATGCAGTTAGACTAAACCTAGTGCTTTGCAGGTTAAGACCAGAATGAAAGATGTAGCTAACCAAAGTTTGGGGCAACATCTTCATGAAACACCCCAGTTTTCAATTCCTCTCAGAGATCTATTTTCTATTGCCAGAACAGAGAACACTATAATTGATACCAACATGTTTCCTCTGGAACCTTCTGAAAGTGTAATCCTTTGGATTTGTTGAAGTCAGGCGAACATTTTGTACAGCTGAAGTTTCACTTCTGCTTGCAGAAGTAAAAGTTACTCTTCATTTTGCATAACCTCATTGTAAGAGGATAAAAATTGTATTGTTTGTCCACTTTCTGATTTACTTACGTGAAAAACCTCCAAAGTAAAGCACTCTGAATTCATCTTCTTCTGACACTTAGAGGAGCTTTGAGATTTGTGGGATTTGGCTCACATGCATCAATGTATTGCTCTGTGTATATGTGTATGTGTGTGTATATATATATATATATATATATATATGTATATGTATATGTATATATATATATGTATATGTATGCATATGTGTATGTATATATATATTTATATATATACATATATGGCCAGCAAAACTGCAGGAAATTCTATTTTAGAGAAACAGCAATCAAATTATATTTGATTTTGTATTGTTTTCTAGCTTGCTTGTTTTTGCAGTTTAGTGCTGGATTTTAACCTGCAAGTTTTCTGTTCAGGCTTCATTTTTATTTCACATTTCTTCCTGTGTAGCACTTGAGTCAGTAGGCCAAAGAAACAAACAATCAGGAAAATACTGAAAGCAGGATTTTCAATGATGTGGAAATAACTTGCCATGGGAGTTATTTTCAAACCTGTTGGCCCTTTTCAAGGAAGAGGGTTAGTTTGTTACTCTTGGGCATTGGAGTGGTGCAGCACTGGAACGATACAGCATCTCAAATGGCAAAGAGCGGGTGCTGTAAGTTGCTGGGCCTGTTGTATGTTGTCCAAATGGGATGTGCAAGTTTACTTTGGAAAGAAGCATTTGTGCCTGAAAAAAAAAGAGATTTTATTTTCTTAACCAAAGGTGTAACTAGGAATGGAAATCTGAATGGTCTCCAAGCTGTGGTGGACAGGCAGTGACTAAATCTTTTTAAACATGGCCACCCATAAATGTTCAGATTTGGGAAGGCTTAGGAGCTTGTTGGGTGGGCCATGTCTAAAATATTTGCCCGAACCAAGCTTATAACAGAAATTTGGTGCAAATTAGCCTCCTGAGATACTCCTGGAAGCTCAGATGTCTTTGCAATGGAAACACGAATTTTTTCTGATTCATCAGTGAGAAAATTTAGTTGTTTAGTGCCTGAAATCAGCTCACAAGACACATGGGTTATAATTCATTCAACTTTATATTAAAAACAGACACTTTTAGTGCACTATTTTCAAGCTAAATGTCAATCCCCTGTATAGCAGAAGCCTGTTTCTTACAGGTTTAGTTTCTTCAGGATGGATGCAAGAAGGACTTTCAGAATGATTTTCCAGGGGACTGTACGCTCTTACTGGCAGTACATGATTTTAGCTAATGGATTTATTAGCTTATGCTATTTTTTTACTTCCTGTGTGAGTGGGATCACACAGCAGAGACCCTCCCAGCATGCAGCCCTTAATAATAGGTAAGGAAGATTTTTCTATCAAAGGGCAAATGAGAAATTGCTCCTTGTGAGAAAGCTAATTTGCTATCTGAGGCAGACCTGCTAGGATTTCTACGAAATAGTGCCTAAAAAATGCAAATTGCTTTTAAAAGATGAATATTTATTGAGTGTTTACTTCTGAACAAGGGAGCTGTGCATTAGCTGCTCGGTGAGCAAAGTATCAGACTGGACTATAGAAGGAGAAGAGGAAAATACCATGGAAAATAGGCCTGTAGGCTGAGCCAGATTTCTTCCTGGTTTTGTGCATAAAAAGGTCTTGTTAAAGCCATATCCTTTAAGCCCTGTGGAGTCAAGATGCATTGCCAAGAAAGGCTTTTGCATCTGTGATCGCATGCTGCCTCCTCCACCAGCCTGTATTTTTCTAAAAATAATCCTGATTTCATACCTTAGCTGATGGACCTTCTAGCAGCCACAATAGACGCAGCCTCCCTGGAAAACACTCAGTAATATGTAAAAGCATTGGATCCACTCTTTGAGGGAGGTTGTACAGAGCTTTTGAAGAGGCATTCTTTGTATTTTGAGCTGTGCTGAAAGGTAGTAAGCTTATCCCAAGCTCTTTCTGCTTCCTTGGAACAAACAAGTCACTGCTGAATACCAGGTATCTTATTCAGCAGAAGAACAAGAATTCCTTTTTTTCTTTAAAACAAACAAAGTCACTGGGCAGGGGCAAAGAAAGGGTTTGTTTTCCTATCCATGAGGAGATTTGTCAGGCAGCTCAGCCTGAAACATCTTCTCGGAGTGTGTGACAGTCACTAACAGTCGAGAGAGCGTCCCAAGACAGGTGTCATATTCTCCATTTGATAAGCAGGGAGAAAAGCTGCCCTGCACTTGGCAGCACAGCTTTCATGGGCTCCAGGTCCGTGTTGCTGTGCTGTCAGTGGCAGATCTCCTCTCACACACTCTGCTCAGCCCTCTTCATGCCACCATCCTCACAGCTGTCTCAGCTCCTTTATCCATTCGACTCCCAGGAAGCTGCTATACCAGATCTGCTGCTGGAGCAGCAGTAATGTACAGCTGTGCATATTGTGGATGTAAGAGCTTGCAGGCAGCCCTGAGGTGTCATACATGTATTCATCAGGGTGTCAGCGGTAGGGAAAATATGCTGATGGTCATTCACAATATTTTCCCAGCACAGAAATGACTGTGGTTTGCTGACTCCCTGAGCCAGAGGTGAGGTCTCCACATCTAACAGCATTAGAATATGATGACATGGTGATGTGAATGTCCTCAGCCTTCATTTTCTGGGCTGGGCTTGACTGTCTCATTGTAAGTGGTGATATTCCTCTCCATTTTTTCTCCACAGCAAAATACAAAGAAACTGGTGAAGTTTGATATGTACCTTGTAGTCATGCTGCACCCAGGACTGCCTAGGCCTGACTGAGCAAAGCTAGACCTTAAAATTTACTGTAGATGTTTCTGTAACCCTAAGGTTTCACAGGCTATAGCCAGGTGGCACCAGAGCAAACCATGCAAACATTGATATAGAAGGGAGCACTTCCATATGGTGAATCGACCCTGGATTGACTCCAGGTGCCCACCAAAGCTTCTCTGTCACTTTCCTTCTCAGCTGAGCAGTGAAAAGAAAACACTGCCAAAGGCTCATGGGTCAAGATAAGGACAGAGGGAGATCGCTCAGCAGTTACTGTCATGGAACACTTGGGGAAGTTAATTACGTTCATCATCCAGCCAAATCAAAGGAGGATAATGAGAAATAAAACCAAATTTAAAAACACTTTCCCCTTCCCTTTTTCCCAGGTTTAACTTTATTTCTAATTTTTCTGTACTTTGTCCCCCCAGCAGCACAAGGGAGATGGGGAATGGCATCTGCAGTCAATTCACCACACATTGTCTCTGCTGATTCTTCCTCCTCAGGGAGGACTTCTCATGCTCTTTCTCTTCTCCAATGTGGAGTCCTGCCATGGGAGACACAAAGAGTTCTCCATGAACTTCTTCAACATTTGTCCTTCCCACTTCCTGCAGTTCTTCATGAACTCTTCCAGCATGAGTCTCCCAATGGGTTCACAGGTCCTGCCAGCAATCTGGCTCCTGTATGGGCTCCTTTTTCCATGGTGCCACAAGTCCTGCTCCAGCATGTGCTTCCCATAGTGTCACATCCTCCTTTGAGCATCCCTCTGCCTCTGATGTGGAATCCTCCATAGGCTGTAGGTGGCTATCTGCTCCACCTTGGACCTCAATGGGCTTCAGGGAAGTCTCCTCTCACATTGGCGCACCTCCTCCCGCTCTTTCTTCACTGACCTGGGAGTCTGCAGAGCTGCTTTTCTCACATATTTTCATTCCTTTCTCCATCTGCAGTCATTTTTCGTGCTACCACCATTGCTGGTGGGCTCAGACTTGGCCATATCTTGGAGCTGGATAGCAGAGACTCCATTGGACATGGGGGAAAAGCTTCTAGCAGCTTCTCCCAGAAGTCAGCCCTGTAGCCTCCCCTCTACCAAAACCTATCCACACAAACACTACACAGAATCATGGAGGGTTGTCCTCTGCCATTTCAAGGGATCAAAAAATGATTAACAGAAAAGCCTCAAACAGTTTGTGTTACCCAGAAACATGTACCAGATCAGAAGTTAAAATCAAAAAGCTGTAGTGCATCAAAGAAGGCAAGCATCCTTGAGCAGGTGTTGGCCAGCTTAAACCTGACTGTTGTTTGGCAGTACAGCACATCAGGCTCTTGGCTCCTAGAAACAGCTTCAGGGTATCTTAACACCTAGCACTGGGAGAGAGATGGCAAAATACTGATCCCTAGTTTGCAGGCTCAGGGTCACTCAAAATACAGGGTTTTTTCGTGTGTGCAGTGTCAAGCCAACATAAGCTGTGCCTTGTATGCTGAGGCAGGTTTGACACCAGTGTGCTTGTGTGACAGTCTCAGATGCAGATCAGGTTTGTGCTAAAGTGACCCATCAGCCACAGGCAGCTTCAGTGGCCATGGCATTGCAGCATCAGGTCGAGTGTGGAGCGAGTACTTTGTGTACACACAGCAGGAGGATCGAGTGGGCTTCATGGAAAAAAATCCACAAAAAAGGACCCAGCATCTTGTCCTGGGTCTTATCACCAGCATAGAAATGTGCAAAATGCATTTAAACATTTTTTTTCTCTGATGTAAGAATCCGACTCTTCAGTATTATGCCTAATTCAGTGTGTTTCAGTGTCGTCCTGATGCTGCACAATTTTTCTGTGTTCATTTCTTACTCACCATCCCACATAATAAGGGGTTTCCCCTAAAATGTTAATTGCCCAGTCTAATAAGCATAGACATTTTTACTCTGATTTCACCTTTAGAAAACACTCTGGAAGTTAGCAGCCGTTTGGCTTAGTTATGCTGGACCAGAAACATCCACAGCAAAATCGATACCATCACCATGTTTATACTGCTGTGAATAAGGAGCTGGGTCCACTTGCCTTTGGGTGTGCACTAGCACAGTAGGTCCTGCAGCAAATGCCCTTTGAGATTTGAAGAAGAATCATAGGTTTGCTTTAACTCTGTGGCCAGAGTTCAGTGTAATTTTAAGGCCTTAGTGGAAATAGCAAGAACATAATGATATGTATGTGAATAGTATTTGAAATTCTGGGGACCAGGGGAAACCTGGTCTGTAAAAACATTGGCAAAGACTATTTTGCCCTACATTTTAAATACTGATGTGTTCACTAGTTAGTGAAACATACAGCATTCACAAACAAAACTATTGAGAGTAAACAAAGATTCTCCCAAGGGCATTTGCAGCTGCTCAGTTTAGAAATTTAATCTGAAGGTCTCTGCTCAGTGAAATGGACTTTTGATTTGTGTCTTACTGTTTCATTTTTGAGGTGATTGGATTGAAAATTGTGGTAGGATACTGGAAATTACTAAAACATCCTGTACCATTTAGAGGTCCTCTACCACCAGAGGTCTGCAAAAGCCTATGCTATTTGGAAGGGCTATACAACAATACTAGAGCTGTATTTATTGTTTTAGCAAATAAATTTGTCAAGCCGTCAAAATAAACAAGAAAGAGATTTCTCAAAGACACACACATTGTATTTGGTCTTAGCACATACCTGGCCAAATTCCTTGGGGAATCCTTTCCTTCTAGTAAGATGGTGTGTTTCATGTCACTTGGGTGAGGATTAAGCACTATTAGGCAGAAGGATGAAAACTGGTGCAGTTGCTTTGGTGAGACAGTGGGATGTTTAGACTTTTGGCTCACTTGATTTATTGCTCAATTATTAGACTGTGCCCTGTCACTGATGTGTGAGAGACAGGGAGAGCTATACGTTTCTGCCTGATTTCTGTTAACAGCCTCCCAAATAACAGCCTGTGTTAACAGCTTCTTTATCCTTTTCAAGTTGAGGGAAAACATGTCTGAAAGCTTTTATTCTGTCCAAGTGAGTTAGGGAGAGAAAGAAGGAGCCCTCATCTTCAGCTCAACCTTTATATGCAGTCCATTTATTTTTCCACAAAGAGCAGTGAAATCCAAGGCATGTTGTAATGCTCATTGCTATTTTCTTATCTCCTTATTTATGCAACAGTTTAGAGAGGCTAACAGGTATGTAACTGATGAACTGTTAAGGGTTGAGTGTTCAGGACATATGGTTATCATGTGAGTGATGAGTGAAAATCAACTGATCAGTCAGTTTCCCTCATGCTCTTCACAGCTAATCTTTATTTTGATCCTGGTGGAGCAAGTGATGTCTTTGGTTAAGAAGGAATGATATTTTACTCTGTGCAGCCACACTGCAAGGAGACTGTGTGTGCTATGTGAGGTAATTTAACTGCACTGCTGTGTTTGCATGGAGTGAGAAATGTGAAGTACTCAGGCTGCTTGGAGGTGATGCTGCCGGTACTGTTACAAGACACAAGGAACATAGGAACTGAAAATTCTGAGAAAATCTCCATTAATCTTCAGTCCATCTCCTGAACTGACTCCAGGCTGGTTTTACTGAACAGCTCCAGAAACTACTGATAGGTACATATGAACAGGAATCAATGATCGTTAATCACAGTTACGGTTCATAGGTGAGGGATGTGTGCCTTGCAAGTTTCCTTTATAGCTGTTTACACCTTCCCCTCTCTATTTTCACGATTATTCGCCTCTGCTATGTCCCTTCTCTCCTGCTCTGATCCTATCTTTCATCACCTGTTACTCATCCCACTTCTTCCCTTCTCCTCCCCAATGTCTTCTCGTGTCCCAGGCCTCTCTTCTGCCTGGGAACTCCCCTTTCTCCCAATTGTCTCTGTCTGGTCTGGCTTGCTTGCACTCCCCTCTGCTGTAACAAACACTGACCCTGGGCTCAAAGGAGCAAGGTAGTCCTTGTATTCATATCCGGCTGGTGCTGAGCCTGTCGGGTTATTGTCCAGATTGTGCTAACAGGAATGGTCTGTCTTGGATATTTCTAAGCTTCTTGTCTATGTGATCTTATTATCACACCAGGCTCATAAATGTCTGTGTCCCCAGAAAAATGGCGTGAGATAAGATGTACTATTAATTCTGTTTTATAGACAGGGGACTGGAATCCAAACAAACACAGAATTCAGCCAGAATCCTTCTGAATGACAAATTAGGAACATAATGCAATCTTTATGAATATGCTGTTTGTTTCAATTTGCCTGGATAGTTTTTTAAGTATGCTTGCAAAAGAATATGGTTATGTGGGACATGGAGAAGTCTGAGGTACTCAGCTACTTTTTTTGGTTCAATTTTTACCAGCAAATGCTCCCACTACACCACCCAAGTCACAAAAGGCAAATGCAGGCACTGGGAGAATTAAGAACCACCCACTGTAGGATAAAATCAGGTTTTAGACCATCAGAGAAAACTGAAGGTGCAGAAGTCCATGTGACCTGATGAGGTGCATCCATGAGTCCTGAGGGAACTGGCTAATGATATGGCTAAGCCACTATCCATCATACTTGAGAGGTTGTGACAGTCTGGTGAAGTTCCCACTGACTGGAAAAGGGGAAGCATAACCCCTATTTTTAAAAAGGGAAAACATAATGCATTTTATGGATGGACCACTCAGTGGATAAGGAATTGGCTGGGTGGTCACACTCAAAGAGTTGAGGTCAGTGGTTCAATGTCCAAGTGGAGAGCTGTGACTTGTGCGGGGTAGTGGAACTGGCACTGCTGGACATCTGTGCTGGCGACATGGAGTGGGATCGAGTGCACCTCACCAAGTTTGCAGGTGACAAATGTGTGGTACAGTCAATATGCTGGAGGGACATGGACAGGCCTGAGGGTTGGGCCTGTGCAAACTTTATGAAATTCAACAACACCAAGTGCAAAGTCCCACACCTGGGTCAGGGCAATCCTGAGTATAAATATGGTCTGAGTGGAGAAGAGATCTAGAGCAGCCCAGAGGAGAAGGACTTAGGGGTGCTGGTGGATGAGAGGCTGGACATGACCCAGCACTGTGCCCTTGTAGTCCAGAAAGCCAGTTGTGTCCAGTGCAGCATCCCAAGCTGCATGACCAGCAGGGCGAGAGAGGGGATTCTGCCCCTATGTCCAGTTCAGGTGTTCCTGACACAGGAGCAACATAGACCTGCTGGAGTGAGTTCAGAGGAGGACACAAAGATGATTAGAAAGCTGGAGCACCTTTCCGGTGAACACAAACCAAGAGAGTTGAGACTGTTGAGTTTTGAGAAAAGAAGGCTCCAGGGAGTCCTTATTGCAGCCTGTCCATACCTGAAGGCGCTCTACAAGGGAGCTGGAGAGTGACATTTTAGAAGGGCTGATAGTGAAAGGACAAGGGGCAATGGCTTTAAACTGACATTAGGCTGGATGTAAGGAAGAAATTTTTTATTATAAGGGTGTTGAGGCACTGGAACAGGTTGCCCAGAGATGTGGATGCTCCAGCCCTGGAAGTGTTCAGTGTCAGGTTAAAAGAGGTTTTAAGTACCCTGGTGCAGTTAAAGGTGTCTCTGCCCATGGCAGGGGTTGGGAACTACATAATCTTGAAAGTCCCTTCCAACCCAAGAATCTGTATTGGGAAAAGTCACAGCCAACTTGGCTTTTCATAGTACATTGTAAGAAAAGGTCTCATATTTCAGGTGAAAGTTTTGAACTCTGAGCAATGCTTGCTGCAGTGTCTGAGCAGATAAGCAGATGTCAATTATATTTCGTTTGATTGCTTTCTATTTGTTTTCAGCATTGTCATTTAAAAAAAAAAAAAAAAAGGAAAAAAAGAAAAACACCAACATTTATTTAAACGTACCAGTACTAGATTTAGCTCTAGCAAAAGTTAATTCTGGGCAGAATGGAGGTTTCAACTGACCTCACAGGAGAATAAATCAGGAACTGAACATAGATTTTGAGGTGCCCTCAAGGGAAACAGAGGTTGCAATACTGAGCTGCAAATAGTGCCAGGTGTAGGCTCACTACGCAAAGGAGAGAGTCCTGATTGCCCTTCTCCCTGTTGGTTCATTCTAATTCCTGCCAACTATACTAAGGAAGAAAAATGGACCAAACAGAAGAACTCCTAGGCAAGCTTCCCATTTAGAAAATCAGAGCTACGTGGGCTTTCTCATGCACTGTCTGTGAGCCATTTACACTCTGCAGACAAGGTGAGGTACCCAGGCGCCTGGCATATTCTCATAACCTGGTCCTTTCCATCTATGTGGTGAGGATCAGGATGCTGGAAACAAGTCCTAGGTATACAACCCCACTCATTCCTCCATACTTAAGAGAATCTGAGCCCAGGATCCCCTGTTAGGCCAGCTCAAATAAAAAAATGGCAGAGGAACTGGAAAGTTCCCTCCACACTCAGCTACTAGTTTTATTTATTGCAAACTCTTGAGTACAAGTGATTTCTAACATGAGTGTCCTTTTGTAATTTTTTTTCTAAAACCAATTTCCTGTTGTAAACCAATACTAATACAGCGAGTTATGAATGATGTTACTTTCACTGTATTCCTTAGGACTTTACAGCTTGCCTTTGTGTCCCTTGCTGGAACAATTTGTAAATGCTATGTTCTCAGTGAAACCAAAATATAAATTATAATTTGCAATAATTTCAAAGCTGCATTTCATTTTGGAGTATTTTTGCAAAGTGTCTGGTATGTTTTACTATTAAAATAATTTATATATGGAGAGCAACCTCGTTGCTACTGAACTGGAGAGAAACTGAACTGGAGAGAAACAAAAGTTTTGGGGTGTGTGTGTGGGGGGGGGGGGGGGGAGGAAGTTCAGGAGCAGAATTTCAAAGGAAAAAGTAAAAACAGAAATCCACATGTTTTCCTAAACATCAGTAGCTTTGATTTTTAAGTAACTGGTTGAACATTTACTTTCAAGGTAAATGTAGACAAATCCTTTAAAAAACAATTTTTAATTACAGTTTCTCTGAAAAATTTGACACAATTAGTTATAATAAGAATCCATTGAAGGCAAAGCAAACAGATTTGATGGACTAATGCTACCAGAGGACAGTCAGAATGGATGTATAGACACGTTGCTTAAGCTGTGGGGTGTATTTGTCCCTTCTCCTACAGTATAAAGAGATAAAATACTGCTCTGTGTGGTTTGCATTTTGGGCCTTGCTTCCCCCACCCCAGAACCTTTAATTTTCCAGTGCAGGAGTCCATATCCATTTCATTATGCATTTTTTACCACAGTTGAGTGACCTGTCATGCTCATGTTGGCTGTGGTTGCTCTCTGTTCTGCAGACATTTCAGCAGTTTCTGTAGTGGCTGCTTCCCTGGCTGCCCAGGCCAGATGCCCAGGACATGCAAACACTTTATTTGCATTCTTGCTCCCAAGTGCTGACTGACTGGTACTAGTTAATTAAAACTGGTTTAATCATCTGCAGTTGTATTCAACTTGACTTCTTTACATACAAATTCCTAGCTATCTTCTCCCAGCATTTATCTGTAGATATGTTAATAACATCTGTGGAGATAGATAAGGATAATGTCAAAATTATCTATATTTAAGTAAGTGCTTCATTTGGAGGTCGACAGTGTAATGTACCAGTCATTCCCAAGTGCTTGAATTCCAGGAGGGCAGTCACCTCCTTTTCCTGGACCTGACTGCATTTAACTCTTCAGGTCATTAAGGCTTTCAACTCTTCAGATCATAGAGGGTTTTCTCCTACAGCACTTGATGTGTAGAATCATCCCTGAGAATGGACACCTGCTAGTCACCTGAGAGGCTCTGCTCTGTCTGCTTGCAGGTGACAATATAACTGGATTCTTGTGTATCATGAATATCCTCTGTCCCTTATACAAACATCCAGTGACTCAGGTTTCCTTTTGTCCAAAATGGCTGAAGAGGCTGCTTAAGAAAGAAGATCAAGTTGCATTGGGATGCAAACAGACATTGTTTTTAATATGTTCAAAGCTGGCTAAGGAGAAATGGTTCCCTCAAAACTCAGGATAAGTACAGGGATACTTACAGCTTCCATTGCAAGTGAATAGTAGCTGAGTGAAATCCTTCCTGTCATATAAACGTGTTTTGTTGATTCATATCTGGAATAAAGGCAAGATCAGGGGTTCTTGCATGAACCTGAAAAGAAATGGCACTATACCTTGTACATCCATGTACCAGGAGAACGAGTAAAGTTGCAAGCATGGCACTTGCCTGGAGACTAGAAACTTCTGTCTTCATAAAGGGCTGGATCTGGAAGGGAATAGGTCTGCTTGTCCTCCAGCTCCCATACACAGTTGGGGATTTCCAGTGTCTCTCAGGTGTGAGGAAGTGAGTACTGGAGTCCTGGGCTCTCTTCCCACCTGATCCCAGGTACACATGAAATAAAAGATGATTTCATAGAGCAGAGGCAGAAGGAGAGAAGTTTAATCAAGTTTGGTGGTGCATCCGCACCAGCATTAATCTTTTTAGTAGAACTGGAGTGGGAAATTTGAGGCTGCAGGTGAAGTGAGATGTGGTTAGATATAGCTCATTGATCAGGCAACTGACAGTCAGTGAAAGAAGATAGTGGCACACAGTGCTAAGTTTTAGGACAGCTGTAGGTGAAACGTGTTATGGCACTGGGAGATCTGGCTTCCCATTGTCTCTGCTGATCTTTCATATGCAATCAAATCAAAACCCTCCCTCTTTTCTAATTTTTGTCCTCTTTCATCTTTTGTGCTATGGATGGCAGTTCTGTATGTTCTTCTCAGCGAAGAATTCAGACTTAGGGATCATGCTTCCATTGAAATGCTGAGGTTTATTGTAGTCAGGGGACCAGATGAAAAGGCATGGGGGATTGGTAATTTTTCTTTTGTACTTTATCCATAACTTTAGCCAGAAATTAATTTTAATTTGTTTTGTTTTCAGGGAAAAGTGTGGGCCTGGGTATTGCCATAATATGTGGCATTTTATAAATAGTCAAACATTGTTTCTAAAACTATTTTGATAACACTCAGTTCTGTTGGGTTCACAGTTGCAGATACATTCTTGCTCTGGTGATTGATACAAATACCAAATGTTGCTATTAAAAGAAAAACTGCTGTAGTTAAATTTAGGTAAAAATGAAGGAAATAAAATGTTGCCAAAACAAAGATGATAAACTGAGCGTACTTCACTTCTCAGTTGATACTAAAACTAGAGCTTAAATTAACAGTGAAATTGATAAAATATATTTGACCACATCTTCAAAATAAAATTAAGACATTTCATTGTTCAGGGAAAATTACTTAAAACTACTGTTTTACTTAATATGAGTGCAGTTTGGGTTGGTTCTCTATTTTTAAACAATCAGGAAGCCAGTCCTCAAAGTCACTTTTCCAATATGAACCTCCAGGCTGTTTTAGTGTGGTGTTTTAAGAATTGTGTAGGTCTCCTCAGGAAGGCAGGGACTGTTTTGCCTCTCTTTTAATCATCAAACATCATTCCTTTGCTTTTCCACACTGGCCTCTCTAGAGCAAAAGGCTGCTTATCTACTCCAATGGAATGGAAACTTCTCTTCCTTCGGAAAAGTACAGGGAGAAGATTCTCATTTGAATGTAAGTAGGAAATTAATTCAGCCTGCCAGAGCTGGAAACCAAACGTATTAACTCTTTACAGATTTTTCTGCCAGAATGCTTTATGCCAAAACTCTGTATGGAATGTTTTCAAGGGAAATCAGTTGGATAAATGTCAGGAGAAGGCAAACCAGACAGCTTGCTTCAGCAGTACTTGTGCAACCCACAGCCTTGATTCTGTCCAACAATCCCAGATGGATTCCCCAGCAACCCAGCTCAGGGGTGATACCTCTCCTGGTTACTTCAGTTCCTGCTCTCTCTCACCATCTTGTCCCTCTATTTTCAAGCTGCTCTTGGCTGTGGTTGAGTCTTTCCACATACTGTTCAGGGGGCAGCTGCCCACAGCTTCTCCCAGCCTTTCTGGGGACACCCTCCCCTGCAGAGCCATGCACAGGGAAAAAGGGTGGACCCAGGACAGGGTCTTCCAGGTGAGCCCACCAGATACGGATGGAAAGCACTGGCCCAGTTGAGATTTGGGAATAGGGTTGTTACAGTAATTGTGAAGTTAGTTTCAGGGTTCATGGCTGAAGATTGCAAAAAACTGGTTGCAGCTGAAGCTGGAACCCTTCTCAGCCACCTGAGTTGATGGCAGGCATCCAACCTAATTTTAGCCAGAATGCTCTTTTGTTTCCTGCACATTTCACACTTAAATGAGTCAAAGTGAAAGTAGGTGTGGATATTAGGAACGAGGTCCCAACTTGCACTTAGAGCTCTTTGGACACTGGCATGTGATTCTATGGCCAGATGAAAGCAGTGAGTGTCCCATGGCAGTGCCCTCAGCTGGACACTGAAGAGTGTTTCATGTACTGCACAATGACAAAGTTCACTGAAACATGATGGTCAAGTTTATTTCATTCTGTCTTCTTGCACCTTTCCTTTTGTTCCCCATATAACTGTACTTCAGCCTACTCTCAGCAGGAAGGTCAGGCTTGCCTTGGTAAAAGACATGTAAAAACCTTCACTGTGGTTTACCTGCTGCTTATAATCACATTTTCCTCGAAGATTTCTCTAGGAAGGCTTTTATATTCACCACGGTTCTGTTCCTTGTACTTGCCTTCCATGCTATTAGCAGATAGATGCAATTATACCTATGTATTATTGTAATTGTTGGTGGTGCCCTATTTAGTTCACACCATTTCTTTCTGTGTAGTAATAGATTTTCTGAATCTGTCCATTTTTGCTTTTGCTAAATTAAAAAGAAGACACATTAACATGCTTTCAAAGAGATTTAGGGAGAGGAAAACCACTACATCCCAGTGCATGAATTAAAAAAAATGCTAATAGGCCCATAAATGAAAATCAAGAGTTGTTTTTATTTCAAACAGCTGCATCTCTGTCAATGCAAGATTTATTGGTTTCCAGTCCTCCCAAGACTTAGGAACGTGCTTAGTTGGACTGATTAAATTCAAAAGCAGAGTTTTTTCACACAGCAGAGCAGGGGTGCAGGAGCCAGCATCCTGTGAGCCTCACTTGTGCTTTGGCTGCATGGGAGCACAGTGACCTCCAGCAGTAAGTCTGTTCAGAAATACTGGCTGTGTTAGATGTAACACAGGGCCTTCAAAGAGCCACTTTATATCTTATTTGCCTGCTTGAAGTCAACCAGGTGATGGAGATGTGTTCTGCAAAATATGATGGATAAATTGGCAGAGGATTTAGGCTTGTACACAAAGCCTTACCTTGTGCTTGGTTTGTCCACAGTGCAGGTGGAGGCTGCCTTGGACCAGCACAAACAGCAAGGTGGTGGACCAGGTAAGGCAATATTGAGTCTGTGTTACTCTAAAGTCCGTGCATGAATGTGGTTTTGGATCCTCTCCACAATTCTGGGGCTCTTCTCGCTTACAGGGAAATGTTCACTCAGTTAAGAGCAGTGAGGAGGTGGAAGTATCTCAGGCACGTTGCTGCTTCCTTCCGATCTCCCAAACTTAGGCAGGTTGCTAAAAAGGACAAAAGACAGCTATAGGCAAAGCACTAAAAGTAATAACATTGGGAGTAAGATAATAAAGGAATATATAAGATAATAAAGCAAATCCTACTTTTTGCCTTCCTTCAAAAATGTAGATGAGTGCCATGAAGTGTAATCAAATATTAAAGTAAGAGTTAAAAATACTTTTAGCTTAATGCATTTCCCTTAATCTTTTGTCCATGTTACTTTTATTCTGTTACTATTCTCCTCCGCTTTTATATTAAAAAGCTGCACAAATAAATGTACAAAGTGCTGTTCAAACTATAAAGCAAGCAAAAGGAAACAAAAATACACTTATTTATAGAATTTTTTAATTTGGAGTCATTTTACATACTGTGTAATAATAGCATATTTGAAAGTTGAAGATGTGATTATTTAAAAAAAAGAAGTCAATTGTATCTTTTAAGGACTGTTCATGTTAAATACTATGGTTCTTTTTTAGTGAGAAGCCTTGTCAAACAAAACTGTGTTCGGGTTTCTGTTGCTTGAGGGCAGAATAACTTTCATAGCATCGAGAGAGGCATGCTGTTGCAGCCCCACAGCTCATGCTGCCTGGCAGCACAGGAACACAGCAGCAAGCTTGAGAAAACATGTATGAAAGCAAATAGCTAGGAATTTGTTCTCGTTGCCATGGTGTTGGGCACTGTTTACTTCACCTATCAGCTGAGTCTGGTTCTTCCCCTGTCTTCTGGAAACGTGCAGACCTGCCCTGTAGCCAGGTTCAGCTTCAGAGAGGCAGTCAGCTTCCAGTAGCATATGGACGAGAAATGTATGGATTTGTTCTTTTCTTTGAAATAAGGTTTCTGCCATTTGTGGCTGAGGAGGAAAGCTCCAGATGGTCAAGTGTGCATTATCTGTTCAGTGGTGTTTCAGGTAGCCTAAACCCCTCCCAGGCATGCAGTCAGCTGGCCCTGGGTTAGCAGCAGGAGGCCCACAGAGATGGGTGCTCTTGATTCTATCCCCAGGGTGTGGGACTGGCAGGTGAGATCAGGGGTGGTCCTGAGGTCTCATTTAGCTGGTGGCCTCTTTGCTCCAGTCCCACTCTGCCTGCTGGACCGCAGGATTGCTCTCAAATAGAGATGCTTAGCTGTTCTGAAATTTGTGGCAGCTTAATGTTTATCACAGATGAGGAACCAGATGAGCACTGCACATCAGTTTCCCTCATAGTGTGTGCCAAGCTGTAAATATAAAATGCCAGGTTGTGGTTATAAAAGCAGTCTGTCTGATATATATGGCACACTTCCCTTGATACCCTTAAACTAGGTAAAACAAAACAGGCCAGACATGCATATCCATTTTAGCTTTTCAACTACTAATGCCATGGTGCTATCTTCAGTGATTTTGGTTTTATCATGGTGCTATAACTGCCAGTGAACTACTGTACTTAAAAGGTTGTTGGCATATCCTTTGTAATTTTGAAAATAAAATATCCTTGTCTCCCTCTGGCTGAGCAGTTAAATCACAGTACAGTGGCCCTACTTGATAATTTTCTCATGCAAGACTCAAATCCTAGGGTTAATTAAAGCATGGAATAAGTATCTAGGGAGGCATATGTAAATGCTAACAGGATTTCTACCACGTATCTACAGAGGCAAACATTACCATGTATAGTTTATGCTAAGCTGAAAGAGGAAATCCTTAGATCTCTTACAAGGCAGAATGTTTATATTTTGTGACAGATATAGGCAAAAAAGCCCCCTCAAACTTAACAAAACCTCACAAAATTTGATAATGGCAGTATGTAAATATATCCCTAATAATTATAGGGATTAAATCTTCTGGGAGACTGTATAAAGCTTTTTATTTGCAGGAATCTTAGTACACATTCCTATAAGAGAAATATGGATCTCGGATCAGAAAGCAAGGAAGGCTGCTGTGTCTGACTGAAACTGCTGAAGAAACTTTAGCCATCAAAATTATCTACTGATAACATAATCTGGCCAGTACTGCAGGGTAGAATATTATGGTGAAGAACTGCATGACTCATAATGATAGGTGATCAGAAATATTGCTCAGTTCCTTGTCTAAAAACCCCGGTTCTGAGAAGATCCACTGTCACTCACCATCCATCCCCTGGCAGAAGCACTGACTCAGAGGGAAGGGTGGCACTTCCTGACTTCCACCCACCTCCTTGGCTGGCCTCATTTTGCCCACAGGCTTTGTTTTTCTGTACTGGGTTCATCTTCATTTTGTGCTGTTTAGGTGAGGTAAAGGCAAATAAATAGATGAAGTAACCTAGAGCTTCAGGCCGAAGCTCTCTCACTATTCTCTCAACATCTATAACCACTCTGGCATAAGGAGATACTGGAAAAGGTCCTTACAGCCCCTGGATCACCTGGACTTTAGTCTGCAGTCCTGTAATTTATTTTGTTCATTTTAAAAGAGGTTAGGGTTTGTCTGCTTAGGACAGAACCTTAGGAGATGTACTGATACCATCTGCTTTAAGCATCCAACTTGGATGCATTTCAGATGACAGTGTTAGGAGCAGCAATTCCCAGTAACTTCATCGTAGAGAGGCAGGTGTCTCTACGTGGGCAATTCAGGTCATTCATGTTAGATGCTTAAAATAGAATATATGCAAATACAGACTGTCTGCTGCCTTCACCTTGTCCATTGCTTACGTCTGTTTATGTCTTAAGGGTGATTTATCATCGAACTTCTGAAAGAGACCTTGCACTCTTTTAAAATTGTCTGCCTGATGTGAAAAAAAAGGGCATCTGTGTTAGACCATGACTGCATGCCAATTACAGCATGAGCGCCCCCAGCACATGCTTCACACCTAAGCTGCTTGGGGGTGGGCCTGAGGTGCTGATGGGTGGGCAGTGGTGGGGGACAAGAGAGCAGGAGGTCTGGGCAGGACTGGCAGCAGCCCCATTGCTTTTGGGTGAGTGGACAGAGGCCAGCGGCTGGGCTGATTTAGCCCTGATGGTTTTTGAGGCAGTTTGAGCTATTGTCTTTGCAGAACTATGTTAAAATATAAATGAAGAAATGTGTTTCATATAAAACAATTTCTGCAGGAGTGCAGAAGCGACCATGGTGGTAGGGAACCTAATTGCCAGTTTATTTGTGGATGTTTTTTTTTAGCATATCCTTTTGAGAATCATTAGAAAAAGGCTGTTTTATCAAATTGCTCCCTGGCCCCTTGTGTTTGCATGTTTGCTCTGTTGCTTTGGAAATGCTCGAGCTGTCACTCTGCTGTAGAGTTGTAGTCCAGTCTTCAAACATTTGTTCCCCCCACTGTTACAGTTCTGCTTCATACAACATCCCTGGCCATGTATTCAGTGCCATAGTAACCATTCTCTGGAAGGGCAGTAGAACAAGACAAGGAACATGTCAAACACCTAAAAGAGAGAGAAAAAATGCAAAGCCTGACTTGACAAAGTCTTGATATGGATGGCAAATATTTGACAATGTTTTGTGGTGGCCAGTGAGTTCTCCCCAGGAAGGAGAAATACAGAAACAGCTCAGAATAGTGAGCAAAAATTCTGAGTGGCCCACCAATCCCCACAAGGGGATTGCACAGACCAGTCCTGTGTTGGAAATAATGTGCTGCTTGTAGCAGCTTGGGGAACACAGGTCAAACCCTCCAGTTCCTAGGCCGTTCACAGGCACTCTTGGGGAAGAGGTAGGAATCATGAAAAATAGGCTGAAAATTATGTACATCCTCCTTGCTTGCTTGCTTGCTTTCTTCCTCTCTTTTTCTCTACCCTTGTCCATGTATCTGGATTTTCTCAGTTGTTCAGCAGTCCTGTAGGAGCCAGCTGAGAGTCTGGCAGGCTTCTTGCAGGCATCCATGGAGGTGTGTGCAGGCAGGATCACTGCACTTGCTCTCTGCCAAGGTAGGGTTCCTCGTTTGGCTTGGTGTGGCAGCATACCTGAGTGGCACACCTGTCTTCCCAGCCACCCCAGACTCCATCGCTGGTAGGCAAAAGGCAAGGCTGAGCCCAGGCTTCAAAGGAGTTTAGTTTATTCTGACCTATTTTGCTTAAAGTGCTTTATTTTGCATTCAGAGTTTAATCTCAACCAGAGGCTCACACACAGTGTGAGAAATCCCGCTCATCAAATGATTGAATCAGTTTTTTGGGGCACTGTGGGTTCTAGCACCATAGGGCTTGAGTGTTTGTTTGGCTGCCAGTGGCATGCACTGCCAGTTAACCAGATAGTTGGATTCTCAAGGAGGAGGGAGTAGGGGGAAGGAGGAGCTGTAAGGACTTCAGTTGTCACGACCTTTTTTCAGCTATTAGGAGATAAGGGCGTGGTTTCATAACACAATCTCTGCCTGCCTTCAGTGCAAGTTCTCTCCCCTGCCAGTCCTGGGCTGCTCTCTCCTGTCTCTTCTCTATGCCTTCCCAGCAGTGCTGGAACTGGAACAAAATAGTTGCAGTGTTGTGAAGCGGCTCAGCCACAGAGAGGATTCTGCGTTGCATTTCCACCACTGTGGCCTGAGGCATTTTAATTTGAGAAGGGCATCTGGGTCAGCTTGAGCCCAGATGGGCTTGTTAGCACTGGTGCAGCCACAGCCATGCCCTCTGGCTGGCCCTGCCCTCCCATACAGTGGCTTGCATGGGTCATGCAGGCTCTGCAAAGCTATGCTGGATCCATGCTGTTGGGTTTGCAGAACCCAGATCCCTGGGGAGCATCTGGTGGTGATGTCCAGGATTTGCCTGGGTCCAGCATGGCAGGATGTGAGCCAGAGCTGGCACAGCATCTTGTTGACGCCCCTCAGGAGCCAACTGGGTGCTCTTGCACTGTGCTCAGGAGCTCTGCCGAGACACAGAGGCTGGCTCAGCCAGGATGCATCTTGGATCAATGGGACTTAATGGTTCTGGCTCCTTGTGAAAGCAATTAAATGAGGAAAGAAGACTGGGCACTGGTCTCTGTATAAAGGAAGCCTAAAACTCTGATCATCTCTGGCTCAGAAATCCGTCAGCAAACAGACCCAACAACAGGTTGTTTGATTTTAGTATCTGGCCATCTCCTGGGTTTGCAGCCCATCCTTCAGCCATTTGGGCAGCACTCTGGAGGCTTTTCTGCCTGTTGACCCAAGCAGCTCCTGGTGCCTGGGAAGGGGTGCTGTGAAGGAAGTCATCTGTCTTGTCAGACAAGTGGGGCAGCAAGATGTGATTCCCTGTGCCATTTCCTGCTTGGCTTTGGAAATGCTGGAGCCATGCCGTTACTCCATCCCTTGTGCTCACACTTCCTTTTAAAGGGAGAGTTGAGTATTGGCAGCTGCTGCAGGCTGAGTTCATCCAGAAGGAGTCAGCACTCACAGGAGTCAGGCTTTACCTTTATTTTGTATGGCCCGTGTATTATGGGAAAGGACCAGTTATCCTATGGCAGTAGGAACAGAGCCCTCCAGAAGGTTCATTAGCATTTCCTATGAGAAAATATTTTGTTGGGAAAATATCCATTCATCTTAGAAGCACGCATGTACTGGATGCCATCTGTGTCAGGCAGCCCCTGGCCAACAGGTGTTTAAAGAAAGGCAGATTAACCTTCCTCTGAGTACATTTGACATTGGCTCCTTCTCCTGTTGCATTTCCCAGGTAGTTATTAACTGACTCTGTTCCAGAACAGTAAGCACGCGATGATGCTTCAAGCCATGCCCAACCCTTTCTGCACAAAAGTAACTCCCATCTGGAAACTGGTTTCCACCTTTCTTAGCACATTCCAGGCGCCTACCTGTGTTAAAAAAACCCCAAACCTGAAGAGTTCAGGGCTGTCTTCCACTACTGACAGGCACAATTTCTAAAACTCTGTATTTTCCTGCAGGTCCCCTGAAGTTTTTTACCAATCCATGGGATGAAGGAAAACTGGGTTTAGGGGGAATGCAGCGGGAAAGATAAAGACTGTAAAAGCGTGAAATCATGAGTGACACGGGAGACTGCTTTTGGCCTTGGGACATCAGAGCAGACATGAATTATTGAAATTATGGCTCTGTTAATCTGTGTGTTGTCAGCCCTTCTATAAACAGTGAGCAGGTGCTGTACGACTGCAAGTCCTGTTGAGTGGGAAAGCCCTCTGGTAATGGAGTGGGGGGAGACTTCTTCTGGAGCTCCAGCCTGGAGCTTCAGCTGCCTGACCTGGATCATTTGTTGGTTCAAAGTGAGGGATATTGCTCTTCAAAAGCATGTGTTCATTTGTTTTCTAACAGGTGATGTTGTTTAATAGTCCATTAGACTCCTTCAAAAACCCATAGGTTTTCTTTTTTACTTTTTTTACTCTATACAGAATCTGAGGGAAGCCACTAACAGTACTCAAGACAGACTGTAATATTAACAAATGTGCATGGAAGGTTTTCTTGCCTTTCAGCTTTTGAGGCTTTTTTTTCCAATTTTGGGTAAAGTGCGTACCACAGAGTTGCAAACAACTGCGTAGCAATTGAAACTCAAATACATTATACAACTTCAGGATGTGCTTTATGGCCTATCTGTTCTGATTACCAGCATCTGGGGAAGAAAATTCACTGTGTATTAAAAAGAGGTTGTTACTGAGTAACTTTAGAAATTACTGTGAGAATTCTCTTGCACCATGTGTTTTGACCCTGTATCCAGAGTGCCAGACAGAATTTTAAATGTGAATCAATAGATAAATACCTATTTCAAGGCAAAGTAAGGTGATTCTTCCAGGAGCCCACACTGCTGTTTTCCATCCTCAGAGGTCTCTTAGAACAGTTGCTACTTTGAACAAATTCAAAACTGGAGATCTGTGAAGTCCAAAGCCAACTTTTGCTGACAGATACAGCAAGATGCAGAGTCCACAAACAACTTTGGCAAGTCTTGTATGAAAAGAGAGTAAAAATATTATTAATTAACTTGGAGAGAGTTTGGCTCTACTTATAAAGCAGTAAAAGAGAATGAATTAGTAATTAGGATTTTATTTTTATTTTGGACTAACGGAGTGGGTTGAGGTCCATGATAGCAATAGCTGTTTTTTTCTACATCTTCCATTACATTCAGACAAATGGAGAACTAAATAGAAAAGTTGACTCTTTGATGATGTAGTTGCTGGACTACATTCTGGAGCAATAGTATCTTTCACACCTTAAACAATTTTAATCCTGAAAATGATGAGCAGTTAGTCCTAGTCAAAATGCCTAGCACGTTTTGGGGAAGGCAGGTTCCTGGGAAAACCTCATTAGGACCACTTCAGAAAAGCAAGGCTTAGTTCATATGGCAGGTGTCAGGTTGCTGTCACTTCAGTCTCTGCTCTTGCAGAAGCTTTCCGCAGGTGAAAGGCCTGGCTACATTACATGTTCTGTCTGTTTCTCTGATGAAACTGCTGGAGGAAGACTATGGCCCTGCTTTGCAGGAAAAAATTGTTCTCCCAGATTAAGTTACAAGACTGGGACCTTAGCATGGTAATTCATATGTTTTAGTACGCTTCCCAAGGCAAACTTTGAATGGTATTTCTAAGATGTCTCAGAAGTGCAAGAATACATTTGAAGCTGTAAAGCTTCAATGTTTAACTCAAAAGGCTCTGCTATGGTTAGTCCTCACACTTAATCTGGTAGAGCAGTGTTAATAATGACTATTTAGCATTTTCCAGATAAATTAATTTCTGTTCCACAAGCAAAAAATTTTGCAAAAGATTTTTTCCAGACCACGATGGTGAAAGTGAATGGTTTCTGAAAGTGTTAATCTGGTCTTTGTCACCTGGACTGGCTCTGTATCTGTACCTGTATTAACAGTGAATTTCTGACTGCTGAGCATGATTTTGTGACTGCAATTCCTATGGTGATAAGGACCTAAATTTTTAAACCAATGAATGGCAGGAGCAGAAAAATAATGATTATCTGCTTAAGGGGTGTTGATTTCATACTACTGACTCATTTGTTTTCTTAAAAATAAGCCCCAAGTTTTCCCCCAAAGCAAAACCTATAGTTTAATGGTGTCTCTTTTTAGTCTTTGCCATTACTTAGCTCTCACAGGTGACATGAGCCTATCTGGGTTAGATTTGCTGCACAAGAAAACAACCCTGACTTTTACTGGGTGGGTGGACAGGGAAAAAACCCAACTTTTTTGTCAGTCTTTTGTGTTGCAGCAGCTGGATTCATTGCTGCTATAGCAACGCACCACATGATGAGGTGTATTAGATTGCTCTGCGCAGAACACGAGGGGGAAAAGGAACACAGCTCCTTGCTGAAGGTAAAGGTTGCGCTGGAGTTTCTGTCGGAGAGCTGAGGAAGGTCAAATGCTCCAGATCCCAGCACATGTTGTGCACAGAGGAAGGTAGAGGCGTGTGGAGGTGTTAAACTGCAGACCCAGGTAAGGTACAGCTGGATTTATTAACCTGAGGTCTTAACCCTCCTCCGTGTGGCAGCTCAACTTCCCAGAGAGTTTTCTCTTTTTAGCTTTTCCAAGCGTTTTTGGGTTTTTTTAAATTGGTTTGCTAATGTGACAATGTGAAAACATTGACAACAGTTGGAACTGTTAGAGAGACTCTTCTACTACAGAGAGACCAGTCTTACAGATTAGGAGGTGATTATTCTCAACTCAATGCAAAAACTACATGTAGAGTTTTTTTGTTGTTTCAGCTTAACTTGAAGATGTTGAACAAGTTTTAGTTTTATTACTATCTGTGCAGTGGTTCAGAACATCTCTGTTGTCAGTCAGAATTCAGGGCAATATCTACTTAGTGATTTTTATTATCAGTACTTTTTAATGATTTGCTCTCTTTAGCGTTTATTAACATCTCTTCCTCTCTCCCTCCCAGTCTGCTTCATCAGGTTTCCTGAGTCTTCTTGGAAATGAATTTTCATGTCATTTACTCCTTCAGGTTTTATGCTGCCTCCTTAAGTCTAGCAGTGTTGTTAATGTAGTTAAACAAACTTCAGTGCACCTCTAAAGATGTGAAAGTGGAAACAGTGCCACAGGTTATTGTGGTTTTTACCCTGTTAACCATTCATTCACAGAGGTAAAGAGAAATAATTAATGTCAGCCTTGAACTTAAATGTTTATTCAGACCCATGTCGAACTCCAAACTCAAAACTATTTACTCCCCCATATTCCTTATGCATCTTTTTTGTTGTTTTTATTCATCACTAGGTTAAATGTGACAGGCTTTCAACTGGCATCCATTAGGTGGAGGAAGACAACAGTACTTTAGAAGGGGAAAAATGATGGACCAGAATGGTAGTGGAGAAGATGGAGAGCCTTCCTGAAATTCAAGTTAGATGGTTTAATACTTTTCCTACTTCCAGTGAAGAATTTCCAACATTTTGAATGCTTTCTATTATCTACAATTTAGAACATACTTCTTTCTTAGGACTTACCACTGCTTTAACATCAGGCAACATATCAAGGCTGTTGAAATGTGCAGTATTTCTCCACTGCCCTAAGTAAAAGATTTCAAGCAAACTTTCTGTTTCTCCACATACGTTTATAGCCCTGGTGGTCCAGTGTTCAAAGGGCTCATTGCCACTCTTCCTGTGGAAACTGAGGGATGGTGTGGAGGCCAAGCTTTCCCCTCACTCACCCCTTTCAGTGGCAAGAAGGGTCAGTCTGAGTTAGGGTATAACTGAGCCAAGTCTGAGTGCTGGGCAGCTCTCCCACAGCACAGAGCAAGTGTGCTTTGTGCAGCACCGTGGGGACTGCATGGTCACCACGCAGGTTTGAGCGAGGCTCCCCTGGCTGTAATGAGGTGACTTCAACACCATTGAAGAAGGAAGCAGCCACTCTGCCTGTCAGCTCAAAGGAGAGAAACTGTGAAATAAAAAACCATATAAACATGCAGCCCATCAATGATCCCTTTTCCCAGAATGACACAGGTTTGCAAGAAGTTGAGTTGGGATTCTTGAAAATGAGGATTCAGAAAGGGTGGAAGTCTTTGAAGGGGAAGATGAGCTGTACAAGGGAAAACTCAAGTGAAGTAGGACAGTGATTTAGCTCTGATTCCACCACTTTGAGCAGAGCAAGGGAGTTCAGATCAAATTATTTAAGCAAACAAAGGAGCTTAATCTGTCTGAATTTAGGGACCATGTTTGATTGGGTGAGTGAGGAACCTAATTCAAACACCCACGAGCTCCTTCACTATTATAGCCCATCCAGTGTGGCCCAAAGTATAAGGCCCCAGGGATGCAAATTATTCATAGCACAGTACCACTAACACATTATCTAACTTACTGTCACAGAGATGCACTGAGACTGAGTTTTTCCAGGGAATTAAATAACTAAAGAATCGAGATAAAAGGAAGCAGAGCACCTTCTTACTGAGTACTACCCCTCTCTGTTTGTGTTTGGAATCACAGATGTGGTAGTTAATCACACAGAATGGAGAAAAGGAAGTGAGAGTCTTAGTTAAAACCTTCATTATTAAGCAAAACCAGCAAAACAACATTGAAAAGTGTCCAGCTAATCATCTTTTCTAGACTAGCAGAAAGGTAAGAGATTATGGAATATGGGTATGGAAAATCACATTCTCAGTAAAGCCTTGTGAACAGAAGGAATATGAGAACTGTCAGTAAAAGGTGTTTTCCTTCACCAAATAGCTTTCCATTGTGTGTTTTTTTTTTTTTTTAGGACCATATTATACTATACCAATATTCTTAAAGATTATAAACCTGGTCATGATTTGATGAAGTATAGCATGTTTTCAAACAGCACATTTTATTCATATGTAGGATCTGTGAATACATATGACCTTCCCCCTTTTACTTCTGTTCCTCTTACTTTCTTCTGTCTCATTAACCCCACTGAATCTTTCCTAAAACCTTCAAAACAAATAATATTCTTGCTAGCTGAAACCTTTGAAAAGGACTATAAACCAAAGAATAATTGTTTCATTTATGGGTGCCTCTTGTATGTGAACCAGCTGAGAAAGTCATGGAAGACTGCTAAAATGCACTACTGTGCCATGAGATTAAATTTACTGCACAGTTTTGCAATTCAGATTTTATTCAGCATTAAAACTGTAACTCATTAATAATGTCAACAGATTTGCAAAGGAGATCTCATCTTCCCACTCCCACAGATTATATCACACAATTTATTGATATAATAATCTTCTTACTAGATTTGGATTTGTGGGAAACAGCAGAAATACCTAACTGACTTGACTGCTAAAAAAAAAAAATTAATCCATTGAACTGACATGACTGTGTGTCAGCCTCTGAGAAGAAAGAAATCTGGACTCTTGATTAGTAGGAATTAAAACAGACACAAAATTTAAGGCTACGTGATATGATGTGTATATGCCTTGTATGCAAATAGTAACATAGGCAAAATTCCAATATGGAACAACTTGCAGCGACTAATTGATATAAGAATATGTGCACCAGTAGGAGCAGGCCAGTCCCTCACACAGCCATCAGATGGCTGAGATATTTTTCTAGGGATAAATATGTACATGGATGATTACAGTAGCAGATGCTAACTCTAGGAGCTTGGGCTCCATATCCAAATGTTCATCTGGCTCAATCAAAATGAACAAAAGCTTCTCCAAAGGGAGGGCTAACATCTCCAGGGCTGAGTGGGCATTGACAGCAGTCCAGAGTGTCTTCTTCACATGCAGGAACTATACTCTCAGGAACAGTTATTTCCAAAAGGTCCACTCACTTAAAGTATTCAACATGGAAAATTAAAGAAAACTGTTCTCTTTGGAAGAAAGCTTGCTATGAAATCATCCTGGGAGAAGTTAATTCAGTTCTTCATAGAGCACAAGAGCTTATGGCATCAGGATGTTCATCTTGGATGTCTGTAGGGCTGGCTTCAACACCCATTTCAGCTTCAAGTGTGTGCTGGAACATGTCAAACACATTCAACACCTTGTGGAAAATGTGGCTCTGGTCCAGGACTTCTGTAGCCACTGAACAAGTAAAGGAGGCCTCAATATTAATGCCTCAAGGACAGACATAAAGCTGCCATTTGGCCACATTTGTCTGTGGTCAGACTTCCTGTAATTTTTCCTCTGAGGAGCTTGCTTTCAATATTGCCAAGTCCCAAGGGCTCGCAGATCACAAGTCTACACTACAGAACAGTCATGAGATGCTAGAGGTACCCAGCTTTCAGGCTTGCTGCATGTTGTTTTCTGCAGCTGTGAGCCATGCAGAATTTCTTTGTTCTTTTGCAGAGCAAGAGAGTCTCTTCAACCTCCTGTTTCCAGTAGTAGGGCCTCCTAAGGAAAAAATACCAAATGTTGTGACACCCTGAGAAGAAAATTCTCTTGTCCTGATGGAGTGGTAGAGGTACAGCCAAAAGGAAAGCTCTTTAAGGTGGGCATATAGTGTAGAGACCCTAAAACTTAGAGATGCATTTGGGAATATGTGCAGATGATTATTTTCAGTAACAAATTAATTTCGTATGAAAGAAGAAAATCAGCTCCTTTAGCCAGAAGCTCAGGGCCTCTGGTGGCTCTTAGAGATGTTAAGTCTTTGAGCTGAAAGAGGGCACAGCTTCTTCCAACAGATTTGTCGCCCAATAAACCTGTGCTGGGATAGTCTGTAGCTCTGAACATCAAAGACTGAAGCTCCTATCCAGATGCTGAGATAAGGAAAAGCTCTTCTCTGTGATTCTACCACCTCCTCTATCAACTTCAGGCTATGCTAATTAATTAATCTATGACAAGACACCTCCCTCCCTGCTTACCTGTCCCACATAGCCCAAGTGTCGTATACTTGCTTTTGTGTTTGTGAATATGTAGAAATGCACACACAGAGACACACCTAAAGTAATTCATGTCTGTTGTTAGACACAAATTATTGAGTTGAATTACTTTGTTTTTCATGATTTCCAGAAAGAAAAATGACTAATGAAAAGATGAAATGTCATGAGCTCTTCTATTAAAGATAAGTGACCTAAGAAGTGCTGTCAGATTGGGTGAAGGAGAGTAAAACAAGTGCTAACTGCAAGTCTCCCCTTCCTTTTGCTGGGCAGGTAGTCTGTTAATGGTGTCAAATTGTGTGCTCTTCTTAGGAGATGCTGAAGCAGCTCTGGCTGCTTCTGAGGCCAGCCACTGCGGCCTCATTGAAAGCTGCAGCTGAGCACTGGACTGAAAGCAGCTGGATTTGCAGGGCTGAGAGGCACTTTGCTGCCCACCCACCTACTAACTGTAATTGGGAATGTTCCTTCTCACACATTTATGTCACAAGGTGAGGACTAAAAGCCTGTTAGCTGTCTCTAGTTAGGGTATTTTTGTGTGGAGTGCTTCTTAGAATGGAAAGAGGCAGATTAGACTATCAAGCACCCTTTGACAACAGCACTGAAGCTGAGGGTGCACTGAGGAATGCTAATATGGGAAAACTAGGAACATCTTGACTATTAATTCTGCTGAAGTTAGCAGAGCAAAGCAAAAAAAAAAAGGGTTGGGTTTTTTTCATTTTCATAACCCCTAGGCTTCATAAATGCATCACCCTTCTTTATTGTCAATTTGCTCAGAAAATCAATGCTGACATCTCACCTAAGGATTTATTATCATTCTAGTCAGGCTATCTTTCACTCATATTGAAGATTTCTTGGATTTTTACCAGCCTTAAATTATATTGAAAGTAGGCAGATGAACATTTAAATTAAAAGGTTAATTGAAACGGAAATATTGCACTGGCACAGTTAATTTGTTTCAGTTTAAATGTTTATTAGCGTAATTGAATATTTACAGAACTAAGACAAAAAAAGTTGTGCATCTATTTCCACAGACACAAAAGTAAATGTACTTGTATTGAAAAGGTAAATACCCACTAATAACCCTAAAAAACAGTTAAAAACAGTAGTCTGTAAGAGTATGTTTCCAAAATAAGGAATGTTTTTCTGTAGCTAAACACCAATTATTTTATGATTTCTTATCAGTCACCAGTTTCTTTTATGGTTCTTTAGGATTTATGAACACAACAAAGTCCTCAAAGGTGTCAAGAAAAAGAGCTTACAAAGTATACAAGTGCTTGGGGCGGGAAGCACTGGTAAGATCTTTTGCCTGACATGAGATAACCATATGATTCTCTTGTCTTCTTTGTGGACCATTTGAGAATGATCATCAAGATCCTCATGAGGAAGAGTTGTTAGAGAAGTTGTCTGCTTTTCTCTTTTCTCTAATTGGAGAAGGGTCAGGAACTGCAGAGAAGGGAAAATGTGATCCTTTCTGGGTTTCATGGAAGAAACCATATTCGAGTTAGTTGGCTTTCTTAGGGTGCCTAATTTAGTAGCACGGTCAAACTGTATTCCTAATCTAGGGGGCAAATTCAACAGCAACAGTAACACCACAATTTAACTGATCAGACTTCATCTGTATGAATACAAATGTGGCTTTCAGACAGAACAAGTGGTGCAATAATTTCTAAAATAAGGAGTAACACATGTTATTTGGAATATGTTTAAACATGGAAAAGTGCTTTAATTGGATTATTTTCAAGAAGTGTATGTTTGAAAACATCTAAGCTTAATAAAAAGGGTATTGTGTGATTCCCTACTCAAAGAAATGTTATGGCCCTAAATAGCAACACAAATGGATTCTCCCCCCTGCCCCAAGTATCTAATAGACAGACTATTTTAAATTCTACTTCATCCCCTGTATTAGTTTCCTGAGAGGATTTCCATCATCAGGCTTTAGGGAATACACTTAAGCACTGAGGTCTTGAAACTGTGGTAATTTTTAATCTTTAGCAAGTATCCAGTTAGCCCTCTGGATTTATGGCATTCAAACTTCTCTTCATATCTTAGTAATTGTCTCCTTATAGCATCTGTCCCAGTTATACAGGTGGATGTACTGGGACAGTATTATACCAAAACCACCAGTTTGTGACACATGGGACAGGGGCTTTCATTTCAATACGTGATTTTTTGAGTTTGTACATCTTAGCAGCACTGTAGGATGGATGTAGTCTTGGGGATACAAAGGTGAGGATATGCCTCCTCTTTCACTGGAAGTGTGGCCGTAGCGATCTTCAAAGAATATTATCCTGCCCTGTAACTAACTGCATCAGTCCTGAGCATCTTAAATGTGCTGCTTCCTGTGGCTTGAGAAACAAAGCCTAGTCCTTTGGCCTCTAAGCAAAAGAGTTACTGTTTGATGGTGATCATTTCCTGCCAGCCATTCGTTGTTTCCTGAGCAGTGCACACACAGCTCCCACATCAGCAGCCATCCAGCAGGTGCCCAAATGCTTCTCTGGTGCACTGCTTCAAACTGATGTGTTATTCATCAGCAGGCTGACCAAAAACACCTGTTGTTCTATTTCATAAGCCCACTGTGTTTGTTCCCTGTTAGAAATGTAACTGTTGACCTCTGAAAACTCTTTATGCAAAGGTACAATTCACTGTCTTTTGTGAGCTTTGAAAATACTTCCAATATCTTAATGTGAAGGGCACTGACAGGAACCCTTAGGTTCCAGGCTGCATGTTCCCCCTGTATTTCCCTTCTCCTCTGGTATCCTCACTGCCTTCCCTTGTCTGCATTGTCACTCCCTTCTCTCCCATCTTATTTCTAAAGTACTCCTAAGTGCTTTTGTACGAGTGTCTTGGTTTGAATGACAGGTGTCTGCTGAGGAAGGCAGGAGCCTCCCTTGGAATGGAGAATGCAAAACCCTCTCCCTCCAAGTTATGATCTTGAAGTTAAGGGGCTCTCAGGCAAAGATATGGGGATAGGAATAACAGTTCTTTATTAGGAGAATTAAAATAAAACTGCAGTAATACAAGAACAAAACCCCACTGACAGAGTCAGATTACAGCCTGACACCCTGTGGGTCAGGGTGTTTGTAGCAGTCTGATCAAACAGTGGCTGCAGTCCTCCTGGAGTGGCAGATGTGGGTCTGTTGAAACAATGATCCTGTAGAAAGGTGTTGATTTCCTCCGAAGGTTGAGTAGTGGTGTAGATGGGCTTGGTCTTCCTCTTGAGAATCCAGTGGAAAAGGCTGACTTTGGTGTTCCAAATCTCAGATTTTTATCCAGGTAGGAATGCTTGGCTCCTCCCCCTGGATGGAGCATCTCCCAGTGGGATGATCTAAGTTTTTCGGTCATTAAATGGGTCTCAGTGGTCCATTATCAGAAGATATCTTCCTGGAGGGAGGATGGGTTGTGGAAGAGATAAAGAAAACTGCCCCAGCTGGTTTTTCAACAGCTGCCCCATTAACACAGGACCACCACACCCCCACCCCCTGCCCCGGTTTCAACAGATGGTGATAGAATTCATGCTTTTGGTTCACATCCTGCACTGCACCCCAAGACAATGGGAGACTTTGAAATCCCTTCCCTAAGTGCCAAGGTAATGTGTTACAGGGGAGCAGATGGTTCACCTTGAACACTTTACAATGATCTTTGGAAAGGAGAATCTGTGGGTGCATGACAGAAGGGGATGATGGGGGATTGTGAGCACACAGACAGGGCACTGCCTGCTTGTGAAAGAGGAAACCTTGTCTTACAGCTGGACCTTGTGTAAGATTATGAAACCAGCTCCTGCCATGCCTTCTTTTTCGTGTTGTTGCTGTACCTCAGTGCTGAGTATCCTTTACAGAGTGAATTTACTACACTGATGTATTAAATACAGGAAAATGGAGTAATCCTGAACCATGATTAGAATCTAAAGAAGGAGTATGTTTTAAGCTAGCCATTAATAAGCGTTTTTTTTCTCTGAGTTGGTAATATAAAAGTCTGTAAATCACATAAATAACCTAAAAGTAGAATTAAATAATTATTCATTTTGGGTCAGGTTTTGGTTTTTAAGAGCCTAAGTGTAATTTTTCTGGTGCAAGGGACTTTTTAATGGTTTTAAAGCAAAGAGAGCTGGCTGCAACAGGAAACCTCGTGCCATCAAACCATCAAGCACACCCAGTTGGGAGAAGCAGCGAAGCAGATTCCCGTGAGCTGGAATATCACCAGGTTAGGCTTGCAGTGGTTCTGGGAGGTTTCAGGCCTGGGGGATCTTCCTTGCAGGAGAGATCATAACTCCACACATGTGGACTGTGTATGGCTATCAGTGAAGCATTTTCTTTGCAGGGCTTTTTTTCCAGCCTGCTCTCTGCTTTCTCTCAGTTAAACGAGGGACTCATCTCAGCACATTTGACTGGGCTGCATGGAGAGAGAGATGTGATTTTAAACTACTGAAATTGTAGGAGTCCATTTTTTTGTAAGGCAGAGAATGTATCAGGTAGGTGCAGAAATAGCTCTTGCCGTTCAGAAATATATTTTGAATAGCAGAACATCCCAGGCCCTTAAGTTTTGGGTGAAGTTCAAAGAAATCCTTCCAGAAAGTGAATTCAGAATGTAGCCAGGCCATTCTGTTCCCATTTGTCCTGCTAAAGCCTAGGAAATAAAAAGTTTTTTCAGCAGTATACCAGTGCAATTAGTTCAGAAATTTTTCTTTGTTTTGGGGTTTGACTTGGCAATGTAGAGAACAGCTACAGGTCTGAAAATAGTGAGACAAGGAGCAGAAAGTGCTTTTTCTCCCTTTTACTAAGTTTACATAACTATATATTTTGAATTCTGACCAAAACCAGGGTAATAAAAGGTTGTAAATAACATAAGGACAACATTGCAGTCATCTCACATATTACATTTTCTATTTAGCTGGAATGCTCTCCCCTTGTCCATAAACCTAAAGTGTAAATGTAGTTTCTAACAGAAATAAAATACTCTACGTGGTTTATTTTAAATTCAGTGCTACCACATGAGAGAATATGACTTCATAAAGATGTTTCTGATCTTGAATTAACTGTCAAGCCAGGGCATTTATATTGTTCAATTGTACCTATTGGAAGGGGATAGTAAAAATCTGAAGCCCCATTCTGGTTTCTGAAACTGATATTTTAGGGAAATAATATCAGGACTTTAAGTACATTCTGCCTGGGAAAATGCTGATCCATCTTCACTTCAGTACGGCTGGTCAGATGCGAACAGAAAGGTCCCACTGGTGTGCTGGAGGCAGAACAGACCATGACTGGTCCCTAAAAACACCTGCAGGCCAAGAAGAAGAGTTTTAGTTGTTTTGCCCACATTTTAAAATAACTTGCCCCTTCCCTCTTTGATGTATTGCATAAGGATAGAAAATATTTTAAATCTTTCTCTTCTGGGAGTGTCCCATGCAAACTCTGTCTTCCTCCTCTTTTTTTCTGTATTCACTGTTTGCTGGTTACACTTTTCATGTCAAAATTCTGGACAGCTAAGGGATGGATTACTTTGATTAGAATCAGTGGCTGAAATTGTTACCTCAAGGTCATTTGGTTGCCTCCCTGTCTTTGTAAAAAAAGCATATTATTTTAAATCCAAAATTAGGAAAGTGGATAAAGATGTGGGAAAAATAATGAGCTGATTAAATGGTCTATACAGTCGCCATTAGTGCCTGTTTCACATCTGCCACTCCAGGATGGACCAGATTCTGTGGTGAGTGACAAATGACACTTTTTTCATTGAGAACCTCATAGTGACTGAAGAGCAGAAGTGATTGTTGATCCCCACATTGCTGTCATTCATCTCTTATCGGTTGTTATTTCTGATGTTGCTGTTCTTTTGTCTTGGCTCTCCCTTGATTTTGAATCTGATCACATTACAATTTAACCTTGCAGCATTCTAATTTTAACACTGCAACACTACAAAATAAACAAAGATACCGATGAGGCTGTTTCCAAAGGATGATGTTTATTTTCATTGCCCAGCTTGATCTTTTGGGACAGAATGAGAACTCTTCTGTGAAAGTGGACATCTAATGGACATCTTACAATATATCCAGAAATAGAGGTATCCTGAATCATAGGTTACTTTTGAAAACACAAGATGTTATGGCTAAAATTAAACATAGGTAAAATCTGGCAAAATTGACTTCATTGTCATTGAAGTAATTGCAAGCCTTTTCATTGATTTAAGTGGAACTGAGATTAAACTCTGTACTTCAAGAGAAGATTTTTTTTCTCTTGCAGACACATGTACCCTTTCTATCACCTTTTATTTGCTCTAAATGTACCGTGCTGGAGAAGAGCCACTCTAAAGTTCATGACCTGTAGGAAAGCTGGCATGCCAGCAGCAGAGAAGCATCAGTCTGTGCAGGCTAAGCATAGCTGCAGACAGCAGCCAGTGCCTTTTGTCCACAAACAGGAGGGTATTTCACTTGACAGGGCTGCACCAGAAAACTCCAGGTAGATTTCAACAGGCTTCAGTGCCCACTGTTATGGGGAGAGATTTTAGACATGTTTACTGTGGCTTTGAGTTCCACACAAGACATTTTCCACAAGACGTTGTGAAGGCTGCATTTGTGAAAGGATATTGTAGCAGCTTGTGTTGGTTATCAGCTCAAGGGAGTAAGTCTACAGCAAGCTAAGCAATAGCAATACTCAGAGTAAATGGCTTCTGACTTTTAGAAATGTTTGTTTCTATGGAGAGATGTTAATTTTGCCCTTTGTCTCTGTGGCAGAAATTAGAGCTGCAGTGTTACGTCTGCCTTGTCCCAGGTGTTGATGCTGAGGGGGATTACCTGGAGGCTGAAAGGAATAGAGCAAGTACTGTTACATTTTACAGTGGTCACATCTTCAAGGGAGAAGCAGGAGTTGTGCCAGGATACCATGTTTTCAAAATGAAATTCAGTGTTCCAGACAGGAGAAATTCACCACAGTATTTTGCTCCAGGACTCATGGTAACTCTAGCTAGGAGCCATCAAAAGCAAATCTAAGTACATGCTCTTCCATCATTCAGGGAGCTTTGTCTCAGCTTCTGAAAAAACCTAAACCCTTCCTTTTAAAGTACTAACATTTACTTTCCCATACAGTTACCTACCTGGAATATAAGAGGATTGTTTACAGAGGAAAAAAAAACAACCCAAGGAAAAAAAGATGTGTTTCTTTTTTAAAGTCACCCTGTAAAAAGTCTGAAAAGTATACCTTAAGGTGCCTTTCTTTTCAAATCTGTCGTTTGCCCTCCTGAATATCAGCATAAATTGATGCATATACTGGAGTTTGTGTTTGATACTTCATGACTTCGGGAACAAGAAAAATACCTTTGTACCAGGTCAGAGATGGTCCAGATGCTGTACTTTGCCTGGAAGGACAGAAATATTTTTCATGCATAGATGTAGAGAAGAAAATACTAATTCTGAGTAGGTGTTGCCTGTGGGAAGCTTAAAAAGTTTAATTTTAAAAGGTTTTCTATCCCATAAACATTGAGGTGTTAACCTGTTTTGCAGTCAGTGTTTGTAACAGTTGGGAAACAAATATAAAATGAACACTTTATTTATCCTGGTGTAACAAAATGTGTGCAGATGTGACCACTGTTTGTTTGGTGTGCATGAGGAGAATGGGAACATCTTTCCCTTAGACATTGGAGAGGGTACTGTATTCATTGTTATTCTAATCCATTGCCATGTCAAGGACTGAGCAGTCAGGACTAAGATTACATGATGTGTCATTTTTATCCTAGCAAACACAGTATCAAGTTGGATACGGTGCCGATTTTTTAAAAAATGTTTGTACCTGGCTTTTCTGTTGAGATTTAAGAGGTGAACAGAAAGCATTCATATGTGAAGCATTGGATTCAGTGCTCGATATTCTTCCTCTTCAGAGGAGCTCACCTAAAACTCTTCCAGTATCTTGAGTTTTTGTCAGTGTTCAAGAATTCAGCTGATGCCACAAACTGTTGCTGACAGATTCAGCAACTTCCAGGGCCCTTAAAAATGTTGATTCTCAAACTCTTTCAAGTACATTAGTTTATAATTTTTATGTGTATGTATTTTTACTGTTTTATAAATATATAATCTTAAAAACTTGCAAGCTTTTTGATGTTTTCTAATGTCCTCCTCAGGAGAGCAGCGCTATTTCAGTCAGAACAATTTCTGCAGAACACTCTGAAATGGTCTGATGAATTTTAGTTATTTCTCTGAACCTTGAGTATGTTTCTTACATACCTAACACAATTATCAAAAAAGCAGGATCTTAGATGACACTAAAGTGTGAAGGCATCCTGTTATTGTTTCTTTTCCCCCTCATTATTTGACCTTATTAATGCTGCCAGGTTATTTATAGCTACATGACTGCTATGCAAAAACCTTTGCAGGCTGACTGACTCTATCACAAATTGTTTTTGAAAGAATTCCAGGGTTTCTGCTATGTAGAGTAGGATTGACATCCTGGCTTCTCATGGACACTTTGGGTCTTCTGCTCTGGGAAGCCCTGCTGGTGTAGCCAGCTCATAGGACTGATTTGAATACTACCTACAGAAGTAGCTACCCCGTAATGCTTTTCTGTCTCTCACAAATCTCTGTGATGCTGTGCTTTAGAGGGTACAGCCTTAAAGAGCATAATAGTGAGGAATGACTGGCACTTGATATAAACAAACCTCCTGGTGCTGGAGATTGCCATTGGAAATCCTTTCAGTCATTCTCCTCAACTGTAGACTCTACCAAAAGGTCTTTGCCAAATATTTCAACATTGCAGCAAAGGTGTTTGTGCTCTCTAGCTGGTCTGAAAGTAGGATTGAGTGCCAAAATGGTAAAAAAAAAATTTAAAAATGGAAGCAACTGGGAAAAGTTTTCCTCTCTGACTCTTTCGAGTCCCCTTTTCCATTCATTTGTGTTGTAAAACATTATTTCACAGGATTGCTTAAAACCAAGCCGGCAGCTAAATATTTACCTAATGGATTTTGTTAAATCTGTTTCTTTGCCTCTGGAAATGAATTTGCACCTCTAATTCCTAAGTACCCTTTGCCTCTGGGCATCTGTAGTGAAATGCAGGTATTTAGAACAGCTGAAATCAGTTGAGATAACTGATAACCTGAGTCAATAAGCAATGGACTGAGAAGACAGAATGATCTTTTGTCTCTCTGGGGTTTAGAAATGGAAATTTTTGAGCTGAAAAGTGGTTTTTCAGATAATGCTTGAAAAATATTTTATGGGCCTGTCATCAGCCTTCCTGCATCAATTAATTACCAGCAAATTTAGACCAAAAATATTGCCCACAAGCACTTCTTCTAGTAGCAGGTGAAGAACACCTGAGGAGGCACTTGTGCCAAAAGGCTTTGCCAGCCCCATTTTCTAAGGGAGGGGAAGCTTCCTAACAACTCTTAACACTGCTCACAGTCAGCTTCTATCTCTGCATTCCACTGTTGGATATGGCGTTATTGTCATCTCAGTCACAGGTGGTAGGGGAGTTTGCCAATTCTTCTGTATTTTTCATGTGTCAGCCTTTGGCATCTCTTTAACACAAGGTAGATCAGAGCCCAGTGTTTAAAATCCAGCTGCATGGTTTGCTCCCTTCCTTTGCTCTCTGTTTAACACTCACAGGACTAAGGCAAGAGCAAAGTGGGTAAGCTGTTGCTGAGCACTCTGATGTTGGACATCACAACCCCATTATCTAACACAGGGGAGCTCCGAGAAATCACAGCTCAGTAGAGGCAAATGGATGGTTTGGGAAAGAAGGGACAAAACAATGGTAATAGTGAAGGCAGAAAGAGCAATGGGGAGTGAGATGTGGCTGCTGAAATAGTCTATTTTGAACATTCTGTGTTTAAGAAACTAAATTATGAAATATGTAGGGGGAAAAAAACATATCCACAAGTGAGGAATGCAAGATGAGCCTGTGCTGATAAAACTCCACTACATGTTATTTTATACCGCTGAGATTCTCATCCAGAAATACGTCTGGAATCTCTGTTTCACCTCAATGAAAATAGCATTGGGCCTGCAATATATGTTTCAAAAGATTTATTGGCATAGTTTCAAAAGCCACAGACTATAGGGCATTCACCATGTCTCCTGAGAGACTGTCTACAGCCTCATACATCTTTCACTTCAGGGTTCCACTGTTGAGATCAGACATTTTCTGTGTTTAAATATTATTCGTGTTATTCCTAATTAAACCCTGTATATCACACCTTATAATTCTCTCCCCAACATGAACAGCAGATAGCTGTTTTATTCCCAGCTCATCAGCATTTAACAAAACTGTGTAGATTTGATGTTACTCTATTCCCAGAAATCAAGATTCTCCAGTTTCTGAGTGCTTTTCCATCTCTCTGCCTCTCTCTTTGCACTCTGTCAATGGCTTCCAGACAACTTGGTGCCTAAACTAGAATGTAATAGTTGAGTGTAGTTGAACCAGAGCCAGACAGGAGGAGGAGGAGGTCTCTTGCTTCCTACTCTGATGTGATGCATTTGATAAGGCAGGCCAAAAATACACTGCTGCTTTCTTGCCAGAATACCCAGAAGAATATTAGACATGGTATCAGAATTAAGCAAATGACACCTGAGGTGCGAATGTACTTACTCTTGTTTGCAAATATCATTAACCAGCTTAGCTCAAATCTGCTTATTACCAACTCAAACGACTTCAATTTAGATGCCTCTAGACCAATTTAAGGATTGTCTCCGCTTATCAACAGGGTTGAATTGGACATGGTTTTGTCCTGGCAGTGGTGTGGCACTTGTAACTCAGATAGATTTCTCCTTAGAGCCAGTTTCTATTGCTCTCTGGAGTAGGCTGGTGGCCGCTCCAACACCGGTGCTTCAGCGTGTGTTTGGAGCATCTCTCGGGAGAGCTGGCTGCTGTCTCAGAGGATGGGTGGTTGTACACGGGGCCTCTGGAGTGGAGGGGGCTGGAATTGCCCAGGCAGGTTGTCACTGTGGCAGTGAATTCAAGTCTGTTTTTCTTGTCAAAATCCAGGCCTGTAGACGTTACTACTCTCTGCAAGGATTCACGAAATGCTCTCACTTTCATGGCCTAATTGAAGTGCTCCTGCAGCAGCCACAAGTTCCTGGCCGTTGAGCTGCTGTGGTACATGGCTATATGTGGTCAGTGCTTCATACTGAAGGCCTCTGTAAAGTGTTTAATCTGCTCAGAACCAACACATTTCACATAAAAATTGGCCTCTAACAGTTTGCCTTGGTATTCTTTTTCCGATGTTATATTGTGTCTTGCAAGCTGCTGGAGGCCTTAGTGCCCTGCACTTTTCTGTAGGATGTCTCTGTGCTTTCACATTGACCACCCCTTCCTCTTCTCCTGCCAGCTGTGAGGCCTTCTCATACTTGATGGCTGTTGAGTTTTGGTGACTGGTCTTTGTGAAATAGCTCTTTAACTGGTGGGTCTTAGGAATGACACCTTTACAGCTCACCCTTTGTTGACTGAGTTTCTCCCTGGAGTGGTTTTGGAGGTGATTCTTCTAGAACCGCTGTGCTGTATTAGAAGGAAAATGAGATATTTTCAAAGGAAGGAGGTGTTGAAAAATTAGCTTGAGAACATTTAATCCTTGGGGGAACGTGACATACAGACATAATAAACCGTTGTGTGGCAATGTCTTGCCTGTTTTGGAACCTCTTATTTCCTGTTGTTAATGATTCAAATGTCATCTTTCCACCAAAGTTGATGCATTGTGTGCACTGTAGAGCAATGCTTGTATAGGAGTGTGTCTTCTGTCTTGACTGCCCTTAGATGAGTGTTTCTAAGAAGTGATCTACTTCATTTTACATGAAGAAAAATCTTTAGACAAGCATTTGGGGATTTCAAAGCACATCAGGAATCTTTGCAGCCATAAGTGCCAGCCTGCTTAGATGTGCATCTCCTGGGCTTTTGTGTGCTCCCCTTGGCTTTCTTCACATTCCCTTCTTGCCATGGGTGAGGTAAATTCAGGGCACCGAAATTTCTCCAGACAGCAGTCTGCTTACAAGCCCATTACTAGTAGCTGAAATGTTTATGCGGTGTTGCAGGGATTTTTATAATCTAAATGTTCTTTTGTGATATAATTAATACTGTTTTATTAAAAATGTTCCTCCTCAACACTAACTTGAGTTTAGCAGGGTCCAACCAGTGTTAGAGGTAATGTGCATTATCTGAGAGGAGAGGCACAGAAGAGTGAATTACATGTAGCAGCTTGTTTCTGTTGTGTCCATTTACAAGCATCACCAGCCATTATCTTTGAATTCAATATTTCAAGCATTAGCTTTCTGTTCTGGCTTAATATATGAGACAATTTGCTACATAATTATATTGTATTTCATTTTCTTCTGTATGCTATTGTAATAATGATATTGCCTAATAAAGTAATGTCAGATTTTAATTAGGTTAAAAGTAATTTGTTATATTAGGTCTTTTATTTGAGAAAATAAACTAGATGATAGTGCATATCATATTTTTTTTTTGTTTGCATTTGCTTTCATTTCCTCTCGTCCTTTACCTGTTATGAAATAAGGGTGAATTTTTTTCTTTGATTGTTTTAAGTTATTACAGCCCTCCACAGCCTTAAGTCTAAATATTTGTGTTCTGGTGAGGACATAAGATGCCTAACTTTCTCTTTATTAAAAGGACAGTTTTGCAAAAAATTCTGCTTCTAGTTAACAGCTGCAGCCTTTTAATCACTGAGATAAATTATCTAGACTAATACAAAAGGGTGTGATAATACTGTATGAGAGTACTCCTGCAAAGGAAAGCTTAAATTTGCTGGGAGGCAAAGGAAGAATACATTTTCATCAAAGACAGTTTGGAAAAGAAAAGCTTGCATTAACTTTTGTTTTGGGTTACTTTCAGAATAACCAGTGATGTAGGAACTGGCATAAAGTAGTTCTCTTCATAATTTATTTTTATAAGAGTGTCATGAATAGCGTCTCAACATACATCCAAATAATTAAGAGAAGGATGAAGAGGTGAAAGATTCTTCTGTTTCCTAACGCCCTTCTCTTTGGTTCTTTAATTCCTTTTGCTTTCAAAGTGACCTCAGTACTCTGTAAACTTCCACATCACATGCAGAGAGGAGCTGTGTTCTCTGTTATGTGACTAAAGCTTATCTTTATTGGGAGATACTGACTCCTCCTTGAAGTGCCATTTCCAAGTACATTCCCTTTTATGTAAGCTGCTTGTTTTAGGCTGCCCTTTTTTGTTAAACATTTATTAAGAATTGAATAGAATACCTTTGAGCCCATTTCACCAGCCTGTTCCTCTTCAGCTAAGGATGGTATCACAATGGAATTTGAGCATATGCTTTGGGTTCAGTGTGTATGTAAAGGTTTTGTAGCATAAGGACAGGTTAAAGGAAGCTTGTGTTGAACTGGAGCCCATCTTTGTGTTTCTATTTATTCATCATTAGAAGACTCAGAAATTCTTGTATTGACTTGTAATTTCTTGTCACTTAAGTTTTATACAAATTTAGACATCTCATTGCTGTTTTTTTCTGCTGATTCTTCTGTTATCTCATTGTACTGTCAGCCTACCTGTGCTGTTTCTGCTGTGTATAATGACTGTATTGCTGTATTGCTCGTGTGGTTATTCATGGGTATGCAGGCAGGCAGTTATGGGGCAAGAATGTACAGGCCCTGATTTCAATCATTATGATTTCAGGAGCGTTAATATCTTAACTGAGTATCTTGAGGGTTGACTTTATTATGACTAAGGCTGCCTAGTGAAATCACTTTAAAAATGCATGTGAAATTTCTTTTTCCACCACAAAATTAGGGGCATGGAGGTGTGACCTTCAATGAGATCTGCTACTTGAAAACAGGAATAAAGTTAACAAGTTGACATCTGCTTCCAAAGCATCATCATTTGAATGCAGCCACCAAAACGATCCAGTTGTATCCCTCTTACTCAAGGGCCACTCACAGAAATGATGTGGCCAGGTAAAAAAAGATAAAATCTTACATTTCCTTATGCCTTTAAAGCAGCTAATTGCTAAAAATGCCTTCTTCATATATTAATTATATCAGCCTGGAGGCTGCTCCTACTTGCATTAAGGATGTGATTTCTCTCTGTGTGAGATTCATACAGACTCAGTAATCAGAGCTTTCTTTGTCTTAGAAGGTATATACTTAACCCAAATATGCTCCTAAATGCCTTAATTCCCATCCTAGTACCATTCTTCTGTCCTAGTGCCTGCTCTCACTGAGCTTCAAGGCAAATTAGCGGTTACCACTATGAAAGAGTATATGTGAACAATTTCATCAGTGCCTCATCATTCTTTCATTTGTAATTTATTTTCTACCTTTCTGGCAAATAGATCTGGAGAGACTGGAAATTACATGGGATTGTTTTTAAAAATTCTTTTTTTAGGTGTGTTGTTTAGATATAGTTCAGACTTTCTTTTCTATAAATCTGTATGTTGTAACATTTCAGAAAATTGAAAAGTGAAAAAAACCCAAAGGCATCTGTTTCAGGCATAAAGATAAAAAAGCTTAAATACTTCTTGGTTGTCAGTTGTATAATGGAAAACTCTCTGTAGCTGATAAGATTTTTTTTCAGCTTCTCTGGTTCAGTGGCTATTGCGTTAATTGTTTGGGTGCCAAAACTTTTCATCAGGTAGGGTTACAAAAGACAATAGTCATTCTATTAACTAATTTGTTTGAATATTCACAGTACTTAATTTTAGTGAGATTTTCCCAGTGCATGCAAAGGATCTCAATAATTTCAACTGCCTAGGAATGCATTTTCTCCTTCAGCTACCATTTGGTTTATTTAGTTAGTTTTCTTCTGGGGACATGAAAGTACCTACTGTCCTACAGCAAATAATCATCAAATCTGTATTTACAAAAACTGACAACTTGTATTATTAAAATTGGCAGAAGCCAAGAAATGCTTCCTAACACAATTGTATCACTGACAGCTTACTCTCAAATGAATTTGGGTTTAATTATGGCAGCACAGAAAAAACTGAAAGATCCCTTTGTCTAAGTAAGAGTTTAATTATATTTGAAATACTGCAACCTCCTTTTTGCCTCTACAATGGCAAATAAAAAAGAAAGAGGACCAGACTACCAAAGTATCAGAGTATCAATTAAATGCTTCCTGTGATGAAGTCCTTATAATTTTTTATCCCTTGAGTTTCATTACAGTTTTCTCTATGAATTATGCCTCCTCTAACCAACTGAAAGAAGTAGAACTGCATAGCTGAGTCTTCAAAGGTCATCACTTCTTTACTGATCGTGGCTTTTAGAAAAATAGTTAAAAAACCCACATATTTTGAAGGAAAAGCTATGTCAGTGGAATAGAGCTCCAAAATGAGTAAATGAGAAAACTCCATAAAAATATTCACACATCAGGCAAATCAGATTTGGTATTGTATATTATCAATTTTTCTGTCTGAATTTTGGGGCCTGCGTCTTTTCCTGAAATGTGTTTTGAGTGTAACAAAAAAGATATGACTGTTTTTGGATGTTATTTCTAACTAGTCCTTAACTGAACTAAGGCTCTGAAAGGTTATATATAAAGAAAATGGACATCTTTATTGTTTTAAAATATTTAATAAAATTTAGATGAAATACAACTTTTTAATTGCATTTGAATAGAACTTTGAAATTATGCATTAAAATCTGTAGCCGTTAGCTGGAATCAACCCCTAATGTTTATCAGAAGTGATGTCAGTGAAGCCCTGGAGAAAAGATTCTTGGAGGTGACCAAAATTATTTTATTGGATAATCTTATGCTCTTAAAAGATGAAAACATTTGAAGCACTGAACATTAGTCTTCTTTCCATATTTCATCCAGTAGAGTAGTTTCTTGAAGTATCAGGAAGGCTGACTCAAAAAGAGCATGGCTAGAAAAATTTATCTAAGCAATGCCTGTAAGACAGCTTTTTAAAGTTTCACATGTATATTTTAAGTGTCAAGTAGTCATTTTCTTAAATGTCTTTCATGTCTGGAGTAGTAAGATTCTGAAAGAGAAGTTGTTCTTCATTTTGCAGAGAAAAGCTGAAAATTACACTGCACAAGTACCCATGAAAAGAACAAAAGTAAGGATTTTGTTAGGAAGTTATTCTTCCTAGTTAGGAAGAATAGTTAGGAAGAATTCCTAAACTTAATAATGCCTAGTGCACATGGAAAACAGCTGATGTTTCCTTTGTCATGGCATCCTCTACTAAAGTGCTAATTCCATACAGTATTAAATGTGAAATTAGTCTATTTAACTCTCACATTTTCTGTCTCCAAATTATGCTTTTTTTTTTTCTTTTGATAATCCCTTCACACTTGTGTTTTAGACCTTCAAGATAAGATTTGCATAGCAGTCAAACTTCCTTGAAGACTGTGTGAAATGAGTTGCAGTGGGTGCCTTAGTAGGAATTTTTGACAGTTTCCCACTAAGGATAAAAAACTCCCAAAAGGGGAGCTGATGAAAAGTATGTTGGAAAATTCTTCCTTAAAAACAAAAACACATTCCACTAAAGGAATAAATCAAGACAAAATTTCAATTTTTTTGGTGGTATTAAAATTGAAAAATACTATGAAAATGAGAAGAGTCTCACTTGCTGAGACTCATGTTGGAGATTAACTTAGCAACAGCTTTTGTTTTCTTTCTTCACTGTAAAAATCTCATCTAGATAAAATACTAGCATACTTTGTAAATGCAATGCAATTATAGCTAGCCTCAGGAAAGAGCACTGACCAATTTTATTACAGTGCCAAAGATTAGTCCTGGAATGTAAAGCTGAGAGAGGCCTATTAGGGACTTTCTTCATTAGAACATGTGGAACAAGACATTCATAAGGCACCAATAAATCCATTAAGGGGAAGAGGGTTCTGAAATGGCCCTTCAGGATTTTTATTATTAACTAAGGATTGCTGAGGTTGGTGATGTCAGAAATATGGTTTTAGCCAGCACTCACTGTCCCTTTTAACTCACTGTTCTCCAGTCCATATTCACTTTGAAATAAGCAGCTATAACTGTTACAGTTAGCAGAGGAAACTCTGCCTAACACAGATGATTTTGGAGAAAATAAAAGATCAGTGGAAAATCTCATCTCTCACATTGCCACAAATCCTGCATGAACAGAATCCTAGATGTTGACTACAGGTTTTAATTTCTTCATAAAGTGACTGTTAGATAGACCCTAGCAGGCGCTTTCATTTTCATAAATCTAAATTTCTGATGCTGGTAAATCCTGAAAAGAAACAGCAGTTTGTTATGTATGGAGGGCATTTTGATAAAACCGTCCCAAGCAATGGCAGACAAGAAGCCTGTGCTGCTGAAAAATGGTACTGCTGTCTGCTCAAAACTGAGTTTAAATATTGACCAGCTGCATAGAAAATAGCATCAGATTTGTCAACAGCATAAAAAATAGCCACTGAGAAACCAGAACATTTCTCTGCATCGTAATGCTTCTAATTCCCAGAGATACCAAAGCTTCCATCATTTCATGGAAGAAAAAATAGCTTCTATATCAGGAGTTTGAGATTTCCTTACTAAGGAAGTACAGACTGCTCAGATAAAGGATGCTTGATCCTAGTTGATATTTTGAAGAGTTGATGAGTACCAAATGGGGGTACACTTTCCAAAAGTGATTTCGAGATACTCAGTGTTGGGTTTACCAGTCTTGTGATGCAAGACTTCCAGCAAGTTGGGTCCCAAAATGCTCCTAAGAGTTTCAGAGCCTCAGCACTCTCAGCCAGACAAGACTGGGGCAGAGAGAGATGTTTCTTTGTTTCTTGTGTGCCTGCTCGGTAGAAAAGCAACTTTTATCCAGCCTGAAAGCCTGTCAGAAGTGTCACTAGCCAGGATTCGGAGCCTCTTTTTTCAAACGCCCGGCTGCATCACAACCATTACATGGGACTTGATAAATTTTTCATGCCAGAATTAATCAATTTCAGTGGGCAGTTTTCCTCACTGGCACGTATCCTGCCTCCCTGGGGCACTTCATCTGTCACAGACAAACGGAATGGGGAATTGTGGAAGTGCTAGTGGGATGGCTCTTCTCAGACCCATCAAATTGCGTGTGCACATGTCAGGTCAGGAATTTTAGGGTCTCCTGGGACGTGTGTGAGGCTTTCCAGAGGGGAGTGCCTTCTCCAGGCACATAGGCAACTGCTTCTTTTGATGGTGTGGTGGTTTAACCCCAGCTGTAAACTAAGTCACATGCAACTGCTGGCTTATTCCACCACCAGCCCCACCCTCAGTGGTAGGCAGAACCAGGGGAAAAAAAGTGAAACTGGTGGATTGAGATACAAACAATAATTGAAACAAAGCAAAATATAATTATTATTAATAATAATAAGTAGTAATAATAATGATATAATAATAATAATAATAATAATAATAATAATAATAATAATAATAATAATAATAATAATAATATAATAATAGACAGAGAGAGGTAATAATAATGAGACAGGGCTAGAGATACAACCCACAATAAGTAAGTGATACCCAGTACAATGGCTCACTACGCACTCACAGAAGCCCAGCCCATCTCCGAGCAGCGATTGGCACCTCCTTGGCCAATTGTCTCCAGTTTATATAGTGGGCAGGATGCTCTGTGGTATGGAATATCTCTTTGGCCAGTTTGGGTCAGCTGTCCTGGCTGTGCTCCCTTCCAGTCATTTGTGCACCTGCTTGCTGGCAGAGCCTGGGAAACTAAAAAGTCCTTGACTTAGAGTATGCACTACTTAGCAACAACTAAAACATCAGTGTGTTATCAACATATTCTCAGTCTGAATCCAAAACACAGCACTGTACCAGCTACCAAGAATAAAATTAATTCTATTCCAGCCTAAACCAGGACAGATTGGTTTTTTGGAGCTAATGATTTAAATGCAGCATGCATTTCTTTTATCATGCACAGGCATAGCTCGAGAAATGGAAATGTAATGAAAATATATTAAAATAATGACATATAGTAGGGATTAATAAAAATATATTATTTACCCTCTAAATACTGAAACAAGAAAAACACTTATTTGTGAGAGAGATTATTGCAGTGTTTATAATCCAAGCAGCACAACAGGAAAGATAAATGGGACATTTAGTTCCCACTTTATGCATATTATATGATATTCCCACCCACATTTTATAACAGAAAAATTAGTTTAAAAATAGACCAATTATGCTTCTGATACATGATAAGCATGAAGATGAAATTGTAGTCAAAATAGTTCCAATCGAACTATATTCTTTGTTTACTTATTCTTTTCTTTCTAGCACTACTAATGTCATAAAAGTTTTCAGCTTGAAACATGGGTAAAAATGAAACATTCACAATATCTTTTTCAGAGGCTGGAAACCTCACGCTTGGAATGATTTCTGCTTTAGAATGTCTGTAATATATTGAAGCCTTAATACCATTCTAATTAGTACCTTACTAATTAGCTTGTGACTAGAATTTTAATTAGATGCACAATAGGTATTCTTACCTGCAGTGGAGGAGCTATTTCCTGTGAAGAAAAGTGAAGGGAAAAAGATAGTGAAAGTAATCCATAGAAGACAACTATATAATCTAATCCCTACTATGAGAGATGCATACATTAATTAATATTTTTCAAAATTATGTCTGGGAATGTATTCTGTATTGTAAAGCACGTTAAAGTTTGCTTTGTGATTTGCTTTTCTTACAAGTAGAACAAATTGTAGATTCTCACAAGTAGAACTGTGACGTGACGTGTGCTGAGAGCAAACTGAGAAATACTGGAACACGACTGTAGTTAATTAGCTCAGGTCCAGCCCCAGGGACTGAAGTGAGCACATCACAGGCTCAAAGCAGGAGTCTGTAATCTGAGTTGAAGAGAGGACCTGTGAGCTGGGTCACAGGGAACAAGGCTGAAAAGGGAGATGCCCAGCACCTTGACAATGACGTTAGTTGAGCCTGGGCTGCAGCACATTCTGGAGTTAAAAATGCATGTGAAAAGCTTGGAAGATGGAGTTCAGTGAATTCCTGTCAATGGCGACTCAAAAGTACCAATACTCTGGTAGATGAGCATCTTCTATCACTTTTCTTCTATCAGGAAAAGATAGGAAGGAGGGATAGAATGTATCTGTCTGAAAATACTGCCACCACTAATGTTCGCATTAGCTTAATGGCATATACCCTGTTACAGAGAAAAGGCTGTTTTGAAATTTGCTAAATATCTAGGGCAAGAAGAATCTTAAAAATATAAATATGAAGTTCCTTCCTTCTCTGAGGAAGTCTGAGTTGTGTGTTTATAAATATAAAGTTATTTGTCAGGCTTGGTAATTCCCATAAGCCCCAGCAGTGAAAAGGGTGATTCAATTTCAGAAGATAATGGGACATTCTGAAAAATGATGATCAGGTCCAGGGAACATTTTTATATGAGGAGATTTAAACAATAAAAGTAAAGGGAGGATGAATTGCAGAAAACAGAAAACCAGTTTAAAGAATTATTTTTTCCCCCGTCTAAAGGGAACAGGCTTTCTGAAGCAAGTGGAAAACATACTGTACAATTTGCATGATTTGAAAAATACTTCTTGTTACTTAATTTTGACTGGGAAAATTCTTCTGCATGGTGAATAAGGTCACAGGTGAGCCACATTCCATGCTCTGCAAGATATTTAAAAGCAATACCTAAGGAATATTTTTCTCCAGGTGGCAGTATGAGGCAAGTGTGAATAAAGTTGCACCCCTTTATGTCTTCGATAAAATTTGTAGCAAGCACACTGAGACAAGTAATTACTTCACAAGTGTAAAAGAATATTGGTGGAATGAAAGCTGCAAATTATTAACTGTAGAACCATCTTTAAGACTTAAGTGTCAGTTGTGTCAAGAAGTGGAAGATGATGTCATCCTTGATAGCCAAAATCAAATTAACCCAATCTCAGACAAATAACACAAGTAGTATGTGGTCTGAAAACAAGTTGCACATTGTGGAATAATGCTGAATATAGAAGTCAGAGAAAATTACGATGGCCTATTACCAACTCTACAAGCAATAAATATTAATCAAAAATAGTGTTTGCTGTGCAGTATTCACTCAACTGCCCTACCTAGTGAAATATGTTATCTTTTCAAAGAGCTTTATTAACCCACCTGTCCTATGAGATCTGGTCATTTCTCATGGCAGATTTGTCTCCTTCTATGTGTTTCATTAGAAACAGGAAGGAATGGGGAACTCAATCCGTGGTGAGTGGAAATATATTTCTTTTAATCTTTTATGGGCAGAAATTTAAGGCTGATTCATGTAAAAAAGACACTGCTTCTTGCTGTCTAATTAAGATACTGGTTGGGCCTGTCATATCTTGAGGTATATCATTTAGTAGGGAAGTTTAAGTCTTCCCTGACACCTCCAAGATAGCAAGACACCAGCTACCTCAGATCAGAGGCTGTGACCACTTCTGTGAAGCAGTGTCCTGAGAGCTGTTATCTCTGCAGAAAGGAAGGATATATTAGCTCAGACTTAATGCTACACACATCCCTATCGCTCCCGGACAAATAGGAGTGTACTCAAATATGAGGTGAACTTGCATATCCCTGCAAAGAGGCTGCATCCATACCCTTTGTCCACTTCCTAGTGGGACTGCAGCTCACATCACAAAATGTCCACCATAGATAGCACTTTAACAGATTCTTTATCAGTACTCTGAGTATTGAATAGGCTATTTGGAAAAAGCAATTATAATGTACCACCATTTCATTTGAACAGTGCATTTTGAAAGGGAAAAAAAGTCCCACACAAGAAAACACTTCCTATGTGATTGCCTTTCTGTCTTTGGGAAATAAAAGGAAACTGATTTTCAGTCTTGAGTTCTTTGGTGATAGTGGACTTCAGCATCCAGTACTTTTATCCTTCTTGTTGTATACATATGGAGGTTTGCTATGGTTTGTGCAATATTTTTGATTGCAGGCTTCTGTAGAACATCTTTATAACCTAGGTAGTCTGATGTTATTTTATGCAGTCTAGTTGACATGAGGATGTAGATTAAAATGCAGGTCAGAAGTTCTAACCGACTTGGCAGGCAGGAAAGGATATTGGTTCGACAGGGTAATTACCCATAGGAAGTGGTGATGCTGACACTAGTTTTAATTTTTTGAGTGCTGCTAAAGATGTTTATCTTCACTCTGAAAGCATAGTCTTTTATGGTTTGAATGCTGGCTGTGAGAGAAGCTGTCACTTTTCTCTCTGCTTTATCCTGCAGTAGTACTCTTCGAAATAGTCAAAAGATTTTTTCATCTGAAACCAGAAGGAAAATATATTCTTACTTCTGAGACTTTTTGTGAAATTCGTTTAATCAGAGATATACTGTCCTGAATTTGAATGAGTATTGGGAGAGTGTTTGCTTGGGTAAATAAATTGTATTATATTATGGAGTAGAGATTTAATTGCTGTTGTTTGTTATTTTTTTTGTATCCTCCACATAGAATTGGTTAGAACGTAGTTTTCAAGACTATAAAATAATATCCAATCTTTTATGATTTTTTCCCTCTTACATAATTTAAACTGAGTATTCCTTATTTAAGAAAACCTAAAATGAATTTCAGAGCTTGTGTTATGTAAGCCAGTTAGTTACATCAAGCAGAAAAACTGAACACTGCCTTTGGGAGAGAGGGGCGGGGGGGGGAACAAATGTTTGAAAGCAGAGTCCAGAGAATGGAGGACAGTTTGGGGACCAGTTTCTCCACAAACCACGCCACAGAGAGGCTGGCAAAAGGCATCGGATACACGTGGAGCACCAATCAACCTCAAAGGTTCTTGGGGATCAATTTTGGATGCTTATGTACATATGATCAGTCTGGGAATAATACTTAATGTTTTCACGTGATTTTGTCTTCCAGAATGATTGAAGATTGTGGGAAAAGAGGAAATACCATGGCAGAAAGAAGGCAGCTGTTTGCAGAAATGCGTAAGTACTTCCTGGAAATGTTTTGCTGTGATAGACCAAGCCAGTTGCTATGCAATGTCAGTAAAATTTATGCAAGCTTTCCACCTCAAATCTCCATTGCACAAATGAGTATCATGAGACCAAAACTGCATGAAAATGGGCTGATTTGACCAAAGCAGGAAAGAGGGGTTTTCTACATCGGATTTCTCAACCAAATTATTTTATCCGGTAGTTTCTTATAACAAAGATGATGGAATACACATGTAGCAATGAAAAGGGATAAAGGTCTCCAAAAGCTACATCTTTGTTTGGTGGTATCTGTAGTGCATTGACTCCAGCCAGCTGCCAAGCTCCTGAGACACACTTGCTTAATCCCTAACAAGCCACCAGCAGAATGGGAGAGAATATAGGGAGGGCAAAAGCAAGCAAACTCATTGCTTGAGATAAAGACTTGATTAGGTGACAGAAAGAGAGGGGAAAAATTACAACAGAAACCAAGAATCAGTGATGCAAAGGTGGCTATTCCCCAGTTCCCAACAGCAGACTGATGCCCAGCCAGTCATGGAACATTGTCTGCTTTGGAAGACAAAACTCCCCAACTCCTTCTTTCCCTACCCCAGTTTTATTGCTGAGCATGACATTATATGGTGTGGACTAACCTTTTGGCCAGGTGGGGCCATCTATCCTTGCTGTGTCTCCTCCCATCTGCCCATCCCCAGATTACCCTGGGAGGGCACAGAGTAGGAAACAAAAAAGCCTGGGTGCTGTGCAAGCACTCTTCAGCAACAGCTGAAACAGCGGTGTGTTATCAACACATTTTTAGCCACTGATCTAAAACAGCACCATGCAGACTGCTATAAAGAAAGTTAACTGCATCTCAGCCAGACACAGTACAGGAACTCATGTACTTCATACCCACTTCAGTGTAATTTTTTGTAGTTCCTAATGAAGCTCTGTGCTCCCTGCACAGTAGCATGTCAGGGATGTACCAAACCAACAATGTTCCTGTGCTTCTGACAGTCATCTCTAATTTCTCTTACAACCAGTCCACTGTTTCTCCAGGAAATTCTGTTACATGTCAAGTTTGAGACTGTCAAACTGCTACTAAATTACCTGAGTTTTGTGTGTAATTACTAAGCTTCCTTTTATTTGTCCCCTGCCACGTAGTACACATGACAGAGCATCTCCCTGATCTTTGGTGGGAGACTAAGTTGGGCATTGCTGGGACTGGAGTTGTGCATAATGAAAGGCCTGGTGCTGGTGAATTCAATGTGCTCAGGACTGTTCCCTGGGCGTGAGCCCCACATCTGAGCTCTCCAAATTAAAGACTTCCCACTGAGATGGCCCATTCCACAGTGCCCACTAGCTCTGTTGTGCCCTGTAATTGTTTTAGTATCGCATGGCGCTTGCTGTCGTAACTCATGAATATTTTTTCACTGATCTTTTCTCTCTGGTGCCCAGTGACAGGACCTGAGGAAAGGAATGAAGCTGTGTCACAGGAGGTCTAGGTTGGATATTAGAAAAAGGTTCTTTGCCCAGAGGGTGGTTGGGCACTGGAATAGGCTCCCCAGGGAAGTGGTCACGGCACCAAGCCTGACAGAGCTCATAAACCATTTGGACAATACCATCGGGCACATGGTGTGATTTTTGGGAGTATCCTGGGCAGAGCTAAGAGTTGGACTCAATAATTCTTGTGGGTCCCTTCCAACTCAGCATATTCTGTGATTCAGTTGTCTCTTGTGTACAGCATCTTGGAACCGTGGAAGAAGGTGGTGTATTTTGGCCAGAATCAAAAAATGTATTTGGCCATTATCAGAGCATATTGTAGTTTTAATTAGAATTACAGAGGGGCCTTGATTTTTTTATTGGCTAAAGTTAATGGCATAGGTACCATTAATTTTAATTTGTTCAAAATACTCCTAAAATATTTAGGACTTTGCTGTGAGGATTTATGGTTTGTTTCCACAGTTCTAAAGGCTGTTTTGATGTTGGATTGTTTTGGAGGAGTTGAGGAGGTGTTGGGAAAATCAGCAGTTGAAGGCAGAGGAGGGACAATTTTCTGTATTGTACACCAGTAGTTATGTCTACTATTTTCTTCTTTCAGATTTTAGTATTTTGGCATATTTACTTCAGTCTGGTTTATCTCACATGTGCTTCCCTTTCCTGTTTGCTTGCCTCTGTTCCTCCACCTACTACATATGTACACAGAGAACTGGATGTTCCAACTAGGTAAAAGGAGGGGAAGATATGAAGTCTTTGTGGAAAAACTAAATGTGTTCTAGCCTTATTCATAAAACACTGAACCTTGCTTTCTGAGAGCCTCTCAGATACCTCTGTGTGTGGAGGATGTGCTTCATTGGAACCAAAGTTCATCCTGGCATCACATTCAGCTGCCCCCGGCTGTGTGCAAGCCCACACGTTTAACATATTTAACAAAATCCATGTGCTCCTGATGCCCTACGTATTGTGGGCCATGTGAGCATTCTTAACATTCTGATAGGCATAAGCCTGTGGTAATAGGTAAACTCCACAACCTGCTGATATCAGAGGAAGAAAGTTCATAGTATAACAGCTTTTGCCAGTGGTTTTGGTTCTTGGGACCTGTGTCTGCAAGTCTGTGATTAAAACCCCACAACAGTTTTACAAAGTGGTTCATGTTCCAGACTACACAAGATAGAAAAGAGGAAAAAAAAAATCCAACTTTTCAACCCTTAAGTGGGAAGTTTGTCCTGAACAAGGAATAGGAGGATTTAATTCTGAATTTAAATTTGGACCACTGTGATTTTCCATGTTTTTTGAGAGGTCCAGTTCAACCTTTTTTTTGCTTCCTTTCCTTCAGAAGAGGCATCCTTCTAGTTCCAAATTACAAACTTTTGTGAATTAGTATCATAATTATTATCACCTTCAGTAGAGTCCTGAGGTTAAAACTTATCTTGTAACTCAAAATGCTTTATTGGACATCTAGGTCTCAGCCTTACCTTAGTCTGACCTGACATGCCCAGGTGACATGACACTGAGGAAGAGCTCAAAATGTACATCACTGTTGGCACATAAAACAAGCAAGAAAACAACAGCCAAAGTTGCAGTGTGTCCCTTTGTTATTTTTGCAAACTGCAAAGTGTTACATGACATGAGCATATTCAAAGGAAATAGAGTGAGGCACTGCCAGCAGGCAGAAGGAAGGAGAGGCCACTGGCAATCCTGTACAGAAGTTACAAATTTGCTGTCTTTTTTGCCATGCTCAGTCCTGCACATCTTTCCACTTTCAGGACTCTCCATCATGTAATTGGTGGTACTTTTCCTCAGAAGTTATTTGTCAAATAGATCTCTGTGGCAAAATGTGAATCATGACAAAATTAAATTGTCTGTTCCAGGATCTTACCAGCAACACCTACACCTCAAATAATATCAAAATAATACCATCCAGAGTGTGTGCAAATAGTAAAAAAGAAAAAGAAAAAAAAAATCAACGTTGCCTACCAATTTGTTTATTTAGGCTTATTACTGCAACTTCAGAAGCTCAATGAGCCAGAGCCTCACTTTGCTTTGACTCTTTAAATCTTGTTAAAAGGCTGAAGTTTTATGAAGGACCACTGGAAGTTTATTGGTAGCTTTCACTAAAGTTAAGAGGGGAAAAGTTACATTCATTTTACTTATTTTTCCTGCTAGAAAGGAAAATCTTAATGTTGCAAGCTTTATCCTCCCTTTCACCTGTAAAGAAATTTTACAAAACTTGTCAGTGAGATACCAATGGAGAAGGAAAAAAACCTGTATGATTTTAACAATAGGGGATATAATGGAAAAAAATACAAAAATACTTCCCATACCTGATGTTAAGTAGTCAAAGGTAATTTCTCCTAGGAGCAGATGGTGTAACTGGCAAAAGGAAGTAGCTGGGAGCCCTGGAAAGAGTGTTGGGAGAATTTGGTCAGGAAAAGAGCAGAATCTGGGGAGAATAGTGAGTATCATTCTCATTTTCATCTTATGTGCTGGAGCACATTTGAAAAATTTGGGTCCAAAAGATGATCTTGTTCAAAAAAGTGTGGGTGAACAATGCTGCTACAGGCAGAATGTTAAGCTTCAGGCAAGATTTATCAGGGAAGGAAGCCCTCCAACTGATTCACAAGGTGCAGAAAGGACCCTCCTCACTCTGGAAACTCCCTCTCAGAGAGTAGTTTGAGTAGAGCTACATCCAATCCTAGTCCCAGACTTGGTCAAAAGTTTATTTTTTATGGATTGTATAAATGTAATTGATACTTTATATGACTTAATCATGCAGGATTAAGGATAGCAAACCAAATACACTTATAGGAATAAAATAATTATTTAAGTTTATTATAATGATAACAAACTAAAATATTTCAATCAAAATTATTTAGAAGATAGTAGAGATATTTATAACTAATTGTATTGGGCACTATTTATTAAATAAATTATTTCAAAAGTAGCTTAATAATTATTAAGTAGAGATTGATGTTACTCACCCATATCAACATCGTGAGGAAATCTCTTCCACTTGGCCTCAAGAGGCTTTGAGGGGCATCCCCACTCAAGGGAGAAATTGCCACATACATATCCAGAAGGAGCGTGTTAGAAGTCCCTGCCATTAAAAAATGGAGCTGAACTTTTATGGTATAAAGTGATTGACTATCAGTCAAATGTTTCTAGGCTACCCATGCCAGCTGAGCAGCTTTAGATAAGTTAGCAGTACTATCACTTGTTGCTTCCTTTATCAGAAACTTTTGTATGCCACATCCTCACCAGTGCTGATTTCTGTCAGTCAAGACTGTTTTTCATTTTCCCAGAAGGTTTAGCTTTGGGATTGTGGAGTTAGAATGGTCTCAGCATTCCTGAACACCTAAAGCAGTATGATCCACCTTCTCCATCCATCACTGATAACTTATGCAAATGGAAGAAAATTTGAGCTGTTTTACCTCCAGAGGTAAAACGTTTAGACAGAGTATCCTGCTACAGATGCTGACATGACCATATATTCAGCAGTTCAGCTAAGAAACCTTAAAGCATTTAGAAGGCTTGTGTGAAAGCAGGGCTGGATTCCACTCCTCTTACATACTGACTGTACCTTGTTTGGATGAGTTCATTAGACACTGTGCAGGTTCTGCCCCATACTGGCTCATATGTACTTGTCCTTGTTTGTGAGGTAGTTGCCACTTAGTTTGTTCCCATCTCTTGGACAACTGCTTTGGAAATGTTACTGGGTCTCTATGTTGCAGCAGCCAGGGCCAAGCTTTGTGTGGAGCACAGAGCTGACCCTCAGAGCTCTCCATTGCAGATAACATACATCCACAAAATGGAGAAAGGCCTCACACCCCTTGTCATTGCCCCTTCTGCAGATTGCCACAAGTCCTTATGTTACAGCACAGGATGTTTTCTGATTTGGTTTGCTGGCAATACCTTGCTCTGGTGTGGCATGTCAGCTAAAGATATTTGTTATGAGCTTTTTTTTGCTAAATATTAAAATTCCACTGTGGCTTTTCCTGCTGTTGGAGCCTGGCCAGTGTGTCTTTTAGCCTGCAGCTTGACCAGATTGTTCTTCAAAGTGACAGACACAGTGGGCTGACTATTCCCTGCCTTCCTTTATAAAATTCTTTTAACACTGTAGCTCCTGACATTCCCCTTGAGTGTTACTCCTCACTCCTCTCTACTCTCTCTGCAAAGGGGAGAGAGTCTTGAAAATTGTTAAACGGAGGCAGCTCATGTGTCCTCTTTGTTCTCTGGCTTCCCTGCTAGCAAAGATACGCACAGGTCATATTCCATACAAATGTCACCGTTATTCTCTTCCACTAGGGGCTCAGGATCTGGATCGCATCCGTTTGTCCACCTACCGAACAGCATGCAAGCTTAGATTTGTTCAGAAGAAATGCAACTGTAAGTATGCCAGCACTTCTTTCACCTACCATCGTCACAAGCTTTCCACTGCACTCCCCAGTCTGTCCTTCACACCGCTGACAAACTGGGACTGAGTGATCTGGTGTTGCGAAGGACACTAATCAGAATGCCTGGGCAGACTTCAAATATTAACCTGTTTATATAAGGAACTGGCCTCAAATATGCCAGTGATTCAGTCACAGAAGGATGGGTCAGGATACAGGCCACAGCTTTAATTAATAAGTATGTTAACCACATTCTCCAGTGTTCTTGTGAAATAGCATTTGTGAGTTTCAGCAGGGCCCTGCAAACTAAATGCTTTTGTAGCAGCTCGGTGAGAAAAAATGCTGCTTATAGTCCTCTTTTTAGGGTGCAGCAAAGTAAGTGTAATGTTGGTCAGACCCCTCAATCTCCAGAAAACCAGCAAGACACAGCTCTTCTAAGAGAGTGAACCTGCTTGTAATCTCTGCATATCTGTCTTACTCCCTCTAGGTTTTATTGGGAAATTTCCCGTTTGATTAGTGATTTTTTAAAACTTCTCTTCTGAGATTCAGTCTTTTTCCCTTTATGGCTGCATTTTCTATTAGAACAGTCATGTGCTGCGAGCTTTAAAGGGGAAATACATATAAAATCTGTAATGGAGTGTGTCCTTTCTTCTCCATCCAAAATAGTATGCAAACACTTAGAAGGTCATGTTTGGGTATATGTGCTTTACTGGGCCTTTCCACACCAGCTTAAAAAATACACTAACCAAGGGCACTCTTGTCAGCAGTAGCAGTAGGGAGAGGCTCAATAGGGAAAAAACAAATGGGTTTTAGTCCTCACATATAGACTAGAATGACAACCTAGCTATGCTTGTGCTGCACACAGTGGTAAGTATGTTAAAAAATGCTCACTGTAGATAGAAATTTACCACCCTGTTAAGTTCCTAGTTTTGGGATTACATCTGTCTGTGTTAGAGAAATGTTTAGCTTATGCTGTCCAAACATACTGGAGAGGCCAAGTTGTGATGCAAAATATTTTGGAGAGTATTTACTGTGTTATCAGCCACAGAGCTGATCGTTTAATCACTTTTGTAGCACACTTCTTGTGTTTTTAATATGTCCTTAGCTGAAGTATGAATTGAAGGTTTGGTATCGCATTATAAGCAGTCTGCCAGACACAAAACCCAGGGCGGGGTTTAGTACCTGCCCAGCAGCTGACTTCTCCCATTCAGGAGCAATGTTTTGAAAGACACTATTATGTTGCATTCAGTTGTTTATTTTTTAAAATCTTATGTTTAGGAGGATGGCATTTTCACTTCATTTTCATGCTAACAGAATACAATAGTCTGAGGTGACAAAAATATCCAATTAAATGGACGGCAATAGCAAAGTATGTATGCAACTGCATGCAAAGCAAATGAAAAAAACCTAAGGGGTAACAATAGCCTCATTGCTGGGAGTGTCTGTCTGGCTGAAAATATACTGGTTGTTAGTTTTAATTCTTGCCTCTTATTTATCAACTGCAATCTGCTTTTGTAGAACTGTTGGTTCCCTTCATAGAGAATCAGTGCAGATGCCCTGCAGTTTGCCAGCTTGTGCTACGTTGCTCATGGACATGCCTTAGCTTCTGGTCTCCATTGATAACCTAGGAGGAGTCATTTGCTTATCTCATTTAATGATTTATACCTTATAAATCTCCTCTTAAGGAAAAAAAATGAAAGGAGAAACTTAAAATGTCATCCTAAGTATTAGGTTCTGTGCAACTTAAGGAATAATGCCTGCTACTCTGGAAGAGATTGTGTGTGTCTTTTCACCATCAAGTACAGTTTTCTTCTTGTTATTTAGAGTAGAGTGCTCCTCTCCCAGCTGGGTTTCTCTTATCAATGAGAAAAGAAGTCATTCATTCCCCTGACAGGTATTCAAGCAATGGCAGTCCAAGAAAGAGCTGCTAAGCATAGAGCCACTGAATGGAGACTGTCCTTCAAATGGTTAATATCAGACCTCTGGCTCATGTAAGCTACTGTTTTGTTTTTTTCTCCCCTACAGAAGTTGCCCTTATGCACCACCCAACAGTAATGAGACAAAAAAGAAAGGGTCATGGGGAAAAAACGCTTTCTGCTGCATCTGAGCTGCTTCATTTAGGGTAGAATATAACAAGAAAAAGCTCAAAGACAGTTCTGCTCCACTCCCAGTTCATAGCACCTCCTGTCACTCAAGCCATCCTTGTCTTCTTTCAGCTGTGCTCTCCTGCCCTACCCTGGCACACTGGCCCAGACTTAGTAGGGAAAAATTGCTTGGAAAGACAGTATTTGAGGGGTTCTTTTAAAGAGCTAATTTAATAAATTGCAGAGAGCTGCGCTTGGCTACAGGCTGAAGGTGTATGAGGATGGAAGCAGAGAGCTGCTTTGAGTGCCAGAAGTGTTTGTTCCAAGGAAAGCAGAGCAGAGGCTTTATTAGAACCATCTTTTTTACCCAGAGGTACCCATTAGCATAGGCAGTCATGGGATGTCATTTAACAGGCAGCTACACTTATCACACACAGTGCACTGTTTGTTTCTGCCGCCTTTAATGCAGACACAGACACAGGTTCATCTCCTGGCCTCCCTTTGTGAATTCATCTCTCAGTACTAAAGCAGTTTTTTGTGGAAACCTTCAGCAGCAGGCTGGGTTTTACTGGCAAAGTAGGCAGTGTACAATGGGTAAAAATCATATTCTGAGAGCCATTCTCTCTTGCAGAGTTTCTCCTGAAATTAGTTGAATTATCTGGGCAAAAATTAGACAACATGACAGTTTACTGCCTTCTACCAGAATATCACTACTTATGGTGCACCTTGAGTACTAACATCGTTGATCAAATAATTTGCTTTGTGAAATTATTTCATTTTCATAAGAAAAAGACTTCTGCACAGATATTTAGCCAACAGTCTTCAAAATTGCAAATATATGTCTTTCTGATAATTCTATAAAACTTTCAGTAAATACTCTGTGTGTGGAAAGTATTTCTTTTATAAAAATGTCTCTGACCATTTTAAAGTAACAGTTTAAATACAGTGATCAAAGTATGAAAAATCATTATCAGTCATTGCCATTATTTGTCAAACAGGATGTAATTTAATCCAGCCCAGCCTTGCTCTTCATAAAAGCGACATATTCTTCTTAAGGACTGATAAAAAAAGCAGATAAATTTGAAAAATCTCTGATGTTATCCTTCAAAGAAAAAATCCCTGCAAATTTAAGCATTTCTCTTTACCTAAGTTAACACTGCAAATAAATAATAATAACATTTACAAATTATTTTTGCCACACCTCTGAATCTGCTAAGTGCCCAAACGTGGGATGCAACATGTGATAAAAATCCCAAAAGCAGGAGACATGCAAAATTCTAAATGCATAAATCCTAAAAGCTGGAAAACCTTGTTAATTCATCATGAATATAAACTAATTTTATGCTTCTTATTTCTACTGACAATTTCTAAAACTGGAAATAATGAAAAGAGAAACTCTGTAGGTAGTGTAGGTACTTTTGAGGATGTAGTGGGTATAGAAAGAGATAATTGCAGACTACTTGCTGATTGCTTTGCAGAATTCCTGTAGCAATAGACCTGTTGCAATAGCAATAGTTTCCCCTTAATGATAAATACCAGCACAGAACATAGATGCCTTTTCTGGAAAAAAAAAAGAAAAAAATCAAATAAATACTAAAACCTTGAGAAGATATTGAGGCGTGGGCATGAATGATTCCAAATGAATGCAAAGAGTTGTGGACAGATGGACCTTGGAGAACACATTGCTGGTGATTATGTCATCTTGAAATCCCAGAATGTAAAGCCAGGAGTGTGTGAGCTGACTGTGGCCACTTTACTGGTGGGTGGTGTTGGATAAAGTCTCGGATATAGCAGCATCCTAATTATTTGAGGTTAAATTTCATTACTTGGGGTAATAAAAGCAACTAGGAAGCAGGTACAAGAACCTGGTCAAACATGCTACGTGTTTATTCCAGTCTGTACTGTACAAAATATACCAAATGGGAATAACTGACTTTATCATATAGATTTTCTAAATGTGCTTTAAAGGTTGTCCTAGATAGCACACACTGCAAGAATCAAGGAGGGAGATGGAAAAACTACAGGTGAGGTCTGAAGCAGTCACAGAACTTGAAAACCCTATGAACCAATGTTGCTCTCACCAAGTCAAACAAGAGAGTATTGTCCTTTACTTTGCTTCCAGTGCATCAGAGCAGGTTTGGAGCACCTGAGTACATTCTCAGCAAACATAACTCCTGCTCAGTGCCCCTTACTACCAGGAAAGTGCCATCTTGGCAAGGCTGATTCGCTGCTGTTTATCCATGGCATCCAGGCACAGAAGCATCTTAGGCTTTCCTAAAACAAGGATGAAAGACCAGTGACAGCAGTTAGACCTAACTCTTGACATTCACTGGTTCACTGGTATCCAGGACCACCAAACCTCACAATTTAAAATTATCCCCAGTGATGATTGTGCCATTGATTTATTTTAATATTTTTTTCTCAGTCAATTTATTAACATGCTGAGATGAAGTACCATGTTCACATGCAAATTCCCTCTGGGGTATGGTGACAACCAGGAGCAGGACATAACAACATATCATAATCAAAACCATTATACCATTAAATGTCACTTGCTATTACAGAGCTGTATGGCTGGAAAACTGCTGTTCTTGATGAACTATCCTAAATGTGTTGTGAGATCATTCTGTGACTGTGGCTGCAAAACCAGACTTTGCTGATTTCCTTAGATCAGAATAAATCATTGACTGTTAAAGTGTGAATCAAAACAATGCTGCTGATGCTAACATGGCTTAATTAATGCAGACAAAAAGGGAGCTTGTTTTTCTGGCAGTTTAATCTCAACACCTTCGGGTGTTTTGTTTCTCCCTTTGATATTGTTCAGTGTAAGTGATTTCTTTTATTTTAATTCTTTTGGCCTGTCCAGGTTGTAGTGCAGCAGTTTCCACACAGAGAGCACAGCTGCCATGACTGTCATGGAAACCTTATGCATGTCCAAGGCAGTCGCCTCCACCTCTACCTGCTCTTTGTTCTACTTCCTCTTGGCTCTGGAGTCACAGCTGAGGCATGTAGGCATGCCAGCTTAATCTCTGTACATGCTTTTGGGTTGCTTGCCTGATATGATCTGCCTTATTTGTTTTAAGTTCTCCTGAAATGTAAAAATTTCCTAGTGAAAATGAATGACAGTTATTGTAAATACATTATTTTTAGATGCTTTTCTTAAAGTTCTTTTCTGTCTGTACTCTTAGACCTCCTGTAATGCTACAGCAAGGTGCTAGAAACTAGGTTTGTCCTAGAAACGAACAATCTGGGTATGAAATGGTGAGATTAGCCTGTATGAGCTACTAGCCCCCATCATCACAACAAGCAATTTTTTTAGAATTATTTGATTTAACCTAAATAAAATTGCTAGAGTTTGGGGTTTGACTGTATTTTTTCTATGCTGGGTTTACACTTAACATATTATTTTATCCCATCCCATTCAACACGCCATTCACCACAAAATGAAATGTCACGATATCTGGGACTTGTAGTAAAAGAAAAGGATAAGCAAGTCTTGATTCCACAGTGGAAATGGTGCTGTGACCTTTGTGTTATCCAGTGGCTGAGGAAGTTAACAGGACATCCAGGAACAACTTTCTTCTTCTGCGTGAGAAAATCTGCACTGATCTTACACATCCAAAGGAGTTCCCTAAACACAAAGCTAGAGGCCACTCACAAGTGTTCCAGACTATCCTGTTGTTGTTTAACCACCAGATCTTTCATCTTTCCATGTTGATTGATTTAGGTCATGCATAGGATGATAGGATCTGCTTCTCTTTACTCAAATGAGACCTCTTGCCAGTGTAGTATAAAGACATTCGTCCTTTGACTCAGTGAGTATTGATTTTCTCAAATGTGAAATAGCGTGCACAACAAATGTGCAAAGGTGTAAGAATCTCGTGAAGATCCCTGCCATGGCAGGAGGTATTCACTGTCATTATCCTGCCTTTTACATCCCAAGAACTGCATAGCCCATGCAATTTTGTACTTGCCCTTCTTTTTCTTCTACTCAGGAAACTTACCATCAGAAACAGAGCCACCAAATTATGATGATTACAGAATTATTTAGATTAAATAATTAATTAATCCTTCATCACTGTAGTTTCCATGGTTAGTGCTCTCTTCTCATTGTTAGGTTTTATCCTGTTTTTCATTTCATCTTGGAAGCAATAAAATGCAAGATAGTTTCAGGCTGGGTCACAGAGCAATCAAACTGAATGACAAGAAGTGTTGCCTACTTGAGTGCAAAAGGTCTGCTTGGCTGCAATTTGAAGCAATCTGCCTCTTGAATTTGTGATCATGAGATTCTCGTATTCTTCTAAACCCTTGAGTGATCAGTCTGAGATTTGCTTAAAATCCTATAATTTGGAAGGAAAATCACTATTTTGCATTCTTATTTTTGTTCTTCATTGCTGACCACCTTGGATATTCTATGATCTGTTTATTACTATTACATAAAGGTAGAGGCTGGAAATATTAGTTGTGTTCTTTGTTTTCTATTTTAATGAAAGCTGAGTCTTACAAGTTCCCTTACAGTGAGTTACATTATTCACATGGCTCCAAGAGATACAGCTTTTTAAAAAAGCCACTCTATATTACAAGAGTCATGATACCATTGTGTAAGTTACTAATTCTGGTATCCTGCAGTATTTGAAGAATGAAGAGATGTGTTAATGATTTTAAAAACTTTTTTGTTCCTTTGTCTTCACCAACGACTCAGAGACTAAATGCTTCTGGAATTGCTAGTACTGTTCCATATGGGTTTCCAGGCAACTATGGAAAAAGGATGCATATATTATACATTCTGCATTCTGCATCAATTATTTAATCAAAAGTTCAAAAGGGCTTGATTTAGCATATTCCCTGCAGACAAATCCTTAGTCTGTAAGTGTTCGCTCAGAGCACAATATCCTGAAAATAGGTTCAGATTTTCTTTTCCTTTCAACTGTAAAAGTTTATTAATCTGCTTGACAATCATAATAGCTGTTAGAGAGCGGGCATATAACCTGTATATTTGGCGTGTTCATTGAGGGACTGCTGTTCAGCCTTTTCTTCAGTGTTAGCATGAAGTGTACTCTTGTTATATAAGAGGCTTGTGCTATCTCAAATGTCCCTGAGTATTTGCTCTTAAAGGCTGCCACTGCAAGTCTGTCACATCCAAGAATGAGACAAGAACTATTAGTGGATATTTGGAATTATTTTAATGTCAAAAGGAGTGAAACAAGGATATCTACCTTAAAACTCTTATATTTTCAGTTGCTTAGAGATTGGTTTTTCAAACATACTCATACCAAGTGGCTCCTGTTGAAAAGAGGAGTTGCAGAAGGTTGTCAGCTAATATTATTTTATCCTTTAAAGAGGAAAATGACTGATTTAGCTTTCTTTAAGTCAGAAGTTGACAGACATGTGGCCTAGGTCACGTCACAGGTATACGTACATGCTGCCCTCTGCTACGCAGGTGGCACAGCTCTGCCTCAGTGCAGACAGCTTTTGTAATTGGATCATAGCTGAAAATCTCTTCTTACTGACTTCCTGAACTCTGTGAAGACTGCCATTCACTGTGCTATTTCTGATGGCTTTCCTGATGAACGTGTAAGGTTGGACAGTCTGTTCTGTTCCCCGCTCATGTCTCTGAACATCTGCCGCTGGTAATAGGCATCACTCACCTTTGTCTGGCAGCCTTTGGCTTAGTTTCTGCAAACCACAAAGTTTTTTGTATTCTATTTCACATTGGTCCCCTTAATAAGTACTACAAACAAAAGAAAAAAAATTATTATTACTATTATTATTATTATCATTATTGTGATCATTATTGTTAGACATGATTTATTTATTAGACTATTATTAGACGTTATTGTTAGACATTATTTAGACAGTCTAAAAATTGCAAAATGTATGTATACATACTGTGTAATGGAAACAAACCAATACCTTGGTGATCACAGAATCATTGTATCTTCTGATTCTTTGCATGAGAGCTTTTTTATTCTTTCACCCTCATGTTTTTGCCCTCAATCTGTGCTTATGTTTTTAACTCTCCTTTACTATTTCACTGTCCCTTCTTCAGCTTCATGACACTATCTGTGGCATTTGCTTTATCGCTGACTTCTCTGCAACCCTCATTCCCTTCTGCTCTCTCTTTTCCTGTTATTCTCTTGGTTCCAGGAACCCTTTTTCAGGCAAACCGTCTCTTACACTTGAGCCTTTGTTCCCTTTCCTTGGGCTGTTCTGATCTGTCCTGTTTGAGTCTTTTGCTGGGTCTGCCCTGATGTCACATGAGAACCTCCATAATGTGTCAGAGTGCATTAAGCAGTGCGACTTAATGCCTGTCACATACAGGTGATTCTCCCAGGGTGTTTTCTTTATGACATCCTGTTTATGTGGCAAGGGGGAAAAGAAGTAACAAGTCGTCTTTGGAACAGTAATCAGTGAGTCTGGTGATTGTGGTCCTTTTTTACTAAGGACCTTCATCTTGAAGCCATGTGTCTCCATTTTGGACTCAAAGCAGTTATTCTCGAGGAGTCATACATGAGCTCAGTCCTTGCATACATGTTTTCTGTGGAGATTAAGGGACAGTTTTTATGTACTTTCAGATTCCTCACAGGATAAGCTGGACTATTTTGCCCAATATGTGTTGTAGCATTGCAGTCACAGAATCACAGAATTATTTAGGTTGGAAAAGACCTCCAAGATCATCAAGTCCAACCTTTCGCCCATCACCCTCTTATCAGCTAGACCGTGGCACTTAGTACCACATCCAGGCATTTCTTGAGCACCCCCAGGGGTGGTGACTCCAGCAACTAACTCCCTGGGCAGCCCATTCCAATGTTTAACAACCCTTCCAGTAATAAATTCCTCCTCATGTTTTGAACCCCTTCTGTATTCCATCTGCCAAGTTGGGAATTTTTATCCTGTCCTGGTTTTTAAGCCATCAGTCAGCTCAGGAGAATGAGTAGGCACTACACAGCTTTTCTTCACCTTAGCCACACAGTGTGCACCATCTTCCTGCCTAAAAAGTGGTCTCCATCTCAACCTGACACAGAAAGTCTGATCTGTCTCCAGCCATTCCTCATTCTTGTCTCCAGTAACTTTTATAAATGAGCCCATTGTGGAACCAGCCACAGCCAGTGGTGAAAGTTCTCAGCAATTATGGGATTCTTCAGGGTGAGGATAGCAAGCAGTCCTCAGAAGGATAGTCAAAATATGGGGCCTGATGTAATTTTTATTGTAATTATCTCCTCCTGTAATTGTCAAAGAGTGGGGTTTTTGCATGCTCATTTATTTTCAATTGCATCAAAAGTTTGTGCAACTCTAGTAATGTAGATCAGCTTCATAACACCCAGAATATTCAGAGAAGCTGTAACTTAACCATTATATATTTTACTGTGTCTAGTTTTATTTTCATTAAGTCTTAGTGGAAAATTTAATGCAGCAAGTATCTGGTATGCTAGGGCAAATTGTGAAAACAGAAGATGTTGGCTATAAAAATAATTTCCTGCTTTTATAAATGTGAAGAGACTGCACAATATAATGTCCTCAGTGGGTATTGTTATTAATACAGTTCTCTGTCTCTGTACAATGAACATTCAGCTTCCTGGCATTAATGTTTGTGATATACAATGGCTTTACAGAGGCCATTTTCCTTGTGCTGAATCAAGGCATTCCTAGGCTGAATTCAGACTGAGTTGTATCTGTGATATTATTTTTGGCTGCAGAGGTTTTCTAGCAGGGTGTTTGGTCCTTTAACTGAGAAAAGTGTAGGCTAATTCCACAGAAATTCTCTGTCTGCTCAGCCTTTTCTTTGGTCCATGTGGATGGATAGATGGATGTCTCCTTTCCTGACAAGGGAGTAAATTGAAAGTAACTCTTTTGAACTCATTGACATCACTATGGCACAAAGGAAAGAATGAATCAGTTTCTCAGTGTGTATTGTTTGAAGAGGTTGAACTCAATTTCTGATAAATGAAGTTGACACTAGTATCATACTGCATCTCTTGTAAAGGTCCTGATCTTCCCCAAGTTTAATTTTCCACAGTTCATTCATCTCTATTTTGCCTTGAAACTCTTTATTTTGTCTTGGATTTGCAGGATATCTTTAAGGACTACGTGTGTAAAATAAAGGATGACAGATAAGTGGCCATGTACATCGAGACTCTTACTCCATCTAGGGGCCCTGACAACATCATTAAAGAGCTTCTGTCACACAGAGGAGGAAGGACAGATGTGCAAAGCTTCACTTAAATCTCATTTATCTGCCATTTCACATTCTGCAGTCTTGTTGCCTTTCTCAGTGTTGCTGATTGTTGACCTATGTTTGTATCAACTGGAGCTTTTCTCCTTGGCCTAGTCCTTATTTCCTCAAGAGATGTAAAGTTTTAGAGCATGATATTTTTTAAGGGGAGAAACTGCAGCCTTCTGGTTTGGTAGTCCTGGTTACTGACGGAATCATCTGGGGAACTGGAGCACTGACCCACTCTGGCAGGAGACATTGCTTTGAATGTGAGTAATGTCAGGAGAGAAAATCTGGAAAGATTGTGTGAGTGCAGAGACAGAGTTTAGTGAAATATTCTGGATAGTTTCTCTGAATAAGAGGCTGCCTATTCAAATGAAATTGATAACCCAGAAATGGATATTCCAGATAGCAGGATACATCTTTCCCTCTTTCCAAGCTGATTATAGCTCATATTCCAGAAGATTTTGGGGCAAATAAATTGCATTGCTTTCAAAAGTAATACATGATTAAAAACCTATGAAAGCTGGAACCTATGACAATGATTAGCAACTTGATTACCAATCTCAGCAAAAGGTTAAAAAAGATCAGTCTGAACTGTCCTTATGACTTAAGGCATAAGATACTTTTTCACCAAAGTCCTGTCACATGAATATCCTGCTTCAGGTGCTCTCACTCTCAACACTAGAAGTTGGTACTGGGATTTTGTCCCAGAAACCCTCTGGACTGAACCAAACTCTTCAGAAAAGAGAAGCATATGCTAATAGTCTTTAGTATGTCTCTTCTGCTCTGGGGATGAAAAATGCAGTCGTGGTATCAGACTGTTTACCTAAGCATTAAGTTTGGCTTAAGAATTTCTCTATTTTTAATAGATGGAAATGTTATGGGTCAAATTCAGTCCACATTACATAAGAAAATATTTAAATTAATAGAATAAGGATCAGGTTAAGAATTTGCATATATGTAAAATATCACATCTTTTATATTCAAGAAAGTGCACGATTCATCTTTCATTAGTATTCTGTACCTTGTATTGCTGTTTACAGTCTGGCCAACCCTAAATGATTTTAAAAAATAATACTACAGAAAACAAAGTAACCATGAATCACACTCTGAAAAACAGGATATATGCCAAAGAGGGCTTTTGTTTTCAAGCAGTTCTAAATGTATAATAGTTGCTCATTGTTTTTCATTGACCTTAGTGATATGACTGAACCTTAAAGGTTGATAATGTAATCTCAACTTGTTTTCTCTAGCTATTAGGTAAGAAATTGCTGTAAAGAACTGTTAAATCACATTTTCCCTTATCATCACAAGCTATTTTTTAAAGGGAACAGCAGTTAATATGAGATTGGGGATAATACCCTGTATCCTTAAGCTGGTAACATGCACTCCTTCAAAATTAACGGAAAATGTAAATAACCCAATTTGTTAACATTTGCATTCACTCTGTGGTTGCTTTTGGCTGGTAACAGTGCCAAGCAAGCTGTAGTCCTCCTGTGGCATGGGGAGTGTTTTAGCAGGGGGGATGGATGGAGCTGGCAGCGTTGTATCAGAGGGAAAAAGGAAATTATTGATGAAAGGAAGATGCGATATAAGTCAAACTTGGCATTTGAAGAAGAGTACTGCTGGATAAGATGTTATCACTGTAATAAGGGCATCCAACATGAAGACATTCTGCCTTTTCCACCGCACAGGTTTGGTACTGTTTGCCTGTACAGGACATCCACACCTCCGAATCTCCAGGCACATAGGCTGGATTCGACTAAAGCAAAGAGACATTTTCGGGGGATACCGGTGGGGATTCGCTGCCTCTGATGCACGCTGTCTCTCCTGACACTGTGCCAGGAGAGGGTTAAGATGTTAGAGGAGTGTGGCTGTGTTTAAAATACACCCAGGAGTGCCATCCTGTGGCGAGGACCGCCAGCAGCGTGTGCAGCGTGGAGTGCGTTCTTGCACACCGTCGGAGCTGTGCCAGCCTCGCACGCTGGGGCTCCCCCTCGTACCTGCAGGCATTTCTGAGCTTCCACTTTAATCTCTGAAATGGCAGGGCTCACACGTGGCTTCTGATTTTCCTCCGGAAACATTTTTCAAAAGTCTCTGTGATTCAGTTGCTGTATTCACTGTCAGGTTCACCAGATCTATATTTATGAACTGACCTGAGAACTCCAACGTAAGGCAAGCTGACCTTCTGTAAGAGAAATGAGAAAGCTGTTGTGTTTCGTACGTATCTGTTGACCAACTCTTGTTATCTCATGAGTTCTTTGGCTATTTGAAAGCTGACACTTGCAAAACCCTTTTGTGGGAGCTAAGTCAGACTGAGGCCTGATTGCACAGTGCCTCAAATAAAGCCTTTCCCATTAAAATAGTTCTGTAGTGCGATCACAAGAATAATAGAGACACACAATCTAGAAATACCATTGTCTTGGGGTGGTTAGAAAGATTCTGACTATGGAATGCATGTAGCAATAGGTCTGCTATTTGCACATTGGTCTTTAATAAATAACTCTTAAAATAAGAAAATTATGTGTAATCAATGGATTTAAGCCATCGTTGTTGACTTCTTAGCAACAAGGCAGTTTTTGTTCTTTCCTAGTTGTCATTAAAATACTAAGAAGCTTAGAGTTAGATTTTTTATTATTCCATTTTATATATGTCATATTTGGTTCATCATTTCAAATAAATTATTTCAAAGCACATTTTAAGAAAACTAAACACCTTGCCAGCATTGGGTGACAAGTAGATGATAACAGTTTCCCAGCCCAGCACTCAGGGTGGATCACCCACTGTTCCCTTTTGCAGAATTGACTGTCATTAGTGCTGCTCCTTGGAGAGACTGGTGCCTTTTGCCACCCACAGAGAGCCCTTCAGTCTTAGGTTAAATATAGGTAAGATAAGATGGTCAGGAATTGACAGCAGGGGAAGAAGGAACTTCTATTGTAAATTAAATTACTGTATAAAAGAAAAATTTTACTAGAGATCTTTGCACACTCACACACCTTCATGGATTTGTCAGGTACCATATTAAAAGTGAAAAGTCCACATTTCAGTGTATTGTTAGCCTAATGATTATTCCTCAGTAGTAACACTTGTTCAAATTCTGTAGTGATCAGAATCCCAGGAGGTTTTAGAATAACTCATTTTACCTTCTGGGTACAATACAGGTAGAGTATAGGATGCCAGTCCAAGCATGCAGACTTTAAAACTACCCCTAAATTTTCAGTGCCTCAGTTGTACATATTGAGTCCTGCAGATTTCCAAACAACCAGCAGCCAGGTTTGGCATGCACTCAGGGATGTGCATGCAGTGTGCAGCTGGCTGGCACACACCCTGCTCCTGAAGGCTGGGACATCACTTGTCCTGTGTGGCATCGGTGGGACAGGTGATCTGCATGAATCCAGTGAGTCCAAACGCAGCTGACTTGCTCCACGTACACACTGGTTCAGGAAAAAGCTGTTTCTGTTGGCTGGTCTAAATGTATAGTTCCTGACCTGGGCACTCCTCACCACTGGGATGGGCAGGTAGAAGTGGATAGCCTTATTCCACCTTCCTGCTGAGCCAGTGCATACCACCCACCTGTGCAGTCTAACAGCGCAGCAGAAAGGTGAGGGAGGAGGAGGAAGAGGAGGAATGCATGCAGCTGACAGGGGATTCATGGAACCATGGCCTGCCTCTGAAATGCCTTGGCCTTCAAGGGAAAGCTAAAGGGAATACCTGATTACACACAGTGCTGTGAAGGCTGCAGTACAGCTCACACAAAACCTCTTGAGGATGTGGAGGACTTTTTCTCAAACATTCAAGAGGCCTCAGGGTAGGTTCTGTGGTTTTTTATTTATTACATGTGTTAGAGAAGGGCCTTGGAGCACAGCTTACTTGAGTAATGATTTTAGAGAAAAGTCAGTGAGGCGCCATCGACTCCTTTCCAGTAAGAGTTACTGTGGTTTTGCAGTATAGGTTCATGATCAAACAGGGACATCACAGAATCAATGAAGTTGGCAAGGACTTCTAGAGAGAACAGGGTCAGCTACAGCAGATTGCTCAAGCTTTTGTCCTGTTCAGGTTTGATTATTTTCAAGGATGGAGACTCCACAGCCTTTGTGGGCAATATCGCATTGTTCAAAAATCCCCACAGGGAAAATATTTTTTTTTACGTTTAAATGCTTTACTATATTTTAATTTGTGCCTGTTTCCTTTAGTCCTTTCACTGTCCTAACCCTATGAAGAGTGTGGATCCATGTTCTCTACTCCCTTGTGTTGGATCATAGAATCATAAAATGTCTTGGGTTGAAAGGGACTTTAAAGATGATCTAGTTCTAATCCCCTTCCATAGGCAGAGATGCCTTCCTTTAGACAGGGTCACTCAAATTCCCATCCATGGGGATCACCCATCCCCATCCTGACCTTGAACACTTCCAGGGATTGGTCATCCACGACTTCTCTGGGCAACATTTTCCAGTGCTTCACCACCCTCACAGTGAGGAGCTTCTTCTTAATATCAGATATTTGGGCCGTGAGTAGTCTGGGTGTGCCAGACTATGTAGAGTAACAGCTGCCACCAGGTGTACCCTGCCAAAGAGTACCTCATTTTAGCCTTGAGCAGCAGCAACACCCTGGTACATTATCTTTTTCACGTAATTTGGTATCCAGAGAGTGCAAAAAACTGCAAGCCTTCATCACTGGCACTTTGATCTGCATAGTGGTGGGATGTGCAGGCAAAGCTTTCAGTGATCACACTACATCTGACTGATTTGAGGGACAGCTTGCTCACCAACAGGTGTAGTTTAGAGAAAAAACATGTCTCAGTCAGTCCTCTGTTACCTGCTTGGCAGCAGGAGAGAGGGATGCAAACAGAAAATGTGAATAACTTCCCAGGGCTTCTTAGTAATGACGATGACAAATGGCTTCAATATCCTAATTTGTGATGGGTTCATAGATTCTAATGAAAAAAAAGAAGAATCATCTAACATATTTTATAGTACTTTTAGGATTGTTAGACAAGGAAGCATAAATCTTTCCCTTTTAATGAAATCCACCTGAAATACCTGACATATAGTCGACTGCCATTGATTTCAAATGACGGTACAAGTATGCTTAAACTCAAGCATGTGTATAAGAGCTTTGCTGGACTAAAATCTTCATGAAATGTATAGTAAAATTTTGGAAATAATTTAAAATAATATTTGTATAAATTTTTTTTCCTATGTTCGCCAACAAAGGAAAATATATCAAGGAGAATTTTGGTCCTAATTATCACTTGGACATGTTTAACTTATATTCACTTAGATCTACTATATGTTAAATAAATTTGAATTGATAGTTAAAGCCCTGATGTAGTCACTTCCTGTATTTGATTAAATGTAATCTCCTCTTCCATGTTCATTTAGTAATAAGTGGAGAGATAACTTTGTAAAGTTCATGGTTTGGGTTTAATACAAAAAAATGAAATTGAGCAGATGAGGGGTTTTGTGTAAGTAGATCCATTTAATACTTAAGCACAAAACTTAAGCACACAGACTTTTTAATTTTTTTTAATTTTTTTTACTACTTAGAAGATAAGCTTTGCTACAGTTTTTTCTTTTGATGTTTGCTTAGGGCAACATCGTTTCTTGACAGCTGATGTTTGAAGTAATCTGCCTCCTTTGAGATTAGTGATATATCCAAGATTATCTATATCTCAGAGCATTTCCAAAATTATAAATTGCATGATGGAGAGAAAAATTCATTTTTCATTGCATAAGTAAATATTAATTTCTTTGCTTTGAGTTGAAAAAAAGAATGTAGCCCATCTCTTCTCTCTCATTTGACCTACTAAGATACTATATCTACCAAACAGAAAATTACTTATTGCAAATAGAGTAAAGTTACTAGTTACAATAAAGTAAAAATACATTGGTTTTTTGAAGATGAAGAATGAAGAGCCTAGAAAATGCCTGATAAAAAGAGGGAGGATCAAGATCAGTAAAACTGACCTATGTGTGTATAATAAGCAATGTAAGATTGCTAAATTGTGTTTTCTCTAAATGTATCCAGGGTACATCTCTTCCACAAATTGACCTGTTGACAGAGTTGTAGATGATGGAATTCTGCACAGTAAATACTAATTGCTCACTTATATTATAAAAGTAGTAAAAAGTAAAAGGAAATGGTATTCTGAACACAGGTAAAGGGAGAAGAGCAGGAATATAAACTAAATTATTTGAAGGTATTTAGTTTGAGGAAACAAAACTCCTTTCAAACTGAGCCAGCCATCTTCATCCCTCTTGCATCCTGCAGGGAGAGGCTGATCAGTTCTGTCTCAGTGCACTGGCAACAAGCACTCTCCAAATGTTGCTTTAAAAGCTGAAAGAGTCCACTGAAGGAAATAACATTTGCTATTTGGAGTGTATTTTCATGCATTAATCTTAATTCTCTGCAGTTCAGTCCGGGTCTCCTCAAAGAGGGCATTTTTGGTAATGATTACTGTGGAGTGAATGGCAGCCATCTGTAATGCTCCTCATCCATGTCGTCCCACTTCTGTCTGGACACTGGACTTTATTTACATTCACTAATCACTGTCTGTTACTGGGCATGCTCAAATATGAAGCCTTCTCTGATGCTGTTTAAATATTATATAATACTATAGAAGTTAGCAGACAGTGTTTGCCATAGATGTAATAATGCAGAGCTTTAGCTTAGCTGTGACTTCACTGAGAGATCACTGAACAGAAAATCTAAAGAGAAACATAGTTCAGCAATTGCTTATTGAGATTGTCTACATTTTTCTCAGACATCAGGCAAATGAGTGGGATCTACACCTGGGTAGCTGTGCTGTTTACAGAGTGTGAGGCCTTTCTGCAGGTCCATGAATGTTGACTAGGCTTCATGGTTTTTGATAACCTTATACCACAGAGGCACTAGATACAAGCAGCTTTTACTCCTACTGCATAGTGATCATCTGCTGGCACTGAAGGAACAGCTGACAGATTTCTCTAGTTTTCCAAATCTGTTTCCAGAGGGGCATCTTTCACATGCTGAGGCATAATTCACTTTTCAGTGAGAAACATGGGAAAGGCAACAAAAGCAACAACAGCAGTTAGAAGTTAAAAACAAACTTTTGGAGTTTTAGTCTCTTGAGAGAATTCGAGGCAGATTTTAGGAGAGAGAAAGCTCTCCTGCATTTATATGCTGCTTGGTTACTTTGCAAACACTTCTTGTTAGCATCATGTAGCATGTAGAAATCAGACTTGGGATTTATTGCACTATGTGTTGTGCAAACAAAGTAAGTAGATATGCCTTCTTCAGTGAGTTTAAAACAGTCTCAGGGATGGATAAATATATAAATGAGCATAGCAGGAACTGTGGAAAACGGGTAGAAGAGAAGATGAGGAATGTAAGTTTATGCAAAGTTTGCAAGGTTGACATTCTGTTATTACATTGAACAGAATACAGATAGCACATTAGCTATAGGCATCAATTTCTATTAGTACAAATGAGTGGAGCTTGCAGAGTCCTGTGTTTTACTTCCCTTTTGCCAATACTGGCAGTTTGACTTGGCAGCATGATATAATAAGTCAAACTTTGCTTACTGTGTGAGTAACCTTTAAAAATAATGGAATTTAAGGTGATCAGTTGGGCACTACACCTGAATGTAATCTGCACAAGGTCAAGCAATACATTGTAAAAGGTAGTGACTATGAAAGGATCTAGTAGCTGTTCATACAGATTGAAGTATTTATTATTCATATTTTATATAAAACATGAATTATTCTAGGTCATGTAGCAGTCAGACTAGAAAAGACATCTTTTCTTAATGTTTAAGGAGGAAGGTGTGGGATTCATCTCAGTTAACTTTATCAGCTCCAAGGTTACAAGTCTCATGTAAACATGTTGCTTTAAGCTTTGTCTGTAGTCAGTGAAGAAATATGGGCAGATTCAAAGCACTGCTCATCCCACCTGTCTCCCAACATGCTTTAAGGTGCTTTTTTCTTTCACTGACATGGGAGCGAGCCTTTATCACCAGTCAACAGTAGACACTTAGTTTTTTTACATTTAATTTAGCTGCATGATTCTTGTCCATAATAACTGACTTGAGTAAAGGTCAGAGACTTCAGTCATCTGTACAGCAGCCTAACAAAATGTCCATGTGATTTTGAGCTAGACATTTGAGCAGGTATTTTCAAAATCAGTAATTCTTGTTAAATTTCTGGTTCATGTTCATCTTCTGTCTCCTCCTCCAGGAAATACTACTTTCCAGCTTCTTATATATATATGTAAAATTAATGAATAAAATGCAAAATAAAATAGTGCAGTAGGATTGTTGTTATTCAGCTTCAAGTGGAACCAAAGTGTTTCTGCAGGAAAAGAAAGACCCAAGTAAAATTATTTATAGCACAAATGCACAGCAGTTCCTTGAGACTAATATTTCATGGTGGGTAGGGAACTCTTACAGCTGTGTAATTTCCAATAAGTCATTTTCTTAGTCTTGTGCCCTACCTTTCTGGCATACCAATGAACATCAGGAGAGCTTATGAGGCTTTCAGGTTAGAGTTAACAATAAAACGAGTAATTTTCTCTCAGATGTGTTTAGTGTACTGATGTTATTAGTCCCACGTCTGCTAGCCTCTGGACATTTTCTTTCCCAAGACCATCATCAAAACTAACTCTGGATATGACTGTGTTATGAGAAATATAATATCAGTAGAAAACAAAACAACAAAAAAACCCACATTAAAATCTGACAGCCACATAGTACCAGTAGTAAATCATGTGAAGAATAAAGACACCAACCCCTGTTTCAGCCTTATTCATAGTGCCATCTCTTTTTCTCCACATTCAAGAATTTTCCACTACTTGGCTACAGCAATTAAAGTTTAATTACAGCATGAAATTCTCACTGTTAGGGAGTCTGGATGTCTGGTTCTTCCTCCCTGAGTAACTTTTTATCGAGGTTAGGGAAACAATCACATTTTCCAATGACTGCAGAACTGAACTTGTATGGTCAAAATAATTCCTGCACAGGCTGCTTGAAAGGTACCCCAGCAGTTCTGATGACATGATTTGTTACCCTTCAAATTGCCCTTTTCCACTCTAATGCTTTTTTCTGCTACCACACTCATGCACTCCCAGACAAACAGCCTGTCCCTGTTTATTCTTTCCCCACCAGCTCTAATGTTGCTGATTTTACATCTTTATTTAGTATTTATTATAGGGTTTTCCAGTAATTTTTGCCTTGGTCAGTAGTGCTAGTAGCCCTGTTTGTCCTGGTTTTTGGGTTGCTCTCTTGTTAGTGTAGCCTCAAGTCAAGGTGAGTGGTCTGCATATGGTATTACTCTTTCTTTTGCAGTTTGTCATGCCTGGTAATTTCTCACATGGTTATCTTTCTGTAGTTCATATTTGATGATTTGCACACATATCCAGAAGCCAACTTGGTGAAACTGCTGATTGGAAGTACCTTCTTCATCTTCTTGGTCTGAATGACCAGAGATAGCCCCCTTGGCCACTGACAGCCTGCATGGCCATAGAGCTTGAGAGAAACATTCTGCTTCAACTTTTGCTTTCTGCCTATCATTCCCTTTTAATGCGGCCACAAAATATGTGCACATGGTCCAGCCTGTTCCTGCATCTTTTGGCATGTTGCTCTGGTACTTTCCTTGGCTGCCTTATGTGATGGGATGCTTATTAACCCTTCTCTCCTGGACCAGACAATGGCCTGCTTTCTGGTGATTTCCTCCATTCTCTGGCCTCTGAGTCATGTGGAGAAGCTGCCCAGAAAGGGTCACTTACTACGTGCCAGCTGCCTCCCTGGAGGTCGTTCATCTTCCATTTATCCAGATTAACTCTGTGACAGTGAAAACTGATTGAGTAGGAATGGGAATGACTGCATTTAAAAGGATCTGAGACCTATGCCAGATTTTTTATGGGGAAGTTGCTCTTCCACCATCCAGAAAACAAACAGAAGAGTTCAGAGGTTGTGTGCTCCACCCACCCAGCTGTAGTGGATTGACTCTGGTTGGATGCCAGACACCCACCAAAGTGTCTCTGTCACTCCCCTCTGCAGCTGGTCAAGGGGGACAAAATATAACAAAGGGTTGAGATGAGGACAGAGAGATCACCCTCCAGATAACATCACAGACAAAACAGATTCTAATTAGAGGTATGAATTGAATTTATTACTAACAAAATCAAAGCAGGATAATGAGAAGTAAAATAGGACCTTAGAAACACCTTTCCCCCACACTCCCTCCTTCACAAACTCTACCTCCTCCGCCTCAGTGGCAGAGGAAAACAGAGAAGGGGGATTATGGCCAGTTCATTAGGGGTTGTTTCTGTTGGGGGAGGAGTCCTTCCCCTGCTCCCACCTGGGGTTTCTTCCACAGGAGGCAGTTCTCCATTAATTTCTACATGCTGTGGACAATATTTCTCCACAAACTGCTGCAGCACAGGTCACTTTCACAGGATGCAGTCCTTCCAGGACAGGCTGCTCCAGAATGGGTCCCCCACAGAGTCACAAGTCCTATGAAGACACTGCTCCATCGTGGGTCCCTCTCTCCATAGGTTTGCAGATCCCTGCCAGGACCCTGCAGCACGGGCCTCCTGCAGGTTCACATCTTCCTCTCAGGCATCCACCTGCTCTGGTGTGGGCTCCTCTAGGGGCTGCAGGTGGATCTCTGCATCCCCCTGGACATCCCTGGGCTGCAGGGGCACAGCTGCCCCACCATGGTCTGCACTGTGGGCTGTAGGGCAATCTCAGCTCTGGTGCCTGGAGCACCTCCTCCCTCTTCTCCACTGACCTTGGTGTGTGTACAGCTGTTCCTATCACATATTCTCACCCTGCTATTCTTTGGCAGTAATTACAACTGTGCAGAACCCTTTTTTTAATTCTTCCTAAATATATTATCCCAGAGGCATTGCCACCATTTCTGGATGGTGAAGACTTGGCCAGCAGAGGGTCCATCCTGGAGCTGGCTGACACCGGCTCTGCCAAACATTGGGAAACTTCTGCCAGCTTCTCACAGAAGCCACCCTTGTAGTCCCCCACTACTAAAAACTGGCCGTGCCAACATCAGCTTAATTCAGGATAACATTTTCAGGGCAACCTGCCAGCATACAAGTTTGCCTATAGAATTTTTTTTCTAATACAAAGATAAAATAAGTACTTTGGTGTCACAGTAGAACTGTGTCTTGTAGGTTTTCACAGTTATTTGCTAGGGAACAGCAAGAAGAACTAGAAAAGTGCCATGTCTAGTCCCTAAAGTAGTTGCTGCTACTCTTAGCCCTCATCTGCATGTGTATCTTCCTCTTGGGGCTTGCAGATGTGCTAGCAGGGTGTTGGAGGTGATTTATTCCTGAGGCAAAAGAAGGCAAACCCAATCATAGGGCAAAATTCTAGACTAAAATGACTGTATCTCATTTCATCATCCACCTACTATCAGCTTACATTTCCCTGCCATGAGACCATCATGTCACATTGCAGTCTTAGACAGTTCCTGCAAACCAATCAAGTAAAAATATAATGAGAAGGATTATAATTAAGTTTCTCTATCTACAAAAACAATGATCTCCTTCCACATACATGTGGATTTTGATACATCATAAGACTTATCACCATGCTGTTTAATGAGAACTGTGCAGCTGTTTCTCTGGTGAAAAAAAAAGAGAATTTGCACCCTGAGCCTCCTGATTTGTTTTTTTATTCACACTTTAGTAGAAGATAATACTTAAGACACAGTGATGAACCTTTAAGTTCAGGTTTGAACTAAATCCAGTTTTTAAATTCCTGTAGGGGTATATTTTTGGCATAGTATACCTCTTCTGGAAATGGCAATCCATGGCAAGCCAATCACACTGCCACAATAACAGTGCTCTGCAAACAAGATTTCTGTTTGGGTACAATATGAGGGATGAACAAAGATTGTCCTTTAAGCTGTCTTTGTAGATAAAAAACAGGCTCCATCAAATTCAGCTTACACCAGGACTTCATCAAAGAGAGAGATTTAACAAATCATTTGGCAAATATATTTAGAAGACATAAAACATGACTTTTGGATCACTTCATTATGTGTTATTTGTTTAAATGTACCCTGACTCAATTACAATTCTGTTTCTGTAAAATATTTTGCTTTCCATACAAATTGCTGAAAAGAATTTTCAAAATATCAGTATGCGATAAGCACTTAGTATTCGTAGGATCTTCTGAAAAGCCCATCTGCTATGCAAATTAATATCTAAGAGTAATTTCTGAATGGGGATTCATAAAGGCATGGTTCAGAAAAACAATTAGCATATGTTTACCTTTCAGGGATTTCTGTAAAATACAGACTTTTATTTGAATCCTTTATACAATGAGGAATGATTTCCCAAGCTGAGGTTGTACTCATTACAACTGGTAATATCAATATATTGTTTGCTTATTAAAGGATTTGAATTTTATTTGCTCATTCCTCCACCAGATTCAACATTCAGTGGTGGAAAAGGCATTAATTCATTTAATTATTCAGGAAGCATGTTGTACACGGTTGTGTTATTCCCCACCCTGTGGGAGGAGGTGACTCTTTCTCTCAGTTGCTTTCAGGAGCACATTTTCCCAGCTGAGTCTTTCTGTCGTGTCCCCTAGTGCACCTGGTGGACATCTGGAATGTGATAGAAGCCTTGCGGGAGAACGCCCTGAACAACCTGGACCCCAGCATCGAACTGAACGTGGCTCGCCTGGAAGCTGTGATTTCAACCATCTTCTACCAGCTCAACAAACGGATGCCGACGACCCACCAGATCAACGTGGAGCAGTCCATCAGCTTGCTGCTCAACTTCCTGCTAGCGGCCTTTGATCCGTAAGTCTGCCCTTCTGCCCTCCTCTCCCAGCTGCTGAAAGGATTTTACTTCCTCCAGAATCATCTCTTGAAGTCAATTGAACAGGCTCAATTCTGTCCCAAATAACGAGCATGTGAATAGTGCTAACTAGGGAGATAACCTAAATTAAGGGCCTCTGCTTTCCTTTCTTTCAAGCCAAATTCAGCACAACTGTGTTTTCATCCAGCTACTCAGACTTGTTCCAGTTTATATCAAAGAAGAATTATCTACAGAAACAAATTCACATGCGCTTCTAATTTGGCTTGTTGTTTATTGACACACCAGTGGCTGACACCACTGCAATGCCTCTGCAGCAGTGCCATGGGTTAATAGCTCATTATTTTGAAAGAGCTCATTTCCCTGCAAGTTCTTGCAGCTGTAAGCAATTTTTTTTTCTGGCTCATGCCAGTGCAGCATGATTTTGAGACTATGACAGAAATAAGATTAAGGACCTGGACGTGATGAAATTCATGTTGTTTATTGCTGCATGGGACTCTTATTACAAAAAGAACAAGTTTGAGGTAGAGAAAACCACTTACATTAATGGGTATTCTGTGTATACCTATTACAGTTTCTGAATACATAGTTGGCAACCTGTACTGCAAATTTGCAGTCCTCAAAACTGAGTTTTTGGAGAACAGTGGTTAAGTCTGACAGATGCAGATGTTGTCGCTTTATGGCTTATATTTTGAAAATTCACCAGCAGAAAACACTGGCCATTAAACATTAAAAAAAGGATGCTTCCCCTCTCCCTTCCCAGCCCTCTCTCTTGCTGCCCTGGTACTGGGTGTCACTGAGCACCTCTCAGTGCCAGACCAGCCAGTGGCTCAGTCGCCATGGCAACGGGGAGAAAAAGTAGGTGTTCCACATGAGAAGGCTGCACTCAACCTCTCCCCCTGCCCCTCTGAGAGGAAGAAAAGCCAATCCATTTTGAAATCATAGCCTTCAGGAGTATTTTCCTCCCTCCAGGGCAATAAAAGAAGGAACGGGCATTTTAATTTTTACCATTGTGTCTGTGACAAGCACACTAAAGCATGCTGGAAATGACCAGATGCATTTATTGCTGCATGCCACAAGTATGCCAAACTGCTTCCTGGCTGGTAAACACAGGGAAAGACCCTGGACTGTGGAAGTAAGGACCTGTGATAATGTGCATATTTTCTAGCTCACTGTAAGGGGGGAGAGATCTCAACTACACAGCGTGGCTACTTGCAGCAAAATGGAGTAGAGGAATTTAGTCCCCTGGAGGGAATCAGAGAATGTTTTTAAAAGGGTAAGGTTTTGCTTTCCCTGAAAACGTCCCATGTGCTGTGGTTCATGATCTGTGTCTGAGCTCACATCAGGCCCCCCACCACCAGGGTAAGGAAGCTGTGACCCTCACTCCGTTTGTCAAGCAGCAGCTCAGTTGATTTTGCTGCCTCTGAGTGTAGTGCATGGAATGCACTTCCCAGAAGGGCAGAGACACCCAAGGAGTCTCTAGGAAGAGGCTCCCAGCTTTGAGGTCAGAGATAGGGACTAGCTGCCTATCACCCCATATTAAATACACCAAACGTATGAGATGAGGTTCAGGAGTAATCTGAGATACCAAAGCAGGTTTTGTGGAGATTTGTGTCAGCTAGGTTTCTCTGTACTGTGATGGAAGTCTAGACACCTGTCACAAATAAAGGCATACCAGTTAAGCATCTGATTCTCAAAATGTGTCCTGCACTTTAGTATGACTTACATTGTTGAAGTTTTGTGTTGGATATTGGTTTAACAACTGCTGGTGGTTCAGGTTCCCTGGTTTCTGGGAAACAGAGGGAGGGAGGTAGTTCTGCATGCTACAGAGACAGCTTGAGGGCTGCTGGGGTCTAACCACAGCTGCTGTCTCTGCTTCCCATGTTGCTCCTTTCCCTCCCCTCCAGTGCAGCAGAAAGGTCGTTCTCTGCTGAAAGTTAGAAGTTGGTGGAAGGAGGAGCAAGGTCTTTTCTTCTGGTCTCATGTTCAAGAGAGAAGCAATGCTTTGCATGCCATCCTGAGGGACTCAGCAGGCCAGAGAGGTGGGCCCATGGGAATCTATCTCCTCATGAGGTTTAGCAAGGCCAAGTGCAAGGTGCTGCATGTCCAGAGAAGGTGTTGCAGTTTTTCATATTACATTTGGAATCCAAAGAAAGTGGAGAAATGGAATCTTGCGACCTAACATATATGAAAGGACCACAAGGGACAAGTTATTTCATGTTTTAAAAACTAATAAGTCTGCCACTTGTTTATTTAGTGCTAGTTAATATATATGTTACTCTTTGTGTACTGTACTGGCTGAAGATGCTCCAAACTTTAAACAGAGCCTCCTACTTATTTTATAGCCTGCTGAAAACCTGGCAGGTTTTCTTTCCCTCTGGCAAGGAGTGTTTCCTTAGGCCTGCAATACAGATGTCTTCCCAGGAGCTAAAACTTGGCTAGCAGAACACAAAAGGAACCACAGTGTACTGCCATGATATGTGGGCCAACTTGGCCACTGCAGGTGCTGAGCTTACATCCTGGTTTTTTTATGGATTTTTTATGGCTTTGGGTATTCATCAGGCCCACAGATAATTATATTTCTCTGCTGCTCAACCCTGAAAGGAGAAAAAGTGAGGAAAAATTATAGTGTATAGAATTTCACATGAGACTGAATGTGATGTTCCTTCACTCTGCTAAAAGTAAACTAAAGTACAACCTTATAAAACTGCAAGCCAACAAATTCAAAACTCACAAACAGAAATACTTCTCTGATTAATTTATCATTAGTGTGTGGAAGTCAGCATCATGTGGTAAATGACCCTGACAGACCAAAACAAATGAGCAGAGTGAGGTTCAAAAAATTCTAGGCAGAAACATGCCTGATCTGCCTTTTTAACCACACATTGAAATTGGACGATAGCTTTTGCTTCAAGGCCTAAAGCCTGATTAACAGGCTTTATGAAACAATAGCACACTTCCTTCACTGGCACACCAAGTACTATGTAAAAAGTTGACAAATACAAGTCTCTCTGAAAAATTCCTCCCAGGCTGGTGTCAAAGCCTAGGCAGCAAGGTGGAATGTCAGCCTCATTCAGTCTAGTCGTTCTTCAGAAAACTCCTTTTAAAGAGAGTGTGAAATGTTCTGTGCTAGATCATCTCCAGCTATTCCTGCTGCAAAGTTTAACTGATAAGAAAATAGCTGAATTTTCTCTGTTCCTTGATATACACTGTCCTGTGAATGGAGCTGTGGGCCCTGGGCTATGAAGCAGACCCTGCCTGGCTGTGGGGGGCTTGACTTCTATAAAGAAAAGAGGAAATATTCATGTCCTTGTTTAATCAAATGAACATTTGAATAGTACTGATTTCAGTACATAAAGATGATCAATATCTACTTTGGAAATACAACTTCTTGTTCATTCATCTATTCAGAGCAGTAAAGTGTTTAATTCTCTCTCTTCTCCACCTTTGCTACTTGTTGAAAACCACAGAGGCATTTACAAAAGAAGTCCAGCAAAAGAAGTTCCTTTCAGAGGTCTGGACATTATGCATTTTGCTCTCCTACATGAAAGAATCTCGCTAAATGTCAATAAAATTTCATCTCTAAAACCTTGTTGTGAAAATGGGCATTTGTAGTTACAGCCTCTGACATTTCAGAATTGACTGCCTTGATTACGATGGGTAGTAACCAATAACTGAAGAACTTCTGTTACTTTTGCAAAAGATACCTGAAAGTATTGAGGGACCACCTCTTAAGCCTCATTAGTGAGAAAAATTATGTTTTCTCAGTGTCCTTTTCATGGGACGCATTTGCTGTTCCTAAAGATGTGATGCTATTTATATATATATATATATATATATATATATATAATATATATATTGCTTTCTCTACCATATGGTTGTCTCAGTATGGGTGTTGCTAGAGATCCTGACAAATGACAGTGTCATCTATTTGGTACCACTCTCCTTGGTGACCCAGTAGGAAAAATCAGGCCCTGGAGCTGGACTCCGTCTTGTATGGTCTGTGCATTTTGTCAGGCAGTCTGTGGGGTTTCCTTGCTCTGGGGACAGGCTGTCTCTCTCTGCAGCTATGCAGTGGAAGAGGAAACCACCTAGTCTGCTCTGGTGCCTAAAAGCATGTATTGCCCTTTTTTCCCGGAGTAGCAGGAGATAACCTTCAACCCTGGCCATCATTTCCTTTCCTAAGTACTCCATCCTGTATTGTTGTTAAGTGCACATCAGCTTCAAGGTTTGCTTTTGACATCCTTTATGCTTTTTGCTAAAGAGTAACCTCAATAAGAGAGGTGCAATATAAAATCAAATATTTGCTGTCCTCTCCTATTTCCACTGGTAAAAATTATTTCTCTTTGCATTAGCCAGCCCAAAGCTGCTTTCAGCGAGTGCCGACTTCTACCAAGATCTTCCTGCTGCTGTGAGCCACTGCTTCAGCATTTGCTTTTGCACAGCAAATACTGTGAGGCCCCAGTGCTGCCAGTCAAGGGCATCTGTAGTGCTTAGACATAGCTTAGGGCACTTCTGTATCCAAGTGATACTGGCGAGTCTTAGGCCCCATTACCCTGTCTGTTCATCAGTCATATGGATTCAAATGTGCATGTGTGTATATGCACACACACACACACAGAGACATATATATTTGGAGGGCAAATTGGGTTTATACTGCCTCTTGTGATGCTTTTAGGAATACAAATGACCGATACAAAATACAGTGTCAAAACCAATCAACTCAAATGCAGAGATTGAAGAGATAAATGATATCTTTTCTTTTTCTGTTCCTCTCTTCCATAACCGTTTGAGTATGGGAAAAGCCAATGGCTCTAGGGTGGAAAGCTAGAAGCCAAGTTGATATGTGTCTGCCATGCCAAAATATAATCCTATTAGTAAATGTAACTAAACCTCCTGGGAAAAATAATCTAAATCTGAAGCATTTCCACATGAGTTTTTTTTTAATATCTAAATCTTCCATTGCTTCTTAATAATGCTACTGCTTCTACTTAGCTGCTTTTTTTTTTTTTTTGCTTTTTTTTAATATAACAGCTCTTTTAAAGGCAGATGGAAACCTCATGATGAAACAGTACAGAAAAATTCCTAAGGGTCTAAAGGGCAGCATGCACAAAAAGAATACGAAAGGACTTCATTCTCAGCCATAACAGTGCTAAGTCTCGTTTACACAAATCAGAATCCAATCAACAAAGGATGGAAATGTGGAAATGCAGAAGTCTGGAAATTCCTATGCTGTGATTTTAGTCTTATGAAGCCAGTCAAAGGGAATGTAATGAAATGTACGTTAATTTTCATGTAATGAAAAAGTGGGCACAAAAGTCAGCATTAAAAGAACACAGTAAATATTTCTTTCTTAAATACCGAAATAGTGAATATTCAAATAGAGAATGCTTTTTGCCTGTATTTTTAGTTGATTTTCTGGCAAAAAACAGAATTTTAAATGAGTGGAAAGGATAATTGGAATAGAAATTTAAAATTAAGGGTTACACTGACATAGAACTAAATCTAATTCAATGAACTTTAAAGATTATTAGCTAGTCGAGCTTAGTGAACTGACTCATTTTTTAAAGTCTGAGTGACTTAATGAACATAGCAGTGAAGCATGTAGCATGCATCAATGTACAGATGTGAGTACACCATTCATGTCTGTCTTATGTGTATATGTTACTGCATTGGGAATAGCAGAGGAAGAGGCACAGTCACAGGCTCCATGACTTCCCCAAATCAGTTCATCTTTTAGTTCTGATCAGATGCAATTTTCTTCCTTAAAATTATGAGTGACAATGAACAGAGAAATTTTAGAAATATTGATGAAGAGAAATTTCTGCGTACTACTATTGCCAGTGCAGTTAGACCGTCTTATGTAGGACATGATTGTGTACATTAAACAGGAAATACCTTATAAACATTGTGATCCCTGGTAGAGACCGAAGCTCACAGAAGCTCCATTTCCAAAAACTTACACAAAACTTAATTATCTAGCCCTGTCATTCATCCTGTCAGTAGAATTTAGAAGGAAACATGGATGCCATTTTGCTAATCTCACAAATATTGGCTGTCTCCTTTTCAAAGCATGATGGCATGTCCTCATGAATGTCTTTGATTAATATCATTAATTCATGTGGGATGCTGTGAAGTAATGCCAAGGAGTTTGGATGATGGATAGAAGTTGCTGCAGTGCAACTCTGGACTCCTACTGCCTTACAGTAAGATTCAGAAAATTCCAAGAAAAACTGCATTTCACCATTTGGATGTCAAGAAATTAACATTAAGAATGAAAGCAGATTAATTTAGGAGAGCATGTTCATTCTCATCTTTGGAAAGAGGCTGAACACTAAACTGGGGCTGATAGGTGTTTCCAGGGCTGTGTGTGTCATGCAGTGGGTGAAGTCATGTTTTACTCATGCAACTCAAATAAACCAGTGTGAGAGTACTTTTCTCCCACGTCTCTCCCCTGATAAGGGGAGGCTTTTTTGCAAAAGTTCTTGTTAGGAAGGAAGGCAAACGAGACTCTTGGTTTTTCTCGGTCTTCAGGTCGTTTATTGTTCTCTTATCGGGAATCTCAGCACACCAAGTTTAACACCAGCTTAGTGTGCAGGAGAAGAGGCACAAAAAGGGGCCAAACATGAGGAATCAAGGATCTTTTAAAGATAATTCACCCAATCATTACCTAAAATGTACATTATTTCTATTTTCTTACCAATAATCAACCAAACTTCTAGTCACCTTGGCCTAGACTGCAGCAAATCTCAGTCAATTGTCCTGTGTCCAAAACACTGCAGAATATGGAGTAGATGAAGGAGAAGGAAACCTAAAAACAAGGATCCTCCATATTGTCTTCGTCTACTTACCATACTAACAAACCCAAAAATCTAAATTTCACACCCTGTATTAAATGACATATTATGCTACTATCTAATTTACATTCTTGAGAATTCCATTTCATCCCAAAGCCTAGGAAGCCTTTTCCATGGACGAAGGTTAAAAATAGTGTTTGTTGGGGTTTTGACCCTTCAAAACATGCAGAGAAATATTCTGGAGTCCAACAGCCAGGTTTTCTGTTATGGCAGGTGATCATTTGGGACCACCATGGCTGTAAAAGGAGAATGAGGATAGTGAGCAGAATAATAAAATTAAACTATTGAATGCTTCAGGACAGTTGGGGGAAGAGTTGGCAATGTACCTTTTTGCCCCAAGACAAACTCTTAGGTGAATTCGGGGTTTATTATTATATTATTATTGATATATTATCAATTATTTATGCATTGTAAATGGAAAGAAGAGAGCCAGGTACAGCCTCATCTTGAGCAAATCAGGGACAAAACTCTTCTCCGTATCCCAGCCTATGTCCTTTGCTCATTCTGGATGCAGGCATATTCCCCATTTGTCAGCAGTCTTTCTCAAGGTTCCTGGGGGTCAGGTGTATCATTTAAAAGGCAATTGTCAGGACCTACTGACAGGTACAGATGAAGTCTGTGCAATGATGTGAACCCTGTGTGCTTTTTCACTTTTGTTCCTGGTGTGGATTTTTTCACTTACTTGCAATCTTCTAGGCCCAAACAAATCCCAAAGGACTTAGGATATGGAAACCAAGAGTGTAATAGGTGTCTCCCAGTGCTACAGTTTAAATACTGTTTAATACTAAAACAGTTAAATAAACAGCTTAATACTGAGCTTCACATATATATAATAAATCTGCTCTGAGATCTTTACAGGGCAGTGTACTTATGTGTCTTCCCACAAAACAAACTTTCTTTTTAAAGGACTTAATTCTCTATATGTCAATCCAGATATATTGTGTATTACAGTAAGTGATGTCAGAAATACCTAACCTTAGAAAAACCTAACAGGTTCTCATAAAATGGACATATAAAATATGTCTACTTTCTACTTTTGAACAGGGAAGGACATGGTAAAATTTCCGTTTTTGCTGTCAAAATGGCCTTGGCAACTCTTTGTGGAGGAAAGATCATGGACAAATTAAGATGTAAGTGATATTTTTTACCTCTTAAAATTGTTATTGTTGTAGAAATAACAGCACAAGTAGAAAAGAGGGAATTAAGATAAGATACAATTTCTTGGCTGGGTTTGGGAATTGCCCTATGTATATCTCCAAGTAAATCCTACTAAATATTTAGTTGAACTTCACACTGAGATTTTTAAAGACAAATTGCATACACTGAGGTTCTTATTGGTGGATTTTTTTTTTTCCATTGGGGTGACTGAATTCAGAGTATAAATAAGTGCCACAAACTCATGAAGCATCATTTAACAATTTCTTCTGATTATTTTTAATAACATCTATGTCTTTTCACACATAGAAGAACAATATATTTATATACTATTTATATTTTCTTCCACAGGGCATTCTTATGCTATGTGTTTTGGTGAACAGATTCTCATTTCATAGGATTTATTCCCAGTTTCCCAATTGCAAAGGCATCATTTACTTGTAGCTGCAAAGGAAGACTTTCTGTGATATGATGTCTGTAGCTCAGGTCAAGAACACCCATTTTCCAGACTTTTTGACCAAAACCCTTCGATTTCCACTGAGCCTTCTACCTCAGCCCAAGAAAACTGAGTTTACAAATCACTATTGATTAGAGTAGACAAGTAGAAATCCCAGGTGCTGATATAGTCTTCCAGATTTGGTGCCATTTTTAGTACATTATTTCTGTGTAGAAACTCAAATACAGACTGAACTAAAGTTATAAATTATAAATAGAGCACCATTTGTTCTCTAAGCTGCTTTAAGAATAGGAACTGGGTCCATCCAGTGGAAGGCAGAAGTACAATGATGATTTTTTTGGGTCAGCAGTCCCAGAGTCCTGTTGTCAGAATTTCCCTTCCAGGTTCCTGGAAATGATGCAGCTGACATGACAGCCTGAAAAACAATAAATCTTCCTTAGTCAGAGATCTCCTGCTAAGCAGAGGATAATTTTAAACAAGCGGAGAAGTAAGGGCTGACAAACTGACATCACTGCAATAATAAAAGTGTGATATTTTTATACATAAAAGGGGGAGAAGAGTATAAAGTAACTCATTGGCAAGACCTTCATTGCTTTGTGTGCCCAAGACAATAATAACTGACTTAATGAACCCGTTGTCAAGATTTTGATTTGACATGGTAAGCTGGCAGTAGGCAAAAAGCTGATGTAGCGTATCTTGTCAAATCAGAGCCTTCTTATCTGATTAAATTACTGTCTCATGCCATGCATCAGACTTTGCTTTAAAATGACCACACACAAAGAAAAACAAATCAGGAATATTTTAGTATTAAAATCAGCTACTTCTTAATATGCAAATAATTCTTCTTGTTTTCTATTGAAAAAGGTCAGAATTAAAGATGCGGTAATAATGGAGGTTTCCATAAGCCAAACATGTTTAGTACTTCTCTTTCAAATCAGATGATGCTGAACTCAGAGCAAATCTGTAGCTCACACTGAAGCTGCTGTTCTTTCCTTGTCTTTTCCCCCCTCAGATATTTTCTCCATGATTTCTGACTCCAGCGGGGTGATGGTTTATGGCAGGTATGACATGTTTCTGCGCGAGGTTCTCAAGCTGCCCACCGCTGTCTTCGAGGGGCCTTCATTTGGTTACACTGAGCAGTCAGCAAAATCCTGTTTCTCACAACAGGTAAATGAAGAGACACAGGTTCTCAATCACTCCTCTAGCAGGCCAAGAGTCCTTCTCACACATAGGTGCATATTTACCCAGGAAACACAGGGCTTGATGAGGGGGAGGTCCACTCCAGTGATTTCTGGTGTGTAGGTTTGGTGCCTTCAAAAGGAAGCTGGTCTCTATAGGTTCCCCATTTAACCATGAAGAGAGAGGCTTAGTCAAAAAGTGATTCAGAGCAGGATCTTGACTTATAGAATCCTAAATTAGGGAACTTCCTAATTTAAGCACCAGTTACATATATACCTTTAGGTATTATGTGTTTTCATACCCCAAGGCATGCAGTCCTCCACTCCACTTAGCTGGTGTTGGTATAAGCATACAGAAGACTAACTTCTGCATACAAAACTGAAGTTCCACGAAAAAAAATCAAACTTCAGGTTTTCCCAGTGACAGACACACAAGTTTATGAGTGAGAAGAAAATCACCTAAAAACTTTTTTGTAAATGGGAATTAGTATGTATGTATTAGAAAATCCCTAGTCTGTAACCAATAACACCAGTGAGATAGGGTCAAGAAAGCAATGAATTTATCCTGAAGAAAATACAAGATTTTTCTGCAACTCAACAGACTCCATAGGCACACTGAGTACAGCACATTGTCTTCAGCTAATACATAGCACTTCATAAGATTCCATAATTGTGGCTAGTTGTCCACTTCTCCAGTGGAGAAAGAGAGAATTCCTCTGGCTCTTGCCACACATCACACTGTATAATTCCATAAATATGTAGTAAGGGAATATGCTGAAACTGGGACAATATTAGAAATAAAGTTGTGTTTTCCTTCTCTTTATCCTTTCATTTGCTAACTGAATACTGTTGAACAAGTAAGTTCGATGAACAGGAATAGTGTCATCTTCATGCAAAATAGAGTCTCATTTTTTTGTATTCTCTCAGTTTCATCACTAATCAATAGGGACTCCAGTCAACCGAAATGAGATGTCGAAATTCATTTATTGAGTCATCTCCCAATTCATTTTCAATGGTAATGTCGGCATATGTGAAAGTAGTCTTGTTTCACAGGGGGAGACTTAAAACAGCACTTCATCTTATGTTGCAGATTTTACATGGTGAAGTGACTTCTGGTAGTTTTGTGTTAAAATAACGAAAGAGTGCTCTTGCATGGCAACAGGTCATTCAAGTTTAGCATGTTGGACATGCTGTTATTATAGTTGAAAAAAGGAATTTCTTTTCCTGAAAAAATGTAATTCAGGCCTCGTTTTTTATCTCGGTAGCCATCAGAAATGGCACTTGCTTTGAGATTGCATCCAGATGAGTGGACCAGATGCATTAAGGTACCTTAAGAACATCTTCAAGTAGGCATTCGATAGTTTTGTTTACAAGCTCTACTTAGAGCTAACAAGAGTTAAGTTTCTGACTGATGTAGGTACTCAGCAGGTTTACAAAGTCCCTGTTCTGCATCTGGAGGCAGCCAAGTACTCTTGTAAAACTAGTCTGATATTTTGCTTAAATTTACTTTATGTAGTTCTCCTTACATCCTCACTAGGGATGAACCAGAGTTTTGAAATTAAATTCAGATCTTTATGACACCATGATAAATTGTATTTACAGTCTTAGTCACACACATGTCATTCTTTCTCTCTCTTATATTGCATGTAACCTTATCAGAAGTTGATAGCTTGGAATAAGTTTGACACTCTCACTTGTTCTCACAAGTCACTTTTGTTTACCAGAAGCCTTTCAAGCCTCTGATATATAGAGATTCTTCAATTTCAGGGAAATAAAAAATTCTGGGAATTATCTGGTTATGGTGTCAAATCCATTCAGTTTACACCTGAAAGGATTTTTCCTTTTCCAGAAATGTTTTATTATTCCCAGTTCTACTGGTTTACTTGATCCAACCATGTATTTCCCCCTGCCTGTGAACCACTGCTAGATTAAATGGCTATTCAAAGCAAAAACAACAGTGTTTCCTCATTAGCAAATCTGTGGGACAGAAATGCTGGAGCAAGTGACTTAATGCTTCAGAATACAAATCTGTGGCTCAAAAAGGAGTTTTATTGTCACCACTTTCCCCCATAGGTAGGATTGATGTGATGTTATACTACATTTGTATTAAGCAGTATTGTTATTATTGTAAAAACCACTTTTTAAAAAAAAATGATCCCAGACTAAAAAGACAGACGCTAACTTCTTTTCCTTAGCACTTGTCTAAGTGTCATTCCACAAACCTAGACTCCATCTGTGTGTAGTGTATATTTAGAAAACAGCTTTCAGTTTAAACTTTCCCAGCAGCTGAAAGAAAATTGCAGGAGGAAAATGTATGGAAATTGCTCTGATGGTGTCCTTTTAAGGGACACTGCTTTTTTTTTCTCTAATCCATAAAATCAGTGATCACCAGAGCAGTTTGGACATAAAGCTGTCATTGAAGCTAAGTTGTTTTATTTGGTGCCAATCAGATTTAAAGTTACAGCTGCTTTCAAAAGCCTCCTGCATTGTGGAAGAGCTGTTCTTGTCTCCTCATCTGTTTGCTTGCTAGGCTAGTTGTGTGTATCCCTTCAAGAGCAGAGGGAAGATGTAAGGCTACTTAGCTCTGCAGGATGGAGCACTGGAGGTCCCTATTTTTCCTGGGCTTCCTTCCACCTTTTTTTCCCCTGTGCTCTCAAGTTCTGCTGCAGACAACACAGACATTTGCTGGCAGCATTGGTCAGCAGAGCCATGCCAAGCATCCACAGCAGAAAAAGAAATCCACATCTCCAAAAGAAAGATCCTTTTCTCTGAGATGATGCTCATAGTATAGGATGCCCATGTGGGAAGTGGTTATCCACTCTCCATGGCAGGGAAGATAATTCATACAACAAGCAGGTGGTAGTGTTTGCCTCGATTTTCACACTGCAGTTATCGTGGGAAAAGGTAATATTCCAGTGAGATTTAGAGCTCATATTCTGGCTGTTTCTGTTCATTAAAGAATCAAGCACATTTTCACAGTAGCCTGAGGTATTTTCTCCTAGGGACAATATCTTGTATCTTTCAATATCTTGCAGTATTTCATCCCTGAGACTGTTGTGGTGTAAGATGTTTTCCATTGATCACTCAGTGTTTAAGAGAAATAATGCATTTATTTACATCTGGTGGTAATTGTGTATAAATGGAGCACAGATACTCCATCTGGAAATCAGAGCTCTTAAAAGAATTCCACAACATGCAGAGATGATACATGTCACTGCATAACTGCTGCTTAGCTTCCTCATGGGGTAACCACAGCTCTTTAGCAAGTTAAAGCAGAAGCTTATGCAATCAGATATGAAAATGTAGCCATCCCTTTGGATATGGGGATACTACTTAAATATGTATGTCTATAAAATATATCTACATATATTCTCAGCAGGGCTCAATATTTTTGCATCTTAAATTTTATTTAAGGAAGGCTTAGCTCCTGATTGAAAAAACAAATGAACCAAGATTTGTGATTGCTTTTTCCAGACACCTAAGAAATTTAAGGCCCTAGATTGCATTTTTAAAATCAACAGGGATATCTTAGAGTTTAAATCTGTTTGAAATTTAAGGGGGCATAGATCTCTGAGTACTTAAAGGCGTGAAGAGTTTAAAAACCATTGCAGTCCCTGAACATATGCAATCTTGACAACCCACAATCAGAGCTCACCCATAAGTAGTTGCCAATTGCTCCTCAGACAAGCAAAGTTTCTTAAATTTCGATAACAAATTGCTTGAGCTGGTCTCTCCTTATCCTGTATTTCTTTTGAATTTGTACTCCCTTGCCAGTATTTTCTCTTATATTCCTTTTGGAGTACCGTCAGCAGTGATTTTTCATTTGAAAATTGGTCATACAAAGTGATACCCTACATGCACTTGTACTTGTCACATGATACTCAAAACAGATGAGAACATGCAGAGTTGAATACCACCCTTAACCACAAAGCATCTTCAAGCAGTGACTCTAGAAAAGAGTCTGGAAGTGAGTGGGAGCTAAGTGTCTCCAACCCAGCCTGTGAGAATGATTTCTAGTCATCAGTTGTATCATTGTACTGACTAAAAATAGTCTGGAAAAGCTTTGCTAGTATCACTTGTTCTTTTTAGTAAATCAGGGCTACAGACAAACAGTGCTTGAAACTTATTCCCAAGTGTTTCTATAGAGACAAGATAAATCAATTTTGAGATGTCTAATTACTGATTTTTTATGCATGTTTGTTTGCTTGTTTGAGCAGAAAAAAGTCACGTTAAACACTTTCTTGGATACTCTCATGTCTGATCCCCCACCACAGTGTCTGGTGTGGTTACCACTTCTGCATCGACTGGCAAATGTTGAAAATGGTAAGTAAAGAGACACTGCCAAAACACAGTTACAGGAATAAACTTTGGTGTGACGATTTTCACACTCTGTAGATGGTTTTGTAAAAGCTACTGTACTGGGTTCATTGACTCCATGTGCTATTTTTACAGTGACTGGTAAAATGTTTGAAGAAGTCTGTTGAACATTCAGCCAAGAACATGGCTTAAATTTTGCTGTGCTCAGGAAGCTAATCTGATCATGTCTCCTCCTGTGCTCTGGATGAGCAAAGAGCAATAGGACTTCTTCCATTCACACACTTATTTATATTTGGTAAACTCTGAAGACCACAACTTTTATTAGCTAAGGCATATGGCAGCAGAGAGGGAACAGCTTGGCAGTTTCCATTCATGTAGTATTCCTGGCAGGAGATGTCCAGTGCAGTGCAAAACACCCACCAAAAGGTCCTTAGGAAGGATCTGCTCCTAAGTCTACACTGCCAGACCATATCCTATGAAAAGGAAGTTCCCTGTGGATGGTGTGCATCCATTTTTGGTGATAAAAAGAAAAGGAGGAAAAGTTACATGTGTTCCTGTGCCAAACAAATCTTTCTTCCACTGAAAGGCACCAAGGTGGGTAAGGTGATATTCCCAAGTCCTTTTTTGCTACAGGGCGACCTATCTTTGCCACTTTCCTCCAGCTCTTGTCATCCATGACCCTTACCAACTTCACAGTGTTTCCTAGCCTAGAGCAGAAACCCTTCCTGCTGCAAAATTCTGGCAGGGAATTAAACCTCTGACACATTCACCAGTGATCCAAATTTATGACAGAAGGGCAGAGGGTGCCTTGGAACAAGGGATGTTCAGTACCCTGTAATAAACTGGGTACATTTTGTAGCAAGGAAAGAGGAACAGAAACAGCACTATTGCCCAAAAAGAGCTTCTAAGTAACTCGGTGCTTTAGCTTCATCAGTGACTTGCCTTCTTGTCACTATCTGCATCTGAACAGAGAGCAGGTCCCTCCAAAGGCCAGCTTTCTAAGTCTGGGCATCCAAAGCTAAGTGTTCATATAGGTACCTAAATGACACCACTTGTACAGATGAGACAGCAGTAATTAAGAGACAATAACATGCCTAAGTACACTTTCATCCTTTCAGTAGTCAGAAACTGAGTTTGACTTTTCCTATAAGGTGCCTCATTTCAGCTGCTTAAAGCACAACAAAACATTCAGCTTCTCCCAGTAGTGGCAGATGCAGTGGATTTTCCCACATACAAATTTCCTCTATCATAGAATAGTTTGGGTTGAAAGGGTCTTTAAAGATCATGTGTAGTCTGGTTTCAGGCTTGATGTTTTGGTTTTCTGATGTTCTTTCCCAGGAAAGTGTGATAAACATGGTGGAATGTTTTTGTAATAATATTTGTTATTCATTCCTTCTGAGAGGAGGGACTTCTTGATGTTCCTCTGGTTTGACCAATGTAATTGAAGAGGTTTGCCTTTGTTTCACCAATCACATTGGTCTGTGTAAAACTGAATATAAGGGAGAACCATCCCTAATAAAACAAGTCGGTTTTTTAGCCTTCTGATCATGGAGTCTGTGTCGTATGTTATCTGAAATAGCAACAATCATGCAATTCTAACTCCCCAGCAAGGACACCTTCCACTAGACAAGGTTGCTCAAATCCTCATCCTACCTGGCCTTGAACACTTGCAGGGATGGGTCATCCACAACTTCAGGGAACACAATCCAGTGCCTCACCATCCTCACAGTAAAGATTTTTCTTGCTAATACCTAATCTATACCTGCCTTCTTTCAGTGAACCCATTCTCCCTTGTCCTATCCCTACATGTCCTTGACCAAAGTCCCTCTCCAGCTCTCTTGTAACTCCTTTAGGTACTGGAAGCTGTTCTAAGAAGTTTTCTCCAGGCTGAACAACTCTCTCAGCTTGTCTTCATAGGAGAGCCCTCATCTTCGTGGCCCTCCTCTGTACTCTGTCATGTATTCTGTTAGACGCTGAACACTGAACACACACTTATTTTGCTGCTGCGAGCAGGAGGTAGAGATACCAGCTCAGAAGTGAAGAAGGGTTTTGTGCCCAGCGTAGGAAGTGCTGCCCATGACTTATTAGCATAGGTTGCTGTATTTTCATGGGTCAGAGCTATCAGCAGCATCAAACACTGCAGATTGCTTTAAGCCAAGACGGGAACACCCTTCAGTTTGGGGCTTGTCCATAAACATTTTCTGGGTGTTTTCTTTGTTTTGGTTTTTGGCTCACCATTTCTTTCTCCTGCACAGTCTTCCACCCCGTCGAGTGTTCCTACTGCCACAGCGAGAGCATGATGGGGTTTCGTTACCGCTGCCAGCAGTGTCACAATTACCAGCTCTGTCAGGACTGCTTCTGGAGGGGCCATGCCAGCGGTTCCCACAGCAACCAGCACCAAATGAAAGAGTACACGTCATGGGTAAGGGAAGGCTCCTGCTTCGCTGCAGACTGCTTTGCCCTCCAGCCATCAGAGAAGCCCCCAGCCACATCTCTGGGCAGCTGTCTGGCTCAAGCGAGCCGGGAGCTGGGCTGGCACTTTGGATTAGTGACCCTGTCTGGGAGGCTCCGGCCTTGGGAGTCATCGGGAGAGCGTGGAGGTGGGAATGGTCTTTTCTGGGTGAGGATCTGGGGCGCCTGTGACGGTGTGTGCCGCAGTGAGGGCAGCGCAGGAGGGCTGGCAGCAGGGCACCAGGCTCGTGGCAGCTTCTCCCGTTCCCACAGGACTCACGGTAAAATCCTCATTGGCTTGCTCTATTTGGCTACGTGTAAATGAAAAGATGAATACTTAATGCTCAGTCATCAGTATTTTCAGTTGAGTGGCTGCAGCATATGCATAGCATTTGGGATGATCCTGGCACTGTAGATTGGAGCACGGTCGCAGGCTTACATCCACAGTAGTGTTTACTATAGAGAAAAGCTCACTTCAGTCTTTTTGTTGTTAATAAAGATAATGCAGTGTTTTTTCTAAGCTGAACGAGAAGTGTCAATAGCTACTGGAACCTTAACCTTCCCTGTAGGGCATGAGACCTGCGGTCTCAGCTTTCTTTCCATGGACTGGAGCAAAACCTCAACAGAACCCCTTGGTTACAGAGCATCAAAACCCTTCAGGGTTCAAATCCAGAATTAAGCAGAAAATACCTGATTAATCTCAAACATTTCAAAAGTATGTTGTGAAAAAAGGAAAATTATGCATACAGCAAAAGCTCCCATTTGTACAGTGCTTTGTGTTTATTTTTTAACACAGTTCTGAAGTTTAATACTTTTAAAATGTTTGGTCTCCTGTTGATGGAACAGTCAAGGGTTAAATTTGCATGGTTTGCTCTGTATGCCAGTCATACAGCCCTGCACTGTATCCCAGCAGACCTGGGTCTGTAATTGTTTTTGTGGGTCCTAATTGCTGCTTGTTGCATAGACACAAATGTCCGGAGTTTAGTATCTGAATAGGAAAAGTGCCCACTATGTAGTCAGACTCCATTCCTAACATCAATTTGTGCTATAAAATCCATTTTATGCTGTATCCAGGGAGCTGTAATTATAGTTAGGAAGTAATTGGAAAACTTAAGATTTCTGCTCAGCGGAAGACAAAAATGTGACCACATGCCTAGTGCTTTCAAATGTTTCCTTGCCAGAAACAAATGTTTTGCTTCAAGTTTGAAGTTGCCTTTCTGTAGCATTCATTAGCATTTGTTCAAACCTGGTTAGCATTCTCCATAATGCATCAGTATCGAGCTCCACATGCAGACTGGAAGTGCTCATGGGTGCAGTGGAAATCAGTTGTTCTCAATTCAGAGTGAAATTGCGTTTATAATGAAAGAGAAAGAGAAAGAACTTGAACTTTACATATTTAGGTTTGATTTATCTAATAGAAATATTTCATTATGGACTTGGTGACAATCATAAGTCAATGCAGGATGTGTATGCACAAATACAAAACCCTTTCTGTCAAATTCCAGAAAGATTTTTCAATTTCAGCCTCTAGAGCTGTGTTTTGGGGAGAGGAGACAATGTAAGGATCACTAACCCTCTTTTACTGGCAGAGAACTGAATAACAGAGAGCTGAGTTGAATTCCCTGAGAATCTCTCACACAGCCTAAATGACACCCTAGATCTCAGAGATCCCTAAGAAGTGGAGTTTACTCCTCAACTGCATACTCACCAAACAAAACAGAAAGCAGAAAATACTGATTCTTTTCTCTTTTTCACACACCGATGAAATTTATGCTTCTCGCACAGTCCCTCCCCATCTTTTGGGGACAATGACAGTACATCGGTCACTTTTGAGGTGCTGTTGCCACAGTGGGGCAATTCCTGGCAAGCCCCTGTCTCAAATTTTCATTCTCCAGTCGTCAGTGGACACAGGAGGTGGAAGAAAAGCTTTGTATTAGCAGCTAAACAGTACAGGGTACTGGAGGTGAGGAGCGAAATACTAGTGAGGGGGGAGAACAAAGCAGCCTAGTGCCTGGCCCACATCTAGGAGACAAATGGTGTCCCCTGCAGTGTATCTACAGGGACAAGCATACTCAGATCCATTCTCCTGGCACTCCCAAGCTGGTGAGGTACAAGCCAATACCAGTCCAGGTGTTCTTCTGTTCTTCGTTCAACCTGCCCGTTGAAGAACTGTGCTGTTCTTCGTTCAACACTGCCTGAGTGCAGCATTGCAACAAAGCCATGGCAACTGTCCCTATAGATAAACCCCCAGCTTGCTGTAAAGGTAACAGCAATCCTTCCCCAGACAGAGCACTCTTTGCCTTGCAGACTCTCAGCGTGGGAGGGGGGCAAGGGGGATGTCAATCCATAGGTACTGAGCTGTTAGAGCTTCCTGTTGTTTTGTGCTTCCTATAGCAGAAACAGTATGCACCTTACTTGTCCAGATTACCTCTACCTTCCTTGTTCCTCCCAGAAATCACCTGCTAAGAAGCTAACTAATGCACTTAGCAAGTCTTTAAGCTGTGCTTCCAGCCGTGAACCTTTGCATCCAATGTTCCCTGACCAGCCTGAAAAACCTCTAAACCTGGCTCATATTGTGTAAGTATCTGTGTGCTGTAGACATAGTAAGCTTTGTTATAGGAGTTGCTTGCAACAAGTGTAGATACTACAGCTCTGAACAAAGCAGGAGGCTGAACAAAACAGCTTGTCCAGCTCAATGCATCACAAGTGCAAATTCGCTGGTAGAGATATTTAGTGTAAAAATGTTCTTCTGGTGTGACTTCACTTGAAAAATCAATGGGAAATATATGTACAATCACATACTGGGACACAACATTGGAATGTCCCCATTCTCCTCAAGAGATGTCCATGCAATTTCATGGAGTTTCAGCACCTTGGGATGTATTGATGCTGAGAATATCAGTTCTGTCATCTAGAGACTCTTAACTTCAGTGTATCACAGGTATGTTTTGACAAAAGGCACCAGAGAAAAGTGAAATGAGACCAATTTTGTAAAAACCATGTCAGAGTTCTCACTGACTTTAATGGAGCTGTGGCTTCACCCAGCCTTGAAGAATTGTGTTAGTCTGCATAAAAAGTCTGCCTTCAGCTGCCAAGTCCCTTGAAAAGAGTCTATTATCCTTATGTTTTGATATGTTGAGAAAGCAAGATTATGTTTTGGTATGTCGCTACTTTTTTTCTGCAGGAGTCAAGAAACCCAAAGCAGAAAGAAAATGTATTTGTGCAGGGTGGAGAAAATAACACTTTGGATTTTTTTTTTTTCTAAAGCACATCCACTATCCATAGTAGCAGAAGACACTCAGTTTTTCTCATTTATCAACTTGTCTTACTTTTACTTCCTGGGTCCTTTAAAAAAAAAAAAAAAAAAAAAAGGAAAAAAACATTAAATTTCCCATAAAATTAAGGAAAAATTAAAACATTGGTTGGAAGAAAGGTACAAAGAAATTAAGTTGGAAAAATATTCAAAAAATATTGTCTTTGAAGTATTTCTCTAATTCTGGTATATTTCTTAAGAAAATTTCTTTCTTAACCATGTTCCTAGGGCTCCTGATTGAAGCATTTTAGGCAGCAGCTATTAGAATTGTATTTACATGCTGCATATCTGTGTTACTGGAACTGCTCTAGTATGTAATTATACATATTTACCTTTGTACATCTTGAACATTCGTATGTAGCACCTTTAAGGGCAAATGCACACCAGCCATTGTGGGCTGTGCAACACCTGGAAAATTCACCCAACCTGCCTGACATTTTAAGGATGAATTATGCTGATGGTCTTCCTTATGTGGTTATAGTAGAACTTCTTCAAGGTGTAAGAGGGTGCTCTGGTCTTCATAGACAAGGTGCCTCTGACAGATACACAGTGCCAAATCCCTGTCACACTTAATTGTCAGTTAAAACCCCTGCACCTCTTTATGGAAGAGTACTGGGAGGATGTTGTTCTTTGGCAGAAATGATCCAGAGCTAGATCTGCTGAGCTCCCTCACTGCTGTGCCTGGACCTGCTGGCAAGTCAGTGATAATTTCACAGGGCAGATTTTGGCCATCCTTAAGGGAAATGGAGAGAGACAGAGCTTGAAACTGAAAGGGAAGCCTCTGTTCCCTGTTGGCTGGGGGATCTTGAAGGCCTGAGGATATGTCAGAATATAAAAGGTGATGAAAACTGGGCTGCCGTGAATGGATTAAATGCATTTAGGCAAGGCAAGGGGAAGGTACCGTAATTAAGCAGGAACTGATCCAAATTTTTGCTGTGAAATTAACACCTTCCCTTATTCCTAAATATATAGACAATTTAGAGTGATGGGATGTGCGAACAAGCCACCATCTATTCTGTTTTATGACAGTTTCCCTTTATTCATGGATTGATGGTAATATAACTTGGCAATATGTATTGGCTATAACGATGCATAAGTGAGAAACCTGTAAGTTGTGGAGGTATCATGATCTACAGCATAATTGACACAAATTAGCTGAGGGGAGAGGTATGCTACAGAACCTTGTCAAGAATAACTTCTCACTGATGCGGTTTTTATTTTTAAACATAATGGAAGTTGAGAGAAACAGCTCTGGGCAGGAATCCAGGCAAAAAGGGGGTTTATATTTGCATTAGATGGAAGAATTTTGGCAACCAAACAGTATCCTTTTCTTAGCTTCTAGCTTAAATGGGAACAAGTGCTCCCTGCATTACTACAGAGACTTTCCTTTTGTTTGTTCTTCCACCTTTGACTGGCACCAGACAAAAAGACTGCATGGGTTTTTTGTTTTACTGGTGCCACGCAAAATTTTGAATTAAGCAAGAAATACATCTAAAGCCTTATCTAGAAAAGTAGTTATCAAGGTGTCATAAAGCTGATGGTGGAACTTTTCCCACTGATGGAAGGGTCATTTTTTCCTCTCTGTACATAAGAATAGCAACATGAAAGAAAGTCCAGACTGCAGAGATGACAAATGGCATGGCCATGGAGATGTTTTTCAAATCCATTCTGCACTGGCCTGACTTAATTTCCATCTTAAGCCTGTGGGAACATTATTTTTGACATCAGTGTAAACAGGTTAGAGCAGCCTGGAGTACTTTGGAAGATTCCTCCTATTTAATTTGGTTTATTACTGTGGATACATGTTGTGCCATAGCATTCTTTTATTACATAGCATATTTAAATAGCATTAAGTGTTTTCTGTCTCCTTGAGGACAGTTAATTCAGTATCAATAGCTCACTTTTATCAGAAAGCTTAATCACTCACTTTCAGGGGTTTAAAAATAACCTCAGAAAGATATAATTTTTAGTCAATAGCTGAGTTTTCCTTTTTTTTTTTTTTTTGCAGTAAAGTCTGTTGTTCTTGTCTTATCACATTACAGAACTCTATATGTTTGAACATCCATTTGATATTCAAGTGGAACCTGAGGACTGTGACAGTGGGCATCAGCCTTTAAGAAACTTGCCTTGGGAAAGTTCTGGATTAGTTTAATATAATTTTTTTCATTATAAGAATTGACAAAGTAATGCTAATCAGGAAACCTTAGCAAAGTCTTGGAGTTTCAAGACATTTGTACACAAGATTAACTTTGCTTTTTGTAAACAGATTAATGACCTTTTATGCATAGAGGCTCTCATGCTTTTTGCAGAATCATGGTCATAGGAATGGAGTATGTTCAATGTATTACTTAGACCATATACATATTAAACTGACAATTTAATTAATTATCTCTTTTCCATTTTATTCTGCTTGCAAAAGAGATACTTGGTGAGTATTTTTTTTCTTTAGTACACTCGTTGAAGGAGAAGCTTGGAAAAATTGTGATATTACTAAAAAAAATGACATTAAACACTTCTCTATAAGTACATGGAAGACAAAGGACTACTTCTCAAATTCATGACTGATCAGAACTGGAGGTTTTCATGTGGTTCTGCACATGTAGGTTAGGTTAGATGGAGATGTAGATGTTAGGTTAAAACTGTATTTTCATATAAATAAATAATGCTCTGCATCCTACCTATTTCTTTTCACAACTTTAAACCTCTTAAAATCAGTGTGGCATTATCATGATGAGGAATTAATTTGGACTTTTCAAATGCCATATTTTTTGTTTTATAACAAGCTACAGGACAAAATATATAGTAATAGTTCAGTTCTATGCAGAACTGGCTTTCTTGGAAATGCTTTGGTTGACCAGTTGTGTTGCACAATTAGAGCCAAGTGAATATTTTGCAGATGCCTACCATATTTCAATTTAAGCATCTACAGAATTCAAAAAGCAAGATAGGTGTTCCACAGAGCCTAAAGGGAGTATTAACCAAATTGAGATCTGAATTAGATGTAGCTTCAGATTCTGCTTGTATCTGATTGAAAACCCTGTGATTTTAATAACATACCTTTTACTTGTTCCTGAGTGGATAGATCTTTTGCCCAATGTTCCATAAGAAGTCTGCTAAGAAGGGGAAATTTCTCCTTAATGGATACGGAAGGAGAAAATACACAGATTATTTTTAAGAGTAGACAGTAAAAGAAAACAGAGGAAAATTCCTTCTTGTTTCATTTTTTGTAAAAACAGAAAATAAAGAATGTAATAATAAAGTCATCATTCCTAATGGGTCCTCTTGAACCAAATATTTAATCTAAATTTTTACTTGGGGGTTTGATATACCATTTAAAAAGCTTTGCCATCAAACTAGTTTAAAATTCTGCATGCGTTTTATGGGATGCTGAGGGCTTGGGTACACTGTGGTCAATATGTGGATGTAGCAGCATGGAGCTTACCACCAGGAATAATTTCATGAAAAGATGCATCATTTATTGGTAGACCTCCATGCTGCCACACAAAACTGCCAGTGCTCATCCTGGCTGGTTGAAAGCAGGGACTGCACCCTGGACTGTTGCTTCTGGAAGGAACAGTGGCATCATGGCTATTCTACCAAGCAGAGGAAAAAAAGTCAAGCAGGTTGCTTAAAACTCACCTCAGAATACACAAAGGCATTATTTCCCTCCAGGCCTAAGTACCAGTGTATTTTTATCAACTTCTTAAAACCACAGCATCTATAATTTGAAACTATTATTATGTAAAGCAGAAGATACCAGTTGCAATGTTACTTTAAACAAGCCCATTCTGTTCTACATAAATACTGTTGCTGATGGAGTGGGTTTTGGTGCAAAATTAATGCAGCTGGATATTTTGCCTTTCAGGCCCCCCCGACCTGTAACCAGCATGAACGACACACTCTTCTCCCATTCTGTTCCCTCAGGAAGTCCCTTTGCAAACAGAAGGTGAGTTCTTATCCTTATTTATATTAAACCATTATATGATAGTGGTGGAAGTTTCAATTTTCAGTTCCGTCACGGAGATAAAAAACCCCAAACCCTCTCACACAGAAAAATCAAGAGACGTGAGCAGAGTAATACCTTGGTTAATTTGAACAGATACCAAGACATCTGAATGGAGAGCTGGAGTTAAGCACCCAAGCTCCCCACAGAAGAGCACTGAATTTCAGCTCTCATTTGATCCAGTTTGACCCACTAAAATGTGTTCACATGCAACCCCAGGCACCCTCCAATAGGGACCCAAAATGGGCTGCTGGTGAGAAGCCAGTAACAGCACCATGGGAATAGGAACTGGGACGTGCCATTGCCTGCTGGGAATGCCTGCATCATACTGCAAGATACAGGTGAACAAAGAGAAGATGTCTTCATACTTCCAAGATATAGCAAGACATCCTTTCTTCCGTTAAACCATTCTGATTTTCATTAAAATCAACAAGGGAGAAGGCGTAGTCTTGGAATGAGGTGACTGACCCTTCAGTAAACAAGCCAGGGAGGTCTCATCAGAAACATAAATCTCAAAGTGGAAGTGCTTGCAGCTGACTGTGTACATTTTGACTCAATATTTTGGCTCATCCAGCCAAAATATGTGTGTAGCATTTGCTAACTGTCTGATCCCATCTATGTAAGCCTAAAAATGTACACAGGTAAGAAGGTGGCAGAAAAATAACTTCCTGCTGTCTTAGGAAGATGAGCAATGTGTCTTCCTTGGGTGCATTTTATGCTTGATTCCTGCTGTGTGTGTCAGTGCTTCAGTGTTCCCAAATGACTAAACACAATCTCTGCACAGCTACGTATTTTAACAACAAAACTGAAACCAAACCTGCAGTGTACACTGCAAAGTCAGACTAAAGATGATTTACTCCTTTAAATTATAAATTTTGTTACCACGAGCTGTAAACTGTAAATTCTCGTAGTTATTTCAGTGCAAGTGGGTGTGACTGAGATGCTTTTTGAAAGCCAGTCCCATAGCAGCCCCCAGGGCCTGATCTGCTGCCTATACAGAGACTGCAAATGCAGATTCATTTCTGTTGCTGGAATATATGGGGGTTTATGTGCAAGGCAGGATAATGTATTTGTAGCCTCTCCAGGAGAGGTCACTAAGAGCAGCTCTCTTTATGGGTCGTGCTTTATGATGCTTCTGTTGATTCCCAAGATGTCCCTGTGCTTGATGAACAATAGTACACTTTGCTGCTTAGGCCAGGGACCTGCAGTAACACTCACAGCACTGTCTACTGTGCTGCTTGTCTTTCTTTGCCTATAAAACATACCTGATTATTTTACTTTTGTCTTCCTTAGTAACTTTAGTAAACATACATGCTTCCTGAGCTGTTAGAATTCCCTTTTTGTAGGAAACAATCCTTGATAAGAATCCCCTGAAGGCAGGTGATAGTACCACCTCCCTCAAGCACGGGTACACAGACTTCCTTATAAGTGGATAGTGTGACATCCCTGTACAGTTAAAAGTTTCCATGATGCAGCAGTCACTCTGGCTCTTTTAGAGTTAGCTGTACCCTGATATATAAGGCAATCACATTGATTGTATATTAGAAGTTTTGTAACTTCTGGGTCATTGACATAGCAGGATTTTAGGAGTTTGACAACTTATTCTCAGTATTTTTATTTTCACCTTTTACAAATTTAATTTGCATCTTTTTATTGGAAAGAAAAGCACCCTACAAACAGCCAAGTCAGTCTTCTTTCTAAATAAATTTGATTTATTGCTACGAACCCTCTCTGAACACTTTGCTCTCTGTGTATTCTTTTTGAGGTATTAACAAGGTTTCATTGTTTGAATCATTCAGGTTACTTGGGGGTAAAAATGCAGCCAGTCCTGTGGCTGATGAGCATTCTCTTATAAAGCTGTATGTAAATCAGCTTCACAACAATTCACGGTCAGTATGAGAGCACTAACCTACTAATCGCAGTAGTTCTGTAGCTCATGCACTAAATCATTAGCAATTCTGCTAAACTACTCAAAACGTTCTTTAAGGAAGGCTCTGATGGGCTAGAGGGTTTCTGTGGCTCTAATTAGTCTTTTGAATAGACTTCCTGCTGGCTGTGGGCTTTGCCAACTTCTCTTGCTTCTGGCAGCACAAGTCTTGCATTTTACCCTTTCACGTAGGATTAATATTAATGTGTCCAGTGGAAGTTGGAAACGTTGCTTTTGAAAACTGAGAAAACTACACCTTTATGGTTCCATCGTCAGTGTATGACTTGCCTATTGTGTTCTTGACCAAGGAATGAAAGAGGCTTGCAAAAAAGCCTGGAAATGACTCCAGGTCTCACAGCCAGCCTCCTCTGCCTCAGCTCTCACTGTGGGTGGCTGCTGTTCTGCCCTAAACGCTGCTTGCCAATAACCCTCCCCAGACCCCTCAGCTTTGCTTTTTAAAATGACCACAGGAAAGGTGGATTCTAAGTCCTAGTGAAGCTAATGAAAACTTACCATTTACATAGTGAGCACTGGATTTGGAGCCATGCCTCTCATTGCTACACCCTTTTTCCAGCATTCCCTCACATCTCAGTGACTAAAGGAAGATCCTGTTTCATTGTGCATAAAAGAAATGTGCAATTGCAGAAGAACAGTTTCCCCATTTTTTTTAACGTGGAGTGTAACATCCTTTCCTTTTTTTATTTTTATTAATCCATCAGCATTAACTATAATTCAGTAAGAATTATCAACACAAAGGTACTTTTCTGCTAAATGCCAAGATCTTCAATCTGGGTTAGACTAATAACTGTATCTTCATTCATTCTTTTAGCTTTTACTGTTACTATCGCCCTGGGAAAATCAGGCCTCATTAGTGGAAGCTCACCCTCTTGAACATCAGAGAAACAGACTTTGATGGCTCTGTTTGCACTAGTGCTGATTTTATATTAAATACTCTGTGATTCATATTATAATAAGAAGAGTAAAAACACAGAGTAAAATTTCTAGCTGGATGTAATCAACACTAAAAGCTCTGATGGCTGTATTTTCACTGCAGATAACTTATGGTTATTTTAATTTATGTTGCAGTCTAGTCCAGAGGTTTCAGATAGCTTTAAGTGAAGTTTTTTTATGTAATTTGGATGTTTATTCAAAGGAGAATTGGCAGAGAATGTCATTCATAGCATTTCCATGGTATTTATTTCAGCTACTTGTGTTCACATAAGAACACAGCCATTCTAACCAGTTTTTCCCTGTAGCAGCAAATGCTAAATTCAGCACACCAGCTCATTCTGCTGCTGGAAATGGATAGCATCTCCTAAGTTCAGCACACTACCATCTTTATTACTGGAAACATGGATGAAAACTGGAAATTAACTGGGAAGATGGAGAATCTAGTTAGAGGAAAGATCTTTGATAACTGGTAAATACAGTGACAAATTGTGGGGAGCAGCTGAAAGGAGATGGAACATTATATACTATTTACACTTTAATTGCATCAGTAGCACAGATTTCGGGTGGGTACACAATTACTCCAAAGATCAAAGGAACTTGGGTTCAGGCTTTCCCGAAGATGCTTTTTTAATTTCTTCCAACTGCAATAGAATTAAAGTCCACTTAAAATTTCTGTGCTTGTTTGCTCAGTTTGAGCCAGCAAGTCCATAAAAGAGCTTTAATGAGAGGTTGGCTTAGCAATTATAAGCACCTTTCTTCTAAATGTATACAGTGTGGAAATTAGTATCAACAATATGCTCTGTACAGCTCAAGGAGAGAGCTTTAAAGCAATTGTGTTAGAAAAGAAGACACAAAAAGATCTGTGATCTTCTCCCAAATACCAAATCATTGCCATTTTGTTGACAGCTAACATGATTAAAACCACAAGGCCTGTAATTCTTTTGCTGTAGCTAATATTCAGGGGTTTTCTCTCATTTGTTTTTGCAATTTCAGATGGCCTAGAGGGCAGCAGAACAAGGGAATATTACTGCAGAGTAGGTAATGCCCTTGCAAACCCAATGATTTGGATATGTTACATCAAAACACACAAACTTAGCATTATAGAAACTTTTTTCTGGTCAAGAGGAATAACTCTATACACTGAATTAATGGTTTTTTCCTTGTTTGAATAATTTTGTTGCCTGGGTGCAGTCTGTCATGCTGACTTGAAGTGTATAGCTGCCATAGTAATGGGTAAAATCTTCTGCTCTTTCTTTATAAATGGGGTTTTTTTAAGCCTTTGCATTATTGGGCTTAGGTAGGATAAGATGTAACAGAATGTTTTTTCTTGCATTTTTCTCAGCCCCCCCCTTCACAGCTAATGCATTTAGTTCTTCTAAAGGAGTAATAAACTGGAATAAATGGTGTGATGCAACACATTCTGGTGAACTTGAAATGACTTGGCAATTTTGTGATAGATAGAAAGAATGTGTTATGATGTCAGATACCCATAGCCAAGGAGAAATTGAGTCTTAGGAGTCTTTCTGACTAATGCTGAGTCAGAATGGCTGGTGCCTTTTTTGAACTCCACATAAAAGGTAAAGGAATTGGATATTCTACCTGGGCATAGCAAGAGATTAGGCCAGATTTCTAGTCAGCAGCTAACTTGGAACAAAACACTGGTTGCTGCTGTTTCTCCATGTTCCTGTCTCTAAGGAGCATGGTAGACTTCATCTGCATGTTGTCTTTTCATGTTGTTTAGAGAACAAGATGAGAAGCCTTATTTCAGCAGAATATCAGCTATATTCCAGCTGGCTAAAGGAAAGGTTTATAAGTCTGGTTGTTTAGTAGCCTGGTAGACACTAAAGAGGGCATGACATTTACACCAATATTGTTAGGTCTATATATTTATAGATGTCGCTCATAGCTGGAAGGTTTGCCTCTAAATTTGGGTGGAAAAGCATTATTTGGTATCTTACAAGATGTTCCATTTTAGCAGGAATATATCTTTAAAATATCTGTTCAGTTATTAACTCACTGTGGCCAGAACAATCTCTGAGGTCTTAGTTGTATTTTGGGGAATATGTGGAGGATGTGGAAGAACAAGAAGGACAAATGTCAGCTCTTCCAAATAAAGGACGGCTGAAGATGAAATCAGGGACAAAGGTGAAAAGGACTATAAAGAAAGCAGCTTAACCTTGGTATCCAAAGATACTGAAATTATAAAAGAGTTAGTAAGCATCTGGAGGAAAATAAACAAGAAATAGCAACATAGATTTGTCAAGAACAGATTATATCAACCAAACTAATTTATTTCATTGACAGGATGACTGATCCAGTGGTAAAAAAGAAGCAGCAGGTACAATACAGATTGACCTTAAAAGGTCCTTAAACATAGTCCCAGATGACACAGAAGTACCCAAAGGAAATACAGACATAGGGAAATTAGTAAAAGAGCAACATTGAAAATGAATAATGACATTTTCAGAAGTTTGCTGTCACTAGGAGAAGGACATCTGCTGGGATTCTTGAAAGCAATCCTAAGTCAGACATTATGCACTTTTTCTCATAGTGACTTAATGGAAGCAATAGAGTGAATATATCCAATTTGTAGGTGGTACAAAAGTTGAAATAGTTATGGAAAGGAGTGCTTGGAGAGCAATTTCTAAATAAAAAAAAAAAAAATTAAAAAAAAGTAGCTCAGTAGCAATGGTAGTAATTGATGTCCAAATGATCTGAAATCAATTACAGGAAATTCAGTAATTATAAGTGAAAAGTGCTGTAGCAAGGAAGCAAATAGTCAAATAAAAGACGGGAGCATAATTGGATGGATAGAAATATTTTAACAGAGGACCTAGCAGTTGCAGTGAACCACAAACTAATTGAAGTCGGCAACACAATTGTTAGATTGCATTTGACCCTGGAACATCTTTTGGAAAGCCATTAACATTCATTCCCCAGAGGAGACATCTGCCTAGAGGTTTGCATCTGCCTAGAGTTTAGGGCAACAGCACAGGGGTAGATATGCTAACCAGCATATCTGGAGTGCAGAGGAGACACCCGAACATCAGGAAAACAGAAAATGTAACTCATGAGAAAAAGTTGGATGATTAAAGTTTGCTTAATCAACTGAAAAGGAAAGGGACATGGATAGACATTGTATCAGTTGCTCAGAGAGTAATCCTTGCTTGCCTGTCTCTCCACACTACCTGTGTGACTTCTGTAGCACAGGAGAGGAGAGCTTGTGGTTGGTGGAGGGCACACTGTTAGAAAGCAAGGAACAAAATCTGCCCTGGGACCTTCAGTGTCCCACTGTGGCAACATATTTATATATACTTTTAGAACTGAGAGGTGCATTTTTGGCTGAAATGGCACTCCCTGTACCCCATGAATGCATTTTCCCTTCTCTAACTGGGAAGAAAACGTGTGGAAAAAGCATTGTTCTAGATGGCGTGGAGCATGTTTATCTGCATGGATATTGCCCCAGTGGAAGTGCAGTACACATAAGTAGCATGCTGATGGGCAGAGAAATGTGAAACAAGCATTTTTCTTGCTGTGCGCAGCATTTCATTCAGGAAACTTACAAATTTATTATAAATCTACAGGCTGCAGTTCTTAGAACAACCTTTGGTCCCATCCTCTCAGAACCCCACTGCCAACCTTGCCCTCGCAAAAGGAGGGGAATTACACATAGCTCGCCTCCCTGAATTCCTTCTTTGTCCTATTACTAAAGGTTTTGAAGATTACCTGCACCACATTTGTGCACCATTATCTGCCTACACAAACAGACCCATACACCCCTGGATGCACAAGGTGCATCCATGCTCATGCATCCATGAGGTGCCAAACCAAAAAAAGGTGAATATTTTTAAAAAGAAGAAAGTAAAATGTAATTTTGTTTTGCTTTGTTGTTCTTAAACCAAAAAATGCTGCAGCATAAAAAAAAAAGAGAACGTTTTCATTTCCTATTTTTAGCCAGTGATAACTTGTTAACGTGGATTTTTAAGTGTTGGGAAAGATGCAGTTACTGTAATCCATTAAATACTGTAATTACGAAAGAAAGTGTGTTTGGTGAACTATTATTTTAAATCAACAGAAGAACAGGACTTCTGAAAATAAAACTGCTGTATCCCATCACTGCATCCAAATAAATGCCTTTCGATAGGTTATTGAAACCATCTTACAGTTAACGTGTAGAAAAGCAATTTAGCTGTTATGGTAAAGCTTTCCCAGCTTGAAAGCAGCATTTGAGACCGTGTTTATCTCGGACTCCATCTGGAAAATACACAAGCCGTCATCTCTCCATTTGTGAGAGAAGCACATTTTGTTTGTCATTTCTGTAGTGGACGCTTTAATAGTTTGCTTTTGGAGAACAGGAGGAAAACCTCGTAATTCCTGATTCTGCATTTCCTGAAGTTTTCTAGAATTCCTTTAAAGCTTCTATTATTTTTATTCAGTCCAGGGCACTCAAATGAGCTTCTCCAAACTCTGGTCTGTAATGAATTTCAGACACCACTGTTTACCCTCTTCTTAGCTTTCCTGTCTTATTAACTAGCTCTCCTTCCAAGAATACTGAAGTAGAGCAGAGCAAACTGCTGGCTAGGGCTGCTCCAGCTTTCTTGAAAGGCAAAGGGTAAGTTAAAGAGAGAGTATGTTCGTAACTTACACTAACACAGCTAAACCAAAACATTTTCCTCTATTCCTCCCATTTTTAATGTATTGTATATACATCTTTCCTGAGAAAATTGTCATAAGCAATTAACCCAGTGAGCTAAGTAAGGCATGTTTAAATATATTTATGTACACCTGGATGCATAAGGTCTTGATCAGACACTTCCAAGCAAATACAGCTTGTGAATTCAGTGTGTCAGTCACGTATGTTGCATATCTGCATTAATGTTTGTGTGTAATAGATAGTATATTAAAAATATTAAATTCTATATTAATATATTAAATATTAATATAATATTAAATAAATATTAAACACTATTAAAACAAATAATACTGATCTCACAATTTTCTGTATTTTGTAATAAATGGTACTGTACAGCTCCAGAGCTTCAGTCCCTGGCCTGATTTAGCATCTCACTGATTCCTGAGGCTGGCTCTCTCATCAGGTGGGATGCTACCATCCAAAATCACTAAACACTAAACATGCAAATTACAATAATAACAAGAACATTTCTGCACTTGGTGTGTTGTTTTGCTTTGTTTTTTTTTTTTCCTAAGAACGCTGAAATATTCATTCCTAGATTCCCATTTCACAATCTTACTTGCTCCTGCTCTCTCTGTTTATCTCTGTGTGTGTGTCCCCGCCCCGGTTTCAGGTTACAGTACAGCCTCGATGTTGCAGACAGGCTGGCTGATGAACATGTGCTCATCGGGGTGTATGTCAACATGCTACAGAGCAGCCCCGCACGGTTAGTGCAGGTTTGGCACCTTTGGGGGACCCAGCAAAGGGACCTTGCTCAGCCAAATGCTCTCACGGTTTCCTCCTGGCCACGAGCTGGAGCAGCTCTTCATGAGCCTTAGCATGAACCTATTCATGTGTATGAATATGGAGTATATCCTCCCAAAGTCGGTGGATTGTGGCACTGGCTGCTATTCTCCCCACTGAGGCTTGCAAGGTATTGCCAAGTATTGCAAATAATTGCTTAGTTAAGACTGTCTATGCCAATTTTTTTGGATACTGAGCTCTAGGCAGTGCAGGACTTGGTGGTGGTACAGAAATCTTCACAGAACAATGATTGAACAAGCCCTTGTTTTCAAGGTATTAATTTTTAAGATCATATGTAATCTGTGGCTTCACCTTCCTTGAAAGTTAAAAAATGTAACAGTACATAAACAATCCAATCATGATAATAATTTTCTTACTAACTTAGTGGAAGAATTTTATATATGTCAGGCATTGCTTTTAAATCTGCCTGATTTCTGCATTGTTTTAATCTTGTATACAAATTTTCCCTACTCTCATTTAGATTCAGGGGTTTTAAATGGGTGTCTTGAACATAATTCATTGTTTCTGCTGGAGTGATTATAGAGCTTTGTTTCCTAAACCCATCAGCTGTCCTGGCACTTGAGATGCTGGCATTGCAGCCCGCCAGGAAAGGGAAATGCTGCCTCACCTTTCTAAGTGCAACAGAATTCCATAGACTTTGCAGCCCTGTTACCAGCAAAGTGGTGAGCACTACATGGCCCTAGAAAATGTGGTGCTGAGCAGAAAGCTGTGCAGTGTTTCTACCAAAACTAAGCTCAGGAGGTTTATTTTGCTCATAGCAAACCCTTTAGTTTCCTATGCTACCACTGCAGAATATTTCCTGGGCTAGAATAAAGTCTCCGTTTACTCCAATATGTAGGAGGCAACAAGCAGCTCCATTTAGGAGAGTGAATGCAATGGTTCTCTGCAGTCTTAGAAAATTCACTTCTGCATGTAGCTCCTGTTGAAAATGGGAGTAATTTTTCATTTCCAGTGGATAAAAAAGTCTGCCTCCATTGTCCTGGATCTGCTTCTCTACTCTGTAGCACACTGGAGGCAAACTAGGTGAGGAAAATGAAAGCCATTTATCCTAAATAAAAACATTTCCAAGGGGAATTTCATTCCTGAAGAAGCACTTCCAGACATCAGGCTTATTGAGGAGTATTGACACCGTGGCTGTGAAAGCAGACTCATGAGGGCATGTGTGTGACCAGTCATTGCCCACCCATGACTGAGGATAGGAATATGTTGCCACTTGGTCCAGTGTGACAGGCAGAAGGAAATGTGGCCCTGGCTGCCATGAGTGACTTACTTAATGCAGTTGTTCAGGAGGGAAGTGAAGAATGTACATGGTTTAGGGTAATTCATGGTGCTAGGCTGTTTCGCCAGGCATGGCATTTTGGATGCCATGTCTAGGATGCATTTAGTTTCATGGAGGGCTTCCAGTTCCTCCCAAGACCTCTTCGTGGGTGCCTCACCGACACAGTGCTCAAGAGGGTTCCCCAGCTAGCCCTGGTCTCGACTGTGCCGAGAGTGGTCTCTCCTGGTCTGGAATAGAGCCAGGTAGAGATAAGGCAGTGGCTGCCAGATCCCCTGGCAGCAAGACTGCTCTCTGTAGCACCAAGGTGGGAAAGGCGTCGAGGATTAGAGCAAAAACCAGAGAGCGATCCTTCATATGATTCCCAAAGGTTTATTTCCTCAGAGAAGGTCAGGGACAAAGAGACACAGAACTGGGGTGTGCAGGGGGTTTTATAGGGGGAGGATCCCAGGGGCAGACACAAACTTACAACCAGTAAGACAGGGAGAGGGGAGGAGAACAAAGTGGGATTGACAACATCCTGAACTAATGAGGGAGGACTGGGGTCACGTGGGCCAATGGGGACATCGAGGTTTGGGTGACACCCAAGGGGAGGAACCGTGCAGGGATAGGCTGGAGGGAGGATTGACAAGGAAGGGTCTGGAACAGGGGATGGGACAACTGTGATGGATGGGAATGAGCTGGGCAGGGGAACACTGACTGACAGGGAAGGAGCTGGAACATAGGGCAGGGTTTGCCATTTGAGGAAACTTCAGGGGTGGGCACAACAGTAAGGATAGACTAACCTGGGAAAAACATAGGGGTACATTGGAATCAGCCATTAACAATTGAACTGTAAGTAACATACAGATATAAAAACTAGGAAATTGAAACAAACATATCACAACACCTCACCTCATCTGTACTGTTTTCATCCTCCAGATTTTATTCTTTATATTCCAACCTGTTCCCTCAAGGCCTTAAACTAACCTCACCAAGTCGTAGCACCATTATTTCCAAATATGCATATACAAATCATGATATTCAAGATTTATTTGGTTTTGAGAAATGAGTGGGGGAGTGCCTGATAACCACTTTAATTGTTTAAACAACTAGTGCAAAGCATAATACATAACATCTGATTACTGACAGTAAATCACTGCAGTCACAGCTTCCTGAATGGGAAACAATCTCGGTTATTTGTATAATTAGATTTTGACAGAAGTGTAACCTAGAGGGACAGTAGTCTTAGTCAAGCATCAGACCATACTGCCTTGCCATTTTCTGCTTTGTTGGACTGAGACTGCTAGTAGAGAAATAGAATGGTTGCATTTTGTTAAAAACAAGAACAAAGTCTTGCCATTCTAAAGCTCCTGTGTGAAGCCAGTTTCCAGAAGAGTAGGTGAGACCTCTGCAGGAAGCTCAGCTGCTGCATCACCAAGTCTGGGGTGGCATCTTTGGGCAAAGCTGACCTCCTCCTGCCCATGCCCCGAAGTGGCTGGATACAGTTTGCTCAAAACCCACACACTTGTGTCAGGATGGTGCTGAGTTCAAGTTATTTCACCCTGTATCTTAAGGAGATTTGGTAACCTGAGTAAAGCATGCAGTTAACCAAAGTGAGGTAACTTCTTATTTAGGGGAGGCTGCTGGCCAGCTTCTGCTGTTCAGTCTGCCTGCAAAATTCTGCCTGTACCTACCCAGACATCAAATAATTCAACTGCTTCTGGAAGCCAAAGCTGAAAAGAGGAATGACTGTAGCTGGACCTTTATCTGCAAGAAAAACCTGCAGAGACATTTTGTGAGCATAATACATAAAATTATCTGAAGAGCTGTATAGTAACATTTCAAAACAAAACAAGATTTGGGGTTTTTTAGATACTGAGTCAAGCTAATTTATAGCTATTAATCAGTCTACTATAACCCATATGCCTTTGTTTCTGTTTTAAGTGCAGCTAGTATTTATATTTTGGGCTTTGTGGGTAATTTTAATTCATTTAATTAATTTTCACTGCTTATCTTTATTTTTCATCTGCAGTTATTTGATACTGCAAGTAAAAGTACAAGTTTTCCTTTCCTTCTACCACAGGCTAATAAGCTACTTGAGGGTTTTTAGAAGCCAGTACTCCAGAGCAAATTAATAAACAAGAAGAAGACTTTATTCATTATTTATAGTAAATGTATGGGTAGAAAAAATAGCCCTTAGCCAGATGTTTTGAATAGTTTAATTTCAAAGTCTTTTTTAGTATTTAAAATCAGTATTTGATACTTAGTTTAGTTTAGTTTATCTTTAGTGTCTGATTCTTAAAAAGAACTTCTGGCTGCAAATAATTTCCATTTTTGTAAAGTTAGAGATTTTGCCTAGCTTTGAATATTAATTACATATATTTCAGTCTTTTTCTTTACAGGTACAGAAAAAATAAGTTAAAATAAATTAAAAGTAAGAGGTTATTTTGGTTCTGTAGAGAGCTGTTATCTGGGGGTTTTATGTTATGCTGCATTGTACTATGTGAATCCTACTTCTATATAAAAGTGCCATGCTATTCTAGGGCACGTTTAAAAACGTTTATTAAGGGGGTGTGCACCACTCCAGGTGGGAAGGCTGGTTTAATCTTCCTTTGAAAGAGGAAAAACATTCAGAGACCAGTTGCTACAGAGGAAATGTGTAGACATTTAGCTCCCTAGAACAGAGTTAGTTTTTGTGATTATTCCTACATAGCTGAGTGTTACAATATTTTGGTGGTAAAATCTTGGTGACTCTAAAGTAAATGGCAAATTAACAGTAGCAGAGGATTCAGATGATTTGTCTTGGTTTAAAGTGTCTTAAAACCAAGACAGTTTTGAAAGTGTGGCAGTTAAACAGTCCTCAGAATACATTTGGTGTGTTGCTGGCCATTTTTATTTTTTTTTCCAGCTCTAAGGCTTAGAAACTGACCCTTTAATTTGTCCATATTTTCTATAGCATATTATTTATTAAGCAAGGGTTTGTAGAATAAGAGCATGTCATGAAGACCACACTAATACCTCTCTTGGAAAAATTCCACAAGAGACTTTTCTAACCAGTGAATAGTTGTAAAACCAGCAGGGAACATCCACATCAGCTATTGCCAGGTGCCTGCTGCAGAACAGGCTGGTCTGACACATCTGAAGCCTGAGAAATAGCAGAGATCCTCCAGGAGTCACTCCTTTGCTCGTAGGTTATCATGTTTTTTCATCCTTTGCTTGATGTTTTGAGATCCCTTTTTTTTTATGGAGTTACCTTAGTCCATAGAAGTCCTATTGTACAGGTGCTAATACTGGATATTCACTCTACATCTGAATGGTGATAGGTGCCAGACTAATTATTGCTAGTAATTATAAGGTCTTTAAAGAAATGGTCGCTAATGGAGAAGCAGTGTTCTTTAGAAAAGAAGGAACAACAATAGAATATTTGGATGCAAAACATCCAGTTCTCTCATAAGGATGCCTGAATCATTCCCCTGGGGTCCCAAATTCTGCAGACATGTTCATAATATTTTAAACCTTTTGTGTACAGTTGTCTTACTGTATCACTGTATGGTTTTCTCTGAAGTTGGTGAAGTAAAGCAGAAGTGAATTATGGTAAATCTGAGAACTCTTGAGACATAAAATTCTTGGCAGTTGAAGCTAATGCTGCTGTGCATACTTCTGTGCTTAATGGCCACATAGAATAGGTATATTCCAGAAGTAAATTTAATTTTCAGAGTTTTGGGGTTGGTGATTTGCAGCATTCATAGACCAAATTTGATGCATTAATACATCTACTTTATGACATCCACCCACGCATAAATGTATATCAAAGATATTAAATACAAGTAAGATTCAAAAAGCTGCAGTGGCTTGGTTCATTCAGTAAAGCAGTTGGCTTAGGTGTTAGCTCACATCTTAGAACTTGGGTGCAGATTGTGTTATGCCAACAAGTGGAACCATAATCCATTTTTCCAAGATGAATGTGGCTGCACATTGCCATAAAAAGGAGAATTGTTGCTGAATGCTTGTTGTTTTCACAACCATCTGTTAGAATGCAATGTTTCAGTCATTATGGTAAAATTAAAAATTAATTAAAATGTCATAAAAGCAACCCTTATTACCCAGTTTACATAATTTTATGTGTCTGCAAGAGTTGCTCACCCCTTCTTTCTGTGGATGACATATTAGAACAGTAAGCATGAGTATGTAAGAAGCAGAACTGTATAAATTTAGAAAAATGCCTTTAGCTGTGGTCTTTCCTGAAGACATATCAGTTATCCCACCAGAATCTCAGTAAGCATAAAATTGGGCTGTATATGTAACAAAGTAAACATAACCAAAACCAGAAAGTCAGTGTTCATCTACCACCAGAAAGAAGTCTTACTTGCAGTCTGCAGTAGGAGTTTTATTTGCACAGAATCTCTCTTGTGTCTCACTTTTCAGAGCTTGACTGTTTTTCTAAACTTCATGTTTGTGGTCTCACAGGTTATTATCAGAATGAGAAAAAGATGATGTTTGTCTCTTTTCTCTTGCATCAGTAAGCTGTAGCAAATCCACATGACACCCAGCTTTAGTTTTATGATTAGTGAATATCACCACTGCTCATCTCTCAAACATAACTTTTAAATCCCTGTGGATTTAATCAGGCCAAACAACACATGTGCCCTGTATCTCCCTGAGGGACACAGGGATATGAACTTACTGAGAAGTTTTAAAGAAATACTCCTTTTAAATATATCAGTTCTTTAAAAGCAGAGCTTTTGGCACAAGTGCCATTTTCCTCTGGAAGGCTTTTCAAGTCCAAGGTACAATTTCCAGTTAAAAAATCAGAATAAAATCCAATGCCCAGACTCTTTCAAAACTCATTTGCCAGCAACCAGTTGCATGCCCAGAAGAGCCCATGGGCAGGGAGATTGGTTCCTGTTTCCCTTCAGCCAAAATTCATTCTACAGTTGCCAAATGATAAGAAAAGAGGCCAAACTTGCCTCTGTCTGGGATAGTCCACAGGCTTCCTTGTATTCCACCTGTCAGTTCCACATTCCTCACCTCTTCTGAGGGACTTCATTTTTTCCGTTTTATATACGCTAAAAGTAATGCAGTGTAGGATTCTAAAGCCCAGGATTATCTAGGGTCAACTAAGTACTCTTCAGATTTCTGGTTTTGTTAGTCTATTAGTTTTGATGGTTGTCTGCAAACTTCTAAATGTTTAGAAATAGTGAAGGTTCTCACTATATTACCTTTCTCCTGCTCATCTGACTAAATAAAGCTTCTATTTAAAATAAGGATAGCTGGGAAAACATTAACTTGAGAGAAATATTTGCATTTTATATACTTGGGGGAGAAAAAAAATAATAAGGTGCAATATTTTAAAGGATTTCAGCATATTTGCTGTTTAGTTTTTACACTTGTTGATCACAGTAATGTGACACTGTGAAGTCTTGCTCCCAAACAGCAAGAAACCAACAATAAAAGAGAAAGCCTGATTATAAATTCCTAGATCAGTGGTTCCAAACAGTGATCCATGAGACCTTGCTAAGTGCCCTGCAAAATTGTCCTAAACACTGTTTTCTGGTGCAAATGTGACAAAGCTTCTAAAGTTTTTCTCAACATGGAGGCTCCTGCTAATCCACTGTCCAAAAAGTAATCAGTCTTCCACGTGATCTGACAAAGGCAAGTTGCAAAATATATGCTAACTGATGGTCCTATCCACTTCCCAACCCTTTTGGGGCAGAGTAGTCTGCATCCTGTTGCGTCCTGTACAACCTTTACTGTGGGTTGCAGACCGCTGCTGTTTCCCCCCAAGGGAAGATGCAGCCCAAGCCCTTAGAGCTGATCTTTCTGGTGAAACTGTCCTTCTCCTTCTCCCCTCTCCCCTTTGCTCAGTTTGCATCAGCTGTTCCTAATTTGGTGAGGGTTTGCTCCTTTGTTCTGACCCGTGGGGTGTGAGGTGGTGGCTGGCTGAGGCAATTGGCGTTTCTGCCGTGTATAAACCTGTTTTCCCATTTCCCCCTCCCCGCGAGCAGCGTCCTCGACAGTGCAAGTCGCCTGGATGAAGAACACAAGCTGATCGCCAGGTATGCAGCAAGGCTGGCAGCAGAAACTTCTTCATCAGTAAGTGTTTTAATTAAAGGAAGGTACTTTCCTTCTATCATGTTCCAGGGGCTTGGCAAGATCAGGGACATTACATCTGACAGTCTAATGATTAATTGATTATTTTTCCCTATTCTTTTCATCAGAGGCTGTTATACTTTAATAATTACACTTTTATGCAGTCCTTTTATTCCAAGGAATCCACATACTAATGCATATAATCTATATACTAATGCAGTGGTATTTAAATAATTGCATCAAAGGGAGTCTGACCTCTTGAACTCAGGAAAGACTATAAAATATTGTCTGGACTAGCTTTGGTTAAAGGTTAATAATTTACTGCATTGGAAAAATGGGGTGGTGAATCCATTTTACTCTCCAGCTCAAATATCACAGCCACTAGGGCCTTAAGTACTAAGGATATTAAAGAATGTTCTTCAGCAGGATGACTGTAATGACCCCCTGCATTAGCCCTGGCTCCCATTTTCATTTCAGAACAATGATTATTCTGCTCTCTGTATCCAAAGATAGAAGGTGGTGACAGGCTAAAACCTCACTAACTGCATTCAGGAATAAGAGAGAATGAATCGGGAACCTAATCACAATATATAAATTCTTAAATGGTGCATAGCAGGTCAGCCTAGCTGCTTTTTTTCGATCTCAGACCATTTGATAGAACAAGGGACCATGAATGATGGTTAAGTGAAAAGCAGCTGGTCTGGAGTGCCCAGAAACATTTTCACACTGAGATTTTCACACTGTGGGGTCAATTGAAAGGGTGAAATTGGGAGCCACATGTGTAAAGACACTGAGTCACATTCCCACCAGGTGAAGACAAATCTGCTACCCCGTGCAGATGCTGTCACAGAGATTTCACACTACCTGCAGCTGCCTGGGAAGAGAGGGTGCTCCTGTTCTGCCAGCCTAGCCCAAATCAATCCTTTCCAGACACGTGACACAGTGTTTCAAATTTCAGGCAACCTGTAGATGTTGGTCTTATTTCTGAAAGACAGTAATTCTTGATGGGAATATGATTTCCCACTAATAATGTCTGGTTAAAAACTGAGCAACATCAGTTCCCTATTACATGTGCCCTGGATGTGGGGGAGAACAGTATAAACAGAGCTGACTTGAAAGAAAATTCTGAATTTCTCATCGCCATCTGTATTTGCTCTTTCTTATCTTTTGAAAAGATAGAAGGAAAAGAGAAGATTTCTGTAGAGAGAAATCTTTCCAAGCAAAAGAGTGACAGTAGGGGCAGCAGAAATTTTTAAAGCTTTGCTGATGGTCATTCTGAATTTTAAGGAACTAAATATATTAATAACGTTGGGCATTCAGGATATAGATCCTGATTCCTCCTGTATGAGTGATGACATTCTCCAGCATGTGTCAGTTCTTTATGCACTGTTCTGCTTCCCTGTAGTTGATGTGTTAATGGGAAAATGTATCCATAGCAGAAAAAAATAGCATGTGGTTACAGAGGAAACCTACAGCCCTTTTTCCACAGGCAGTCCTAACCTTTGTTAGGTTTGTTATGTAATTGAGATGGATCTTCATCCTTTTTGAGGGTCCACCTCCTGGCAGAGGACATGCCTAGCATCACATAAAATAGGTGCTCCAGGATTACACTTCACAGGGCTTTTTGTGATCAGGAACCCTCATATCACAGCAGTAACTCAGCAGAGTATTTTTAAATATTTTATTCTTTCAGGTTGGAGTTAGAAATAAATTGGTATCTTTCATAGTTGTGAAACTTCTAAATGTCCTGCTCTGTGTTGTCATTGTTACAATACTGAAATACAGGAGTATGAACAAGGAAAACAGTAATTTATTATTGCTGATGAACGTGCAAAAAGAGCATAGTCCAATGAAGCTGTAGTGAGCACTGCCTAGTTTGGTGAGAGACAAATTCTCATCTCATTTCATTGGTGGAAAAAACAGATTTTGCTGTACCTGAAGGACTGGGGAAAGAGGTTTCCTGAAGTATCATGAGAGCATATAGGAAAACTTGGCCAAATGGGCCACACAGCCAGACTGAAAACTGAGTACTGCTTTCAAACTGAAAGTAAAACCATGCTTTCAAGAGAGCGAAGCATCACTGCACTGGAAACACATCCTGTTCTTTCTGGAGGCAGACACTGCTTTTTGCTTTAGTGTACTCTTCTTGTCTGTAGCATCAATGTCAAGAGCCACATTACAGCAACTGCCTGCAGCAGTGTCATTGCATTTTATGATGGGTTCAGAGGAAGCTGCATGAAAAAGCAATGAATGACAAGATGGTAAACACTGAGTCTTACTTACTCTAGCACTTACTCTGCTTTTACTAGCAATGGTTCCATACTGGTATGAGCACAACATGAATGCTCTTTTTTTAGTGTAGGCAAGCTTAGTACTGCAGTTTCTATAAACAGATTTCACAGAACAGATCTGTGTTGAACTTACAGTGCATGCTTGCTATTCCTCTTTCAATGCAGCCTTCTCTGTTTTCCAGCAGCAGCCAAGTCAGCAGAGAGGGGCATCAGATATCTCCTTCACCATTGATGCAAACAAGCAGCAAAGGCAGCTGATTGCTGAGCTCGAAAATAAAAACCGGTAAGGATCCACTAAGTACCTGGTTTTGTTCAGTCCCATGTATTACATATATGTTTGTTTCTTAGCATTTTTCACCACCTACATCTGTACAATGTGCTTATACAGGTGCATACATCTCCCCTTACAAAAAAAAAAATCACAAAGAGGTCCATACAATAGGATAAAGGCTCTGAAATCCATAGCCACCCTATATTTTCATAAGTGTACTGTCCAATGACATGATATAATCATGGATGCTTTACTGTTTGCAGCTGCTCTTTGTTAAGAGTTTTAAAAAAAAAAATGCCTGTCCTGTTTCAAAACCAGATCAGCTTTCAGTTGGATTCTTAGTAGCACTATAACATGAAATGATAAAAGGATCAGTCACGCTTGTAATGTTATGCTCTCCTGCTTTTATTTGGGGAAAAGATGATTAAAGCTTTTCAGAACACAGTCTGCCTGGGAGAGGTTTGCAGGAAGATTAGCAGCAAGTCAGGCTGCTGATCAAATGAGACAGGAGGTACAGATGTGACCAAGACTGAAAGAGAGTGTCCAGGAGAAATAGGCCAGCCAGCCCAAAAAAGGAGTGATGCCTGTTTGTTAACGGCAGAGAACCTGGCCCTGGGTACCAGACTGCCTCATACCATGAAATGTACAACAGCAGAGCTCTGCTTTTAGTGCCGGACCATAAAACAGAGGCTAGCCCTGACCAGATGGTTTCCTATTCCAAACTCTGCACTGCCTTCTGTCACCATGTAATGAGCACCACCACCTCCAGTCTCGATTTGCCTTTCATAGTTTGAGGCTGCCTCCTGACCGTCTGCTTCCAGCACATTGTGAAGAAGAGACAAAACTCGCAAAGGTTTCAACCTTCTGCTGTGAAGCTTTGTATTAGCCTTTTGACAGCACTCCAGGGCTCACAGGGCAGTCGTAACAAGTCTTGTTAAAGTGCTTTTCTGAGAATTGTCAACTGCTCTCACATTTCTGCTTCCATTAAAAGTATTTTTAAGGGCTAAATGTTTTCTCTGATACTCCACAATGTCCAGAAAGGTTACTTTATGGTTTTTTTTTAAGTTCATGAGGTACTGGAAATGCTCATGGTGAAGAACTAAAAGGGAGCAGTTCAGTCAAGCATAGAGCTATTTTATGTCTACCTCTGTTTCTTAGGGGGTTTTGAAGAATGATTTCCCTTTATGGCAAAATCCTAAGAGTTTATTTAGAAAATATCCAGAGCTCTCTCTCGTTGCGGAGTGCTTCTTTGGTTGGTTGCAAACAAGTCATTTTACACATATCTTCATTGATTAAAAGCTAAATACAGTCATAGTTTTTCATCTCTTGTAATGTCCAGGGAGCTGGTTTTGTAGAAAATTACTGACTTATGGTCTTCTGCTTATTCTCGTCTCCAAGAGAAATCCTACAGGAGATCCAGAGGCTGCGACTTGAACATGAGCAAGCATCTCAGCCCACACCAGAGAAGGCCCAACAAAATCCCACTCTCCTTGCAGAGCTCCGGCTCCTGAGGTAAGTCCATGGCAGTAAAACCTCTGGTCTTGACAGGGGCCTGCCAGTCATTCTCAGTAAGAGAAGAAATAAAAGATAAGCCTGCCTTATGGTTTTGGAGGCTTTTTAAATTAAGTCAGCCAATGTGTATTTTTTATCCATTTTTGGTGCAGCCTGTTGTCCTAGAAGTAATTAAGTTTGTGCTTTAAACTGTGTGCATGAGACATCTCACATATTACTCCTCTACATTAAATTAAGCATGTGCATTAGTATTTGCAGAGTTAGGCCCTTAGGTCATTTGGAACAGGTCCCCACAGCCTGGTCCAAATGCCATTAATTATATGGGGAAAAATGTTCAGAATAAATGCCTTTACAAAGATTTCTAGTTTATGCTAAAGAAAATACAGAACTATGTGAAAATACAGCCAGAATTAGATGTTAATCTTTGGAAATTTTCCCCATGTGTTGAACTCTAAGGAGAGGTCAGTTCTCATCGTGGTGCAAAACCAGGATGCAGAATGATCCTCCTTGTCACGTGAGGGGTGGAGAGTAAAGTCATCTGCAGCTGCTGAAGATTTAGAGGATCATTCTCCAGTTTTCCCACCAAACTAAAAACATTAATATGGATGTGACTGCATGTTAGTTACAATACTCTACATGGATTTACTTATTTCCATGTATATTGCATTGAAAAAGAACAATTGTAATTGGCCCAGATCCATAGGCTCCCTGAAAGTCCTGAAGTTCACTTGTGAGAGCGAGACAGAGAATCCAATAAGAACTATTCAAAATGCTCTATATGAATAGAGAAAAGAGTGTAAGCACTTTTTTTCCAGTGAGACAATGCTAGATTGCTCTGCCCCAACTAAAGAACATTTTTTGCCACTTAGCTGCTCCTCACACAACTAATATTTTAGTGGTCTGATGCATATCCAAAGGATATTACTGTAAGAAATTGTGCTAAATTGTTTTCTTTACAAATACTTGATAGTTTTATTGCATAGTTTTCTACACAAAAATAGTTTTCTGATTCACGAATCGTTACTTTGGCTTTCCAATCTAAAAACAAATTAGCTTCTTTATCTCTATGAGTGATTTTAATGTGTAATTACTTCTAGAGATCTACAGACAAGTGATGTTGTGTGAGGCATATAACACTGTGTCATGAAAGTATGTACACTGTAAAATATACCACTAATGTAACTCTTGTCCATCAAACCAAAAGTCTATTTTCAGCAGGTTTAGGAAATCAACTTTCTGTGTAGTTGACTAATAAAATTCATTATATTAAAAAATAAAAGAATGATTGTGCAGTGTTAGCAGGCTGACTACTTAACTTTTCCCTCTTTTCAGTTTTGATACGTGTATTAAAGCATAAAACCCTTATTTTAATTTCTTGATATGCAATATCCTTAGGGCAGTGATACTGAATTCCTCAACTATACCTTCCCTGATTTAATATGCAGTGTGAGAATCAGAAAATAACTTTTAATCTGTGGGTCCGAACTGCTTTGCATTCCTTCTGAAATGTTCACCATTTGAAAGGCAAAAATCTGACTTTGGATTTACTGGCGGATTTTGACACCACCATGAATTCCTAGACACTTAAGATGGCACAAGGCTGTTCTTATGTGTAAAACAGCAGGACTCAGGGTAGCAGCCCTGATTTATGTCTGTTACCCTGCTAATTTTTCAGGCTTGAAGCACTTAGGGCTGTAGAGCAATTTAGTTCCCATTGTATTAAAAAATGCTGGAATCTGTAAATCACATGGTGGGTACCTGTCCCAGGATCTTTCACAAGCTGCTGTGGGGCACTCACTGAAATGAGGTCCTGAACACAGCACTCCTTCACATTACCAATACCGTCTTGGAGACAGGTTGGAAAACTCCTTACTTCCAAGAATATGCTGTGGAGTACAGCAGGAAAAAAGCTCAGAGGAGTAGTCTGTACAGTGCACACTGCTTAGATCCTCTCTCCCTGTGGAATGAATCTAAAACCCAGCAGAGCTCTGTACTAGGACCTGCCACTTTGAATTACATGGACCTTATTTTTGTTAGCAGTTCCTTAAGCTCTGCTGCCTTTGTACAATTCATAGCATTTCCAACCATTACCTGTCTGGAAAAGAAAAGCCAACACAGGCATTTTGTAGCAGGAAATAGATCAGTCCTTCAGAAGGGTAAATGTAACCTGGCAGTGTTACTATATGATCCTATTATATAGGTGAGAGATAGCACACATGAGCAGTCCTGTAGAAATCAATGTTGACTATATCTGTGGTTGCTCAGTTACAATGAAGGCTCAAAATCAGGGTTTCATATTGCCCTAAATACAAGAAATGTACTTAAGTCTTGTTCGTTCCACTGCTTTTCCATTTAGGATTAAATTGTCATATTTGTAAGTAGTACAAGGCTAACAACATACTGCTTGTATGTTATTTGCAATGCAGTAGAGCATAAAATATACATAATATGTATATTTTTTGATAGTAATGTTAATTAAATCATAACTTCCAGGAGGCAACAATTTTATTTTGTTTTTAGGTGGGAACCTCCCACAATTTAGTGATTTGCCATGTACGAGTGCTGTTCCCCCATCCTGTGCAGTGGAGCTGTGCAGAGTCAAAGCTGTTCAGATTTATGAGGGCACAGAAAAACTGTCACACTTGGAGTGGCTCAGTATTCAAATTGTCAGCAACCAGCACTGGACTCTGAGTGCAAAGGGCTGATTTCAAGCAGTTATATCTCTACTATGTGATAGTCTTCTCTTACTTTCAGAAAAAAAAAAAAAAAAAAAAAAAAAAAAAAAAAAAACTAGAGACAAAAACAGATCACTTGGGGTTTTGTATGAATTTCTGAACTCTCTTAGTTTCTCTCATATCTTACTGTGTTCAGTGCCTCTGCTGTAATTTCCTGTCCTTCAGGGCATGGCTTTAATTTCTCCTGACAACTAGTGAGGTTATTGACTAGAGAGTTCCAAAGCTAAAATTGCCAGGCACTTCCACAAGGGAATATAACACAAACTTGTTGGAACCCATATGTTCTTTTAAGAAAGGTGTGTGTCAGTGTCTGTCTTTTTCTAATCACTATCCAGTCCCACGAGGGTTCCCAGTAAGAGGGAGCTCCCTAGCCTTCACATAGCCTCGCCCCTGAGCCCTGTGCTGAATTCAGGCAGTGTGTTTGCTTTCCTGTGGTCTCTAGGTATGTATTCTGTAGTAGGGCTGGGGAAATAATGCCATTAAAAGCTGCTGCTTCAGCAAGGGGTAAGCTCTGATCAGATCTGCTTGTTTCTCAGACAGAGGAAGGATGAGCTGGAACAGAGGATGTCTGCCCTCCAGGAAAGCCGAAGGGAGCTTATGGTTCAGTTAGAAGGCCTCATGAAACTGCTGAAGGTAAGGAGCTCACAAAGTGAGGAGAGGGAAGATATGTAACCACAGAATTCTGCAGAACCTGACTGTTTCTACACACAGAAATTTGGCTGTGTTTCCCTCCCTTTTTATTTTTTGCCTTGGTCTTTTAATTCCTGGGTTTCAGATGATGTTGTTCCTGTAGCAGCACTGCATCATCATTATTACCTACTGCTAAGAGGAGTAAGAAATAGAAAATAAACCAACTTGTAAAACAAGTTAGCTATTAGCTGTAAGAAAAAAACCTCAGCACTGTACACTATTATTTGCTGTAGCTGACAGTATAGTTCCTTTAACTTTGCCCTTAAGTTTCTTTAACTTATTCAGTTGCTGGTGCTGTCTGATGAGTCATCACGTCTATCTCACTCACCTCAGAGATGCTTTCCCTACCAACTCTTGTTTCATTTTCATGGATACAGAAGTAGGCCCATGAAACATGTCTCAGTTAAGAACAAAGATATCAAAAAACATGTGCATTTTTAGAGACAGACTAGGGTAAGATGGAAGATGTGGTTTTATTTGCAGCCCTATTTCACCTGATGTGCTTCAGGACAGATGATGCCACAAATCCACACTGGAAGAAAGCACCCTGAGTTTAAGTCTCTTTTGTTGTTGTCTGTGGCAGATCAAATGAGTTCATGGAAATTCAGTGCAACTTGGGTCAAATATAGCTCAGATAAGAGAATTTCAGAAGGAATTTCACTGAAATCCATTTAGCAGCATAACTTCATTTAGATGCAGAGCATCCATTTATATCCATTGGCATCAAAGGATGACTGGGAGACCTTATGCCACTTGACCCTCCTCAGACATAGGCTTCTGCAGCCACAATGCACCTCAGCAGCAGAGCCCACTGAGGAGCCAGCAGATTTTTGGGAGCTAGAAGTAGGCAGGATAGTTTTTGTTCTACCCATGAAATGCTGAAGTGCCACAACCAGCAGTGGAGGCTGCCTGCTGTTAGTCACTGCCTGGACAAAAAAAATTTGGGGTAGGAAATGACAGCAGTTTTCTGCACACTTTGCACTGTTCTGGAATTTCAAAATGTGCAGAGATGGGACCTTAACCTGGTCTCATATCTTCAACTTTCTTTAACCCTGTGCTCCAAATTTGGCTTTGTCTTTTGTTCTTCACTTACATCCTGGCTCATCTCATGTGCTGATCCTCTTTTTCCTTAGGAAGAAGAATTGAAACAGGTAGCAAACCTTCTCTTTGGAGGCCTTACTAACTCCTAAATGCGATTGTGTTCCTTTGATTTGTGTTACTTCCTTTGCTTGAGAAGTGTGTGTGTGTTCTTTTGACCAAAATTAATATTTTGTAGTTGTTTCCCACATTAGTGTCTTGGAACAATTTTCTCAATGAAACATCTTAGTGCTCTAAAAAGTGAGTCATGCCTACAAGGGATCTTTTTGTCACTCCTCTAAATTAAAATATGTGAGGTATAGAAACTACCCCTCAAATGTAGTGAAAACAACCTAGAATATGAATTAAATAGATAGCATGTTGAAAACATAATGAGAAATTTTGTACTTTCAAGAAAAACTTAGCTGAGCTTAAGTTAGACAAGGGCAATGAGTTTGAAAGCCCATTTTATCCAGAAAAAGGGCATAGTGTGCACATCTTTAAAAGTCAACACTGATGCTAGCAGTCCCACGAGTCATCAGGAAAATAAATGTTTTCTGCAACCGAGATCAAAAAGAGGAAGTATTTACATTAATAATAGTAAATTTTAGACAATTTAATTGTTTCAGCGCTTTTCAGTATTGTAATGGATCTTGGAAATATATTAGGCTTTTAAAAAAAGGCACTTTTCAGATAGCAGTCTGATTTATGAGTTCAGTAAAAGCATTTCATTTTAACAAAACACACTTTCTCCCACTTTAATCAGCAGAATTGCAGTCACAAGTCTGATGTGTTCTGTGATACAGCATGCAGAATTTGTAGGTAATGCTCACCTTCATAACATTTGGCTAATTTTTGTAGAGTATCAGTTTGTTGCACACCAAAAAAAAAAAAATCTGACCAAATGCCACCTCTATCTAAGGGCTATCTTTTTGATTCTGAAAATCTGCTCACAAAAGCAAAGCTTCCAGTGTGACAAGAGTTACCTTATCATATAAAATGTTCACTGGACAGTGTAAGTGAAAGCACATTTTCAGGCTGCTACAAGGTATTTTTATGAGTTTGGGTTTTTCTTGTTTTTTTTTGCCAAGAGTAATAGCCTCACTGAATACCAGGTGATGATGCTAAAGCATTAGTCTCACCATTTCAATTTAATGATCCCCATTATGCTATGCCATTTCATGATCTGTTGAGAGAAACAGGATTAAATTAATTTCTGGAGGAATTCAATTGGAATGAGCAGCCTGGCAATTCGTCTAATGCTCATGAATTATCTATTTCTCCATTGCCCTTCCTTGAGAAAGGATAATGGGTTCTCCACGTTGCTGTCACTTGATGAGGCTGTGATTTCCCCGTATGTCATCCCAGTTCAGTCCCAGCAGAGGGAGCAATGGGCTAAAACTCCTCTAAAGCCAGTTTTCATTTCAAGCATTTTATACTGGGCATACATGACACTTGATCGCGGGAAAATTTGCCTGTCTAGCAAGAGTTAACTTAAGAGCTGTAGCAGTTTGAGTAGGGATGGGGAATTAAATAAAATACCTGAAAATTTTCCTGGAAGGCATGAGAACTCTAATAACTGCAACCAAGTACAACACAAAAGCTGAAGCCATCCAAATATCCACAGTGGCTGTGGTAGTTCCCCTTTCAGCATGCTTTAGTCCTTAGCTGGTACAGCTGTCAGGGTTTGGGAGCAATTCAGTGCTTGTCTTCTCTGCTGACCTTACCAAAAAGTTAAGACTGGGTGTCATAGTAGATTTCAAACCATTAGGTCAAGCCTTTGAAAACCACAATTCTTCTGATAACCAATACGCAGGAATCCAATCCTAACGCCACTTCAATCCCACAAACCTGGGCTGAGGTGGATCTAGATAAGTAAAATATGTTAAGTTTTCACCCCTCTGAAATCAGGCATTCCCTAATATCCTCCTATTTCAACTTGCTGTTCATCAGTTCTGTCTGATACTGCCCAAATATAAAAAGTGTGGAGTTTTTTCCTGGACAAAGAACTCCAAATGCTTGTCCTTCCTGTGCTTCCCAAACATTTTGTGTTTGTTTATCATAAGCCTAAGATCTCAGTTGTAGCTGCAGAGCAGATAGAGGGTAAGCACTGAGTGTGCAGCAGCTCTCACATCTCTTAAGGGAAGATTCCAGCACAGAAGTGCTGGCAAGCATCTGTTATTTTTAGTAAATAAAATTTTTTAGTAAGTGAAATGCCTATTCTGAAATTCATTCCTGAGTATGACTTGATGATGGGAAGCAAATTTTGTCCATTTTTTTCCTCTTCTTTCTCTGAAAGTTCCCACTGTTGGTGTTCCCAGAACAGAGATCAAAGGCAAAGGGGAGATAAGGAAAAAGGCAAATGAAAAAGGACACTTGTCTTTCAGAGAGCTGAGAACCAAAAATTCTTTTGCAAACGTGTTTCAGTGAGGATGAAATGTGCTCTGTCGAGGCATGAAAGAAGGCTGTAGATCCTGGATGCCCTGCCTGATGTGCAGGGCTTATGACTAACAAGGACCTTGGAGTGTCTCCAAGTTTCTCTGGGCCCTTCCTCTGGAGGACTAAATATCTCCATTTCTGCTGGAGCTGGTATAGATGATTCTAGAAACAGGAGAGCATCTTTATATATTCAATTTACCTTCCATCTGTCATTTAAATGTTCTAAACCCAATCATTAAAGAAATTATATTAAATCTTCCATTCTTCCATCAGTAATGTGCTTATTTCTCATAAAACTAATTTGCCCTTGATAGCTTTCAGTTGATGTCTCTTAGAAAAGGGTGATAGGATAAATGGACAAGTAACTTAGTATTCTGATACATTATTTATGGTCCAGGCCAGGAATTTATAAAAATCTTAAGGACAATGCTGTACTCAGCCTGCAATGGCCTGCTCTTGTCTTTTTTAGAACATATTTGCCAAACATAATCAGAGCTGCAGTGGCAACCAATACCAGAGTCAAAATAAATGCCATGGGACGAGTTAAGAAATCCTCCTGTATCTTTAAAATAAAACCACCCCTCCAGTCACTTTTGACTGAAAACAACCAGGAGCTTGCATTGCAGTTCCCCTTTATAAAAGCACTCAAGCCACCTCCATCCTCCACCTTTGGCATCTGCTAAATGCTGAGTTTCAAAAGCCCTGTGCAGTTTGGTGTGGGCTCCAGCATAAGTTTTTTTCTTACATGGATACACATTCCCAGTGCTTTGAAACAGTGGATGTGAAGAGTGCTGTGACTTTTGGTATCACTCACCTAGCTGCATTAGTAAAAATTGCAATTTTGTAAAGTCTGCTTGAATTTCAGCTAAGTGATCCTAACTGAGAGGTGCTAACAGCATGGCATTTATATGACTGATGTTAAGACATTTTCACTTCCAGCAGCTGAACCTATAGCAGGAATTTATATTGCCCTATCCCCACAGTGTTTTGGGAGAGCCTGAGTATGTCCTGTGGAGCAGATAATTTAATAGTGGCTTAAATAGTGTTCTAACTCCAAATAAAAAGCAGAAATTTGTGTTATTTATTGTGAGTGTCAGACTTTATGTGAGTGACAGGTCACACATACCATGAACTTTTCCTGCAGGGAGGCACAGGGCAGGGCTCTGTTAAAAAGGGTTGCTGCAGTCCCTTGCACAGGCTGAAAGCCCCACTGGTGCCAGCAGCTTTCCCCTTCTCACTGCCAGAATGGGTTACAGTTTAGCAGACATGCATGTGAACTGGGGGAGTGAGAGGGGAGAGGGCAGAGGATCTGTAGTGTGGTCTTTATTAACTTGGATTTTTTTTAATTTAGCTTCCTGACATTTTCCCATGCTTAAAGGAAGTCAGATCTTGACTCATATTTTCCTACTTACTGTTTCTCTACACAGAAGCCTTGCTGTCAACTAACAACTGACTTTGGTTTATTTCTTCTAGCAAAATTAACATTACCCAACTGATTACAGAGAGCACGATGCCTTTAAGCTGAGGGGTGGGTGGCCAGGACAGCAAGCAGGCTCTTGCAAAGCCCCTCTTTAACCCCTTGATTGTTTTGCAGACGCAGGGGGCGGGCTCCCCACGCTCCTCACCCAGCCACACCATCAGCCGGCCTATCCCCATGCCCATCAGGTCTGCCTCTGCCTGCTCCACACCGACCCACGCACCTCAGGACTCTCTGACCGGGGTGGGAGGAGATGTGCAGGAAGCCTTTGCACAAAGTAAGTCTCATTAATAGCTTGTCTGAGACACCTGGAGACTGAAGAATCATTATTTCTTATGGTTAGTGACTAAATGTTCTTGAGCTTCTGAGTTGCATGCAATAAAAAACACCAAAACAATATCTCTGACAACTGCATTTTGCTATTGAAAATCAACTTGTCAGCCATCAAAGCAAGCTGTCAAAGGAGGCAGGTAAGCAGAAACTGGACAATGATGCCAATTAATCGAATTTGGGGTAAGAAGGAATTTTGATGCAAGAGGGTGAGAACACTTATCACTGCTCTGTTAACCAGAAAAATTGCTGTTGTCCTCAGCAGGCATTGCGAGTGTGTTTGGTTTTAAATAAAGGCTTTGCTAGAAGTAAATGTGTCAAACATAGAATTGGTTCAGGTGGAAAAGGCTTTGTAAGTTGCTGTGTCCTTCCAAGCCCTCCAAGAAAGAGGGCTTCAAAGTGAGATCAGACCATTCAGGACCTTTACCAGCTGAGTTCTGGGTGGCTCCTGTCACTCATTTTCTCTGTTCCAATGTTTCCCCATCCTTATTTTGTACATTTCTTGTCCTATCTGATCGGAACATCCCTTGATGCAACTCATGACTGTTGTCCCTTGTCTTTTTTCTTTGGGCCTGAGAAGGGTCCAGTTAGACTAGACAGGAATCAAGTCTGAAAGTATAGGTGAACCCTTTCTTTGCATTTCCAGAAAACTGTCATTGCCTTCCCACTCTTTTTTTCAAGTAAGAATAAATTTTAAACTGTTTTTAATTTCTAAGGCCAGAAATTAAATTATTAGGTTGAATAACACAAAAAAGTGAGTAGTCTGTGTTCTCTAAATGAAGAAGTACTCCTTATTTTTAAAATCTGCTCTCTCTGAAATATTTACATAATTGCAATTCTGTGATCTGAATACGTTTTTCCCTCTTTCTCCAGCACAAATTAAGCATAAGTTTAAATGTGAGCTTGGAAGTTCCTCTGCTACAGTGGAGGCATGCTTCTTCCCGGGAACCCAGTTCAGCCCTCACATGCACTCTTCCCCTTGATTTTCCTGTGAATCGTGTCTTTGTGTGTATTTTTGGACAAGGTTGAATCTGTAATGCTATCAAGAACTTTCTCCTAAAGTGCTGGTCAATTCACGTATTGAACATATGCATAATTCCTGGTCCCACCATAATGGGTTGCTGCTAATCTCATTTTCTGTGGCAAAAGGAAAGCAGGCAATATGTTTTTCTTTTTTTCTGCCATGAGAAAAATCAAGATGGGCAAAAATACGGGGCCCTAGCTCCTATGCTGTTAAGGGACAGCTTCTTCTAGAGTTAAGAGTAAGATAAATAATGTAGTGGCCACAATAAAATATCCATAAGCAATTCTAAGTCTGCCTCAGGCAAATGCATTTTAAGTGTAAAAATGTGTTCTGTCTGAGATCAAAAGCAATATAAGAAGTTATGTGATCACATTTTAAAACTGCTGCGTTTGATAGATACCTAGGTTTGTGTCATTATTTACTGTAAGCTCTAGATGGGAAGGTCAAACCCAAAGAACTTGAAGCCAGCATTCTGTCACATCTTGACGTATGACATTGTGAGGGGGGCTGGGTTGATTTTATGGCCTCATTCTCTGCTGCACCAGCAGAGATCTGCCTATGTATACATAATGCAGACAAGCCATGGTTAAAGGATGTTTTCTCTTCATTGTTTCTGTTTCTCTTTCACAGCATTTGCAATAGTTCAGAGACACAAATTTGGGACGACTTTAGAGAGGGGGTGGTTGTCTGTCTGTCTATGTGTGTGTGTGTGTGTAAGAGAGAGTTTAACTACTATAATTTAACATTCCAGTAACTATTTGATAATGGATACATTAAAAGAAACCTCTTTAGGATTTGAGAGACTTTAGAAAATGTATTGGTTTGTATGCAGTGAGTTTTAATCTACAGTAGCCGATTCCTGTAAATAATTCCATTTGGAAGACCAGCAATTCCATGGACTATATTGATTATTCAGCTTTTCAACAATAGTATCTGTGTTCGGGATTTGAGGGATTTAAACACACGTTACTCACAGACCCCTCCTAAGGAAGGAATATTCCATACAGCTCACAAGAATCTCTCATGATTGATGGTTAAGGGAATATTGCCAGGTTCAGCAGGGAAACACTGATTAGATACATTATTAGAAAGAGTTTAAAAGCAGCCTGGGGCTGTTTAGAGAGGCAATAGTACTTCCTTTATTAAAAAAAAAACAAGGGAGGGTTGGGGGAAGAGACAGTAAATTATAGAATATACAAGAAAGTCCTTGAGCTACAGGAGAGGCTGAGAGGGAGCAGAGAAATCCGTATAGTCTAGATGAGGGATGAGATCAAGTGTGTTTCTTCAACATTTGCCATAATTATCTGGCAAATACCTGGCAATAATGGTGTCATTAAACACAGCTGTGGGAACATAGAGAAAACACTTCATGTCTTCTCTCCTCCCCCACAGGCACTGTAAATGAGTTCACGCTGGATTTAATCTTCTAGGCCTGGTCTGCTGGTGTCACCACACAAATGCAAGCTTCATGGCAATGAATAATCTCCACGTATCTGGCATTCTGATTAAATGAAGCATGAGGCCAGGCTTCTGCTTTTGCATACAGCATAAGTAAATTAGGCCATTCTGCAGAGAACTCTTCTGCACGTGCCCCTCGTCAGGACTTTGATACCCTGAATTATCACAATGACAGCTTTCAGGGGGGTCAAAACTGCTTTCAACAGTAAAACATATGTCGTGTGAAGAATAGTAACACTGTGCTTTGTCCATCTCTCACTTCAGGTGCAAGACGAAACTTAAGAAATGATTTGCTGGTGGCAGCAGATTCAATCACCAACACCATGTCTTCTTTGGTAAAAGAACTAAATTCTGGTGAGTGAGGCTAACGAGGGGGAATAGTTGCCACAGTGACATTTCACATTTATCTGAAAAAAGTGGGAGGTAGGAAGATATGTATCTTCAAAGCTTTTTATGCTTTATTTAAAAAAATCCCTAAATAACAGCTTCTGGAACCCAGCAGTTCTCAAAGCAATGGATGGAGAGGTGCAGCTAGATACAGTGAAAACTTTGTGATTCCACATGGAGTGGGATTTCACTCTTTAGAAATTAGATTTAACATAGATCATACAGGACCTGTTGTAAAATTCAGTCTGTAGTATTACCATTAAAATATCCTACGTAATAAATGAGATAAGCAAAAGCTTCAGTATTTGGTCCCACTACAAGGAGAAAAATATAAGCTTTGCCAATATAAGTTGAGTAATATGCTTTTATTCACTGTGAGGAGGTGGTGTTCTCAGTTGGAAAGGCAAAGAAATGTTTACAGGAATAGGCAAGTATACTTTTGTGAAAGTTAAATGGGACTTCTTGCTTCACAGAGGTGGGCAGCGAGACAGAGAGCAATGTGGATTCTGAGTTTGGACGGACTCATTTTGATGACCTGGTTCCCTCCCCGACGTCTGAGAAGGCTTTCCTGGCACAGATCCATGCCCGGAAGCCAGGGTACATCCACAGCGCTGCTGCCACCGGCTCCATCCGCAGTGACATGTGGGTACCTGCCTGACACCCCTTCCTGAGCTTGTTCTTCTTCCTCTGGAAACAATGTGCAGTACACAGTATTTCCTCTCCCTCTCAATTATTTGGGTTAAAAAAAAAAAGGCATAAATCCAAGTGAGGACTGCTTCATGGTTACATAGTAGTGGGCTCTTTAAACAATAACGCCTGGAACAATCAGGCAGCATGGAGGCTGTGGGACAGCTGTTTTCCTAAACATACCCTGCAGTCCTATTCCCTATTTATCCAGACTGAGGGACCTGTTGGGGCTCACTGGAAAAGGAGAAATGTGTAAATGGAAAAGACAGAATGCTTTTCATTGGCCTACTCAATTAATGAACAAACAGATTGATTTTTACAACCTGACCCTTCCTTTCAGAGATAATAGGCATCTTTCTATTATTTTTGGTTCAGCCTCTTTATATGAAGTTACTGAAAACTTTTGTTACTCATTTCCTTAGGGAAATGCCTTCAGCAGAATATGCCCTTTGGTGTACTTCACTAGAGAGGGAAATAACAGAAGTGTTCTCCACTGCCCGGAAAATACTAACCAGTGGAGCATGTGGTTAGACTAAAAGTATCCCACAGTCCTCATAGATTACAATAAAGGGAAGTTTTACTGACTCTGAATGTCATTCATCTCAGGAGGCTATTTATTAATAATTGTCTTTAGGGTTACAGAAGATGGAGACCCTTATGTCAGAGCAGATGATGAAAATTACGAGAACGACTCTGTCCGCCAGCTGGAGAATGAACTGAAAATGGAGGAGTACCTGAAGCAGAAGCTGCAGGATGAGGCGTACCAGGTGGGAGGAGGACACCAGCTGCCCTTGTTTCTCCATAAGTGAGAAAAGATGATGGCCCTCAGGTGCCCAGTGCCATCTAACTAGCATGTGATCTCTTCTGGTAGCAGCCACATTCCAAAAACTGCTGCCACCCTTCCACAGATACACATGCATCCAGACAGTGCATATCCAAGAAGACCACACTGCCTGAGGCACACAGCAGTAATCCATAAGAGTACCCGGGAACCAGGTGGGACAGAACTGCCTCTGAGCTTGTTCTCTGCCAATGCCTACCAAGTCACCTAGATCTCATTCCCTACTAGCATAGATGCTGGTTAGTTGTATCAAGATGTCTTGCTATTTTCAGATCTCTTCTTTTTTTTCTCCAATAGCAAAAAAACATTCATAAGGGTTTCTCCAGTGTGAACTGAAGCTCAAGTGCAGCCCGTGTGTTACTGTCATGGTCAGAATCTGGAGGTACAGAAGAGGGTCTGAAGCGAATTGTATCCCAGAGAACTAAATATTCAAGAAGCCTCTGGTGTAGAGTAGCCTGGGGATTCGTTATTAAACACCTCCCTGAGAAACCTCTCAAAGGGCATTTGTTTAAGAGTCTGAGTAAAGCAAATACACCAGGGGGAGCTGGAATTCTGTTAATGTCCATATCTGCATCATGGTCTCCACTTCTACTTGGTGTTGCAGATTATTGCCATGTTTTCAATTATTCTGACTTAGAATATCCGAATTTAAAATACATCTTATAAAGTCAGAAGTAGTGTCAATAGGAGGGAAAACCTAGTTCAGTTATTTGGGAGCAGAGCTTAAGCAAGCAAAAACCAACTTTGTTCCCACATGGTGATTGGCTCAAATTTGGACCTCACCCCTTAAGAACATATTAAATGGGCTAAAAAAAACAAATTAGACATGTTCTGAGAGATCAGATGTCTGCAAATGAGGTTAAAAATCAAGTTATGGGTAGGAATTCTTTAAACTGCTGATTTCTAGGAGCTAATAAATCTAGTCTTTTTTTCTGGTAATTTTTCTCTAGTGTTCAGTGCTGGTCACTTTGGAGACAATCTGTGTCTGACTGGCTTGTGTTGTAATAAAGATTGGCTGCTCTTTTGTCTTCCTTTCTGTAAAGCTGCTAGAATATGTTAGTCTTGTAAAAATTCATTGAGTCCTGTCAAAATTTGAGGTAACTTTGAGGTTGATAGGAACAACTCTTTTTTTGTTGTTATGGTTGATGCAGACCTGCTACATGCCCATGGTAGATTGCCAAAAGTCATTTTGTTGCAGAGGTCTTTAAGGACATGACAAATGGAGCAGCATTGTTGTAGATCATTTACTAAGGCAACAGCAAGTGACATAGGGAGAATAGTCAGAACTTTTTGTCCAAGATACAGGAATTTTCAAAAATCACAGTCTTTAAACTTCTGAAAAGGATGAACAGCTACTGCTGATGTAATGAAAAGTAGTTCTCAGTTTAGAGAAAAAATGTCTAAATAGTCACAGCTGTCTGGCATCAAACACAGAATAAATGTTACTCTTGCTGGTGAAAATTCCATTTTTTTCAGAAAGAACAGTGGACCAGTTTTATTTTGATTACAACATGGAAGTGCAGAGTATGGCAACAGTGTTACTTGAGTTTCACAATTTACTACAGGATTTTGTACATGCATAAAATTCAGTATGTATGTGCACTGGAAATAAGGACAGGAGAATTTACACATCGCTTGATGTCACTGGGTGTTACTCTTGCTTCAGTCAAAACAGTTTTTCTGCTGTTTTTCACCAACATTCCCAGCAGAAAGGGAGGGTATCTTCTCCCTATTAAAGTTAGAATAAAACTCCTGAATTTAAGTGAGCCAAGACTACACACAAGTGAAGTTTATTCCCCATTGTTTTACATTATTTGTTTCCACTAGGGGAACAAAAACAGGCCAAAAACCCAGCACACACACAAACCCACCCTGGCCAAAAAAAAAAAAAAAAAAAAAGCTTTTTTTTGTCAAAAATATATTCACTGAGGGAAGAGAAAGTCCTCATTCTAGACAAGTTCTGCTTAACAGCGTATTTTCCAAAGAAGTTTCATGATGTACTTTACTGTCTGTGAGATTGTCAGCTCCTATCAGGCAGTGATTTGACAGTAGTGACTTGTAAGTAGAATATATTTTTAGTTGATACCACAGCCCCAAAACATGTAATGGCAATGCGTGAGAAGTCTTTCCCAGTATGAGTGATACCATTGAAATTAGGGAATCGGTTTAAAGGAAGCAAGAGAAGGTACTAAGTTAATAGGGACTAGTAAGATGATTAGGAGCTGGTTGGAGAGTGTCGTATATTGATCCTGAGATGTGCTTTTGCATTGGTTGTTCTCTGCAATTTGCTGTTTATTTGTGGTATTTTGCTCTTCTATCCCTTTTTCTACTAATATCACTGAGTATTCTAAAAGAGCCATAGCTTTCTACCTGGAAAAACAGGAAAACTGGAAAATTTCTGTTTAGGGTATCCTATTGAACAAGAGGCCAGGTCAACTATTCTCATTTGCATCAAATCATTGGAATTTATTACAAGCTGTTTTACTGTTTGTACTCACATATACACTGCATTCATCTGGATTTCCAAAAAAGACAGAAGCTGTAGCTATCGTAATGCAATTGTCAGCTGAAAAAATCTGCAAGGAGGAACTCCTACTAAGGTTGCAGAATGGTCACCTCAGTAACAATCTGGTAACCATTTTTATGTTATTAAATGTCTCACTTCGTGTAAAATCAGCACATTTAGAAAAACATGTAGATGAAGTGTAGCATGAAAGATGGTTAGCCCAAACCCACTCTTGTTATTTTTTCCCACCTTGTGTCCAAGAAAGATTTTTGTGCTAAATTCTAAATTAGTATAAAAAAAAATTAAAATACAAAGGGAAATCAGGGACATGGAACCTTAGAGAAGGCTTCTTCTTTCTGTCTTTTTTTTTTTTTTTTTTTTTTTTAAGCATGTTGTAAATAACAAGTATCTGTATCAGAAAAAAACCCAAACACATTTAATGCACAAGTGTAAATGCTAACAGTGTGTATCCTCCCACATCTGTTTCCACTTTTGTTCTTGGTACAGTCTATTGCTGATATGTTGTGTAAGACAGTTTTCACTGGGTTTTTTTCTGGGTCCCTCATTGCTCCCTTTATTTCTAGGCTTGTGCATGGCTTTTTTCAGAATAATACACTGCCTGGCTGCTCACGGGCTTAATTTGTCATCTTCCTGTTTTCTGTCCTTTGTTATCTACAGGTCAGTTTGCAAAGTTGAGTGCAATATTCTTCTCTCTCCTCTCAAGTAAGTATTATTATAATTTAGAAGAAAGTTTGGAATTAATCCTCATTATATACATTTCAGTTGCAATGCGTCTTGTGGCACCTGAATGTATGTGACAATGATGTTTCTTTCTCCTTTTAACCTGTGTTGGGATGCCTTGGAATCTCTCTGAATCAGTTATAGTTTATGGATCTGTAGTCCTAGTCCCAAGGATTCCTGTTAAGCCATCACCTTTTTTTATAATTTTCCTTTGTTGACCATCAGAGTGAGAACTTGGGCTTTTCATCCTTGGGGATGATGACAAATATATTAGCCAGTACAGAGAAACTTTATCCAGAAGATAAGGAATTAGATTATGTTTCAGACAAACTGAGTTTAATTCCTTTCAATGCTTTAGTCTTCTTAGGATAACTGCAATAAATAATTTCTGATGAGATCAGAACATGTACTCTGGTGTGTGAAACAGGTGTTATGCAAACATTAAAGCAATCCACCAGCTGTGTAACCAGAGAGGTGTCCTCAGATGTGTTGTGGAAGTTTCAAATGCCCCAATCCAAGTGGAAGGCACTCAGTACAGAAGCTGGCAGTTCAGAAATATGTCAAGATCTATAAATTCCCTGTTGTCCCATATTCAGGTCATGTTCCTTACACATGCCAACTTCACAGTTGCAGCACTGAGATTATTGCCAAGTTCAGGAATTGTGTTTTTCTTCAGGAAGACAGACAGCATCTTCTTTTATGAGTAGACTGTTACTCTGAACATTTGCCCAGGAAATGGGAAACCACGCATTTCTTCTTGCCTCATCTGAAGCCATGGACTGTGCATTTCTGACTTTCTAGGCGAGTGCAGTGCCCTGCTGTGAAGATAGCAGTGAGACAGTGCTGTCCATCCTGCTGAGACACTGAACCATGGGCTAACAGAGACAGAAAGGGAGGAGAAATCAGAATAGGGATCTGGTCCTGGTCTGCAGACTGAGCCTCTTCTTCAAAGCCAGAACTAAAAGCGAGCAGAGGTCAGCAGGCAAATGGACACTGGAGCTTGGGAGCAGCATCATGTTCAGATGGGCAAAACCAGTGAACTAGGCTGTACCAACTTTAGCAGGAACTCGGATTGTTAGATTTTGTGTCATGTTTTATGCTAGACCGCCTTATTTATATGGCAGTTTTGATGGTAAAACTTGACCCTGGTTCAAGGAGTTTGCATCTTCTGATGACAGTAAAATTGGGCTGTTAAAATGTGTACCTTGTGAAAGCAGCTGCTAGTGGGTATTTCCAATGCATCTGTCTCAGTGTGTCTTGCAGCTGAAGCAGAATAACTGGATGTGAAAAGCAGATAAACTGCAATGCCCAGAGTACTATAAACACCAAATAACTGCTCATAAAAAATCTCCTAACATTTCTCCTCAGGTTACATTTATTTTCTCAGTAGTCTTGTTAAAAACATGAGCCATGTAGAATTTCCTAAATATTGACAGCCAGAAAAATAAGTTTTCTTATTCTGTTTTTGTACAAGTTGTCATGTTAGATCAGGTCATGTGAAAAGAAAAGTAGATCTTTCAACAGAAAACTATCATAATGCAATTGTCAACTTGTATAAATATGTGTATAACTATGTATATAGTGTGTGTATAACTATGTATATAGTGGAAATTTTATATACAGCTGAATATAATTACAATTTGCAATAATAAGTTAAAAAAACACTTTTTAATTAGCATTACAAAATTCAAGCAATTCTATTTAAGGTTTTCTTTTTTTCTTGGGAAGCAGTGTTAACATAGTGATGTGAGGAAACATACTGCCCTAAAAGCCTGGCATTCTTGAAAATATGTATCCTGTCTCAAATATCTGAGAGTGAGATACCATCTTGTCTCCTGGATGATTTTTGAAACCTTGTCAAAAAGAAAGATTTTCATAGTGAAATTTTTTTCAGCTCCCAGGGGAGCCCTTTGGCCAGTACCAAAGACTGTAACATTCCCAGGAACTATAAAAGCCCAGCCCTACAGAAACTGGCATCCAAAACTGGTGGACTTGGCACTTCACCTATATCCACAAGAACAAAATATATTATGGTAAATACATCTTCACATGGTAAGTGAATCTTCTCAAGATTCACTCCGTTGTGAATATGGAAGTCTGTCATATCTCATGTATTTTGTTTGGTACTTACATTTCACAGCATTGGAAAAATAACTTCAAACTAGCTTATACCAGTTGTGGTATCTAAAGTGCTTTTGCAGTTTCATTGGGTTCTTGCTTGAAGTCTAGAAGCTGCATGAAGAGTTTTATTTCTAAGCCCTTATTCAGTCAATAATGATACAAATACAGTCAGTATGGCCCTAGATGGCCATAGGAAGTAGAAAGCCAACAGACTTTATCTCACACCAGTATTACATTTGTACTTATTAAAATAAATAAATAAAAAAAAAAACAAAAAGGAAAAAAAAAAAAAACCACCAAACAAAGATGGGGGAAATAAGATCAGTTTATTGTAGCTCCTTGTGAGTGATATTGCTGATGATGACCAGTCACAGAGTTTTGTTCATTGCCTAATTCATCTGGAGTTGATGTTACTTGATTGATGATTTTTGCATCTGTTTGCATTTGCATTTTTGAAAGTGCTATGTACAATTTTCCAGAACTGATTTTAAATGGCATCTAATATAACAAATTCCCAAGAGAGCAAGTGATTCCAGTAACATATAAAACATAATTTAATTGTGTTTTCATTTACTTTTTATGTTAAATATACTTGGTTTATTTTTAATAAAGAAACAGAGGGAATTTGAGCTTGTTTTCAGCAGGTACTAGGCTGATCTTGACATTAGGTGAAACTGCAACTTTGATGTTATTTTACCTTTATCCCCTTAATAGCATGTGGATTTTTGCCAAGGGTGGCCAGTGGGAGCAGAAGCCTGCATTTCAGAAACTGGTTAAGAAGTTGTCATTTTCAATTAGTTGCTGTTGACTCGTGCAGTGGATGTGTCCTCGCAAGACCTACAATTTCCTAGATTTTTCTAAAGCTATTCTTTCTTAGTGCTGGCACATATTTGAATTGGTCGTGCCTATTCATTTATACACATTATTATAACAGGAGAGAAGGTGTGAAAGGCTAACAGAAATCTGAACTGAAGCATCCACTGAAAGAGAATATAGGGAAGGGGCTTTATTGCAGGTTCTCAGATTTTAGCTGTGATTTTCCCTATCTTGACAAAAATTTGATAATTTTCAGTTAAATATTCAGTTCCATTCCCACTCCAAACCCTCTCACTCTCTCAAAACCTTGTAACATGAACTATTGTGGGATCTGAGGCTTTGTGTGTCTGGGGGTAACATTTTCCGTTGCAAAAGTGACTGAATGGTTTGTATTGAAACAGCTGGAATTTTTTTCAAACGCAAAAACCCCAAATCCTTTCAAATTTCTGATATTAATGCATTCTTAAAAAACACTATGTATTCAACTTGACTGTTTTTCCAGGACAAAATTAGTGTTGAGTAACACTTTCATATTTTTCTCATCTCTTGCCATTTTTTTCAAACCTCTGTTTTCATGTTTCCCAGCAGAGATGAGGACTACATTAGATGTCAGGTGATAAAACCCATGGGCCAAGGAAAAGTGTGGTCAGCCTAGTCCAGTCATTTTTGGTTTTTTCTTGAACAAATCCATAAAAGCCAACATTATTTGGGCCATTCCATTTGAAAATAACAGGAGGATAACCGCACAGTAATTTTCAAAAATGTCTGCTACATTCACTCATCTATGTTTTGGTTTTCTTTCCTTTTAGGTTTATTTTTCTCCCTAAGTCCTCCTCTTCTTAGCATGTAGGCGTAAAAAACACTGTTAAAAAACTGTGACCAAGTTAACAGGGAAGAAGGAGCTTAAATTTGTGAATCCATTTCTAAAATTACAGAAGTGACAGGGATGTTTTTTGAAAAATCACTGAATGACAAGTAACAGAAAAGAACCTGTGGATTAAGTACCAGAAGAGGTCAAGAAACAGTTTTATATCATGACAAATCATACTAGTCTTAACTTGAAATTAATTTGGGCACTTTCAAAACCTTGCAATGAATTTAAAGCTCTGAGGTTTATTGGTACTCATTATTTCTTGTAGGAAAATATCTCTATCCCAGTTCTGGCTGTGGCACAAGAGAAGCCTGGAGAGAATTTAGAATAACCCTTCCCACAGTCCACCAAAGAGAAGTAATCTATCCAGAAAATATGAAGCAAACCCAAATACTTAACATTACTGTCAATGCATCTTAATGCATTCCATGTTTCACAAGCCACTCTTGTTTTACTCTTGTGGTTTATAATGGTACCATCACGAAATATGAGATGTTCCTATATTTTTGTATATTAGGAAAAATTTTGTCACCGAAAGGGTTGCCAAGCATTGGAATAGGCCGCTGAAGGAAGTGGTTGAGTCACCATCCATGGAGATACTTGAAAGGCATGTGGATGTGCCACTTGGGGACATGGTTTAGTGGTGAGACTTGGCAGTGCTGGGTTAATGGCTGAACTGAATGATCTTTTTCAGCTTAAATGATTCTAGTATTTACATAACCCTGAAGCTGATTCAGTGAAAATCACTCTCAGGCAACTGAGAACTGACCTCTTCCATGACTTTGATTTGCATTTTTTTTTGTCTGAATTGTGAATAGCAAAATATTCCTTTGCTCAGATTATGAAATTAGTTTGTGGACTTAAAAGGTACAGGTGCATGTCCGATTTTTAAAAGATACCGTTTAAGATGTACCTCAGCAATTTTTAATGAAACTCTCATTAGATTTGCAGTGCAGGTTTCCTTTGCCTTTATCAACAAAATCTTAATGCTTGTCTTTTGTAACCATCTGACACAAGGAGACACTAAATTAAGATCATCATACCATTTGGCATGCTTAGATATTAAGGAGTGGGGTGGAAGTGTTTGTTCTTGAATAATTAATACAATCAAATTGTCTCAGGGAGGAGAAGCGGCAAACTAAACTACCTGACCTTTCTGCATTCATCAGATTTAATTTAACTATTTTTGAGGGAGAAATTTGCATTTCATCTCCCATCTCTTTGACCAGCCTGAAATGAATAGAAAAGAATTCATGTGTGGGGAGTGGTATATTATGCTGTGATTATCATATCTCATGCAATGCAGATTGGTTTTCTCTCTGCGGTGGTTCAAAAGAAAAAGGGATGAGTTCCTTAACTTAGGAAGGGTCAAATGTGTAAACATTGCCTTTACAATAAATGTGCCAAAAGCTGAAGTTTGCAGTATTACCTGAGTGTAGATCCTGACATAGTTCTGAGAAGGAGCAGTAGTAACCTCTCAAGCATTTTCCATTACCAACTAAAACTTTGATGCCTCTTCTGTAGATGCCTCTTCTTTAACACATTCACTGGTGCTTCAGGATACAGCAGAAACTGGTGCACCAGAGGACTAGGCTGTTCGTGAGCTGCAGCACTCAGAGTTATCCTTTCAAGTAACTGCATGCAGGTTTTCTTAGACACAGTAAAACATACAAGACATTTACATGTGAGGGGAGGCTCATGATGGTGAGTGACTGTAAATCAAGTGGCTGAATACTGCACAAGGCAAATAAACCATGGTTTCACTTTCAATAGTCTATTTATAGAGCAACCTGGAAGGAGAAAGTGGAAGGGGAAAATGGGAACACTGAAAATCTGTGTCAATGCAGACTGAGTTACCGTAAGGTCCCACAGCAGAGGAGGCAACAGTCTTCTTGCTCATGGCAAGGAAAGTTTCCAACTTCCCTCATGCCCTGTAAGTTTCTGTTCACAGTTCAAATACGTATGGCTCACTTAGGTAAAATGGCTTTTTTCCATTTTTCACTCCTTGAGGGATAACCGCAGGAATTGGCCAGCTCCCTTTTTTCTCTCACTGAAGCAGCAATTGGATGCTTTACTGGCTCTGCCTGCATGGGTGCAGCATGTTAAACCAGCACTCTTTAAAGAGTTCCATTAACATTTCTCAACAGGGCAGCTGCAGTCAGACAGACAACGAAAGCTACGTAAGAACTGATGATGAGGAGAGCTGCTTTCGGACAGACGATGAAGAAAACTCAGCTGCGAACTTCACAGAAGAGTGGAACCAAGAGGTGCAGCGTCTCTTGACAAAAAAATCACATAACTAAGTTCTGAGGACTGTAGCACAGTACTTTTGTTCTAAGAGTTGTAGTTTGTAGATGTGTGTTTTTTGACAACAAGACTTTTGTTTAAAGCTAACTTATATTAGCTACATCTTCTGTAACATGGCTCATTACTGGTGAAGCAGACTGACGCGCATGCTGCTGTCACACACGGCGGCGCTGTTAATAACTCACGTAAACCCTTTGCACATGATATTGAACCTGTTCAGTTTACAATGACAATACTGTTTATAGTTAGAAATTTAATTTCTGAATACTTTGAGATTTTAGTAGATCGGTTTACTATACACTGTACATTTTTTTTCCACGGGAGAAATAAAAAGTGACAATTATGCATTTAACACTGAATGATTATACTCCTGAGTGTATATATCTAGTAGCCCAAAAAACAAAGTACCAGACTATATTTGCAATTTGTTTGCAAGTCTTTAAATTAAGGCTTATACAAAATGTACTAAAATAATAATATAATTAATAATAATAATAATAAACTTCTCTAATTTAGGGCTAATGTGTAACTTAGGAATGTTTCTTTCAAAATAATCTAACAAATCAGCCATAGAAGTTAGTGTAAATATTTTTTTTCCAAATAGATATCATATACAAAAGGTGACATTCAAATGATATAGAATCTAGTTTTTAAATCAGCACAGATCTTCTTAAAACTGTGAACTATGTTTTGAAATACTCGTTGCTAAAGCTGTTTATAAACCACAGGTGCCATAAGATCCCTGAACTGACTGATGTTATGTATAATCCTCCATGGTATTGTTTCATTGATGTTTTAGCTTTAGTAAGCATGTGTTCAACAAACCAGCTCTTTCCATCTCTCTGCCCCTCCTCTTCCTCCCCACCCCCTTCCATTATGTTATTTTCGAGGCCTTCAGCTTTAAATGTACAGGCTTAAAGTGCGCTTGCAACTGTTTTCTTTTGATTTCCGAATGTGTACTGCCTTAGCCAGCCACCAGATGTTCTGCATGCCCTCTTGGAAATGTGTGGTGAGACTCTTTCAGAGCTGGATGGAGAAACAGCGATCGGTTGGAAGCACAAGAAGAGCAGTGGATTGTTTCGAAAGGACAGGCATACAGTTACAGAATTGGAGTTTCGTCTGGTTTAGTATTTTTCTAGTATCAAGGCATTTCAGGAGAAAGGGGACTGATCTGGCCATTAGGCAGGGTTAGGCAGTGAGGCTGCTAGCTAAAAAGTGTTTGCTCTGCTGTGACTACAAACCTACAGATACTCCTGAGCAGGCATTGACACTAACTAGCATCAACATGCTCCCCAGGACACCCTGCTCTGAAACAAAGGTGACCCCTCTGTCACAGTGGCACTGCCATGCAGAGGAACCAGAGCCAGGCCAGGGACAGCTGGAGCAGCAGCCAGTCAGGACACGAGGAGGTGTTCCATGCTGGCCACCCCGCCCTCCTGAGCTGCACAGTGTTAGCTCGGGGCCGCCTCTGTGCCAAGGTAACTTCACTAACCTAATACATTATTTGGCTTCCAGTACCTGGCTGACCTGAAGTGACACTGTCTAACAGCCCTGAAAACAGTGGTGTTTCATACAGATATTTCACACCAGCACAGTTTGCCTACAGCAAGTGATGAGATACCCATCTAAAGCAGGTTAACGTGGCTTGTCTGTCCTTGCTTTCATGGTGACGTGGATGTGTGCTGCCGTATTTACGTGAGATTGCTATGTAGCTCGACCCAGTAAGTCCACTTGTTTGCATGCATTCTCCAGGCTCGTGGCTGTTTCCCTGGGCACTATGTGTTAGGGAATGAGTATCTGTATGAAAGAGCTGCTGCCATGTTTCACTTTCATATCATTTTATTGTGTATGCAGATCTCTTGTCTGTATATCCTTGCATACCTGGGTTTGCTCTCAGACATCCAAATGCATACTAAGGGATCCAGATATCTTCATGTCAGCTTTTCATTTTTGCAATCACTGATGTTTGCTCCTGGGGTATGTGCCATCCTGGCAAGGTGGGCACGATACCCTCCACTGTCCCCTCCTCCAACCTCCTCTCAGGAATGAGTTAGCCTCCACTAGTGCCTAGCACTCCATGTTTTAAGCTACTCCAGTGAACCTGTAAACATTGCTGTCAGCTTAGGATTCCAGGCAAGCATTTCCTGAACAGGTAGAAAACAAGCTAGAACACAGCTACATGCAATGGCTGATTAATTCAACCCATGTCATGTTTAACTGTACCCAAAGTAATAGATCCCTCTCATCAACCTTAATGTCTGCGTGTTCATTATCACCATACTTAAAATAGATGCACTAGACTAAAATCCATTGCAAGAGCTTCCAAACTAGGAGTAAGAACTAAAGTTGACTTACCAAGCATCTTTCTTTTAGGCTTGTGTCAGCAAGATGTTCCCTTAGAGTTGGAGTTCTGGGTCCCTTATGCCCTGGAGCTCTGAGATGAAGAACCTCTTACTTAGCTCTGCAAATGTCTATTTTAAGCATTTTTCCAACTGTTAAGCTGGCTGCATTTTCAGTGGTCTTCGTCTGTTTGTTGAATATTATTTTGGTTGTGGTTTGCGGTCATTAAAACAGACACAGTTACAGAAGAGGTCCGGTATGGCCCTTTTCTTAACTGCCAATGGCCCACCACAGCTTTCAAAACTCCGGGTGGTTTTACTGTCACTGGAGGAAAACCAGTGGTTTGGAATCAGGAGACAGGGATGTGAAGATGTATAGGGTCCTTGAATGTCCAAAGCGAAGGTGGAGAATGGGTTGTCTGTAAGTAGTAATGTTAACTAAACTGCATAAAAAGGTGTGTGGCCTTTGTTGTGATATAATATGTATTTTCTTATATGCATGAGCCAAATTGTTGCATCATAATTTATCATAAGTGTGTCCACCTTTACTTTCAGTCATCTTCTCCCATCCTTATTGGTTCTTGGCAATTACTGTAGATAGACCTTGTAAATATTGCAACCTCGGGTTGCTGTAATCACATTGGTTCAATTCAGCAGATGGAGCTGTGAACAACAAGCACTCCACAGTGTCCTGAAGAATAAAGGGCATTTTTACCTTTGAACCAAAAAAAAAAAAAAAAGAAGAATAAAAAGTATGAAGAGTTACATCTTGAGGCTACTAACTGCAACGCATTTTTAAAACTACTGTACTTGACACCACTTGAGACAGATACAGAGACACTAAAGATGTCACGATATTCATTGGTATTGTAACAGAACTGCTATTGTATGGGGTTTTTGTATTGCTGTTAAGTATTGTTTTGTGTGTGTGTGTGTTGGAACCTACTGGGGACATGTTATATTTTGAAGTGATTAAACTATTTAATTGTGTGTCTATATTTTGGAATGGAATTATTTCTTCATTAAAAAGATTTTTAAAAGGAATTTATGGAGCATCGTGTTTGTAGCTTATTTTGGGTTTGGATGTCCTGTTCCATGGAGCCCAAACAGTGGGTTTCTTCAGTAGGGAAGGAAAGTGTGGTGCAGCAAATAGTCTTTGTCTCCTCCACCAGTTCACAAGAGAACTTCCACCACTTTCCACAGCACTTTGAACTTGGTACCAAGCAGCACCTGCTGTCAGTGGCCCCATGCAGTTTCTTCTTTTTTCCTTTCTTAATTCTCTGTGTCTTTAGCAGTTTCACAACCTGAAAATGAAGTTCCCCATCTGTAAAACACCTGCCCTGTATCTACTTTACAGCAATGAAAATGACCATAAGCAGAAGACATCAGGGCCTGACAGGGTGTCTGGTACAAGCTTAGAAGGTGGTATGTGGTTCTCAGGAACCTAAACTATCTGCTATAGTGTCATTTTTTCTTAACCACTGTGTTTCTCTGGCCTTAGAAGGAGCAAAATGTTGGAACAGATGCGTTTGAATGGCTTTACCATGCACAGTCACATGTTCTTCTGTTGCAGATGATCATGAAGTCTGTTTTTCCAATTATGCTTTTAAGATGTCTTTCCTTATACTTGTTGGAAACCTAAAAGAGCATGGAGCTGCCGAGCAAGAGCTCACACTTGAAGCAGCAAGTTTGTGTTCTGACGCAGTGCTTGGGGCTACTTCATGAGGACGTGGCAACATCTGGAGTGCCCAGTGGTGCAGCTGGGTGTGGTGGCAGCCCTTCCTGGCAGATGTGCTGCAGCTGCTGTCCCAGAGTGTGTCCCTGACATCCAAAATATCCCAGCTGTGCACACAACGTTGTTAGCTGGCCAGTGAGTTGCACCAAGGAGGGGTCTGAAGGATGAAAAGCAGTAGCTGCACACCAAAAATACTCTCTGTCTGCTTAGCAGATACCCCAGTGTGTTGGGAAGCAGATAAAGCCCAGTCTGCTGCCTCCTTCAGCACTGGCTGCTGTGGTAACCTATAAATCACCAGGGTTTATTTGCCCTAATTCCCCTGTCTACATGATGACTTTCTTCAATAAAGATGATCATTTTACACTGTAAATTGTTCGCCAGATCTGCTGAACTTTGCCTCCACAATCCCAGTCCAAATTCATATCCACAAGATTGTAATGTATGATGACATATAAGCTCATGAGACTAACTCTGTTTTATCCATGCATAATCCCAAATTGCTGTGTTGCTTCCTAACCCACAATCAAGTCTATGGCCCCTGGGGAACAAAGGAGCCAGTGAAAACTAATTTATAGGCAAGGGCTGTTTTTCTCTTTGCCTCTTGGTTACTCTAACTGCTTTTTGCAAGGAAAATAGACGCGTACAGGAGGAAATAAATTAGTTTCATTTGCAAAAGGAAATAAAGTAGTAAATAAAAATAAAAAATATAAAATTAAAAATAAAATAAATAAAAATAAAATAAAATAAAATAAAATAAAAATAAAATAAATACGGCCTTTAGATCTGGGTAGTTGGCTCCCTGGTTGCATCAGCACTGAACTAGGGTACTAAAGCATCTGGAATTTTCTGAAAGCATCTGAGTTTCATTCAGTAGCACACAATTTTATGGCTGCTCTTCAAAAATTTGTTTAAGCCTGTTGCTCAGCAGTTGCATATTCCCCTGCAAGCAGCCCTTAGGGTCTGAGTGAAGCTTTTAAGAGACTATTGCAGGAATATGAAGCTGAGTTTATCAAAGAAATACAATATGTTGGGTAGGAAGAGCAATCTCTATTGTTCCACAAAGAAAAAATGTATTGAAGAATTTCATATGCCTCAGGATCATCCTGTCTAATACCCCAGATAATCCTCAGATTAAGGATTCCCATTTGCTTTCTCCTAAATTACTGCCACCAGTTGAGTTGCCTGTGGATTACGACACCTATCCCAAACTGCCAGCACTGCAACACCAAGCCTTTGGCTGCAAAAGGCAGAGCAGCAGAATTAAGCTGCAGTTCTCCCAGACTTCCCATTCCCCAGGAAACAAGTCCCAAACTGGAATAAGATTTTCTGAAAGCCTAAAACTCTGGAGCTTTCTAAAAAAGCTGCTTTGGACTAGCAACCTCGTGGGACAAGGCTGAGGAATGTGCACAGGGGAGGAGAGGAATTGTGCAACCTCATCATACAAAGACAGTTAATGCATAACACAAGATGGTTAATGCAGTGTGGAGATAATAAAGACCAAAGAGATAGGTGATGTGAAAGAGCAGTTCTTTTGTGTGTCTTGGTAGGCAATGAAGGAGGCCACGGTGCATTTTGTCATTGGTATATGATGCTGCAGAATGTAGTTTGCTATTTAATGCAAGATAACTAGCTACTAGCAAATTCATTTCCTCATGGCTTACATTTTTTACACAACACACAGCAGTGGCCAGATGGCAGATGTGTCAGGCCTGCTGCTTGTTATGCTAATTGTCAGCCTCAAAGGCTGCCCAGTTAACACTTCTGCCCTGCCTGCTGCAGCCCAGCATTGCCTGCAGCCTGCAAACTCATTCAGAGAGTACCCACAAAGCTCGTGTTTTGACTGACTTATTACTGCTAGTTCAGTTTTGGTCCCTTTTGGTACATTCCTGTCAAAGAACAAAAAGGGTCAAACTGGTATCCAGTATGGGGATGTGTCTGTGCACACCTGCATTTCGCAGCTTTTGGTCTTTGCAGCCCCCAGATCCCTTGAAAGCCTCCCCTAACCCTAGGCAGGGATTCAGAGCATCCATCCCTGCTCCTCCTTCCACCACATGCATGCACCTCAGTGCGATTTCAGGACAGGCTTCTCCTCACCTGTACCAACTCTTCTTTTTTTGGTGGTGCTATTCAGCACCTCCTCATGGAGTTGGGGCTGCTGCTCACCTGGGAAAGAAATTTCTCACTGCTCCCTTCCTGTCCCACTTCCCAAAGGAGCTGCTATGGGGCACAGACTTAAGTTTTTTCCTGGATGGAATCCCTTGTTGAGGTCAAAAAGTTCTTTTTGGGCATCCAAAATTCTTTCCAGGTTTCACCAAACAGCCAAATGTGTTTATACTCCCATGATCCACAGTTACCTCCCTTCCTGCACCCATCGGTGCCTAGTCCAATTACACTCCTTTTCTTTTCTGCTTATTTTGCTTTATTGTTTATTCAGGCTTCTGGCAGTAGCCCTAAACCCCCCCGTTTTGTACCTACATTGCTGCTATGAGTAGGAATCAGGTGCTTAACAGGTCTCTACACTTCTTTAACATCTCCCTTCATGTGAAAAAACAAGAGATTACGTGTTCTGTAAGAAGCACTTTCATCATCATAGTCATTATGTAGGTGCAATTAAACTTAGAAACCCCCCCCCCCCCCCCCCCCAAGAGACCTCACTCTGACAAGCGACCCAATTGTCCTCTCCACAAAGTAGAAAACTTGTATTTTAGTCCTTTCACATGGCACAGTGTGCTGTCTGGAGTGTTTTCCATTTGCTACCTATAATAACTGCACCCTGGCTCTCAGCTCATTTGCCCAGAGAGCCTCACAGCCCCCAGCCCCCCAGCAGATGGGGGGGTTCAAATACTGTTTGTTTCAGCTGAAAGGCTGATACTGAAGTTAGTGCAGATGGTAATTATCACTTGAGGGAGTGCTGTTTCCAGGGAATCCTCTCATCATTCGCTCTGAGTCACACGCTTAGTGGAGGACACTTCATCAGAAACACGTTTTCTGCTACTTTTGGATCTAAACTCCCACAAATTAATTAATTGAGTTCGTGTATAAGTGCAAGAAGGAAGAATGCAGAACACTTTTGTAAGGTCACACTCACGAGAAATCTGTGCAGACCTGTTCACCAATTAAAAACTGGGTTTATAGAGGTTAGACAAAGTCTGCACAGCTCTAGTATTGATTGTTTGTCTGGCAAAGTGATAATCAACAGAAAAATTAACTGGGTTTGACTGCAAGTTGGGATTGCTGAGGCTGATGGTGCCCGGAAGCAGAAAAATTAAACTGTTTTATGTTTATCTGGGGATGCCTCACTTAACCCAACAGGAGCAAACCCGGAGGACTAAAGCCCTATGAAAAGCAGATCACTGGTTGAGTAGCTGTTCATGGCCAGCTACTGCTTTCCTTGGGAAGCAATTCATTAATCCCCTTACACTGTGCACTGCTGGGAGTGAAACATCTCTTCTGCTCAGCCAACACTGCCGAGTGGCAGGTGGTTTTGCTGCCACAAGGACACAGTGGGCTCGGTCCTGCCATTGCTGGGCCATTAGGTACAGCTGAGGTACAGCAGGCAGAAATTTGCCCTAATAGCTCTCTTGAGCTGATAGCAGGACTGCATCTGGTCAGCTCTTTACTAAAATGTAATGAATAACTGTGGAGTGTTTTCCCTTGCAGCTGAAATGTTTTCCAAGATGGAAATAATGTTCATGTCTTTAGCCACCTAACAGATGAGACAGAAAAACTGGTGGCTTTGTCCAGAAAGTGTGAGCCAGCCTAATTCTGGAGTCAGGTTTCCGACCAAGCTGGGTGCTAATTCAGAAAGGAAGAACCCTTGTGTCGGATCCTTCCCCTTTCCTTTGCTATAGACTGTCTATACTAATATCTATAACATTTATTTTCTCACCTCTGAATATAGAACTTGGCCAATACATAAAAAAAACAAAAAAAAAAAAAAAACAAAAAAAAAAAAAAAACAAAAAAAAAAAAACCACACAACTGGGAAAGGCAAGGCTTGAGATGGCTTGAGTTATCTGCATCATGCCCTGTTGCCTAGGTAGCTACATCTAACATTCAGGGACTTGTTTCTAGGAATTCTGAGCTAGAGAGATAAACAAGCTCTTTTAAGGATGCAGAAGAGAAGAGGACTCGAATTTGGTTTGCTGCATTTACTTTGGTGTACTCATTTAGACACTCACGGTCTGATGATGAGCTAGAAACAGAGATACCCTGTGGAAGTGCTTGCCTTGCTCCCCCAGGCAGCTCTGTGTGTCCAGCCCTGTACAATCCCTAGCAAGGACACACACATGTGCACACACCCCAAGGACACTGTGCTTGTTGTGTGGAGAAAAGAGTGGCATTCCAGACTGCTCGAGGTGAGTCAGGTGTTGTAAGAGGTTATGCAGCTTGCATGGGTTGGGCTGCTCTCATTTTCTCTGTACAAGAGGATGAACAGCCCCCAGCAGTGAAGGTGAGAGCTGCACTGCCTGTGTCCTCATGCCAGCACTGCTGGCCATTCCCTGCCAGACATGGCCCTCATCCCTATCCCAAGAGCTGCCTTTCCTTGCCTCAGAACTCGGGCACCAATTCTGCTTTTGTGAGATCCCACGGTGTGAGAGTTCTGATTTTACTGCACACTGGCCACCAAACCTTCTGGCCTTGGTTTTGTGCCTTCAGAGCATGCAGATGCTGTGGTGCAAGTCAGGGTCCCACCATGCCAAACACAGGCAGATGTCTCTCCTCCTCCAGAGATGGGATGCTCCAGGAAAAATGCATGGACAAAGTATAAAAAGTAGAGGTGATGGGGATGTTCACCTACTAACATGAAGTATCAGCAGACATAATTGGTTGGCCTCAGGCCAATTTACCTCTAAGATGCCAGTAGACAGTGGCTCTTTGGAGTGTCAGCAAGGTGTTTTTGCTCATCAAGCCTTGTCTGATTGAAGCAGCACTAGTGCAGCTCCCCTGATCCAGACAGGACTTTTCTCAAAGGGCACAGTAGTAGTGAAAATTTATATTCTTCATAGCCCGTGAATGTATTTCATCACCACTTAGCAGTACCACAGATATAACTCCAGGAAAACCTATTTTCAATATACTGTAAATCTATAGAGCTATTCAAGGTTGCTCAAGAATTTCTGGGCTGACTTCTGGCAAGTTCAGCTCAACCCAGCAGTTCCCCTCCTCTAATTTCCCATGCAGACATGTGGACATGTCTTTAGCTGCATAAACCTAATTATTCTCCCACAGCCCCAAAACTGACATCTAAATTACTGATACAGAATACTTGCAGAACAAAGCTTAACCAGAAGTGTCACAGCATGATTTGTTGGACCAGCAGTCTGAAAAGAAAGATTGTTATGCAAATCTAATTTGGAAATCATTATCAAGAGCAATGCCACAGAACAGAGTCCTTTTATTTTTTAAAGGGATTCCACCTTATTATAACCACATTCAGTTTCTGGACACATTAGCATAAATGAATTTCAGGAATATGAAGTATTTTTTGTAAGGTGGATTGGCTTTTGAAGCTGAAGTCTCACTCATATATTGCCGTCCTAAAAGTGGTCTTAAATACTCTTAAAAATCCAGCCTCTGTGGTAAGTGTGATTTCTTTTCCTTGTAAAGCTGCAAACTTGTTGTTCAGGAAGCACTTGTTTTCAGCAGAAAGTTGGAAGTGTTCATAAATTAATGCACACTGAATATTAAAGGTACCCACCCAGGCTGGTCCCAGTCTGTACTCTGCTCCACCCAGTGCCTTTCCTCCTGTATTTTCTGCCTGACACGAAGATCTGCTGCTACACAGGGCTAATACAGCATAATCCTGGAAGAAATAATCTCTGCATAGCTGAGGCTTCATTTTTATGTCTGTCTGTCATGGTTACAAGCACCACTATACACTCCAACTACAGAAAGATAAGAGCCTTGGAAACCAGGGAAAGGATTTGGTTTATATACAAAGATAAAGTCTTCTTTACGTGTTTTATCTATCAATAGGGATTAAGGTTTCTATCTTAGTTGCAAGAAACACTCTTTACACTCTACTGACATTTATACTTGTTTACATGTGGCATAACAAGACTTGGTAAAATAAATGAATACGAGCCCAGTCCTCACAGAAGAATATTGGTCTAATCCATTACCCGGTCACATAAAACACATAGATCTTATTTTTGGAAGCATGGAATCAAGACCAATATGCTGGTCTGTTGGGTTCTAGAATATGGTGAACTTTTCATTTCAGTTTTCCCTTACATTTCTTAAAAATCTAGGAAGATAGATATCCAACAGATATGAAACAGGAAAAGGAGTAGTTGATTCTTAAAAACTACAAACCTGTAGACATAAAAATCAGAGAGAGTAAATGCAAAACCCATTCAAATAGTTATAGAGAATGCAGAAAGACAGGAACAGGTATGTAATTTTTTACAGTAATCATCAGTACATCTGTCTTCTAAAAAAGGTCCACAGAGTTTCCACTAACAGCTGTATCCTGGGTTTTTCTTGTAGAAAACCAGAAATGAAGTAGCAAAGTTGTAAAACTGGAAGAATTAAAAAAAAAAAAAAAACAAACAAAAAACAAAACAAAACCACACACCAAAAAACAGTGAAGTAAAATCAAAAGCCTGGGGTTTATTTATTGCAGATAAGGACTTTCCCATGGATTGTAGGAATGAAAGACTTGTGCCACATTTTTCACGACAAACAATAAAAGAAAAAAAAAAAACTGAGCACAGATTTTTGGCATGACACCACGCTTCAAATTTTCAACAGCCCTTTTCACTGCATGTAGAGACAATAATCCTGGTGCAATGTGAGCCAAGCCACTGGCATGAAGCATGATTTCCAGCCAGCCTTTTCCTCCACACTGCAGCTCCAGCTACTGTACAGCTTGGTGTGAAATCCTGGCCCCATGATTTGTTCTGCATCCCTCCAGGTCCTCAGAAGAAACAGGGGAACTAATGGACAGTGGGGAATGAGACCAGGAAAGAATAAAATCACTTTGGAATTATTCTAGACTCCTCCCTGAGTTTTTTATGGGCAAATAGTTAATTAGGACATCAGGGATAATTAACGCCTTGTCCTTAAGCATATAGTCAATACCTAAAATCCCACTGTTGGCTTATATTGTCAATTTATGACCAAAAAGCATAATTTTTGCTGCCATTGCTGCATTTCCTCTCCTCCTTCATTCTCTTAACCTAAAAAGCTGTTTTTTTTCTGTTCCAAGGCCTGTCCCTGCTCCAGGATGTCCTCTTCCAGACCCTGGTCAATCCACACAACTGGCATTTTGCCCCAGCTGGTCTCACTGCTGGGGCACATTTGGGTCAGAGCCACCTCCTGATGCCCCAGGGACGATAACCCTGATCCTTCCAGCAGCCAGGAGGGCTGATGTGCTCCTCTCCATGTGCTGCCTTCGCCTTGAGGGTAAATATCTGCCTGGAGAGCACCACCATCAACTCCCCAGGAGGATGCTCTCCACCCTGGTTCTAGGAAACCTGGTCCTGAGTCACAACTTTCCTCCCCATAGCAGAGTCCACTGCCTTCCTCAACACACAGTTTAACTTAAGGTTGAAGCTCAGTAAGACTCACAGTTCATAGATCATGACCTCCAAAAGAGAGTAGAGGAACTGCTTTTCCCAATTCCCTTTTGCTTACTGTGGTTCAGCAAAGCCTTTACTCCATGGCTTTGAATATTTTCTTCCTCAAGAGTGTCTTTGTTTTCTGTATGAGACATTTACCTCTTGTCTAACCTCAAAAATTCAGGTGTCTGGAAATTTGGAGAAATTACAGCTTCAGAGAAGCCTCAAGACTAAACAATGAAGTAGGAGAAGAGCTTCCAGGCAGCCTGTAAATTCCTGGGGCAGAGACTGCAAACTTGTCCAAGTTCTGTTCATTTGTTTATTTTCTCAAATACCTGTTTTAATACAGTGGTAAATTAACATTTTATGGTGCCTCTGTGTATGTTTGTAGACCACAGCTCTTATTATCACCTGTGTCAGCCAAGGTTCCCAGCTAACCAGCACCTGCAAAAGCAGAGGGAGACAGATCCTGCTTCACCACTGTTATGAGGTCACAGGGGAAAAACTGGGAGAGACAGTTTTTGCTTTTTCAAGCAATTTGAGCTTTTAAAATGCACCAAAAGGAATTATTACAAAGATCCACAGCACATCATTAAAATCTTTGCTATGAATGGTCACCATTAACATCTATTTGAATGACACAGCTACTTTCTCTGTTTGCACACACATTTTAGTATGAAAAAATAATGGAGGTGGATTATTGTTATTATTGTTGGTTTTGTTGCTGTTGTTGTTGTTATTATTATTATTATTATTGCTGCTGCTATTATTATTCTTTTTATTAATAATAATATTAATGTTTTTATTTTATATTATTTTATGGATTTGAAATTTATTCAGATGAAAATCAGTTGTAAGAGAAAATATCTTTTTTGGTAAAGTACTGGCAACACAAACACAGACACGCACACGCACACAGAATGAAGGAGGTAGCATTAACTCATTCGAAAGTGAGAGGTTTACAATTACTTTATATACTGAATATTTTAATAAACTGAATTTGAAAGCATGCAACTGTCCATCTGTCCAAAATTTCACAGACGTTAGACTCAGGCAGGGTGCATGTGCACACATGGCTGGGGAGACAACAGGGGGACACTCATGCGCCTTCTGTATTTCAGATTTATTTCAGCTTTAAAGAGAAAACTCTAATTAACAAAATCAAGTTGCTGTCAAATATGTTCTTTTCTGTTGGTTTCTATTTATAATTCCCACAAGACAGAAATTAAGCTGAAACACGAATTGTGAAATATAAAAATCAGAATACATTCATTCTACCAGCTCTGCCTGCTCCCCTGAAGAGCTCCTGTGAGAAAGCAGAGCAGGTGTCTCCTCTCTCTGCACTTCCATCCATCCCTCCTCTGGCTTCCAATTGCTTGGAAGGCAGGGTGTACGTGTGGGAGCTGTACATGTGCTGTGCTCTACGACCCAGAGCAATGCTGTTGTAAAGGTTTTCCAGTTCCTGTAGGACTGTCCAAGTTAAGCAAGTGTCTAACTGCTCAGTGTTGTTCTGTGAATACGTTGCTGCTGGAGACAGGGATTTTGGGAGCCTGGGCAGTGCTGAGGACTGTTGACAGGCATGAGGTAACACACTGACAGCATTATTCCCATCTGTTAATAACTGTTCTAGCCCTGGTGAAGCTGTTTCAGGACACTTGCTAAACCTGCTTATTTTGTTTGTGCATCCACCAAGGCTTTCAGAGTTACTTTATCCACTGTTCTGGAATAACATACCAATTGATGAGTAAGCCACTAGAACTGTAAATTATGCCTAAGTGAAGGGTTTCACCTCCCCTGCAGCTCCTCTGCACAGGAGGTAATGTGCTGCTGTCACGCAAAAGCTCTGAGCAAAGCTCAGCCAAAGATCACAGAGATCAGCTCCCTGGCCAGCTATGCCATCCTCTTACTTACTCAGCAAAATTGCTTTTATATATCTGCCCTGGTCACATTTCTCCTTGCTTAGCTCATAAAGCAACCCAAATAAATCTCCCTTGAATCCAAATTCACAGGTTTTAGAAGCTGGTTCAGTCAGCAATATCTGTGCTCTTCTCTGCTGGGAACATGCCTGAATTATCCACTTGCCTCCTGGCTCTGCCTGTGCTCTCAGAAGCCAGAATAACCCCAAAAGCTAAACCCTCAATGGCGTAATCCTGTTGTTTCACTTAATCCTTTACCACAGACATTCCTCATCCTTTGCCCATGCAATGACTTTGCATGATGCTTGTTAGAAGAAATTGCTGTAAATTGGTGAAATAAGGACTGTGACCCCCACACCTCCAGAAGGCAATAAAAAGGCTTATTAATAACAAACTTGATTGACGGGATGAGAAGGCAGTGTTAAGGAAATTTCTCCCTCATTAGTTGATTAAGAGTTCTAGGAACCACACAGATCATACTGTTCTCACTGGGGCTTAGCCAAAGAACAAGACAAAGATAGTGACATTTTTACCAGAAAAAATTGATTTCAGTAGTACTTAGATCATACTTTGGACCAGCTGTGGAAGAATTAAAATTTTCTAGTAATAGATGTAAATGCATGGGGTATTCAGGGATACCAAAATTATTAAATGTTATCTCCATATCATGAAACCAAATTTGTGTTCCACTTTGCATTGCCCTTCCCTGGTGTAATCATGATAATCTTTCATAATATAAAGCTAAATTAAGTCCATCCTTACACTTTATCACACAGATTATGAGATTCTTCATTCATTCTTGGGGTCCAATGCCTCTGCCTTAGGGTACCTACACCAGGCATACACCAAACCAATTGTGAGAGCTCTCTTTGCCCTCATAGATCTGGAGTGCTCAGTGAATAAAGTGACCAGAAAATACTTCATGCCCTTTATCAAACTGAATTTAGCCACAGGGCCCCAAACCCTGGTGCCTCTGTCCTCTCTATGGCCTCTTGAGACAGATTCCCAGTGTATTTTTAGCTTGGGTGGTGTGGTTGCACTGTACCTACTAATCATTTGTTGCCATCTCAGATCTTGTTTCTCCAAAATAAGGAGCAACAGGTGAAGTTGTTGAAGCAAAAGGCAGCCATTTGATTTTGACTATTTTAAGGGTTAGTTATTTTCTCAGCCAGCCTGCAATTTTAGCTATTCAAAGCAGCAATTTCTGTATTTCTTGCAGGATTACAGCAGGAATGGTTTCGCCACCTGTATGCTCTGAACAGTGATTTTTATCATGCGAGAGCACCATTCTCCATGTTGCTGCTGCATCAGCTGCTGTTACAACTATTTCAAGGCTTCATTCCCCTGAGGTCTCATGAAGGAGCCTGGTTACCACCTGCACCCCATGATTACAAGTCCTAGGAGATGCCCTCAACCCAAATCTCTTGCTCTTTGTTCTCCAGCTTTGTTCTCTTGACGCAGGTCTATTTATTTCACCATTTGCACTCAGTCGTATCTTGGCTGGGGTGACTTGGAAGCAGAAAGGTCAGTTTTGTACAACCAAAAGTAATTAATTAGATCAATTTCTTGAGGCCTGTTTGGAAGGGAAAATACCTCCTGATACTAATCTGCTTCAGTAATATAAATTATGTATTTCTGGCTCCTCTTTTCAGCTGTTTCTACTCTTTCCACACCTCTAAAAATGGAATGTACAGTGCAGCAAACAGTCCAGATTAGGCTGTGAGCTCCTGCTACATCATTAATTTTGGAATAAGATCTAAACTCTCACCCTTTCCTATCTATAAATAATGTTCTAATTTTTGTATAAGAGTCCATCAATTCCAGGTAAAATTCCACATCATGGTGCCATTCAGGCTAATACATCATAAAACTACTGCCATATCCACAGGTCTTTTAAGATTCTCCTTCTCAGTGGATGTCTTTAAGTAGCAGCAGTGGGGTCACGAAAGCAGCAAGGTACAGTTCCTGTATAATACTGACAGAGTTTCAACACCTACGGGTTTCTGGTTGTGCCTTTACATTCTGATCATGCCCCTTCTACTGCTTTGTGTCTTTCACATAGCAAATGTACAATTTACAAACTAAACATTGTATGGAATAGGGCAGGAGCCCACAGATACTTTTTATAGCTGGTGACTTGCACCTGTTTGCAAAAATGTTAGTATATAAATGTAAAGACTAACATAGTTTTTGACTATAATGAATAATTTCACTTAAAGGGAACACTTGGATTCTGGGAAAATGCTCGCATTTTAACTGGATGGTAGCTGTTCTGATCTACCATAACTCCATGTCTACTGAACATATTAAATGGTAAACACTTATAACCTGTGGTTCATCAAGTTCAAACTCCTACATCAGGTGGGACATGCAATAATACTGCAGAGCTTTGGTGTCCACCAGTTCCCAACACACCAACAAAATTCAAATTCAGTTTTACATCTACAAGAAAATTGTCGTGCAGCTACTCTGCTACAAACACCCTGGTCTCTGGCTGACTGAGCCCCACACAAAATCTGTCTCCCTCATCAGAGAGAACAGAAGAGGTCGATATCAGTACCTCCAACAACTGTCAATTTATAGTAGGCGACATCCATCAGATGAAATGATTAAGAGATCAGCTTTCCAAACCATGGCCCCAATGGCCAACAAAGATGCAGAGTGCAAGCACTGGTATGACTGCATCTGTCAGGATGTATTAGCTCTGAGAAATCGTTACCCACCCTAGGGAGGAAAATTAGCAAAGAAAACCACCAACATCACTCTGAACCGTGTGTAAATGAGGCTTCCAGCAAGGAGGAGGGGGAAACAAAGCAGAGCTTTTCCTTATTGCTGGGCAGGCATCAACTTTCTACATCTGCTAAGCAGATCTTGGAGAGCAATGTCTGGGAATAATGGGATTTTTTTAAGAAAGCTCCTTCTGGCCTCCCTAGCCAGCCTTTTGTGAGAAGTGGGTTTGGAAAGACTGGGAAGTTTCTTCTTCCTTTTATTTTTGACATCACGTTCCCTGAGTGCTGACAACTTTATACTCAAGTGATGCAAGAAACACTAATAATTCATAAACTAAGAAGAGGGTTCCCTCTTCTGTTTGTTTTGGGTTTTTTTTTGGTTTTTTTTTTTTTTTTTTTTTTTTTTTTTTTTTTTTTTTTGTTCTTGTTGTTATCATTACAAGTTTAGTTACCTACTAAAAACACTTCTCACACCAGAGGCTGCCTTGGGGGTGGCTAAAATGTCTTTAAATTAATAAATATGTAGGCACCTATTATAGATACAGACAGGTATAGATTAGTCTTCAGGAATTTTGTTGCATCTGAGCTAATCCTTGGTACTTGTTGTTGCAGGGTGTGCTTCACACAGGTGCATATGATAATCAACACAAAGTTGTCTGGGGACAGGGATGTGAGAGGAGTATGGCTTCACTCAGTGAGTCTGGGTTTGGTGATATTCTGAGCTGGTAGGAGGTGTCAAGTTTTTCTTAAACAGGATGGAATTTTTGGTGCATGTAGCTGTCAGACAAATGTATATCTTGTTCTGAAATGTCTTGTTAATGTTATTTTCTTTTACTGTATTTTAATTTTTTTTAAAAAAAAAAGAAAGTGTGCTGGTTTTGGAATTGTTTGTTTGTTGTTTGTTTGTTTGTTTGTTTGTTTGTTCAAGGGCTGCATTACAATATAAATCGTATATTTATATATATGGGTCATGTGGTTCAAAGGAGAACTCCTACTTATTGACAGACAGACACGGGATGGAAATAAGCAAAGAGAGGAAAGTATTTAAACCAAACTTTACTTTTCCACCCCAATCATGTACCAGAAGAAAGGCACCAGAAGAAAGGACCACCTGAGAAAGCAAAGCATTCAAGAAAAACCCAGAGGAAACATCCTAGGGAAAATCTTAGCACTGCTGAATTAGTTTGGCTAGTGAGTTGCATAAGATGAGGCTTTTTCCAGCTTGCCCCAAGATGTGCTGCTGGTTCTGCTGCTGGTCACTGGATACCCAGGGACCTAACTGCTCAGGAGGGAAGGCCCAGGACACTGGGACTGCATAGGTATGTACCTCTGCCTTGACAAATGTCTGCAAGCACACCAAGGCTCAACTCAAGGTTATCACAAATTCTGGCACAGCTTACTCATCCTTTTTGCTTACTCTCCCTCCCACTACTAACTTATCCAAGATCCTCTAAGATATTTACATTTTTCAATAATTTTCAGAATCTCAGCCATATTAATGGGCTCTACAGCCCTGACAATACTGACCCACAGACATATCCCCAGAGGACTGAAAAGATGTATCAAGCAAAATTTGACAGGACAGGCAAGGATTTTTCCTGTTTGCTCCAGGTTTCCTGGGTGGCTCTGGGTATGTCACCAAATCTCCATGTGCATCAACTGCCCATGGCATTTTACTTCATGTTCTCTTTTTACAACCTAATTCAAGTATAATTAATGCAATGTAGTATCTAAAGGGCCCCTGACATCTTTCTTTTCCTCCTTCCTTCTTTTAATTTTGCTCCTTGTCCTTTTGTCAACTGTCCTACTCTTTATGCCGTAGTGCTTAAATTAGGCTTCAAAAACAAACTCAAAGCCTACATAATTTTTGCACGTCATTAATGTGACCTCTATCTGCACACTTTCAGAAGTGATTCTGCATTCTACAACATAAATGCAGCTACACTTGTCTAGCAGGGATATTTAAAGATGATTCTCAGATCAAAAATAGTGGGTAATACAAAAAATCCCCACATGCATGCATGCAAAGCACACAGGTTTAACTAACACTGAAAGAAATTTGGGGTCAAGTCACAATTTTTAATTTGCTATTTAAATGTGAATTTGGGAGATTTTGATGAGAAGGCCGGACTGTCTCCAGTTGCCCTCCACATCTCATTGGTAGCAGAGGAGAGATGTTCACAGTACTCTAAATACAGTCACATGATAAGATATAACCTAGAGCATCTTTCCTGCAGAAACTAGGGATTGTTCTGCTGCTATTATTTATAGTTCATGCAAAATTCCCAGACAACAATAGTTCTGCAAGTGTAAGAGAGTCAGTGGAAGTGCTCAGAATAAAAGCAAGCCAGAAATAGGCCTGGCATCGCTTCCTTTGGTCTTGGAGAGCTCCTCTAGTCATTCTTCTGAGAATGAGTAATGCTGGGCATGGGATCTCCCATTCATCAGTGAGGCTGTGTTGACTGTGAAAACTCAGAACTGTAGGTTAATCTGAAGCACAAAGCAATCTGAATAAACACAGCAGTAGTGGAAGATACCGTGAGAACATAAAGTGAAATTTTGAAGCAACAGAGAAAGGTTCAGACCGAGGTGACTCGGTTGCTGAGCATTTACTTTGGCCCAGCATTCAAGTCTGTAAATAATACAGAGCATTAATAAACTGGCATACTTTCAGCCATTGCTGTTTCAGCAGAAAGCAGTTACGTCCTGACAGATATCCACGTGTTTGCAAAGGCCAGATGCCAGGAGGTGACATCAGCCCCAGGGTCTCTCTGGACCCGGTTGACTGAAGGCAGAGGAGAATCTGCCGCTGGCTTCCAGAAATGTTAGCTCAAGACCTTTGGGCATGTGGAACAGAAAACAACAAGCATCTGTCACCTCAAAGGCAGGGAGCTGACACAAGTGTCAAACAGATTTCATTAGCTGTGTCTAGTCAGGTGTCGCATTAGCAAAAATTGCTGTGGTTTAAAATTATTTGGTTAAAAAAACATACCTTTGGGTGCTCCAGCAGCATCCTGGGTCTTAAAATGTGTACTATTTTATGCCTGGTTTTCAGTGGATTCCTTCCACTGCAGTATTTTTAGCTCTTTGTTCTCTCCCACCGAATTGTATGTCAAGAGGAACTGACACCTCACTGCCCAAAATCGTAAATCACAGGGTGCCTGGTCTCGTAGCTGCAGAGTGGCTGCAAGGATGGGACCATCCCAGTGCCACAGGCACAGCTACAAACAAGCTGATGTGCTGTGTCTTGTTGAGAGGTTCTCCTGCTCCTTGGAGGGAGGGGGAAAAACACAACTCAGAAATGAAGAGAATAAGGCTACCTTTTAGTCCTTTGGTTTCTAGATGATTTTTGTTGTACAGGAACATGAAGACAAAGGGAAGGATCAGCCCAAGGGTGAGATCTTTGGACCAAATTCACCCTGACACAAAGAGGGAGCAGCTTCCTTCAGGAGCTGTACCCACCTACTCATTGTCTGGAGGCTTCCCATCCTGCAGTGTCTGGTCACAGGTTTTGCAGTGTGCTGCTTTTCTGCTCTTTCGGCATCACTTTTGGGATCAGGAAACAAGATTTTTGGTGCAAAATAAAAGCAAAGTGAGCTAATGTATTCCTGCGAGTCACGGGAAGGAGTGGAGGTGGAATGGCTTTGCTTTCCCCATTGCCATATGCCCTCTGGCCAGTGCCACCTGGGCTCAGCAGCAGCTCCAGTGCCAAGGCTGGTGGATCCACGGGCACAGGCAGTGCCATGGAGAAGCAGCCATGGGCACAGCAGTGCAGGAGTGTGGCTGTGCTGCCGAGTCAGTGTCAGGGACACTGCTGGCTGCTTCTGATTTACAACCTCTGCCAGGGCACGGTGTGGCTCAGGGACAGAGCAGAAACAGGCTGTGCAGGCAAAGCTGGCTTTCTGCAGCAGGAGCAGGAGTGGGGCTGTGGGGACACGGCTTCCTACGGTTTGTCACGCTGCTTTCAATTAGAAGTCTGCCAGGGAAATAGTCATAGATACCAAATCACAGCAAAAAATCTGCAAGCATATGTAGGTGCTGAAATGGGGCGTAGCATGGGAAATGAAAATCTCCCTGGAGATGGCTTAGCAGTCTCAAAGGGAACAAATATTTTCCTTATAAAACAGGAATGCCTTGTGCTACTCGCAATGAAAAATTTATGGTAAACATTTGACCCTTTTTCTCTCCATGATTTCTCAACAACTAGGCTCAGTTCTTTATGATTTCCCTTCTTAAAGTCCAAAAATGTTTTATATGAACACATTTCGGCCTAGGCATGCTTTTGAATGATGTATGGCTTTAGTCAGGCATGTTTGTTTGCCCTGATTTGGTCCGTGTTCCCTCATTGCTCATCTAAACAACAGAAGTTATTTTTCTTCCATACTAGACCAGTGAGCATGCACAGATGGGGAAATCATTTGTTGTTACTTTGCTGAGAGCATACAAGTGACCACGTAAGAGATCCATGTTTCAGATAAGAAAGAATGCATTTATTTCCCCAACATGTTTTTATGCTGTTACGGACCCAAGAAAACCAAAGCACTCCCTGTATTAAATTAATTCTCACAGAATTCTAGTGTTCTACTAGCCATATGTTGCAAGTGAAAAACACAGAAGAAAGAACTGAAGACGCATTTTGCTATGAGGTCTTCTTCAGCAGTGATGCTATTCTTCATTTATCCAAAATGTCATCTTCTGCTAATTAGTGAAAGAACACAATCATAAAGCAGGGATTTTTAATTTTCTTTTTCTGTAGTCAAATCTCTGTAGTGCAATTTTGAGGTAGATGAAGCTTCTCTTGTTGAATGGATCCAGTGCTTATCCCACCTGATTTTCTGGAGCAAAAATTATGTTAGTCTGTGTGTCTGTCCATCTCTCTGTCTGTTTGTGCTGGCTGGTACGTGCTTTTTGTTTTCACCTTCTTCAGAAATAATTTCTTTGCTCATATTTTGCTAATCGAGTGTGTTCTATAGATCAATTTTCATTACATTGCACTTCTGCCTCACTGGTTATGAGGAACAAGCCATGAACTGTAGACCATATCTCATCCTGGCCAGGGGAGATAATCAAAGAGATGGTTAAGTCTGGATCTTACACAGTGTGATAATATTAAGCAATGATTTTTAATTTTTTTATCTCTCTGCCTTTTCCAACTCCTGTGAATATGGCTTATTAATCAGAACTTCAAATGAAAGAGGAGGGGGAAATAAAACTATATACAGTACCATATTGTGGCTCAAATTAACAATATTGTGATCCAAGTAATTCTCTCTTGGATTCAAAATTTCAGTATAACGAATCACATTCTTAATATTTTAATTAGAATTTTTTTTTTAATCAGGGTCATTTAAAGTTAACTTGATAATATAAAACCACAAATGTGATGCTTAGCAGAGGTAGGTCCTGAATAATTTGTAACAAACTGCCAAGAATCTTCAGTTGTTTCTTGTTATTTTCGAAGGAAAATATTTGTGGGGAAAGGACTTTTGTTTTATAATGTTACCAGAGACTTATCTGAAAATCAGAAATTGCACCAAAACAATAATGCAATCCATTGTGTACTTCAAAATTATCAGAAAACAGCTGCAAATATGTTTATTGTCAATGCTCTATTTTGGACTCCTCTGGCATACAGCAGTTCTGATTTACTATGCACTTATAGCCCTGTTACTCATGAATCCCAAGTCTCTAAATTGTATTGATTTGATATCCATAAGATTTAAGTTCTTGCTTCAGATACTGGGAACTGAACATAGAGGATTCAGAGTTTCAAAGTCCTGAGTACTAAAATACCCCATGTTTTCTCTCTTGCTGAAAATTAATGCAAGATCACAAGAACAGATGCACTGGATCAGATTCAAGGTCCAGCTAGATCCTTTCTCTGGCAGCAGCAAATATTACCTACTTTGGGTAGAACATAAAAATAGGAAGTAATATAGAAATATTCTCTTAATATATTTACCAGCCTGTTTTTGACTACAGCTGCAGAGATGGCATCTTGGTGTTTCACCGCCCCTGTGATTTTTCTTTCATTAATGTATTCAATCACTTTTAACCCTTTTAGGCCTTTTAGATCCATAACATCCCATGGCATTGAGATCCACAGCCTAGATACCTGTTGTGCAAAGAACACATTTGTTCTTGCATCTGTTCCCAAACTGCCACCCAAATCTGTGTTTCTACCCCAAATTCCTTTATTCTGGAGAAGAGCAAACAATTACTCCCAAATTATTTTTTCAGGTCTGCTCAGGACTTAATAGATGTCTTTATCATGTTCCCTCACTTAACCTTTCTTCTGGCTGTAGAGAGTCTATTTTTCACTCCTTGAACACATTTTTGGTCTGGCTGGTTTCTTCTTTGTGTAGCTTTTCCTCTATCATTACATATTTTTAACAGAGAGTGGGAGAGAGAAACTAGATCCAGATGCACTATGAATTTATATATGTTAGGGCATAATGGTAAGTAGCATAAGAACGTTGTGCACAATAAAATCAAAGAATGCTTTGAGCTGGAAGGGACCTTAAAGCTAGTTCTGACCACCCCTGCCATAGGCAGGGTCACTTTCCCCTAGACTTGGCATTACCCCTTTTTCAGAAAATAAGTCTTGAGGAAATGATGGAACTATTATACACTCCAGTCTGACATGTCAGTTTAGGCCATCATGTGGCCCAGCTAGGGTTTCAAGCTCAATTTTTGCCTTCAACTCCTCAAACACTGGTAAAATTGTCAAGCATCTACTTGAATTATTTCTTGTTCTACCTTGGTGTAGATTATTTAACTTAAAATGTAAGAACTAGGAAAAAATACAGATTTTTTTGTTTGTTTGTTTTATTTTGAATTACTTTTCAGCATATCTGCATGGCTGAAGTTCTTCCATGCCAAAAACTGAAATTTACCATGGAATTGCTCCAGTTACTGAAAAGGACTTTGAGTGTTCTTGTAGAACTGATTGTGTGACTGATTTAAGTCAGCCTAGAGACCCTTCACTGCACAGAAGGGTTCGTTCTGTACAGGGAGTGGCAAAGTCAGGCACCACAGAGAGGAGTGCATTGAAGCTACACTGAAGAAAGTCATGCAGAAATACTTCATCGGGTGTCAATAGGGAAATGCCCTCAAATGTTATCCAGAGCTTCTTTTACACATTGCTGGGGACAGACACTCCATGAGTTATGTTTCATGTATGTAGGAGTAGCAATCAGTCCTGTGCCAGAGGTGCTCCCCATGGAGAGCAAGCAGAGCCCTGGACTTGCACACAGTGTTTCCTTCTTGTTCCTCATCACCTTGGCTCAGGTGCCAACTTCCCTAAAGCTGGGTTTCAGTTCTCCTGAGCTTTTGTGGGATGGGTGGAGAAGAGGGAGACCCAGAGCTCGGTATTGCAGAGTGTGACGGGGTGCAAGCTCAGGTTGCTCCCCTTTGTCCCTGCTGGATCACAGAGGCAGCAAGCCAGGGCTGGCAAGGCTTGTGACAAGCGACAGTCCTTGGGACACGGGGACAGCTGAGCCGGGGCCCCGTCTCACAATGGGAGACCAGCCCACTTTGATTCCAGGCTCTTGCTGCTGTGCCAGTGATCCCTCGTTATCCCGAGGTGCCTGGGGCAGGGATGGACACGTTCCTGCCCCACACTTCTCCTTTGGGCAGTTGTCTCTCTGAGACACCGCGAGTGCTGCCGGGCAGAGGGAGCCCGGCTGTGTGTGTGCAAAGGACAGATAGCCTGCTCCAGCCCCAGCTCGGCAGCTCAGGCCATGGCAAAGTTTATCTCCTTTCAAAAGCTACTCTGCGACTGACCGAGATGAGAGCAGCTTACTTTGTGGACAGTTAATTTTTAAAACATAATAAAGTTGGATGGGGAAGAGTACTTGAGAGGGTTTTAGTTGCAATTCTTTTTTATATTTCCTTCCCCCAAAGTGCATGGAGTAGTCAAAAGCAATGACTATTGTTATTATGTATCTTTCCATGAATTTTTCCATCTCATTAGTATCAGGGCATCTGTATTGCAATGAATTATGAGTACTATTTGTTTACTAAACCTCTACAAGCAGCCACTTTTTGGACAATTTGTAACAAAAATATCTGTGTAGTTCCTTTCTCTCTTCCTCCTACCACTGCTACTCCTGGCTTTGCTCCAGGACAACTACCCAATATAGAAAATGTCCTTTATTACAGATCAAAATCAACACGTCCCAATAATTTTAAAATGTTTGCTATGATCTTTTTTATTTATTTATTCCCACCTTGTTTGAGTCTACAATGTATATTCTGTGCCTATTATAAAGATGCTTGCTTTCAAATTTCAAGCTTAACAAATATCATGAAGAGTTATATTTCTTTGTCTTCAAATAAATCATTTAAACCAGAATCCTGGTTTTAAGTGACAAGATTGATCTGACTTTTCTTATCATCATCATCATCACCATCATCATGAGAAGCTGGAGGCTGTTTGAGAATAAAGGCCAATATATTATTCATACTAACAAAATTCTGAAGTTATTTAGGTGTCTCTTTTGATTCTAGGACTTTGGACAACTAATTGTTTTTGAAATAAGCTTAAGTAAGATTTTGGGAATTAAAATCTGGAAACTGAGATCTTTTTGAAACTCTGCAGATGTGGAGCATGTTGAACTCCTTGGCTCACTTGAAAAGCTCTGCTCACCTTTTACTGTCAATGGAAATTGGAAACTCCAAGCCCATTCAGTAAAAGACATGTTGACATGACGATTTTGCTTCACATCAGGAGTGTTTTTTAGAGGGACTCACCTGGCTTTCCTCACATGCCTTTTTTCCCCACTGTGCAGCAGGTACAGAAGCCACAAAATTGATTTGTTTTGTAAAAAAGAAGTAAACCAGATGATACCATACATTTACAAAAAGAAATGCATTTAACAAACTTCAGGTGCTAAAGCCTTCAATCCACAGCACCAGACCAGGTCTCATCCAGGATATTCCCTCCGTAGCACACATGTGGCCCTTAGGCTCACTAGCACTTCCCTCTGTAAAGCCACAGCCTGCTCCTGTGCAAAAGGCATTCCAAGGATAACACCCTTTGCTAAACAGCTGCCAAAATATCCAGCTCATTGCAAAAACAGCCCCTTACAATTTAAATATGTTGCTGCTGGAGTTACTGAAGTGCTTTGCTACCTACCCACAGCACTTACTGACAGCAACATGCATGTGGTGCAGGAGAGAAAGGGGGCAGTGGTGTAGGGTAAGGATACAGGACATATTTCCATATCATGACTGAGAGGGGAAGCTGCTCTTTTAGCATCAGCTTGGCACTGCAAGGCCAAAATTGCAGGAGTCTGCCCTTTGTAACTCCCCAGACTTGTGTTTTTCTGCATTTATGACAGCATTTCAAAAGAACTCCATTAAATCCTGTATAAACTGAGCTGCTTTCACCATCTCATACTAATCCATCTTTCTTCAGAGATCTCTATTACCAGTTTAAGTATGGTCACTGACCAAATCACTGACCAAATCACCAAAATCACTTTAGCTACATTCATATGTGTTTTGTCAGTAGTTATGTATAAGTTTCCATTCTATAGAAACAGCAGGCCTGTATTTTTGATGTAACTAACCAGCAGTCATGACACAGACCTCTAGTTCACTTCTTTCTTGTGCTATTAGGATGGCACAAATATATATATTTTTATGTAAGTGACAACCAGGGAGTGTTTTAAGTTCAACTATGATGGTATTTGCTCATGAATCTGTTATTTCTCCCTTATTTCCTTTTAGGAGTGTTTCTCTCATATGACATTTAAATTTAAATTTTACTGTCTTTGTGGGAGAGAAAGGGACTTGTGGAGGTAGGCATTGCTTATGCAAATTGTCCAGTCCCATGGGAAAAGGTTTAGTCACTTGTCATTAGTTTCCCTGTTAGCCACTGTAATGTATTAACAGTTACTACTTTGGATATACTTTTCAAAAGTAATATTTAACAAAATCTCATAATTTATACGGCAAAATAATTTGTGAACCATTCATAGAAAATCTACAGCCTGACAGGGAAAACATGTGTTCATTTTTTTTCTCTTACTGTTAGTCACTACTATGAGACAGCCAAATGTGCACACATGGGATAGTGAACAGAATTAATTTCATCAAGAACAAAGAAACACATGGTGGCAGCGTGAACAATGTTGGGGGCTTTCAATGCTCTGCTGACTGGGATATTCTGTTGCCTGAACTCTTCCACCATTGTTAGTTTTATTCCTACAGATTCAATAAGACCTGATCCAGCTCTGTACACACAGTTCATTTACTTCTTACATGGCTTGTTTCTATGGTAATACTAAAACAGGAGATATCTGATTACTCATGCTTCCTTATTTAGGAAAATACCCAGTGTCAGATGCCATAAACTAAATCATTTTAACCCATGCTGCTAAGGAAGTTCATAGCTTTGCATCTGGTTATGGCAGTGCATCTTGCTGCTGTGATTACCCAAAGTGACCTCAGCTTTACAGGAAGCAAAAAAAAGTGGTTTTTTTTCAGACGAGACGGTTCCTCACTTTACCCCTCATATCATTGCTTCTGCTTCTGACAGTCATGAAAAGAACAACATGGCTCCCTCCAGCATCTGTTACAGTGAGATGTGCACGATGTTTTCAAAGAAGAATTACCCTCCAAGTTCCAAAAAAAAATCACCGTAAAGGGAAAGTGTGGTTCAACACTCAGTTTCAACTCAGCTGCCTAATTATTCCCTCAGGGACCAGAATTTCTTCCAGTTACAATCACGGTAATTCTGGCCCTTCAAAACAGAAGATTTCCTGAATTCTGCGCAGTTTGGGGGCCACATGTAGAGGGTGAGGAGACCTTGTATAATGGCACATTGCCATTAGCAACCATTTCCACAGAATCGTAGAATCATAGAATGATTTGTCAGACTTTTGCTGCTTTCCCTGAGGCTGTTCAGGAACAGCACTTCCCACGGTGCTGTAGGGGTACAGGGACCAGCTTCACACTTGGGTAGGTACTATCTGTCTCCTCTGCTGAGTGCCACAGACAGTGTCTGCTCATCCATCTGCTTCTGTCCCACAGATACCACTACGATCCCATCTCTAGGTAGGTGAAGTTTCCAAGGAAAGAAGATCTTCAGCCTCACTGCTTTTCACATTCTCAGCGTATTTCTCCCTGATTATCATCTGGTAGGTCCCAGCAGCTGGGGACTGTCCCCATGCACATTGGGGCTCCTTTTTTACACCTTCTGAAGAGCAGCCTCCTGCCAGTCCACTACAACTGCTGATTAATTTTTCTCTGCTGTTTATGATAAGTATTAAATTAATCTTGAGGGGCTTGATTCTTTCCCAACTCATGCAATAACAAAATAACAATCCAATCCAGAAGTTCCCCTGGCATCAGGGAAGCAGTCCCTAGACTTGCAAAAATCTTTCACACTTCACAGACCAAGAGATATTTAACATCATGATTTCAGCAACTTGATTAAACAGGTTCTCACTGATAAAAAACTTCTTCCATCAAATGAAAGACAATCTCAAATCCTGAAACTTTAAGGTTGAAGGTGAATCAGAAGAGACTGGCTAAGAAGGATTTGTGCACTCCTTTAGAAATAAGGGGTTTGGCATACATTCAAGAGAGCATCCTAGTCAAAAAAACAGATGTGGGCCTGATACATGGTGCATACTTAGGGGCTTCCCTGAAAACGACCTTTATAGATACCATTGCATAAGTGCTTGTAAAGAACTTGAGTGTAGCATCTTTTTTTTTTTTTTTTTTTTTTTTTCCTAAATGTTGCCAATTTCCTTTAAATTAATTCATTTATCACCACTACTGACTATTTCAGAATTTTAAAAACTCCTCCCTGGAGAAAACCATTTTAAAAGGCTGTACTTGGGTCTGCCTTCATAAAGGGGTCCTAACCTCTTAAATTAAATGCACTCTTAAAACTCATTCATTCATTCTAGTGAGAGGGGATATCAGGGCCATAGAGAGGTTAGAGAAGAGGGATTGCTCTCCAGGGATGCTGGTAGAATGGGAAATATGTAGATAGAGCTAAGAACCTCATTTTAAATTCTGGAACTGGGCTGAGACAATTACCACTTAATGCTGCCCTTCCCTGATGCAACCAAGATGAGTGAGGACAGGACCGTGCCAAAAAGTATTGCTTTGGCACTACTGGAAATAATGCATTTGGATGGCAATAGAAGCAAATGATCCTTTCATGTATGAGCTGGGATTTGCTTTATTTGAGCCTGCCTTTGAGAACAGAACACAGAAGGTGATGACCTTGAGTGAGACTTTTCAGACTTAACCCCAACAATTTGTATAAAATATTAAGGGCATCAGCTGATATATAGCTCCTGTTCCACACACACCATGTAAAATAGGCTGTGTGTATCCAACCAAACTATTTAATAGCCCGTTAATGCATTTGGGGGTTGTTTTTGAAGGCTTTGGCCAAGAAAAGACCTTCTGTATAAATGCTATGAAACATATATATCAGATTACCTTGTCAACACAACACAAGTCTCATTCCCTCCCTGTGCTCTGCTCACTGGAAAAGAGGTGGCAGAGACACCGTGTACAGTTGAGACCCCGTGGCCTTCAGTGTGCTGTGCCTTGTGGGACACACAGGTGAGTGTGCAGGGCTGCACGCCTGCAGCATGATGGTGCACCCAGGTGAAGCTGACAATTCACCTCATTCTTCAGTTTCAGATTAAACTTCACGGGCACTGGGCAGAGTCACCACCTGCGGGCTGCTTAGTGCTTCCTGCCAAACTGGGAGCACTTGGGTTAGAAGGCCAAAGGTAAGTAAACGTCCCAACAAAGCAAGAAATGAGATGAGCAATAGTGAGAAATGATGGTTTCCTGAGGATTTCCTCAGATGTTTCTGGATACCAAACAATAAGGCTTGGCCAAGCGCAACATTTTCTGGGAAATGTGGTTTGGGACGACAGTTGGCCAGGGGAGAAGAGGGAGAGGAAAAAAAAAATGTCTGAAAAGATTTTATTCAGGTAGAGTGGAAATTTTGTATGAGGGGAAAAAAAACCACTTTCTTCAACAGGTTCTACAAAACAACAATATAAGCTAATTGTGATTTTTAGGAAATGCTATTACTTATTCTGAGACAAATTTTTTTTCTATATAATTTGTAAACAAAGGCTGTTGCCATATATAGGATATGTTAACTTCAACTCTATTTCTTTTAATAGGAAATATCAGATGTATTTTGGGATACTGTAAATAAAAAAGAAGTCCAAGAATAATGAAATAGTAAATGAAGAAACAGAGAAGCACCTTCAAGTGAGAATGCTAAGTTTTATATTCAGATAGATGTATTTACATGGATGTTTTAGTGTATGTACTTGCTAGAAGACTCAACCACACACTTGGCTTGTACTGTGGGTTTGTGTAATGGGTCAGATCCAAATGCTGGCAGAAGAGCATCTAAATCAGTTCTGCATTAGAGACTGATGTCTCTTTTATTACTCCTTTAACTGCACTCACTGATGAAGATGATGCAGAAAATTAATTACAGTTATGAAGAATGAAAGTGAAAGAGCCATATTCGCTCCTCAGCCATGACCCTGCACTGGGCTGCCATCAAGGAGGTTGCAGGGTCAAAAGAATTCAGGAAAAAGCCTTTGGTAATAAATTCTACTGAAATTATGTCCTGTAGCCTAGCTGCATCTCTTCAATCAGTGATCAGAGATCACGTGTAAAGAGCTCTTTAGAAACTGAAAGTTGTCCTTTCTTCCTGTAAGCAGAGTGCAGCTGAAGATGGTTGCACTTCCCTGAGGCTCTGAGCAGGTCACAGTTGCACCTGTAGGTGCTTCTCTTGATGTGTTTGAAGGAAAGATAGGACCCAAGTGTGTTGCTTTGACCTCTCCTTTGTCAACTTGGAATCACCTTCTGTTTTTTCACTTGCTGTCAAACACATTTTTTTATGAGATAGCCAGCAAAAATCCAGTCTTAGAGATGAGACAAATACTCATTTTTGAAACTGCTTTGGTAGGTAAGGACAGTTTGTCAGCCCACCCCAGCGCCAGCTGCTACTTCTAGCACCGTTGGTGGAACATGGCACAAAACCAAACTGGCCACAAACGTATTGTTAGCCTATCCAGGATGTCTGTGATGCTGGGGAATGCACGTGATCCTAACACCTCACTGCCAAGGGAAACAAAACTGACTGCAGAGGGACTACAGCGGCAAGTGACTGCTTTTGCAGCAATGGTTCTTGTGCTGGCGTTGGTACAAAACAGAAACATGGGAAGTGTCTGAGGGAAGGAAACACAAGTCAGGATGTCTACACAGACAGCAGCCTCCGTGTTCTGGGACTGATAAAGCCCCAGACTTACATGGACCTCACAATGAGCCTCTAAGTTTTAAAAAGTTCTTGTTTCTGGGCATCCAATACCTGAAGGTTTAAGAGATGATAGCCATGGGACCAGGCTGGTTTGGTTTAAGAAATCACAGGTGTGCAGGGTTTGCCATGCTGTCCACACAGTCTGGTGATGATGGATGTGGAAGCACCTGGCCATAGCTGAGACTAAATACACCTCTCAGCTATGATGCCCCAAGTAGGAGAGAGGGACCAGTCAGCACTGACCTGCAGCTAAATCTCCAGACCACAGGTCCGCTGAGCCAGCAGATCTCCCTGTGGGCATTTAGATTGGATGTGCTCATAGGTGAGGTGATTTTTAGCCTGACTCACTCTCTTGGCTCTGCAGTCTCTCTTCTGCACAATGAAGATTACAACTCCTGAAATACTTAGGCACATGCTGATGGCAAAATCATCCACCAGGGCCTCCAATACCACTGTGCAGAGTCCCAGAGAAGCCCATACAAAAATAGCATATCTTTTGATCTTCAAACTCAGTTAAATGCAGTCTGCAGATGCACTAAAATCCTCTAATTGTTCTGCAGGCAGAGTAATAGGTTTTTTGTCACTATGACACAAAGCAACAGGATTAGGACAAAACTGAGGTGTTTTTAGATGAAACAAAAAAAAAAAAAACAAACAAAAACCAAAAAAACCCAACCAAACAAAAAACCCACAAAACAAAACAAACAAACAAACAAAACAACAACAAAAAAAAGCCAGACAATTCCTTTGGGTTTGAGTGGTACATTTTTAAGGAGCTAACCATTCTGCATTACCTGAGAACACCTATATTTGGGATTCCCCTCGGCTTCCCAAGGGACATCTATGACCTCAAGACTGTACTTGGCCTCCAGGCCCAGCTTCATAATTTTAGCATCATCTCATCAGTAGCATTGCACTGTTGCTCCTCTGCCGTGAAAGATTTAGTTGCCATGAGCCCTGCTCTGCACCCTTCAGAGCAGAGGGTCCAAGCCCACTCAGTGGTGGTGAGCACCTTTGCACCTCAACTTCAGCCCTAAACTGCTCCTAAAAAGGGGTAGTCTCTTTTTCCAGCAATGGGAAGGCTTGGAGACTCCCATGGGTATCCCTCATGGCATTTCCAGGCTGCTCTTTCTGTCAGCTAATTGGCACAGCAGAGCTGCTATACCAGCTCTGTATGGGGTCTCTGCATCCCTAGGGACATGGGGTCCCTTAAATCATACAGCAGGAGAGGTCCTGTAAACACTGGAGAAGAAGCTGAATCTCAGCCCTGCTCCTTCACACAGAGCTGTTCAGAAGGGAATGGCACAGTTTCCTCTGACATGCATAATCATGGAACAGCTTGCGCTGGGAGACACTTTCCCCCCCATTTTAAATTTTGTCTTCATGTAAGTGATGTGCCCTAACATAACTCCTGGAGGAAATACCAAGTGTCATTCCAAGAGCAGGAAGGCTCTGCACTATTTCTCTTTTTCTCCAAGCATTAATTGATAGCTACCTTTACAAAAATAGGATAAACCATCCTACACAGAGATCACCTCCCCTCAGCATTTATGCCTACATGACACAGAGCTTAGCAGCACAAACCACTAGACTCCATGTGGGCAGGACATGACTAACAGTCCATCTGTGGAGCAAGGAACTAAAGATAGACCTGACAGCTTCCCTGACTGGCTCAGTTTTCGAGGGCAGGTGGGATGGTTTTGCCGCAGGGAGCGATTTCGGAAAGCCCGTGGAAATCAGCATCTCCTCCTGCAGAGCCGGCTCTTGTGCTCTGCCCCTCCGGCGGGTCCGACCGGCCTCGGAGCCGAGCCGAGGGGATCCAGCCGGCCAAGAGGGGTGATGCCGGAGATGCTCCCCAGCCTCAGCCCCGTCCGACCGGGACCCACAGCTTATTCTTGCACCGAAGGGAGAGGGAGAAAAAAGAAAAGAAAAGAAAAGAAAAGAAAAGAAAAGAAAAGAAAAGAAAAGAAAAGAAAAGAAAAGAAAAGAAAAGAAAAGAAAAGAAAAAGTAAAAGAAAGAAAATAATAATAATAATAATAATAATAATAATAATAATAATAATAATAATAATAATAATAATAATAATAATAATAATAGTAGTAGTAGTAGTAGTAGTAGTAATGATAACTGCATCCAGGCGCGGGTTGGTGCAGTGGATCCCCAGTGCGTGGAAGCCACCGGGGCGGAGTGCTGCCGGCGGGGCAGGGCCGGGCGCTGTCCCCGGGCCCCGGTGCCGTGCCCGGAGCGGTTCCGTGGCACCTCCCGCGCGGGGCGGAGCGGAGAGGGGCGGGCGGACAAAGCCGGGCTGTCAGCGGGGCGGGCGGGAGAAAGGAAAAGAGGCGGCTGCTGCCGGTGGGGCGCGGAGCAGGTGAGGGAGCGCCGGGGCCGTGCCACGCTGGCAGCGGGGCTGTGGCGGGGCGGGGGTGGCTCTGTGCGCCGCTGTGCCCGCCCCGGGCGAGCGCCTCGCCCTGCGGGGACGGGACGGACGGGACGGGACGGACGGGACGGACGGACGGAACAGGACGGACGGGCGCGATCCCTTCGCCCGCGGCAGCGCGGGCGGAGGGCGGTGATGGCCGGCGCTCTGATTCACCTCTGCCTGTGGGGCCGAAAGCACTTTGGAAAGGAGAGAAGAGCTTACTGCTCCCTGCTCTTAAAAACAAACTTAAAAAAAAAAAAAAAAAAAAAAAAAAGGAAGTGAAATTTCAGCCCTGCGACGGTGCTGAAACAATCTCCTCGAACCGAGTCCACTGTCCTGTGTCAGTGAAGCCGGGAAAATCCCAGGGGCAGGAGTATTACGCTGAGTTGCATCACTTAGAGAGTAATTAGTATTTAGCGGGCTGAAGGACCGAGAAGCGTGCTTGTGTGTTTGTTTTGTTGCTGTGTATAGTTGGGAAGCAGAAGAGTTGTTGGCTGGCTCTGTGGTGCGCTGTGTTCATGAATTTAAAATCCTTCGATATATAACCAGTTTGCATGTCCCTGCTGAGTTGAAAGCATCCAAAACAGCTTCTGGTAACGGAGCTTTCCCTCAGTGTGCTGCACGGTAGGAAAGCTCTGTGATAAATAAATCCCATTCCAGGGAAAGCACTTAAAAGCCTGATGATTCAGCATGCTGCATTCACTGACCAAGGGTGACAGCTCCTGCGAGGAAGGATGCAACACTATGGGCAGATGTAAACATTACCTGAAGTTACAAGCTTCCCATGCAGTAGTGGCACAAGTGGGTGAGATTGAGCAAAAAAACACACACACTCTCCCCCCCAGTTACTACCGGTTTTTAATTTTAAGTATCTTCTTCTGATAATTCAAATGAACAACCCTCTGGTGCTTTCTGTGGCAAGTGAGTTATAGTCTTTTTTGTACTTGCTTCCCAAGGGATAGTTGTTTATCTGTGGCCCCAAACTGTGTAGCAAATGAATTGAGGATAATAACTCATAGCTCATAATTTAACAAGAAATCTAAAGCTGTAAAGAAGGTGAAAACTTTTTATAAGAAATACTATGATAATTTTAATATGTTTTAAGGGAAGATAAACACTGAGACTGAGATGACATTTGAGAAGTGGAATAGCAGAATAGTATTTCAAACAAAACCTTGTGCAGCTCAAAGGTTATTTTGGTAAGTTGCACTTGCTCTTCAAAAGATAATCTCTTTTAAAAGTCAAACAAACCATGTAAAGACTTCTAAAGGAACGCTGTTACAGGGTGAATCTAGTCAGGTTTCTGACTGCTTCAGTGAAGAGCTAAGTAGAAGTATCATCTCAAGGGCATGTTGAGGTATTTATTATTCACCAGTTGTATGAGCAGCTGTACACACTGTCATGTCAGGATGCCCAGGTCACGAGCTGAATGCTCTCCAAATCCTTGGTGTACACACACTCACTGTGTCTTTTCTATGAGGTACAGGGGCCCTTGATTTAATCCTTGTTTTTGTCTTTGCTCACACAACTGTATGTGCAGGGTGGGGCTTTACCCAATGAGTGAGAAAATACAAAGAGCACAAACTGTCTTTGTCTTATATAGGGTTTGTCAGCAACCACTGCTGAGATTGAATGGCTTCTTGTTAGTGAAGCCCTTGCTGTGAAAATCATACCCAAAATTGAGGACAGGAGGGTTATTACCCCTTAACTCACCTACTGCCTTATCCTGTGGGTGAAGGTCAGAGTTACAGGAAACTCTCCATCTTTCCAAAAGCACTCAAGACTTATGGTACTGCTGCAATAGTAAAGTTTCATACTATCCCTAGTAGGGAAAGTTGACTGGGATGCTATAAAATCTATTTAGATTCAACCAAGGGCTTCAAAAATTATTAGCAATTGATGAATTTGACTTTTTTTGAAGGTAAGTATGGTTTCTTTCAGTCTGTCTCAGACTACAAAATCCATGAACTACTTCATTTTCCTAAGGAGAAAAGATCAGCTTATTAAGATAAGAAGAGGTCAGGGGCAACAGTGGGTGGGGCAGTCAATGTCTTGCAGGCTTGGTGTGTATGAGACACCTATGCCTTAGGGAAATATTTCAAAGACAGGAAAATATGGACATTTTTCCATGACCTCACTTTGTGAGATGTGCCATGGGAGGGAGGATGGTATAACTTGGCCAATTGTACTGTCAAGCTGTATCAGAACACTTGGTGGTCAGGTTTGGTCATTTGGTTGTATCTTCTGCTTATTTAAAACTTTTTGGCATTTGACCACTTACCAGGTACCTGTTTGGGTACCTGGAGCTCCTGGAGTTGGTCCAGCAGAGGGCTGTGAAGATGATTAAGGGGCTGGAGCATCTCTCTTATGAGGAAAGGCTGAGGGAGCTGGGCCTGTTCAGCCTTGAGAAGAGGTGACTGAGGGGAGATCTCATCATCTGTAAGTATCTGATGGAAGAGTGCCAAGAGGATGGAGCCAGGCACTTCTTGGTGGTGCCAAGCAACGGAACAAGAGGCAATGGGCAGAAACTGGTGCTCAGGAAGTCCCACCTGAACATGAGAAAGAACTTTGCTGTGCAGTGACTGTGCACTGGGACAGATTGTGGTGTCTCCCTCACTGGAGAGACTGACTCAAGAATTGGATGCAATACTGCACCATGTGCTTTAGGATGACCCTCCTTGAGCAGGGAGATTGGACCAGATGGCCACTGTGGCAGTTTTCCAGCCTTGCCCCTCCTGTTATTTCGTGATTCTGTGATTCTTGAAGGTTAAGTCCTCCTATAGCATGCCACTTCCTCTGAGAAGCAAAGGGGTCTCTTGTGTCATCACTATTGCTTCTCAGGCAGGAGAAGCTTCCTTTCCACAAGGGCAGCAGGCATCACTCATTTGGGAGGACATAAAGTCTGTATAAAGTACATTGGAAATAACCTATGTTTTGATGATGCTGACCGGTAGTCTTGGGCTGGGATAGTTACTTCAGCCTTATTTCATTTCTAATGGCCTCTATTAGTTTTAGTCTGATATTCTAAATCTAAGGCCCCTCTCTGACAACAAAACTCTCAAATCAGGTTTCTTTCAGCTCTTACAAGTCCAAGTATTCCCAACTATTTATCACTGTCTCTTCTGGCTATCTGGCATTTTTCCGTATTATTTTTGAACATTCTTCTAAATGCCATTGAAACGCTAGGAGGAGTTAAAAACAAATTATAACCCTTCCACCACACCACACCCACCCTCCCAAATGGATAACCACAATAATTTATTGTTGTGGCTTAACCCCAGAAGGCAATTAAGTACCATGAAGCAGCTCGCTCCCCGCCCTCGCAGTGGATTAGAAAGAAAAAGTAAGCCTTATTGGTTAAGAACAATTTAAGGTTTGAAACAAAATATAGTAATAGTAACATACCACTAATATTAACTATGCTGTCCTCACTCTGCACCCTTCTGGATTCTTGTGTGGCCCCTTACTTGCAGAGTAAGAGACGCTGAATAGTCCTTGGCTTAGGGTAAGCACTGCTTAGGAATAGCCAACACATCCGTGTGTTATCAATATTATTCTCATATTAAATCCAAAAACAGAGCACAGTACCAGCTGCTAAGAAGAAAAAGAACTCCGTCCTACCCAAACAGGGACATTTAATAATTGAAAAACAAATTTGGGAGCTTGCAAAATTACTAAAACTCTGGCTGAAACATACAATTCAGTTTTACCTTAGAAGAGCTTTTATCCTGATCCTTTTCCCCCTAAGCTTTGCAACATTGAAGCCTTAATACTGTCAAATTTTATTTTTTAAATAGCTTAATTCCAAAAGAGGGAGAAACATTAGACTAATGCAATTAAGTGAGTGGAATGCATTTTTCCCTCAGGCAGCTCTGGAGAGTGATACTATATCATGTCAAAAACTGCAAGTGGTTGTGTCAGACCGAGTTGGGCTGGGCAGATGTTGGCATGAAGCACAGGAGGGAGAACTGCAGCTGATGCAGAGTCCCGGTGGGAGCACGTTGACAGCACTGCTGAGTCACTGGGGGTCTAAAAACAACTCTGTCATGATGGCACACGCGGTGGTGTTGCATGAAGTTTAAATGAGATCCTGAGCCTTTCAGCACCTTTACGTGTATTATTTATTTTACTGCAGGTACAGCTACACGTGTGTGTATAAAAGTCAGCGTTTTGGCCCAGCTCCTGTGAGCAAAACTACAACTGCTAATGTGAAATCCTTGCAGTTTCAGTGGGGCGTGATTTGTCACTGATGGAAAGGTGAGGGGGGTGTGGTGCAATTCCGTGTACGGCTTTTGCCACGTGGATCCTGCAGATCCTCCCAGCTGACAGCCTCCTCTAGGTCTGTCTCTAGGAACAATGAACTTGACTGAACTCTGGCAGAGCAACGGGTGCTCTCAGGGCAGCAAGAGAAACTGGTGTTCAGTCTGCCTGCAGGAAAGGTGGGGGAAGATCCCCAGGCAAGGTGTTGTTTTCAAGGGGTTTGAAAAGACACTTCACTGACTGTAAGGAAGAAGGAGTGACTTGTCTTCTGCCTTTGGGAAAGTCAGATGACAGGAAAGGGTGCTGGCAGCAGGGTTCAGGAGCAGGGAGAGGAGAATGCAAAACATGAACTGCAGGGAATGGATCCCGAAAACAAGAATGTTCTAGCAAAGTTGTCAGGGAAAGCGTTCATCATATTATTATTTAATTGGATCTCAGAACAGTTTCACGTTGTGTTTGTCCCCGATGAGCTGGAGCACAACCCCAGCACGCAGTCGCAGAACAGGCAGGATTAAGGCACAGACCTGTTCTGGGAGCAGTGCCCAGTGTCAGCAGCCAGCAGCAGGGCTGCCCTGTGCTATTTATATTATGGCCACGGCCAAAAAGTGTTTTAAAAGGACCGAAGGAAAGCAGTCCTGCTAACAGAGCCCCTCTAGCAAGAGAACGGCTCCAGGAGGGGCTAGTATGCTCAAAACCGATCAGCAACTGATGCCCTAAAGAGGCGACAATTCTTCACAGTGGTCCAAAAAGATGCCCAATGGTAGTGAAGAGGAGGAGGACATGTAGTAGAGAAGATGAAAACATGACAAAATTTGGGGGAGAGTCTCATTGATCTTGGTTGAATGCCTCCTCAGTCCCAGAAACTCTTGTCTCTTGTGCTGAAAAGTTTTACAGTCAACCAACTTCATTCCCCTGAGCCTTTAAAAACCCCAGATGTCAAATTTGTCCTATTTAAAGTTCAGGAACAGTTCTCTTTGTAGGAGCTTAATCTTTAACCTGGTCTCTTCTGAGAATGGCTCACCATGTTACTTTTCCCCCTTCTGGGAAAAAGCCAGTAACATTTCTTCAGCAGGCAATTTCAGATGCTGAGTACGCCATCTACTCAAGTTTACTCTTTTCCTTAAATGATACAATTAGTGGGGTCCTAGCACTGGGTAATCTACCGTACACATAAATGAAAAATTTTCAGGTTGGTCTAATTATCAATGTCAAAACACATAAATATATCAACTTGTCAGAAAATAGAAATCCTGCATACATTTGACAGGTGAGAAGGATATAACAATACAGGTCTATCAGCTATAAGCTTCAGACACCTAAGTTGTTTTAGTCTAGTAAATCTTGAAAGAATCATTGAAGTCCACAGGGGAAACGAGTCTCTCATCTCTCTGCATGGTTAGTTTGTACAATGTGTAATGTGAAATGGATGATATCTTCTCAGGCTGCTCCTTACAGAGGAGTTTTATGAAAATAGGCTTTGATCTGGTAACCATTTTATGCCTCAGTTTATCCTGGGTTGAAAACAGACTAGTAACAATCTCTTCAGAGTGTTTGAATGACACTGCCAGTGGAGTGTGTTACATTTTATCAAAGGAAAACAAAGTGTTTTGTTTGGCTTTACTATATTCAGACTAAGTAGAAACACTCATTCTTGAAGCTTCTTTGCAATATGGCACTTGAAACTAACCTTGGATCTCATGACTTGTCTCTGCTGAGAATGTGGCATCTCTTCCAGTTCTGAATCCAAGAATATTTGTGAGCCAGACGCAAAAATACAGGCTAAGGAGCAAAATGGAAGCAACAGATGATACCTCTTTTGATTTCCATCAGAGTCCAGAATTTTTCATGTCTGATATTAGTTCAGAAGACACTGTCTTGCAGGAGTACCTGCAAGTGCAAATATTGTTTGGCAGTGTTAAGTCTTGTGGATTTCAGGGCCAAATAAACACGTTTCCTGCAAGTATTGTCTGCTGTGCTTTGTAAAGTTACAAATGGCTCCTTGGCAGATGGCATGAGCACATAGTTAGTATTAATAGACCCATACACAAGGAGAACAGGGGACTTCTGTTTGTAATTAAGCTAATCACAGAGGCAGCAGAGAGCTCCCGCCTTATCACTTATCGCTGCTTAAATTCCAACTACCAGACTGCACCAACAGAGCAAATAGTTTCTTTAGCATTTTATGCTCATTGTGTGCTTCGGGGTTTCCCTGGAGTTGTAAGTAGTAGGGCAGGATATCAGCTCATGCAGCTGATGTTCTACTTCAACAGGTTGGTCTGCAGGTCTGCTATAGAGCTAAATGACTGCCAAACACTTCAGTATATAAATCCACCAACAAAAATGAGGTGTGCAACATAAACAGACTAACACTTAAAGATGTAAATTTTGTTCTTCTCTATTAGCTTTTGCATCTTTTTCTTGCAGCTCAAGTTCTCAGACATTATTAATTGCAGTAACTTTTTATAGTCAGTGCTACTCCTTTCAACTCCATTAACCCTTTAATTCCCTCATGAATTTGGTGTCAATCATAATAATAATAATGGGAAATATTATCAAAAGAAAGCAGGAAATTTAGACGGAAAAGAGACTAGGTATCGGCAATTGGTTGTGGACATCTTTATGTCTCATTAGCAATCCCTAGAAATTTTCTAGGAATATACATTTCTGTAGAAGAAGGGGTTGTGAAGTGCAGCTGAAACCAGTCTGGGGAATGTCACAGGAAAACTGCATTTGGTGAAGTTTTGAACAGCAGCTCTGGGTAGGCTGTCTCTTGGAAGACCTTTGAAGTGCAGATTTAATAATTCCAGATGATGACAAAAAACTTTGTTAAGAAAACAAAAGATCTGGGCTCCCAGCCACTTCAGGGTAGTTGGTTTTGTGCCTGGAAAGAATCCTGCATCTATGCACTGCTGCTCTCAGGCTGCTCCTGTGGAGTGCCCCTTTCTTTCTCATCTTACAAGATGATCTTATGAGATTTTTCACATTCTTTATCTGTGATGTGTCTCCTCCCCTGAGCTGACTTCACCACAAAATTGGCAGTAATTCTATTCTGTCAGTTTGCTTTTTAACTTCCTCTGGCCTTTGCCTGAAAGAATCCTCCATTTTTCATAGTAACATAGAAGAGATCATAGAATGGTTTGGGGTGGAAAGCACCATTAAAGGTTATCTAGTTCCAAGCCTGCATCCCTGGGTGGTCTTGGACCAGCAGTGAACACACTGACTGATCGTGCCACAGAGACTCCCCACTCTGGCTGCTGTGCACCTGAACCCCACCTTTTACCAAGCAGAGTCTTGGTCACTGTTTGACAACTCTCCCTTGTTTCCCAGACTGGCCCTGGGTTCAGTAGGAAAGGGGTACCACAGGTTAGCCTTAGCCCAGCTGTGCAGCAGAGGCAGAAAATGTTGTGCTTGACCAAGAGGAATGAGAAGCAGCCTCTGCGTTCAGAGGTTGAACATGCTGCTTTATTCAGCCAAGAGCTTTTGATCCAGGGGGACCATGAAGAGGGAGGGGACCATGAAACAAATCAGAACTAAAACTCAGTTATAAGTTTTCTCTTGAACATGAAATGTCAGCAGACAGATTAATTCTGTACTTTAAAACGTTGCTTCCTCGCTAAGTACAGGCAGATTTAGAGGAGGTGTTGTAACTGTTCTTGCTCAGGAAAGCAAATGTGTGTTTAAGGCTGGCCTTTGCATGCCTGGAAGCAGCTGGCAGCAGCCAGTGACATTATCAGAACATGTACTGCTGAAGTGCCTCCCCAGTAAAGACCAACCTACCAGCCCCTCGCTTGCAGGTGTGCACTCACCTCTCCTGCTTTTGGCTGCTAAAATATGATCTGATAAACTAAGCTTTAGCAATTTCCTCTGGTTATAATGGCAAAAAGTGTGATTATGCTTACAGCTGCATAATTCTGTGTTTGCCATCAGGACAGTAATAAAGTTGTTCTGGCAGGCAGTGCAGATGTGCCATCAACTTTGTAAGAGCTGCTGGTCATACTCAGAAAATAAGACTTTTGACTTTTTTTTTTTTTTCCATGCATGGTGATTATCAGGAATGAATCCCAGGCACTGAGTATTTTATCTGTTGATTTTATTTGCTAGCTGCTACAGATGAGGCCATTCTCCATTTCACTGTTTCATGTTTCAGTATTGGGATATAGCTACTACCAGCTGAAACAGCAAGTCCTTTGGAAATTAAAACATCATCTCTGGTATTTTCCCAGTGCTGTATTTCTAAATAGAGAATGGTTCCAATGTGGAGGTGCATCTGTACAGTGTGAACTGCACTGAGCCAGTACTCCTATCCTGATTTCTGGTCTTGCTCATCTCCTGTGATATTCCTCCTCCTTTCACCCACACCTGTGGATTTCCCCATCTTGTCTGGGAACATCAATTCAAAAGAAGTGATAACTCAGCCAAGAATGTCAGAATTGACTGTTTAGTCAGTCATTGCTGAAGTGGAAAGGGAGGAAGCTGGCCCAGAGTGAGCATCTTTGCTAGAGAACCTCACAGATAGCAAGGAAAATGAGTTTGTCTCAATTTCTCACCACTCTGCATTTCAATTGAACTTCTTTCTTTCCTCTTGCATGCTATGTTTAATTTGTGAACTCACTCAAAACTTATAATTTCCTCAGAATCATCAGGCTTTCTCTAAGGAGTGAAACTGTTTTATTAGCCTTGGAGAATGCTGCAGAATTTTTTTATTCACATACATGAGGTTATTTGCTGTGACTTCCAGCCACAGCAAGAGACATAGGTATCTCTGTCCTTTAAATATGGGGTTTAAAGATGTTTTATCCTGTGGGCAGAAGTACAAAAGCAGTGAAAAGTGAATGCTGTCATTTATTATGCAACATCTCTTGTTGCAATAAAGATGGCTTTCTTCCTTCATCTGACATCTGGGAGTGCCTAATATTGAAGTAGAAGTTCCACATGATTATATATTTGTTAAAGACCAGTGAGCATTTTCGGACAAAAATGGCCTGGTACTGTTAAAAGGGATGAGCCTTCTTCTTGTAATACTCTTTAAAGTTAAGATTCGGCCCAAGTCACTAATTCTCAAGAAAATACCTCTGCTCGTTGTATCAGGGTGGAACAATCACTTCAGCTTAAATACAGGAAACGTTGGGTATAATAGTCATTACTTGCACAGATCTTGTTAACAAGAACATAATTTCCTAATCGCTCCCTTGAAAGCAAACCCAGATGATAGAAGCATAGTTGAACTCCTGCCAAACACCTCAAGAACTCTAATTTTGCACCCAGCGTCCTTTGGGAGTGCCAGGACAACCTCAACTATTCAGTGAGAAATAAACCCCAAATTTAAGCCCTGTGTTTATAGTTTCTCATACTTGTACCCTTGAATACAAAAAACTATCTGTTGGGATAGTAAAAAAAAATTAAGAAACAAGAGTGCAGCTACCTAGATGTGTTTGTGTTACACAAGGCAATATAAAACTCTGCAGGCAATATTGCCTTAGTGGCAACATCTTATTCCATGGCCCCAACCTCTTGAATTGGCCCTTGAGAGAAAAGAAAGTTGAAGAATTTTAAAATATATAGTATTTAACAGACAAAAGAAGAGATTCTAATTTTTGTTGGTGGTCTCTCCATAGTGAAGGCATGTGTGTGATTTAATGAGTCATGCAAAGGGCTTTGACATTGCATCATCTTCATTCTGTAAGTGATGAAAACAAGGTGGTGGAGGCTTGTCTTGAGGTGATGCAATTGGAAATTGCTGCAAGTTCATAGATATGCTGCTTTCAATATAATGCATCTCTAATACCAATAAACACTCAAAGCTGATAGACTTCCCTCAAGTTGTTACAACAGTGCTTTTAAAAAGCAAACAACTAAGCAAGTTCACCCACCATGTTTGCAGACCATCTTGCAGGTACTGCAAATATGGGTGAAAATTTTAATTTTGTCTATGTTTTCCCTGTCAGCTTGTGAAACTGTTAACTAGTTACCTGCTTAAAATAAACCAACAAAACAACCTCAAAACAGCGCATGGGTAATTGATAGAATTATTTCTTGTTTCCGAGAAGTTTTTTTGTTTGCTTTTTTTTTTTTTAGGGTTTCTAAATAGGATGAAAGGTGGAGCTAGTCATTTAGCCACACCCATGGTGAGGTTTATAAAGGAAGGTTATCTGAGGGAAGCTCTTTTCTACCGGTCTATAACAACAGGCAGTTTAATTTAAGAGGTTTTTATCTTAAAAATAATACTAATCCTACCATGTCAAGGCTTCTTAAAGGTTCCCGTACTGGGGATACTCCTCTAAATGAACCTTTGAGGCAGCAGGGGCAGGGTAAGGTAAGTCAAGGAGTCTGCTTTACTACTTTTATTCCTTTTCTACACCTGATATTTCTCTGTCAGGGAATGGAGTAGTACTGTCATTTCAAAGGTCTGTGTTGTTTGTGACTGAAGTTTTGTTCTCTATAGCTTTGTAATCCTCTATCACTAAGTCAGATGGAGGAAAAACAGCCTTAAAAAAGCATCTCCAAAACTGGAGAGGTTGTTCTTTGTCATTGGGTAGTTATGCTTTCAAGACTGATGACTTTGAGGACTAATTTGCACCACCTGGCCACAGCACTGAGGTTAATGTGGCTGTTGTAATTGTGCTGCTGTTTGTCAGTCATACCAATATTAACTTCTTAAGCATACAAATAAAAGATATGCTATGCTTTATTGCACAATTGCTGTGGCTTAGTCATGACTTTTTGATACACCCAAAAATGCTGCTATAATTTTTGGGTTCTACTGTATCACAATTTCCTTATATATACATGCACAGGTTTTCTCATGAGTTACTCTGTTCAGCAGAGGCCTCATGAGTGACAGTGAATGTTCCTCCATGAGAGCAGGTGCTATAAAAGTTTGTTTGCTCTTGAACACAGGTGTTCATGTTGGTACAATAATTCTGAGGACAGATCTGTATCAGTTTACAAGATGTCAGGGTGAAAACTTTCATAGTCTTCTATAGAAGTCAAATGCAGTGTATTAAAAAGTGATCACAACAATGAAGGGTGTGTAGCATGGATGTGGCAAGAAATCTGGTCAGCATAAAAAATACCTCTCTCATTACACTATTTACCTAACTCTGGGTTTATTGCTGGTGTGTGATGGTAAAGCAGAACTGTGAGGAATTGGAGAGAGGTAGATGAACCTTGAAAGTACTTTTCAGGAGCTCGTTTCAGGTTTCTGGGAAGGAAGTATGGATGAATTTCTTTGAAACCTTAATGTGCAACCAGATACAAGAGTTTTAACTTTTTTCTCCAATTACTTTATCTGTACCTAACTAGATCAGAAAAAAGTAGTCGGTTTTCTTTCATAAGCCTTCAATAGAGAAGGAGTAGAAGTCACTAATATTTTTTTTTATTAATTGCATACAAAACATGGGAATATTTGAGGGTCACTAGTCTACCAGTGTTCTGAGCATATTCTGAAATAACTATCACAGGCTACAGAAATAACCAAAGTAATATTTTCCACAAAACTGGTATTCTTGATGGGTTTTCTTTTTCAAGCTGTAAGCAAAACTGTGAATTAATGTATTGGCAAAAGCTGACTGATGGCCTCTTCGGCAAAATGTCATGATGCAAGTTGGAGAGACTGTCATAGCATTTTGACTTTTTATGATTAGTAGACATGAGAAAATAAATGTACCTTACAACTGAATAGACAGATTTTCCACCTTGATAATGCTGAGGCATTTCTTTGGAGCTTCTGCTGTCAATGTTAAAATTGTAGGACGCTTAACTTGTGGTCATTTCTGCTGCCTACCATATGTTTTCACTGATATGTAGTAAACTGTGACTGTGCTGGATTGTGGTGAGAAGAGTCTTGTTTGACAGCATAGCATCTCCTCTAGGGACAGGCTTGTGGCCTTATCCACTGCCATTCTTCCGGGAGGTTGACATGCTGCCGTTACATTGTTCATAGCTTTTTTTTTAAGTGTGTTGCATTTATTTTAAGTAACTTATGTTGATTAAACTGTTAAAAAATATTTGCTGATATCTCTTGCTGTACTAGTGCAGTAGATTGGGGAGATGGAGGAGGAGGAAATTACTGTCAATACTGGCAGAGAGTCTTAGGTGTCTCTACTCTTGGATGCTTTTGGATGGGTTTTCTGGATCAGGGAGAAAGTTGATGCTTTTTCAAGTGGGTAATGCAGAGTTACTTACTTTTTGACATCATTGCACAGCTTAACATATTTGTAAATTTGGTCACTCCCCCAAGCAGGGATTAAAGTGACTTGGAACATAATAATTGTGGAATACTTATCTAGCATAATTCTGACACCTGCTATTCAACACCGACTGTCCTGTGGCTGATTTCTTATTTTATTTGATATACTTAGATAAATCTTCAAAAGGCTACTTTTGAGTAGCCAAACTACAAGCCTTTGGGCACCATCTTCCCTTCCTGACTTGATTTTTGGAGCCGCTTTTCTACTAAATGTAGGAAGACTTCTTGGTGGCAAGCTGAATAATGAAGAGACAGACAGATGGCCAGTGGCAATATCTTGTAACTTCCTTGTGTCTTCTTTGATACCAACACCGACAGTGCCATTACCGTGACATGGTAATGGTAGTCTATTAGTCCCTTCACATTTCTAAATTTCTGCTATCAGAAGATTTAAGCAGAAAATTCAGCACATATAGGTAGATGCTAAAGCTGAGTCTGGCCCTGTCTCCCCCCCACCTTAATTGACGCATGGCAGCAGCAGTGTGTTCAGAGCCAGGCTGGAGGAGGGCTCTGCGGCGGCTTGCAGGCTCTGCTGGGACGAGTGGAGTGGTGGTTGTGGAGAAGGGTCTGGTGTGGGCAGCTTGAGAGGGTCCGAAGGGAGGATGTTGGCTCCCAGCAGGATGGGGAGGGCAGAGTGGAAGGGGAGAGGCCCTCTCACAACAGCAGCTTTCAAGACTGGGCCCAGCCTTTAAACCTTGCTGGCCCTGCACAGTCATCTCCTCCACTGCCACCAAGAAAGGGAGTTTTCTGACTCCTGGATGAGAACAGAAACGCATTTTTCTCTGTGTTACTGGGTCAACCAAAGTCCATTTTACCTGTACTGCTGAGAAGACCCAAGCTGACCCTGCTCAGCTGGGCGCCTTACTACTTTATAGATTCCTCTGTCCAACTGTCATTTATTTAAATTGTGGGATCCCTAAATCAAAATGCTCTACAGATCTTAAAATAACTGCAGTTTCTTTAACATTATTTGATGCCCTTAAGTAATGTATTTTTTCTCAGGACGGTGCTGTCAGAGGACAGAGATAGCAGCTGGCTTTTGTTGCCCTAATTCAGATTCAGTCAAACCAACTCTCTGGGTTTAAACAGTACATCTTGTAGACTTGCAAATTTTCAGGTTTTGTCCACCTGACAGTCATGCACATAGGCAACAATTTCCAGCATAAGAAAGAGGACTGAAATTCAACTTGTTTGTGTAAGCTGGGAGTGGCAAAGTATGTGGTATATACCATGAAGTCTCCTTAGATAACTGGGATCTAAGTAATAAACTGAGAAAGAAATGTAACTGCCAGTCAGATGTCACTTGGCCTGACACAATGTTTTTGAGGTGTGTTTGTAAAACGCTTGAAGGCCACATCAGGTAAAGGATGTGCTTAGTATCCTGTGTAAGACTTTAAGATGATGTATTGTCTCTGCTGCAGCAGAAATCTTTCACTGGGACGAAGGGCCTACAGGCAACATGTAACCATGGTAGAAAACCAGATAGAGAAATCCTGTGTTGGCCTTGTCCTATGACAGGAAACTTATTCTGTGGCTGTGGAACAGACCAACAAGAAACGTTTGTCTGACGGATGGCAGTGATATCTCTCATCTCCTCTGAAAGGAACGCCGAGCTGCTGGTACTGTTCCCTCCATTAAAACAATGTGGCACAGAGGGATTGATGAGGCTTTTTTGCAACATTCACTGCCTGCTACTGCAAGAAATTTGAAGTGCTGCCTTCTGATCTGTGACGGTGAAGGTCTTATTTCAGGTTTTATTGGTTTCAGTGATACATAATAAATCATAAAAAATGTGTCTCTTCTGCAGTAGCCCAATTGTTTTCATTTAAATCCACTAAATGGATTGGTGGTACAGGATATTTGGCCTCTGAATTCCCTGCATATGTCCTGCTTACAGTGTGGTGTTTATATGTGTTTTTTTCTTGATGAAACTGTTTAAAACTTGAAATTGCAAGTGAAGATTTGTTCATAATTATGTCTGAGGTAAAACTGAAAGGCATTTCAGCTTTACTCATGACCCTCAGCATATGGGCTGGTCCTGGAAGGTGCTGGAGAGCCCACTCAGGAGTAACCAGTGGGAGCTGGGTGTCAGTGTGTGCTTGCAGGGTGCTGCAGCAGGGCCTAAGCTTCATGGGGGAACCACACACTCTTTAATATGAGCTTAAGTGAGGTGTTAGGGGCTTCCAGCCCACAGAACTGATTTTATTAGAGCATAAAAATAAACATGAGAAGAAAAAGCGCTTACCAACAGGAGAGAAATCTGGTAGGTGAGATTAAAGCTCCTTAACAATACATACTTTCTGTGCCCAATGTAGTATCCTGTGCAGGAGGATCCTTCCCTCCTATCTTTTCTAGTTGTCTAATTTTGTGACTTCTGAAGTTGAAGAAATTTTGTGCTGTCTCCAGTTTATTTCCAGTTCTTATTTGGTTTGCCTTTTGGTTCAAGTCCCTGGCACAAGCCCAGTACTTTGCTCAGGCATCTCCCATTGTCCACTTGTGCATCACGTCGAACACAGGAGGGTTTCACTCCCAGCTCACCCCATGGAGTGCACTCACAGCAGTTAAATAAATAGCTCTCTCTGTGTGTGCATAAACATAAAACCTCTGAGTTGGATTCTCTTGCCATGCTACAGGATGCTTTTCTGTTGGTATCAAGCACAGACAGGGCCATTTCTCTGGAATGGGGACTGACAAGACCTTATTCCAGTTAAAAAAAAAAAAAAAAAAAAAAAAAAAAAAAAAAAAAAAAAAAAACCCTACTATAAAAGAAGCAGTAATTTGTGTTCCTGGACTTATTGAGATTTTAGTGTCAGAGAACTGTTACATTGGCTTGAACATCCTGTTTTCCTGCATGGAACAGTAGGGGAAAGAACAGAGCAATTCAAGCAAGAAAGGCTGAAAGCATCTCTACTGAATAAGGAAAGCAGGAGTGTTCCTGGGATTAAAAATACTGCACTTCCCAGGATAGCATCATTTAATCAGGGTAGTCACCTGGTTAAAGCTGGGACAAGTTCAGTTGTATTTTTCTTTATATGTCAAAATATATTGATAATTTTCATCTGGAAATTAAACTTCAGCATCAATTTGTCATCAAACAGGAGCCGGAGAGCTGAACCCTGACATCTTTTGTTTGATTCAGCAGTTTCTCACAACCAACAGGTCATGCCGAGGAAAAACAGAACAACGCTGAAGTAAAACGATGTGCTTGTGCTCTCGACAGGCGAAAAGCATTTGGTTTGATGAGGTGCCAAACAGTGTCATTTGAGAGTGTTGTAAAGACTTCCAGCTGTCTTGTGTATGCCAACTAACTATCTGGGTGACTTGGAGTTTATCCCTGTGAGTATTTCACCAGAAGTGACCTTGCCTGATCTGGTGACTTCAAGATCAAGTGCAGCTTGTTGCATTCTCCTAGTAATATTTTTGAACAAGGCTGCATTTCTCTGAGTATCCTGCCCACTGCTGAAGGATGGACCGTGTTTCCACAGCCAGGCTCTCCTCTCAGCTCTCTCCCTGCATACTGCAGGAGATGCTGGCCTGCTCTGTTGACTCATGTGGAAGGTGTGGCATGTTTTGACCAGGAATGGAAGGGTGTAAGAGAGTTGCAGCAGAGTGCGGCAGACTCTGAGATAGGTCCTGCAGGGAGATCAATCTTATGGGAAAACGTAGGCTGAATCTTGAATTTTTGCTACGTGAGTTAATGAGCAATCTGACTACCAAAAAGGGAGAAAAATTGGACTTACACCACCAGCATGCATAAAACTGCTCACTGGCTTGGGAGTGACAGACCTGCTTTCAGCTGATGCTGGATGCTTCAGCTGCAGACACTGCAGCTGCTCATTTGTTCCACAAGTTACTACCTTGATTCACCTTGGGCATGTTCAGTTCAGTAATATCTTGTTATGAGGACTTTCGATAGCTGACTAATCTTGATGAAAACAGAAGGGCTTTGTTAAATGAGTTCATGCCTGGGAAATAAGGATTGTGTTTTCACAAGTTTTATTTAGAGCCCCAAAACGCATGTTCACCTTTTGTAAAAATAGTTTATATCTAGCACTCTTTACTAGGGCAGTCATGCCTGAAAATGTCTGATAGTTGCCATGTCAGGAGCCTTTGATGCAAAGAGTATGTTTATGCAAGGTAGGAGATGTGCCAGTTGTTCTTTCAGGCTCAGCTGAAGGACACTCTGGTCATTCCAAAGAAAAACAGCTACTGGGAGGCTGCTGCTACAACAAGTGCCACAGTTTGAAGAGAGCTTATCTACAACGTTAACAGGGGCTGGGTTCTCAAGGGCAGATTGCATGTGCCTGAGAAGAAACACTAAGACATGTTACTCTGCACAGAATCTGCTGTACTGACAGGTTTATGAAACGAGGATACAAACAAAACCAAACCCTCCCAAACTCCAAAACTGCCAGTTTTGCTAATCTAAGCTAAAAGGCTTTGTCTTCTAAATGTGAAAAATTTGCTCTTGTATAAAGCTGTAAGAGAAATAGTGTGTATCCAAATGACAAATCAATCCAAAGCAGCTGTTTCTTAAGTGATGACTTTTCTTGATTGGTTTGGCCAGCAAACAAGAAACTTAAGTGTCTGGGAAAGTCAGTGAGAGAAGTATCTACACTTAAATTGTGTACACTATTTAAATTAGCTTAGTGCTGTTCCAAATTAGTGCTTACATACAGTGTGCTGAAGGAAAACTTTGCGGAGCAGAATGTTGTGGTAGTTTAAATTCAACCTGATAGTGTAAAATAACTTGAAAACTTCCAAATTAGCTTTTTTTTTAAAGAGAGAGTGATGCATGTGTTCATGTTAGTGGGCTGATCCACTGTGTTCTATGGCTCTTGTCTGCAGAACAAGCTGAAGAAACAATAATTCATGTCAGCTTTGAACTGCAGCTTCTTGGAGGAAATATTGCAGCTCAATAATGCAGCCCAAAAATTTCTGATATGGTAGAATTCAAATGCAAGCTATCCTTTCAGAACAAAGAAACATTAACTTGAGGGGTTGAGACTTAGTAGCCCATCTTTTGAACTCCTCCCATACAATTTTCTTTACTGTGTCATATCATTGAGTATTTAAATAAAGTAATGAGCTGTCACTCATCTCACAAACTGGAATATTTTTCCTTAAACTTGAATTTGAAGGAAAAATCTGATCACAAGCTGTGATTGGATAGCAATGGTATTGTAGCTGAAGTAGTAAAAAGCTTTTATGCAGTTTTCATATACAGTCCTGGCCTCAAGAACCTCTCCATGGCTTTTTTGTGTTTCCTTTAATGGGGAAACTTCCAGCTCTACATACACTCAAGATCCCAAAGAGGCTCAGTCGGCTCTGTGCTCTCTTTGTCAAATATGCAGGTTTCCAGTTTTAGCTGTAATTATTTGTGTGGGATCATTACTGCAATGCAAGTGTCTTCAGCATATTTAACTTTCCCATTTTGCAGGCAGGAGGCCCCCACTTTCTGACACACCTTTTGAGAGTGAGGTTTCTGCTCCTTACTGAGAATATATTTGAGCTTATTGAGCTGTTATATTTGTCAGTGAAGTTCTTCTCTTAGTGATAAGAGGTACTGCCCCTGAGTAGGGTAAGCAAATCAGCACTCACAGTTTTGAAACATGAATAAATACCAAGATGTATTTCTCTGCCTACTCCCTCAAGAGATCCAATCCTATCAAATCCCCAGATTTTGTTACCCGTGGCAAGGGAAAGCAATCGCCTCCTGCTTTCAGTAAAAATATGTGTGGAAGAATGTGAAGTGTTGGTGGGCTGCTCCTCCACCTTGTAGATGAGGAGAGCTGAAGGATTGACTCAAAACATGAGATACTAGAGGGGACCTGCCCCTCAGCAGCTTGGAGAAGGCTCAAAACCTGCTCCTCCAGTGTTTCATGATCACTGGGCTGTGACTGTGTCACTGGGACCCCCTGCCCACTTTTCTCCACTGATTAAACAGTGTAAAAGATTAACGTGGTCCTCTCAGCAGAGATGGGAACACAGGGATGATTGATGATTGTCACACTGTGGATCTATGGAAAAGCGACTCTTGCATTCCACCAAGGAAACTAGATGGTTGGGATTGATTTGATAACAAGGAGAGACTTGTTTGGCTTTTTGGTTTATGGGAACACCTGGGATGATCTGTGCAGGACAAATGAAGTGATGCTATACCCTTCAATGTCCCATCAGCTGTCACATGAACTAATCTAATCAGAACTAACTAATCAGAAGTTCATGGGACATTTCTTCAAGCTATAGCCTTAAAGCCTTCATAGGTTTGTACATACATAATTGATTGCAAGTAATCCATTCTGCTCACACAAGACAGGAATCCAAGAACTCTTACCTGCTTCATCAGCGCTGTAAAGAGCAAAACTTTTGTGTTTAGATTTATGTATTAAATATTATTTATTATAAATATATTTTTATAGTATATATTTTGATTTCTAAGGACTGAAATAAAAATCAAATTACAAGACTTGAGCTGCCTTAACTATTGCCACAGATACTGAAATCTGTCTTTACATCTTTGAGTTGGTCCCCTTTTTCTGTTCAGCAATTTAAGGTAGAGAAAGATGGAAGAACTGTTAAAAGGGCTGAAATGGCAGTTCATATCCTAAGCAGGGCTCTCTTTCCTGGGTAAGGCAAGCAGGCAACAAGCAGCCTGTAGTAATGATACTTCTACCTGGAGTCACTGGATGATACTGGTTGAAAGAGATAATCTTGTCTACTCCTGCTCAAAGCTATCCCAACAGATCAAGTTGCTCAGGAACTTGTTGAGTTCTGAATATCTCAAACATTCAGACTTTCCAGCCTTAATGGACTGAATGTTCAACCACTGTCATGATGAAAACACTTTTCCTAACATGTAATCAGGATTTTCCCTGTTGAAACTTGCCTGTTGCCTCTTCCTGTCTGTGTGCCTTTGAGAAGATCCTGGCTCCATCTTCCCTACACCCTTCCCTTAAGTAGCTGAGGGCTGCAGTCATACATCCCCTGCACACTTTAAACCTCCTTGCGTTCAGGCTGAACAAACCCAACTCTCTCAGCCTCTCCTGTATCATACACTCCATCTCCTTAACTATCTTGGTATGGTATACTGGGCTCCAGTGTGTCTGTCACTGGTTTGTGGTCCCCAGTACATAGGTACTGTGCTTTCGCAAACCCTGAGTGCAGTAATTACTGCCCTGGATCTGCAAGCCTGGCCCAGTGCAGAGTTTCCCTCCTTTTCTGCAAGGACATTCTGCTGAGCATTTTTCAATTTGTTGTCCATTGAAACCCCTCAGGCTTTTCTTTTTTTTTTTTTTTTTCCTCTGAAGTTTGTCTCCAGCTAGCTGGCACCCAGCAAGGTCATTGCTTCCCTGGGCACAAATTTGCATACTTGCTTTCCAGACCTGTTGTCCTCACTTCTTTCCTGGTCTGATATATGCACAGGTAGTGAATCCTGCCCTGTTTTGGACAACTTTTTTTTTACTTTTTACAGGGAGTTACTGAATTCTGTAACTTAGCAGAGACCACCAGTTGATGAGTTTAGACAACTTGTAGGCAAAGTGCTCATAGCAAAGCACTAGGTTAAACCAGAGGGTCAGTAGGAGCATTTAATTCCCTCTGTGTAACCACCTAAAGGATTTTTGTCGAACTTTCTCTGATGTGCTCAATTTTCTTCACTCACGGTAAAGAGAGATCTGAAAAACTAATCCCACAACAGTGGGAGATTCAGACCATTTAATCTCAGGCACCCAGACTGATCTACCTGCATTTTTCTCAGGCATAAGTTACTTTTTGAGTTAAAACATCTGTCTTTTAAACCAACTTACTCTTCTAAATGTTTTCCTGGTGCTGAAGCTGGTACATTTTATATCCCTGAAGCAATTTTGAGAGTTCCCCCAGACACTGCATAACACTCCTATAGAAGGTATCTTTGAGCACTTCCTACTGTGCTTGTTCAGCAGGCTTGTTTTCAAAGAATGTCAGCTTGGGTAATTCAGCATATTATTATGCCATCAGGACTCCTCATGTTAACTTCGGGATTTGCTGTTTTAAAAGACCTTCAGAAAATGGCTCAGGTCAGAATACAAACACAGGCTTTATTTTATTTTATTTTTATTTTATTTTATTTTATTTTATTTTTATTTTATTTTTTTACTCTTGAATATATATTTCAGTGCTTCTCCCTTGAACCTTCTTTTTAATTCTAAGCTGATGATTAGTCTATAAGATCCAGCTACAAAATGAAGCCTAAGATTGAGTATAGGAAATGATAAAGCTAGAGGCTGGTGGTGAGTTGACCTGGACCAGAGCAGCTGCTGTCACTTCCATGTGTTTCTTACTCCCTCCATATTGAACAGGGGAAAGCTGATGTGTGTTCTGCCTTAGCTCTGTGTATCCCCTAGTCTTTAGACTATATCTGAGGAGTCTGTGTCTGCTTTCAAAACCTGATATTCCATCCCACTCCGTGGAGTTTTTCCCTATGCCTTTTTCTGGCCAGCATAATACCAGCCAGTGAGACAGTTCCTATCCTCCCAAGTGTTGGTGGGGCCTTGCTATGTACTGTAAAAACCAGGAACTGTCCCAGATTTACTTTTCTAAATCTGAAAAAAAAAAGAAGGTGGTGACTTAGATCTCTTTTTGCTTCTGCTTCAGAGTGGGTGGAATTCAGAGTTCTAGAAAAACTGCAGTGCAGCCCAGAGACATAAATAAGGAGCAAACAGTTAGGACTGGAATGCCTTAAGGCATTATTATTGCCAAATTCCTCATAATGGGAAACCTTAGTCAGTGCTGGCTTTTCTTGCCTCACTATAAAACATGCATCATCACAGCATAATTTTGTTTATAAGGAAATAATAAAAAGAAATGTGTTAAATTATTCCAGTGCATGAAACTAAGCAGAAACTTGATCAACTCTAGTTATTTTTAAGCTAAGTGCTTTCTGTAAAATGCTTGTCAGGAAAAAAACCAAAACAAAACATAACACGAGTAGGTACAGAAGTGCATCAATAGCAAACTGCAGTCCAGTGTGCAAACTGCAGACATGCACCAAGCAGAATTGGTGGTTTTGCTGGATGTAGAAGTCAACAGACACTGGCATTGACACTGCCAAGTTGTGTGATAGAAATTGAAATGCAGACATCAATGACTCTGAACTAAATTTTAAAGAAAAGGTTGCCTCAAATAATTGAAGGAAGATTATTTTCCCCAGATAGACCAAAGATAATTATTTTTTTTAAGTAAGTGAGATGTGGCAGCCTGCTGCTAAATACAAAGAATTCTAAATACACAGTTTCATCTGGTCATCTTATTAGGTCTGCCACCTGCTGCTTGATATACTGGTTTGGCATTGCTTGTCATGCCAAAAAAAGGGCTTGCCAAATCTGTCACACTAGCTAAGTAAAATCACACAAACTGAGCTCTGTTACACCCTTTCTAAGTTGGAAGATAATTACTGTGTCTCAGAGTTACTGGGCAGGAAGGCAGTGAAGGTATTTATTAATAGGAGGAGGACAGGTAGGCTGCTGCAAAAATATAGGTGTCACACTGCAATTGGCTGGAGCTTTGAACCCAGCAGTGTTTATAAGTCACTTGGATTATAGAAGTGATCATCTTCCTTTACAAGAGGTTGAGGGGGGACAGGAGAGGACGGAAGAAATGACACAAATTGGTTTACTGCTCTATAGGAAGAAAAATCTAAAGGCTTCCCAGAGGGAAAGCCTTCCTGAGAAAGGATTCATGCTCTTTCCTACAAAGTTGCTAAGTAGGACATGCTTGGATTTACTTTATATGTAAATGACAAAAAAAAAGTTTGTTTGCTTTGTAAATGAGAGGGAGGGAAGAGAGTCTTATAAAAAATCTCTAAGACGTTTTTTGTGCCAGTAGATGACTTGAAATCAGAGCAGTGGAGAGAAGCAGAAGCGCTGGGACAAATCCGTGTTTGGAATGGGAAGAGCAAAAGAGGTGGGAAGCACTTGGTATCAGCATCTCATATCTTTTGGGACTGCCTTCCTTGTGAAGCACTCTGGGTTGGATGAAGTTTCTTGTAGTTTTGAAGCTGGAGACAGCACTTAACTCAGCTCTGTCTCTTGACTTCTTTGCTTTGGGTCTTGTCTTTGTGCCTTCCCCGTAGTGACACAGAGCCGAGCCCTGAGTAGATGTAAAGGAATTACTCAGGAACAGTGAGGCAGTGTAGGGCTGGGCTGTTAGTTACCAGCAAGTTGAGAAATCTGCCAAACTGTGAAGTAGATGGGGGTTTTTGTTTTGGTTTTTGTGATTCATACACAGCTCATAAAAACAGTCGTTCTTTCCTTTGACATTGGAAGCTGTAAAATTAATGTTTCTGTTCATCTTTTCAACAGGAAAGCATATGTAAATAGTGATATACATGGTTTCCTGATTTACTCTCGGAGTTTGTCCATTTCTGTAATTTGTCAAGCTATTCTCTACTCAGTAAAGGTCTGGATAGCAGCCATATGGGGTTGCTTGAATTCTTTCAGTTGCTAAAAATAAGTTGGTTTTGAAGTTTTTTTCTGTAACTGCTGAGGATATTTGCGTCAATAATCAGTGACTGTCAGCCTATATTACAAATTGTTTTCATGCAACATCGCATTTCCAGTCTTTGGCAGGGGGAAGAAAACAGATCTGTGTAGTATGGAAGAAAGCATCCAGTACACAAAGAGACAGTAGCAGAGGACAGGGCTCAGTGCCCACAGGGGAAACACAGTTTCTGGAGACAAAGTTTTGAACTAGAAGACATTTGATTTAAATCACTTTTATTACATTCTGTCCTAACTTTTCCTCCTTGGTCCTTCAAGCTAACAACTATGGGTATTACTTTTCAAATTACGATTGTAGGATGTGCTTCTGGTTGCTGTTGTTCCTTGTTTACTACAGATTCTCTGATGTATTTTCTTTTTCCATTTAGTTGCTTTGCTTTCTACTTGCATTCTCATATCCCTCTTTCACAATTCTTGTTTTGGCATTTTTTTTTGTTTGTTTGTTTTGATTTGGGGTATTTTTTGGTCACTATTCATTCAAATTAAATTCAATGCTTTATAGCATTTCAAGGGATATTATTATAGAAGCCCCTTCTGCATCAGTGTGTGTCAGTAGGTTCAGCAGTGTGGATGCAGGAATAGCTAATGTGCAGAGGGAGAAAAAAATATATGCTGAGAGGGAGCAAATGAAATCCTCCTGAGACCAGGTAAGCCCTGGAGAGCATCAGTCCTGCTGAATCCACTGGACACCCAATGATCCCATAAACTCTGAACTGTAAAAGTTTGCCAAACCTGCCCAAGGCCTCCGCTAGCACTCATTAGTATCAGTCAGGATATGTAACCCAACAGCATCTGAAAGAGTGGCAAATGTAGGCTACAGAGCCACCTACACAGCTGGTGAAGGAAGGGAAGGGACCCCTGAGGGACTCTCTGGAAGTCAGTGGCCCACTGGTCTGACCCCACCACCTGGGTTTCACTTCCTGACTGTAGCTGGATGTAGTGGGATGAAACAAGGGGCTGTGGGATGGGGAGAACTGAATGCATTATGTGAACAGTCATTGGCTATTAATAAAACCTGCTGAATTCCAATAATAACAGCTAAACTCAATAGCATTTTATGATAAACATTGGTCTGTTTCCCCCCAGTGTAATTCTTTCATCAGGGAAATGGATAGTCTAATATAGGGAACTTGCAGCTATGGGTAACTTACACACAGCTGCAAATATTTGCATTACAATATACAGCAAATCATAAATTTCTGCCTTAAAAAAAAAAAAAAAAAAAAAAAAAGCAAAATTGTATTTATCTGTTTTGCTACATAGGATTTTCTGAAACTACTCTTTAAATTGCTCTTAATTTTTTTCTGTATCTTAAGGTCTTTTACATTTTTCTGATCCTCTACATCTTCATCCTCTTGTATTTTACCCCTTTTTCCTATGTTTTCCAATGTGGAAGAAGAAAATTCTTTAGGGGTATTGATAGATGACTTTTTAGGAGATGGGAACCTACTTAAAAATCAGTTCAGCCTCTGTGTGTTGCAGAGCTTTGAGGAATGGAATTGTGCCTGCTGGCTTTTGTAGAGTGGTGGTGTGATGCCAGTGTCTGCAGCTGAGAGCTGTGCATGGCCTGCCATGAAGTAAAAGGAGGCGACATCCTTTTCTCCTTGTCTTCATTGCACATCTTTATCCCTCCCCCCTTTCAAAGGCTCTCCATCCTTGCCTTCCTCACACCCACTGACTAGGACCTCTACTGCATTCCTTTGTCCACCTAAATTAAATTCCACCCTAATGATCCGGTGTTTCCTACCACTCCCTTGCCTGGGTGCTGCTGCAGCATCCCAAGCCAGAAGGACGGGTTGAGGTGTTGGCATGGCTCACGGAGCAGGTGGAGACCTGGCAGTGCTGCAGCACCCAGCAGCAAGTGCCAATTATCTCATCTGGCCACAGTGATTGCACTGCTCCCTGCAGCTCAGGTAAGTACCTGCTTGCAGGCAAAAAGGCAGGAGCTGAGTCTGAGATGTACCTCTTTGGCTTGATGTGTGCAAGCATCAGCAGAATCAGAATCCAAGTTTTAGGAAACTGCTATGAGTTTTTTTTTGTTTGAGACAATATGAATGAAGTTCAGCATGTTGGTGTTACTCAAACCCCTTTCAAACTGAGGTCTAAATATTGAAGAATTAAGTAGTTACCTCTGTCTTTGATATGCCATAAGTATCACTCTCTTCAGAAAGTAAAATATGGAAAACATTCCATGAGTAAATTAAGTGCCTTATTTCTAATGGGATCACTATGTCTCTCCGCTGCTGCTGCCTGTGTAGATGTTCTGGTCAGTACCTCTTGGTGAGAGATGTCTTCTTCTAACCATTGCCTAGACCTGTAAGGATGGGACACTCTTGTTGGAGTAGTGCTGCCAGATCCCAGCTTAACTTCAGAGGGGCACTACTTGGGCAAAAGCCAATATACCATGACAGATTTGCTGTTCCTTTGCCAATAGGATGCCTGAGGTTTGTCAGCTGTGCTGGAATCACTTTCTACATTAAACAAATGGAGGAAAAAGAGTACATTGAAAAGCAAGATTAAGAAGCATGGAGAAATTCAAAGAAATGAAACAATAACATGTCTAATAGCTAATTCCCATTCTAGTTTGACTTTAAGGTAGCTTCAGCTTTCCAGCTTGCTAGCAGCCTTCCTAAGTTCTCCGCCAGGATGAGTCACAGGTTCTGGAGCTAGGATCCTTTAGACAAGCCATCTTTGAAGGTCTGTTTACCTTTTCCAGATGATAGTGAATTATAGTGAGAAATTCCTAATGTTTTCTTCCTCTTAAAATGGGGGGTTTGACGAATATAAATTCACCTCTGGGAGCCTCTTACATCCCTTGGTCCCTGATGCAGTCCAAGTACCCCTGGGATCCCATTTGGTGTAGTTTTGTGCTGTTATGCAGAGATAGATGTCTTTGGAAAACTCCTCCCTTATGGGCTGACTCAACTAGTTGACTAGGAATGCAAATCAAGCAATAACCAGAGTCCTGGTCTGACTGTGAACCATTATTTACCTGCTAGGAATGATATTCCCTGCTGACTGAGGAGTTGAGTTAAGAAACTTAGCCACGTAACCAGAGTATGTAATTCAGGGCACAAACTGAAACCCATATATGGTTGCTCCATCTTATATTTCTGTAGTCTGTAATGCACCACTCGAGAGAATGGATGCAAGGACAAATTTAGCATTCATAGGCAATTCCCTCCAGGAACACAGAAGGGAACAGGTCTTAATGTGGCTGCTACAAGGGGGCAGCACCATGATTTCATTGTTAAGTGAGACACTTCAAAGGACTGCCAGCGTTTTTGTGCTATATTGGCAAAAACACAGGCTTTCCTGGATTACAGTCACTGTGCTTCTCAATGGCAGATTTTTTTCCCCTCTGGAAAGCTGTTCAGGCAAGTGCAGCAAGGCTCCTGTTGCATGACACAACAGTCATAACTGATTGCCTGTGCTCAGAAGAAGCCTGGTTGGATGAAGAAAGGCCAGTGTGCCTGGAAGCCATGAATAAACTCTAAATGCAGCACTCATAATGGAGCTCATAGACCTGCTACTATATCGGGGCAGGGGGAGGCATCTGATTGTTGTGCAGATGTGTTGGACACTGAGCCATTGTGAACACAGATGAATTAGGGCATTGTAATGAAGGATTTCTACTCATTTCAATTTTCAGTGTACGACTATTGCATCACTGCTCAACCAATGCAGACAAAGACCATCCAGTGAATCTTTTTTTTTTAATCCCTCCTATTTGTAGTTGGACTAAAGGTTTCATGTTTTCTTTTCAGTGCCAAATTGCTGCAAGGAACAATTCAAGCCGGCAACCAGGGAAAGTGTTTGGATGCTCAAAGTAAGTATGTTTGTGCATTTGTGTTTTTTTACCCAAAAACTTGTGTTTGTGTAAGACAGTAGCTAGATAAGTTTGGTATCAATAATGAGTGATATTGCTTTCCATCATCTTTGACTATGTAATGGTCATGAAACAAAACTGATGAAAGCTAAACGAGAGGCCAAAGGCTTAATAAATAATTTTATAATAAATATAATAAGTAGTTTGAGGCTTTTTTACTGGAGTAAGATGGAAATGGTGGCAGAAAGGAATTAAAAATGAAAAAAAAACAAACTAGAGGTGGACAGTGAATCTGACTTCTCCCTTCTGCTTGGGAGATTTGAGAAATTGTATCCTTCCTTGCTTTTCTTTTGTTAAATGTTAGCTCTTCTGTGCTTTATTAGTGCTGCTGTCATAACGTTAGGTGGAAAAAGAGCAGATTACATGAAGCACAAGTTTGGAGTTAGTAGTTAATGCCGCATAGAATTCATAAGGTGCTGTCTCTTTTTTAATCTCCAACTATGGAAGTTTAACTTCAACCATCCAGCCTCAAGCTTGGCATCTGTGCAATCTGTTCAGGAAGATTTCAGGAAGTCACCTGGGGAAAGTAGAAGGACCAGTGATACCAGACAGGAGGCCCACAAGGTGGCAATGTTTAGAAAGCCTTCAGAAGGGATCCCTGAACAGTTCCCTGCTTCCTGCAGTTGCCATCACTTGCTGTCCTTGTACCATTTCTGCTGCATCGGTGCTGTTAAACAAAAAATGCCAATGTTGCCAAAATGGGGTGTAGGATACCTGGTACTAAAGCTCTTGTTTGGACGGGTTCACCACTGGCAGTGTTCACCATACTCTGCTGGATACCATTCCTGCTTTTTCCCTTGGAAGGAATGTGCTGCAGCATTACTGGTTTGCAATCATGTGGGCTTTCTTTATGCATAGCTAGTAATAAACATGCAGGGCACTGAAATGATGCTTAGGTTGTGTAATGAAGAACTTTTATTTTCAAAACATACTGCTGCATTTTTGCTAATGCTTGCAAAGCCCTTACAGTGTGTAAATAAAAGCTAACTTTGGATGTAGGAGGCAGCTCGGTTTGCAGTGATATTTTGTGCTTCACAGCTAAAAGTGAAAAGACTTGCTTTACTGTGAAATTGAGGGTTGCTTCAGGTTATGTAATGCCCTGAAAAAAAATCTAAGAAAAAAACCAGAAAACTTGAATATGTTTGCCGAAAGATTTCTCTAGATACCTGATAGGTGTGAGAAATGATTCAGGATAAGTGCTATGGTAAATACAAGAATTGCCACCAGCAATTGCTCACCAGCACAGACATAGGTGAGTAGGAGAGGACAGTTAAACAAGGAGCCACACAGTCCAGATTCATCAGATTGCAAGACTAACTTCACCAGCACTTAGCAGATATGTGGGGCTCAAGTGTACTTGGAGATTCTCAGGACAATCAGCCTACAATTTAGTCAAAAGAACCTCATATGCCTCAAGCATGAAACAATAAATCTAGACTACAGGAGGCACTCAGAGCAAGAACTAGGAAAATGTAGTGTTCTCCCTGTGGATGCAACACTTCCTAGGAAGGTGTTGCAGGTGGAAGTGCAGCAGGACAATGCCCTGTGCTGAGTCACAGAGGCTTTCTTCTGTTGCTGTCCACTCTGTCATGGAGCAGAGGCTGCTCCTTAAAGTCAAGCCTCGTCACTGCGGTTATACTGGCACTGTCACAAGCACTTGGAAACAACAGGAAATCTAAAGACAACTGTGAGCACAGAGATAGGTCACAACCATCAAGTGGACATTTATAAAAGCAGACTGCATCCTACCTGTCTAACAGAAACTTATCTGACATGTGCAGATTTCCTGCAATGTGTAGCCCTTTCTGTGAAGCAAGGAAACATGCAGTTTTCCAGTGTATTCCAAATAGATTGCTGCTCCCTGTTTAGCCATGCCTTTTCAAATCCTTTAGTCCTTATGGCCTATTATATATCCAAATGAAGATCTAGTTATCAGCCTTCTAATACCAGAGATTCATTATATTGCTGCAGAATTAGCTGAGCTATTATAATTCCAAATCCATGTCACATGCTATTATATAGTAGTCTTTGCTCAGGAAACCTTCTGGTCAGGTTTCAGTTGCTTGAGCCTGACAAATGTGTGTATTTTTTCATGGAGTTAAGTTATATGGACTAAACCATGAGGGATGGATATTGGAATATTCAAGAAATTTTACAGTTCTTCTATTAGGTGCTCTCATGTGCGACATGCAGATAAGGGGCCTTTTGGCAGTAGCAATTCCTTGATTGATGCACTATCACCAAAGCAATTACAATATATCCTAACATTAGAAAGCAAAGCTGGTTTCTACTGGAACATTAGCTCAGAAATTACTTGTTAGATTCCAGTCATTTTGAGATAGGGGAAGAGAAAGAAAATACATTAAAAGTGTGTGCGTATATTTACATGTATATATACACGAGTACATAAAATATGTTTGTATGATGGAATTACTAATTCATGAATTGTTCAGGGGAGATCTGAAGGAAGGCCTGTATGAGGCTTTTTTCTTCTCTGCAGACATAAATATTCTCTGATTGTTCATGATAAAAGTACATGTACTTACCCAAACCAGGCAGACTAAATAATTGTTTCCTCTCACTCCTTTCTCCTTACCTCCCAGCACCAGCACTGGTGCAGAATAAACACTATTTCTAGATGAGGGCACTTTGTTTACCACTCAGTTCCCTGCTACTTGTTTTCCCCAATTGGTTTCCGCCCTGTGCACCAAAGAAGACCTGACTTTCCTAAGGGATGCCTTGTAACTTCTGTCAAAAGACTGAAGAAATGTGAAATAGGTGAACTTCTGGGCCAAGCATAGTACTTTTAAAGTATGTCCATTCAGTGGAAACACCTTAAAGTCCCCCAAAATGCAGCAGAGGACATCTGTTGAGGAGTCAGTCCTGTACAGAGCACAGATGCTTTATAGAGCGAACATGAGAAAATCAGAGCCCTAAAGCCTGAACCTGAGGGAGCAAAGTTAACCAAATGGAATGTTTGTTTATGGCTGTGCACTCACCAGCCCAATTCCCTTCTTAACTTAGGAATTGGGTAGCTTGGATAGCCTTTTATGGTGCTGTCTGAAGATATTCTGAACTTTGGGGTGATATTTATTTTTCCAGTACCCGATACCAAAAATTATCCCACAGGAGCTCAGCAAAGCAGCTGATGATTCATCAGGAATGCAACTTTGCCTTTCAAAAAGATAACGTGTGGTTTTGTTCAGAGCTAATGAGATCCTTTCCAACACAGAAGCTGTCAACAGCACTGACATACATTTACAGTTACAAAAACACATAGCCTTGTGGTTCGGGTTTTTATTAAATAGAAACCTCATTTTCTGCTGTAATGAAGAAAAGGCACTGTTTTCTTGTCACTAGTACCTTTTGTACTCAAAGTATTAGAAGCCTTTTATTATTTTTATTACTATTTTATACACAGTGTGGCTGTTCAGAGGTTACAAAATGGTGCCACTTAATGCCAGTACTGCTGAAGCCATGATAATATAAAATAATATATATAAAAGAAAAGATACCCTTGTTTCTACTAATCTTTTATTGCCTTCTGCACCTTGCCTATCCATGGTGCTTCATTTAGAAGCTGGAAAATGTTCATTAAAGGATGATTCAAGTAATGATTTGAGTTTTGCCTCCAGCAGAAGAAGAAATCATAAAATTTAAGACCTTGAAAAATATTAATCCTTGTCAGATATACCATGTATTTATAGTGTGTGTAGATGCTATAAAAATAACTGTGTAATTTTTCAAAGCAGTTTCTAGATTTTATAAATATAATCTTGCATGTTCCCTGTGCTGTGGTATGGTAAAGAGCTTTCCTGGGCTCTCTTCCCATGCTGCTGCTGAAGCCTGCATCTGCACAGCAGGCATTGGGATACTGAGCTGTGGTGCTCAGGGCCTCCAGCAGCAGAGTAAAATCCAGAAGTGGACAGGCTCCAAGTATCAGCATTTTTTAATATTTCTCTGCAATCACCGGAGCCGGAAACTTTGGTTTTCATTAGCTGACTGCTTGGATTCTTACACAGTTCAGTTGCTCCATGATCTGCAGCTTGCAGAAAATCACCCTATGTACTGAGTCAGAGTAAAGTGGGAGTCACTGGCAATACACAGCACACTAATGAGGTCAGGTGGAAGCAACATATAAGCTGTTCTTACAGTAAAATTGTTCCTTATAATAAAGGCTTCTTCAACCTCTTGGAGACCTGTTTAGCAGTAGGTCAAGTATGAGAAGGCCACTGTTGTGGACAGTTACAATACAAGGTGGCAGAATTAGAGGTTTTCAGGTCTTGGGATCTAGTAATTTGTTGCACTGAAATCCAAATGTTGTAGTCATGTGTAGCATCTTGCATGTCTGTTCCTACCTGAGCCTGGAGCAGAGACAGGAACAGGCATTTGGTGGGAGGTGCAAAGGGGCACAGGGGTAAAGTCAATGATAGCTGGTTGAACCTTAAAAGCCTCAGCTGGAGATCTGCCACCAAAGTGTGCACAGCTTCCACCTGTGTTAAGAATCCTCTCTGAGTCAGCAGACAGGCCAGGTTCATATCGTGGGTACCATTTACTGTGGGGGGGAGCACCGGTTTTAAATCTCCCAGTACCCATTCCTCATAGCAGGAAACAGTGCCCCCATCTTCAGGTTCATGCAGTGGCTTCCATTAGAACTTCATCCTCTTACAAAAGGGTCTGGATTTGGCACACTGCTAATGACCTGAGCGGGATGTGTGGGATAAATGCTTTCTGAACAGCATTGCAGGAAACTATCCTTACATCATGTTGTAGGTTTTTAAACAAATATGTAATTCTTGTCTTGTGTCTGTATAAAAGAACAATATTGACTATGCCCAAGTATTTTCAGGCTTGATCTGATTTCATAGCTAGGATCATTTTTATGTAATGTAAGAGGCTTCACATAATCACTCTTTTAAATCTACAGCTTATGTTTGACAAGTGGGTCATTGGTTAATGGAAGCAAGTAAATCCAGCTGTTTATCCTTTCAGTAAGACCATGTACTTTCTGTATGCTCTTGTCTGCTCAGAATGGAGATGTGTACATTTTTAATGGCCCTCCCTCTATTTCAGAGTAGGGGTGTGAGCTTTATAATATGTTTCATTTCTTCCCTACGTTCAAATAAAATAAAGTCACAGTATTACTGCTGCTGGTATCTCACCTGATCTGCAAATTTGTGGCAGCAGTTTGTGGTACTATTAATTTAATTACTATGTGTGATTTTAAAAAAAGGTTTTAATTTGATTTCATGAGGAAAATTTACTGTTGTACATTGCTTAAAAATTTTTGTGCTCCTTTATTTCTCCTTCCCAAGCTCCCAGTGTTTCTGTGTGTTACTCTCAACATATGCACCTTCCACTAGAGCAGACCAGCAGTAGCTTTCTCCCAGATAGCTTTTTACCGGTTTTTTTGGGGTAACGTGAAATTTCAGGGTTTCAGAAATTGCCATGTAAGCCTTCTGTAGGGTCCTAGTGTCTAAATAAAGCACTTGCAGCCCTAGGTTAATAAAGTGCTAAAAGTATTAATGGAAACTTGGTCTAATATGTCAAGCTCCAAAAGTCCTCTTAGGGAATATCTGTCAGCAACATAATTTTCGTGACACAGTTTTCAAGTATTCTAATTTTTTTTTTCAATTCAGACTACTAATATAAATGTAATATGATTAAAGCTGTCTATGAAAATTATTTTTCCTCTTCATGTGAAAGCTATTTTATTAATAAAGACTTAGCATAAACACTAAGATGATAATGAGCATTAACTTGCCAGGGGAAAGAGTCTGTTTTCCATCAATAACTGAGAAAACTAAAACTTTCAGATTAGTAAGGGTATTGTGTTAAGTAGCAATTAAATTATACTCAAAGAACACTTTCTTGCTCCCAAATGCTTTAGTACTTGCAAATAGAAACTATTACTTTAGAAGTGTGCTGGAGGTCTAAATTCTTAACAGCAAGTTAAAAAGCATGTGGGTAAGTAATTCTCAGAAAGTAAAGAGCAGAATTCCTCGGATGCTTGCATTTGGCCAGGAAGGAGCCTGAAATAGCTGAAAGCAAGTCTATTTGTCTATGGGAAGACAAACTTCTGTGTTAAAATGTTGTGTGTAATACATATATTTGCTCTAGCCGAAAGAGGAGGCACTCCCTGGTTTCTCTGTGAGCTAGAGATCACAAATAAATTCTTGGCAACCTAGTTTTTCAGAGGCGCTGAGGTGCCTCAGGGATTTCGGCTCTTTGGTGTGTTAATGGTAGCAATGTGTCACACGAGGCGTGTGAATCCTGGCTGTGATGCAGCCTTTAAATACAGGTGTCACTTTCTTGGGGTGGCTGCGTGTGAAGGTGCATGCAGCTCAGCAGGCAGTACTGCAGCCCATTCCTCTCACCAGGCATGAAATGAGGCGTAATTAGCTAATGACAGTGTGTCAGCTGGACAATAAGTATGCTGGGGACTGGTCTGAGGGAAGGAAACCAATTTGACCGAGGTTCTCCACAGGTGTCTGGGGAAGGGAAGTGGAAACTGCCCAAGCCTACAAAGGATTATGCCTGACAAAGGAAGAGTGGGAAAGAATGTGAAAAAGAACAATGGAGAAACCTCAGGTGTGGAAGAAATCCTGAGACAGAAAGCAGGAGGCACTCATTTAATTGTAGCACTGGAAAAGATTTACTTAGCTGCAGAGCTGGAAGTACTGAAAAGATTGGAAAGCCACTCATGGAAGAAAGGATGGAGATGCACTATAGTGGTGATGAGGATGACGCTTGCACAGCCAGTAAGTGTTTTGAGGAAGCTGGTCATAACAGCGGGGCCCGTTTCTGCTTGTAAAATGAGGAAAGCTGACAGAAATCAGTTTTTGCAAAATGCTATGAATGTCCCAGATAAAAAACAGTTGTCAGGAGAAAGGGGAAGGTTGCATACAAACAGAAAAGCACACCACTTTCTGTGTAACTTCTTGGCATTTGATAATTTCATGGGCAACAAGGAGATACCTTGGCTCTGAAAGAGAGTGATTTGTAGTGCACTGCGGGGTCCTGAGGAAACTAGAGTATTTTGTAGCAAGGCACTGGATTTTTTTGGCTGGGGTTTGCAATCACAGAAACACTCACACACTACTGAATGGCTTGGCAGTGTGATTTTGATCCTGGTCAGGCATGAATGCGCAACGGTTTGGGTTTTCTTAAAACATTAGCTAGAGCATGTAATACTGTTTATGCTGGCTTTTTGCAGGGTGTGGGAGGACAGACACTTAATTAAGAGTTTCCTGGGACAAAGTAACCCCTTCAAATCCTAGTTTGTAAAGATCCAGTCTTTGTCAGCTGGTGAAACATTCTTGATCCAGTAAAATTTAATAGAGCATCTGCTGGAATCATTACTTTTTTGTGCCAGCCTTCTCCCTTCCTCTTTAGCAGTGGTGAGTGTCTTGGACACATCAGACAGGTCTGTATCAATTGACTGAAATGCCTTCAAAGTGTATTGCTAACATTTAAAGTGTAGAGCAGTAATAAGGTGTATCAGAGATGAAGATTGTCCACTCCCACTTGATTTTATCATCTTTTAACCTTTTTCCAGACACCCCTCCTGAGCCCCAAGAAAGCCGAAGATTCCTCAACAGCTGAAAATACGTAAATAAATGCTAGACTTAGTACAGTTTATGACTGTTACCACTGGGAAAAGTCAGAGCTGCAGACATTCATATCTTAAACAAAACCAGTAAAACAAGTTATAAATGTTAAAAGCCTGGAAGGGCTTGGATATGTGAGAGACTGGAAACATGAAAATCCAAAATCCTTCCCTTTTAGAACACTAATCTCACTTTCATTTAATTAAAATGTTGTCATCCTCTGAAAAAAAAAAAAAAGTAGTAATCCAGATTACCTGAGCATTTTTGATATTTTTATTTTAGCTTTCCATAGTCTTTACATCTGAATTCTGACAAAACAAGCCTAGAAAACTAGTTAACACCTCGGTGCTAATGGAAGTGGTAATGGTACATCTAGAACAGCTTCAGCCAAAGAATTCCATGTAAATGGATGTGAATGAGCCATTAGTCAGCTTCCAGTCTCAATTCTTTTCAACCAGTACTAAAGACACAGGAATCCTTACTCAAAGCATTTATTGATCACAGCCTCCATTTCTAGGTGTTTAGGTGAGAGCAGCTCCACAAGGTGTGTCTGAAACTCTGCTCTAACCCAGTGGATATCACTGAAAACAAAAGTAACAGACACTACAGAATTCAAAATTTTGGGTTAGTCTGGAGTTAATGGGAGTAAGAATTCCTTCTCTTTGGAACCCTTCCTTGCTGAAGTATTTCCTGCTCTCATGGGAGCTTTTTGTTATGTTGAAAGTACTGGATAAAAATGTTCCAGCTATTCGGTGTGAACTTCTTATGTTTTAAGTAAGGAATCCTTTGATGTATATTGAAGAATGCTTCTTTCTAAATAGGAATTTGGGGAGTTTATGCTTTAAAGCAGCTGGATTTAGCTAATTGGATTTAATAAATGTCCACTAAACCAATTTATTAATTTTAATCTAAGAATTAATATCAAGAGTATACAACTAGTCTTAAAATATCTTATTCAAGGCGTTTTGAAATCCTATTCCTCTGAACATAAGTCCTTGTTTTGTAGACAGTACTTGAATCTTGAATTAATCCTCTGATTTCTATTTGATTTCTATAGTAACTGTAAAAGGTAACTGTGGTCTTTCTAAAGGAAAATACCCACAGTCCTTGTCTCTACAAGCTATCTCTCTTTAGTAATCAATTCATGCACTAATGATCAGATTGGATTTGCAGCTCATAAGACTAAATTTTCAAGTAAGCTTAGTGGACAAAGTCTCCAATATTTATTTTATTCTTCCTCACAGGCACAGAACATTTTTAAAAATATTAAATGTGAGCTCTGAAATTTATATTTCTGTATATTTAAAAATAGACTTGAATTACCTCATAGGGATGTGGTCCATGCACATTGTGTAATTGGGACAGCCTTCTTTTTTTTTTTCCCTCTTTATCTGTGTCCCTCCAGGAAGGCAAATAATCAAGACTTTGCTTAAAGTGGCAACACTAGAATCCCCAAGGGTGGGAAGCTCATTCTTTGTCTACAGGATGTCTGGAGTGATAAGTAAGTTTTAATACAACTCATGCAGTGTTTCTCTGTCCTGATAAAATTATCATTTGCTGTTTATCATATTGAGTTTAAATGTCCAGAAATATAAGGTATAAAATGAGGTGGCGGGATGGTGGTGGGACAATTCCTTCAGTGCTGCGTAAATAAAGTCTATAAAGTTACAGTTTTGAATTTTTACCTGAAGTGATTTTATGCCATTCCATTTTCCTTTGGGTTGATTAGTGCTGTTGACAGTATGTCAGCAAAATAGGAAACATGAGTTCTGTATACCCCTGGTATACAGCTTAAAACCTACCATGCATCTCATCATGTCTGATACATGTTTGCTGTGTTATCAACCCTGCTGTTGCTGACCCCTTTATGGATGTTTTTGAGTGATATGTTAATATCACAGGTTAGAACTGTGCTCTAGGTTAGGCTGGCACAAGCCAGTGCTCTCTAATAGACATTCAGTTGCAGATACCTCACTTGTACTTCTCACAGATAACATGCAAATCTGGATCTCCTAAATCTTCTGTTCCTAATCTGCTAAATGCAACTTTAGAAATTAGGCTGATTCTGATGCAGCCTAATTAAGTATGTTCATGGTTATACCCATCTTACTGAACCTCCTCGTGCGGGCAACAAAGTATGTCAGTGCACCTTAAGGAATTGGGACTTCCTTGAAAAATCAAGGTGTGTCCAAGACTTAACAGAGTAACTTCTTTTAGGTCTTCCCAGTCTTTCTTCCTGATTGTCTTATTCACTTACTTTCAAATTTAAACACTGTTGGCCAACTCCTTCAGAAGAAAGAAACTGTTTCTGCATGGATTTGTTATAAACACAGGCACTTGAGTTAACTAGAATTAACTGATTTTAATCTACAGCATGTAAATCTGTGGCTTTACAGAATTCTGTTAATCTTTATTGTGATAAAGGAAGACTATGAGAATAGTTAAAATTAGAAAAGCAGACTACATTGCTCAGGACTGCTGCTTTTCAAAAGTTATAGCTGCCTTCCAACTGTCTTCTGAAATCTAGTCTCAGGGTTTCTTTCCTCAGTGGAAAAAACTGCACTTGTGACAGGACTGTTCATGAAATTCCTATGAAAAGTGATGTACATGGCCCAAAATACTTATACTTTCATGATATTTGCTGCAGTTTGTAGCTGGGCTCTATTCTGAGAAGATGGGAAGCAGTATCACACTGAGTCCTTTACGAGCTTGAACATGAACAGAGATGTCAGAGATGAGGGATGCTTGCTGGCGTCTCTAGGGTTAAATGTGTTTTTCTTAGTCTCACTCCCTATTCCTCCCACCACCCCAAAGTTATCCAAGCAGTGGGGAATTTCTGCAATCATTAATTGTATTTATAGTTTGGCTAAGTCATGAAATACTCCCTAAAACCATGTGGGTGGGTTTTTTTATCCCCTCACAAATGGATCAGCAGAAATTGCCAGCCTAGCCATCACCTCTGCTGTCAGGGGCTGTACATTGATCGCTTATCAGCATTAAAATATTTATAATTTATTTCCACATTAGCTGCCTAATATAAAATTCTGGCTCAAGTGTGCCTGAGGTCTTTCTAATGCTGTATTTTGAGCTTTTGGAGGATTCTACACTTGGGCATTATAAATTAGGCTTCATGGCTTTCCTACTGCAGAGGCTTAGAGCAAGTAAAGAGAGAGAAACTGAAAACAGAAGCTTTGAAGAGGAAGGAGGATCCAGATTTTGGAGAATGATGTTTAGGCCTATTCCAGTACTTGCTAGTATTCTCTCTACCTGGTTCACCACAGCAGAAATCAAAGTACTGGAATGCATGTGATGTGGTAGAGTGGTGCTTTTTGCATCAGCAGTATACCTGGGACTTGCTTTGTGGCTAGCGTGGCACAGGAGCAAGTGGTCCTGAGAGGACATGACGTCTCCATCCTTGGAGATTTTCAACATTTGGATTGATTATGATCATGTCATCAAATGTGACCTGATCTCGCATTGGTGATGATCCTGCTCCAAGTGGGAATTGGACTGGATGATCTCCATAGGTCCCTTTCAGCCATTGCCTCTGTGGTCTCAGTGCTGAAGATCTATTACATCAGGTTTTGTAATTTCACCCTTCGGCATTAATTGCTTTCCTGGCTCTTTGCTTTGCTTAGTTGGCACATCACTTGTGAGAACCAGATTTGGGTACTTTCAGCATACCACAGGTGGGGCTTTTTATTAGCACCAGTGCTGACCTTTTATTCTTCAGATCAATTCTCTATTTGTGTGCCTAATGCATGTAGAAATCTGTAAAGGCAGCACAGATGTACAGACACCTAATAACAACAACAGGTGTCCTCTTCTTTTGAGACCTTCTAGCTTAGAATGATGGAAGTAGGAAGAAGATGCTGGTGGCTCCCAGCATGTAAAGACAGGAGTTGTACTTGTGGGCCACACAGTGCCCAGAAACAGAAACATAGGTAGAGGGAATGCTGGGTGTATTGCACCCATATTGCACCCATGCAATCCACATTGCACCCAGAGCCCCCCAGGCTGTGCTAGATTGACTGAAGCACGTTGAAACGTGCTTTTTGAAAACCAGTAACAGCCTTCCTTTGCTGATGCCTGGCTCAGCCTCCATGAAGGTAAGGTACTGTGCTGAGGCAGCGTGTGTTCTTCTGACCTTGAGTCCTAATGCAGAGGCAAGAAGAGGTCTGAAGCAAGGCTGCCACACTCTCCTCACCTGCACTTCTCTTCTGTAGCTTTGTTCGTGCATGTTTTAAACAGCTTTAGAGACTTCAATAAAGAAGCTTCTGTTCTTTGCCACTGGTGAAGAAATAAAAATGTTTTTACAAGTTAGGGTTGCAGAGTGTTTTACTGCTTCCTCGCTAGCAGAGCAGGTAGAGTTATGTCTGGCAGATAAAGACCTGCTATAGATTATTTTTATATTCTGTCACCACATAGAATTTCTGGCTTCTCCATGTTCTTGAGTGTTACTAAGACACTCACTGGACATTTTAACAGAATGTTTTTTGTTGCTTGTTTTGAAAAAGTCTCAAACATAGTTTCCTCCAATTACCAGATGAATGAAACATTTTTCTATGAAGTGTGCCAATCAGGTTTCTGAGGTAGAAACCTGATCAAACTCATACTTAAGAACTTCTGAGTTAAAATACCAGCATGTCTCTGTGAACATATTAGAAATACTCACATGGCTTTTGTTTGACCTACCATCTTAAAATTCTTTTTTAAATCAAGTTGGATTTGGGGGCAGGTATTTTTTAAGATGTTAATAGATTGGCCCATATACACTTCTTTTGGATGCAAATATGCCATTTGCATCTAACAGCCCTGAGGTCATACAGATCTGTTTAGAGACTGCCACCCTTGTTGGTTTCTGCTTAGAGAAAACAATTTGTAAACAGCTGGACAGTGTTTTTATACTGGACAGTATTTTTATACTGTGGTAGAAGTGTGGCTTTTGATGGGACATGAGGGTGGGTTTTTGACCACAGGGAAGTTCAGGTCTGCTCCTGAGGATGACTAGCATTGATTTGTGGTAATATCAAACCTTGAAGCACAGTGCTGTTTAGGCACGGGGAGATATACAGAAATCATGGAGCTCTGCAGAGGGAAAAGGACTAGAGAGGATGTGAAAACTCTTCTAGAAGAAGGGGAGGAAGAGATGAGGCTTGTGTAATTGGTGCTGCTAGCAGTGCCAGAAGTTCAGCTCTACTGCCTTGGCAGGTCTCTTCCCTTCTTGTTTCTGATCCAAGGAAGATTTTAAGGGATGTGCCATTGAATGGGTTTTTTTGTTGTTGTTGTTGTTTTGTTTTTTTTTTCTGTGTAAGCCTGAGAGCAGGAGAATGCTGGAAGTGTGCAATGCAGCTTGACAGGTGGTGTACTGTGCTCTCCAGTGAAGTTGTAAGCAGGGATACAGAGCTTGGTAACTCTAACATCTTGGTGCTCGGGGTGGAAATGCAGGCGGGGCAGCAGACACAGGAACCGGGGGGAAAAAACCATCAAATACCTAAGACCTTCGTGCGCTGTTTCGTTATGAGGAGTCCATGATTTTTTACATCTTGTAGTCTCATGTCATTTCATATTTATGCACTTCTTAAAAAGGAAACGTTTGCCATATGAGACACAAACCTCACGCTGTGATTCCTGCGAGCTGCATGCAGCCCGTGCGGGCGGGCTTTGTGCGGTGGGGATGGCCATAGCCCCCGGCACACCCGCGCCGAGCGGAGATGCTGGGGAGAGCTGGGCGGTGTTCCGTGCTGCGGCTCGGCGCTGTGTAACCCAGCAGACCGGCGCGGGGACTCCTACAGAAGAAGGAGCCTGAGCCCGACAGTTCCTTGGTGTGGGGAAAAGGCGGACGATGCTGAGGTACCGCGGCACGGAGGGTGATGATGAGGCATCGGGCGTCGAGGTCTCGGCTGCTCTCGCACGAGCCGGGAGCCCACGCGGCTGCCACAGGCGGCGGAGGGCAGGGGCACGGCGCGGTCCCCGCGGGAGAGGCGGCGATTCTGTGCCGCCCACGGGTGCGGGGACAGGCGCGGGGGCGGCGGCAGCGCCGTGCGCGGCCGGGGCGTGCCTGAGGGTGCCGCGGCGCTTTGTCTGTGTCTGCGCCGAGCGGGGGCCGCCGAGCGGCTCGGGCCGCTCCGCCGCGGGGGCCGGCGGCTGCCCCGCACTCTCGGGGCGAGCGGCTCTTTGTGTGGGGGCGCGGGGCGGGGCGGGCCCCTCTCTCTGCCTTCCCTGCCTTCCCTGCCTTCCCTGCCCGCTGCCGTCCCCGGGCGCAGCGCGGCGCCGGCCGGTTGCCATGGCGAGGGGCGGTCACGTGTGGCGGCGGCGGCGGCGGCGGCGGCGGGGCTGACGCGCGGCGGGGCGGGGCGGGCGGGCGGCAGAGTCGCGGCTGCCGCCACCTTCCGCACACCAGCAGCAGCAGCAGCGGCAGCAGCGCGGGGCTCTGCGGAGCGGCGGGAGCGCCAATGCCCGGACCGACCCAAGCCCTGTCCCCAAATGGCGAGAACAACAACGACATCATCCAGGATAACGGGACCATCATCCCCTTCAGGAAGCACACGGTGCGGGGGGAGCGCTCCTACAGGTACTGCGGGGGGGCTGCGGCGGCGCGGGGGGCGGTTGCATAAGGCGGGCGGGCTGCAGCCCCCTTCTCTCCACCCGGCCCCGCATTGTCCGGCTGCGGAGAGCTCGGGGGTAGGCGGGATGCCCTCGGGGGCTCGCCGCGCCCGGGCGGAAGAAAGGCGGTTAAAAACGATAATTAGAAAATTAAAAAAAGAGAAGAGAAGGAGGGGTGGGAAATAAAAAGGAAGGCAAGAACGCCCCCCGCGCAGGCAGCCAGCTCCCCTTGGAAAAGAGCTGCAGCACCTCGCTGCGGATCTCGGAGGGAGGCGGCGCCGCGCGGGAGGCGGCGGCCGCGGATGGCGGGGCGCGGGCAGCCCCTGCCCGGCCGGGAGAGCCGCACCGCGCACCGGGCAGTGCCCGCCCCCCGCTCGCCAGAGCGGGGGTGACAGCCGCCCCCCGCTCCTCGGGGCGGGGGTGACAGTTCTCCCGGTGCCTGCGCGGGGGAGGGCGGCTCCATCCCCGCCCCCCGCTCCCCGCCGGCCCCATTTTGTGTTTATTTATCGTCTCTCGTTTGGGGGGACACCCGTCTTTTGTCGCAGTTGTAGGCATTTTTGATGAATCGTTTGGCATGCGTTGCTGGCAGCGCTTCTGCATTAACATCCCTGACAATATGTTCCGGCAGATAAGCTCATTAAAATTGTTTGCATTGTTTGATAAGGGTCGCGGCGCAGCCCGGAACGCAACTGGTTTGATGTGCTCCTTGCTGCCGACTCGAAGGGCGATAATACGGCCGGTGGCTCCTTGTGTCAATACACAGTTATTTTAAATGCTGCCTGGATGACAGCAAGCAGTGCCTCTGCAGAGAACACGCCCCTTAAAGCTGATTTTCAAGCAGCAGGAAATGATGCTGCTCTCAAATATCTGACTAAAGTGGCGAGTTGTAAGCTCGAATACATGAAAACAAACGTGGATGACTTGGCTTGTTTGTCTGAAAAAAATCACCATGTTTTTTCTTCTGCTGAGGAGTAATAGAGCTGCTACCGGCATTTGACCATTAATAACCTTATCAGTGAATCTCATTGTTGATCACACACTGACGGGTGAGCGTGAAATGCGTCGGAGATCCCAGTGTGTGATTAGTTTGAATTGCACAAAATTTAGTCTGTGTCTCTCTCTGAAACTGCTTATACTTTGTGCAGGGGAGCCCAGTCCACATATTTAGCACAAAGTAGCAAAGTTGCTTTTGCAAGGACCTATTTCTACTTGCAGAATGCCTGGAGCTCTCACTTCCTATATCTAAATTTTAGCTGAGTGGTACAAGATTCTGGGGAAAGTTGTGTTTCCATCGTGCAGCTAAGCAGAGATATGAAATAGATTTGAAGTATCATGCATCTACCATTAGTTATTCTGACATGTCATAGGCGCTACCAACTGCTAACTTGTTTCCTTCAGAAGAGTTCTTTGGAAAACCTGTTACGTGGCGTTCTCCATTCTTCTTTCAGTAGGTTTGCATGTGTTTTTCTGCAGTCATCAGCAAGTCAGTTTTCTTGTCCTTTTGACTGTCATATCATACACTGAACTATGTCTAGAAGAGACACTTTGTGAGGCTGTAGTGATGACAGGAATAACTATACCACTTGCCCAGTTTTCCAGAAATTGTGAAGGTACTCTGCATCTGAATAGCCTTTCCTCCAGAAAAGTACTCCTTAGTCTTTTAGGGATTTGTATCCATTTGTAACTTTCTAGAGCAACATAAAGGATTACAGAATTACTGATGCTAGCATTGCATGTTATTTTTGGGCAGTAAATAAGTAATCCAGTTCCATCTATTTCAGAAATAAACCTTTAATGCATAAATAAAAAAATTCCACTAGGGAATTCTATTTAGGTTGTTTTTTTTTTTTCCTTTTGGAAACTTTCCGTGTTTTGCAGAGTCATAACTTCCATATCTGTTGATTTCTTCCTTTCTCCAGGAGAAAGGGTGAATGATGCTTAACTTGTTTCTATCTGTAGCTAAAGTCCTTTAGGAAGTAAATATCGAGAATAACAGAAAGGAGATGTTACTGAAAATACTTACAAACTGTAGTGAAACTTCAGTGATTCTGAAAAAAATGGCTTTTAACTTCCATAACAACCTTTAGTAGCTAGGCAAGTTCTGTCCTGGTTCAGTGTGAGTGGCAGCAGGAGATCACTGGGTACAACAGATGAATTCCATCACTTTAGTGCTTGCTGCCATGCTGGACTGTCAGTGCCATTCCAGGCTTCTGGAGCAGAAGTGTAGGACCTTGCCATATGACACATCACTTTGCTATGCCTCTGATTGTTGGGCTGGCTTCTTCCATCTAGGAATATGGAATAAATATATCATTAAACACACCCTGGAGCTTGACAGCAGATGAGCAGTTGTACAAAGCTAAAACACTTCTGCATCCTGCAGCTTTGCTCCTAAGTAAACCTGCATCTATCATGTGTATTGAGGCTCAGCGTTTGCCTTTTGTGGTAACAGGGATGCTTTCTCATTTTACAACTTTTAACATGTTCTGTTTCATAAATATTTTAAAACAGAAGTAGTCTTTACTGATCAGAAAATTTGTGTTCATCAGACCTAAAAAAACTTTGCTGTTTCTAATACCAGGTTTTACCAAAGATTTGATATCCAACTCCTGAAGTAGATTTAAAAACAACTGCAGGTTGCACCGCTTTACAGACTAGGAAGCTGACATGGAAGGAGCTGCTGTAAGTTATCCACAGAGTTGAGGATGCAGCAAGGAATTGACCAGAGTCCCAGCCATGTGCTCTGTATGCAAAGCCACAGATAGTTTTCCCAAGACCAAGTCTTCCAAAGGACGTATTATATTTTGCACACTGGGACATACAGGCCCAAGGTGTTAAGTTTCTCATCCAGCTTTACTTAGCTGGTAAATGGAAACCAGGCACTTTGGCATAAAATTTAGTCACAGGGTGATGTTACCTTTCAGAGTTAATAACTGTAATCAATCTGTATTGCTCAAGTGAAATACTGTTTCGTGTGCTTCAGATCAGGAGACTGTTTAAAATTTGGTACTGAGGTGTCTTTTTGTTGGCCCAAAGTAGACTTGGGGTAATTTCTGAGAACAGCATTACATTTAATAATAGTTTTACTTCTGTGTTCAAATATGGCTGAAAAAATTCAATGAGAAACCAAATCAACAGCTGTGTGGAGATTTTTATTTTTTTTTAATAAGACATGTTAGCAGTGCTTTTTGTACCAGACTCCAGGTGTCTTGTGTAGTTGATCAGCTTATCATATTTTTAAAAAATAAAGTATTAAGAGTGAATACTTCTAGGTTCAAATGGCATAACTAATTTAAACCACTCTGGTTCTAAACAGACAAGTTGTTGTACCTTCATTTGCAGGATACTGTGCTTAACTTCCGCTTTGTCTCTGTGAGTTGCTAGAAAAACGGTTTGTTGGTTCTTCATTCCTTGGCTATATTTAGTTTTATACCCAGAACTTGCATGAAGCAGAGTGGAAGGAGCCGACTTCCTGATTATTTTTCTTCAAATCACTAGTCTAAAAGGAAATAGTATTTATGCTTTATTTTTTATCTATGTGTGTACCTTTCTAATGTTAATTTGTTTTCCCTAAGTGTTGTCTTCATTCTAGAAATCACTGCATAAGCAGATGAGTGATGGTGCTGTGCATAATAATGAAAGCTAGACAGCAGTGATGATTTCCTCCCTCACTGCTGGAATAAGTTGTGGGGTGTTACAGAGCATATCTGGCTGCCTTTTACAGCAGTATGAGCTGATAACTTCCATGCTGAAAGTCAAGATTTACTTTATAGCAAAATCTGTTTTGGCCTCTGCCTTCCAAAGTCCCAGTGAATTGCTGGATGCAGGCTGGCCCTGAGCAGCAGAGAGCATCCTTCCCTCGGCAGGAGCTGCCCCTGTCTCTGGTGACTCTGTGCCTTCCACACGTGTGGCTTTACTCAGGGTTCAAAGGGAGACCTATGGCTTTGCCTTATGCTGGGCAGAAGGAAATTCTTGCTCTAAAATTTGGTTCCACCAAATATAGTAAGCAGGTAGTTACACTGAAGTAAAAAAGACCTTTTGTGTTGATAAAATTAATATATAAAGGCCGGAGCTTGTGAACTGGGAAGATGATGCAGAGTAAAAGCAATGAGTTGTCTTCTCACATCACAGTACAGATAAGCATGACTTCTGAAACTGTAAATGCCAGTCAAAGCAAATGCTGTTAAATATATTAGTAAATGAATCTTTATTTTCAGAGTCATTTGCTCTTGACCTAACAGTTTTATTGCAGATTATGAGAATTTTGTCCTAGATTTCATTGAAAGCAGAAAAAAGGCAGTAACAAATGATGAAAAAAAAAAATCAACAAACTAACATAAATTACACCCCATAAATTTGACATGTGCTTTTCTAAAAGTTGTGGTTGTGATAACCCCCTTGTCTGCCAAGCATCTGGATTGCAACAAGATAGTTACTATCAGGGAGAAGACCATTCTGATGACTTAGAGCCAGCAGCTTACTGGCCAGCATTAAAGAGGGACAATGGCAGAAATCTTTCCTTGGTTCCTGTCAGCTTAGGTACCCTCTATTTTCTCTTCTTTCACTTTCATAAAGCTGTCTTCCTACTGCTGCCACTGCTGTCCTTCTTTAATCTTGTTTTCTGCTTAGGGAGTACTCTGCCTAGACAGAGCTCTTTTGGTGAGGATCTTCTGCTGGGCAGATCCAGCCCGCAAAAAGCACAGGGTGGAACTGTCTGAGGATAACTGGGAGTCATGTGAGTGCACGTAAAAATCTCTGAGGGTTAGGAAGGTCACTCTGCTCAATACTGTATCGGTAGTTTGAAACTTAGATAGTCCCTGCCTGCATTATTGAGGTATCTCTATTGACCTGGATTTAGATCTTCCTTGAAGGAAATACCTTCATAGTGTTTTGGGGGCTGGAGGTTTTTGTTTAAATCAGGGGCTAAGAGGGAGGTAGCTTTTTGGGGGCTGGGGAGAGAGGGGAGAAAACACTCCACAAACAGCCCAGTTTGTTTAAGGAAATTGAGGTAATTTTCAGAGAGCAAGAACTCCTCAGCTTACACCCAAGTGCTCTCACCAAAAAAGTCTGAGAACGCCTAATTTGCACTCAGCCCCCGTGGGTTTCAGAAACATCCTGTAGGTAGGAGGCTGTGTTCTGGTTTTTGTTGTGTGATGTGGGTTTTTTTTAAGGTACCTTGTTGAGCTGCATAGCAACAGCAATGTGTTTTTGGCATATTAACAGAAAAAGGAGCAAGTTTGGGACATGTGAGAACTGAACCTGATGCTGGCACTTTGAGAAACAGAGCTTTTGGCTTCTGGCTAGTGTCTTCAATCTAGTCTTCCTAGAAAACAGGCACTGAAATATGTGCTGCATTCAAAGAAAGGTGATGTGGAGGTGGGGCTGTGGAGCAAGAGACCTTGATTAAAGCTATTTCTTTGGCTTATTTGAGGGAGATGCAGTTACCTCATCTGGACCACGGGAATGTTCTTCCAGGGGGCATACCTGGACTTACCTTTTGTCATCTAAAACTTGTTTTGGGAGCCACTAAGAAAAGAAAATGTGTGGTCGGTCTGCATTTCAAGCCTTGCATTTGAATGTGTGACTCTTTAAAAATATCTTCAGAGGTTTTGGTGTTTAGTGGGGAGGTTAGTTTATTTTGACAGTCACTTCTCCTTGCTTATGCCCAAAGCTAATTATAGCAAAGGTTTGGTAAGGAAGCAGATAAATAGTGTGCCAGCTTTTCATTTTGGTAAGTGCAGCTTTCAGCCTTTGATAATTGAAAACGAGTGGTCTCGCCACATCTGCTCTCAATCGGGCCAGCCACTGGGTGCGATGGCACGGAGGCTGTGGCGCGGTGGCAGCAGCAGCGACAGCGTTTGGCCGCCTGCGTCCTCCGCGCTCCCTGAGTGCCGGCCTCCAGCGAGCAGCGCTGATCGCTCACTTCCAGGATCAGTGCTAGGGAATGTAAATGGAAAACATCCGTGTTTCTTCTGTGGATGGCGTTAGCTGCGCGCTGCGTAACTGCTTGGATCTTGCTCGGATCTCTGCTGCCTGACTCACCAATAAAGCATCTTCTTCGTATTGTTTCATTGCAATTAGGTGGGAGGAGAAAGGGAATATCAGCTGTAAAAGTTTGCTAAGCATGCATTTAGCTGTTGGGGTTCAAAAAGAGTGGGGTTTTTTTACTTTTAGCACAATTTACTATTTTGTGCTATGAAATATTTAATTCAAGATTAAAATCTTGCCTGTGATATTTTGACAGAAGTCTGTCTAGTTTTCTAGTGGTATACTAAGTTATCAAGTATTTTGTAGAGAAGCTCTGTATACTGAAAGCACAGCCATTAACTGTTTCAGTTTATCCACTCTGAAATAATTTCTTGTTTCCCATAGAGGGCCACAATTGGTGAAGGGTGCCTTTTTGCTATGCTATCCAAACAGGAAGTGTAAACATTCATCAGTGAATTGAGACTTAAGGATGTAGCTTCCGTAGGAAATCCTACAACTGTGCCAAATCATTCTGCCTGGAGAGAAATACGCCATGCAGGTTGTACTGTTGATCTTCTGGCCTTGTGCATGACCACCTTACATTGTATTGTTTCAGCGGCTTGATTTTCAATATGATGTTTCTTGGCAGTTTGGAACCCTGAGAGAGATATCAGTGGAACCCTTAGTTGAGATCTACACACTTCAGTTTTATCTTTTAGGAGCAACTCAAGTAACTTTTCCCCCCTACATCGGGTTCCTTAGTACCATACAGATTTCCTACCCAAGCAGCTGTAATTAGTCAGAGATGCACATGAATGCAAATTCTTTCCTGTCACTCTGGAATGCAGTGTTGATGCTCAGAAGGGCTTGCTGGCAGTACATATTAAACAATTTTGGGGGAATGAAAATTCATTTTAGGCAAATCTTACACAGTTGTTATGCTTCGCTTCTTAAGGTTAATCTCTGTGGAGCTGGTCCAGTAATATCATGAATAGGAAGCACTGAAATATTTGAAGTAGAATACTCATTTGTTTTACTTATGGATTCAGTGTTACACAAATCATAGCCTGTTAAAATAACTATAGAATCTATGAGTAATTGTTTGTATGGAAGTGGAACACATAACCCAGTGATATGAAAGTCCCACAGGAGCTTGTGTATACAGAAAGACCATGGTGTGTAGGAGTGCTGAGAACAGGGAAGCAGTGGTAATTGACTGGATAGAAGGGATACATTTTCCCAAAAGGACAGCATTCGGTTGTAATTAGTCATTCTTTTGGAAACCTTGTTATGCAGAATGGTGTTTGTTATATTTTATTGAATTGAATTGTTTGGGGTCCATATCGCTGCTCACCCATAATAATGTTTCAAAGTTATACATGATGTAGGTTCTGAATCAGGGTCTAAATACACTGTTTTTAGTCAACACATTCGTGTTGTGCTAGTTGTCAGACTCAAGGAGGCACAAGAAATATTATCTTTTTGGTTTTTTTACTTCCTGTAATATATCTTTGATGAAGACAGGCTGAGACACCTGGGGTTACTCAGCCTGGAGAAGAGAAGGCTCTAGGGAGACCTTAGAACAACCTTCAATACATAAAGGGGGCTTACAAAAGAGCTGGAGAGGGTCTTTTTACAAGGGTATGTACTCACAAGACAAAGGGCCATTGCTTCAAACTGAGAGTATGTTTAGATGAGGTATTAAGAATAAATTCTTTACTGTGGGATGATGAGACACTGAAACTTGTTGCTCAGAGAAGTTGTGGATGCCCCATTTCTGGAAATGTTTGGGACGAAGTTTGAGCAGCCTGGTCTAATGGAAGGTGTTGCTGCCCATGGCAGAGGGGCTAGAACTATATGGTCTTTAAGGTCCCTTCCAACCCAAACCATTTTGTTATTCTCCATATTTCTGCCTGCAGAGGTCTGGCTCTCTAGTGCACACTTTTAATCTGTGGTTCCCAAGTGTGAAATGAGTTCCACAGCAGCAGGATGCTGTAGAACTGCCTTGTCTCTCAAGCAGCTCTATTTTTAATATGGTGAGGTGTTTTTTTCCATTACCACATTATGCACACCCCCCAGTTGTTCCTGAAGGGTTACACAGTACGGACCTGGTGATGCTGGTGAACAAAATGAACATGAGTCAGCAGTGTGCTCTTGCAGGGAAGAAGGCCAAGCCCATGCTGGGCTGCATTGGCAGGCACATAGCCAGCAGCTCCAGGGAAGTGATTCTTCCCCTCTGGTGCTTCTGAGACCGCATCTCACATACCGTGTCAGGATTTGGCCTCTCCACTCGGAGAGGGACGATCACATGCTGCAATAAGGGTGGCAGAAGGACACCAGGATGGTGAGGGGGCTGGAGCTTGTGACCTGTATTTGGTCAGTCTGGATAGGAGCCAGCTCAGGAGAGGGGATCTCACTGCACTCCTGTCTGTCTAGTGTGAGAATGTGTGTAAAGCAGATGGAGGTAGGGTCTTCTCTGAAGAAAGAAAAAGGATAAGAGGCAATGGCCATCAGCAGCTGCAGTATTAAAAAAGTACTTTGGGCATCGGGAGAAATGTTTACTGCCATGACAGTCAAACACCAGAAGTTGTCCAAAGGGGCTGTGGAATATCTGTCCTTGGAAGGACTTGAAACTGAGACAAATGGGATCATCAGCAGCCTTCTCTTGCTGTTTCTGCAGTGACTGGGAGGCTGGAGCAGGTCTCTCTGGAGTTCCCTGCTTACCTGAGTCAGTTTATGATCCCATTCTGTAACTCTAATAAACATAAACAGCTTGTGACTTAAAAAAACAAAGTAACAAAGTCATGTACTTTAAAAATGAAAGGAATATCATCTGGAAACAACTTTCTAGAAAGTGAAATCAGCCTTGTCATCAAAGGTTTCTAATGGAAAAGAAAAGTACGTGTATGCAGTCTCAGCATGACTTCATCAATATCAATCAAACATTTTCTAGTTTACTTCTTGTGAAAGCCATACTGCTGCTGCAGCAGTATATTAATTCATATTCATATAATTTCATATTGCATTCTCTAAATCACTGGGAGCAACTTCTGCAGTTTAACACCCAGGAATGATCAAAATTTTGTAGAGACAGAACAGAGCAAAGGCGTAGTTTTGCTGTATCATAAAATTTATTATGTACATCTCAACCAAAGATTAAGTCTTGAAGTTAACATCTGATAAATTGCTCATTCTGCTTTTAAGGATTGTAGCTTTTTTTCAGGCAGAAAATATTAGCATTATTGATAAGTTTAATCTGCAGAAAATGTTTTAACTATGAACACTGTTCTTAAACTGTGTCGGATGTCTGCTTACATTGATGTGCTTTTACAGGGAGCAGTGCAGAACTGTCTTGTTGCATGGCCTGCAGCAACACTGAGAGGGTTGAAGGAACTAAATATTCACATTGCAACCCAGATTACCTTCTTTACTGCACTTACATGTAGTTGAAGGCAATGGAAGCAATAAACTTTTTTCTTCCTTGTTTATTATGAGAGTTGAACTTGGTAATGTCACTGTTTGCCAGCTGGAAGCAATACAGTTTAGGAATTGACCTCAAGATATTCCATGAAAGGAGGCCAAATCCTATTAAACAGTACATCTATGCTTCTCTTAGCTTAAGTTGCAAGGCTTTACTGGGTCTTGTAGATAAAGAGTGTTGTAACTAATTCAGTTTCTACAATCACAGTTACATCAAAGCAGTAAGCACCTTCTAAAGAACATTATTTAGAAAACAAAGCCTTAGGGATTTCTCCCTTTAGATAGGCAGAAGATGTTAAAAGTTAAAATCTGTCCAAAAGTGGCAGTTTCACAGGCCTTCGAAGACCAATGTGGTTGAAAAAAAGGTTTTGGGGAAGCTTTACTTGATGCTGGTAGACACCAATTATGTTGGTACTGCAACAATGGTAAAATCAGTCTGTGGTTACTGGCACGAAGCAAGAGTAATATGTTGCATAAATCACAGATGGCTGAGCTAGAATGTTCCTACAGGGCAATTTACTTCATGAAGGATTAGTGAATTCTAGTTTTAGTTGCTCCAGAATTATTTTAGCAGTTAAGCAATTGCACTTAAAAGTTCATCCCTGTTCTAGATAGTACTTGGTAGGATTAATTTTTAAGATGTGTCATTTACCAGTAGTATGTTGAACACCAGAACAATTTAAGAGTGCTTCTTTGTATTATATAGTGTTAACTCATGAGAACAAGGGAAGAGGTCAAGTTGCTTTGGAATCCAAAACCAAAATTAAATGTTGTGGCTGGTAGTCTTAACACTTGCAGTCTGTATAATATTAAAAATGGTTTGTAGGGGGTTTTTAATAAGCAAATCACAGGGGTTTTTATTTGGGCCTGTATCAACAACATTGGAGATGTCAGAGCTCCAAGATTTATTATTATCATCATTATTATTTTTGTCTAGCTTTCACCAGTGGTTGAGGGAGAAGAGGGAGAGAGGTTGTCCTCGGAGCCTAGTAGAATCTTCAGTGTGTTGTCGCAGTGGTCTGAGGCAGTGCTGGCAGGGGACTTTGAGCTGGTTCATGTCACAGGTGTCATCTAGAGCTTGGTCCTGCATTCCCAGCAGAAAGTTCTGGTGCTTCTTCTTTCTCCCCAAATGGCAGCAGAGCTGCGTTAGCAGTGGGAAGCCTGGGCAACCATACTAAAGCTTAATATTTTCATTACAAAAATACACAGCCATGTTTTAGAGAGTGATGCACCAGTGAAAGCAGCTAGCATGGTTGCCTGTTGCTTCATCTGTTGTCACATGCTTGTTTACAACTTCAGGGCTTAAAATAAGTGTTGTTGTATACCCCTATGAGTGTCGTCACCTTCCTGCCAGGATGACTTGTTCAGGGATGGAGAGGAGCTGGCTGCCCAGCTGATACCTCAGCAGCTCTGTTGTGCACGCTGTGCTCTGGCACCTTTGTCCACAGATCCTGGGATGGTTGCATGAGTGATTGCTGTGCTGTTTCTTATCCCTTACTTGGTATCACTCTGGGAGCTTTTAAAGTGAAGGTGGCCTTAGAAGGCCTCTTAAAAAGGGCCTCATTTTCTGCAAGAACAGAGTTGGACTCAATGATCCTTGGTGGGTGCATTCCAACTCGTGATACTCTGTGATTCTAACATATATGTATATTAAGGTTAGAATAAATATTGCAATTCATAAATAGTGCATATCTGCACTTGTTTTTAATGTAGGAGAGAGAATAGTTGATGCATGACAAAGTGCTGTGGACCATAGTGCATCATTTGTGAGTGGAAAGCTGTACTGCAGTCCCTCCTTAGCTAGTGCAAGAGATTTCCCATGGGAGTGCTCTGCTCCTTAGCTTTGCCTGCCTTGGACAAGCCAGGGTTTTTAAAGTGTACTGCAGTCTCTTGTTAGGAAACAGCAGCTATGTGTTAGGAGTAAGGCATTGCATTTCCCCTTGTTGAGTCCTCCCGTTTCCCCTTCTTCCCAGGCTTGTCCTCCTCTGAAACCCGTGGATGTTCAGTGCCTGTCTCCTGCTGAGTCACTGCCTCTCTTGCTGGCTCTGCAGCGTTGTGAGGCACTCGGAGGCTGCCCAGGTCCCCCGTCAGGAGGGCTGTATAGTATTACAAAATCTCATTTGCCATTAGGTTATGCTTGGAGTAAATCAGCGTGTTACTTTAGCCTTTCACCTCGGAATGTATACAGCCGGAGAGGAGGAGGGGGGCAGCGAAACCCCGGATAGGTCAAAACTAAATTCATTTGGTGACTTCATCTGTCTCTAGTTGGATCTCATCCCTGCTGAAACTCCCGAGCCTGCCCGCAGCGTTTTCGGGACTTAAAAGGCGGAAACGGCCGGGGCCGTGCTGCCCGAGCCGCAGCGTGCCTGCTGTCCTGCCGGGCGCTGCCCGACACGCTGCCCCGTGCCCTGCCAGCCCCGTGCCCAGCGCTGCTGGCTGCTCTTAGTCAGGGGCTCTGCTTGTTCTTAGCCCTTCCGACTCACGGGCAGGTGCTCCTGCTGGCTGCTCGGGTGCGTGGCTGTGTCCGCGGTGTTCTGCCTGGAAGTTCGCAGGCTGCGCTCACGTAGGGCCGGTGGGTTTGGGGACAAGCTCTCCTCCACTGCCGTCTTCGTTTCCCCCTAAATCTGCATTTGCAGATTTACAGAACTTGGAAATCTCCTCTCTGAAAGTGAAACTACTCATCCATCAACTCGTGGGAGCAAAATAATGAGAGGCTCCCCTGTTATTTTCAGTAACAGGGTTAGGAACTGAGGTTTGCTTGCATGGGCTGTCTCTCAAGGCATCCTTTCTTCAGTGGTCAGTGCCGATGTTACCTTGCTTTATGGCACATTATTAATCACTTGGAAATCCTTTAGCAACGTCTGCATGTTTGCTTGGTAATCTGTTATTGTCCATAAGGGAAAAAAATGAAAAAAAGGAGAATTGAAGTTCCTGCTTGTGTCTGGGAGAATTGAGACTTTGTTTAACAGAAGATTAAATGTTGATTTATTCATCAGCTTTCTAGTTACAAAATGGTCATTACCATCTTCGGGTTTCTAAAATGTAGGTATTCCTAACTGACTTGAGTTTATTGTATAAGTCTGAGAATTATTTTCCTTTGAATCAACTTTTTTTTTCTTCCCCCTTCACAATCCCCTTGTCTATTGTGAAAGGTAGACTACTTGCCATCATCTATTGTGAAAATTTGACAGGTTGAATGTCTTCCTTCAGGGCATCAGAGCAGCAATTCAAGCTTAAGATCTTAGAGTTGAAAGCCTTGGTAGGGGGAGGGTAATAACTGTAAGTAAAAGCAGTGAAGTTTTTTAGCATTGCAGCCTTGCCACGGTTAGGTTCCTCTCTTTCAGCCTACTTCAAAGGTTTTTTATTGCTCATCATTAATAAAATGCCTTCTTAATTTGCAGTAACATTCTTTTTATACTGGAATTTGTTTGTCCTTACCCCATGTTAACTAGTGTCTGTCTGTTCGGCAGAAAACATTACAATTGCTTTGTTCAACTGCTTTAAGGTGTGGTTTGAGGGTGCTGTGCACTGCTGTGGTTAATTTCTAACCAAAGTGAATATACCTGTGTGGAAATGGTGGTGGCCAGAGGCTCTGAATTGCTTCCATTTTGTGTAAGCTATTGATGTCTGTCTTTCTTGAATCTCTATCCTTTGTCAAGAATGAGGGGTTTTAAAATTAATGTTTGTTTCCACATAGAAATTGGTAAGGAACCTTTCCGTGAAAACAATTTTAGCCGTAATTAAGATATTATGTAGTTAGGTGTTACTGTTGCATTGTACTTGTAATGGCAAAGGTGAAAAAAAAAAAAAAGTAACTTTGTTAATGTAGAGACTTGATGTTGCTGTTCCATTACCACAGTTTCAGTGGCTGCAGGAGTGAGAATGTGGTTGGAGAAAAAAAGTCTAACTTTATGTCATGGATGTACAACTGGCAGATTGAAGTGAATGCAAGTGTGACTGGCAGATGTGAGTCAGTGAATGGGCTTGTCCTTGTCAGGTGGGCCTTTAGGTGCCCTGAAATCTTCAAAGCACTAAATAATTGTTCTGGAATTTGAAACTGTCCTTTTCATTTTTGTGAACTACCCCAGTTTAATAACTGGTTAGTGAATAAGTTTCTAACTATTTTTAAAAGCTATGCAGTGTACAGTATAATGCATTGCTAGTTATTAGGCCATACCAGAGGGTTTGGCTCAAGTTGTGCATATTATTAGAATAATTCTGGTTGTGTTTTTCACATTTGAGGAAACTGAATATTTCTGAAAAAGAATCAGTATTTTTCTGCCTCTTAGATATTAAGTTTTTTTAGGGGGGTGGTAAGTTTTCTAAAGCCATATGTAGCACAAACCAGAATTACCAGGAGCCTTTATAAAAGGTACTCAGATTTGAGTCTAAATCAGTTCTTTAGACCCATCATAAACATTTATGTAGGTCAGAACATCCCAGCATTGGCAGGAAGCCTCTAATTTAAAAGAAAAACAATCCCCAATCCAATCAGAGTACAGCTCTATTACTCTAATTTCACTTGCATTTAAACAGAGAAGTGCAATGAAAACAATAGAAAATATGATGTTGGCCGTGTTCAGTGATAATCCAGCAATATTCATGCTATAAAATGTACATGGACTGCCTCAGTTTCATCTAGACTCTGTAGATTACATCACAAATCATTTTAGGTCAAGTCAGATCCATGTTGTAAATGTAAAATGGCATTCAGAAGTGAGCAAGATGTACAGAAAATAAAAATATTTTAACATTTCAGGGCTACTTATTAACGTGGGAACAGTGCAAAAGAAATTTGACATTCAGCAATTAAAAACATGAATTTCGTACAGTATTACAATCACAGGATTCTTTTACTTTTTATTTTTTCCCCCATGGCAGTGCCTCATTGTGATTAATCTTATCTCTGATTCAGTTTCTGGCTAGATAGAGCCTTTGTGTTGCTTGCTACAAATATCACTGCCATTGCAGCACTCTGATGCCACGGTACTTGCTGCAGCAGTACAGCATAAGTCAAAAGGGAGAGTGAGAACGGTGTTGTCAGCACTGCATAGGAGCCTTTTGTGTTGATTTTCTGTCCACAGGACTCCTTTCTGCAAAGACAACCTCGAGCATAGCTGGCCTCTAATGACTGTGGCTAAGGCTTGTGTGCAGTGAGTGTTAAAGAAACAGGCAAGGTCCAGCTGCTAATCAGTTGTCATTTCAGGATGGTATAAAAGGATGAATTTTCCTTGTACAGGGATTTATCCACTGAATCTGGCAGGTTTCTTCCTTCAGGGATTTCTTTGTTTTTGCAGTAGCTTTAATCTAGAAAGCCTTTTCACTAGCAGCTGTGTCAGTCTCACTCAGCTTCATCTTAGCCTTTCTGCTGTTATCTCCTGCTTTAGTAATTTTTGGTATGAGATCTTTTGTTTTATTGGCAGTATGTTATCAGGTGCCAGCTTCCAGAAGGTTCCTCTGTACTGTCACAGACTTTCCACTGCATTTAAAAACTTAGTATTTATTTGTCTCTTTCTACTACTATTTAATACAAATATGTCTATTTGTACTAAATGAGAGGCAGTGGGCAGAAACTGGAACACAGGAGGTTCCACCTGAATGTAAGGAAGAAATTCTCTACTGTAAGGGTGACTGAGCATTGGAACAGGTTCCCCAGAGCAGTTGTAAATATCCATCTCTGGAGATAATCAAAAGCCATCTGGACACAATGCTGAATAATGTGCTCTGGGTGACCCTGCTTGAGAAGGGAGGTTGGACTACATGACCTGCAGTGGTCCCTTCTGACGTTGCCTGTTCTGCAAAAATGTGAACACCTTGCAGGTTCAGATGGGATGGCAAGAGTGGTGAGTTTTTTCACTGCAAGTAGATTTGCTGCTGTAACTCTTCTAGTCTTGTCATTATTACTGGTTTGTTGTGATACAGCTTCTGCTGTCAACAACTATTAGTTTATTCCTGGAAAATAAAGTATATTTGCTTCTTGCAAAACTGTCATTAAGAACAGCTGGATAGTACCTTGTAACAGCTGCAGTTATCTGTAGCAAGAACAGTAGAAATTACCCAATATCTCAATGTTCAATGCTGCATATAATGCCTTAAAAAATTACTAGGCTTTTGGGTGTAATGTTTACCATCAGGCATGTTGAGCCAGTATATTTCTAACTGGGGAAACTGCTTAAGTATGTACATCATTTTCAGTGCCTATCTAATGCTCTGAACACATGTCTGTGGTGTGTAGTTGTGCATGTGTTTTTCTGAAATGGCCTAGACTGATATGTGAAGAGTCTCCTCAGGCTTGAAGTAAAACAAGGGAGAGTCCTTTGTAGTTAGGTAATACTGTAAAAGCCAGAGGTTTTTAATGTCTCCCTATGCCCTCTGAAGTGGGAGATATGATTTGCTATCTTCAGTCTGCTCTCAGTAACTATAGAATCACCAGGCACCACTATGGAATTCTGAAGATACCAGGTAGATACTGGTTTTCAGGCTTGTGTAAGCCTCATTGCAATCCTATGATTCAGAGCCTTCAGTGTAAACAAGTGAAAGCATAACAAGTTGAGAATGTAAATAATGTTATTGGAAAGAAGTAGTGTATTACACTAACATAAAATCAAGTTGTTAGCTACTTGGCTGTTTGGAGTACAGACTGTGTGTCTCTACCTGTCCAGCTGTTCTCTTGCATCACCTTATACATGTTTTTATTAATGTGTTTTAAAGATGGATTACGTTTTTCAAAGTGCTCCAGCACTTTGGGAACTTGGTCCTACAGAAAATCCCAGCACAGCTGTAGATGTTGAGCACAGAAGTTCTTGACTGTTGCTGATCATGGTAGCTGCACTACCTACACCTGTTTGTTCTTTTTATTTTTTTTCCTTCTTTTTTGTTTTGCTTAAGGTCTCTCTGTGTGGCAAACAGGATATGTGTATATCTGAGCACCAAATTAGAACATGCTTACTGTAAAGGAAACCTTTCCCAGCTGAATTTATTTAGAACATAACCAGTAGGAGGGTGGGGAACAAGAGATGCAAAGACAGGGTGAACTCTTTCAAGAGAAGCAGCTGTGGAATATTCACATATATGTCAACAAAACACTTAAGAATGAATGGCAGTGGCATGTTATTGAGTTTTTGAACAGAAATTCTGATTAATTTTGCCTTTGCTTACAATGGTACTCACACCCCCTTGTGCATACTTGTGTAAAAATCTGAAGCTATCGAAGTCTCTAATAGCTTGAACTTGTCTCTAATAAATAGTCTGAAATTTTTTTTTGACCCTTAGACCATAATAATTCATTTGCAGATGCAGCATAAGTTGTATTACAGGTATCCTTCAGGGAAGCATTGTAAAACTCAAGGTTATTCATTTACTCACAGTTTCCTGCAGTAGAATTCCCCACCCCATGCAATGCAGCAGAGGAAGTTGTTTTCTCCCTTGTGGGTTGCAGAAAGATGGGTATTTCTCTTTGCAGCTCTTTGTGGGAAAAAAATGATGAAGGAAGTTCTGCTTCCTTTCTGTGTGTGTATTTTCTTGATCTTTTTAACAAAGTGAACTTTCCCTTTTCACTAGAGGTAGGTGATGGTTTTTCTGAGCTCTGCCTGGCCTCAGAGGCCAATTAAAATGTTCTTGTAGTAGTGGCAATTACAGATCAGAGTAGCTTCATTTCAGATGTTCTCATCTAAATATCTTTAGTAGCTGTAGAATTCAGTGGACTCCTCTGTACTGACTGTTGGTTTATTATTAAGCTCACTATTGTTAATTCTAAGTGAATATTAAATTCGTTATTAAGCTGTTATTTCAACTGATCTTATTTACAATATTTAACATGTTAGTTTAATAGTGACAGTGGTAGTATCTTTCTGTTAGTTTTTATCTATATAAAAAGGCTAAAAATAATAAAGTAAGCCCATGTGTTTCAAACTTCAGATGCCATTAGAATCAAAGGGGTTGTTTGCCTGCTCAGTGCCTTCCATCCTGATGTTGAAGCTAAGCTTTTATAGTTGCTGTTTGGTGTAGTTTTAAGAGTAAAAGGGCACTCCCTGTTTCTAAAACTTTGTTCCTAGCACTTGATTCAATCCAAGCTCTTAGTGCATGCCAAGAAGGTGACCTTTGCTAACTCTTACAGTGAATACAGGGCTGTGTTCACACAACTGGCTGTGCTGCATGCAGCCCAGGGAAGAACGGGGCAGACTGAGCACAGGCTGATTTCTTCCGTGCTCCAGAGCTGCCTGTACAGAAGCAGGTAGGGAGGCAACCTGGTTCTGCATCAATTTCTGGCAGTGGTTGCCTGACTATTGCAGCATGAATTTTTCGACCCTATTTTCTCCCTCTCTCTTTTTTCTTTAATTCCTCATAAAGCAAATTTGAGGATTTTATGCCTTGCATCTAAATGTCAGTAGATGGGAACAACTTGAACCGCCTTCTGTTTGTGAGATTTGTTTCCTAGAAAGTGACCTGTATTATGAACTTCATAATCTTGTATTTAAATTTATTCTCTGTGTTTTGCACTTATACACTTACATGTTACCAAGTCAAGTTTCGTGCCGGTGGGTTTTTCCCACACATTTTAGCTAGGTTGCCCCACCTAGTTAGACCACATGACTATGGGTGGAGTTAACCTGCAGTCTTTGTGCTCCCTGCAGAATTGTCTATCAGGCTACAAAGGGTTACATCACTGCAAATTCTCCATGGAAATAGTCCATGCAGACCTCTGATCCTACAGAGGAGGTCCTGGTCTCTTGCATTGACTAAGAAAGTTGAGATCCAAGGCTGAGATAGCAGGACTGGAACCACAGCTAGACAGATAAGTATTCACTGCAGGGTGCCACTAGAGACAGAAGTGTGCAGTCCCCAGCACACGAAGGATAATCATTCAACTTTGACTCTTTGGTCATTTCTGAGCCACCTCATACTCAGATTGCTTTTAGTGGACTTTCTGAAGTCCATTACTCATGGAAACATTACTTATTCTCCCCATGAACTTGATTCTGCTCTTTGAAACTAATGAAGAGCAAAACTTGAGTGTGCTCATCTTTTCTCTTTGCAACATCTTGCAGCAGAAAGATGTGACTAGAGTAGGGTAACAGGGAGTGAAGTTCAGTAGTATGTGTTTCTGGACTGTGTAACTGGGAACATGATAAAAGCTACCAGCTTCCAGGAAGGGACCTTTGCTAACTAGAAGAATCTGTCTAAGGTGATGTAGCTGTGAAAACTTCAAGCACAAAGTGCCATTTACCAAGGTCTCAGTGAAATGTTATCTGAACGCTGTTTGAAACTGTCTGTTCAAGGAGTACTGCTGGCATGACCAGTCAGTGAATGTCTGACTTGATATAAGAGACTCACATTGATTTGTTTAATCTAGACTACCTGGGCATTGGGACAGACACTGAGTGCTGTCTCTTCTGGGGAAGAGAAAGCCATTAGATCTTGGAGGATAATGCTGGCAGAAGAACAAATGGGTTTAAGCTGAGAGGAAATGTTCCTAATGTTTGAGAAGAATTGGGCTCCATGGCAGCTTTCCAACCAGACTGTTGGGAGTGCAAATCTCAGTTGCTTTCAGGATAGACATTGGTACAGTGATGACAGAGATTATCTGATATTCACTCTGTGACTGTTAGGAAGTGAATGAATGAACCAAAAGGGCCCTGTCCCAGTAAGAAATCAATATTTCAGTAAGTAGAACAGCTACTTCATCATTTAGAAGTTATCTAAAATTAAATGTTGGTTTAGGGAGCCTGATCATCCTGCAGTGGCAAAATACTGTCAGATCACTGTAACTGGTGCAGCACAATGTGACAAAATCTTATGTCTCTGATCCTATCTGTCTTTAGGTCTGATTCTTGGGTTTTTTTTTACCTTATTGGCATACAGCAGATTACTGTCGGTTTGTATGTTCTTTAAGTTCACAGTGACAGCCAGAGAAATATATTCATATATTCCAAGATGGCATTGAGGAGGTTACATATCATCAAAGAATAAAAGTTATGCCTCCTTTCTCAATAAAAAAGAGAGGGTTTTGCATTTTCCCAGTTTTGAACAGGAAGCATATATTTATTGTATTCAGAAAACAATTACCAAAATGTCAAAAATATTTTTGTCTCTCTTTTTTTTCCTAGTTGGGGAATGGCGGTCAACGTGTACTCTACCTCTATAACCCAGGAGACTATGAGCAGACATGACATCATTGCATGGGTTAATGATATATTAGCTTTAAACTACACAAAAGTTGAACAACTCTGTTCAGGTAAGAAAGCACAGCATGCTCTACAAATGTTTATTTTAAAACCACTTTAAAAGTCTGAGTTGTTGAAAATAGATAACTTTTACCTTTGACATAAACCAGTTACTTTGAAAAAAGAGACTAATGTATGTGCACAGGAAGCATTTTTGCATTTGTGTTAATCATGGGAAGATAAGGTACCTTGGGAAAGCATAACAAAGACAGAGGTGAATGGGACAAATGTAGCAGGAGATACATAGAAGTAATAAAAAGGTTGGCTAAGCAAGCAAAGAATACAGTGATAAGTTTTAGTGTTTTAAAGCCACTGGGGTGGTATCTTTTCAAATGGAGAGTGAACATAACTGAGAAAGAGACAAACAGAGAACCGTCAGTCCAGATGAACAAAATTCTCCAGCTTCTTTTCCTTCCTGATGAGGTTTCCCATATCCCTGCCGATGTTTGCAGGAAAAAAGCACAAGTGTGACTGAAAAATAAACATGGATTTGAGGAAATGAGCCTTTAGCTTCTGCGAGGGCTTCAGAACTTTGTCAAAATCTGCCTGTTTCTCTTTAAATTTGAGTTATTGTTGTAAATATATTTGGTAATGAGCCCTGAAAAAAGGGTAATAGTTTGAATACTTCAGACATTTTCATTAATTAGAGTTGCAACTAGAAGATAGGTGTTAAACCATAGGGTCTGTAACTAAATGATGACTAGAAATGATAGAAAAAAAGGCTGATGTTTCACTGTGAACATACATGCCCCCGGGGAATGATTTTTTCCTGATTTCCTACTGTGATTTTTAAATTTGAAGAACTTTGGTGGAGGAGATCTAACTTAGATTGCTGCTTCCAGACAACTAGCATGCTGGGAATATCTTATGTTATCTTACTTTATGAAGACAATGTTCAAAGCACATGGAAGAGGAACCACATGAACAGATTTCAGCTATTTCTTGTTCCAGACAAAATAAATAAATGGGGTCTTATATTCATATATTTGATTTTACCTACCATTCTGGGTAAATCTTCTGTCTCAGAGATGTTCCCTGAAAGATACAAGTAATCTTTTGAAGTTGATAGTCTTATAGCCTATTCTTCAAAATTGAAAAAAAACAATTTTCAGCTGCAGAAGTAGAGTTCCATACTTGCAGCCTTGCACAGTGACCATAAAAATGAGGTTGAAAAAGTGCAGGATAAAGTCAATGTAAGCAACCGATATAAACTGAACAACTAAAGACATAGACCATGGGAAATATTTTTTTAACTGTTATTAAACTTGAAATTGAAGTGTTATCTCTAGTTGTTGTTATGTTTACATGTCAGGAAGTTAGCCTAAGTATTTTATTTCAGTATTATAAAGACAGAATTCACACAGGGAGTAGCTATAGATAGATACATGCACGCAAACACTGAAGGAGATAGAAACAGAAGAAAATGGATGTTTGCATCCCAAAATACCCAAAATTTGCTATTGTTTGAAACAGGAAGCATAGTAGACAAGTTATTGACTTGTTCCTGTGTAGCTATTTCAACGCTCATGAATAGTTGAAAGGAAGCTTTTGAAGTTCTCAATCAAGTTAAATGTGTGTGGGCTTACACAAAAAAACCCACCCAACCAAAAAGACCAACTAAGACATAAAAAACTCACCAAAACCCTTTCTGAAAATAAGGGTGTAGTGATTTAAGAAAATATTGACTAAGCAGAATAAAATGAGTTAAAATTATGTAAGAAGATCAGATAGAGAGGCTTCAGCTGGGTGGGGCAAAGAGGGGAAAAGCATGGGAACTGTCACAAGTCCACGGTCCCATTTCATTACACAGCTTCGTATACAACTTTTTTTGTAACCTACAGTGAGGATTTTGGGACACACCTCAAGGGAAGAACTGAAAAAGGGTTGTCTCGTTACAGCTCTTTCTCCACTCTGTTAAAATTAAATCTTTTCTTCCTTAAGAATTTCCTGAATTGTGTTGATTGTTATTGTTACCTGATGCTTCTGCATTCTTATTTTTTTGAGTGAAGCTGTTAATTTGACTTTCCCCCTTTGGTTTGGTAGTTGAACTTGATGCTTACACATTCCTGTTTTTACATTCACGTGCCATACAATCCAGAAGGAGCTTTAGTAGTTCCTTATCTAAAGAAGCATTCTAGCACAGTACTTCCTGTGTTCAGGAGGACTTTACTCTCTGAACTGATGAATCTAAACACTGATAGATTATTGCAAACACTAGAGCACAGTAATCTTAGTCTTATATAATATATAATAGCTCTTTCCCACTTGAGACTGCATAGTCCATTTCTCATGTGCAAGGCATCCATGTGTAGGGATTGAAGACCGATGGACAAGCAAGTTTGGGAATCTTTCTGCATTTAATATATTTTCCTGTGTAAACTCAAAGCAATTTATTCAATGTACATATATTTTATTTAGCCTATTTCCAGTGTAGCTTTCAAGAGAGAAGCTAAGGGAACAGTAGTACAAATGGTGAGCCAACTAGCAGGCAGAGCACCAGCAAGCAAGCATGGTATGGACTGCAGTTTGAGAATGGCCAGTCTAACTCATTCATTCTGGCATTCTTTGGCTGACATCCCTTGAATCATTGGCAGCTTTCATGCAGATTAATGTTTGTTTCCATAAAATATGAGCATTTCTCCAGGACTTCAAAGGGAAGGAATATGTGGGAAACTCTTTACAGCCATGAAGCATTTCACAGCATTAACAGGGATCTGCAGAGCTGCTGTAACTGAATTTTTATAACCTACTGTAAAATTGTATGGACATTTTCTTCTTTTTTAGAAAAAAACATTAAGATTAGTCATGCTGTTTTATGACTATTCAGTTCTTGTTCATTTTTGTTAATAAGGAGCAATCAAAATGCCAGGAAAAGCTAAATGCGGGGCCAAAAAAGTGGGAGAGGGAAAGTGGGGGGGATGTTGTATTTGAATTAAAAGCTCAAAGAAGTTACTTTTAGGAGGTAGGAGCAACCTAGATATGGCAATGCTTGTGTTCAGCACCTGGCTGTGAGACCTCACAGGTGCCCACGTTTTGTAGCCAACCTTAGCAATAGTTTTTGACATTCATTGCTTAAGCAAGAAGGAATAATGTGATGTTCTGCCTTTACTAAAGGCTTTATTCTGACCATATCTGAAGCTTAATGTGATAGTAGTTACAATGACAGAAAGAGCAATCAGACCTCTTTTTCCTCATTGCTTTGAAGAAGTAGCTTTGGTAATACACATACTGGAGCAATACCAGCCTGTTTCTCAATTTCCACTTAGGGAACAGAGCTGCTAGGACGAGGAGCAGCAAAGGAAGAGGCTGGCTTAGTCATAAAGTATTTGTATTCTTTGGGAGTCTTAGATGTGGTTTTTGTTTCTGCTAAGTAGGCCAAGCAAAGTGCAGTGTCCCCTGAGCTTTCTAAATGCCTGCTGTGGTAGTGATGTGCCAAGAAAGCCAGGTTATGGATGGGTGCAGCCCTGGAGAACCTTAATTCAGTCTGCAGCTCCTCTGGTAATTTAGTTTTGACAACTAAGCAGGGAAAATTTCTCCAAGCATCTCAATACAAATCTTTTTGCTTTAGGCATGTGTCATATTGTCAGTTTTTGGACTCTGGGTGTGATTTTCTGCAAAGTTGTTTTACCTGAGTGTGAAATTTATAAACCATGGTTTTAATAGATGACATAGTGCATTAGGAACTTTAAGTGCCCTTTAGATTGGCATTAGAGAGAGCATTTAACTTGATGCATCAATGAAATAGAGAACAATTGAGAGGATGTACTGTTGTAGGATCCAATGTGCAAAACCCATAGGTTTGGGGAACAGGAGTTTCATATGAAGTATGACATCAGTTGCTTCTTAGGAGTCATGCTACTTTTTTAAGAAATATATAGTGGCTTCTTAGAAAGAATTCTGACTAAGCAGCTTACAACTGAATTTTCTTTACTAAGGCTGTTTTTCATCTCTAAGGAATACCAAGTGTATGTGTTGCAAGGCTTTTCATGACTGTTAGGGTGTTATATGAGAGTATATTCAAAATAAGAGTTAGGCAGGAGATTACATAAGGCTTGCATGTGAATTAAAAAGAAACAACACAAGCTATATAATGTCAAGGAAATAATAAATGGATAGAAAGGAAAACGTGGCCTGGAGCAGGGTATAATTTTTGATTTAGCTATTCTTCTGTGATCCTATGAGATTAAGGAGATACAGACTCCCCACTCCATGCACTTGAAAATTCTCAGTAGAAATATAAGCTTGCAAATTGTCTGGCCCCCAGCAGATACAGACTTTCTGTCTTTGAGGATTTGTATGCAAGGATCAAGGATTGAATGCGGGGTTGGTTTTTTCCTTGCTTTTAATAAATGGCCGTATTATAAAGAAAGCATGTGGTTTGGCATTTTTGAATTTTAGACTGTGATGCTTCCTCTGCAGATGCCCTGGGTGTTGCCAGATGGAATTTCTCATGTGGTGACTTCTGTACCATATCTCAGTTGGTGTTCCTGCTGTGGAATTATGTAGTCCCTTAATATATACACTTTGTAGGCACTCTGCTGCCCTGGTGTTGGAGGAGAGCAGGCAGTGTGACAGTAGAGCAGATGCCATTCTTTCTTTGACTTTGTGTCACCTCTCTGGCTTGGGATTTGGAGGGAAACTTTGCCGCAGCCTCTATGGGCTGTTGTCCCTTGTGACTGCTGCTGTGCAAGGGAGGAGGATCGTTCCTGGCTTGAGGAGGGTGTCCCTGGTGTTCTGCTTCCAGGGACTGAGTGCTGCACAGCAGCTCCTTGGTGGGGCAGTGCCTGTTTGCAGGGCAGCCCTCGTGTCTCCAGCCCCCTCAGCCTCAGCAGCCTGGACAGCGGCGTGCCAGGCACGCTGCCTCCGGAGCAGTGCTCCAGGGGAGCCAGCTCCTCTCCTCTCCACCACACCAGAGGAGGGCTGAGGGGGCTGGAGAAGAAGGGTATTGGCCAGACAGAGAATTGATCAGCAGGGCTATTGTTTTTTAAAGTCAGTTGTGAAAATATACACACAAATGCGGTTTATTCTGGGGGTTAGCTGTGTAGGATTTGTGTTTGCATGTCTCAGAAGGTTGTTCTGCTCAATGCCTATATTAACCTATAACTTCCTATATGCTTATTACTAAAATCTGCATTATAGGACCCTGTTGGAGCATTTGCTGCCAGCATTCCTCTACATCCCAACGCGGCTGAGAAGCCAAAGCATGTTTCCACGTTGGTGGTTTTGTGTTTTTCCCAGTTGGCAGCCTTGTAGAGGTTGGGTCTCCTAGCTCAGCTTGGGAACATGATTAAAACATGGCTTGATCCCATTTGCACTCTGTAACTGAGGCATGTTTCAAGGAACTGGCATGTTATCCTGAGGTCATGCAACACAGAGCATACTCAGTGTAATGACTCTCTAATGCCTTCCGTATGATATTTAGGATTAGAGGGTTACAATGAATGTTAATGATTGGATTTAAATAATTTCCAAAACTTTCTGAGGAAGCTTGCAAAGCAGTATCATGAGATTCCCAGATAATAATTTATTTTTTTAAATGTCACTCATTAAGAATTCAGGAGGAATAGAACTTGAACAAGGTTTTTACTTTATAAAAATAATTATTTAATTACTCATAACACTCACTTGCAGTCAGTTGCTTGATTTCCCTCTGGTTTAAAGAGCTTGTTGGATTTTGTGTGGTACTCTTTTTAGGCATGATGAGTTACGCAGCTATTTTAAGTTAAATGGGAACTGTGTTTTCTGAAATTGTTCTGATCTTCGTGTTTAAAAATTAATGAATTCCCAAATAAATTATTGCCGAAAATTTAAGTATTAAAAACTCTGTTGTGTATAATTTATGAGCAGCTTAACGATTTACATATTTAAGAAAAAGAGATTACAAGTTAACGTGGGTGAAACCTCCTTCCAATATCCATTATTTAAAATGGTCAGTGGATATTCTGGATTACATCACACTCGTGCCCTACCTGTGTGGAAGACTTTTAGAAGCCGATGTTATTTAGGTGCTCATTATCTCAGGGGCTGTTGGTAAGGCTGGTGGGGAGGTGCACAGTTCTTTTAGGCTGTTTCCTGTGCTGGCAGCGCTGCTTTTGCGAGCTCCCATCTGTATGCAGGCACTCACCCTGCCCTCTTTGAGGCAGCTGTGCTCATGCAACTGTGAGCAGGAGGGCAGGGCTGCACTCTAATCTGCATCGCTTTTAGAGCTTTTTAAGTGTCCTCCCAGGACTGTTGCTGGGAAGGGTGAAGCCAAAGTGGTTTCACTGATGCACAGTCCCATAAAAGCTTCCTTCTCTACAACTAAGTAGGTGGGAAATTGATGTATTCTTGAACATTCACTTGGAAATGGGCTGAAATTTCTTAACTCGTAGTGAAGGCTTGAGGAGAGGGTGTGTTGACTGGAGAAATAAAATTATGTTGATCTGCCTACTAGGTCATAGAGGTGCTGCTGGAAATACAAATAGGAATTTGAAGACCACATTCTCTCTAGTGGGGCGCTCAAGATAAAGTGTTCTGTTTCTTAAACATGTGGCTGTATGTAACACAATATTATGCTCACAGACATGGAATCATAGAATGATTTCTGTTGGAAAAAACTGTAAAGATCATGGAGTCCAGCTGCCAAGGCCATCACTAAATCATGTTACTAAGAGCCGCATCTACATGACTTTCAAATACCTCCAAGGGATGGTGAGTCCACCACTTCTCTGGACAGCCTGTTCTAATACTTGACAACCCTCTCTGGCAAGAAATTTTTTCTAATACCCAATCTAATTCTCCCCTGGTACAACTTGAGGCTGTTTCTTTTTGTTCTATTGCTTGTTCCCAGGGAGAAGAGACTGACCTGGCTACAGCCTCCTTTCAGGCAGTTGTAGACAGCGAGGTTCCCCCACAAGCCTCATTTTCTCCAGGCTAAACAACCCCAGCTCCAGCAGCTGCTCCTCATAAGAGTTGTGCTCCAGACCCTTCACCAGCCTCATTGCCCAGTTTTTGAAAAACCTTTGACTGGTATAACAGAACACCCCTATTTGAAATCTGAATGAAAATCTGTACTCTGATATCCGAGTTGAAAACCTACTGCTGTGTGCTTACCTAAATATCACTGCTAAGGAAGCTATTCTAGAAAGCCTAAGGTAAAAACCAGCTCCAAGTGCTGCTGTACTGTAAATAATGGTTGCTGTCATTTGTGGATTTTTCTCTCCCTTTCTTATCAAGACTATTAAGTCACACGTGCTCCTTGCAAGTCACTGCTTTTTTTTGATTACTGATGTTGTCTCAGCAACAGAAATATGGGGTGTGTGCAACTTTCCATCAGTGTAAGCAACCATAGTGAACTGAAGTACTGATGACTAATTCATACACAAATCATCCTGTGTTTTCCAAATGCATGATCAGGTGGTTGAAGCTTTGGAGAGAATGAATAATTTGAAGGAGTTTGTAGCTGACATGACTGGATATGTGTTTTTGTATTATCTAAATATTTCATTAAAGCAAACTAATTTTGTTACAGAAAAAGGTGCAGTCAGCCTTTTCCCCAAGTGGAATTTTTCAAAAACTGAGTCTATGAAAATCAAGCTGAGGCCTGGTTAAAAGCTTTAAACTTGGTTTCTATGCAGTTTTAGAACAAAGATAATATTACACATTTATTCCAAATTTCTAGTGTGGAACTTAGCTCTGTTGGCTGTGGTTTTGGTATCAGAATTAAAAGAAATCAGCCCCACCCCTTCCCCAGCAAGGCAATGTCTTTTCATGGTCCCTTTGTTTTCCATGTTGGCTGGTGTGGTTTTATATGGTTTTCTGGGAGCTTGCTCCCACACACTACAGGGATTCAGAGAGGAGCAGTGTGGAACAGTCTTGACATTAGATGTGAAGGACTGACCTAATTTATGTAGGGCACACACATATTGGCAGTTTCTGCTTATATTTACAGTGTTTCTACTAAATATTTTATTAGCATAATAAGCTCTAACTATAGTATATTAAAAGCAGTTAGTTTGAAAATAAAGTTTTCTTTTTAACTTATAAATATATAAACAACAATGCTAAAGAAAACAAAGCATCTAATCTTGGTTTCAGATCTCTAGTCTGAAATCCAGAAAGTTTACTGAGTGGTAAAAACTGGTTGCAAACAGGATTCTCTTGTCTTCGTTGTTACCTCCTTTAATTTCCTTTTGATTTGAATAGTCAGGAGCAGAAGTATTTTTGATAATCAAGAAAATACTTATTTGCATTTGTGGATTCATCAGCCTCCAGATGGTGAAGAAGAGGAGAAAAACTGAAAATCTCTAATGATGCAGAGTGCAAATGCTTCAGAGCAAGCTAAGTCAGCATGGACAGTCTGGGAAAGAAGCAGGGAAAAAGATACAGGACAAAAGCTAAAATCAGTTCAGCATTGCTTTCTGCAAGGGACTAGTAAAGACTAGTGTGAAAACAGCATAAGATACTCAGTTTTTATAAATCTGGTAGTCATTTTCAGCTTTACTACTGCATGTGGCAAAATTATTGAGTCTTAATAGCTTTAAATTACAACTTTTTCAATTCTGAGTTTGTTCTCTTATGTCTGAATTCTGCCCCGGCATCCCTTCCCCTGCCCTGGCAGCTGCTTGCCCAGCCTGGTGGATGCAATGCCCTCCCTCCTCCTGCTGCCTGCCCTGCCCCGAGCCTGGGATCCCCAGGAAACACCTGCAAAGCCCCATGCTGCTAGGCTCTTTCTGCTCACTAATGAGGCTAAAAATAGCAACTGCTGGGGGTGATTTCAGCACAGCCGGGTTTGCAGGCTCGTTTCAGAGTCTGGCCCGTGAATATCTTCTGTAACTAATGGCTGCATCAATATTCTAGATCAAAACACAAAAGGATTTTTAGCCAGTGATTCTAAATTGCTTGTTAGCTAATAAAGGTTTAGAGGTTTTAACATTGATCCCTCTTCTGTAGTGCCACCAGCTGTACTTTTCATCTTTCATTTGAGTAGATGTCAAATTATTTCTTTTTTTGGTGTGTGTGTGTGTATGTGCATGTTTTTACATATAAAAGTTTTTCAGTCAGAGAGATAGATTTATTGTGAGAGCTATTCTAGTAGTGTGTTTTCAGCTTCCCTGCATACATTTGATAAGATTCAGGTTTGAGTGGGGTTTTAGTTGTGTTTTAGGGGATGTGGGAGGATAGTTAGGGGTTTTTTTTCCAGAAAATGTGGGGAAGTTTTTTGATACTGAATAAAATACAGTAGCATAAAAATTCTTTTGTTTGTGTAAATTACGCAATAAGTATGTCACAAGCCATAATGTCATTATCTCTACTGTTGTTTTCTTTGTATTCCATTAAAAAGATTCCTTTCTCATGCACCTGCACTGAAACATCAGTTGTGTAGTAGATTGGATAAGCCTGCAGTGCTGTCCCATATACAGAGAACCATGCAGATATGCTGTGGCTGTAAGATAAAGGCACTGCAGTCCCACATCACTAAAGTAGGGCTCCCCTTTCTGATGCCTCCAGGAAATCTCAGCCATGGGCAGTGTACACAGTACTGGCCCTGTTCTGTTTCACTGGTGTTTCCCACTGAAACATAATCTGGCAAGCTTTAGGGGTAAAATTTTAAATTATAAATAAACACCTATATAATATTAAATACATACATAACCTTGATGTCCAAAATCAGGTCGTCCCAGTTGACTGTAATGATCTTTTTACTTTCTCCTATTCCTGTGGTAGGCAAGTCTCTGTCTTTTTTGGAGTCAGGAGGAATTTTCTCTCTTTGTAGTTCAGTGTTTAGTTCAACCCATATTTGTTTGTTGCCTCTGTACTTCAGGAAGGAGTATTTTAATGAACTGTATTTGCCAGTGCAATAAAATCCTCCTGTTGGGGAGGCGGCCCAGCAGCCGCTCCAGTGCTGTGTCAGGGAACAGGTCTGTGCTTGCCATGTGGATGCAGGCCAGTGTTTTCTGCCCTCCAGTGTTGTGCAGACCCAGGACCACCTCCTGGCTGGCAAAGGCACAGAAACAACTGCCAGCAGGGAAAACACAAGGAAATACCCTAACTAGAGAGAGGCTGTCTAAAGGCATGCTGAAGGAATTTGCATTACCAGCAGAAGGAGAAAAATCTCGTGTGAACACTTTGGGCTTCTAGTTTTCTAAAAGGATCTAGATGAAAGGTTGTGCAGTGCATTTTTAGGGCCTCCAGGCAATTACTTAGATATCAGAGTAAAGCTTATAATTGGGGTATGGGGAGGATGAAAGGACAGAGTTAGGAACAAATTCAATTCATAACATTAAATGATTGCATAATAATGCTTTTGCATTAAATTAAACAATAATAAGTGTACTCAAGCTATGCATTATCTGTATATCTGTGCTTTAAACTGTAATGTATTTTTTCCATTGCCATGTATTTACAAGTTCTCTTGCTAAGGATGAGTTTTGAATAAATAATTGTGTTTATGAAGTTTTCTGTAAGTGGATGCAAATTTGTCATCTGAGGCTTGTAACTTGCCAGAAGGTGCCTTTCCCTTTAAGGAATATTTTACTTTGATTCCTAATTATATCAAGACCATTGCAAAGAGCTGAGCACAGGGTGTCCTTGAAGAATTAGGTTTTTTAATAACCATTTTCCCCACAAAGCTAGGAAACGTAAAAAAAAATCTTTTTTTAAATGGCAGTGGTTTTCAGCACTGAAGCTGGATCTTGGTAAGTCTCTTTGCAAAATTTGTGTTGGTATTTCAGAGAACATTTTTGGACTCTTCTCTTACATTCTTCTGTTTGGGAAGTGACTATCTCAGCAGCCCTTTGTATGATAGTTGACTGGATACAGAGAATGAGAACCATCTCATGCATAAAGTTGGTCTGTCAAAACATATGCGTACCCATGGAGAAAAATGACTTAAAGTTCAAGTTATTGTTGACTCTCCTGTAAAACTGGGCAAACCAGGTGTCTGCTTTGTTAATTTGGTTTCTCAGATATTTTTGTGATAGAAAAATCATTGTTGATAGTGGGATGAACTGTTAGGTGAGATCTGGACACTTCTTTGTCAGAACTGATGTGCACTAAAAGCACAACAGTCTTTTTTGTGGAAGTGAATTTGAACTTGTTAGGAGTAATGGGGCAATCACTTCCCTGTCCTAATGCTCAAGCACAGGGGCTGTACCCTCTATAGTCCTCTGCAGACATCACTGAGTCTTTGTCGACTATAAAGTATTTTGTAGAAAAATCCTTTGAAGAAGAAAGAAAATTGCTTTTCCTTGGATTTCCTTAAACATTTTCATCTTGATTTCTAAACACTTGAATGTGTCAACAGTGGAGGCTTTGCAAATGGCAGTGGCATGATGCTGTAGGAGGAAGCTCCCTGCGTACAAGAAATGCTGTCTCTATTAGCTGTCCTCAGGATGCTGGTTAGAAATTTTTTCCTATGCTTCCTTCTTTCTTCTGGATTAGTTGTACATGCACACCCTATAGACTATATAAGTTTAGAGAGCTCTCAAAGTTGAACTTAGGAACCTGACTGTTTTGAGAGAACTAAAGCTGTTAGCACAGCTTTGAAAGCTATGGGTGGACTATGCTAAATCTACTTATTTAAATGCTTTTCTCAGTAAAATCAGTAAGAATGTTCATTGCAGAAGGGTGGGAACTGACTTGTGTGTTTTAACAAGCTGGAGCCTGGCAATTAATTCTTTTTAAAATCGTGGTTTGATATAATCTTAAATAACTGCTTGGCGTTTGGGTACGAGGGCCAGAAGAAAGATGATCCTGGCTTGTTTGAATTCAGGGGACTGTGGGGATTGAAGAAGCTTATTAAGAGATTTTCATTTTCACAGTTATCTTCTCACTGTATGGACAGTCCTGCTGTGTATGGGGACTCCAAGTACATCCATTTCACTCTGCGTCAGTCAAGGTGATTCCTCAGATGCTGCACAGCAGTGCATCCAGATCAAGTGGAAAAGAACCACTTGAACATGTCACTGCTCAATATACATTAGATAAGCAGGTCCTGGATGCATAGTGTTAGGCTGAATTACAGCAGGGACTTATTCAGCACTGTTGCTTTCTTGCTCATGCTTTTGCTAATGACATTAAACACCATTTGGTCTTAGCTGGGTGCATCTGGATTAACGTCAATGCATTCTCTTGTTATAGGAGCAGCTTACTGCCAGTTCATGGACATGTTGTTCCCAGGGTGCATTAGCTTGAAGAAAGTAAAGTTTCAAGCAAAGCTGGAGCATGAGTACATTCACAACTTCAAACTTCTGCAGGCGTCATTTAAAAGAATGAATGTGGATAAGGTAGGCATTCTGCATTTGTATTTCAATCACTACATGTTTCAAAAGTTACATAAATTGTGAAAAATTAATAAATACGGGAAACAGCCTTCAAAATACTTGGAAAATGCACTTTTTCAACTTTCGCATGGAGAACTGGAGTTGCAAGTAGAGTATGAAGAGGTTCTTGACCTTTCATCATCTGAAAAGGGTATACGGGCATGAGGGAAGTTTGGCATTTGGCTCCATTTAGGTACAAATTGAAAATTGAGTCCACATGTCTGCTGAGGAGTTGTGCCATCTAACTCATTATATCTTAATATCAGAGATCCTTTGATAAAACACCATGTGTTGGAAATTCCTTGTCATCAGTGAATCTTGAATTTTTAAGTAAAATTATTGGTGACCTGAATTTCCAACAAAACGACTTGAAAATATGCTGTTCATATACGTATTCCATGTTTTTTGTCCAAAGCAGGGTTTAAGGAATTTAAGTTATTCAAAAGCTGGAATAATTTACCCAGTGATTTATTAGATTGGGCTGCACATGTGTCACATGTAAAGTTAAGAATGGAAGCCTCTGAGAAAATGCTTGTTCAGCCTTAAGGTGTTTGGTTTGTACTTAAATGTGAGAGTTTGACAGACTCACGAATGTAAATTACTCTGTTGATAAAAATGAATAATGGAGGTTATGTTATGCTTATAGTTTTACACTGATGCACTACCTGTTAACCCATTTAATGTCCTGCCCTGACTTTTAGTGTTGCCTTATTTTGAAATTTAAACAGTCATAGCAGAGAGTCCCTTAAGACTTCTATGAAGCACTGGAAAGCCCTCATTGTTTCATGAAATGTTATGGATACTTCTATTTACAGTGTGATTTGCTAGTGAAACATTGGGAAGACTAATGTAGCAAACACTGTCAATTTTCCTGTACAGAGCAAATTTACCATGTCTTTTTAATGGAGAGTTAAAGTACAAATGGAAGAACCTGAAAAGACATGCAAAATGCAGTATCAATTCTTGCAGAAGCATCATAGATTTATAAAATGCTGTGCAGTTGGCTTAATCCTGAAGAAGAAATGAAAACCCTTTTCCAGCTGAAAAGCCATAACATTCAAAAGGCATTAAGGTCCACCTAACTTGGCTGTTTAGTCAGCTGCATGAATTAATCAAAGCAGGGCAGCTCTTCTGCAGTTGTAGTCCCTGTCTGCCCACAGTGTCTGGAAGCCTTGAGTACTGTAATATTGGCTGAAGACACCTTTTGGAGGCTTCATGTCTGTGAAAAATTTCTAAGATCTGAATAAGGAGTCATCCTCATAGCCTTTCCTTTATTTTACTAGAACTTTATAAGACATTTAAGTCAACTTCTGCATGTCCACAAACTGTTCTATGAATAGCTATCTGTGGAACAGAAAAAAATTACAAGGTTAAAACCTCAGGGTTGGTTCATATGATGACCATGTGCTACCAAAATGTAGGTTGGTTTGAACTTTAGCATGCCTTGGAAAAGCTGCTGGGTTTTGTATTTCAAACAGTAGGACAGAGAGCAAGAAACATCTGTCTGGAGTTTTGAAGAATTGTTTGTAGTATGTCAAACTATACCATGTCCATTAAAACCAGAAATTCCTAGTTGGCTGAATATAGTGTTACTCCCAGAACAGTGTCATTCATCATGGGATGTAAGGGAGTACCTCTGTGGAACAAAAGCTATAGAGGCTTACATACACCTTCTGTATTGCTGCTTCTAAGACTGGTCTCATTGGGTTTTGTTTCATTTTTTAAGAGTGCTTGCAAATTCACCCTCTCATTTAAGAACAAAACAGTGGCAGAGGTTTATTTGTTGATGCAATTAGTAGATTTTTTTCAAATAAGCGTGTGTATGTAATTTTTGTATTTAAAAGCAGCAGTAACGTAATGTTAATGTCTACCTTTTAGGTAATTCCCGTGGAAAAACTGGTCAAAGGGCGCTTCCAAGATAACTTAGATTTCATTCAATGGTTTAAGAAGTTCTTTGACGCTAACTATGATGGGAAGGAGTATGATCCTGTGGAAGCTCGACAAGGCCAAGATGCTCTTCCTCCACCAGATCCCGGTGAACAGATCTTTAACCTGCCCAAAAAGTCTCACCACGCAAACTCTCCAACTGCAGGTATTTTGCATCTTAAAGAATTCCATTTTTGTCTCTGAAGACAATTATAAACTGTGGTCCATTTTACTTAAATACTAGTTAAAAATTATTTCCTTGGGTGGTTGTGCTATTCTTTTTCCTTTATCATAGACTTAGTATCTTGAGACAGCAGAAAGTTAATATCTTGTGTGCTCTAGTTTGGCCCAACCCTACTGAGCAGAAGGTCTCCTCCACTGAAGCCCCTCCATGTAAATGACATGGACTCTACTAATGTTTTGTGGTGGAGACAAAAGCTTTCTACTTTCTTGTTACTGAATGTGGTATGTGCAAGTGTATTCAAGAACACTTAAATGGAGTGTGTTCCTCTTTCACACCTCCACCTTTATAGGAAAATGTTTGCACAGGCTGATTTATTTTCTAATTTTTATGGTGAGTAAAATGTTTCTAGATCTTGAGCACTGAATGGAAGAAAAAAAAAAAAGTTATTTTTGGGTTTACGTGTGCTTATTGTTTGGGTTTGCTAGTCCTCCTAACTGAAAAACACAGCTTTTACACTTTCACAAAGTTATCTCAGTCTTCTAATTTTTTATTTTGTGCTTATGTTGGATTTTGCTAGGATAGTGATAATGCTTCAGAGGAAGTTGGTGCTAAATTTTTAATTTAAAACCAAGATGGTGTTGATAAGTTACGGATTTTTTAATTATTGCTAATCAGTGCTTATACCGAGTCCAGGCTTTTTCAGTTTATCCCATTGCCTTGCCAGCAAGCAGCCTGGGGGTGCCCAAGAAATTTAGTGGGGGTACTCCACAGCCAGGACAGCTGATCCCGATAGACTGAATAGATAATCCATACCACATGGCATTGTGCTTAGCCAGAAGAGCTGGGGGAATAAGGAGAAGGGTGGGGAGGGATGTTCATTTACAGCATTTGTCTTGCCATATCACCATTATAGGTGATGGAGTCTGGCTTTTTCCTGGAGATGGGTTAATTCCTGCCTGCCCATGGGAAGTAGTGAATGAATTGTTTGCGTGGCTTTTGTTTTACCTATTAAACTGCCTTTATCTCAACTGTGAATTTTCTCACGTTCCCCTTCTGAGTTTCTCCCCCATCTCACTGCAGGGGACAGTGAGTGATCAGCTGTGGGGGCTCAGCTGCCTGCTGGGGTTAAACCAGCAGTGTTTCTGGACCAGGCCAGAGGACTAAACCTGATCTTTGGGGTTTATGCAATGTGGGTATGACTAGTCACTAAGCAGATGTTAACTGAAAATTGAGTGAACAGGAGAGCAGCTAACATAAAGAAATAGTCACAAAAAAGTGTTACTGGATATAGGTTTGTGCATATGGAAATACACATGGACACACACCTGATTTCTTTACTGGTTTATTCTGGGTTTATACTAACCCATTCCTCAAATAAAGATTAATATTTAGTTGATTTTAAATCTGTGACCTGGCCTCTCATGAGCTCTGATATGTGCCAGGACCCACAAAAGCAGGGGCAGATGTGAAGTGTGAAGCACCCTCAGTTTTAGACCGCCTTGTGCTCTGGAATCCTACCCAGATTTCAGCGTTCTGCTCTGATCACTTCTGACGTCAAAGTGGGACATACTTGGCCAGCTGCCTTCAGCTCATTAGTGCTTCCAGGAAATGGGGCACCTAATAGCAGGCCAGTGCTACTCTGGGCTTCTAAAGCTTGTTTACATCTTTATGTTGCACCGTCTTGTGCCTGAACTTCTGAATTTCAGGGTCTGGCACACTCCAATTTCCCATGTGATGTCTTGCACTCCCTTTGGAAACAGAAGACCCAAGTGCTAGTGTCAAGATGTTGTCCAATTCAGAAATTGGAAAAGGCACTTTTATTAAACACAGACTTTACTGTGCTTGTTAATTCTTCTTACAGATGGTACTGTTCTTCCCAAAGTCACAAATATGTCATCCAAATTAAAGCTGTGGGGGTGACAATCCAACAGAAATTGAATAGCTACTGGAGTGGAACCAGCCAGCTGATATGGAGGATGAGGCAATAATGTCATGATGTGTTGTTAGTTGTATGAAGAGCATGTCCTGTGCCTTCCCAGCCTTTGTATGGGATTGTGCAACTGAGCTAGTGTGATGAGTTTTGAGAAAATTCTGTAGCTGTGACAGTTAACTTTTTCATGGAAAATTTCTGTCATTATTAACTTAAATATTCTCCAGAAGTCTGACAGGACGCTAGTTTAATTTCTGAGCTGAGGATGGTGGGGTACAGACATTACACGACGCTCGGTGAAATGAGAGTTCCAGTTTTTCTTACTGCTTGCATTTCAGAACAGAAGTAATTCAGTTAGGTGTCAGCCATTCCATGGGTTTACTGAATTCTGGGTGAGTACATTGTTGTGGCACTGATGTATGGTGCCTTTGTGCCTTGCCTCACCCCATCACAGAACCTGCAGGTTGGAAGGGATGGGAGGGAGTCTTTACTGATGCTCTGGGGGGAATTCTGTATGCATCTGCAAACTTGTGTGTGCCTCATCTCCTGCTCTTTGAGAGTAAATTGGGGATGATGCAAGAGCAAGTTCTGGGCAGCTGGGAAATTACCATGAAAGATGTGCTTCTGTACCTCTGTTTTCCACACTTAGCTGGAAGTGAAGGAGTATCCATTACAGCTGCTATAGGAGCCATAATATAAACCTCAGGGTGTTGTTGGCCTACTGGGCTGCAAGTGTGCATTGCTGGGTCATGCTGAGCTTCTCACCAACCAACACCCTAGCTCCTTCTCAGGGCTGCTCTCAGTCCATTCTCCACCCAGCTATGTTTGTGCCTGGGATTGCCCTGACCCAGGTGCAGGACCTTGCATTTGGCCATGTTGAACTTCATGAGGTTTACACCTCTCAGGCCTGTCAAGGTCTGTCTGGATGACGTCCCTTCCCTCCAGCATGTGACCACGCCACACAGCTTGGTGCCATTATTAATTCGTGTGATTTACATTAACAGTGAAGCTTTGAAGTTTTAGTACTGCCTTGTCAGTTCATTAACAAAACAAAAGGAAGCACTAGTGAGAAAAAATAAAGAACCCAGAAGATCTTTTAGTGTAATTCAAAAGTTTTTAAACAGCATGCAGTGCTACATGTACACATCTATTGTTTGGTGTCAGGATCAAACAGATAGGTGGGTACTCATTCATATTTGGGGCTTTGGCAGACTTTAAAATATGCCTATTCTAAATTGATTAGATATATGTATTTTTAAAGTAATAATTTACTTTAGCTTCTAGCAGTTTCATATGCATTTCAGGTGATTCCTGTTGCTCCACCAAGTAACTCTTCCATTGCCCTTTGACGGAGTTTTGGGCTTGAGTGATTTAGGACATGCTTGTTGACTGTTCATAACTGCTTTATAACACTGCTCTAGCAATGTATTTTCAGAGGTATACTGAGATATATGTCCTTTCATTAACAAGTGATCAGATCCTTAAAGGCTGCTCTGAAAACTTACACAGAAAGGTACTGTCATGAATTATCTTTAAAATATTACTAAGACTTTAAAGCTTGACAGGATGCCTGGTATCAGGTGGCTGCTTCCTGTACCTGTAAATGGACATTAACCTGTATCTCTATAAATGCAGAGTGTGTTCTTTATTTAATTTGAAAAATAAACACTTTTAAAACAACCCAAAACTTGAGAAGTCTAAAAATGTACTGGGTTTTGTGTTAGTTGGTGAGCAGACCAGCAGCCATAGCCCTTCCCATTCCGAAGGTGATCCTACTGGGGAGTCAGGGCAGGTCAGGGATAATGCAGCTTGGAAATGGAAGCATAAATAGGTCCCTACAACTAATCTGCTGTGCCACCCTTGTGCTGCCTTGTCCCTTCCTTCAGGGATAGAGCCGATTTGTGGCTGATGGTGGTGCCGTGGGTGGATGGGTTTGCTAATGTGCCACAGAGTGTATCTAGAAACTGTAGGAGAAGCAGGGTTTCACCAGGTGAATGCAACTCCCCGGAGGTGAAATGAGGGTCTATTCCTCCTTCAAGGAGCAGCACAGACCACCACTGTAGGTTCTCTGGCAGCAACACCACAGCTGCTTTTTAGATCTAATGCCATCTGCCTGCCCTGAGCCGACTTTCGATCTCCTACAGCCTCCGCTCTTCTCTAATGCAGTGGTAAACAGCCCACAGATGTAGAGTCAAAATTGTGGTACAGGATTAAAATATTAGGGCACTGTTGTTTGTGCCAGTTCTAATGCTCCCTGCGGGAAATAGCGGAAAAGGCTTCATCTGATCAAAATTGAAAATAGCGATCAGGTTGTCAGGATTTTAGCTTAGTGTCTTATGTAAGTATTCCTGTATGTCAGAGCACATCTCCATGGAGCACTCTCTAGTGTATGGGTGTGGGGTGTCAAAAATACATGGGTATAAGACAGCTTAATAAAATTAATTATTTACGTGAAAGCTAAAAATGTGAGAGGTTCTTAGATCTGAAGGCTGTTAGATTTTTTTTTAGTTTGAAATATTCAGTGAGAGCAGGATGACTAAAGCAGAGCTAGAAAATACTGTAGGATCACATGAGGGCTAAAAATACTCATGCTATGACAGGGAAAATAACCAGGGCAGAATGAACTGTTTGTGCATGAATGCCTTATATATAATGTGCCATCGAAAAGCCAATTGCACAAGAGAAATACTGATTTTCTGTAGGGAAAGGGTGTATCCTGCTGTGACAGATGTGCTGTAAATTAATTTTGAGGGATAACGATACTCAGTGAGACCAGTTTTTATTTTAGCAGCTAGTGATATAGTTAGGACTCCTGGGAGACTAGAGAACTCCTAATGCCTTTTTTTTTTTTTTTTTGCTTTCCACCAAGACTCGCTACCTTTTTCCCCAGTGGCAGGCAGTAGGTGTTGGCAATGGCAATCTCTGCTCACAGTGGTGCAGTGCTCCAGGACAATGTAGCAGAGCTAGAGATGGAAAGAGCTGCAGGGTGACAAACGGGGAGTGTTTTCATCCCTAGTTCATACAAGGCCAAGGAATTGTACTAACCCAGGGGAACAGCATGTGCAGTGACAGTGCCGGCCTGTGAGGTGAAGTGGCTCTGCTGTAATACAGACACATCTCTCCTGCCAGCATGAGGAGAATTTAATTTTTAAACCCACTGAGCTTGAGAATTTAGGCCAGGAGGCAACGGACTTACAGTGTAGGAGCCAAGGCCTTTTTCCAAGAGAGAAGATTGTGTTTGGAAAAGCAGTGGTTATCAAGCAGTGGCAAAAATGGCTATCTTAATTTTCAGCATATCATGAGTGTGGTTTGAGTGTCTGTGTTGCACAAATGTTTACACATTTCATTTTTTTAATTTTCTTTGCAGGTTGTTTTCAGATTTTCCTTTTGAAACTGCTTTCTTCTTATAGCTAAGCAGACAGTGTGATTTTTAAAAATGCAGGTTTTTAAGAGCACTTGAAATTTTAGATTTCATTCTTCTGTTATGCCTGTGGAATGGTTTCATCCATTGAAGATAAATGTTTGCATGCTTAAAGATGTTTCTAGAGCATTTGAGAAGAAGTAGTAGTTTTTTATTATTTTAAATGATAAATGAATATTGGTTATTTTAAATTTGGAGTAAAGTCTTCATTTATGATGGGGGAAAGGCTTTGGTTAGTTTCTTTCTTTCAAATCTTGTATTAAAGACAAACAGAAGCAGTCATGCCATCAGTAACACTTTTTCATTTGACAAGTGGCCTCCATTGGTCTTTCTTTCTAGGATAGCTCTCTTGAAATCATGAAAGACTCAAGTACTCGTACACATTTCTCTTTGCCAGCTGTCTGGCAGAGAGGATGAATGCAGAGCTCACCAGGCTGTACTGGACCAGCAGCAGTGAAGGTTTGGGGAGCTGAGAGGACAGAAGGGTTCTGCCAGCCAGGGGAAGGTAGTACCACAAAATAATTAGGACAGCTGCACTGCAGCCCGTTGGGATTCGGAAAGTCAGATTTTGTCTGAGGTCACTTAATTCCCATTAAGTATCATTTGTCATCACTTAATTGCATTAAGTGTCCCTAAATTGAGCGTTTTCTTATGTCCTGGTGTAGCTACAATAATAAGAGTATGTGAGTATTAATTAATCTACTGTTCTTGCTCTCTTGGTTTAAGTGGGTGGAGAGCTTTTCTTTAGCTTGTGAAGAAATTACTGTGGCCTCTTGTTGGGTTTGGTTTTTCTCCTGTGGCATGAGTCAGGAATATTCTTTTTACGAAATCCTTTAATTTGACTAAAATAGACTGTGAGTGATTCCCAAATTCCACTGAAACAGTGGTTGTGTGGGCTCAGCCAAGTCTTGTGCTTGCTCAGGGCTTCCATTGCGCTCCACACTCTCCTCATGCACGTCCACACTGTGTCCATGCACGTGTTTTCTTAAAATTTTGCATACCATATTTAACAGCATACTAATTACTCATATAGCTTCGAGGAAGATTTCTCTCTAAACGTTAAGTAGGTCTCTCGTCTACAAGACTGTGCCTGTGATGTAAAGAGAACTGGAATTTGCAGCCTAGCTTTTTTGTACCCAAACCTGCACAGTGCCAACATCCACTGTTTTATGGTACAGAAGTTTGCATCTGTTTGTAGAACTTAGGTATTTAGCAAAAAGAATAGTGAAGCTGAAACTGCATGGGATACATTTAATTATGGTGGAGTGACTAGTAATTGTTTCTGGAGTACCACAGATGGAAACCTCTGGTGCATTTCAAAGCTGGCTCATCCTAATTCAGTACAAGAAAAGAATAATTTGTCTTTCCGTTGTGAATTTACTTTTCTTGTCTCTGCTAGTGTTATGTGGGTAGGTACAAAAAGTTATCCAGGTGCTAATTGAAATGCCTGCAATACTGTTTACAAAAAAGTTCTAATTGGAACTCTGCATTGACCTAAAATCAGAGCATGCTGTCAGAAGTTCTCACAGAACCCTGGGAAGACACCTCTGAGTCAAACTGCTCAAATGAAAGCAGGGTCACCTTGAGCTGGTTGCCCAGGATTATATCCTGTTACATTTTGAGTATCTCCAAGGTTGGAAATTCCTCAATCTCTCTGGAGAGTTTTGTTCCAGTATTTGATAACCCTCAGAGTGAGGAAGATTTTTCTTACATTTAAATGGCATTTCTTGTGTTTCATTTTGTGCCTGTTGCCTCCCATCCTTTGGGGACCACTGAAAGAAGCCTGTTTCCTACCTTCTTTGCACCTTCTCTTGAGGTGTAGATGTGATGATCCCCCTGAAGCCTCTCTTCTCTGGGCTGAACAGACGTAGCTTTCTGACTTGGCTTGCATGCAAGGTGCTCCGTCCCCTTAGTCTTTGTGGCCTGTTGTTCGACTCACTCTGGTTCATCCATGTCTTTCCTGTCCTGGGGAGCCCTGGACTGAACCAAGCATTCCTCATGTGCCTCACCAGAGCTGACTAGAGGGGGAGAATCAGCTCCCTCAGCCTGCTGGTGATGCTCTTCCCAGTGCCTTCCTTGCTGGAAGGATGCTTTGCTGGCTCATGTTCAACTCAGTGTTCACCAGGACCCCCAAATCCTATTCTGCCACAGTGCTTTCCAGTCTTTTGGCTGCCAGCGTGTTTTGAGGCATGGGGATATTCCTTTCCAGGGAAGGGCCCTGCATTTATTTTTGAACATCAGCAGTAAGCTTGAAGAGGAATTAATAATGGCAAACAGTTATGATGCTGATTACAAAGCAATTCTCTCACTGATCAGGGAAAAGAGATACTTTTTGGATACTTTTTACCTAAAATACCTGTATAAAATTTCATACTTTCTCAGAATGTGTAAATGGGTTATGTGATGTTGGGAAGAATTTAAACTGCTTGGGTTATGTAGTCCCTCTGAGCAGTGCATTAGGAGCTATTCCATTATTGTACTAATTGACTGCAAAACCATTGCTCAACACCAAATCATTAAGTCTATCAAGATCTTTTGTCTCTGTTTGGATGTCTGGCTGTTTCAAGTACTTTGCATTACTCTACCGACCAGCATCCTTTAATTATTTTATGAAATTAGGCTTCTGCTAGAATGGAAGCTTACTTCTGAGCTGATTATAAAACTGATGCCTCAGAATAAATGTGCAGTAAAGCTTTCTTTTTCTTCCAGGAAATTTTAAATTAGAAATCCCTAAGCATTCTCTGTTGCAATTAAGTTCTATCCAGCTGTCTCTGATACATTCTAGTAACTAGTTAGCTGGTTTTTATCTTTGTAAGTGAAATTGGAATATCGTGGTCATTTAAGAGCTGATCCTGAGCAGTGGAGCAAAAGTCGATTTCTTTTGATTTGTTTGGACTTTATAAAGCTTAGTGGCACTTTGCTGTAGAAATTCAAAAGGCTTTGTTGTTTTCAAAGGAGAGCAGAATATAATGCCACGTCTTAGTGCTGCAAGCACGGGTGATGAGGCTTGCTCACTATGCTCTGGGAGGGCACCCCAGCTGCAAATTAGAGAGAATGCCTGGGGATCAGATGTTTGTGCCTGCTCTTTCCTTAGCTCTCACTGTGCCAGCTTTAAAGCATTTACTTTTCAGTTGATAGCCTGAACCTTCATCTTGTACTTGTAGAATACAATCAGAAGTAAAAGTTGATACTTTGGTCATTAAAGAACTTGAGACCCAGCTAGAATGCTAGAGTCAAAGTGATTTTATTTCATGTATTTGTTCTTATTGCATATTTTGACACTAGTTTACTTCTGTTTATCTGCTAATCCAAAAGAAAATTATTTTCCTGGCTTTGAGAACATTTTACCAATCCTTTTCTAAAGCAGCTGATTTTTAGTTAGTCAAAATATGGTCTGAACCTAGAAAGCATTGAAGGCAGAATGCTAAAGTTTATGCAATTTCATAAAGAAAAATAGCAGCAAAGGATCTTGGCATTTTTACTGTTTTTCAGTAAATTATTTATTCTTTGCTGATCTAAGTATGATGCAAAAAAAAGTTTCATTTCAGACATATACACTGAATTTTTCCCAACTTTAACAAGCTTGTGTACTATATCTGAAATCTGCTAGGGAAGAGTTTGTGTATGCAATAGACATGGAAGCTGTTGGTGTCACCGGTTTCTAAAAGAAACAAAACAAAAAAAAAAAAAAAAAAAAAAAAAAAAAACAAACCAAGAAAAAAACAACCCACCAAACAAAGGGAAAAAAACACAACAAAACCACAAAAAACCCCACCAGTATGCTTTTTGTTCCTTATCTGTCTTGTATTAAAGAGCATAGGAAAGAAGGATGGCTATCTTGCACAGAAATGTTTACACATGCTAACTGAATTATCAAGTTGTTTGTTTGTGTTCTGTTGGCTTTAGGTGACTCAGTTAATACAGAGTTATCCATAGGGGTGGGAGGAGATGCTTGCTACAGAGGGAGGCCTGTGACTAAACCAGGAAAGCTTAAGCTTGATTAAATAACCCATTGCTGCTCTCATTTCCCATCAGTTTCCAGCTCCTCCAGTGAACCACTGTCACAGTTCTAGGTCAGTGAGACTGTGAGCTCCATGGTCTGGGTATATGGACAGCCCCACAGGCTGTCTCTTCCTCTCTCTGCCTCCTTGCAGTTTCTTCCTAGTAATGGCTTTTTTTTTTAAACATTGGTTTTACAAAGAATTGCTTTATTAAAGCATTGTCTGACACTGGGGATACATTATGGAAATGACAACTTAGAACAATTTGTGTTGTGCCATAAATCAAGTAATGCTGTGGGAGGAGCAGCGGGCAAGGTGCGGGATAGAAGGTGGCTGCTGGGAAAGCCAGGGCAAAATCCCTCTGGAATGGTGAACAGTAAGCTCAGGGAGCTGGGTGCCTGCTGGATTAGGGCTGTCTCCTGTGTGGCTCAGGCTTCAGAGCTGACAGTATTTGATGGTGGAATGATGTCATGGAGCCTGTCAGCCTATTTGGACAAGTGTGCTTTGCTCTTTGTAGGAAGCAGTGATGAACATGGGTGCTGCCAAGCACAACCTCAGATTCACTTGCCTGCTTATTACATCAGATCAAATAGGCTGGACAGAGGCTGGGTTTCTGTTTTGTCTTCTTAACCAAACCAGTTCCTGTATCAGATGTTTGTCCAGTGCATCTCAAATTCATTCCTTGTTGGAGGGAATAAGGAAAAGGCTGAGTCAGAGTGCAGTGCTCATGGGAGCTGAGGCAGGGGGAGAGCTGTGAGCCAGGCACTCATATATGGGCTAAGTGGCTGTATGAAACTGCCAGCATCGAGAGATGGAAGATGGAGAGGCAGAGCAAGGCGTGAGGGGCTGGCTGGGAGGTTCCTGTGAAGGCACTGCAAACCCTTTCACACAACTGTTGCTCTGCTTGGGTATTTATGTGACAAGTCATTGTGGAAAAATTATCTGTATGCACTCACTACTTGCCGTTTTGCTAGTGAAGATGTTGCTCTGTATTCTGGCAGATACGCAGCACAAGTAATTAAAAAGAAATAGGAAAACCTAAGGAGATTAAAACACATCTGGTCACTGTAGTCAACTCTGAGTAGTGGGTTTATTTCTGCTCTGTCTGAATTTCAATGCCCTTGTCTCAGGAGTGGTTTACATTTGAAAATGAAAAAAGCACAGAGGCAGTTTAGCTGAGTTTATTTCAGCTCTGTCTTTCTCCAGGGAAATTGAGGATAGCCATGTATGTTAAGTAATGGGCTGGGGGAACACTTTCTTAACGGCATGTATTTTTTTTAGCTGAAAGCTCAGATCTAAGGGAACTTTTTATTCCTGGTTCAATGTTGTTTATTTTGGTTTTAGAGTTACCTCACTCTCAGTAGCAAACTCAGACTGGTAGAAAATGTGGTTTTTCCTTTCCCAAGGCATAACAGCAGTGGAATTTCCTCTACTGTCACCTTGAAGTAAGAGAGAGAATAGATGGCTGTAAAATCAATACTTGTGTTTCAGTACCAGATTAATAGAAATGCATTTATTACAGAGATCAATCTTGTTTATTGTTTACTTATTTGTTGTGTTTTTCAGGTGCTGCTAAATCCAGTCCAGCTTCTAAACCAGGATCAACACCTTCTCGCCCATCTTCAGCAAAAAAAGCTGCACCAAGCAGCTCTGCATCCAAATCAGATAAAGATTTGGAAACTCAAGTCATACAGCTCAGTGAACAGGTAAATTTGCTTTAGGCACAGAAGTAGATGCATTCGTTGTCACAGGCAGGCATGAAATCTAATATTGTCTTCTGATGAATGATGCTCTCCAGAATTATGAAGGGACAAAAGTGGAAATAGTTCAGCTGGAAAGAAAAAAAAAAAAAAAAAAGAAAAAAAGGAGATTTATTGTTAAAAAACATGTCTGGCAGAGATGATTGATTTTTGCCAGTATTTTTAAATTATGATCTTAGGAGTGACAGGTAGGTCTCGTTGAAGCATGATAGTTTTATTATATGCTGAAATATATCTTCTATTTCACCTGGATAGAAAAAATCCGAATAGTGTCTTTGCTCTTATGTATTACTAAATTGAAATAAATCATTTAATGTGCCATTGTGGGAAAAACAAGGCTGTTTGCAATACCAAGGTGTTAAGAGATTTGCAGTTAAAGTGAGACTAGAGCATTGTGTCTGCTTTCTGGAAGAAAGGTGTTTAGAAGCTAACACACCATTTTAATTTAAAAACGTGCTTGACCTTTCTGAGAATACTCCGTTATATTATAAATAATGTTCTGTGATATAGTTAAAAAGGTTCAGAATTTCTGTAATGAAGGAATGCAAGGGCTTCATTTTTTATGTTTATGCTCTGGAGCTTTACACCATTCTTTCATTTCTGAACTGCAAGAGTGTCTGCACTGGACAAGAATAAATACCTGCATCTGTCTTAAGACTGTGCTGTCAGAATGGTTTAAATACCATTACTACATATGAGGTCTGATCCCTGTATTTGTCCTTGGTGAGGAAAAAGGGAAAGGAAAAGACTTATATTTTAGAGTTCCTGGCAGCTACATTCAGGAAGCAGTCGTTATTCTGGATCGAATATAATTTTCCACAGTTAAGGGCGTTTCAGTTTCAGACTTCCACTGACCTGAACAGCAAAGATTTCAGTTTGCTGGGGCACTGTGCAAGTTTTTGATGCATTGTACACTAAAAGGTGGTGGAAGGATAGCCACATCCCCGACTTGGCATTCTGCAGATCAAGGGTATCTTTCGGAGCAGCAGAGAGCACAACAGGGTCCACCAGCTTTCCAAGTGGGATCTAGATCATTGCTGTAACTGAAAAGTTTTTACGTTGCACAAGGAATGGATGTATATATTTTTCATGGAATCTTTTATTTTTTTAATCAATGTCAAGCCAAGTTCAAATGTCAACTTAATGCAACTTAAACCATGACATTCGTACTCTGGAATCAGAATGTGTTTGCTTCAGGAGGAAGAGACGGTTATAAAAAAGAAAACAAAAAAAAAAAATTAGATCTTTACTGAAATAGACAGTCACTATCACATCCACTGCTAACATATTCCTAGCACGTTCCATGTGTGAAAACCTTTAGCTTTTTATACAAATAGCCCTGAAGGAAAACTGATTATTTCCCCCATCACCAAAGAGAGGAAGAATTTTTGAGGATTTGCAAAACTGATTCTTTAATAGCTAGTTTTTAAGAGACATCATCTAGCTAGAATGGTCTGGAAGGCTTTTTTTCTTAATGCTGACAGCATTTGGTATCTCATTTCCCACTAATGGATACTTGTAAACCATGGCCATATTACACGAGCCAAAAAAGCTATGCTGCGAGCAGCTCTGAGCCAGGTTTTCCTGACTCCCAGTGTGAACATGCTGCAAGAGCCAAATTACCTATTTTTTACTGCTCTGCAGCAGTTGTGGAGATGAGGGCAGCAGCCACTGTTACCGTGTTTCTGTGTTGATTATAAGTAAGAAGTGGCAGAATTGTATCTTGGATATCAGGGTCCTATGTGGCTCTAATAGTTTTTTCATCCCTTCCATGGATAGCAGCCAAGGGAGATGGAAACATCTGAACTTCCATGCAATTTGTAGCAGAAAAGTTTAATTAGTGGGGATGTCTGTACACTGTGTTTTACCATAGTATAGCTTAATGAGCTATTTGCAATAATTGTAAGCCATCCCTAACATTTGCCAGTTAATGGCTCCCTGCAATCTTAAAGTTTCTCTTAAAATCATCTTCAAACTGTGCCAGTAAATTAAACTCAAAAATTAAATTTCACTTTGCACTGGAACTTGATTACCCATAGCATTTAAATAACAAAGTGATCCCTTTTTTATCTTTGGTCTGTGCCAGCTTAATCTCTCTTGAAGAGTGTCTGAGTGCAGCTGAGGTGACAACACAAACCAGGGGCTATTGCATACAGAGAAGGGACTTCAACATATGGAGAATGGTTCCAGGAACTATTAGCTGTGTGCTAACATACATGTAGTTTCTGAAAACAGCATCATTGAGGCTTTACATACAGTTAGGCCTAATCTGCAGCTTGGCTCTGCAGCCATGTGAGTATTCATGCTACCAGTTAGTGCCATGAGAGAAAAGATCAGTCAGTAAGAGCTGCTGCCTTTGCACCCATTAACTGGGCTGCAGAGGGGTACCTTCAGTCCAGAAATAGAGCATGGGACTTGGCGTGAGCTGTTCCTCAAGTGTCAACCTTTTGGCATGCTCATGGAAGGAAAAAGTAGGATTCAGATTTGCAAAGTATCTGAAGAAATATGGATTCATGTGGCATAGACAGGTAGTTGGAACTGAAGGAAATCATATCATGGTTTATAACAATGTTTACTATATACAGTAGTTCATTAACTCTGTGCATATGTACATAGTTTAATGATTTTGTTTCTTTAAACAGCATGAATGTGAGAGAAAGAAAACGGGAGAATATCTTCATAGTAAATAGGTCGGAAGGCGAGATAGTCTGAGCTATTAGCTGCCAATTTTTCAGCTGAAGTTCATTGTTTTCCCAAGCTCTAGCAAGCACAGAGCAAGAGATCTGGAAGCAGTTACATTCTTATTCTGGCTGGATTCAGGCATTGCTCTCAAGCAATATGCTGTGGCAGCTCTGAAAGGCACATCCTAAGTATGAGGTCTTCATGTATAGACCAGAATATTGTAAAGTCTTATTTCATTTTGCTATTCCTACTTTTGTAAAAAAATAGTTAATTTTAAGGTGATTGGTTGTTATATCCATAATGGATTCAAACTGACAAGAGAAGACTTGAGTATCACACTCAGGCAGCTGGTCAGAAAAGAATTAGTGCATAAATGAGATGCCCTGAGATCCTGCTCTGGTAACAGGTCAGTTCTGCTGCTTGACACCTTTGAGAGTGCAATCAAAGGTCAGAAAAAGGCATCCCTAGCTCAGCAGTCATGGAAAAACAAACTGAAAGGATTTAGTAGGCTATCAAAGCATTGTTTGAACTCTGCTGGTATTTTTATTAGTGAAGGAAATAAATTAACTTGCAGTAGAACTGGCAGCACAGAAGTTTCTATTAAATCGTATCAGTTCACTGAAACGTAGTCTGATATGATTTAATTTATTTAGCATGCTTTATTTAGAAATTCATTTGTATAATTGCAGGCTTTAAAATGTGAATGCTAATTTGGCTGTAATTGGATGTGCTTTGGGTCAGTGTGTTTACTGTAGACAGCTTTATCTGTGATTATTTATGTTGGTTTTTACACTGCTGTCCTCCGAATTTCCGAGCCACTTAAATGTTATCCTGATTGTGTATACCCCATTAGACAGAAGTTTATGTGTTATGCTCCCACAAAACTGTTCTTTTAAAAATACATTGCAGCATCTGTCATGATTTATACAAAGCTTAATCATTAACAGCTACATTGCCCATGAATTATTTGCAGCAGTCCTTGTGGTGAAATTGAGACTGACAGCATAGCTTGAAGACTCTTGAGAATGAGGTTGCAAGGAGAAAGGTACTTGGCATTTGAGAGAATTTGTTGGTAGAAACAGCACATCAGTCAGAGCAGGTAGCCCATGGTGCAGCCAGTCATGGCAGCAGAGTGCTGAAACACAGGTTTGTAAAATGTGTAAGTGAGGAGGAAGAACAAGAGAGGTGGAAAACCAGCACAGCAATACCAGATTTGTAACTAGAGGACCTTTTAATTTCCTAACTAGACTATTTCTCTCCTCTGCTAGTTCAATGTATTTTTAGGCAAGGAGATATTGTAAGTTTCCCAAAAACTACACATTTATCCAGGCAAAATAATGCAAGTACTGAGCTAAAAGTTTTACTAGTTACGTGACATTTCTGGCAGCCCTGTTAGGAGACATGGCTTAGGTAGCCCTGATTTCTGAACTGATGCTTTGAGCTTCAATATAAAAGAGTACTGAGAAAATTGACCTTTAAGGATCAAGGTTAGGATGTATCCAGGGGGAGTAGTGGGGGAGGCTGATTTACTGTTCTCTGTGTGGTAAGGTTCAATTTAGCACTGCAGAAAGAAAACTGGACTTCATTTCAAGCTATAAAATCGATACGTATTTGAGATTGTTCAGCATACAAAATTTTAGACTGTGTTCTTTTGTCCGTAGTGCACCTCAAAGCTGATGCATCATGTCTCGGTTTATGTGCAGGTACATTCATTAAAACTTGCACTTGAAGGTGTGGAGAAGGAAAGGGATTTCTACTTTGGTAAATTAAGGGAGATTGAGCTTCTCTGCCAAGAGCACGGGGGAGAGAATAATGACCTTGTCAATCGGCTAATGGAAGTCCTTTATGCTTCAGATGAACACGTAAGTTGAAGCTTGACGGTTTTTATTTCAATATAAAAAGCTTAATTGTGTAAAATTTTACTGGTATAATATTGGGTCATGTCCTGTATTTATGCCAGCAGAACTGTAGCAGCTAGGATTCCTGTGACTCCTCCCCAAAAAGGAGGTTTGCATTTGCAATTGCAAACAACAGACTATTTAGCTTGAGGAGAGGATTCAGGAGGTTTGTTGTTTTGTATTTTGGGTTTGCTGAGCTTTATCTAAAAGGGGAGGGTCTGTGTCACTACTCTAAATTGATTTTATATGGTTCTGAGCCTTAGTTTTGTTTTTTTCATCTTCCCCCTATGTGCATGAAGTCTTTTACTCACGTTCTTTAATGTGTTGAAAATCACAAAAATTCTGGCAGAGGTGCTGTTCGCTCTCTACAGCTGTGAACCTTCTCTGGCCCATGTGGCAGTGTTGGAATATGTATGGTGCAGGTTGCCAAATACATAATTATATCTACAAAGATAATGCTCCTTAGCATTTTTTATCCTGTTGCTATAGGCAAAATTCTTCCTTGTGCAAACCAAATAATCCTCTATTAGCAAAATTTCAAAAGTGTATTGTCTGCAAGATTAAGCAAGAATCTCATTGCATCTTAGACTTAATGTTGTAGACACTGAACAAAGCAAGAAGCTGCAAAGGGTGCTGGTTAAATTCCTCAGAGACATTCAGAGATAATGATTCAGTGGAGATTTAGGTGAACTACTCCCATTCATGTTAACTAAATCCCTGTATGGATTGTACTGACAATTGACCCTTCAGTCTCCAGCGGAGGAAGGCTTTGGCTCCAGAGTGTACAAGCATCAACTTAATCCCTTGGCAGTGCTGTGGTACCATAGGCTGTCTTACATCTGCTCACAGAAAGCTGTTGCAGCAGTAGTCAGCTGACTTAGTTTTATATCAAAACTAGTGCTGAAGGAACTACTAATTCAACGTGTTTTTTTCTAAAAGAGGCTCATGTTGGGCCTAAATGTTTGAAACTTAGGTGCAAGAGAACCACAAGTTTGAAGCTAACAGGTGCTGCAGCTCAAATGAGAAGTGACAAGGGAAAGAGGATTTGTTCAGCAGTGCAGAACAAGTACTAGAGATGAAAAAGAGGAGGAAACCATTACTTTCACAGGAATAAACAATAAGACAAATTTGCCAGGGATGTGATAACAGGGTAAAAGTGTTACATATACATAGCGGTCAGAGAAAATGTCTTCTGGATTCAAGAGCAGTGATTTATTTATAAAGCAAAGCCAGAAAAATCCCTCTTCTCCCCATACCCCTACCACATCTATCTGTCTGTTGGCTTAAATAGCAGTGTGGTTCCACACCGAGGAATGCATTTGTTGCTTTTCCTTCTGCAGTTTTCCTTACTGGCAGAACACATTACAAAATGTTCTACTTCAGTCCATTTCCCAGTGTTTTATCTGCTTCTTCCCTCCGAGCCTTTCTCTGTTGAAATCATCATCTATGCCTGCATATGAACAACGTACCACAATGTGCTTTCATCTAAAATGTGGTTGCTGTTGGAGACTGGGTGTGTCACTGCAGCAGGAGAGCACTACTCCTCCACAGAGAAATACAGAGGCCATTCCTCACACAATTTTTTGTTTCTTTTGGTGGGACACTTGATTTCCTCAGTTTAACAGATGGACTGTGACTTGTTGAGGAAAGACCCAAGTGCATTAGCAGTAAACCAAAGTCTGTAGCTTAGTGCTGATTTAGATCCTGCCTACTTTTTTGTTTTGTACTTTACTCTCTTCTTGCCCTGCTTTGCCTTTCAGATCTGTGTTTTTTTTCCCTATCTCTGTTATGAATCTGTCCCAAGTTAAATTCTTTGTCTTGCAGTATTTTGCAGGTTAATCCCTTGGTAAAAGCAGTTTGGCTTTCCTAGTCAGGCCATGAGGCTATTAGGTGATTTGTGTGTTGAATGATTCAAAATGCAAGTATAGAGTTTAGTCCCTCAAAGAATCATTCCCCAGGTGTTTGATTATTGTAGTACTGCATCAAAGAGATTTTGATCTGGTTCATGGGTGGGAAATGAGGTAATTATTTTTCTCAGAATTTCAGTTTATAATGTAGTTTCAGTCATGTCACCTCCTAAGCTTCTGTTTTGCTTAATTCAGTAAGAAGTAATTTTTTTAAACTGAACAGTTTTTTTTAAAATCTTGATTTTGGTGAATTTGAAGAACACAAATATCAATTCAGTTGGTTCCTTCTCTTTAGAGCCTTCCTTTTCTTTTCCCTGTTATCAAGACATCATTATGTCTTAAGCTTAAGCAAGTGGGATATCATATCTTCCACTGTCATTTAACATATGGCTGATCAGTCCATAGACCTTTGTAATTTTTAGTTGAATTGGTCATTTGTAATCCTACTTCTTCATCAAAAACATCAAAGTTGCCAGAGAACAGTGCTCAAAAGGCTGCAATTGAGTGGTGGAGAGATGTGGCCCCTACTTTTCAAGCTCTCAGTGTATGGAGTACTTGGTCATGTGGAAAAGCTTTTGCTTTTCTACACAGGCTGTTATGGTTCAGTTCATGTAGAAGTTGGGAGAATTGCACATGGTTGGGTATCTCAGTTGCTCTGCTCTATTTCCCATAGCAATTGCTTGAAATGCAGCTGATTTGGTAACTTTCTGCTCTAGCAGCTTCTATATCTGCTGCTACTTTTGTAAAAGGCCCCCACCCTCCCCAACACCAGGGTTTAATAGTCTAACTCTTCAGTCTACAGGCACACCTGAATAGTTTGAGGCAGATGGATCTAAGGGTCAAAGGAGTCCATCTCTCAACGTGGGAGACATTGATGACCATAGTCATGTGGCTCAAGCCTGAAATAAGTGCTCTAAATAGATCTTCCACTACTTTCATTATTAGGGGATGCTGTTCAATGAGATTCCACAGTCACAAAGTAATTGGACTCTTATGGTTCCCATTTCATGTATTTATACAAGCTGTACATAATGAAAAATGTGTCCCAAGTCTCAGAACAACTTCTGAGGTAGTTACATTCTAAGATTCACTATTTCCATCAAAGATAAACATGGCAAAATAGGGGCCACCACTCTTCTTCAGAGCTGTAGAGTAGATTCCCCTCCCTGTGCTTAGAGGCTTTTTCTATTGTACGAATGAGAAGAAAGCATGTACATGACCCATAAAGTCTGCACAAGCGGGCTTTGTAATAGTGCATCTCAAAAAGGTTGTCATACACAGGACCTGTGGAACATGTGCATTCCAGAGCAGGTCACCTCAGCACAGAGGGAGGTCAGGACAGATGGGGTTAAGGCAGCATTGCTCACTGTGGCTAAAGAAGCTTCAGTTTTTTCACCCTGCAGGGCAGGGTCATGTTCTCCCAGCTGTCAGCTTCTCCCTCTGAACCTCCTGTTCTCTGCACCCTTGCAGCCCATCACAGGAGCTGCAGTTTTTAGGTACTTTTTAGGTACTCCTCACAAAGCTGTTTTCACATGATGCACCTACAATAAGGGCAGCGTTTCCCCCAAGGGGCCAAAACGTGCTTAACTTCAGCCGCCCTGACTGACGTGTAACTTCTACCCGAAAATGGCACCTGAGTAGTAGAAAGCTTGCTTTCAAGTGAAATTGGGCTCTTTCTATATGTAGTAAAGGGATGACTCTTTTCATTGTATCAGCAATTGTTAGGAACCTTATTCTGCTTTTGCCCTTTAGATAAATATTTTATTGCCAGAAGGGAATTTACTTATTTCATAAGCTGCTCTACGCTATTGTGGGGAAACTAAAATGATGGCCTTCATTTTCTTATAATTTTTGCCTCAAATTTAAAAACTTAGCAGAAGCAATTTGTTAGTTTGTTGTTCAAGCCGCTCGCTTCTAACAAAAGCTAGGGAGCCAGGCGAGTTCTGCAGAGGTAGCCCACTGGGGATGCTGGGTTTTGAATGGCAGCTCGGTGTCTTGGAATAGTGTTTTTCATTGGAGCTGCCTACGGCAGAGCAATACTAATGCAGGGCAGAGCATACACGAGAGGGATCCCTTCAGTGAACCATGCTGTGGAAAGATGGAAAGCACTTGAGAGGAAAGCTGTAAACGCAGCTGTGCTTAATGGCAGTCCAGAAGGGATGCTCTAGAAGTCAGCCAGACTTTTTGAGCTCAGATAACATTGAGGTCAGCTCAGGATACTAGGCCTGTTGCCTGTAATTTGAAAGTTGTTTGGAACTGGTGTCACCTGCAGCGAGGATCCAGCCTTTCCTTGTGTCAAGGATTCATCTTCCAGTGGGAATGTATATTCAGAGAGACAGCCTTGGAAAATACTGTGCATAAAAAGAATGGGAAGTGATTACTTAGTAATTAGTGCTTTTTACAGTAGTTCTAGAAGTCAGTGAATGTAGAGCTCTTCCCCCCAGCCTCCCCAAGAAAATGTTTGTGAGTCTGTGGGAGTTAGCATGGGTGTATTATTTTGGGAGATATAATAATAATATGCCTGACCTGAAAAAGGAGGCTGTGCTGAATTTTTAAAGCAGGTGATAGTAAAAGTGTCTTGTCCATTTAGTGATCTAAACCTTGAGAGAAGATTGTGTGAAAACTACAGCAGACAGGTTTGGAAAACCTTGGACAAGCTGAAAATGGGAGGACATCAGGATGCTATGGTACAGCACCTAACTGTTGGCATATCACTGTCTATCTATTCAGAATGTTCACTCACCAGAACAGATAACAGATAGTGATGTTGAAAGCTGACATTTTTGCTAGGTAAATACCAGTACTGCATATGTCTCAATTAGAAGTAAAGTACATTTTAATGTAATATTATGAGATGCTCTTTTCCTCAGGTAACAGCTCATTTTATACTTCCTTGCATGAAAATAGTTAAGTTTTATGTTATGGTGAGCACCATGGGGCAAGATTACATGAGGAATGCTTTCTGCTGAACAGTGTTTGGGATCTTTTTCTCCCTACAGGAGAGCCACACAGATGAGCATGAAGGTGAAGAGCAAGTCCATGAACAGCCCCAGCAGCAGGATGAGTACTGACTCACGCAGCATCTCTGACAATTTTCGTTTTGTGTGAGAACTTTCTTCTGGAGAATGGAACATGTGCGGCCTCAAACTTGAAATCAGTTCACTCCCAGTCTGCCATTAACATTTATGTACCATAGTGAGTGCCAGCCAACCACTGCATTCTTTACCAATACTTTGCCAAGATACATTTGCAGACGTCTTCTTTCAGTGTATCTTCCCGAGAGGTTGTAGGGCTACATCACCTACCGTACATCACTGCAACATCACCACTTGGCTGCTTGAGATTTGTTCTGCTCTTTAAAAATATATATATTTATTTTTTTTCTTTTTCGTCTTAAGTATGATACACTTGTAACTTGTTCTAACATATTTATATTGGCATTTTGTGTGGCAAGAAGTTCTGTACCACTAGCTGTGTCTCTCACTTTGTGGTGCTTTTGCGTTTTCTAGTACATCTGCCTTTGGGCATCAATTTGGCCAGACAGTTGAAATAAAAGGATACAGTGGATGTCCTACTCAAGCCATAACAATGAGGTTGTGTTGTGGAGGAAAACGCTTGTGTTCCTCACATTTATTCCTTTCTTGCCTTCACAAATGGAAGGTAAAGCATCTGTTTAACTGGGAGATTTAAACTCCTGTGTTAGGAAGCTTGTTAGAAAGCTGCATGGTATGTTTTTTGGCTGATTTCTGGAGGAACAGACATCTACTTAAGCTTTTTGAAAACTCTCCCAGTTTCCTGTCTAGTCAATAGACATTTCCCAGCTTTTTTTCCTTTCTGAGGAGTCCAGTCCCAGTCTCCAGCAGCAGCTCTACCTCCACAGAGTTCAGTGCTGAGGGAGGAGAGAAATCTCCTTGACACAACTGTGGCTGCAGAACACAGTCTCTACCATCATCCTTGGCTTCCCACCTCTCAGAAAAGGAGAAAGTAGGCCAGCCATTTCTTTCCACTGTCCTTCCCCTTCCACTGCCCCAGCCATACAAGTACAGAAGACAGAAATTTGTCAGTTTTGGGGGAAACAGCAACAGCACTGGCCCCGAACCCTACCCCAAACTCCCCTATGAATGGATGATGGACACTTCACAGGTTTAAGGCTGCTTTCAAAGCATGGAGAGGCAGTGAGGAGTCCTTCTGGAGACAGGGCACACATCAGAAGGGGGCCATCTAACTGAGGACACAGAGCTGGTTCTGTACTTGGCTGTCCTTCCTCATTCGAGGCCAGTGTGTTGCAGAACCATGTGTGCGCTGGAGATGTCTGCAGTGGGAATGCTCCCTTCCAGTCTGGTCCCGTGGGCCTGTTCTAAATGATGGTGTTTTATAAACAGAGGTATCCTGAAATATAAAAAGCATTCCTTGTTCTTCTCCTACCACTGCATTGTAGTCTCTCTGGTTATTTAATGCCTGGTATTCTTGGTCTTCATTTTCTGAGTTCTGGTTTGTTGTGCTGATTTAACAGGTGCATGGAAGTCCCATCCCAATTGGCATTCACTGAAAAACTCCACAGCCTATTGAACAGCTAAATCATTTTAGGCATTCATAGGCTCCTAAAGGGTTAGGTCCCCAGCTTATGCTTCAGTGGAAAGGTTTCCAGTGAATCAATCAGCCCCCAGGCACACACACATGTGCATGCAGCTCTCCATTCCTAATCAATCTTCTCCAGCTAAGTGGCTCTTAGTTAAATGTGAGAACCCTGCTGTTGTCTTGCATCACCGACAACATATAAAATGCTGTTGAGCACCAGAACAGGTATTTCCAGTTCCTTGATCCTCCCCTTGCACAGCAGAAGAGTTTCTGGACCCTGCAGGCTGAAGTCTTCCCAGCCCTGCACCCAGTATTGACCTCACATCCTTACCCAGTATGAAATCAAAGTACTGCAACCTGCAGGCCAGCACTTTCCTCTCCCATTTAGATTGGTTACAAATAAGGTCAGGTTTATAAAATCATGTCTTTTCCAAAATAATTATTTCCAAGAATCACCACAAATGGGGGAATTGTCATTTTTGTTGTATTTGTGTTTATTAGAACATATGTACTTATTACAATTGTCATTGTAATAAACAGTAGTTCTTCATAATACTGTTGAAGAGCAGTTACTAATTTTTTTCCAGACTCCAGAATGTCCTTTAACCTTTATGGGATCTCTGAATGGGGCAAGGAATTTGGGAACAGGCTATAAACTTAATTTCATCAGCACGTCTCTGCTTACTGGATTTCATCCTTCTGCCAATACTTGAGCAGGTGCGTGGAGAGCACTTCAAGGGAAAAAACATTTTTCTGAAGGTGCAAATGGTTGGGGTTGCTGAGCTCCCCAGACAGTTGATAGCCAGGCTGCTGTGCCTCTCTTCTTCTCTCTCTTTTGAAGCATATATGAAAAAAAAAATTAAAAAAAGCTGAACTTAATTTCCTGAAAATTCCTTGTATCCTGTTTCTGATCTGAGGACCGCAGCCCTCTCACTGCTTGTATCAAGGGGGGAGTGACTGATGTAGGAGCCAGGGCAGTGAAATTCTTTGGGGGCACCAGAAATGTGGCTGTGCTGAGGGGAGAACAGTGTTCTGAAAGGGGAAAGAGTTGTCCTTCCCCCCTACCCCCTGTGAGTGACCTATTCTTCTGTTATGGTTTTAATATGCATTTGTAATTACCTTTACTAAATAGCACACCATAAAGCTTTGGTTATATATTAAATGTAAACTGAAAGGAATGTAAACATATGTATTGTTAATTATAAATAGATAAGTAATGGCATAATAGATAAAAAAAAAAGTCTTATTCAGATGTATCAGTCATTTTACATTATCCACAAACTGTCGCATGATAGAGTAGATTTTTGTCTGAATATGTGAATAACTTGACTTGCGTTTATCTTTTTACATATTTAATAAAAAAATATATGTGAAAATCTGTCTAGCTCTAGAGACTATTCAGAACATTCTAAAATAATAATTTTCTGGATTAAATACATATTTTTGATTCATCAGGGGCTGCATATGGGAGCAGGAAGCAAAAGGCAGCTGCTTTAAAACCCAGAAGTTCACTTATCCTGTGTATGTGGATAGCATCTGTTTCCCCAAGAGCTCAGCAACTGTATTTCCTTTTATAAATCAAAACAGAAAATGCATGTATGTATGTGCATGTAAACAGCACATTTTTCTTTATGGTAAATGCTTTCAGATTTTGGAATGCTCACTCCTTTGTGTATCAGTCCAAAGCAAAACTGGCAGAAGCCAGGAGGCAAAAAGAGCACTACAGAAAGGTACCAAAGCTCCCAGTGGGCTTCCTTGCAGTGGCCAGGTGTTCAGGGATGAATCTTCAGTTCCTAGATTTTAGATTAAAGTGTGAGGTTTTGTTGGGACAGAAGGGGGAAAATTCATTGTAGTTCTCACAGCTCTGATCTTTTGTAGCTGCAGTAGTTGCTGCTCAAGCACAGGAGTTCTGAGCCTTGGGTCAGAACCCTTTTCTTCTCTGTTGAAGAGACCATGTTGTTAGCCACCAGCCTGCACCGTGCTGCTCCAGTGTCACTAAGGCCACCACAGGGATAGTGTCACTATCCCTGGACCTGACAGAGGAGGGGAGGATGAAGCAGGGACCACAGGAGCCCATTTCCAACCCAGGCTTTCAAACCTAGGAGAGCAGCTCTTGTTGAGCTGCTTCTCATATGGAAGAAGGCATGTCCTTGGGTTAGTGCAAATGCTCTAAAGCCTAAAAATATTTATATATTTTCTGGTTCAGATAGTTGAAAACTTTCTGCCATAATGTGACCAAAAAGATTTATTGTTAGACTGTTAGGTCACCTACATACCTGACTTTGCAAAATAAATCTGTGACCGTTCAGCCCTATGAACGAAAGCATTTTTCTTCCTCTTCATTGAACCACTTGCCGTATGTGATGGCTAATAATTCAATATATAGACTGTGCAATACATGATCTCTTTTTATACTTGTCTTTATACATATTGTAGTGACAAATTGCTTTAAAGAGGAAAAATAAAGATATTTGCCATGTTTTCATATAAGAGGTGAAACAAACTGGCCAGAGATTAATGTCCTTTAAAAGTGATACTCAGTTTCTCTTTAGAAAGGTACAAGTGCAGGCAGACTGTGGTAGTTCAAGTTTTATAATTTCATTTAATGAATATTTCAAAATATTCCATTCCAGTGCATCAAATTGCAGTGCTTCTGTGACCCTTATTTCTAGCTGTTTCTTAAATAAGTGCAAGACAAATAGAAAAAGGAAGCCTGTCCACAGTTTCTTCAGTACAACCACATTCAATTTGAAGTTATTTTTGTTTATTGTATCCTAATTCTTTTCTCACCAGAATTTCCTCAATACTTGCAATGGAAGGGTGAAATACAGACTACCTTTTTAAAGCAGGTGAGACATTTGTGGCTATGTATCAGGTATTGGATGTAGTCTTTAACATCATCAAAAGTTGAGACTGCTGGGGTATGCAGCAACATCAAACTCATCACTCCCCTTCAAATACAGTCAGAACTCCCTTTTTTTGCAAACCTCCTCAAATAAAGAGCCTTCAGACTTAGTCCAGGCAAGTTCTTGGGCAGTTAGGGAGCACCTCTGTGGAGACCCCATGCTCCCTGGACATCACACAGGGTAAGGAAGGGCATGGCTACCACAGCCACGGGGAGGAAGGCTGGGAGACACCTCTTGTAGCTGTACCGCAGTGGTGCTGAAGGGCATCCTCCCTGCCCTGTCTGCTCTTGGCAGAACCTCTGACTCGGCACTACAGCATGACCTGCCCCCTGTGCCTAACTCACCCCTGGAGCTGCTTGGACAATGGCTCATCTCACATTGGTTTGGGGGGTGGGACTCTCAATGTGCTTATTTGGTGGAACATGGATTCTTTCAAACCTGAAGGAACGTTCCAATATTTCTGCTTTGTGAAGAGGGGAAGCTGATGTGCAGGCTTATCCCTCCTGGTGCCTGTGGTAAGGGCTGCCTGGGCAAATCAGCCCTGTTGGTGTTGGGGTAGGGCAATTGCTGTAACAGGAGGTACCAGCTTAAGCTGAAGCCGCTCATACTACTTGCCAGTGCTCAGCTTAGGAGCTACTGATGTAAGGGTAAGGTACTGGGGGGGGAAAAATGATCAGGCAAGTGATAAACCCACAAAAACGGTCTAAGAACTGAAAAAGATGAACTTCAGACTCAGTTCAGCAGCTCAAAAACTGCACTTCCACCTGGCTTCTGGCAAGCAAGATGGTTAAATAGTTAATAAACGTGTCAGGCTGTCAATCACATCCCTCTATGCTTACCTTGGGGAAGTGGACAGATTGTTTAATTAGTGCTTCAAGGCCACAGAGGCCCTCCGGCTATGGAGAGTATGAAAAGAGATGAAACTCGCATTCTTACTCTCTCCTCCAAGGCACACAGAAAACCCACGTGTGTTATAGATGAAGGGAGCAGTTTACATCTGCATGCAAACATGTAGTGTTTAAAAAAATATTATTGTTTCTTTTTCCTCTGACATTTTTTATAACCACAAGAATTTGCTTCAAGCACACAGGCAAATAATGACTTGTTTTGCATTTTACACTGGTAGATGATGTTGGACCGAAGCTAGTTTTGAAGAGAAATATGCAAATCTTCAAAGGTTTGCCGGCCAAATTTATTTTCAGCTGTTTACCTTTGTAGGCTATATTGTTTGTTGCTACTGAAATATAAACAATGTGCTTGTTACTGCCTAGAAAATAAATAGAAGGGCCAGCTGCTGCTGTATTAAGCCTACATTTCTGACAGGTCAGCTGAGATTCATCTTAGTGCTGAAAATGGGGGAAAAACTGTACATTTCAAAGCCACTTTACTGTACCCATAGCTTTCTGAGCTCATTCTCTTGTCTTCACACATTGTTTGAGGTGAGAAAAAGACTTAATGTGCATAAGCTTTTCAGGAGGTGGTGTGTGAGAAATACGGCAGAAGAAGCAGGCACAGATGTCTGAGTGGGAAGGACACACAGGGAGGGTTTGCATTGCTGGGGTCCCACTGGTGACTAGGCTGGGCAAAATCAGAGCTGGTTATAAACAACCAAAGATCTTCTGTGACCCAGCATGGATTTATACAGGACTTTGGACACAGCGGTAAGGAGGAGGAAGACAAAAGAGAGGCGAGTAACACAGCTTGGTAAAAAGAATAAATATCGACAGAACAGCTTGTTAAAGTTCTCTGCTGGACAGGCATCTTCCTCCGAGATGAAGCAACAGGCTGCATAGCTTATTGTCGAAGTGGTTCTGATATCTGTACTATTCTATTCTTTGGTTATTTTAATCAGATTCGTTCCAACTATTTATCACATCAGAAGAGCTGCAAATCTCCATGTCAAGTGTTACAGTCTGATCATAGTGCAGGTGTTCACTCTTGGACGCGTTTCTTCAGGGAAAAGATGTAAATGTTCAAGTGCTCACTCAGCTGCCTACCCTAAAGAGAAATTGCAGAGATTAGCAACCTGATTTGTATGTGCTTCACAATTCACCACCTCTCCTCTCCCAGTAAGAGGAAGGAGGACCCAACCATAGGCCTCATATACTTAGGGATCCATGAGTATGCAAGGACCTGTAAGTATTCAAGCAAGAGAGCTGTTTTCCTTCCATTCTTCTTGCTACACACTGCTGGGAAGTTAAATGGCTACAGACCAGATTCACCGGTGACATAAGCTGTGATGGAGCTGGGCCCCTCAGTCAATTGTGAATTTTGACTAGCTATTTCCATTCTGACCCCCATCGACAGGCCCATGTTGATGCTCAGGTAGACTCTGCTATGCCACCAATGTCTGATGACAAAAGGCTGCTTTCAAAGAAAAATCCTTACATCCCAGTGGTGTGGCTTAAATAAAAGAATGCTGACCAGCTCCCTCGGAAATGAGACCTTTGCCATGCAAGCTGTTTTATCTAAAAGCTAATGCCATTAAAGCAGTTGCTAAGGGATCATTTTACAGTTTAGAAAAGCGGACATCAACAAAGTAAAACTTAATTTAAGCAATAGTTCAGATGACAATGACAAGACTCAGATCTAGCAGACACAAAAATCTGCTGGTAAGATTGAATGAGCTGGAAAACTATTCATGTCACTAGATTGAGAGATGCTAGCAGAGGGCCAAGAGAAAATTAGGACAGCTATTTTGCCTGGAGATTCAAAGCAAAGTTGACCTTATTTTATTATTTCTATTTATGTCACTTTGCATTTTACCTTCCTATTTTTTCAGTCAAGTGACCTTAGGGAGAAGAAAGGCAAAAAGAGATGGGTGGAAGCATTCATGCTGCATGGGTCGACTGCTACGTAACACCAGTCCATAAATATTCTGATTCTAATCGGTTTAAGGCCAAAACCAGTTGTCTACATTGGAATAATTCAAGTCACTGAAGCTGCTGCTCTTGCAAAAAGCCATTGCCTGCAATAAACTGATTTCCTTTTTTTCAACTTTAGACTAAATAAAACACACAGGACTAGATAAAAACCCCAGAACATAAACACTCAGACTCGCAGACAATGCCCCAACCAGAAGCTGTTTTCAGACCCCTCTGCTCACCACGCAGACCCCATAGTGCACGTGGGCAGCCGTGAGCAGGGCGGTGAACACGCCAAGAACCGCTTCTTCCATGCAGCCCAGCAGTCCGGAGATGGCCGCATACACCACCAGCGCCAGCGGGAACAGGAACCAGTGGAACAGCTCCGGGCGGTGCTGCTCATCTGGCAGATGATCACCTTGCACTGTCAGAGCAAACAGGGCCAGGTGAGAAGCGCTGGGCCAGCCCCGAGGGTCTGAGGAAAAGTACTGCCATTTTCTCTGTGGGTTGCTTTGGGTGAGGGGAAACAAGGCTACAGTTCAAAATGGGGCTTGTTTCTGGTGAGAAGGCTGCTGTAGGTACACACCTTCCTGCCTCCCAGGGTCCTAGAGGACATTATGACAACTTAAAATACACCCTTTCCTGGAGACAGTGTTTTGATACACTTGATAAGTGGAAGCACATCTTCACAAAAGGGGAATTTGTTTGCCACCTTATGTTTTCACAGGGGCTCGTAAAGTTGTGATACCAAATCAAATGTGCCACCTCTTCATCACTGGGAGAGTGTGCTGGTATTTTAATCACGTGGTCTGACAAATATATTCTGGTTCATTGTATAGAAGGGAGGGAAGACAATACATGACATTTTTACATCCTGTTTTTTCTTTTCTAGCACTCCTTCATGTACTAAAACACCAATTTTTTGGCTCGATCATAGCAGTGGGCTCCCTGGAGATGTAGCTGGGGGCCCAGAGAAAGGGATCCCACTCCCTTTCAGAATGGCAGAAAATATTAATATATGGTGCATGGTTTAACTGAAGGCAATTAGTTTAATTCTACTGAGTTGTGGAAACATAATGAGATTAATTCACTTGAAATTCAGTATTTTAAAAGCAATTAAGCACACCAAAGTGTTTTGTCTGGTTTAGGCTCCTTAAGAAATGTGTCTCATATATACCGTGCCCGTTACAAAAAAGAAAAGGAATTTAGGCACATCTGAAATATTTTATTGATTTAAGTTTCACTCAAAATTGAAATGTGGTTAAAAATAGATTTTATGTATCCTGAAAACAGCAGAAGAATGAAAAACTCATTCCCTGTGCAGTGCCTGAAATCTTATGACAGCAGCAGTAGGAGTCTGACCATAGGAAAGAAAAACTGGCTTTACTGCCTGTGCTGTGGAAGCTGAAGAATGGAAAAATAAACCATGAAAAAATAATTAACTTCGAATAGCGGAAGAAGTAAGCCTTTGTACCTAATGTTAATATTTTCACTTACATTCTCAGTATTGATTGTGAATTTTTTAAAATAACACTGGCTTTATGAGTCCTTCGAGAATCATTCCAGAGGGCATCAGAAATTGCTAAAGCAATCTGTAAGCTATAATTTTTCTGGCTACATGACTGAACCTGACCATAGGCTGGATTTCACATTGTTTTAAACCATTATTATACTTATGTATTTGGGTGACCAAATACATGGTCAAAGGCATGAGAAGTTCCAGATACTGGAACTGAAATGGCAGGTAGAGAACTATGGTCTGCAGTTTGTGATCTGCAGAACAGGTAATGGAAACCCAATGTGTCAGGCTGTCACAGAGAAGAAAAGTATTGCCATGACAAGCCTTCCTCTGATACTGGAGGAAACAAGTCTAAGGGACTAGAAGAGGTGAAAGGAAAGGCAGGTTTGATTTTCAACTTAAGAATGTTACAAATTCCAACTAAGACCCATACATTTTTAATGTTTGCTTTTAAAATGTTAAAATTTTCAGCTAACATGCATACATTTTTAATTCACACGAGCTTCCAACACTGCAATGTATGCTTTGGGAAAAGAAAAAATGACACGTGAAGAACACGTATTGCACTCAGTCTGATAAACTGCAGCCTGTAAAGAAACTTCTGGTTTGCCTTACTATTTTTCTTCTGCAAGCATCCTGCCACAATCACTTTTGGTTGGTTAAGATGTATGTGCAGAATGTGTCATGTGCCAAACTCTGAAAGCATTTTCCTTACTGGCATAAAGCAATTGTATTTCTCCTTTTGGAATCTCCACTATTCTCTTAAGAAAAGAGGGTGGGTTTGGTAATGAATAATGCATACAATAAAAATTTCACATCTGAAAATCAACTCATTTTTATGAGACTAAGTCCTTAAGATGGAACAGTTTGATTTGTGACCCTTGGAAATGTACATTTATAGGATACATCTAAGAAACATCACAATTATAACTTTATTTCCATTTCTGAATTCAGATTTCTAAAGGGGCTATGCTTTCTCTTTTAAAACCCCACATTTTTGGAGATGTGTCTCATCGTGCAAGAGGCATCTAACCTTCCACGTTTTTTAACTGGATGTTGCATTGCTCAATGGTAAGATCTCAGATGGTGTTGGAGACTATTTTCCTAAGATAACACTAGTTACTATCTTCTAGAGTATTTTTGCTTAAATGTAAGAACATCTTCCAAGAACTTAAAAACAAGAACAGGAGAGCTTGGCTGCTCTCCTAGTTTTCCCCAGAGAAGAAAGCCCTGGGTTACCTGCAGGGCTCAGCACCACTGTCTGGCTGCCCATGCTAGAACTGCACAGAGGTTTACATTGTCCCTTGGGAATTAAAGGGGGGAAACTTGTCACCATGATGTGGTACAGGAGCAACTAATCTGTGAGCAGGGAGCCATCACGAGGCCCCTACAGCTCTTCACATCTTTCCCTGGACACGCTGGTGGTACTGCCTTTTTCTGAATGGTGAAGGGAAAATGTAGGCTTGGCTGAACTGCAGGATACAGGAATGCATGTGCCAAAGTAATGGACACAAGAGCAGGGGAAAGCTACAAACCCTCCACTCTTGATAGTAAATCTGTGCCAGTGTTGACCGTTCTTTTGCTTCACCAGTTCTGCCTGTATGTGGGGGAGTATCTGCTATATTTCTGGAAGTAAGCCATCCCTAGGATTTTCATATACCCTCAGAAAACAAACCAGAACGCTCATAAAAGTGTTACACTGTGGCAGAGGAGGTATTTCAGTCCTATAAGAGTCCTGAGTCCAGACACATGTTGTGGTGTATTTTTATGAGACAGAGTCTAACACAGAGGTAGAAGAGCCATGTGACTCTGCTGATTTTAGCTACATTTTCTTCTCCCTTCTGCTTATTCACAGAAAAGGAGAAAGCTATCTCTAAATAGTTCCACCATCTCAAATATACTTACAATAACATTTGAGAAGGCAACCCCAACCATCCATAAAAACAGTCTGGGTTGCTTTGCTAATATGTTGCTTGGAGATAAAACCACCCAGACTGTAAGAAGAACGAACAGCAACAAAGGTGACACAAGAGGTAGCAGTCCTTCATACAGAGACTCATTCTTCAGTGTTTTCTTTAAATGTGCTCTGGAAATAAATACAATAATTTTGTAGAGAAGGTAAGTTTATCCATTCTATTTCTACACAGTAACTTCAAACTCTAGACCAAACTCAGCTGAAGAATTCATCTTGCAACAAGTACACATGTACTAGATACCAGACATTTTACAAGAAGTTGTAGTATACCCAAGTTACATTTATTTCTGGGGTTAAATTATACTGATTTATTCATATAGTTCCTAATCAGCTTCACTTGCTCACCATTGTCTGGCAATGGACCAGTAAACTCACACAAAGTGAGCTGCAGTACTCTCAAGTATGCAGACACGCTGTGAATTCAAAATGCACAGCTTTAGAGGGTGAAGCTTCTAATATGATCTTGTTTCAGTCAATACACCCCACATTTTCAGTAACAGCAGAATCAAGAACATGGCTGGCAGGTAGTGCCGTTGTTTAGGTCCAGAGGTGATGCTGCTTGATGATCCTGTACATTAGGATTTAGGTACTTCAGTCCAAAAACAGCCTAAATGGGAAGCTTTTTGGCTAATTAGAGTACAGGAAAATTAGTGATGCATTGTGTTTTCTTGGGTATTTTAAGCTGGTTTTCAAAGGTAGTAAATTATCGCATTTTCTGTCAGCTAGGGAAATGGTAACTCTTAAGTTCACTACCACTAAACCATTCCTTCACACAGCTAGTTCAGAAGAGCATTTCTGTGTTTGAAATGTATTGGGAAATGTCCTGTTTAAAATCTTTGAACATATGTATTTATAGAAACAGCTAGACAAAAATCCAAGAAATATCTTTCTCATGCCGGAAAGGAATAATCTACTCCTAAAATAACAACTGAGACCAGGCATCAGGATGAAGAAAGAGAGGAGATGACTGGAAACTCAAATCCTTCATCACCAAAGAGCTTGTGAGTGCATCATTCAACAAACCTGATTGAGTGTTTAAAATTTTTGTGCTTTTCAGAGGAATGACAAACCCAGCGGAAGGCTTGAGAGGGAACTATGTCAAGAGATGACTTGAAAAGGAAAGCACTAAACAAAAGTCCTGACAGGAAAGGAAGGAAACCAAACCCTCAATGTTCATTGGGGTAAAGGCTGCTACTGCCAGAGGCTGACATGCACAAGGTGCTTCCCTCCTCCTCTCAGTCATCCCCAAACCAGATTTCCTTGCACGGCTCGTTCCCAGCCTTTCCTGCCCCACATCTCCCAACTCTCCATGCTTCCTTCCCCAAACCCAGGGCTCTGCAAGCAAACAAAAAGGGCTGTGTAGGAGAGATGTGATATTGTCTTACAGTCTCTCCAAAATTTAAATGTTAATATTAGTTTCCACTAATTCCTGAAGACAGGCTGTGACAGTCCCTCCTCCAGACACTTGGGACCTGAGAGACCTGAAGTGACAGATGAGTGAAATGAGCCAGCAAATACTAGTGGAAGGCAGGAAGCATTAATAAATATGGGCCATTGGAGTATAAACTAACCATGTATAAAATTCCTGGGTGCAGCAAGCCAGTTCTTAGATGTAATCACAGCTTGCCACCTGCCTAGCTTACATCTGATAGCAATTATCTGCAGGCTTCCTACAGAGGAGAGTTTTACAGAAGGACCAGGAAGACAATTAAGTACTCCACAGAGTGCAGGATGGTCAGCTACAGAATTCCACCCAGCACAGGCAGAAGTTACAAATCACATTTGATTGCAGATAAAATGCAGTGTTTTTTACTACAGAGCCTTTATCAGTTTACTGTGCAGGACCACTGTGAGACTGCCTGGAGAACAGCAAGTGAAAGAAAAAGGAGAGAGTTGTAAACATGAAAAAGAAACCAGTCATATTCTGAAAACTCACCAGAAAACCTTTTACTGCATTATCAGGACAACATCTGGATGAAAGAAGCTAGGCTACTGCAAGCATTACATTTATTTGTAAATGAGGAAACCATTAAATATATAGAATTAAATAGGAAGGAATAGAATTTGTTTAATGTTAATTAACTCACCTGTGAATGTTGTATAGTGTTTGTGGAAATGAGAGAAACAAACTGAAGCCTGGAAGAGAAAAACATTAATATGTAATACAATGCTGATGACCTCAGAGTTTTTTCATATGACAACAAACCTAGTGTGCCATTCTAAAATTGATTCGATATTCCCATACTCATTACAGGATATGAACTGAGTATGGGGGCTTTAGGCAATAATAAAACTGTCCTCTTTTTTCCCAAAAGCTAGCTCCTAGAAATAGTTGCTGATACAGAATTTCCTGTGGAACAAGTGACAAGACCAGATTTTTTTAAAAAAAATTCTGATGTAGCTAATAGATAGGATCAATTATTTTTCATACAGGCCTCTTTGCTGGACCCAGAGCAGCCCTACTTTTCATGAGCTGCTGTTTATCTACAAAAAATCCAAATCTAACACCAAAAGCTTTCTAGTGGAATATAGAAAGTCAATAAACTTCAAGCTAGGCTGTTCACATTAATGAGAAAATAAGTTTATAGTCCAAAGTATTTAGGGTCAACTAATGATCTGTTTTGATAATACAATAGCTGAAATTAATTAACTTTTATGACATGCCATTATCATTTGAACAAGTGAGAGTTTTTTTACTTCTTTTTCAACACAGCTGTGGTGTTTCTGGAGCTCAGCTTCGATCCACAAAGCACAAGGGCTTCGCCTTTACTATTGCTGTGTCTCCCTGCACTGCTGCTGGTATTACCAACACAGCTCCCAGCAGCCCCTGAGCTGCCTGAATACCCAGCTGTACCTCCTCTAAAACCCACACCCAAAATATGCCGGTCCACCCAAGAATCAAAGACTTTCAGCAACAAGTGGAAGTTTGAGATTTAAAAAAAAAAAAAAAACAACACTGTATGAGTCAGCCCTAACTAGGTGAAAATATATATGACTTTTTTAATCTATGTAATTCCCTGTAGAGTTCTTTGGTTTGTACTTTTCTCCCCAGTTTCTGTGTATTGAGCGCTTTTGCTTGGTCAATTTGCTGCTTGCAGATTGCTCTGGGTAGCACATTTCTGCAGGGCTTTTTTATGCCATGAGACTCAGGTGTGGTACGCTAAATTATTACATAATTCCTATTTTATTATGGGCAAGAAAAGCACCCTGATGTGTTAAACTTTCTGATTTTGACCAAAATCATCTCATTTAAGAAGCACTGTGCTGCCTGTACAGAAAAGTAGAAAACTTTAATCTCATTATTAACAATATGGGGGGGGGGGGGGGGGGCGGAGAAGAAATGAATAAAGGAAAGAGATGATTTCAGATTACTTTGTACTAGGGTTAAAGTGACATAGCAGTGTCTTGAGAAATGCCAGTGTTTACTCTTCAGTCCTTATCAAGGACATACCCAAGTGTTTAGCACGCCCTGGCCACAGTGGCAACTGAAGAGAAGGAGAACTAAACATGAAAGAATGGAGAAATGGAGATCAGGACTGTTGGAAAAGAGAAGTAAAAAGGGATACAATAGATAATTTATCTCTCCAGTCTTTCTGTTTATCTGCTAAAGATAAACAGATAAACGGAAAGAGAAAGAAACAAAGAATTGGGAAAAAAAAAAAAAAGAAAAGCCAGTCTGTAAATAATTTCAGGTGTTGCATTTTTTCATGCTTACATTTTGGGTTCGCTTTTAAAAACAATTAAGAGCTCTGCTTCTTTACCATGGTAGAAACTCCCTATCAAACAGCTTGAAGGATGTGCAATTGAAGTAATATCCCAAGTATTTTGTCAATATGTTTCTAAAATACACAGGCTTAGTGCCTTCAGAGTGATCTGTGTTTAATGTGCACTCCGTTAGCTATGTTTTCTATTAGGCAGGGAGCACTAGTTCAATAAAATCTTGAGTTACGTACAGCAGTTCCAACATCTGTATCACATTAGAGCAGACATGAGACAAAACATTGACTCTTGAGGTTAAATCTAAATTTCCTGCTGCAATCCTAAAGTTTGATTTGTTAGGAGAAAAGCAACCGAGAGGAACAGAAATAGAGACTAGAACTAGAAATAGAATTCAAAGAGCAATGGTTGCCAACAATTTGTTATTTTTATGAAGTGCCATTTTAGTTAGAAATAACACACTGACCACAAACAGTCCCCCAGCTAGCAAAAAGCCACTTTCCAAACGGGGCAGCTCCACCAGTTACTCTCCTGCATTTTTACACAGCTTTGCTTTTAGCACAACGAGAGAGCTGAGGATGCAGCAGGAAAGCAAAGGGTGTTCCCCCGTTTCTTATGGGATTTTCAGAATTCCATCATTTCCTATGACATGTTGCTTTCCCATCTTTTTTTAGCTAAAGAGGCCTGTCTTGGGGCCTGCTTTTGGTACTCATTAAGTCTGCTTTTTAATTGGCATTAAGGATCCCTTTGTGCCCAGGAGCTAAACTGCTGCATCCGCATTGCTGCCATTCCCTGCTGCTCCCAGGAACAAAAGGTGCAGCCTGGAAAGCAAACTCACTACTGGCTCTCTGGCTCTCAGCCACACAGGCACTGCCCAAGTGATGATCATGGAGATTTTTTTTGTTTTGTTTTGTTTTTAATGTCCTAAAAGTACATATTTTATTTTAAAATAATTTTTAAAATCCAATTTTCAGCACATTGGATGATTTTAATACACATGAGAAAACAAAACTCCTCAAGTGTACCTAGAAGTAATATACTGCTCTTCCAGGATTTTTTCTTCTTTACTATTTTCCCATTCTTCAGCTGATTTAAAATCTGAGACCAAACTGTAAGAACACAGGCCTATATTAAAGGCAGAAATACCAAAGCACAGATGGGTGGCACAGATACACAGGGAATTCTTGTGTCACGCTAGGCTGAAAGTATCAAGCCCAAATCCTCGGATTTAGGTACAATCCTATCATCAGTCCTCTGTGTTGCACAATGTAGACTCTCTTTTCAGAGAAATAAACATTTTTAAAGCTCTTTATTGGGAATTATTTTGTCCATATTAAAATTGCCAAACATAAGTATAAACAAACAAAAAACAATGCATTCAGGAATTCAGGATTAAAGACATATGAGAAGTGAAGAAATGAAGGCATTATCTTGTTTTCCAACTATATATATATGTATAAAAGCAAACAGATATATACACAGACATGCATATAAATATGTGTGCACATATATATATACAAGTATGTATATATACATATGTATAAAAGACATCAAAAGGTAATTCCCATCAATCTTAAGGGCAACTTTAGATTTCATTTAGTGCTTTCAAATTCAATTCCAAACCAATTAGATGTCGTGTGATACAGCCAAATAAATTAATAATAATTTTTAAAAGCTAGCATACAATGGATATCATGGTACCTTGTCAGCCATGTTATTTGTACTAACAGTAATATATTTTAATTATGTGAGGGCATTTTAAATGCTCATGTAACTAAATTTAAATACTACTGAAGATCTACGGGCAGATAGGTTGTTTCCATGACATGCTGCAGTTACTGTGGCTGTTGCACCTGATTTAATTCAGGCATTTCTGCAAAATACAGACTTGGTTATTGTAGAGAAAGAGAGGGCATGGCCAGAAACAAACTGCTGACACTACTGCCAGTTCCAGAAAATGCTATTTCAGTACTCAACAGCCCTGTGCTGGCGCTCAGACAAAGCTAACAGCCTGATGCAGGTAGCCACGTTTCTGCAAACACAAAACCTCACAGACTGTGAACACCACTAAATAAAGAAGCAACTCCAAGACACCTAAACCACTAAACAAAGTTAGAGTGTTTCAAGGAAAGGAAAGTGTTTCAAGGAAGGATAAGATTCACTGTTTATCTTCTCCACACCTTCGCTATCACAAATCCCCTTTGTTTCTAAGTTCCTGAGAAATGAATCATCCTTTAACTGTCCTAAGAAAAGCACTGAAATTTTATTTTTTAAGAACTGGCTTTCCTGATAGCTAAAAAAAATTTTAAAATGAGACAGTGCAATACAGGGATGTAATTTCAGGTGAACACTGCACTGGAAATTGTGTGAATTTGTTCAGGAAAGTACTATCCCTGCTGTGCTCCCCCCAAAAAAAAAAACTCCCCAGAGCATTCATCCCATTTGGGAGGCAGGCAAGAGTTCTGTGCAGGCCTTCTGGGCATCTCAGTAGTTGACCAGCCCTCTAACAGCAGGCAGTTGTAATTGCATTTCAGCTTACAGATTAAATACTATCATTCTCCTCTCTCATTCTTCAACTGCCCACACCTCCACATGGCCTTCTTCAGTACACTGCTTGGCCTTCCCATCTCTAGTTTAATAATTCATCATAGTCAATGTTTGCTGTCAAAAAATGGGATTTTATCATTTAACTTTCTTAGTCATCAGACAAGAAAAATTAGATTCAAAATACCCAGGCCTCAATATTAGCTTGGAAAAATATTTAAATACTTTCTCCATGATGTTTTTTCCAAAGTGCTTGCACATTAGGAGCAGCTAGACACAAAATACCTTAACACACTGAATGTTTACCACACTGATCAGTGCCTGGAAGCAAGCTTCATCTAAATGTGAACACTTTAGAAGCACTTGTTACTGGAACAGAAGCTTTTTATGGAACCTTTTTATGGAAGAGTGTGACCTTCTCAGGCGTGTTTTGAGCAGACAGCTCTTTTAATTGATTGTGCAAACACATAATTGCATTTTGAGCTGTCCACTAAACAAGCATTATATTTCATTAGTATGTAAAATGGCAAACTTAAAACCATTTAGTAGCTGGGGGTGTGGGGGGGAAACCTTAGAAAACAAATATATAATTTGCAGACTTAATTGAGCCTATAAAGTCTGAATACATTAGGGTGAAAAATACACCCAAAATCCACAGTATGAAATTATTTCAGGGGGATTAAGGGAAATAAGGTAAATGTAAGCACCATCTTCATGCACAAAGTTGATGTAGGTTTTGGATGTTTAGCATCTAATATATTTCTTCAGTACAAAGATTGTAGAGGGATGCATTTATCATGCTTATTGAAAAACAATATGTTTATCATGCCTGTTGATTTTATACCTTATTTTCTGTGTCTAAGGAAGTACACATGGCATTTATCTTGAAATGAGCTGTAAGATAACAATCAGCATTCAGAGGGATTTAGTACAGACTAAAGAATAAGTTTATGGATGTAGCTGCTTCTTTGATGTAGTTCTGTTCACACATTATTCTGTTTCTGGGCACAGCAAGAGCTGACCACCAGAGAAACAGTGCTTTTATTTGAAAAGCCCAGGCTGGCTTCCAGAAGGGCTCTGCCAGGCAAGCTCCCTTGTTTGACCTTCTCCTGGGGCTCCCAGAGCCCCTGAAATGACTCCTCACATCTTAACACCACCAAACTCATTCCCACCTGTAATCAGCATCCCATGACACTGCTCTGCCTCCGGCCTTGAGCTCTCTGCTTTTCTGGGTTATTGTTCTGACTGGTTCAGATGAGTTACTCCAAACATAAAGTCCGTGGCTTCTTAAAAATATATCTCAAGTGACAGGTGAGTATTTCACACCCTTTACTTTAACAGAGCCTTGTACAATCTGTCACAACAATGCCTTAATAAATGTTAGATTGGTGACAGACACGTAGAAGCCAACCCATGTTAACCACACTTCTCAAACAGGACTGGTCAAAGCCTGTCAGAGCAATAACATTTTGAAAACAGCACTTGATGTTTAATCATTCAGCAAGTCATCACTAGGGCAGAACCAGCCACTTCGCAATGGGAACTGTAAGAAATCACTACAGAATGACTTATCATTCCATTGGGGGCAGAAACAATTCATAATTTGACTATGGCCTCCTAAACAATTTCTGACACTGAAAAAGGGCCAGGCTGCTATATGAACATCCATGGCAAGGACTTGTGTGTCCTCCTTTGATACACAGGATGCAGCACAGTTAAAGTACAAGGCACTGTTTTAGAGGGGTAACTGTGCTCTCCACTATGATGGAATTCAAATAATTAGCATGATTTACATGTTACAGCTTAGCCTCATTGTTACTTTTTTGCTGCTATTACCTGTTCATTTATGTTCTCACTCCTCATTTTATATACTTAAGTAGTCAGGGAAGAATGACCCTCAAGGAAAATACTCTGTAGAAGTCAGCATAGAACCCATACCCATGGATATCATAGGAAAATATTCAGAATGCTTTGGCCCTATCTCTAAAGCAAAGTTCAAGTTTCAGATCTCTGACAGATGTTAATACTCAATTCACATTTCATGTTCAAACCTGCAGTTTGAAAACTTGTTTCAGCTTTGCCACAGGCATTAGTAGCCAGATCTGGGCACTGTCGAGCACACACAGTAGATTCAAACATAACACCATGTCCGGATTAGAGAATAGTCTGCCCCATGTGCCACACACTGACAAAGTGTAACATATCCACTCCGCACATAAGTGATCCTTTTCCCACAAAGTCTATTCTTGGGGTTGCAATTAATACTAAGAAGGAGCAGGAAATGGCATTGAGACATCATTTTTCCAACATGCCCTCCTAAGGAATGAAGCTGATGTGCTAACTGCTCATTTGTGTATATCCCACCACAACTTCCAAGCCCTCAGTCTGTTCTCAACAAAAGAATATACCAAAAGAGATTTCCAGTATGATGCATGTCTCCATTGAGGAAAGCATTATAGTCTGAACTCAAATTTTATTAGACATTATAAAGTCTTCATATAGAGCAAATATGAAGGTCCCAAACATGGGAAATGCTTCATACAGAGTATGCACCTAGAGGTCATTTAATAGCAATGTGAGACAGAATCCATCATCAATTAACAATGCTTCTCCCTGAACTACAGGTGCCTACCTGTCAGTGAAAATCTTCTCACAAAGTCTACAGCATCATTTGCAGCACTAGAATTTATGTGCAGAACTGACTGCTTTAAAATGCTTATTGTAAATATTTTATATTGCTCTCAACCTGATAGCACAGTGACAGGGAATGTTAGGCATTTGGGATGCCTGGAGGGGTGAAAATAAATGATAGCTCTCACCCCAGTGCTGGCCTTTGAAGGGACCCTAGTTAGCCAGATAATGCTACGGGACAATTGTGGTTAAATCCCAAGAGAGCTGTTGGAGTGTCATCCACAGGAGCCCTGATGAGTGCCGAAGTAATTAGTTCCAGATGAGCACACAGACACGTAACTTTAAAAGGGGCTGTCTGCTCCCATGCTGGGACAGAAACAGCATTTCTGCCTAGCAGCCAGGTCAACACACATGCTCTGGAAATAGGAGAAGGACCTTCCTCGTTGATTCAGGGTCCAGCTAGGTGTGTGTTTTGGAGCTGAGGGATGCAATTGCATTCACTGCCAGTGAAAATTACGGGATCATGTTTGCTGGGTAACTGACAAACTCCCATAAAATACTATGCTGAAGTTTCTGTTTCACAGGGTAGTCCTCTGAGGTCACTGCTCAGCAGCTCAAGACTTGGCTTTCCTACAGGTGTTCACAGTGTGCCAGACAGTTCCCAGGATCATACATAAAGCTCTCTTCCCTAAAACATCTAATCTAATCACCAGTATTGCTGCACTTTTATGTATATCTTTGTGTGTTCTGGCACCTGATAAAAGCTCCATTATTTCCAATGAGTGAGTGTCACTTGGTGATACCACAGCTTCTCCTGAGGAGGTGCTTTCACAGAGTTCATCCTTAGGTTATACATGGGTTGGGTTTTTTTTCTGAGAAAACTCCAGGAAAGACATCTGAAAAACACTCTTGTGCATCTTGTTTAGATTTCTTCCCACCACAGAAGGTAGGAACTAAAGCCCAGCTGCTCTCAGGGAAGCAATGGCTCAGCAGCTGAACTCCTGTTGTGTACAGAACAGTAAAAGCACCAAACAAATGCCAAGTATTGATGGAGCAGCTACAGGTTCATTGTTAGAAGGACCACTAGTGACTACTAAATGCCATCAGATGGTTAAGCACAGCCATTTATGGTTTAATGGCTCCTCTCAGGATCCTGGGAAACTAGCTTGTAAAAAGCATCAGAGGCCCACTTTGTTTTTAACTAGCCACAAAGGCATTTAACTGAGCAAGCCAGAGTGGGCTCTCTGGTACAAATGGTTCTGGCTGAGCAAGACACACTTGCTGCAGTCTCTCTAAGGGAAAGAATAATTCAATCTTCCTGGCTGCTTGGCCCTTGGTGTAGGTTAGACAGGTACTTTTCTGCAGTCACAGTGGGGTCCTGCAATTTACCACAAGCTTCTAAAAACTTTACATGCCCCTAGTCACTGCACTCAGGCTACCCAACGATAACCACCTTTCTGCTGAGCTAAAATTCAAATGTGAAATGGACCAGCTTGACCCTTAGTGGGAGGTTTATACTTTTTTTATATTTAAATTTAGTGTCTGTTTCTGAGATTTACTAAACACTATGATGATTCTGTAATATAGAGTCAACCAAGGCTATTATTTTACATACTTTAAACCAATATTTAACTAAGTTGCAAAAGTTATCATTGTGGATAGTGTGCTAGAGATAAGGTTTTTGGAGAAACCTTTTGGCTCCTACTTAAGCCTACTCTGCTTGAGACAATGATGGAAGAAATACAATTCTGTGCTCACAAATCCATTCAAACAAGTATACCACAGAAGACAGAAGCAGTACTTCTTTCTAGTGTTAATGGAATAGTCCATCAAACCTTGCTTTGCAGCTGGTTTTGGCAGAGTATGAAAAAGGATGCTCATGCCTACAGATCTGATAACACTGAAATGCTTCCCTTCTACAAACGTTCCTACTATGTTGAACAGTGTGAATTAAACATTCATCCATGGCTTCCCAAGTGCAAGGGAAGCCATCAGAGTACTCTCTGAATGGGCTGTCATGTGTCTTAGTGACAGGAAGCAAGCACTGATGTGTGCAGCACAAAGCAAGCATGTTCAGTGGGCTGGCCCCTGCTAGCACCTAACCTACCCATTCTGGGTGAGCCAGCATCCATCTCCCCTGGCTCTGCAGTGCTGATCAAGAGCACAAATCACTTCCTGTCTACAGCTACACCTCTATCAAAGGTGGATAATTCACTGACTGTTGAAAATGCAACCACTGTCTTTTTCCCATCCCTCTTTTCCTCAGAGTGCCTAAATCAGGTCTGATGAGAAAAAGACTCCATAATCTTTGTTGCACACTGTCGGTTTTATACTCTGGGTAAAGCACAGAACCATGTCCTTGTACATACACACTGCTCATTAGAAAGCCTGAACACAGGGTCCTTTCCAATCTGGGAATTCTGGGAAACAGTGCTGGGGCAGGAGGTGGTGAGAGCACACACCAGTGCAAAACGCTCAAATGGCTCCTATTGAGTTGACATGGGTTAAGCACCTATAACCAAATCCTCCATTTGGCTCAAGGGCAGAAGACATTTCCAGAGTGTTTGTATCAAACAGTATTTTGGTGCCCTCTTCTTACCACTTGTATGCTCATATAAAAATCTCCGAAATGCATATGCTAATTTCTTCACCTTCCAAGCAACACATGAAAGCCATTTTGCATACACAGATTTCAGATAAGGCTTCTACATTTTTAACTCATTAAAATGCAAATACTCTTATTCTCAGTCTTGATATAGCAGTCAAAAAACATTCAATGCTCATTTCAAACTACACTGACAGTATCAAATAATGACGAAATAGGCTACTGCTGTGTATGAAAAATAAATCTCTTCTGTTTGCAAAGGAATTCTAAAGGGCTTGGAAACCACCTGGCTTTTAGTCATATTTACAGCAGTGCATAATTTATCTAAATTATGTCTTCATTCCCTCCATTCATAATGCTTTGGAACAGAGTGTGCTGCAGGCCAAAACATTAAACTTAGAGTATACATAAATGTAAGTGACATTTTACCTGAGTGACATGAGGAGTTCCTGAGACTTTGGGAGCCCAGTCAGCACATTGCACTGAACTGCACATGCAAATAAGAAGTATCTTCTATATTATTTGTGTGCAGCAAATAGTAATTCGGTGAAGAAAAAAGTTTCCAAAATTATCTACATTTTAAAAGTTTTCCAGTGTTAACCCTTTTAATCACCTCTATTCATGTATTTTTGGACTAGCCAACACTTACAAAAGTAAGACCAAAAAAAAGAGGGAAATATAAAAAATATCAAATCAAAATAATTAAAAAGAAGTACACTTTCACATAGGTCTGGGCACTTACCTATAAGCAGGATAACTAACACATCTGTAATATAATAACCAAACAGCAAAGGCTTCTGCCAGACCTCCACACCTACAGTACCGGTGAGCAGATATGCTGCTATTAACACCTACAGAAAAAAAGGATAACTTATTTTCAATCCTTTACATCTAAAGGTAGAGAATTTCACTTACCATCTTAATACAAGGCAAAAGTAAAAAAAAAAAAAAAAAAAAAAAATCTGTTAGTTACCTCCTGTCCCTACTTTACCTTCTGCTGCCATGGCAAAACAATTACTTCTAAGCAGTGAAGCAACTTGTAGGGTCACCAACAGAATTATTTAAAATGTATGAAATATGGTAAGCAAGCAACTTCCCTGGTAATGTGTGCATTTGTTTGTATGTGGCAAATATTACTGACTTACCTTTTCAAAACACCTAAATCCACTTTTAATGACAGGTCTCCCCCCTGCACATGCACTTCCCTGTTTTTGGATACAGACTTCAGAATTAGTAATGTGGTTATTTTTGCAGCTCTGCCCCTTGAACTGATTATATCAGAATAACTGGGGCAGGGGGGAGAAAAACCCTAAGCTTAAGTGAAACAATAACAAAAAAAAACCCAAAAACATTCAATGGAATGTGAAGAAATAAAAAGAATGGGAAGGAGATGAAGCCTTCCCTGATTTATAATTTGTTTGACAGATAACATTACAGGACAAAAAAAATTACAAAATTATATTACAAATAGAATCATGTAGATGTCATCAGGAGTGAAAGGACACATACACAAGACTCAGGAGCACTCATCTCGAGGGGCTGCTGCCCCTCTCTTTCTCTAGCCTGCTTTGTTCTCAGCTGCTTACTTTTGCCATAGGACCCATAAGGGGCAGTATGTTTCATGCCTCATTAGCTCTAAATTAAAACAACTATATTAATTACAATGCCATTTAGAAAACTGCATATTCATATATTTATTCCCAAGTAACATTCAGTAACCTTTTTATTTTCCACTCAATGCAGCTTCTTAGTCTGCTCTACTTGCATTACAGATTTTACTATTTCTTATTTAGGTTTTTAATACTCATTTCTTCTATGTTATGTGTTTTCTCCGTTTGAACTTCAACCAGCACATTTCTACTTCTCTATTAAATTTTAACTCAAAGATACACTGAAAATCTCTTTTTAGTTAACAGGCTTTTTAAGATCACAGATTAAGAGCAGAATGCTGATGTCGCTTAAACTTTTATTACACAAAGATAATACTAACATTTGGTTTCACTTACTTCTCTGTATCTGAAATCAAGACTCTTTCCCTGTCAGTATGTAGATCTCTAAGAGGTTTTGCTTGGATTTTTCATTGTGGAACTGGATGTTTGAATTGCCTTTGCAAGAACAAGCAGCACGACAGATCTGCAGCAAGGAAGAGCAGGCACTAGGGAGTGCCATTATGTCCTGGGCGACTGAAGACAGTGAGATAAATTTTGGTTTAAGTGAAGGACACATATAATGGGTTTTGCAATCCACTTCATCAGAGCTAACATTTGGCTTCCTGAAGAAATTGTATTATATTACCCATAAGACATGACGGATGGAATCCTGACCCCATCAAAGTTGATGGCAAAACTCCAACTGGCTTTGATGGAACCTAAATTTACCCTCACACATTGAATCCCGAACAGACTTTTTTGGCAAATGATAAAAGAGGAACTTCAGTATTAACCATTATTACAGTCAGGACTTTTGGCAGGGCAATCATGAGCACCACTGTCAGATGTCAGCGCATGTCTAGGAACAGGAGTGGGGATGCAGTGGGCTCTCACAGGGAATGCCCTGCCCAGAGATTTGGTGAAGCAAGATTCCCAGATCGAGATTGCCTCTTAACAGATGTAACATATGAAAAAAAAAAAAAACACTCCTTGGCTTCAAAATTTTGGTGTATTGTTTTTTAAGGACTCATCACTCTGACTACACTGAAGCAATCTCCTGCTTTAGAAAGCAAACCTCCTTCAGAAAGCTGGAAGGATGAGAAAATGGCTGTGTCACTTGATTGATCTAAGCTATACTAGCAAAAAATTGAAGATTGTCAAAATTATTAGCAAAGCCTAAGTCTGTTAATCAGCTGTGTAAACTGTTTTAAAGACACTGCTGGTGAAAAAAAGAGTAAAGCAATATTCCTAAGTGCAACTGAATAATTCTACTTAAGAAAAGACGGCAAAGTTTTTTCTTATATCTCTACCATCAACCAGCTTTAGTACTTTTCAGATATAAAAGTAGCCTTTAGCAAGTAAAAATAATTGCAGCCTTTTGTAAAATGAGAAGTCCAAATTAAATAACTGTATTTGGTTTGTGTAGCCAGCTACAAGCAAGCTTTTTGGTAGCTACAAGGGGGGCTACAAGGGTGGCTTCTGTGAGAAGCTGCTAGAAGCTCTTCCCATGTCCAGCAGAGCCAATGCCAGACAGCTCCAGGATGGATCCACCACTGGCCAAGGCTGCATCAACCAGAAATGCTGACAGTGCCACTGGGATAACATATTTAAAAAGGGAAAAAAAAACCTTATTGTGCAGTTGTAATTGCTGCCAAAGAAGAAAGGAGTGATAATATGTGATAGGAACAGCCGTGCACACACCAAGGTCAGTGGAGAAGAGGGAGGAGGTGCTCCAGGCACCAGAGCTGAGATTGCCCTACAGCCCACAGTGCAGACCATGGTGGGGCAGCTGTGCCCCTGCAGCCCAGGGATGTCCAGGGGGATGCAGAGATCCACCTGTAAGCCCACACACCAGAGCAGGTGGGTGCCTGAGAGGAAGCTGGGAACCTGTGGGAGGCCTGAGCTGAAGCAGATTTCCTAGCAGGATTTGTGATCCTATGGGGGACCCACACTGGAGCAGGCTGTGCCTGAATGACTGCACCCCATGGAAAGATACCCATGGTGCAGCAGTTCATGAAGAACTGTATCCCATGGGATGGACTCATGTTAGAGAAGTTCACAGGGAACTGTCTTGCACGGGAGAAACCCTACTCTGGAGCAGGGGGAGGACTCCTCTCCCTGAGCAGCAGCAGAAAAAACCATTAATGAAATGACCATAACTCCTATTCCCTGTGTCCCTGTGCCAGTGGGGGAGTGGAGGTAGAACCCAGGAATAAGGGAGAGGTGGGGGAAAGGTGTTTTTAAGATTTGTCTTACTTCTCATTATCCTGCTTTGATTCCAATTAATAAGAAATTCATTAAAAAGAAATTAATATCCCTGAGTTGAGTCTGTTTTGCCCATGACAGTAATCTGTGAGTGATCTCTCCCTGTCTTTCTGTCAATTCATGAGCCTTTCATTATATTTTCTCTCCCCTGTCAAGGTGCAGAGGGGAGTGATAAAGCAGCTTTGGTGGGTGCCTGGCATCCACCCACCACAATAACACAAGTGAAAACTACAGAGCAAGGTATTGTAGATGGGTACAATCTTGGATTCCAACTTGGATTCCACAGCATCTGACCAGGAATATTTCTGGCTTTCCAAGGCCTTCTCTATGAGGATGAGGAATAGTTATGCTGAGAAAAATGTGGAAATACACGGCGTTAATTTGTAGGCTCTTTGATACAGCTGACAGCAGGACAGCTGGATTCTGAGCAGGAGCTCCCTATCTTGCCACAATTTTGTAAATAACAGCAACAAAGTCACATTTGTTCCTGTGTAAAATCAGAATAATTATTTGAAGTGGCATTGGGAAAATTCTATGTAAACATAAGGCAGTATAATCCCTCCAAGTCTTCTACCTTCTAGCCTCTTCCTTGTTCTCTAAAATACTTGAAATTTTTAAATCACTATCTCTTTTATGTCTTTTCACTATTTCAGGTCTGTCTTGTGACCACAATATTTTTGATTGTGCATGTACATACATTTTTTTTCTTACCATTTATTTACCATTCCTGTTATACACACAGGCATATTCAGTATGCTGTGTGATGTTCTACATGATGAAAAAAAATCAGATATTTTGTCATATTTTAAAGAAACATGGACATGTTTTCAAATTCTTTATGATTCCAGAAAAACCTGACATTAATTTTACTGCAATATTCAATTTCACTTGCATATTGCTATAGTATTAATTGCTCATATGTTGAAATATTTTGCATTAACACAATGCTCAAAATAAACATCCAGAAAGCAAAGTCATTTAAAATACAAGGCTACTTCACTCTTCTGATAATAAATGTGACATTTGCCTAAAAGAGTAAGAATGATTTCCTACAAGCTATTTCAATTGGAGTTAGCTGTAGTGTAACATGCAATTTTTACACTTTATTTTTTCTCGGGGTTTTTTTTTCCAATAAATAGTTGAAGGTTGCAAATCTTAGACTTTGAAGAATTTTACCTAAAGAGATCACTTTGCATTTAGACATTATAGACAAATAGCTAAAGGCACGGTGAAGATTAACCAATCAAGAAAGTTTTGTGGGGATTCATAATCAAGCGGTTAAGAATGAAGCAGCCGGCTGCAGAAAGAGCCTGTGACAGCAGGTTCTTCTGTTCAGGTTTCACATGGACACACCATGGGGCTTCCCTCAGATAACAGCATCGAGATCATTTTCCAGCTGTGTCAGGAGGCAGCTCGAAGCAGATACCATGGTCTGGTCAGCACTGCTTCCCCTCTGCTTACACTTCTCTTACTTCGACAATTCCATTGCACTCCAACTTTGGAACTAAGTAATATCTTTTCTTCACAAGAAAGGCTATGATTTGCACAGACACTTCGAATTAGAAAAGCTCTGAAAGTGAATATCCTTTCAACTGAAATTAAATTGTGAATCCGATAATGTGACCAAAGAACAACATATTTGCATCTTTTGTTTTGCTTTTTAATAGAAAAGGAATTTTTTCCCCTCAGAGGAGGTAGAAATTTTTTCAAGATGTGATGTGCACTTGCATTGCTTGGGATTTCTCTGCCAGCTCCTAAAACTGGCTGCCACAGTACATCCCTGGAAAAGGTCATATGGAACATATTTCAACAATGGGTTTTGTAAGTAAGCTTGTCTAAAGAAAACCTGGTGTGTGGCACCCACGAAAGAAACCTTCCCCAGCTTTGCCTGAATGGAAGGAGAAAAGGAAGTTTCAGTTGCTAGGGGCATCATTATTCAGAGTTCCAAGGCAGGCAAGGGTTCTCCCAGAGGCTCTAGGTGGTACTGTCCAAAGCCATCAGCAGAAGCAGCTGGGAAAGCATCTTAGATGGAAACCCTGGGGCTCGGGGTCCAAGCACCCATCCCTTGAAGCCCAACTCTCTCTGTATGTGGGATTTCTGGTCATCCTCTCCTTGCAGGGCAAGGGCTGGGCCAGAGAGAGCTGCCTGTGGCCCTTGGGATTTTGCTGCTTGAGTTTCTTAGGAGCTTGCCCCTCTTGGCTGGGGAGAGGGAGAGGAAGGAGAGTGGAATTGTCTGCAGCTCTCACACAGCTCTTCATTTTTAAAGTTTTAATTAAGAATATAAAGCATATCTCCTCTTACACTTAAGGCAGCACCAATGAAGCAGATGTATCATTACATCATAGTATGGAAAAATTAGTACTTTGTTCCCCTGCTATGAACCCAACTGCAGTGGCTTATGAAAACCAACAGCAGGACTAGGAAAGTATTTCATTAGGGTAATATTTAGTTATTCAGAAAGAAAACAGATTTTTTTAGGAAAAAAAAGAAAAAAAAAGTCTGCAAAAATTAACATAAGGCAAGAAGCCAGAAATTTTAATTTCTCAGGAAAGCTTTGGGTTTGTTTTTTTTTTTTTTCCCCAAGAAATTTATTTTGCAGATATTAGCTTTCTTTGGTTGGTCTTGTGACAAAAGTAAATGTCATTGTTTTCACAAGATAGATACATGGGAATTTATCACAGATCATAGCAGAGGTTTATTTTTTAGAGTTTTCTTCAGACTTTTGGTATTTCTAATAGTTGTGCTTCCTGAAAAGTGTATGAAAATTTTCTAGATGCTATGGTACAGAGGCTACTCTCCCTGCACTTTTTCCTGCTACTCAGGAATCAGCACAGGATAGATGCTTATGCAGGAGGGAAGAGAGACAGGAATAGCTTTCCCTGCTGCATTTGCTGCCACCTTGATTCTGGATCACAAATATAACAGCTCTCTGACCAAGCATCTCTCAGACACATTACAGCCATTTTTCAAGTTTACAAACCACAGCTTCCTGCAAATGATTGTCTGCTGTAATCAAAGCTAATTGGAGTGCCAATTACAGCCCAGCTAGCTTAATTGGGTTACCAGTTCTGATGAGTCATCAAGTCAGAGAAACGTGATATGCATAAGTCCCACAGACTGCTCTGCCTATAACAAGGTATTTTCTCATGAGGAACAGCAGCTCTTTCTCTACCCCAGCTAAGGCAGAGCCTGTGAGCAGCCTGTGTTTATGTACAGCAGAGCTGACTCAGCAGCAGTGTCCTGGGAGCCACAGGCCAGTTAAATGCTCATTGTCATCAGTCCTGTATTTGCACGACAACAGCAACTACTGTTTTTCTTGAGTCCTGTGGTGATAACAAAGCCCAAAAGTTCCTGGCTACCATCAAGTTTAAAAGCAGCAGCAGGGGATCTAGACCACCTCAGTGTCCGATATGCCAGTGCAAGAGCATCAAGTTGTAGGTAAAATTACTGAAGACAGGACAGAGAGGCACATGCCTGCAGCAATCCGGCTAGGAATGCCATGGAGGAAATACTGAACTAAACATTGTGAATCAGTCTGGAAGCAGCTAGTGAGTGCTTTCACACTCTCTGCCTCTAAACGTGACTGTAGGAATGCCTGACAGAGAAGCAATGGGGGAAAAAAACAGCAAGGGGAACATTACCACTCTTACTCATCATCAGCCAGTTGCTATTGTCCCCAGTATCCTCTATCACTGGAGATGAAAAGCTATCTTTAATAGTGCACATATCATATAAATTTACTGAATGGATTTACAAAACAAGAACAAATTTTTAGGGGGATTAAGATCTTTTACTAGACTAGTGAATAGACCTGGAAAAAATATAATTATGTACTTTCTGGTGTACATGTAATGTATTTTGGACTAATGAAAAAATACCACCTTGAGCTACAAATCCAGTCTTCTCTTTGTTCATAGGCAATCACAACTACAATAGCTATTTTTTTACAGGTGGGAAAACAGACATACAGAGATTTCAATGGTACAATCTTCCACCACTGCTGATGACTGTCCTAAATAGCATCAAAATAACCTCACATTTACAAGCTTATCACTTTGAGTGTAACCAAGTCATCACGAAGATACCAAAAAGCAAGAGAGCAGGACAGCAGTTTAACATCAGAGAGAAACAGGAAATAGCACTTGTTAGCACCTTGCATCCCAGTTAATCAAAGTAGTTTACAAACTTGACTGATATTCAGCCTCGCCACAAATCTGTCAGCCAGGGAAATATTACCACCATTATTTCCCAGATGAGAAAACAGTGCCACAGGCACAGGTCACTAATAGGCACTGACAGAGTTAACAGTACTGCTCTGCTGGTTGATACCCATTCCCAGATTTAACCACTAATACGGTTTGGATGCTGTAGCGATCCAGCAGAGCTTTCTAAACATTCATATGTTGTACAGTGATCATCTGAACAACAAGTGAAATAGGCTTGAACACAGCTATTCTTCTCCTGCTGGAAGAACTTCAGGGAGAAGCCTTACGCAGACATGGCTGAAACTTGCAGACCAGCTGGCTGCCTAATGTCTTAGTCCTGAGCCAACTTCTTCTCCCAAAACCTATTTTCTAGGGGACAACACAGATGCACCACAGCTGGACCACCATCTCTGAGTTGTTCTCAAACCACTGGACTCTGATTATGTTTACAGCACTACATCTGCAGCCATTAATTCAAATACTGTATTTCCATGAAAACACATATTTGAGTATTTGTCAAACTTCTTTTCAATTATTTGGCTGTACCTTTCATCTCTTGCCTGTAACAGGAAGCTCAGAAGACTGACTGTGCTCTTCAGGCTGCAAGACCTTGGCTATCTGAGACATAGATAAGCCAGCCCACAGAAATCCCAACACTGGGCTCTTGGAAGTGCATTGAGCTTGTTAATACTGATACTCCTCTGTGCACTGAGAACACCATTCACCGTGGTGTCCTGGACACATTCTCTGAAGAGGTCCACATCAAGACAGGGCTGTAAATCAGACAAGAACTCAGCTGGTGCTGGCTGTGAGCTGATAAGTAATTCACATTACTGAATGTCTATGATTTTTTGACACCCATGATGAGTGACTTTTTTTTCAAAAGGTAGAACTCACTTGACAACAGTTACTGCTCTCTGCATAGGTACAATGCTATTTCCATTACCACATTTATTGTAAAACGGAGTAGAATTGAGAAGGTCTGGTAGTGTGTAACTGTGTAATTACTGTTAATAGATACTACTTGGATTAATTCACATCGTGCCTCACAATCTGGTATTGGGGGTAAAATTGCTTGTGGCTTCATACAGCATAGTAATTTTTGTTAATACCACAAATCAAATGCAGTTAAATGACATTCTCATGGGCACTGTCTGGCTGCTAGGCATGCTGCAAGCCTTTTCTCTCCTGCACAGCAATGAATCTCATGCTGACAACTCGCTCAAGAGCAGCCCTTTACTGCAAATGCAGAAAATTATTTCTGAATTACTTTGAGGGTTTTGAAGTTTCACATATTTCAGTATCTCAGCCAAATATATTTGCCTTGAACTCCATTTTTCTATTGCTTTAATATTATGAAAACAATTACATAGTTAAAAAACCAAAACCAAAACAGGGATGATAAATACTTACCACTTGGCTTATATCATATCCCCAAGGAAGGAAAAGAACTCCTGTGTTGTATTTCTCCCAGTGTGAACACATGAAGTTAAACAAGACAATGCTTAAATATATATACATTGTATATACAGAAACTCCAGTCTTCCCATTGTCACGGGAACAGACAGAAAAAAAAGAGAGCACAAAAATTGAGGTAGCCCAGCTATCCAGCCCATGGTCAAATAGCTCTCCCAGAGGAGTACTGGACTGAGTCCTTCGAGCATGTTTCCCATCTATGGAGTCTAGGATTGAGAAAGGAAAAGAAACAAAGAATTAGAGCACAACAAAAGGAGTAGCTTTCTTCACATACAATTCACTACTGCCATATACAACATAAAGGAAAATTACACTGATGAAAGCATACTAAAGCACAACAGCTCCCTCAATACCAATAGAACTTCTCATAAAATAATTGCTCCAATTATCAACTAATTTTTCTGTCCTTCCCTCAGCTCTGAAATTAAACGCTACCTTCTTCATGCATTTTAGAAAGACACTCATAATTACTTGCCCCCCATGGTCTTATGAAACATTTTTATATCAGCCCCTACAACTAGTTTCAAGTGCTGCTAAGTGTCCATAGGGCTTCCTGCCATCCACTGGTGTTGTGGACCTCTGAGCCTTCAGACCTTTTGTGGAGTAGGTCCACTAAGGCATTTAAGTTGCTGGAGATGTTCAATACCTCAATGACTAACAGTTACACAGGAGCTTCAAGGAGCAAATTCCACAAAATTTATTAGCATTTGTGCCTACATGTATTTTAAAGTGTTTTCCAGTTTTCATACAAGAGTGTTCAGGTGGCCAAAAAGGCCAATGGCATCCTGGCCTGTATCAGCAATAGCTTGGCCAGCAGGATCAGGGCAGTGTTTGTCCGCCTGTACTTGGCACTGGTGGGGTCACACCTTGAATCCTGTGTGCAGTTCTGGGCCCCTCACTACAAGAAGGACATTGAGGGGCTGGAATGTGCCCAGAGAAGGGCAACGGAGCTGGGGAAGGGTTTGGAACACAAGTCTTACAAGGAGTGTCAGCCTGGAGGAAAGGAGGTTCAGGTGTGACCTTATCACTCTCTACAACCACCTGAAAGGAGGTTTTAGTGAGATGGGGGTCAGGTACAAGAAGAAACGGTCCCAAGTCACATCAGGGGAGGTTATGTTGGATGTTACATTGGAAAAATTTCTATACCAAGATGGTTGTCAGTTATTGGAACAGGCTGCTCAGGTAAGTGGTGGAGTCACCATAGCTGGAGGTGTTTAAAAGATATGCAGGCGTGGCACTTGGGGACATGGTTTAGTGGTGGACTTGGCATTGCTGGGTTAATTGTTGGATTTGATGACCTTAAAGGTCTTTTCCAACCTGTACAATTATATGATTCTAAGAATGCACTATATTTTAGGTGTATTATGCATTGATCACTTTTTAGTACTTAAGTGCTTAAAAAATGATCCAGCACTATACAGGACATTACTCTGAAGATGTAGTTGAACAATATGGTTTGAGTTGATCTGATAGCCCTGCTGTAAAACAGGGTGACCTGCAGCCTGTTCAACTGGTAGAAAGACTGCAAAAATTACATTTTCTTCTGCATCACTGAATTGGTACTGTGAATGGTACAAAATGCAAGGGAGGGATGGTGAATGTAGGGAGGAGAAAGGTGGTCTAGCAGCTGTAACATTTCATAGTTGTAATGTCAAACATACCCTTAGTCTCTTTTCTGAGACCGTGCAGGTGAAAAATAGAACTGTTTTCCTCTTAAAGTTAAGTGTAAACAAGCAGGATAACCCTCTTAGGAAAAAGTACACAGAACAAATCCTAGACATTACTTGCTTTTGTCTTGAATCTCAAAATAAAATGGAGATGCTTTTCTTTCTGATATTACTTGGAAGGTGTTATAGCTAACAATTATTAGCTATTGATAGCATTAATAACCCAAAACTGACTAGGAACACAACACAGCAGAGTGAGACCAAAGATGCCACAGCTGCTGTAGATCATATGCTACTTACTTCTCTGGATTATTTGGCAGTACTATGAGTTTTGTTTAATGTAAATATACTTCAGGGATCTAAACCAGGAAAATGTGGGATTTCAGTTTGTACAGATTTTAGACTATATCTCTATTGTAATACCTAAACAGCTGTGATATATCCTCTGCTCAAACACAAATCTCTTGAGACAGTTCTCAGAACTCTAAAACTTAAATAACTCATAGAGGATTTCAAATAGAGCTTGCCTTCTTCTAGAGACTCATTCTCTCTCTATTAACATTTTCACTGAATTTTCAGCATCTTGCTGAAATATGCAGAAAGAAAACTGTACAAGCTTGAGTTTACTTGAAAGGTGTTGTAATAAAATCAGAAATTCTTCCATCTGTTAAAAAATATCTCTGAAACCTAACCAGCAAATAAAGATATAAGCAATCCTAAAGAGTTTATGGTGTTTTATATTCCAAGAACATCTATCCCAAATCAGACAGGATCCAGTTACACAGGTGCTACTAATAAAAAATAAGAATGTTAGAAGATTCATCTGCTAATAAATTTTAGGTTGTCACACAAGTATATAGATACTAAAATATGTACCTCACAGTGAAATAGTGGTTTTCATTTTGTAAGAAATTTTGTTTTTCTAAAAAGAAGCTTATAATATTGTCCTAAAATATAGTACTTTAATTATAATGGTATCAGAGAAAAATACAGGAACTATGTGACACATACATCAAACTGGATTTTCAGAAATCCTTAACCACACTTTCCATGTAGTTTCATTAGCTTTTTAGAAGACTGAAAATATTTTATTGTTTAGGTTTCAGTTTGAAATAATTCATGCCAACAAAGGTGTGTGTTCGATAGTTAACATACACTGTCTCATGCTTCCATGGCTTTAGAATTCTTATATTATGATTTTTCTCTCACAAATTTTCATAACTACTCAGTTTTATAAAGTTTATATAACTTTTAAAGAGTGGAATTCAAAGTAAAAGCAAAAAGCACTCCATTTCATGGAATGAAAATGGTACCAAACCACCTTAAAAAAGCAGGGGACATGGAGAACAGCATGTTAGAGAATTTGGAGAGAGTAACTGTGTCATTAAAATAAGCTGAGAAAGATTACAGTTGCATATTTAGTTAGTTATTATGGTTCTTGCAGCCTTCCAGAGGGAAAACTTCGGCCATGCAAAATTAAATCTGTGACTAAATATTTCATGAAGTGGCTTGGACAGCAGACATAAAAATCTACATTTATATTATTTCATTATAGCTTTGACTGTCAACATCATATTCCTTGTCTTCCAAGTACTAGGAACTACAGGCTTCACTGGTAAATACCATCTACATTAAAAAACTCAGAAGCTGAACTTTCCATGAGCCTTCTGGGGTGCCATGTAGTAACAGTTCCTATATGTAATTCCAAAATATGAATAAATAGTCACTCCATTAAATTCCATACAATGACATAAAAAATGGCTTTCACAAAAGAAACCACTGCTTCTGAGTACAAAGAACTGCTAGAGATATCTGGCTAGTAGTCATCTTCAAGGGATGGTTTTCTCATTGGTTTTTATGATACAAATACAAACAAATTCTTGACAAAAAGATTTTGGCACAATCTCACTAACTGAATAGAAATGCCAAGGCATGTACAATGCAGAGGGACATGTCTGCTCAAAGGGATACCCCAGGTCAATCAAGATGGCTCTACATGCATGGGTCTGATTCCACAAGTGGTCAGCATTGCAGCCCATATATATAACACATCTGAATATAGCCTGAGAATCTCAAATACGGCACACGAATGTATGGCTACACTGCAGTGGCCTAACCAGAAACGGCTCCAAGAAGAGGGTACATATAAGATATCCTTCTTTAAATATATCCAGCCTTCCTGGACCCTTATTACACAGAACTATGCAGCCCCTTTAACTATACTACCTTGAGTCTCACAAAAAAAAATAACTCTGTTGCACCATGTTGTGGAAAGAGTAGTTTGGAACAAGAGAGCTTTGGAAGAGAAAGCAAAAAAGCCACACTAACGCGGATCTCACTCCCAGGTTGGCATCATTTCATGTCTGTGTCTTCACACCACTGCACAGCAAGGTGCAACATACCTAAAAATACACTCCTGGCACAGAATAAAGTAGTAAAAATGGAATATGAAACTGAGGTGTAGGAGTTATGGGAGAAAAACAGCAAGAGGATAGATACTTATTTCCATAAGAAGCTCAGGCTTGTCATCACATCTGTCATCACCACCTCTCCTGACACACTCCTTAAGCACTGAAGTGCCTAGCAATTTCCTTTTTTCTGCTTTGTCCTTTTTTTTTTCCTATCTTTTAGAGCACCCTCTGCTAATTCTGGTGTCTGAGCTTCTCAGAATGTCATCATCAAGGGACAAAGAAGGCTGAGAGAGCTGGGGCTGTTCAGCCTGGAGAAGAGAAAGCTACAGGGAGACCTTAGAGCACCAGTACCTAAAGGGGCTGCAAGGGAGCTGGAGAGGAACTTTCTTCAGTGGTATGCAGGGATAGGATAAGGGAGAATGGGTTCACTGCAAGAAGGTAGGTTTAGATTAGGTATTAGCAAGAAAATCTTTGAGGATGGTGAGGCACTGGTTTGGGTTGCCTGGAGAAGCTGTGAATGTTCCATCCCTGGAAGTGTTTAAGGCTCGGTTGGACGGGGCTCTGAGCAACCTGATCTAGTGGAAGGTGTCTGCCAATGGCAGGGGGATTGGAACAAGACTGTTGCTATATAATTATTTCCATTGTTTCTCTAAAATAAATTGAACTTTCAAGAGGGCTAAGAGTTACTGTAATAGAACCTCTAATATATTACTTAATACACTCTTTGGGGTTTAAGTCTTATGAACATTTTCTTTTGTGTTGTGGTTTGGGGGGTTGTTGTTTTTATCATTTTTTTTTAATCTAAGAGAACCATTTTGGAAAGAGATCAGTAGTTTATCCACAATGCCTCTTTATCTTAGAATCATCTCTAGTGAATTTGAAGATAAAATTACATGAAAATGTCAGACTTGCAAATTATTTCACTGTACATTACCTAAAGCATAAGCACAAAAGGTGGTAAAAGCACTGAACAGCCACACCCAGGTGGGAACAAGTCCAGGACTGGTACCTGAAAAAAATGGGGTAATGAGTCAGTGTAACAGGGGTTAACATGAACAAAATGCACCAAGATATGCATATACATACAAACTAGCTGCCACTGATTAACACAGTGCATCAAACAGATTGAAATATTTGAGTCTGACCTTCAGGCATCGGTGAGCTCTATCAAAGAAGCACTGAGCAGGCTTGAATGTGTTTACACCATAAAGGGCAAAAGGTAACAGAGAGGTTGTTTGGTCCTGAAATGACTCTAGTATTGCACGAAACAATGACAGTAACTAGGTAAAAATATTCACAGGTCATAGGAAGACTATCGATTGAAAAATTAATGTTCATGTAATATATAGAAAAAAAAAGTTTTCAAGCATGATTATCATGATTACTAGTCTGGGGTTTGTGTAGCACTTTTACCTCACAGATTTCAACAGGAAGTTTTTGTCCTTAGGCTAGCAGAAATATTAGCACCGATTTTTTTTCCTTGAGAAAAAGGAAAAGGTAGTTGAATTGGAAGAGCCTAGGGTTCTGTTGTTGCTCTGCTGTAGCATTAATCCAAGGTTATTGTTGCTCTTTTAAAGAAATCAATCCTTTTTCCAAAGAGGCTTCTATTTAACTTAAACATCACCAAATACTACATCAACACTAAACAACTGTAAATGCAAAGTCCTCTTAGGTTTCTGCCATTTGGCACCAAACACAGGGAATTCCTGTATACAGAGATATATCCTTGCCTGAGTGATGCCAGCACCTAAAGCAGTGCCCTGATTACCTTTCTCTCAGTGCCTCATCTTGTAATTCTGAAAGAAAAGATGACAATTCCTGACTTCTAGCTGCAAATCTGCAAACTGTACCATGAAAAACAACTGTGCAGAAAATTAGGTCTTATTTCTGATCCTAGGTATAGGATTGACATATGATACCCCAAAGGCCCTTTGGGTTGCATGAAAGTTTTCCATCAACCAAGAAATGATGGGCACTGTTCTCATGTGGACTCAGGAAGAGCTTACAAACTACACATACAAGTCTCAACTCTAACAGACATTTCAAATGTCTTCAAGTTCCATATATATCTACTGAGAATGTGTCAAGATAGCATCATCCCATGAAAAAGATCTGTTCTGGATGTTCTTTTATCACAGGACTGAGTAAATATCATCTGCATTGATGAAAAAGCACCAGGTGTTCAAGAATGAGGTCAGACAACTGTATAACAAGTTGGTCCTGAAAATGTGACTTTTGAACCAAAACTGCTAAAAAGTATCCCTGCCTCTAGAATTGCTATGAAAAACGTACACCAGCCCATACCAAAGGGTACCTCCTGAAACTAACCACAGACATAAAAATATAAAGGCTGCTAAATGTAGTTGTTTCAGGAAATAAAAGTGTTATCTTTACTAAATTGTCTAATTTAAAGAAAATCAAAGCCTTTTATCTACATATTTTTTTACATATTAATCACCTGGAAGATTCTTACTACTTTCTGTGGGCTCCAACAACTGGTCTGAGAAGCCCAAACCAAACATGCCCTACACTCTGGAGGAATTAGGTCCAAAAAATTTCTGACTTGATCTACAATGAGGAGCAAACAGACTCAGACTTCGAAAGTTATAATTTGAAGAGATATTTATTTAGAAAGTATGTTTTTTTCTAGGGGGTGTGAATATGTGGAGAAATGAAAGAGAGGTTAACTCCTTCAGGCATCAGTTTAGGTATTAGGAAATGTGAAATCAATGAAAATGTTATAAAGAATATTCAGGAGGATTTTGGCTGCACATTTAAACCCTGGAATAAATTTTAAATATAATGAGATCTTATCAGAGACTTCAAGCAGCATATGCTGAAACCCATTTTAGGGATAAAATTAAATAAGATTTTTCAATAAAATTATCTAAATTTATAATGCTGTGTGTGAGGTAGTTTCTCCTATCTATACCTATAGGAGCCTCATTAAGGGAATAAGTGGAAGATTCAAGTGTCTGATACCTCCCTGTAACATTCAGAAGTATAAGCAGTTCAGTAATTCTGAAAAATTACAACGTGAACACATTTACCTGAGGCAGTGTAGTCCCAGTCATAAAAAGATATTAGAAAATAATTTAATAAAATCATGACAAATCCAGAGAATGTTAACAGGTTGGGAGCAATCCACAAAGGCACTATCTGTTAAAAAATGAAAGGAAAAAAAATCAGAAAAAAAGGTATTTCAGATTGTACATCTTATTTTAATAAAATATTTTGTATCAGGAAAGAAGCTTTTATATTACATCAGCAATGTTCAGCTTTGTGTATATTTCCCCATTTACAAATTAAAATACAGATTTAATTTCTGAAATTTATTTTCAAATGCAATCCTTTTGCCTGATTTTTTGTGACTGGAGCAAGAATGACATTTTTAAAACATTGTACTCCCTTTAAAATGTTGTATATTTTTCTTATTTACCAGCTTCCAAGGAAAACCTTTTGTGATCAGCTGTATCAGAACTGAAAGAAGACTGCAGCACCCCAGTGTGGTAACTCAGCATCCACGTGGCAGATTTTCTAAGCATTGTATTCCCACACTATAACAAGGAAAAATTTTCCAAAGTATGTGAATAATTTCTTATTCAAAACATAACAAAATCAGACCTGAGTGCATTACAATTTTAGATTCAGAAGATGTCCCTGTTACAAGCATCTCCCTACTCTCTAGATAGTAACTTTCTGATAGAGTCTTCCTTTTTACTCATCAATTATAAACACTCCATTAATTCTTTTTGCTTTGGAGGGTGCTGAGAAGGACTCTCTGCCTTCACCTAAGCCTCTTTGTCCCAGTTACCATTCTCAAGCTTTCATTCCCTGCAGCTTTAAAGTGCTCCTCACACTGCAACAGGAATCCCTTTTGAAAACACTCTTCCCAAGTAACAGAGTTTCTCCAGAATATTTTTTGAAATAGCCTACACAGCTTTCTACATGATTTTTAGACAGAACATATTTGCAGAAATGCTAAGTATCAACCATTACCATCACTCAAACACATTATCAATATATTTAAAACACAAAAATACTGGAGGTTTGTAATTTAATTACTTGGAGTGTTTAAGGACTCAAAATGTATATAAAGTACTTCAACACTATAAAATAGTACATGAAAATATTAAAATCAAGTCAAAGAATTCCTGATACTAACAGGAATAGTACATTATATTACAATAGTATACTATAACTATACTAACAGTAGTTTTGAAATCAGATGTTTTATTAATATCTCTGGACTAGCTAGCTGAACACACATATGAATACATATTAATTTCTTCTATCCTACTACTACATTTACTTAAATTTACTTTTAAAATCTAAATGCTTCGACTGAAAACTATCCTGACTAGATCATCTTTTTCAACTATAGAGCAATTTGTAATATACAGGAGAAATTGTGAAAGTGATGATGTACAGACTAAGTGTACACTTCCGAAAATCAGATTAGAGTTCCTGAACACTTTTCCATTATGTTTCTTAGACTTATTCTATAATCACATTGGGAAAACTTATATCTGATATTTCCTTTCCTTATCAGCAGGACTTTATCACTGATTTTAAAACACTGTATGTCAGCTCTCATGGTATTTAAAATACACCATGGAATGCACATAGCAACAATTTAAAAAATGCAACATATCTATCATTCTGAGTGTTCAAAAGGGAAAATCTAAACCTCTAAGAAAAGGGACAGTAAATGACACCTGAAGTTCCTTTTGGAGACCATATGAAGAGGAACCCTTCACTGCACAGTCTGCTTTTCTTACACTGACTGTATGCTCAGCATGCCTAAATCTCCCGGTTTTGCTACCTGAGGGTGCAGAAGATGCATCTCCTGCTGGGAATTTATCTAGTATCTATGACCTTCCATGAAATAAGAAGCATAGACACTGAAAACAATTTAGATTTGTGGGTTTTAATTTAAATCATAGATTAAAAGAATGCTTTAAAACACTATGGATGAAATGTTTACATGGATATACATAGATAAACTGACTGGTTTTCTCCTGGATGATTCAGAAGAATTGTTGACTATTAAATCAAGTGGGGCACCACAAATGTCTGCTTTCCAATTAGCCTCATCATTCTAAACAGTCACAATGTCATTTTAAAGTTATTACAGGAAATAATTTATGCTTCCATGGTGCAAACATGAAGAAGTTATTTTAACCCATTTTCTTGCTAACAGTGTGTATTTTAAGAAGGAAACCTTCAAAGGATGTTGTTATAGTTGCAATCCCTTTGGCTAACAGACACACCATGAAAAACAGTTACAAGAGTTCTGACCTCAGGAAAACAGACTCTCCTGCAGTTAAACCCTTAAGCACGTTCTTTTGATCCTTACCGAACCTAATCTGTCTAGGTATTTGGAAAGAATTCCAGTTGCAAAATCCCTTTTGTTATATTTAATGCCCCTTATCCTTTTGGTTGGCATTACACTACCATCACCCTATTTCATAATTAGAAAATCACAAGGTGTTCAGTATTAACTTCTTACACACCTTGTAAAATTAAAGCCTGAATGTATTAGTTTGCTATAGAAAGATGAGTTGCAATCTTTATTATCTAATTAACAGTCGAGGCCAAATACATCAATGGGCTACATGATTAATACAACTGGAGGTGGCACAAGGAGAATCACATCTGCTCTCTGGCAAAACCCTTGTTGCTTGAACCTTTAAGAAACTCTTACTTCCACAAAGTAATAACTGATTTCTGTTTCTCTGAGTCTACAGCCACTCATTCTAAATGCCATAACACAAACAGCAAATGCTTTAATATAACAACTATTTGGATAATAAATGGTAAATACACATTTATATAAACCTCTGTTCAGACTTCACTAGGTAACTTGAGACCACTAAAATGCTACTCTTGCCCAATTCTGGTGATAAAACCCAACTTCATAAAGGCAACAGAGGGGAGTTGAGTTGATTTCAGTGATGTTGGCATACACCCAGTGGGATTTACTCTTTTTCTTCTCATTGTCCAGCATCCCCACCAGAGAAAAATGAGCTGGGTTATGACAATATGTTTTCAGCTCACAAACTCAAAAATCTTTAATGTCAAGCTCTTCTTAATTTCTTATAACATAGGAAGCACATTTTATAGTGAATGGTCTTATAGCATAGGAAACATATCTTCCAATGAATTCTGTACTGTGGAATACAGAGAAACTTGTGTTGCCATTAGGATTAAACAGGCATATGAAAGGCAAGACCCAAATCCCAAGCCATTGTTCTCATGGTTGTTTTTTTTTGTTTGTTTGTTTGTTTGTTTTTGGTGTTTTGCTTGGCTGAGTGAATTTAAGGTTGTTTTTTTTTAACTCCTCTAGAATCTGGTAAAAATAGTCCACGTGGAATTTTTATTGTCACCAGATTAGAAACTAAGAGATAATTAATTCATGTCTGAAAATGGATGTATCAGGATGTCTAAACTGAGTGAAGAAACTTCTCCCAGTCATCAAGATGCACACTTGTACTGCCCAATTTTGAATGAACGTAGATGCAGAGCATTCTTTAAAAATTCTTTTAAAATTATCCCAATTTCCCTATTGCAATGCACTGTTCAGGAACAAAACCATTAGAGCAACTTTCATTCCTATAGATATTTTACAAACAGTTATATCACGACAAATAATTTTGGTGCTCTCGCAGTTCTCATTTTTATCTCTAGGAGCAACACGGACTCTGCTGCAATCTCAGTTACATACTGCTTTACCCTCTGCAGCTGTGCAGTGCCAGATCCTCTGCAGGACTGTGATTCTACATGGCAGTATCTTTTAACATTAGAATGACTACTTCTACAAAAGCTGAGAGCAATATAATTTTCCCTTAAATCCTTGTGACACATCACTGAGAAGTATTCTGTAACCCTCTTGCACCAGAAGGCAAAGTAGAATATTCACTGCTGTATCTTCAGGATTCAAACTAAATGGCACAGTACACACAGCAGCCACTTCAGTCTTTGGTTCTATACTCAGATCATTGAAAAAGGTTTTAAGTTCTCTGCTCTGGTTTGGGTTCTCTGGCAAGAAGCACACTAAATCCTGCTCACCTAAAACTCCACGAGATTTAAAAAAATCTAAAAAGGTCACATTTTTATAGGACCTATCACCCTAAGCTACACGGGACATTCAATAATGTTGCTCTTCTTGTGGTAAAATGCTGCAACTATTAGAAGAACTTCTCTCCAAGGGAAGTTTTGCATTGACAACATTCCCCCTTCAATCAATAGCAGATGAATACCCACCCACCTCCAAAACCGAAGGGCAAGTGCACAGCAAAACCTCTACTCATCTCCCATACCAGAGTGCTGGAGAGGCTTTTCTGCCTTCTTTGCTTTCCTCAACATTGTGAAGGGAGTAAAAACAGTCTCTGAATTGAATTACTGAAGTCAGTGTCACATCTTTGAATTGTTTTTGTCTCATTCCATCAGGTTGTTTTTTAATTCTTCAGCTGGGTCATATGAACACTTCATGAAATTACTCTGAGGTTATGAATTAGAGATTATGATTTTCCTGCCATATCAAGAAGAAGCAACACCTGAATTATAGAATCCAAAGATGGCAGATCCAACAGTACTCTGACCATATACATCCTTTTTTGTTTGTGCAAAGGTTTATTTTCAAGTCTGCCCCAAACTAAACATTTCCTATAATGAGGCAGACGCAGGAGTCAGTGCTTCCCTGGAGATCAATAAAGCTCATATTTATTTGAGATGCAGCTTTCTTTTTCTTTTTTTTTTTTTTTTCCAACAACAGCATAACTGTTGTGAGTGGTTTATTTTTAAAAACTGCAGATTGCAATGCATTCAAGAGATGGCATCTTCCAATCGTTATGGTGATCATGGTAACCACTCTCATTTTCAGCTTCTGAGAGGAACGCCTGGCTCCCTCAAACAAGTCCCCTTGGGAGAAAATGAGACAGCACTTGCATAAAATCATATGCACAGCACAGAGAGAAAGCCATGCTGTTGTTAGGCAGCATATGCTGCACAAAAATAATCTGTACTAAGTAAAACCATCCATGTCTGCAAAGCTGTTTAATGAAAGATGTAATAACGAAAGATACAGAAAAGAAATGGATGCCTTTTCTACAGCAATCAGAAAAAAAGAAACAAGCCCTTTCTTCCTAAGGAAAAAAATCTCAAAACAATATGCTCACCTTAAACACAGCTATATATACTGCAACATTTGTTTTCTTTTATCAGATGTCTTCATTTCAGCTTTATTGATCGATACGTATTTTCAAATGAAAATACACACCATATTTAAAACAAATTGTTACATTAACCTCTTATGTTTTTATTAAATGGAATTCTTACCTTAATAATTTTATTCCAGATGGGCTGCATAATATACACAGATAAAGGATTTGTATCCACAGCACTGTACTGTGAGGAAAAAGCAAGCATGTTAAACAAAGCACTGAACAATGGCTATATTTCCAGGACTACATATCCTTCAGCATCTAAGAGCACTCAGTGAGACTGGCGTAAATTTATTTTATTCTGATTCATACAGATTTAATTTAATTTAATAGCACTGGCCTGGTTTATAATTACCTTGTTAGCAACTCTATGTATTAACACAGGTTTAGGCTTGTGAAATGGCAAACAGCTCTGCAGTCACATTTTACTTTTAAATTCTTATTAATTTTACAACCCTATAAGATTCTGCATTTCTACCATATTTTGGATTTGACACCTTTATTTGCACTACCAGTAATGCACAGTCTGAGCACCAGTTCATTGCTAGTATGTAGGATAGATAGTGAACACGGAATGTGTTTGTAGGTGGAACATTATCGTGCAGAAGTACACAGCTTTTGTCATAGTAACACAGTTGCATTTGCACTATGCTAATTTGTGTAAGGCAATGTTATTATAAAAATTAGCTCTAAAATAGCACAGTTCATTATCACAATAAAATTTCTCTATTGGACAGACTTGTAAATACATGTTTTATAAATTCCAGTAAGTACATATCTATATCTTTTATAAAGAAAATATTTCAGAAATCCAAGGCCACCCTGAATTGCTGTTGTCTCCTTTTTCCTCAGAGGACAGTATCAAGTTTTATCCTGCCTTGAGACTGCAGAGCACAGAATAATTTGAGGAAAAATGATCTTAACTGATAATGCCATTCAAAATCATGTACTTGTGCCCTGGCAAGTGGGCATTGGGAAAAGTTATCCATCATTGGGTTGGTACACATAATTATTTCAGAAATTCTTGGACTTTGAAAGTGCATATATGGCTTAACATTGCTAGGATGATGCATATGACTCACAAAGATTCAGATATATCTATATATAGCACTGTCCAAACATTGTGTGCAGAAAATGGGAGTAAGATAGGGATGTGTTAGACCACAGTTTGACAAAGCTGTTCACTTTGCAGAAGAGCTGATAACGAAGAGTCTTCTTCATAACATAACTTCAGCTAACAGTTGATTGCCACTCCATATATATAGTTAATTTATTGACCTCTCTTAGCCAACTTCTCTTTGGAGGAGACTGCATTCTGGTAGTACCTGTTCCAAGTCATTCATTATCAAAGCAACTTAGGCACTTATTTTAAACTCAGGTACCTACATATGGATGCTTAGGAACTCTTTCATACATTTCCTTTTTTTACCTGAATACAAAGCATATGTTTTAATTACCTTCTGGACCAAACAAAGCATTCATGTAGTAATTTTTTGTGTTCAAGTTTAAACCACAGATCATAAACATAGCATCTAATAAAATTATTATAAGACAGTTATACATTGTAAATACATACTGGCACATACAAAAAAAATCACCTAGCAGTAATTGGTCAGACCAGACTGCCTAAGTTTCCAAAGGGAATAAAATTTTCAGTTGAATGAAGTGTATGTCACTGATTTCAATTTTTCTATGAATGTTGTAAGTGTTCACTTTGATGTGTCATTTTTCTCTGCTGACGCCACCCATATTACTTAATACACAATGCAATTTTGTCATCAACAGACTTTCCACCAGAATGAATTTTAGAATTCTTAAATACATTACCTCGGAAAGAAATTAATTTGCAGGTAAAATTAAAGTTTTCATTATTCTGTATGTATTTGCAGGTCCAGATACTGTATTCACTTTTCAAATACTGATTATTACAACTGTTTGAACTTCTGACAAACCAGTTTGTATATAAATTACAAACTTATTTAAAAACTGTGGGCTTTGCTTACGTTTATGTCAAAATTAACAATAATACCAAGCCATACAAAACCTATGCCAGCAGACCAGTCAGCTACTATTTAATTCACATGAGAACTATGGAAATCCTCTGAAAATGAAGAAAATTCAAAGTATCCATTAGCACCTTTGAGGTTCCCGGTAATCAAGAAACTGCTCAAAGCTTCACTGTGGCTACTGCCCATTTCCTTACCCTAGGTGGCAATCAAAGACTATGTGAGATACAGGACAATTTGCTGACTGGGAAATTCAATTAATTCAGCCATATCAGGACAAGAATGTGCAAAGATCAAAATAACTGAGTTTTACCCTTGTTTCTACTTTGACATTCTCTTTCCCTCCTCACCCCCCAAGTCAAAGCCATGAATAAAGTCAGAAAATGTTAGTTAAACAACAACAGTAAAATGAGGCTTTCTAGCTAAAATATTCACTGGCTGTGTAGAACTACTGCTTTCTCTTAAAAGAAAAAAAAAAAAAAAAGGAAAATCAGCCTCATTTCTTTGAAATTGTTTTCTTATAGAGAAAATATAAGAGACTATATAGATATTATATAATTTTTGTACTTTCTTTAATGGAAAATGTAAGAGATTAGGTAGCTTTCCAACATATCTCTACATAATAGACACAAACAAGAGACACAGTCAGTTTTGTGTTTGCCTCATAGTTTCTGAAGTCAAGCACCAAAATCAAAACAGACCTTATAAGAAAAAAAAAAAAAGAAAAAAGGAAAAAAGTAGAATTACAGTCAGCTTTTGTCACCTAAAGACATTTCAAGACACACCCCACTTCATCCTGTTAATTTCTATGTCTGTGGCTGAACTGTTGGTCCTCTGGGTGGGGAAGGAACATTCAGCAGATGTGCAGAAGAATGGAAATTTGCTCTTCCCTCCATAATAATGTGTTTTAGCCAGACCAAAGGAAACACCCATGGAAAAATAGTTTTTAGTCATGGTAAAAAATAAAACTTGACAAATAAAGTCTGCTATACCCTTTAATACTCTGCTTTGTTCTGCTCCCAAGAAGCTATATACCTCAAGGCCATGAAATCCTCAGGAGTTTAACGTTTATGGTTGCTCAGAAAAGCAAAGTATTGAGTAACATGTTCATATTGTGACCAATTGACCCTGTGACGTCACGGAGAGACATAACAGAGATGATAAAGTTGGAGTGAGAGGAGAGAGATCTACTTTTTTGATTTTATTTTATATACTTTTTACAGAAAGAGACTACATTGGAAGATAGAGGTTTAACTTTTTAAATTTTACTGCTTTTAGAAAATGTCTATTAATTGTTCTTCTTAACTGGAAGGAATGTTAACAATAATATTGTTTATAGAAAATTTGTGAGAAACTGACTCCCAAATATGTAAACAATCAGAAGGCTAGAAAGACCAGCAAAAGAACAAGGTGACAACCAATGAACATGAATGCAAGGGCCCATTGAACCTGATGTAAATAAAAGCACTACCATTTGCTATTGTGTAATTCTGTCTTTTTAAGGGCACTTACACTAAAAGACAAAAGTGGAGAGGATAAGCCTGTTGGAGGTTTTTAAATGAAGGTTCATACAAGTAGTAAGCACTTCCTTGTAAACAGTTTCTGCACTGGAAAAGGGATTGATTGTACTATAACAAAGAAGAAGGGCTTGGAATAATCAGAAACCTTCCCTCAATTATTTTTGAAAGAAGCTGTAACAGTTGGGAGGGAACGGCAGTACTGAGGGAATAGGAAAAATGGCACTGACTAGAGTTTACTCCCAAATTTATAAATGCTTCTTCTGGTTTTATTTAATAGCTTGATATTCCTTGAAAGTCATCTGCTTTCTCTCTCAGTGTTAATGGCTTCTAGAAGAGCTAGAAATGTGAATACAGACACCAGACATGCAGAGAAACACACATGATGACTTCGGCAGCACACATGAGATGTGTTTTTACTTTGTGTTCCTGCATCTTAATTTCCATCCAGGGGATATTGCATCAGGTTTGTGCTGGTCACCTGTGTTAAAGGGGAAAGGAAACAAAATTAAGGAGGAGGGGAAAAATAAAAAGGATAAACAATCAATAAAAGTAAGAGAAAAACAGGAGAAAGAAAAACGAGCAAAGACAAAGGTTTTGCTACACAGAAGAAAGACAACTGTTCTGCAGTGACAGAGCAGAGACAAACACCAAGGGGCAAAAGCACAGTGATCAGGGTATGCTCTGCTAAATACAAGACAAATGGTACCTTCTGGCTCACATTCACACAGCTTCGAAATACTTCCCAAGCTGGTCACATAAGCACCACACAGCATCTGCTGGAGGGGTGTTGGCCCTCATCATCTGGCCCCACACACCCAACACATCATCAGCATTCAGTATGTTTAAGTTCGAAGTATCTGAAACAATCTGGAGACTACACTGTAATCCAGCAATATGGCACTTTGAGAGCATGAAAGTGAGCCCTGTTTTGCTGTGCATGTTCAAAAACTCAAAAGTCCATGTTGGAAGGGTGATGAAGGATGGTGAAACCCAGAAAATGATGTGCACTGCCTCCAGAACTATTTCCAAACCAAAAGCCTAGCTATTGCCTTGGAGAGACTTCAGAGAAAACAATCAAAACCCAAACAGGGAGTGAGCTAACCATTAATGAGAGCAGACACTGGATCTTCACTGGACTCCTCAGCCCTCTCCAGCTATGCACTGTGGAGGCATCACAAGAATAAAATTTTGGAATAACTATGATTAAGAGAAAAATATAAAACCTGTCTGCACACACTTCAGAGTCAGGAGAGAAAGCAAGCTGAGAGGAATGTAGTTGCATAACTACATTATATAGTTATTTCAACTTCAGCTGCTCTATACTAACGGACTATTCCTTTCCTGTACTTACATCATCTTGTCCCTTTTCTGTACTTACATTCTTGTCCCAGGTAGCACTGTATTGTGTCATTCAGTCATTTACATTCATAATACCTGTGTTTTGTAAGTGACAGACAAAGGGATGGGAAGCACAATAATGGGCTCTCTTTTGCACAAGATAAGGGGCTTTTGTGGGTTTGAAAGCTGCAAAATGACCCTCCCAATCCAGGGCATGAACAAGTCACTATTTAAGAGAGCTCTGTGGAAAATCACCTTTCTGGGCAAGGTCTTATGCAATATGAACTTGGCTTCTGTGGTACCTCGCACTTCAGGAACGCACAAAAATTAAAGAAAATACTGAAATGCTGGCACACCTGGTAACAAATTTCCATCAATCTTTCCAATTCCTAGAATACATTAAACATTAATTCTATTTTATATATGTTTTTAAAGGTTTGTAGTTATTATGGGACAGAGTCTTGGATTTAACAAGTTTCACAAAGGGAAGAAAGAGAAGCATGCTATATACAACATAGCTCCACAACACTGTGGACGCCAAATATGTTCAGCAGTTTAAGTGCTGATGTATTCCAAAACACAGCCCTGTTATTTCTAAAAATAGAACTGCTTTACATTATATCATCAGTTAGTTAATTATTCATAAATAATGGCTTGGGTTTTCTATCTCCCAGTGCTTAAATAATTTGGTGAATCTTGCACTTCCTCCCACCCACCCACCCACCTATATATATATATATATATATATATATTATTTTATTTATTTATTTATTTATTTATTTATTTATTTATTTATTTATTTATTAGGTCACCAATACCTAAGTCAAGGAGTTATAAGCCTGTACTAGGGCTGGATGCAGCAGCACAGTGAAAGAAAAGGCTGCCCAGCTTGGGCTACTGAGCTCCTCTCACCCCCCTCACTTTGTCCCCTTTGGTTCCATTACCCTGTGCAGACTGCAGCTAGGAAATAGTTAGATTTTCCTTCCACCTGATACTATTCCCAGTAAATACTAGAATGTCATGGTTTGTGCAATTCAACAATTCTGATTGGTATTACTAAGTCATCAGGAAGTTGTTATTACATAAAACTGCTGTCCTGGGGATGTTTTGCTGCAAAGGTATATTTATCATTCACCTAATTTTCAGGAATCCTGACAAACACTTTGAGTCACACCCCACATCCTTTCCCCTAACGAAGCATTTATGTACCCTTGTCCATGAGGTCATGGACACATAGAGCTGTAGGTCAGGACAGGCTACTCTTAGGGACTCATGCCCACCCATGGCACATCCTCTTGCTCGTGGAGCAGTGTCATGGCCTCAAGACTGGAGAACCAAGGGTTTGGATCACAGGATCATTCAGGTCAGAAGGCACCTCAGCAGGTCTCCTCCTTCTCAACATAGGCTCAGCCAGGAGCTCAAAACCAGGATAAAAGAGCTTTATCCAGACCAGGGAGAGGTGGACAGTCAGTGGGACTGGAAGTCAGCAACCATTTTTCAGCTTAAAGTAGTTTATTAAGAATGCTGCCTAATTTTTTTTCAGGAAAAGGCTGAAGTGGGACACATTCAAGCACTTAACAACAAAGCCAAAATAATTAAAAATAACATAGAAACATAATTGAATATTGTGCAAGGGGTAATAGAAGACAGTTGAATGTATGCTGCTGTAAAGGGACAAAGGTAGAGGCTGGCCCAGATTGGTAAAAATATAAATCCTGCTAAAACCAAAACTTGCAAACTCTCAAGAAATTGCACAGCTGATCCTTAACTTGCTATTCAAAGACTCTAATATAACAAGAAAGATGATTTCTGTGGGAGATTTTTGTGCAGACTTCCACACTTGGTAACAGCAGGATTTTGTTCTACACCTATTTCTGTGCATGTACAAACAGGTTTGTGCCAGGAGCCCTCTAAAGATCAAACAGTAGGCCAAGTACCCATCCAGCTGGAGCTCTGCCAGAGTGTCTACCTAAATACCTGGGGGACCCAAAGTGGGGAAATCACTCCAGGCCCAAAAGAGAAGACAGATTAAAAGCATGTTGTAGTTTCCATAAGAGATGCTAAACAGTGGTTCTGTAGCACATACACTGAACCCTTGTGTCCTCTAATATCCTGATGCACAAGAGAACCTTTCACAGAAAGGTTCCTCTCTATAAAACAACCCTCAGAATAAGGGTTCCCTTAGATTTATAACAAACAATACACATTCAATTCACAGATACACCTTTGCAAGTCTTCTACTAAAAGTCTTCTACTAAAACACAGATGAATAACAAAAGATACGTATGTATACATGCATATTCTACATATAAAAATCCAAAAAGCATTTCAGAATGTTAACATCTCTGGATAAAACAATGAAATGAAACTATGCAGTTTTGGTATTTGCACTTTAATGAGACTCAACAAGGCATACAACTCTTTATATTTAGCATATTTGTCCCAAAAGTGATCTAATGAACCTTTGTAAATTCACGGGCGTAATATTGCACTCAAAACCACGTACAATTTCCTATCATCGGGAAAAAAGTCCTGCAGCAAGTAATATCAATTGCAGCATCTCAGTGATGTGATTTCATTAAGTCGTTGGTTCATTAGCATATGATACATAGAAGGAAGGTAATGATTGCAGAACTTATGAAATGCTGCATTATGTCAGCTACAATTACAACAGGGTGAGGAAAAAGAGGTAATGTGTGCATGAAGATTGTCTTTCAGAATTACATATTCAGTTGGCCCATGGCTCTTTGACACGCGAGGCACATGAGTGCAGTGACAGATATTATAAGAGTAATGAATTATTTGGTTTATTTCACATACTATTCAACAACATTTAATAAAAATCCCAGTCTTATGATCCATCAAAGTAACATGAAGAAGACTGAAAGATTTTATTTGTAGAACAGTGGGCTGTTGACTCATGGTTTTATTGAAGCCAGACAACATTAGTTTTCACTGCCTCAGATATTCAAGGGCTTAAACTGCAATGGTTTGAAAAATCTAACTACAGCTGACACAACTGATAACCGCTTTTAGATATTTGGAATAGCAGTGAAAAAAACATAAAAATACTATGTGGAAAAACACTATATAATAAACATGTAACAAAAGTACTCAACATACATTAAATTGTTCACATGGAATGAGCATTATTGCATGAGCATTATTAACTGTCTCCTAAGAAGTTTCAGATAAGCATGCAAATGAAAGTCTCCTATCCTAAATTTTCAAAATCACATAAACTTCTTGTGTTACCATAGTAGAAAGCAAAACTACTGTTCAATTAAGGTGAGCAGAACCCATGGTTTTTCCGTCTCATAGTTATACTTGTAGCCTCGGTAAAGCAAATATTTGGCAGAAATCCAATCTTGTATCTGGGTGAATCCTGAACTTCCAGACACTAATTCACTAGATTATACTCAATACACTTTGCCCTTCTGGTATAAGTCAGTATAAGAGACAGTCAGACCTTGAAACATGATCATCATACATCTGATCTTGTTTCTCTAACCCTCCAAAATGAGGGCTGGGATGTAATCTGAGAGATCTTCTAGTCCAGAGCATTCACCTAATGCAGGATCACGTTCAGTATACATTAAGGATGCAGATCAGGTTTCCATGAGGTAATGACCCCATCGCTTGCAGAAACAACCATGTCAGCACATTAAAAGAAAATACATTACCCAAAATTTTCTTAAAAAGGTGTCAGCAACCGTCTATTAATACTCAACACTAGATTGTTGATCTTGCCTCAGAGAAATCAAACCATTTCTTAAGACTCATAAAATGATTGCCCAATCCCCTTTAGTACCTGTTCCAGCACGCCTTATCAACACAAGACTGACATAGCAGATGCCTTAAATTTCTCTTTGTGCAGCCAAAACTCACATATTGTCTTTCTTTAAAAGAGCACTCCTGAAGACCAAATGGCTGCTAAGCTCTTACCCCACTTTGCTCAGACTGTTTCACACAGTTCATCTTTTCTAAGCATCTTGCTATTCATAGTGTCATTCTGAGGACTGTAAACTGTGGGCCAAAGCAGGCAGGACACATTATTCCAACTGTTACCTCATCAGTACATCAGTTACAGGAATAAAAGCAACCCTTTGACATATTTATGACACTTTCAGCTTAAGAACTTTTTTCCCTTTATTATAACAGCCACAATGCTGTCGACACTCTGATCCCCTGATATCTCTCCTGCAGTCTGTTGTCTCTTGTTTTATGTTCTAAATGTTGATTTTCTTTCCCCTAAGCACTGTACCTTGTTTACAGAATTTCTTCATATTCATTTCTGGCTATTATATCCCTTTCCCAAGTATATTTTAAATCATAAACCTACTCTTTAAAATTCTTTAGTATAGTGAAAATTTTACAATATTGTCCCTTCTGTTACTTAATGAAAGTATTGAATAGCAATGGAGCTGGGACAGAGAGACAGCTCTGTAGGCTGAATCCCATTTGATAGAACCTCCTACGTTGACTGAGAACTTCAAATGTTTCCATTCTCTTTAAAGATGCTTCCATTCTCTTTAAATAAATATTTAAACTCCTTAAAATGTTTCCATTTTACAATGTTTCATCTGTTTCCATTTTACAACGATTTCATCTTAGTTACCTCTACCTACTTTACTTATGAGAACATGGGACAGTAGCAGAACCCTCACTGAAATTAAACCAGTTATACCTCATTTACTGTCCCTTCCTCACCACATCCCTTATGCACACAGTTACCTGCTAAAAAATGACGTAGAGGATAGTGTGGACAAAACAAGATGAAAATGTGGAACCTTAGATGTTAATTTTTAATGTTGCATCTGATTTTAAAAATCATCTTGTCCAGGCCTATTGTTGGAGACAAGTCTCTATAGTTTGTTCTCAGATCTCTTTTATTCTCAAACAGGATAAATCATCAATGTTTTTTGGCCTGAAAAGCCTCTGTGCACAGGTCCTGTGAAAAAGGTGACTCAAGGCAAATATGCAAGGGAAATCCTAAGAATGAAGTGATGAGAAGAGGCAACGGCAACACGAGCTCACCACTAACATTACTGCATCTGGTGAGAAGAATAAAAATAAAGAAAATTCTGCTTTTATCTGTACTCATCACCTGGTTGTTGCAGAACAGCTTGTTTCCAACAGAAACCCAAGCAGGCAGAAAAAAAGGTAGCAGTGTAATTCCATGGGTGCTCTTCTAGAACTGCAAAATGCTGATAAAACATAAAAGTAGGAACAACATAATCCAAGCCCTACAATTCCAGTTGGTTGTAGCTTTTCAGCTGTGTTGCTCTGTGTCCTAGAGAACAGCATACAAATCAAGGATAAGAATCTTCTCTTTTACAGTTGCAGCAAGTCACCTGAGCATGCAACTATCCTGAAATCAGCACCTGCCCCGCAGGCAAGAAGATGGCAGAAATACCACAGCACTAATACTCAGAGTTATGTCTGAACTGTCTCATCGTCACATCTCCACCTGTTCTCAGTGTGCTTTTAAGCAGAAAAAGGAAAACTTAATATCTAAAACACTGTTAATAGGCCAGAATGAATAAGAATAGGTTTGTAAAGTGACATAGCTATCCCTGAGGAGCCAATGCACGTACTGTAAGGATTTCAGAAGGTATCATACTAAACTGGTTCCAGTATAATACCATAGACTGAATGTACTGGGCATACTTGTGTGTTTGTTATCTGGTTTAGGTTCATTCTAAGGGAATGCATTTTTGTGCTCCAAGGTCACTCTGTGACGCAAGCCAAAGCTTGGTAATTGGGGAGAACTCGCTCCAAAAGCCTAATATACATGGACTTAACATGCTAAAGGGTGCTGAATTCTTTGTTTTTATTAGAGGTCTGCCATTTCCTTAGCAAAGAACTGTGCTGGTTTTATTGCCAAGGCCCTCCTCCAACTGCAAACAAGAGACATACAGTGCCTGAGACATACAATTGGAGCATTCATGGCAGAGAAATGAATTCAGCTGTGTGAAAATTTTGAAAAATTGAACAGCATTTTTTTTTCAGGCCATATTTACCTTTACAAAAGGAGATGATTGCACAAATTATTTTTTTAAGTTTTTTTACGCTCAGCAGGTAAATTGTGCAAAGTACAGAGTCCTTTAAGCCACTGGATACTACCGTCAGTACAATGCTGCAGTGTGATGTACAACAGAGAGATAAATGCCACTAAATCTAAAGTTTTCTATGCACGCTTCAAGTCCTGAAGCAATACATTGTTTTAGCTCAATATTGAATGTATGCTCACAGATCCTTTCAGAGATTACCTAGTTCTTCACAGGGCCAATGCACACATCCCTCCACACTACCCCAGGACTGGGTTCAGCAGGAAACAAATGCAGAAATAGCCAGGAAGTTGTAAGAAGAGGTAACCCAAGTGTGCAGGGCACAGTGATGAGGGCTTAGCACCTGTTGAGCAGGCAGCAAAAGAAGCAGAAATCTCCTCCAAGGGGCTGGGAAGCTGGAGGAGCAGGATGCAGTAAGGGCCTAGGTTGAAGGGGAGGAGATGGCAGCCAGAGGGCAACAGGAGTTTGAAGAGCATGTGTCAGGCCTGGGAGGTAGTGAGAACAAAGCTGTGGTTGTAGCAGCCCTAGGTATGGAAAGGTGAAGGCCAAGAGATTGTGGTAGTGATTAGTGTCTCCTTGCTGCACCCCTTTTGCATTTTTGGAGTACTTTAATCCACTGTGAGCAGCATCTAGGAATAGGAAGAGCTGCCATCGCCTGCCAGGTCCTCCTGCAACCTGAAGCACCAGGAAAATGATGCAGACACCTGACCAGCTCTACAGCACCAACCTCATGTAGCTGTACTTCTCTGTGTGAAACCCATGCCATTTGGATTTATTTATTTCCAAGATATCCCAGTCCCAAATCACCTCAGATAAGAGAAAACCATTTTATTTCATCTTTCTAAAGCCTGCACTTAGTAGGATTTTTTTCAGAACACAGTAGAACAGATATTTCTTAAGTATCTACGTTGGCTGATTCTTATAGTTAAGAAAATTACCCTACATAGTTTCTTTGCAATGTTCTTGAGAAACCAACGTATTGAAATGAAACTATTTGATGTGATTCTGTCTTTTGGTAATCATTTGCCCTGTAAATCTGAAGTATGACACAACGATTGCAGGTTTTTAAAAGAATGTTGTTTTAATTCTTCCTCATCTGCACTTGTATGAAGCTATTTTCAGTCAAGTGATAAGAAAGAATGTAACACAAGCATTCCCTGTATTCATACTATGAACTCAAATTATTTAGGGAAGTTACTTAAAAAACAATATCCGTTTATGCTAAAAATAGCTTTTTATTTTTCCTCCTCCTGATCTCAGGCAAGACTGCAGCTTCACCATTCAAGCACAGACCTGTGCAACTCATGCCCTGTGGCCAGAAGCAGCTTGCAGAATGTTTTATCCCACTCACACCGGAGACATAAAAACAGGTTGGTACATTTTAATGAGCTGCTATGCATAGCAAGTTCCTAGGAAGCAACCTGGAAAACACTCTTGAAGCCACAGTTCCTCCACCTTCATTCCTGCTGAGGTGAACAGGCAGAACTGCTGGCCCAGGGAAGGGAAGGGCTTCATAGGAACCAGGAAAAGCTGAACGTCCTGGTTGGAGCCCAGCCTGGGAATGCACATGGTAAGAGCAAGAAGGCAAGAGTCTCAGGGAACATGGTGTAGGGGCTGCTTCGGAAAACCGAACATAAAATCAAAGGCTGTGTGTTGTGCTGGCATGACCCCTCTGCTTTTCACGGGGAATGGGGTGAGGATGTGTGAAAAGGGTAGATGAAATGGGCACGGCCCATTTCAGACACCTGCACCTCAACTGGAGCAAATCTGGATGATCCTCTGTGCTGCATCCCCTGTAACTCCGAAGTGACATAACACTGGTAGATTCAAATATCTAATTATCCACCCATTTATTGGGATTCTGCATGCTGGTTATTTGCAAACATGAGGTTTAGTTCAAATTATTTAAAGCAAGTTTTTCTTTCCCCGCCCCCGGCTTTCTTATTATTTCTCAATGCCAGACCGTTCCTGCGTCCGAAGGTTTTTCAGACAAGCAGCATCAATGCGTGCTTTCTTACAGAAACACCGGATGCCTCCAAAACCAAGCTGCTCTAAAACGAGCAGAGCTTTGGTTTTTTGTTGTTTTTTTTTTTTTTTTTTTGAGTGAGTCGATACTCACTCAAAACCCAGTTCACTCTGCCTCCACCGAGACCTGCCGCCCCGCGAGCACCCACCTCCTGCCCAGGGCACGCACTGGATCAGAGCCAAGCCGGGCGCGGGCGGCACAGGTGGAGGTGTGGAACATCGCCCTGCGGACACAGGTGGAGCCCTGCGACCCTCCGGCGGCGGAGGGATGGCCCGGCCATCTGGAGCCGCGTTCACAGCGGAGCTGGGATCCAGCTGCCCGGGGCGGAGCGCTCCGGAGCCCGAAGATGCGACCCGGGGAGGGCCGTGGGCCGCCCGCCCCGCCGGCCCCGGGGCTGCCCCTTACCTTGTAGTGTCGGAAGCCGTGCAGCTGCCGGCCGCTCACATACCGCCACCGCCACATCGCCGCCCTGCGCCGCGCCGGCACCGAGCCTCGGAGGGATGGCAGCGACGGGAGGACGGGTGAGGGAGGCGGCGGAGCCGGGGGCGGGCGGAGGGCGGCTCCCGGGCCGCGCCCCGCGGGCTGGACCTGCCCCCGGCTCCGGGCACCGGCGCCGGGGGTGCCCGCAGGGCTGGGAACCGGGCGGCTCCCCGCCACCCCAGGAGGCTCCGGTGCCTGCCTGCCAACAGCGTGTGTTACACGCCCGTAAGACCCCACGGTCCCAAGGCACGTCGCAGAGTCACCTCCAAACTGTTTTTCTGGCTACGGGTCTATTAAAGATGCCGTATTTACAGCGGACGGGAATATGCGCCCGTGAATCGCTATACAAAACAATGCTGAGTAACAAATGCAGAACATGCCAAGTAACAATAAACAATGTTAAGTAATACAATGTTAACATTAAGTTTCAGAAACAGGTGACACTGAGGATTAAGGTTTACATTTGCATTCCAGCAATAATCTGAGTCTTGCATCTTTTTATTGCACCTGAATTGGAGCCTGCCACACCACACCAGTCAGCAGTGCACTCTGTGCCCCCTGATTTCTAGGGAAGTGAGGCACTGCTATAGGCAAAAAAAAACGCAATGGAAAATATCAGGAGTAATGTTTCAGCTGCAAAAGTGTTTAAGCATACAGCATGACACCTTGTGTTACCTTTGCTGTACACTACTGGGAGAGTTGAAATCATACACATCAGGGTCTGAGACTTGACGAACCAAATGGAATCTATCCAGAAAGCAAATCAATTAAAATCCATTACTTGCACTCTGCAAGACATCTTATGTATTGTGAGAGTCAGTGTTATTTTACAAACTGTGCAGGTTTGATAGTAATTATATACAAGTTATGATTGTTAAGTGCAAACTGTATACAATGGTTCTTGTTCTGTATTATTAATTACACATTAATCAATTGAGATGTGCTTATACCTGCATTCTGCTTCCAGCAGCAGCAGCTGAACTTCTGCTCTTGAAAACAACCCAGAACTTTAATACTTAGCTTCAGGTTACTGAGTTAAAAGCTTCATACCAGTTGAGAAAGCTAAAGTGTTTGGAGCTTATATTTTTAATGAGCCAACTCTAATTTGAATTAGTGTTCATACTCTGAATTTTGATTTGGGATCCCCTTCACTGTTATTATCATGTTTTTAAATTGTGTTATGCTATTGGATTAATTTACAAGGGTACATAAGGAAAAAATCATGACCTGTACTGTACTCACTGCAGTTTTTTAGTGCAAGTAAGTTACTAAAACAGGTCGAAGCATTTTAGAATTATCACTTTAACTTCTTAACTCTAACCTTAGAAGCCTCAAACACAGAAGCAGAAATTTGTCTGAACAACTATTAGGAGCATGATGGGCAGTAGTACAAATGGTGCTTGCTCTTCTGAAAAGTAGAAGTTATGGAAAAAAAAAATTCTCTTTGCAGACATCTATATATATGTCAAAAATATATAGATACAGAAGATACATAGACATAGCAGACAGAAAATACAAGTTTTATTTCCTATTCTCTCAAAATTATTTTCGTGGTAAATGAAACACAACAAAAAAACCCTCAAACCCTCATAAATACTCCACAAAACAGGGAATATCAAAGACTGCCTACATTTAAAAATGCAATTGCTTGAACTCATACTTCAGCATGTTCTGTGTCTGCTAATGAGCACATCAAAGGAGGCAGCATAAGTTATACTAAAGAGCAGGAAACAGACTGGTGAATAAGCATGGAATAGCACAGAGCAAGTTGTGACACAAGTAACATGGGGTTAGAGAATACTGTGGATTTAAGGAACTTCCTTGATTTAGGCATCATGGTTCATATGACTAGTTGGCCCTTAAGACCACACACACAGACTAGCCAAGCGCAGGTGCAATCCAAACTCAAGCCAGTTTACTGCTACACCTGATGTTCTCACTGTCTCCATGCATACCCATGTGTATGTTTAGAGCTTATTCTACGGTTATATTTTTCAATCTGAGATTCTTTTCTGGACAATTGTTTGATCTGTGATATAAACTGTCGGTCCTACATGCAGGACTGTGGGAAGAGCAGTGAAAGCAGCCTTAATGCTGCAGCACATTCCCGTGATTGTTTTCTGGAAGAGTAATAAAGTTGTAGCCTGAGTAAGGAGGAGCTCTAACTGTCAGATGAGCATTATTATCTGATTCCATTTCATGAGCTTGAGTGTGGATGAGACGAGCATTAAGACAAAAGGGCAGATCAGAGCACAGTTAACTTCCACTATAGAGAAAGCTCAAGCCTTCCCACAACTGTGGCTGGCGCATCTGCAACAAGTCAGACTTTATTAAGAGAATGATCCAAACATGGCTTTCTGCAGCTTGGGGGAAATAACTCAAGGCCAGATTTGAATTCAGTGAAACCAGCAAGGGAATTCCCAGTTCTTCAGTGCTGTCCATTATTTACAAGTAGTACTGAGAACAAAAAAATTATTTATTATTTTGAAAGAGTGAACCTATTGTACCACTAGTACATGCAAGAAAAAGTTTAAAATATAGCCGTTCTGCAGATTCAAATGTTGTTTGTTTTTTTTTTTAATAGAAATCAAACATGAAGACAAATTGTATTCTTTATCCACCAGAGTGGTAGGCAACTAGATGAGGGCTCAGAATGGCCCAGAATAAATAATAAATAAATTATATATATATATATATATACACACACACATATATAAAAAAAATATAAAAAGTAAATAATAAATAAATAACCCAATAAATTCTTGGGTTTTATTCTTCGATCTCTGTAATGAGTTATAGTAATAAATTAATTATGATGGAGCTTCTTGAACAGGAAAGTCTGCCTTGAATGGCAACTTTGACTTTTAATAATTTATTGTATTTTGTTTATTCCCCACCTTAAACCTAAGTGCTATGCAATAGCCTTTATCTAGAAGACATCTAATAGCACATTCCTGTCTACTTCGAGAAGTGGAAAAAAAAGCAGTAAGAAATCATATAGAGACCAAACCAATATGATCGGCTGTAGCAGTAGAAGAATGGACTAATGTATTATCTTACTCACTTTATAACACACTGTTCTCCCTTGGGTAAGGCATTTTTCAGGAACAGTGTTTATAAAGTCTTTAACATGAGGGTACACCACAGTCATGATTAGGCTGAAGTAGTATTAATACGAGACCTAAAAGAGGAAGTTCAATATCCAGAGTTATTAAAACTTATGAAGGTCAGTGTTACCAGCCCCTCAGTAATTTTAAGATCTTGTTGAATTAAATTAAGAGGAAAAACTTTCATGGTAATAAACTGGTCTAATGATTGAAGTTTAAAATATGTCACTTTTTTCCAGCTCTGAATATGTGCCTGTATTTTTTCTCACCAGCTAGAGCTAAAAAAAGAGTACTTTTATTATAGATGTTCGGTTTCAGCTTGGAAAATATTATTTTATTTGCACTTACCTCATTAAAGTACAGAAGCATCTCATAAAAAGTAGGCAAATATGTTTCCCAAATGTTACTGTCTGTCAGAAAGTTATGCACTCATATTTCTTTTATAGCACTGACCCAGAGAAATAGCAGAAGACAGAAATGTCAGCCATTGCAAGATGCCGTGGGGAGCACTTGGAGCCAGGATGCTGGGATGAGCGGGCTTAGGCTTGGTGGGCAGTCGGCAGCCAGGACACTCCAGAGGCTGGAGCCCCTCATGTCTTTACAACCCAGGGGCAAGGGCTGCTAAAGAGATGCTTCCTGGGTATGCTAATTCATTTAAAAACCTTTTTTTTTTTTTTTTCTTTTGATTCTTAAATGATCAACTATTAATTTTTAATTTGTGTGAATGTTAGAACTTGACTCTTTGATTCGCTGCAATCTGGCATCCCCTGAGGGTTTTTTTTCCCATTTCTTCCACAGTTTACAGCTTGCCTCAGCATAGTGATGCACTACACTGTGAAACAGTACAATTTAATTTAAAGTGGAACTGACATTGTAGCTTGAGGATTAAAAAGATTTAAGTGTTTTATCTTGTTTCCTAAAGTAACCTTAGAAAGCCTGGCATGATCAAACTGCAACACAGTCTGCAGAAGAAAATGTTATTTTGGATCTAGACTGTGATCTGTCCGGTATCTAGCCTAGGCCTTTGGATCACCTCTTGCCTGACAAACTCATAAAACCCTATCTGACCCTGCAAGACTGACTCTAAAATATTTGATGAGTTTTTCCTCACCTACTTCATCCCAGTTCAGTGTCTGGGATACTTGTGACTTTTGAAACTTTCCTAAAGAAATTACTCAAACCAAAAACCTTTCTTTGTGTTTGAATTTGACATTGTGTGTACCAGACTCTGTACACTGGAAAGCTTTTAATGCTCTAACTTAATGCTCTGTAAGAGGAAATGAATCCATAAACCCCTATTAGACTGAAGGACAGGCACATTCAATCAATATAAACAAGTGTTCCAAACTTCAGTAATTTAAGCTTCCTTATCTTTAACTCATCTGTATAAAATACATTTTGTTTCTTTGAAAGGGTTCTTTCTACAAACAGCTTAAGGAACATTGGTGCAATCAATAGCACCACGAACAAATAAATGCCCTTTTTCTGTATTTCATTAAAGAAATAAATTTTTATTGCTAACAAAAATTCTGTAGTTTTCATAGAATTTTCATGCAACCAAAATACAAAAAGTACACCATTTCTTAATGTTCCCTGAGCGGCAGTAGATTTGATCTCGAGTGCAAATACAATCAATCAGTATATCAGATAAAACAGTGGACTCAAACTTATACAAGCCTGTGAAAACAGATATGCTTGGATATGTAGTTGAAAAACCAGTTCTTCAAAAAATAACCAATTGTGTTAATTATTACTTCCAAAATATAATGCACAGAAATTTTTAACAGACTTGAAGAATAATGTAGTAGTATTATGAAATTTAAGCTTTTGTCAAGAAGCTTTTTATTATTTTTCTTTACATTATTTCTAATAATGAAACAGAGATGTTATTTTAAAAAAAAAACTTTCAGCTCTGGGTTAGTTCCTAATATATAGAGTGTTTTTTTCACATTTCATCTACTTCCATGTCATTTCAGTACTTGTTTGTGAAGAATGTGAAAACAAATAAAAGGAATCTATAGATTGGGTCACCTTCTTGGGATTATATAGAAGTTCCTCCCAGGTGTGGGCACCTTGGAGTTCTTGGAAGGAATTTATGTACATAAAAAAATACACTCACTAAAGCAGACCAGACTTCTTGTGGTCCAATTCCCTGTGGTTTAGTGCAAATGTAAGATTATTTACCTAAGCAGTGCAATAGCATACTTTTTCAAAGAAAACCACCTTAAGGACATATAATTAAATTTGTCAGTCTGGTAATTTCAGAAGAAATACTGCAGATTTTTGGAAGGATGAGAGCCCATTGCTTTTAATTCTGTTTTCAACATAAAAATCAAAGGCAGTACGGGGTTTGGATGATGATGTTTCTGGCTCTTCTGTTTGCAAAATCCACTTTAATTAGTGGCAGTTTTATAAAGAGAATGCCAGACAGGTATTTGCCATAGGGTGCTTTGGAAAAAACACAAACTGAACTATAGACGGAAATATGTAATTAGGGTTCAACAATAAAAATGCAGTCATGCAGTACCTTTTATCAAAATGTAAGTACTTTATAAATTCTAATTAAGCTATGAGATACAACTTCTTATAAAAATTTTTTATTAATGCCTGTGTTTAACAGAAGCACTGACAGCCAAGGTGACCTTGTCAAGAATATACAATAAGCAGTGTAAAAATAACCTATCTGTCCCTTTGCTGCCAGTGTTTCCACTTGCACCAGTAAAATATTTGTGAAGGTGATCAGCCTTTTTTTCTTCTGTTAGCCACCACTTATTTCGTGGAAGAGAACATCCATGCAAAGCAGTTTCAATTCCAAGCCTACCTCTTAGCAGTGACATTACCCTTTTTGCCAGTAAATGTATCGGCTTACTTTTTAGGAAGTTAAAAAAGTTTAGGAAGTTAAAAAAATCTTATTTTAATGGCATAACAGCAAACTTATTTTTCATCAAGTGCCTTGTGTTTAGACATTTCTTGCTTAGGCATCCAGCCAGTGTTTCCATCCCTGTGCTTTCTTTCCTTGTGGCGTTAAACACTCAATTGAGATTTACGTCTGAGCGAACCTGGGTATCACGAAGGATGCATGAGTGACCTTGGCTATCATGAAGGATGCAGAGGCGAAACTCAGGCTGAAAAACTTTTCCTCAGAGAAGGACAGAGCTCAGACGTCGCTCCGACACCATCCTCTCAGAAATTAGCGCTGCCAGCTCAGCCCCTGCCCTGGGCAGAGAACTGACGGCCCAGTTGGCGGCAGTCTCAGCCCTGCCTGGGGCCTCGGGCAGTTCGGCGGGGAGGGCAGGAGGGACGCGGATGACAGCAGTGGCGTTTCCGCCTGGAAATCCCCGCCAGCTCCCGAGGAGCGACCCCACACCGCGGATCAGTTCGTGCGCCGCGGTCCCGCACCGCGGTCCCGCACCGCGGATTGCTTCCGCACCCCGATTCCGCACTGAGGATCGCTCCCACACCACGATCCCGCACCCCGAATCGCTCCCGCACCCTGGATGGCTCCTGTACCCCGGTCCCGCACTCCGGATGGCTCCTGTACCCCGGTCCCGCACTCCGGTCCCGCACCCTGGATCGCTCCTGTACCCCGGTCCCGCACCCCGGACCGACTACCTCGCCCTCCGGGCACCCGGCCGCCCCTGGCGCGCGCCCCGCGCCCCCTGCGCGGGAACCCCCCCTGACGCTACGTCACCCGCGCCCCGCCAATCAGGAGCCGCGGTTCCGGTGGCGCCAAAGCTGCAAAGGGCGGGCGCGGGCCAGGGGTTCCCTCGGCCCCGCCCCCGGTGCTCCCCGCCACGTGACCCGGGACGCGGCGCCGCGCCGGGGGCGATGCCCGGCGGGAAGGGGAAGGTACCGGCGGCAGCGGGACGGGAGGAGAGAGGGGTTCGGCCGGGCCGGGGGACGCCGCCCCCGTCGCCCCGCAGGGTCGAGCCGTGGCGCTCCCCGCACTCTTCGTGGCGGCCTTGCCGTGTGCTCCGGCCAGCCGCGCCTCCCGGTCCCGCTGCGAGGGGCGCGGGATTGGGTGGTGGTGGTGGTCATGGTGGCGGCGGTGGCGGCGCGGCAGAGCAGCCGCCGCCGCGCTGTGCCCTCGCTGCCCTCTCATATCCGGCTCCAAGGCGGTACTTGGGGACCCGCCACGCTGGAGCGCGGGGCGGGAACACGGGCCCTTCGCCGCGTTCCCGGTGTGCGCGGTTGCGCAACACTGACGGCGAAACCCATCGTGGCACAGCCGCACCGAGGGGAGCGGGCAGCTCGGCCTCCTTACACGGCAGCCGGGGAAAAAGCGCAGGGAGAGGAAAACTTGAGAGGAAAAGGGAATTGTGGGAGTTGGCCAGGATTGATACTGTTTTGAGCAGCTTTGCTTCCCTGTCTGGGAGCGGAGGGAGGAGAAGCTCCCGTGCTTGTTTTCTGTCCCATCCCTTTGGTAATTTGCTTGGTACATTGGCTGTTCCCCGCAGGGGACCAATTAGGATGTGCTGGCTCTGATTAGCCGGGCTTCGGCTAATATTGAGATACTGCTGAAAGAGGGACTACAGATGTTGTTTGATATATAGAGCCGACATAGATTTGACAATTGGCAGATCTGGTTCCTAAAGAATTGTGTCTATACTTCATGTTCAACCACTTTTTTAAATGTAAGCACACGTAAAATTAATTCTAATGGAAGAAAATGTCAATAGCAAGCTTAACTATAACCTACTATACTTCACATAAATTAGCCTGTAATATTGACACTATGCGTGTTTACTTCTGAAGGGTTTTAAGTTCTTGCCTAGTGGAAAAATGCACACTTAAACAAGATTTAGCCAACTCTTGTTGCAATGTGATAACAGCCTGTGATAATAGTAACTCCTTTTGCTGACATATGTAATGTTCCTTGTTACTTTATGAATGAAGACTTATACTGATCAAGGGAAAATAGAGCAGTCCTCCCCGCTTGCTATTAATTAAACTAATTAAAAACCATGCCAACTTGAGATGAAACAAAAACGCGTGATACTGTTACTGTATCCTACACTTTCTGGATAACTTAATTTTGCATAAGCTTTTCTTAAATACTTCTGCTTTAACTGCTTTCATAGATTGCATATTTCTCTTTAACTACTTGGCATTAGTTGTTAATGCTAAGTATACTTCAGTAGTGTTCTTATTTCATGAGAAGTTGTGGGGTTTTTTCAATGTAAGTATATAATAATTTATACTCTTACTTAAAAAAGGATATGTAGGCTAAAAAAATCCTGATATTCAAAATTGTAAGTTTTTATATGTCAGTGTAAGTCACAGAGAATAGTCTTTCATTTAGTGTAGTAAAAATCATGAGCACAAAGAAGGGATTTGAAAGAGTGTTTTAAAAATTTTGGTCTCACACATCAATACACAGCAATGGGAAAATAATTTTAAGATTTTAATTTTGTTTTAATATTGCTTTACCATGAGAATAGAAGGAGTTGTGGTATGGCAGGTTATCATTGCTGTCATTGACTGTGATCATACAGTATAGATTTTTGTGAATGATTAAACTTAATGAGGCCCTTTCTCGGGACCATGCATGTTCTTGTGAATCATCTTTGGAAAATATGCCTACTGATTTTCATAGGAGTAAAAAAAATAATCTTTGCTGGAAAAAAATACAAACCATGATGTGAAATCTGCAACCTTTATTTGAATCCTCACTGGAGGGTTTAAAATACAAGGACATTTTCATATTAAATTAGAACTTTGCGTTTTATCTAGGCACTAAAAACAGTAGTTATACTTTTAGGAACTCAATATCATGAATATGGCGTTTTGCTGAAAATGAGGTGCCTGTTGTCAAATTTGATTGTGTACTATCTTGAAATTGGACTTTTGAAGGCTGACACAAGCAAAAGTGTTTTAGTTGGAGTACTTTCATGTGAAACCAATGAGAAGAAAGGTGAACGATGAGGATGGCTGTTGGTCAGTGTGTTATTATATTATTATATTTGCGTATTTTTATGTGATTGCTCCCTTCAGTTTTTCTTTGAAAGCATGAAAAGTGTCTGGCAACTAGAGCTGTGATTTTCAATGTTTTTCCATTCTACTCTGTTCAAGAAGAAGGTAACAGTTGTATTTGAATAATTCTGACTGATGTATAGGAGATGTGACTAGTTTTTGGATTTGAAAACCAGTAGCAGGAGGAGTTCAAGTGGTGAAATGTTTTATCACTAGTTTCTCCTTTGGCTTACGTTGCTTTTTGTGTTAGAGGAGGTGATGTGCCAGTGAAATGCCACTTGCATATGAGGTAGATAATATATTGGGTCATGTGCTCCTGGGGGTTCTTCCCGTGGTTTTTGGAGTAGCCCCAAAGAAGTGGGATTCTCTGGAGGGTGTGCAGTGAGTAGCCTTTGAGCATATAGTCCCAATCACTTTATGTAGGGTGTTTCTGGGTAACAAATCCTGGGCATAAGTGACCACACAGATTGGTTGAGTGGAGATGTTCTAGATAGGAATACCTATTTAAAAGTCAAATCCAAGACCCCTGCCCCATATTTGCAGTAGTCTGTTGTGTAATCACTATGCATTTTCACATTTTTTTCACAGTGTGCCTCCCTTTTCCTCACACCTGTACCCATGTAGGCTGACTTACCTTTATCTCACTGGAAATAACTAAAGGAGTAGTGGGGTAAGGTTGCTTGCCATGCCCTTTTTGAGGAGAGCTTTTTCCTAATTCCACTAATGCCAACAGGAGTAACTGACTTTTTTTTTTTTTTCGTTCATTTAGAAGGAACTGCTCCAGAGAAAAATTGCAATGCTTTTAGGAACAGAGGTCAAGACAATTTCTGTATGAGGTGGCCATCTTAGCCTTCCCCTTTTTAACTCAAAATTTCAGAGGTAGTATTTTAGCTTCTGACACCTTATGCAATTTACGAGGTTCTTTGTCTGACTCTGTTTTGTAATAAATCTTGATTTTGTGATGTACAGCAGATCTGCATGCTCTAGCTCTTTTGAGCCTGATTTGCTAAATTAGAATAAAAGAATAGAATATAAGAAATAATACAATATTACCAGAATTCTACAGAGTTTCAGTTTAAAAGTGATTGGACTTTTTTTTTTTTTCTGGAGAAAATTCTGATTACCTAGAAAGTCATATGGTGCTCCCTTGGGAAGTTCTAGAATTGCAGGTCACCTCACTCCTCAGGAATATATCAAGGAAGAAGCATTTACTTGCTTTGTGCTTCTTTGCTTTTTGCACCTCACATGGGCCACTGAGGAGGTGCAAGGTTCTTTGTCTGACTGTCTTCTAATAAATCTTGATTTTGTGATGTATGGCAGGTCTGCATGTTCTAGCTCTTTTGAGACTGATTCGATGTTTTGGGTTTTTTTTTTATTTCAAATCTCTTATTTCTAGACACTTCATGCATTCCTTCACTAGATTACATAAGTTATTTTTTGTGTGCCCCATTTTTATTTCAGATTAAAAGAAATAAATTATTAACCTTGTAACTCAAGATTAAAAGAACTCACAGTTGTTGCTACATTTCTCTGGGAACAGCACTGCCTTCAGATTAGCTTAATTATAAATATTTATTCCTAAGAACTAAGTTTCTTAAAGCATTAGTTTCTCTGCTGCTTTGAAGCAGGCTGGAGCAGAAGCAAAGGGCTTTTAAAACTTGCCACTTCTGCATGCCAGCAGATGTATCTGTCACTTCCTGTGACAGAAGTCCATAGACACCACCCCCTGTGCCAGGGTGGCTTTGCAGGGGAAGGGTGACAGTGCTATCCCCAACATTAGCACTGTCCCACTGTGTCTGAAGGCAAAGAGCCAAAGAGAGGCCCTGCAGGCTTCTCTCAGCTCTCTTGCACCTGCTCCCAAGCCCTCTCAGTAACTGTGGATTGAAGCTGTAGGTCCAGTTTCTTGAATTCACATCAGGTATTTATATGCAGATACTTAAACTGACAAAGAGTTTGGGATGGGATAATTGTCTTTAGGGTTTTTTGTTTTTTTTTTTGTTTTTTTTTTTTCAGTTTTTTAAGGTGATCTAGGATGTGGGAAATGGTGGGAAAATTATTGTATTAAAAGCATGTAACTCAAAGCCACTGCTGTCAATATCAACAATCATAAGTCCTTCTCTGTTGCTTCCTTCCAAGTGGAGTCTGCCAGAATTTGCTGTAGCTGAGGAATATCTATTCTTACTTTGTTGGTTTGGGACTGTGTGCTGGTAGCAGAAACTCAGATTTTCTTGAATCTGAGGAGCAGGATATGTGGTGAAACAAAGAGCTAATTAACCAGACCTGTCAGCAGTACTGATGGTTCTTCAGGTTGTAATTAAGCTGACTCAATGGTGTCAAGCAGCTGCTGGAATGGGGTCCCACTGACCCTTGTATCCTTTATTCTGCTGCTGCACCAGCTGTAAATAACAAGTGCTTCTTCCCAAAGAAGTTTTCTGACTGATTCATCATTGCTGTGTCTGCACGGTGTCTGGTGAGTGCTAAGAAGGGGAAGAGGGGACTCCCGTTGTTTCTGGTTTGTCATGGAACTGCCTGCCCTGAGACAGCTCTGTAGTGCTGCTCTGAAAACCTGAGCAGCCCTGCCTTTTGTCAGGCTAAAGAAGTGCAGAATTAAATAAAATAAAACTCTTCACTGTGAAGTCATTAATTACGAAAATTTTGCCTGTCACATGAGTGACAGTACTGCCATGAATGTCTATTACTCTGAATTTCAGTTGCTTAAAAGTCACTTCCAGTGCAACTTCGCATTGCACTTTAAATAGAAGTGTAACCATAAACCCAGCTATTCTACTCAGTCTGCTTTTTTAACCTTGTCATCTATAAGCATATCTTTTCTATTTGCACCCTAACCCTTCTTACTTAGGAAGAGGGAGTTACATGTAGACTTTATCCTGCTGATTTTCATATGGTATCCCCTTCCCAAGTCTTGGCAATTGTGCAGCAGTGTCTGTGTCTCAGCTGACATGTTCTGCTGTTCATCCCCTGTCTCTTATGTCATGTTCCTTCTTTCCTCTGTTGGTATGGGACAGCACAGAGAAATTGAGGTTTGCTGTCTGTCAGGAAACGTCATGATGTTAAGAATAGCATGACTGAGAGACTTAACAGAGGGTAACTCCCTAGTTCTCTGTTTATTAAGCTTCCTAACAATAGAAGTATATTACAAAGCCTATTTTATGCAACACTTCGTGCTTGCAATGGTGTGCATTTCTTTTTCACTTATTTGCAACCATTTCTGCTTTTAACTGACCAGTTAAAGTCAGAAGTGGTGTCCTGTAAACCTGCTTGCAAGGTATGGTGCTACTGTTGGCACAGACGTGTTCCTCAAAACTGGAGTGTCCATTCAAGAAATAAGCTGTAGATGAATTGTATTTGATACTGTAAGTCTGTGTCTGCAAAATGTATCTCACAAAATCTTCTAGAAAGTACAAAACCAGGCATATAAGCAAGACTCACAGCACTGACTAAGGTTAAAAACCATCAGAAGCACTTGCCAAGACGACAGCCCAACGCAGAGGTTTCTGTCTAAGCACTCTGAAAATTGAGGCTTGGGCCAGCATCTTCACTGGGAGGGAAGCAGTATCTAAATTCTTTGTGTTGTAATGTTAACCTTTCTTGTTAAGCTGCTGTAACCTTCTTATTTGACATCATGTCCTTACTAAAGCACTGTTGATTCTGGATTTAATACTGTGTCAGATTCAAGATTGTACTTTTTATGTATCCTCAGGAGTAGTTATGGGGACTGTAGATATATTGACTTTGTTGATAACGAGTAGGTGCTTTGAGGTGGAAATACCCCTGGTAGTTTTAGAAGAGGCTCTTAGCAAGGTCAGTTATTATCAGTGGAAACTGCAAAGCACGCTTGTTTTGCTCTGTCTTCTTACTGTGTGCAGCAGGACTGTGACTGTAGGGGTGAAATAAGATGCTGCTCACTGTACACTTTTGAAAACTGCTTGTTTCATTCTTAAGAGTGCTGAAAAAAAACCTTAGAAAACAAATATGCGTTGCCATTTGCAAAATGAACAAAAAGTGCCAAATGCTTGTGCTCTTAGGCACATGGTGTGATTCTTGGGTCTGTGCAGAGCCAGTAGTTGGGCTTCCGTGATGCTTGTGGGTTCCTTCCAACTCAGAATATTTATTCTATGATTCTGCTTTCTGGTTTTTTGTTGTGCATATGTTGGGCACGTATGTTACAGTCCTGATTGACCAGCCTGGCAGAAAATGTGTGTGCTGATTAACTTTGGAATAATAATTATTTATAGGTAGGAACTGTAGTTGCTTGAGAGAAGGTATATCAGAAGACGACAGACATACTCAGATGATACAGTGAGCGTTTTCTAAGATAAGTTTCAGTAGCACAGGAGGATAAGATGTTTATCGTGCTCAAGTTCAATTTCTATATGTAAGCTGGTGTTGAATCTGAGAGATAGCTTTGGATGTGATAAGAGACAATTCTCTCATTTTCAGATGTTACATGTCTCTTGCATGAAATTAGCACTGGATTCTAATCAGCATCCTGTTTCGTGACTTATCTATTAATACAAAGGACTTCTGGCATCCCATGTAAGGGGAAGGCAACATTTTTGGTGGGGAAATGGTTGTGAAAAGTGTCATTTTTGCAGCTGAAAGTGCCTGGGGTGGTTTTTTTTTGTTGTTGATTGGTTATTTTTGATGGTGAACTGTATAGCGATACCTAGTGTGACCTCCTGCATAAACAAAATTAAATCAGATTAAATATGACTTTAAAGGCATTATTTAGTTAAAATGTATTTTGTTGAGCTGTTCCTGTGTAACATAATATTTTCAGCTCACTGAGCAGCTATCAGGTACTACAAGACGTAACTTAGACCAACAGAAAGTATACTTATCAAAAATTTAATTTACCCCTAGCATTGGTGGTGGTGTTATCATTTAGTGCTGCATAAAAGATACTTGCAAATATTTGAGGGGTTTTTATTTCCCCGAGCTCATTGAAAACTGGAATTTGTTTGTAAACGTTCAGAAAATACTAGGGACAATCTAGAGTAAGTAAATTTAATCTTGAAATTGATTATGTCTACACAGTGTTTTTAATGTGTTTGTTTTTCCTTTCTCTAGCGGAAGAGACTTTGGAATGCAGAATGCACACCATTCCAGATGAGACACCCCTACGTCTGAAGAAACCAAATGTCAGGACATCAGTGTCTGCTACTTCGATTGCAAATGCATGGCTTAGGTGTGGAGATGGTTTTCAGAGCACTTCAGTGCTGGAGGTAAAATGCTGCCTTAGTGCCATAACAAAGAGATGCAAACAGTGAATTTCCATGCTTGAGTGAATAGTAAGATGTTGCCTTTTGTTTTGGTGTTGTTTCCAAAGTAGCAGCATATTGTTGCAACTGTCAAAATAGACAGAAAATGGAAAGCACTGTTACATAAGGACATTGTCTTAACTTGTTAGTGTAACTTGCTGAGCATATGTTAATGTGTTGTGTTCTAGATAGCACTGATTTGAATATATTGATACATGTTACAATTATTTTTAATGTCTTAGTGATTTAATCTGTCTCTTTTTAATATAGTCCCAGAAGCCTTCTAATAAGAAATCCAGGATTAAGAAGAGTCTTGGACCACTGTTAACATCTGCTGAAAGTGCATCTAGTATGTTTTGATTATTTCATGATAACATTGTCAGAATATTGTTACATTTTGTCCAGTATTGGGGTAGAAGTTGGCTCAAAGTACTGGATGCTTTCTACTTCTGTTGCTGTAATTAGAAGCTAATTTTTTTAAGACACACAGTCTGTCACTATTGTGGTGGAGGTCATCTATTCACCCATAATGACAGAAATTTATTCTGCAAAGCTGCAGGCACTCAGGTATTGCTTTTGAAAAGGTGAACAATGCATCACTAATCCTGTATATGGTGTGTATTATAACAAGGATGGGATATTTAAATCCTTCATATTTTTATTAAGAGGGAATGAAAAAAAGCTCTTAGCTGTACAGATTGAAAGTGAGATTATTCTGTTTTTTTCTAGACAGACAAGCAGGCATGAGAGAACACATGTTTTGTGAACATGAGCGATAGATAGAAAAACAGAGTTTTGTCAACCTTCTGCTTTTACAGTTTTCGGTATGCCCTGGAGTTGCTTAATATTGTCATTAAAAAAGAGAACTCTAGGCAGAATAAAGAGGAGGAGGACTTAGTCTTTCTGGTTTTTTTCCTTTTTTATTGAGCCTAGAGGAAAGGAAAGAAAGAGGGGGTGGTATTTTTCAGTCTGTATTTCTGCATGTTCCAGCAGCTGTGCTGCTTCTGTTGGATGTAAGTAGGTGACCTACTGGGCACTTTTTTTTTTACCTTTTGGGGCTCTAGCTTTTCTAGATTTCTAAGAAGAACCTCTCTGTATTGCAGGAGGAAATGTTGTGATTTTTTTCTTCTGGGCCCTTCTGTCTAATTCCAAACCCTCAGTAATTGTCTAAATTCCCATTTACTTATTATGTTTTAGTAGTGGTAGAAAGTGGAAAATTCTGCCTTCCTATTTCTGTATGCTCCATGCTAAGCATGAATCCTTTTCTCCTTGCTTTTATGATTTAAAATTATGCAGAAATCTATTTTGAATTAAAATGTTGTACTTCAAAACCACACCAGTTTCTTTAACCTGTGAAGTTCGTTTTTTTCCCTCAGGAGAAAACTGAAGAGTAATCTCTACTGATGGAATACTTTTATTCCTTTGTTACTTGTTGGGTAAAATCAGAGGGCTCCCAAACCCAGAATTCTAAGGACAGTCTTTCTTTAAACCACTCAGCATTTTACAAGGGTACATGCGTGGGAGTGGAGGAAAGTTAGGACTCTGTGTAGGATGACTAAATGTCAGACAGTCATGACTTGTCCTCACACTGCTGAAGGACACAGTGGTAGCCTCATTGTATAAAATCAAGTGTTAGCATTTGTTGTGGAGAACTAAACTGAAAATAATGCATGTATGAAAAAGAAATACATGTGAGTTAATGCTTCAGTATTAATCTCTGATGCCTAGTAACAATTTATAATTTTGCCCATTAAAAATAGTTTAATTTTTGATAGTGTAAAATTTAACAAAACTGCATTTCTGTAACAATCTAACACTTTGCAATACTTTTTCATAGGAGCTGCTGCTGCTGAAAGCTCTAAGGAAGCTGAGGCCATAATATGGACCTCTAGTGGCAGTGATTTTTCAGACGTTGAAAATAAAACACTGATTCCAAGGTTGCACAGCAAAAAAGTGATGCTTCCAAAACAGAGGAATCACCTAGCAGACATGATTTATTGTTAGAGGACAGAAGTAGTGAAGGTAAGTTCAAATGCAAGATTTAAAAAGAAACCTTCTGTCGATTTCAGGTGCCGTAATGAAAATCTTCTTGAGGTCATTATGATAAAATGACATGATCCATTCCTGTTTTGCCTAGATCATTTGGAGGGTTTGGTTTTTTTTTTCATAAATTTCATCTAGGTATAGGTTAAGCTCTTAGTATAAGTTATGTACAAAAACTTTAAACCTCAGAGTAAAGGAGCACAGTTGTCTGCATCTACTGACTAGATATGGCAAACTTTGCAGCTGCAGATAGTATTTTCTGTGCCTTGCATTTTCATTTGGGAACACAGTCTTCCTTGCTTCCCCTGTTGGCTGCACTATGTGAACAGTAGTTTAGTTGTCAGAGCTTTCTTTCTAATTCATGGACCAGGAAATCACAGAGGAGGGAGAAATTGATTAAAAAGTGCAGCTGAAGACAGATCTTTGCTTGTACGCTCTATTATAAAGGTGTTAATTTGGATAATGTATAAGTTGCATTAGAACTTGTTAGGAAGTCTTTACAATGTAAAAATAGTTAGGTTAACTTTGTAATACTTCAGATGGATCTGAAATATTACAGTTAGACTGGATCCTGAATGTCTGGCAAAGCATTCAAACACTACTGTGAGCTGAGCAAATAGATTGACTGATTGATGACTTTTTGATTCGTGTGTGACACTGGTTAAATATGCTCTTAGGTTTAAAACGAAAATGCAAAATATTCCTCCTTTCATCCATTTTTTACCATCTATATAACACTGTCATTGACATATCTGATGGTTATCTTTTGTAATTCCTAGTAATTTTCTTTTCAAAAAGGAAGGACTGTTCATTTTCTGAACTGCAATCTGTTGCTGAGCAGGAATTTTTCTAACCTACCATTAATATCATATATCATTCACTTGTCCCCTGCAAGTATATCCTTCAGGCTTTAATCTTCCTTTTATTTTAATTTTTTTTTTGAAGAGACAATACACAGACATATTTTTATGCTTTTAAGATAGCAAAATTTGGTTTCTCTATGTAATTGAAGAAACCCTGATGTGTTATTTATCTGCTTGAAGGTTACTGAGAAAATCCAATAATTGTCATGTTTTTTCCTAAACCTAAAAATATCTTGAAAGCAGTGGGGAGTAAAAGAACACTAATTTCCATGTTTTTTGAAGTAACATCATATACACTAGAGTTAGCATTGTACCCAGTGTGTGTGTGCCCATACAGGTTCAGTTGTAGGTATGGTGACAGTAGGGAAAAAAAGTATTTTTTAAAGAGATGTTCCCTTTCATGTGAAGTTCACTTTGAGTGTCAATACTTCAGTGTGACAAGATAAAATGGATTGCCTTGTATTTCATCAAGGAATTTATATTGTTGTCATAAGTTGCATGCAACTTGTCACACAGCTTCAAGAGAAACCTCTTTGTGGTACCTGGTTGCTAACGCCTGTGTTTAAAATTTCTGATGAGGCTTCCTCATAGTCAGAAACAAAAATGCATTTGTGTGTATAAAAGGAGGCAGCACTATAGCCGTTTTTGTCTGGGTGACTTCAAAGTTTGAAAGATCAACGTAGAAACTAGTAATTTAGATTACAGTAGTACTGCCAAATACGGAAGGTACTGCCACAGTTCCATGGATATGTACAGCTGCCTAAAGCATTGTGCAGGTGCCTTCTTTTTCTTCTGCCTCTCCCCTGTAATGACTATTCCAGCATTAGAAATGTGACATTTATAAAAGAAAAAAAAAAGCAACCTCTCGAAAAACTTTCATCCCTTCTCCTTTGAACATGCTCATTTATGCAAAACACATTGAAATTATCCCTCTCAGTACATTGTGGCAGTTGGACCTAAAGGATTGTGAGGGTGCTACTGCAGCTCAGGTTTTTATGTCCTTCAGGGGGGAGTTACAAATGGACTTTTGGAGTTGCATAAAATACCACATGGTCCTGAGAATGGTGGAATAAAAGTTCTGTGTTTCTGTCTGCATCTCTTTGTTTATTGCCATTACAATGTGGGTTTGTTGGGTTTTTTTTTATTTTTTTACCTCCATCTTTTCTTTCTCTTCTTTCTATTAATTTGTCCTCAACAAGTCTCTCTTAGATGCACTTAGACTTTTGATTTGTAGACCTGTATATTTAGGCATGTTCTAGGAGGTGACCATTTCAACTAGCTTTTTCATTCCTCTGTGAGGGCTATCACTAATAGCAGATGTTAGTTAGCATTGTTTAAGGCATTTGCTTAGAACAGTTAATTCTGAACAAGTACACATGGAAAATCCAATGTAGCTGGGCAAAAAAGCCCCCTAACTAAACTGTGGAAAAATTAAAGATAACTAAACTAGAAAGAACACCCAACCTACCCATGCAGTTAAATGTACCACCTCTTCGCAGACAGTACTTTGAAATCTTTTTTTTAATTTTTTTTTAAATGCATGTATGTAAATTTTATCCTTCCTCACAGAACATTTTTTGCTAATAGGAATTAGTTTTTATGACACACCAAGTACTTAAACATAAAGATCTGTTGAACATAGGTAAAAAACATTGTTGCAATTCTTCCCCTAAGTTCAGGATAGCTGTAGTATTACTCTGACTTTGTGCTTATACTAGATGGTGATTAAGAAAAGCTCTTTTTACCAATATTCTGTTTTAGATGAATTGAAGCTCATTAACTGGGAGAGGGATACTGATTCCACTGATCAATGTGATGGGTCAGAAAAAAAGGACAGCTCACTAGAGATATCAGACTCTGACTCTTGCACAAATATTAATTCTCTGCCTTCCAAAGAAGAGAATGATGAGCTTTTTAAGGTGAGTAAGTGTTCCAAGTTCAAGAAAAAAAGCTGCTGCTATAATTATGGAATGTGTATTCATATTTGTTTGCATCTGAATTGGGGCAGTGTGAGGATTTTGCTCACCTTATCTTTTCTTCGACTGCCAAACCACAAAACCAAGCAGTGCCCCTACACAGAGCTTGGTAGTGTGGCCACTGAATCACAGGATGAGTGAGGTGGGAAGGCACCTCTGGAGAGTACCTAGTCAAACCCATCTACTCACATCTGGGCAGCTGAAGGTGGCTGTTCAGGGCTGTGTCGGGTTGCATTTTGAGTATTTCCAAGAGCAGAGACTCCACAACTACTCTGAGCAACATGTGCCAGTGCTTGGTCATCCTTGCAGTAAAGCAACTTGTTCTTATATTAAAATTGAATTTCTTGTACTTTAATGTGTGTGCAAAAAGTCGTCAGGTGGGTGAGTTTCTCACCAGAGGTGACCATCTGGTTTCTACAGTCCCTGGCTGCTTGTGACAAGTTGGTGCCCAAATTTCCTGTTGTGTGGTGGGTGAGAGATCATTTCCTATTTCTTTTTTGAATGAAAAAAGACTCACTTTGAGACTGTGACTATCTAAAAACCCAGGTGTTGGGAATAGGGCATGATGAGGTAAAGGACTACATGCAGGACTCCTTTTCAGTGATGGAGTTTGCAGAGCTCCAGAAAGGGAAAGCCATAAGAACTGAATCTTACTGGCCAAGATGTGATAGTGCCTTTCTTTTTTTTTCTTTATTTTTTTTTTTTTTTTTAACTGCAGAAAACGTAAGCTTATTTCTAAAGAAAGCATTCTGTGTCGGCTATAGATCTTCATATCTTACAGTGAACTGATCTGTGTGAAAAGACTTGAGGTGTGACGGTATCCTAGGCCACAGTAACATTGAAATGGGCTGGAGCTGTTCGAGCAAAGACCGGACATGGTGCCTAGTGCCGTGGTCTAGTTGACGTGGTGGTGGTGTTTGTTCGGAGGTTGGATTCGATGATCTACGAGGTCTTTTCCAACCCTCCTGACTGACTCCGGTTTTCCTTCTCTGGTGCTGAGGGCTGGTGCGGCACCGGGGAGCCCCGCGCCGGCCCCGCTCCCCGCAGTGTGGCGGAGAGGCCCCAGCCAGGGCGGGCGGAGCGGCGGGGCCGGGCTGTGAGACCCAGCGGAGCAGCCGGGGGCGAGGGGCAGCGCCGGCCGGGCAGCCGGGAAACATCGGCCGGAGGCCGTGCGGGTGTGGGAGCGGCGGGAGCAGCCGGGGATCCGTGCTGGAGCCGCCCGGCAGAGGGCACCGCAGGCCCGGCAACCTCGGCCGGCGGAGCCATGGGCAAGGCTGTTAGCGAAGTGGGTTAAGGCCTTATTGAAACCAGCTTTTGTATCGATTCTGTATTAAAATGCTCGCGAGTGAGTGTGGCAGGGAGTCCTGCTCACACAGCAGGAGGGAGAGCAGCCTCCAGTTTCCCAGGAATCAGTGCCACCGCAGGGTGCTGGGGCCGGCGGCTGGGCCGGTGGCTCTGTGCGCGTCCCCTCACCGCAAGGACATTGAGGGGCTGGAGCGAGTCCGGGGAAGGGTCTGGAGCACGAGTCCTATGAGGAGCGGCTGAGAGGGTAGGGGGTGTTTATGCTGGAGGAAAGGAGGCTCAGGGGACGCCTCATCAGTCTCTACACCCAGCTGGAAGGAGGCTGTCACCAGGTGGGGTCAGACTCTTCTCCCAGGCGACAGGTGAGGGGACAAAAGAAATTAGCCTCAAGCTGTGCCAGGGGATGCTCAGGTTGGACAGCAGGAAAAATTTATCGCAGAGTGATCATACATTGGAAGGGGCTGCCCAGGAAGGTGGTGGAGTTGCCATCCCTGAAGCTATTTTAAGGGAAAACTGGATGTGGCACTTGGTGCCTGGTCTAGTTGAACATGGTGTTTGGTCATAGGTGGGACTCGATGATGTTGGAATCGTTTCCAGCCTAATTTATACTGTGATTCTGTGAAACAGCGGGTCTGGCTGTGGCAGCACATGTGACCTGGCACTCATCAGACTCCTGTGGGTGTCAGTCCCACTCTAGCATCTGTAGCTCAGAGTTCAGCAAGGGTTAGTCAAGTGTTTTGAAGCACTTATTTTATATAGCACATCCATGCTGCAGCATCAGAAGAGGCTGTATGGTCTGCATAAAGCTGTGAAAACAGGGTTGAGATTTATGCAAGTGGTAAAAGTTGTCCTGTTTTTATTACACCAGCATGACTTATCCCACTGTACATGGAAAGTTGGATAAATGTTATGAGACACATTCATATTAGTAAATGATGCTCATGAGAGGGTTTTTTGGAATGCAACCATACTGTAATAAAAAGTTTTTTAATCTAACCAGAATAGTTATGCTAGTAGCAAAGATGTGGGTACATTGGGAAACTGGGGTTGTCCCTACAGATTTCTTCTTCCCCAATCCCAGCTGGAGTGCCACACTGTGGGAATTTTGCTGGGTGGTCACCCTCACCAGAAAACTTCCTTCTGGGAATTCAGTGTATGCGGGAGGGTAAATCCCAGTGATTGCTCTGCCTGCTGCAGTCTTTGTTTGGCTTTACTTGAGATATGCTATTTTCCAAGGCAAAAACTGCTAGAAAAAAACCCTGCAGGCAAGCCAAGAGGTTTCCAAGGGAGAATAGAAAAGCACTATTCACTATAGGAGGTTGTTTGCTGTATGAGTATTCTTTAAAGAGGCCTGTTAATTTTGTGGCCTAGTTCATGGTGAGAGAAGGGGAAAAAAATCCAAATATTGATATATCATCATTTTTGTGGTATTTACTAAATATCTAGACTCTAATGGAGTGTGTGGATAATCAAAAGACCATGAAATTTATTTTACGCCACTTCAAAATATGCCAAATACCAAGAAGTTCTGGAGGTTTAGGATTACTGCCAAAATGTCTTTATGGTAGTATTTACTCATGGTAGGAGTGTATTATGTTTCTTCTGGGAAATCCCCCTTCCCTTATATACCAACATATCTAATATTAAAATTACTTCTATTCGGTGATATTTAACTGCATAGAAAGGCTTCACGTATTGTTTTGGTTGGAAGATAAGACTCTTGCTTATCTGTAGGTTGTAAAGCTGCAGTCACAACTCAGTTTATGTTCCAAGTCCCTGTGCTGTGTCTTTCCTATCAACTATTGACTTCTGATGTGTAAAGCTGCTTGATAGAGGATAATGAAGAAGGTGAGTTGAAGCTGGCCTTCTGGTAACAGCTAATTTTTGTCTTCAGAATTTTTGAAGGATGCATGTGCAAGATATGACAGGACCATGTTTTACTTTCCTTTGGCTGTTTTTAGGGGATGAAAGAGTTTTATGTTAGCTTTCATTTGACCTGTAAATAGTTGAACTTTTACTTAAGATGATGCAGGACAAAGATCTGACAAGGTGATCCCAGATGGTTCTATTCTTACAGTTCTTTGACTTCCAGTTACCAGTGATGGATACCTAGGGGAACTTTTTTTCTTGAAGAACATGGTACTAAGATAAAGATTAACCATTAATGTTAGTTTTTAAGCATGTTTTCCAAAAGAGCACCATGTCATCACTTCAAACTTGAAAAACTCCATATTTTTATGCATTGTTAGTGACTACTTTTTGCCAAACCGGTGTAGAGACTTTTTCTCTCATGAGCTGAGGTTCCATATTTTGTAAGAACTGCTTATCTATGAATTATTTTAAACTTATAAATATTTAAATGCTAGGAATTAAATGAAATTGTGTGCTCCTATAAGTTCCTCTCCCCTTCTATACTACCTCTGAAGCTGGGACCTTTCTCTGGCCCTGTGCACTGAGTGGCATCATCTTCCCCACTTGAACCCGTCCTCAAAACACTTAATCCCATAAAGTAGGCCAGCATTTGTATGGAGTATATAATTTTGGTATCTTACAGGAGCATGGTCTGTTCTTTGTGCCCTCTCTGGTAAATCCACTTTATCAGTTTCTGATGGGTAGCCAGATTTGCTTGCTTTACATGGGGAGCAAGTAAGGTTTATCCCAGAATGGCGTGAGGCATTAGTCTTATGTATTTGCTATGTAGTGTGAATAAAGCTTAACTGGTTATAGCAGATCCTCTTTATTGCTTTATTTACAGCCAGCTAATAAGTGCAGTAGACACTTGTCTGCTGATCTTATCGTCTTGTTTGGGTTCATCAAATTCATCAAAAAGTCGCATGGTTAAGAGTTCCCTTTGAATCTTAGAACCATAAAATGGTTTGACTTGGAAGGAAAATTAAAGATCATCCAGTTCCAAACCTCTGACATTGGCATCACCTTTCACTAGACTAGGTTGCTCAAAGCTCCATCCAACCCGGCCTTGAACACTTCCAGAGGTGGTACATCCACAGCTTCTCTAGGCACCTTTTTCCAGTCTCCTACCACCTTTACAGTAAAGATTTTCTCCTTAATATCTAATCTAAAGGTGCCCTGATTCAATTTTAAACCATTCCCCCTTGCCCTATTGCTATAAGACCTTGTAAGAAGTCCCTCTCTCTAGCTCTCTCATAGGCACCTGGTAGGGACTGGAATGCATAGAGAGTGGTAATATCCCCAAGCTATTATGCTGAATGAAGACAGGCAACTGAAAAAGAGATTTGCCATGTGTTAATGTGTTTCAAAACTCTTTAATAAGCCCCTTTCTTATCTCTATTGTGCTGTAGTCTGTGTGCCCTGACAGTGGTGATCGGATGTGATACTGAATAATGTGCAAAAATTACTTCAATGTTCTGCAAAAGGTTTATTTTGTGTTTTCCCTGAGTGAAGAACACATTATTTTAGAAGTCCTTCATGCATGGATATATGTAGGTCTGTGTCTTTTACCTGAGGCCTTCTGATCTTTCAAATTAAGGTTCATTCAGTTGTTTTGTCCATGGATTTATTACTATCTTAACCTGGCTCTTAAAAAAGAGCCCTCAAAACAAATTCTGTCCCTCTGTGGTATTGCATTGAAGGGTATTCGACATACTTAATGAAATTCTGAAGAGGTCACTTAAAAGATGAGCAGGCCAAGATTTGCTGTTATTTCTGGACTTGCTTTTGTGTCCTGGCTTTCTTGATCCATTATAATGGTAATTATAACTAACATTGGCTTGGTAATTAGAATTGAGTCTAGAACTATTGTTGTGTAACAGAATTTAAAACAGGTTATCTCGAGGTAGGGAATCATTATTATGGCAAATGGAATTTGTGTCATCCTGTCAGACTGATGACTTAACATGGATAAAGGGTGATGATATGACCGTGTTATTGTAAGCACTTATTTTTGTCAGTTCATTACTGAAGGAAGTGTATTAGAATATATACAAAATACCTACAAGCTTACAATTCTTTTCTAAATGTGTAATTATGGAATAATTCAGATGGAAAACAATTTCCAGATTTCTCCAGTTCAATCTGCACAAGACTGTCTCAGATACAAGGTCAGACATGGTTGCTTAGGGCTTTATCTAGTTGGATCCTGCAAAACTTGAAGGATGAAGACAGCCTAACCTGTCTGGGCAGCATCTTTCTCCCTTCCCTGTCTCTTTCCTCCTTGTCTTTCTGAAAACAGGAACCTTACTTTTCTGGGTAGAATTGGGCTCTTCAACTGGGCCTTGTAGTTAAGACCTACAGGTCAGCAGATTGCAAGTCAGTAGTGGTACTGAAACAGACACTTTTGCATTCAGGCCTGCAAGGTGAAAGATTTACACCTGAATGACCAGACAAACCTGAACCTGTGCACCAGCTGCTTTCTGCTGCGTCCTGGCTGCAGGGATGTCTCTGCATCTTCTGATACTGGAATCAAGCCTTGAAGCTTTTTTCCTTAGTCACAGACAATATTTTCCCTCCAACTTTGTTTCCATGATTTGGTCAGACTATCAGAATAGGAAACAGGATGTTTCTGGGTGCACTGTAGCTATTTGTGTTATAACTAGCTTTTTTTCCAGTCTGTAGTTAAACAATGACCCCATTAAGTTTGAAACAGGACTGATGACACTAGTTCAGCTATTACCTAAGTGGCTCAGATATTCCTTGCTTTGATGGTTTAAATTATCTTGGGACTATTTTTCTTAATAATTCCAGGACACAGGGGTTCAAATGTCAGTGTGGCTGAATTGGTTCATTATCCCCCTCAAGGACACAGTTATATGAGCATCTTGATACACATTATGTGTATTTTTGGTGTTGTAAAAATGCCTGAAGTCTGTGATATCTGTTTTGAAGGAAGCATCTTTGATCACAGTTTTCATACATCCAGGTGCTTTTGTAGGTGACAGCTGTGCTTCTTTGTGCCTAGTTTCTAATTCTTGGATGACTTATTAAGCAAGTTTAATAGACTTCTGTGTACCACATTCTGGATGTATGAAATGTGGTGGATCACAGCACCTATGACAGTGACATAAACAGACTTTAGACTTTGCTGCCTTGACCTGTCATTCCCAGAGTATGTTTTTGTTGTTTGAAGCATCAGGTTGTTTGTGAATGCTAATTCAACACCTCTGCTTTGTTTAACTTAAGGCTTCAGCTGAACCCGATATTCTTTCTTACACAGCTCTTGAGAGCAACAACTTTAAGCACAGCTGACAGCATTGCTGTCTTGGCATCCATGTATTGAATGCCCCTCTCTTTGAGGTGTTCCCATGTCCTCCCCAAGTCTGCCTGGTGTTTTAAACAAAATTCAAGAGACTTGTGTTAGCTTTCCTGCAGCTGTATGCTGTATAAGACATCTGCATTTCCTCAGGTCTGGTACCTCTCTGGGGCATGGCTCTTGACAGCACCACAGAGGATCTTCAGGAATAACAGGGAGAAGCAAAGCAGTGTATGTTTGCCCTGTCAGGGCCCTGACCTCCATCTGAAATGATGAAGCAAAGGAAGAGGGTCTCTTCTATCTCCTGTTGGTAGCTTGCCTGGTGCTGCAGCAGAGGTGGCTACAGGGACGAGCAGACCATGCATTGCTGGGAGTGCAGTGCTCTCCTTTGAAAAGAGAGGATAAAGTCAGAGGAATTAACAACATTAATAGGAAGTTAAAGGGTTTTGTCTTGCTAGTTTACTCACCTCTGATGAGGTTTTCTTTTGTTTGCTATTATGGATAATTTGCTAACGGTTTTGCACTCTGCAAAGAGTTGTGGCCATAGTGAGAAAGCTGCTGAGATTTGATTTGTCTGACTTTGTCTTCCAAACTGTCTCAGAAGTCTTCAGGATAAATTGGAGGAGACATTGATTTGAATTTGTTGGAAATTCTTTTGAAGAAATAGTTGAAGAGAACTTTAGTGGGATACATAGGACCAGTCTTAATAATTTCTCTTTCTTATAAATGTGCTTTCTAAATACAGTAGTTCTGGAAGGAGACTGGGACTGAATAGATTGGCTAATGGCTTGAATACTCTAAGAATCTTTGGTTTAGTCTTTCTTGGGGGTTGTCACAGTGCTTTAAAAATAATTTTATGATCTTTTAGTGGTTGGTTCTGTCACCCATTTTGTTAGTTCATGGTGTCAGGAGAGGGACCTAATTTATTGGGGAAAGTAAAGTTCTCTTACTACCAAGGATGTTTGTTGCAAGTAGTTGTGGAAAAAAAAAAAAGCAGTGCATGTCATTTCAAGATTCCTAGAGCAGTTGCAGCTTCTGTCTTTTCACAAGTGAATCTTACTGGTGCTGAGGTTTGAGGCAGCAGTATAAGAAGGACATGCATATGTCTGTCTCAAAATAATGCATGTGTAATGCTGCCTATAAAATGGCTTTTAAGTGAAAATAAGTCATCTAAATGTCCAAGGTCATCCAGTTCCTGGTAGAACAAGTAAAGCATGAAGTATACCAAAATCATCCAACTATCCTTGTATTTAGGCTTCCTCTTCTAATGAGTTCCTTGTCAATTTTCACCAAAACAGAAAAGTTCCTTTTGTAGAAGGGTTAGCATGTAGCAGCTCTTTGTAGAATCTACTGCATTGTGAAGATCTAGAAGTAAATTTAGAATATCTTAGAAAACACAGGAAGACCAAAGTTTAGAAAGAATTCCAATTTAACCGTTTTATTAAAAAACCCTGAGTTTTTCCAGTGTGTTTATCTTTAATGGATGATGCTCCTGTGTGTCTCTCTTGAATGGATGAAGCTCCCTCCATATCTATATATGAAAGAAGGCAGTGGGGCTTTGTTTTGCGGTTGATTTGGTTGGGGTTTTTTTAAGTCATGGCACTGTATCTTTAGCTTATAAAGAATGCAGTCTGATGGCAAGGTATGGGGGAACATGACTTTTGTTCTTGGCTCCCATTGTAGTGTGGAAGTATGTTGGATATGTAAGAGAGGAGTAAAGGGGGGCAGAACAAATGGAAAATGCACAAGAATATGTATTATAGAACCTGAGTAATTTGAAGGTATAAAATGTTGTTGGGCAAAACGTTGACTTTCTTGGGAACAATAAGGGACTGGGATGGTGTGAAAATGTAATGCCTCTCATATCCAGTTTGTCAGGGTCTGTGTCATGGTCTATGATAAGCAGTTTCTATACAAACGTCTGAATCATCTGTAGATGACAATTCAGATTTACAGTTCTTTCGTTATCAGGACACTCATGTTCCAGACTAACAACCCTGGTGACTGATTAACCCTTTCTGTGGAAACAGTCTCTAACTCCATAGCTATGATATGTTAAAGTATGTTAAAGAGGATTTTGTCTGCTCTGTAGAAATGTGTTAGCACATTCTTGTGTATAGGCCAGCTGCTCAATCCCTTTTTATCCCCTTAAGAATAACATTTGCCTTCAGATGAGGACAACAGCCTTGACTACCTGCTGGTTTTATCTTTGTCCTCAATCTCTCTGGAAATATGCTATGAAATTGTTACTTCATATGATATCTTTCCCACTACTCACAGCTTCAGCTGAGCTTTGTTACTCCAACTTCCTGGACACATGGAGAAGCTGTTGCACATGGCGGCTGATTCACTGCTCAGTCCCAGCACAGTGGCATTCTTTTTGTCTCAGTCCCAGTCATTCTCCTCCCACTCTGTCTCCTCAGAAGAGTCACTATTTCATTCTCTTGTCCCCATTCACCTTCACCTGGCCATTGTTTGGTGTCAGTTCACTGGTTCTGTCTTGCCTAACAAAACATTTTAGTCCTATGCCACCAAGTACTCCCATCTGGTTGCAATTTTTTAGAAACACTGATTGCAGCAAACTCATTGCTGTTCTGCAGACACCTTGACACCTTCCCGTGCATGGGAAAGGGAACGTTAAAGCTAAGTGAGAAAACCAGACCAGAACTGCCTGCTTGTGAAGGCAGACACAAGCAGCTTCATCCTGACCTAAATAGTCATGTATGATAAGGGCTGAGGGTTTGGGGGTTTTTTTGGGTGCTAAATACTCTGCTGCTAAAAACACCACAATTTTAAGAACCCCTTGAGCTCGCACACAAACTGTACTTGTGAATAGTAGCTTTGGTCTTTCCATTCACATGAAAAAAAATGGAGTGGAACTTGAAAAGCTTCAGAGCAAGTTAGTGGGAGCAAAAAGTTCTAGGGAATAGAAATCTTCAACCTCATGAAGAGATTGCTGTGAAGAGGGCATGGAAGAAACCCATTCCGCATAAATAGATAAGAAGTAAACCAAATGACTGGGTACTGTCTCGTGCTCGGAGGCATCAAGTGAAACTAGCAGGTTGATTCAACATTAAAACGGAGTTGATTCATCCCACCTTGTGAGCTGCTGAACTCTTTGTCACAGAATGACACAGATGCTGAAAGATTACATGCATTCAAGACTAACTGGACAAACTCAAAGAAGACAAGACAAATCTGTTTAAAATTAAATACAAAGATCTTGCCTCTAGTTGTAGCCACAAACTGAAATCTGGGAGCCTCTTCTGTGGCAACATTGCTGCATGCTTGTCCTGTTTTAAACTTTTCCCTAAACATCTGACATTAATCATAGTTGGAGACAAAAGTAAGGGGGTAGAATGATCCTTGGTAGACTCCCCTACAGCTATTCCATGTTTGTGTGCTGTGGACTTTTCAGCGTGTATGAATTTTGTCCTTTTTACCATCACCACCCTCGGTGCTTACTTTGCAAAGCAATTGAAAAGTCGCATACCAAAATACAATGTTGCAAATGAGTCTCCACTTGGTCAGTGCAATAGACTCCCTTTGCAGCTGTAGTTCTCTACCACCTGCTGCTCTGTGTGGCTTCTGCAGGGTGTTCTTTCACGTAGCCTAGTTTATGCTTACCTCATGTTTTTAATAAAGCTTTCTGTACAGACATAGGGAAGGAGAGGAGCTTTTGAGACAGCATAGATTTTGTAGAGGGTGATGGCTCTAGTCAGACCTGTCTAGAGAAGAGTTTAGCTTCCCTGGAGTGAGCTTCACAGACTTAAGTTTCTTTGATTTGCTTGATTAGGTGAGGGAGAAGTGCGAAGGTAAGTCTGGGCTTTTTGTTTATGGTTTGGTGGGGTTTTTTTAATTTAAATCTTTAATTTTTATGACTAATTGGAAAAGCACTATGTTGGGGTTTTTTTTAAAACATAAACATTTGTTGAAATACATTGAAGCATCATGAAAGTAAAATAAAGTAATTGGTGTTGCCAAGTGGTGAATCTGGTATGTTCCTATAATAATGTGATTTGTCTAGGATATGAAGCACTTCACTATCTTCTGGAATGGGAGAAATGTATAACTACTTGTATAAAAGGAATAAATAAATAAATACCCCAATCTAATAAAGCATTATCTGTTTAAAGGCAGAATATGAAAAAAGACCTTTTATTTGTGACAGTTACAGATAAAGCATCACATTGCCTTTTGGCAAGTTCTTCGCAGATTTGTACAGAGAAAAGAATTCATATTATGGACAGTAATATAACAGTTTTACATAGCTGTTTGTAAAACCAGATTATATAGCTGTATACCAGGACACTTTACAGAAGCTTTGACTTACTTGTTCCTCATTTATGGAACTCAACAGATTCATCCTTATAATGTGAGACATTTGTGGTGTGTTGGAAGGATATAAGAGTTTTTGTGTAGTGTTTTTGTTTACTGATTTAGTAAGGAAGGGCCAAAGCATTTCTCAGTCTAAGAGATTGTCATCAGCCTTAGTCTGTAGTAGTTGGAGGAGAAGGAGAGATTTGCTCTTGAATAGTTTATGGGTGGAATGTTGGATTAAAAAATATCGGGTTAAGTAGACTTTTTGAAGGGTACAAATTTAGGATGAGGAAATAAAATAGGACATAATTGCCGTTGTCATGGCTAAAAAGCAATGAGCCGGACAACAGATAAGACTGTCAGTTTGATCAACCACAAAACCTATCTTTTTACATGAAACAAGTCTGAAACGAATTCCAGGAGGGTGATTATTCCCCTCTACTTTGTAACCTTTATATGCATTTGAGTCTAATTTTCCTATGCAAACAGTAGGGCTACCTTACATTATTTTTGACTTGTGGCTTACATTATTTACAATTTAAAGATTCTGTGATGCTTTTCTCATCTGAAAAAGTGTTTAATTGTTAAAACCTTTCCACTAACCACAGCAGTTGTGGAGGAAAAGGTAGTTAAGTGGGCATCAGAACAGGGCAGAGAATTATATTTTTTTTATTTTTGCATGGCTTTACAATTCTAGAAAAATTATACCCATACATATTGATGGCTTCTCAAATCTAATGAACTCAGAGGAAAAATCTGTGGCAAAATCTCTGGTTTGGTTTCTTCAGTGTTTTAAAAAAAAGAAAGAAAACCTGAATGTATCACTCTTGTTGATAATGAAGATGCTGAGTTGATTCATCACTTTAACAACTCTAAGAGAAAAATATTTCACATACCTCCTAAGTGGATCATCCTTGTGGGCACTGAGTATAATTTTTTAAGTTACCATAGTTCATTTTGTTCAGAGGTAAGTGGAAGAAATAATAATTTGGGAAAAAAATGGAAAGTAAATAATGGAAATATAATGGAAAGGAAAACTAGGACATGATTTTATACAGGATTGGAAGGCAACATAACTTCTATGCCATTCTTCTGGGTACAACTCACTTTTTGAAGGCAAGAAAGACAGTAAAATTTGAGGGGGAGGAGTTACACTATGTTATTATGAAGTACCCAACATAAATTTTTGTTGCATGTATAACTTTGCAGCTACTTTGAGCATTTCTGCACTTCTACTGCAGAAGTTGCTTGTGACTTCAAAAATTTGATTGTGAAGAAGCAAAACTTTTTACATCCTCTGCATGTGAGTTGCAGGGTTTTCAAATACTAGTCAGCTGTTAATTGCCATCAATTAATTTGTAAGGATTTTGGAAAGTGATGGTGGAAGTTTTCTCTCTGCCTTGCATGCTCCAGATGCTCTGAACAGTCAGAAGTAATAATGTAGACAATGATCATTCGCCTTTGACACAGTCATGATCCTTGTCCTCATCATAGAGCTGAAAAAGAAAGACTGCTGTTGATATAATGTGTGGTGGTTTATTTTCACATTTTGAGCAAGGAGGGATGATTTAAGAGACCACTGTATGCTGATTTCTGTTGCTTTGTTACCATGCATTTTAAATTGAAGAACAGCAAATGGATTTAATTTTTTATCGACTTGCAGCCAGTAATTGTAAAAATTCTCCATCTGCTTATTAGCAGCACTAGCTCTCTTTTTTAAAAGAAGAAAGATACTTGTGTTTTCCTAATCTGGAATGAACTGGAATGAATGAATGAAATGTTCTGAAGGAGATCCCCAAGTTTTGGTTGTATTGTAAAGCTGAACTGCAAGAAAAAATATCTTTCAAAGTTTTTTTTTTGATCAGCTCTGCGACTCTTTAAAAATGCACTTCATTGCATAGGCTCATTTGCTGCCACAAATTCATTAAACAGAGGTTGCCACTTCTTTTTGTACATTTTGATACAGTTCTCAGCATAACACTCATTATCTTTTCTGAGACTTCTTTAGATGTTGCAGGAATAATAAACCATGATGACTTAATTAGAAATCTATGGCTGGTGACCCACCTGTGGTCCCTTCCAGTGACCTTCTTTGCTGACATTGAAAACATAAATTAGAATATAAGAAATTCTACAATATTACCAGAATTCTACAGAGTTCAGTTGAAAAGTGATTGTTGGTTTTTTTTCTGGAGAAAATTCTAATTACCTAGTAAGTCAAATGATGCTCCCTTGGGAAGTTCTGGAATTGCAGGTTGCCTCACTCCTCAGGAGTATATCAGGAAAGAAGCATTCACTTGCTTTGTGCTTCTTTGCTTTTTGCACCTCACATGGGCCGCTGTCCTAGATTGGATGCTGAGTTCAACAAGTCTCTGGCCTGACTTGTTCTTGCTGTTCTCACTTGGTTTCCTTCATCTCCACAATTTTTTAATTGCTGCTTTATTGTGTGTTTTAAGTCCTCAGCTTCCAGAGCTTTGTTAACATGTTATATTATGTGGCATTATGCCTGTGTTGATGGGATGAAAGCAAAAGGAAGCCCTGGTTTGCTGCTTGCATCTAAAATGAGCAGCAAATCAGATGGGTTATTTCTGTTTAGTGAAACTGCAGCTATGTACATGGTACCTCAGTCTCTCTGTCAGGCATTAGTCCCAGTCTCTGCAGTTTCTAGCAAGAATAATGTTTTAATTTCTGCTACGTGAAACTGGACTAATTGCATGTGTAGAAATCTAAACAAACAATGCTGGAAAAAGTTACAAAGGAATTCTTTTGTTTGGTTTTATGAGCTTAACTATGCAGTGTTGGAAAGAGGGGAAACTGTACTGTGGAAAATCAATACTTGCTAAAAAACTCTAAAGACCACAGAGAGGACAAACTAAGGCAAAGCAGTTCATAATGAAGCAGAAACATAAGATTAAAGTGAAGAAGGTGATAATTATGTACATAAGAATTAACAATATGTAAGGATGAAATTCAGGCTGAAGACACCAACTTGACATTTTATTTAAATAAGATGTGAATACAATTCTATTTTAACATTGTGAAACTCTGTAGAATCCAGAAGCCTGATGGGTTGTATCACATTGTTTCTGTGGTTAAAATGTGGTCACTACTACAGGTGTGTATGTTTGTTTTTAGAAAAATACCTCAACCTGCACTAGCTTTTGAAGAAGAAAATACACACATACACACATCAACCCTAAGCTGTAATTGGTAGAAATGAAAACAAGCATCTAGAAATATGTTGCTATATGTAGCTGGCAAGGAGCATCACCACCCTTCCTGCAAACAGTAATAACTTCTGTTTAATAAACTGAAAGGTCTTGAGCTTTGTATGCATAGTCAGGTAAAATTTGTCTGCCTCTGTCTGTTTTTATTGTAACCACAGATCACATAAATCCTGTTGCATTGCCCTGTAGGTAACTTGACATCTTTTCCTTTCACTCATTTTGTGTGCTTTTCATTTGGTAATAAGTCATTTCCAGACCAAAGTGTTGTGAGGACTGACAGACTGGGTGTCATAAAAAAGCAATAGATAAAATGCTTCAAGTTTAAGTGTTGCAGAAGCTGAAATACAACACCAGCCTAATTGTGTGGCATTATCCTGAGTTTACTCACCTATGGATTTGATTGTATCTGTCATGTGCTACCGCACTTCCTCCTGCTCTAAAGTTATGTTTTTGTGTTGCTTCTGCACTTAACGACTCACTCTTGTTATGGATATGTCCTAGATTCTTTTTTCTGACCCTCCAAATGGGTATTTTAACTATGTTTGAAAAGGGGTGAGGAGAAAGTAGACAAACGTGTTAGATTGCCAGGTTCTGCAACATTACAGACAATAATTGCTCTTCACTTTATTAGCAAACGACCCAGCTCTCAAATTAGTAATTTGGCATGCTAACGGAACTACATGATATTTCTGTGCTTTTTCAGTATCTGAGTCTTGCTTACACTTGTTTTTGAGGAGGCTGACCCGTCCAATACAGTCATCCTTCATTTAAAATGACAGTGTTGTATTGAAGAAAATAAAAGAATCCCTCTTGCCTGCATTTTTTTCCTACCTGGCAGGTATGTATGTAGTTGAACTGTGGTTAGAGATGGCTTAGGATTCAGCTGTGCTTTGAAAATGGAATTTTACCATTAAACTTATGGATAGGTGGGGTTTTCTTTTGTATTGTAAATAAAAACATAGCATGCTTCCATTGAAAGTTTTTATTCAAACAGTATATACTAAAGTCAGGCAGGGAATGTGTTACTCTGATTTTGGTCCTGGTGTAGCTAATTGCATGCAGTTACATCAGGTTCCTTAAACTCCAAATGGAAATATGACAGAACTTCATGTTCCAGAGAGATTAGATTGTTTAGGAGTGAGAGAGGGGCACTGGATGGCCTTGCTGTTTTTTTTTTTTTGTTTTGTTTTGTTTTGTTTTTTGTTTTTTTTTTTGTGTAGTGGTCAGCTACAAAACATGAGGACTTGTTACTTTATTTTTAATCGTTAGAGATCCCAACTAATATTTTGGTTTTTCTTATCCCATTCATAGATTTGAAGGGTGTAAGAACAAACGCTTTTATTGAATACACACTTTAATACAATAAAAAATAAATCTCACCGTTTTTGAGTGAATAGTCCTATTCATTTGCTTAGAGGCTGTAAACCACACTGGGTTTTAGGACAACAAGTAGCCTGCGTGATTGCGGTAAGTGTGTCACATCCTGCCCTCAACTTTGCCCTCCTTGGAGGCTCTGGCAGTCTCTGTGTGGTTTGCCCACTAGCCAGATGGGAGTGGCTCAAGAAAACTTCTCTAACCTGTGGATCTGGTTCTCGAGCAAACTTTCAGACTTAACAGTATCTTGATGCTCCTTGCCAAACCCAATTAGGAGACAGGCGAGGGTACTGGGGCAGGCTTTCAAAGTTTCACGGAAGACTCATCTGTAATTTTGTGACAAATTTAATTGTGTGTATTCAAAGCATGCAGTATGAGGATTGCTGCGGGGCTTTTTCCTCCTTGACAACCCAGTCAACTCCTTTGTAAACATGAGACTACCAAAGAGCTTCCCTCTTCTGTGAAAATCTTCCCCCCATCTCTGCTGCAAGAGTAGTGTTTCTGGCTGTGTTTGGAGGGGAATGGGCCAGGCAGCTGCTTTGACATTAGAAATGTACAGTGTGAATGCCAGCATATCTTTGTTAAATGAATACAAACTGCTCCTTCCATAGGGATTCTTAAAGATAACTATCAAGTCAAGGCATGTTACTGGAAATTTGCGTGTCGTTTGAATTCCTGTCATTTTTGTCATCGGCAATCTTGGTATTTCTTACTTGAATGCTGTTTCTTCTTGTAACTTGCCAAACTCTGAATTCACTTTCTCTGCTACTTGTGCCTTTTTGGATCTCGAGTCTGACCATGAAAAGACAGTTTTAGAAACTGAGTCCACTGTTTTTTCTTTTGTTCTGTGAAAATTTTCACTTTTACATGGTTGTGGCAAAAAATTGTAGATTGTTTATAGAAAGCTTTTAAGTTACTTGTTCTTCAAGTAGTTCCATTCTGTGCTTTGTCCTGATTAGCATTTTTGGTTTTTTCTCACATGTGAATGTGCTTTTGATATGTCCCACATTAAGGCAAAAGAAAATGGTGTGCGAATTATGTTTTTTATGTGTTTTTATTTTTTTTATCTCTCTAGACTTTTTATATTTTAGGATGCAGTTACTCAGAAAATGGCATTTTGGGCATCAGGAAATTATATGCACAAAACATAAACACTTGAGGTCTTTATTAATTTTTTTTCACTCTTGGGGAATTAAAGCAGAATTCTTTTCCCTACCACTACAGTATTGAAGCAAATACTCTTTTAATTTGAAAGGCATAAGCAGAGTTTTGGGCAAAAGAAAAGGCATTTTGAAACAATTTTCTGTGATACTGAACAGGGACTCCAGAAAGGGCCTAATTGCTTCTTATGCAAGTTTTACTGCCTCTTTGATTAGCAGATGGTTTATTTCTATAGTTGTAAGTGTTTAATAGTCAAGGTGAAAAATAATCTGTGTGACTTTCACGTACAGCACGGGCTCAGGATGTTGGAAGGACTGGCTAGAGATGTGGGTCGCCTGCTAGATGCATGTCATTTTAGAGAATCTGTAACTAGACAAACGTGTTGTCACCTCTCAGCTTATGGATGAAGGGTGGTGGAACACAGGATAAGATATTAACTGATGCAGGTTTTCAGGTTTGCACTGAAATGGTGGAAGCAGCTGGGGCTGTCCAGGTAGGAAGAAATTTTTTCTTGCCATCTCCTGATGTGTTCCTCTAATGGTATGGACTGGATGCTAGGCTGAGGATGTGTATGCAGAAGGTAATGAGGCTGAAACTGGATCCATGTTCCTGTTGTCATGAGTGATGTCCTGGCTGTAAAGCATTACTGGAGCCTTGTTCCATCAGGATGCTGGTGGGTTTGCTGGTGGCAGGTACAGGCCCTGAAGAGGCGACTGTGGTGAGTCTCCTCAGCAGGTGTGTGTGAGCTGGTTTTCATCCTTCACCAGCAGGTGTCAAATGTCTTGGTTGGTCACTGAAGAAGAGAATAGAGTGTCAGTGAGATAAGAGGTTACCAGCAAAAAGAAGGAAAAGGACTTGAGGCCTGGCTTTGGAGAGAAAGAGGCATAGTTTGGGAGGGAGGAAATGCAGAAAAGGGAAGTAATAGCAGTGTATGGTGTGTGGAGGAAGCACATAGAGTTCATGGTTCCTTAAGTTTATTTTGCCTGTCCTCCTTCTACTTGTGTGCTTGTCATCTCGTGACAAGGTGTTAGCACAATCCATTGGTGAGTGTCGTAACTATGTCACTGATCATCCCCTATAGGCTTGGGGTGCCTGCTGTGCTGCTGCCTCTGGTGAGGGCTGGGCGAGGGGGTGAGTCAGGGGCAGCCCTGGCAGCGCAGCCTCTGTCTGCCCTCACTGCCTGGCTGAGTGCTGCACGGAATTTTCCAGGTAGGGCACAGATAGAGGTGAGAGGGAGAGCGCGTGGGACGGGATTTGGACAGGGAAGGGCTCGTCCTGGGGAGAACTACCCGTATGCTGAGCCTCTGGTACATAAAGGAACACTAGTAATAAATAAATTAATAAATCAGGGGGAAAATGCAGCAGATACACTTAAAAACATCTAACGCTGCCTTTGCATTTTATTACCTTTTCGTTACCATTTTCCCTTATTAATTTGAAACATACACTGACTTTTTTTTTTTTTTTTCCCCTCTCCAGCGTGGATTTCAACACATACTTGTGTGGGTGCCAAGAACACTGTGTTCTGTTAAGTCACGGGGTGACGTCGGGCGCTGGCCGCCCGCCAACCTGGGTCAAGTTCATTCAAATAAGTTTCAGCGGCGGCCCTCGCTGCCCCAGCCCCGACAGTCCTGCCTTCGCATGGTAGATGGCTCTCTTGCGTTACTTTTACAGAGAGCTTGAGATTTCAGGGCTTTAATTTTACAGGCTTTTGGAATTTCTGTAATGTTTGCAGAAGGATTAACAAAAAAAAAAAAAAAATAGCCTGACCTCGCATGAATCTGTCAGGAGAGAAAAGGAGATGGCCATGGGTTTACTGAGCAGAACGAGGTCTGCAAGTTGGAGCATGTGCTCCTCTGCCCACTGATTTTTATTGTTTCTCTTTTTTTTTTTTTCTTTTTTTTTTTTTTTTTGGTCCTGTCCTTGGATGGCTTTTAATCATGATGTAAGGACTTTGTATCTTTAAAGCAGGAGCTACTCCTGAGTTTCCAGTGACAATCCTGTTCACAACAGAAATAGATGAAATGGCACAAAGCGTGTAAAAGCGGCAATGGCTGTGCTAGATTAATCACTTCCCTTTCCTACAGGATTTTGTATTTTGCTCTCTTAGCTCTGGAACTCTGGACTGCTCTTAAAGTGCATTAAGCAAAGAAATCTCTTGGTCGGGGTGAGCTTCCCATGTACAGGATTATCCCGTGTCATGGTGTTAAAAAATCAGACCCGTTTTCTCAGTGTCTTTATTCCAGCTTCCCTTTCAAGGGACTGTGTTGTTGCTACTTTGCATAGCAGCATACTTTTCCTTCCTGTAACCCTACCAGAAATCACACTAGATCCCCTCCCCTTCACTTCCAGTAACTGCTCTGTGAGCAATAATTTTGGAACTACTGGCAAAATAAGAGTCTTTGACAAGCTTCTAATATCCTTACAACAGGACAGCATTTGTAACACCAGAGACATCACTAACTGGTCTCTAAGACAGCTGTTGATATTTTAGTATTTAATGAGAAACCCATTCTTCCTGTTTGCTTCTGGGATATATATTTTTAATTAAGAATGAGGTCTCTGGGAAAACTTGGTGTTTCCAGAGAGAAATGATTGGTTTTAAAGAGGATAGAGAGGTGAATTTGAAGGTCGTGATATAGATCTGTTTTCAAAACTCTCGTTTGGACACATTAGCTATTTTATTTTTATTCCTTTTAGCTGTGCACCAAGTTTCTAGGTCTTGGCTCACTTAGTATTTGGCTTTTAAGGGAGAGAAACATAGTAGTGTCAGGTTCCCATGATTCAACACCCACTCCTGAAACACCCACTCTTGAGTTACCTGTTGGTGCTTGCTGGCTTATCTTCTCTGTGTGGGAGAGTGGAGGATCAGATTTGTGTTCATCACTAGGTGTCACTCACTTGCAATTACTTAAAGTACATTTCAGGGCAAAATTAAAAGAAACAAACTCTCTTGCTTCCTACCTCACCCAGTTTGGGTGTGGGGGGGGAAGAAAATGGTGTGAAATCTGGAAAAGAATATTTTCTCATCCTTCTTTCCCAAAAAACTATTGTATGTGGTGTTTTGTAATTTTATTGCTTTAAGTGTTCTTAGTCTGTTGGCTTTTTTTCTTGTATAGTTCTGTTGATGCAAGGTAATGTTTTCTTGTATATTTTCGATTGCCTTTTCTGCTCCCTTATCAAGTGCGTAAAAACTTGAAGAATAGTAGATAGTGTGTAAAAGATACGGAAATCTGGCTCAAGGGAGGTGCAGTGATGTAACCACCAGATCATTTGAGAGAATGCTTGGAAAAAAATGAGATGACAAGACTCAAAATTGTTCCTGGAACTTGACTGCTGAGCTGCGTTGGGCAAAGGATGCTGATCAAAAACTGTGCACATACAAAGATGATTTATCTTCATGTTATTTAACAAATTATGTGGAATGTGATGCCTCAGCTGGGTCCTGGTCAGCCTTCTCTTTCATCAAACGATTAGTATGGGGAATGTACGTTCAGTTGTTGAAATATAGAATATTTCAAAATTCTGACACCAGTGCTGAATAAATAAAAGTGAGGGAGAGAAGGAAGGTTAAACAGTGAAACTGTTTTGTTCAGCTCACACCAAATGTTCTAAGTATTTTATTCCAGAGGAAGATTTTTCAAAGAGTGTACAAGTGTCTGTGTGGATAGCTGCAAACATTATTGGCAAGGATGACAAATTTCTTTTCCTGTATCTCCCACCCTTCCCTGTACTTTTCTCTTGAAACAGGACATGTGTTTTGTCCAGCCTGGTTCTGGCATTTGGTTTGGGAGCTGGGACTGCTGTAGATTAGAATGTTTTGTAGACCGTGTCTTCCCTCCTTCATATCCAAGTGAACTAGGTCTGAGCCGTGTCTGTCTCCTTGGGGAATTGAATCTCATGGAGGGTCTTGAGGCAGTAGTCACTGGGCAAGGTTCTCTAAATGGCTTCAGTGGTGTTAAATGTGGACTTGGAGTGTCAGTAAAAAAAAATGGTGAAAAGCCAAAGCTTGTCTATTGTGCATTTCTTTTTCATCCTGTCTCCTATGTAACCAGAAACACTAGTTCTAAAGGTATAGAATATACAGAAATTACCTTCCACCATCCTGTTTTATACAGGACTAGTAGGGGCTATTTGGGAATCACCTACTTCTCTGAGAAGGGTGACCTAAGCCAAGGAAACCCTTTCCAGGCAAAAGTTGTTATTCCTGCAAACCCACAATGATGATTTGCTGAAAGTAACAATAATAGAGCAAATCTGCTATGTGGATATCCATTGAAGCTACATGCTAACCGTATAAACACATAAATCTCTTAAGCTCTGTGTCAGACCCTCATATTTAGGTCCTCAAATCAGCATGAATTTCTTATGACAGCTGAGAAGAAAACAGCCTCCACTGATACCTGCACAGATATGACAGAACTCTTAATCATAAGATTTAGTTTCCCTTTGTGAAGATTATAGGTTGAGATTCATCTCCTTGTTCTATCTTGGATTACTAAGTGTTTGTGGCTGTGTGTCACTGTATTTATCCAGTCCACATGCTGTATTTGAATTTAACTGAGAGTGTGTTTGAATGAATAAAGTAGCATAATTTCCTTCCCTTCCCCTGAAGGAGAGGTGGGTTTCTTTTAAAGTATGGCAGCTATTATGACTAACTATATAATTACACCTTTAATCAGACTAAACTATTTTAGATACACGGTAGCCCCATTTGGCCCCTCAGTGTTGAACTGAAAGCCCTCTAAAGATGCATAGTATGGCTCATAGTCATCATCATCACCTTTAATCACTCAGCATGTTAAAGCCACTATGCAGGAGTGTACATGGCTATGTGATTTACTTTCGGGGGTGGTGGTGAGGACAGGGAAGAGATTCATGTCACTGAAAACTCCTTTTTCTGATTCTGAATCTTCGAGAACACTGTTGTCTCTTCTTGCTTCCTCTGATCATTTTGCCAGCATTCAATGGATTTCTTCTACTGTAATACTGAGTTTGAAGGTGAATCTGGCTCTGATGTGGGGAGAAGATTTAAGTGTCTCTGTGCTCCTGAAGCTACGGATGGGTGTGGAAAGCAAGTGATTCAATGCACAGTTCAGAGGCATGGCCTCCAGAGAGCCTCACTTTGAGCAATGAGCGAGGTGTCCTTGTCTTCACAGCTCTTCCAAGACACAGCAAGGCTGCTGAGAGTTCCACTTCATGCAAGCTAAATTCGTGTCTCTAATTTCTGGCATACTGAATTTCATCCTTAATATAAGAAAATGTACTGTCACCACTAACATATCAGTTTCTTCATTCACACATTCTACTTCTGGTGTTAATTCTGTGACTTTAATAAAGCCTAATAAGTGCTATTTCTTGAAGACCATAATTATACTATCAGCCATTTCTAAAAGAAATCTTTTGCTCTAGTTGCAATACAGTTCTTCCATATATTTACTTAAGTTGTTTCATGTTTTGCCTGATATGGTTTTGGGGTTTTGTTTGTTTTTTGGTGGTTTGGGTTTTTTTTTTATGTAAAGGGGAAGGATAGAAGAGGAAAGGGAGGGGCAGATGCTGCATAATGAAGGGATACCACCAGAAAGGCAGTTCTGTCAAATGCAGCCAGATGCATGGATTGTACAAGGTAGCACACATGGTTTATTTTTGTTGGTGTTTCTGAAACTAGCATAAGCTAGTTTCAGGCTGAAATGTTAAATATTATTGGAAGAAGGCTTGAAAATATCTGAGAATGCTATTTAAGAAGGTTAAAAAGAGCTTAGGGTTGTGCTGTGATCTCACATGGAAAGACACAGAGTTCAAAAGTGATCAAACTGGTGGCTCCAAGACACACATGTACCTGGCAGAGTTCTTGGTCTTAATTATGCATGGTCTGTTTTATTTTACCTTGCTGAAAAATTCTGAGCATCATGTTTGCAAAAGGCATCGTGACAAGGCTAGAGTTTGTTGCCTGTTACTGCATGTTTTTTCACAGCTTACTGGGTATACATGACTATTGCATAGGGATGTTGGTACAACACTAAGATAAGGGCAACAAATTAAAGCAAATATAAGAAATGAGAAAGCCTTTGTAAAAATGTGCAGACAGCTCGTTCAGCACAACTGTTGATGCCTTGGCCTTGAGCTCAGTTGGTGGAGCTGCTGCTGCCTGGCTGCCAAGCTAATGTGTGTGATGTAATTGTGCCAAGCCCATACTATCATGGTATTACAGCAAAACTGTCTGTGAACTGGGCACATTCCAGATACATTCAGGTACAGTAACAAGGTAAATGGAAAGGTTTTGCCAATACTCTATATGTGTAGAGTAACAGCTCGAAGTGGGTGTTTTGGGGCAAAAAGGACAATGTATCTTTTGCTGAGCAGGTAAAGAGCATAGTCTTTGCCCTTCAAGGATGCTCCTCTCCCTAGCTGCAAAGGAACATTGCAGGCTGCAGAGGAAAGATGTAAGAATGGCTACATAGGACAGATTAAAAACCCATCCAGCCCATTATCCTGTCTGTGCTTGTGGCCAGATGCCACAATGTGGACACTGGGTATAAGCATAGGTTAAGCTGAAAGGATTAATTTGCCGAATAAGAACACGAGTTGCTTTGTTGCTGGCTGAATGTGAAATAATCCCTGATCTTCACTGAAAACTAGATATTTGAATGCTCGAAAGTTCTGAGTGGATTTTATTCCTTTTTTTTTTTTTTTTTTTTTTTCTTGGAGACATATTCTTAAGATACTTGTATAGTCCTAAAATGAGCTTGTTTATGTGGTTGCATGCAATTTCTTTATGCAACCTTCACAAGTCCTTCCTGCTTTCCGAAGTTTTTGGAACAGTTAGTTAATTCTACTCTCCATCTTCCTCTTTGACTGAAATTTGCAATTTCCTTTCGAGAAACAACTTCCTATTGAGTACTAACTTATCTGACCACTTTGATGTATTTGAAGCATTTTTTTAAGTCCTCAAGGCATTGCAAAATTCAGTGTTGTCTTCACAGCTTGAATTTCTGCACTGTCTGAATTGAGGAAGTACAAAAGTGGATAGGAGCTCATCTAACTAACAAATGAAAATACAATTAAATTGTGCTTGATCATGCAGTGTCATTGTAAAATTCCAAACTGTGGTAATTGAAACCTGTTTAGGCAGCTCAAGAGGACTTGAGCTTGAATTGTCACGTTTTTGCTGTGATCGGCATTGGCTTTGGGAGATTTGGGACATGTGTGGATTTCCAAAAAATGCTGCAGCATATTTGGAGGCAAATGCAGAAATGGACTGATTTCTGTGGTGCAGCCCATCATCATTCCAGAGCTACAGGAATCTAAGTCCTGGCCTGCAAAACAGCCATTAAACTTGGATTTAGATGCCTGTGTTCTATATACAATAAACAGATGAGCTTAAGTGCTAAATACCAGGATTCCCAGCTACTGTCTTTCTGACCAAGGAACACTTAAGCTCCCTGGTGTTCCTGCACTTTATCTAATGCTTGTTTGATGTGGAGCAGGGACTGAATCTCTTCAAGACCCTTTGAATCTTTCTGCAGTGACACAGCCTTTGAGGGAGAGGTAGAAATTATCTCCTTGTTGCTTTCTTTAGTGGGTTGAGAGCTTTACTGAGAGGAAGGGATTTAAATTCTCTTAATATAGAGATTGTCTTGTTAGAGCTCGGGCTTCTCCATTGCTTAGGCTGAAATGCCTGGGGTGTTAAAGAAGAGCTGTGTTTACTGTTGTGGATGTGCTTTCCATGCAAGCAATGCATGTACAGCATGCTGTGAGTGGAAATCCCTGCAGAGCATAAACTCACACCTACTGAATCAAGCCCCTAAACAGGCTTAGGTACAGAAGTACCAACTTTGTACTCACATGCTTATATGTGACACAAACCACGAGTCTGCAGAGTTGGTTATGTCCAAAAGGACTGACCTCATGGTCTTTGATGTCTAAATGCCATCAAAACTCCTTTTGGAGCCTGAGTCTTAGCTTTTATAGCTGAAGATAATCATATATTTGCATGCACAGAACATGTTTAATGTTTTCTTTTAATTGTCATCTCCCTGAAGTTACCAAGTGAGTACTAGTCTGCTGTTTTGAAGAGTTAACCAAGTAAGTCAGGACTTTCAAAGGTCCTTTAAATTTGAACGTGTGCTTACGCTGATTTTACATACAAATGCTTTGCAGTTCTGCTTCCCACAGCCCTGGATACTGACAGTGCTGCGTTTTTACATGGGAGTCTGTGTGTAGCACCTGTGCAAAATATATTTCAAAACAAAATTGCCAGATACAATTGAGAATCCCTTGTGAAAAATTTGTCTTAAAGAACATGTCCCCAAACCACAGGAGATGCTAGATTGGGTCTTAAACGTCAGGCTTTCTGACTCAGTCTTGCACTTACACCACACCACTAGATGATGACATTTTATTGTGAAGGTTCACCAGTTCAGGCAGTACTTCATAAACATCATATGCTTTTTAAAGTAGATCCTTGGCTTTCTGTTACAGCTATTGTTTCCTCTTCTGTTTCTGAAACAGGGAATTCCCCAGATTTCTCCCAAGAGCTTTTTTGTAATTCTGGGTTGTATTCCCTCCCTGGAAATCTTCTGGTTTAATTTTATTTCATCAGTCACAAGCAGTCTTATGGTGGTGGTTGCCATCTACAAAAAATTATTTCCTCGGCTTCCACCAATGTAGTTTCATATGTTGTCTGTCAAACTACTTTAGACATTCTCTGTGTTTCTTCATGCCAGGGTTGTATCCATAGAGAGGTCACATTTGTGCACCTGGTCTTCAGAGTCTTGGCCATGATGTGTGGTAGCAGTATAAGAGCCATGACCATAAATCCAGTGGTGTTGCTGTCATAGAAAACCTGATTTATATGCTTTCTGGATCCCCTCCCTACACTATGGTTATCAAATGAAATAGAGGAGCTTTTCTGATCTCTGCCTATTTTTCCTGGACTATTATACTTGCTGTTCAGGACACGAATAAGGTATTGTTTTAATGCTGTCCAAATTATAGTTTGTCAGTATTGTATATACTTGAAACCACAGAACCAATTGTGATACTGACCTTAAGTTCTGAGATTTTGAGTGTGAGAAAACATTGTTGCTTTTGCTCCCTATTTTTTTGCAATATGTTTCTGTAATCCTTCAGGTGTAAGGATAGCTGTCATGAAAGTCCTGCAAATATCTTTTTTATATTTGGAACCAGTTTCTAGAGGATGTATCTGTGTGTAATTGGTTCTGAAGTGATATGGAGTTCAGTTTTAGGGCAAGGAGGAGTGGGTATGTAGGTGCATGCATCTGCTTTCAACATTTGGTCATGTTTCCTTTTGTGTTTAGTAAATTTATCTTGTACTATTACAGCCTTACATAGGAGTTAGTAAAGATAATTGAAGTTTCTATTCTGCAAAAAGTAGAGTGAATTAAGGAGCATCTTTATAGCCAGACTACTTATTAGGCAGAATAAGCTAATAAATTAACATTAGGTACATAGAAGTATACAAAAAGAGTCCTAAAACTGGGGAGAAAAGTATGTGACATTTCCTGAATGGAAAATGACAGGTTTATTTAAATACAAACAAACAAATGTAAATGCTTGTGTGTAGGATTTAGTGAGGTGTATGCATATACGTGTTTTGGGGTTTTTTTCACTGTGGTGTTGGAGAGTGTGGCTTGTTACATTCAATTTTCAATTTCTTAAATGCTTTCTCCTTAAGAAGTGGTTGTCTCATTAGGTGCTCTAAGTGTAATTGTACAGTTTTGCTGTTTTACATAGGGTAGGCTTTCTGTTCCTTCAATTAGTGCATTCCAAGAACAATACTACTTCTACTTAGCTCTAGTGATGCAATTTTGAAGGTCTTCTCTTAATAGTAAAATGAAAAGAATAAAATCTCTTGTTTGATGCTACTCTTGGAAATTGACACAAACGGTCAACTTTTGATCTGGAAACTCAGTTCTTCCTCTCTTCTAAGTGATTAGTCCATAAGAGAATCAGTTGGCTTTTGGCAGTTTGGAGGGAAAATGCATTTAACATGTCTTAGATTTCAAAGCGTAAATTTGGCTGTAGCAGATGTCAGTAAACACGTCAAAAGGCTTTTTATCCTGAAAGCTTGGTATGTGTTAAAGTTACATTAATGGTCTGAATTGCAGTAGCTGTGGAAAACTGTAAGTCAACATTTTGAGTATCAAGGGTTTAATTGATGCACTTGTGGTTGTATTTTCACATTATTTTGATGTAAGGAGTGTAAAACTGAGAACAAATCTTTTTTCCAGAAATATTCAAATGCTTGTCTGAATCCTGAAAATATATTCCCCTTTACACCTAGACTAAATAATCTTGCACCATTGACACAACTGTTTGTTCTTATTCTGAATTTTCTTAATTAATTTTTCTACTTTATTTTAATAATGTAATTAGTGTCTAGTTTGCTTTTAATGAATTGATAACTGTAGAACACAATGTGATACCTGCCTTCCCTCTGATATCTAAAGCCTTGCTTTAACTTTGGCTCGCCATATTTGAGAAGAGTTATAGTACATTGATAGATTTGTGTAGTCACTGTCCTAGCACTGAAAGGAAAATACTATGTGAGTTGTAGTCTAAATCATTGAAGCATCAATGACATCAAGCTTTTGGCAAGTAGAAAGCAAGTCTTGCTCCACTGCAGTTCTGCCATATTTTGTATCCTGAAGAATGACCCCAGATGCATGTGAAATTCTTGAGCTTTTAAAAGACAGATTCTTCCTTTTACTATTATTATTATCCCACATGCAAATTTTGCATTTTCCACATGTAAATACACATTAACATGTGCTAACAGAATAGAAAAGAAAATAACAGTTTTCCATTATTTTTCTCCTCCCCTTCTGAAGCTTTAAGAATGGAAGTGAAATTGAACCATAATAATCTCTCAGTCTGGTTTGGGACAGTGGAGGCATGAAGCCAGAAACTATTGGTGACTGCCATGGAAACCAGTCAATTATTGCTTTTTCAAGTATGTTAAAGGATGCAGAAATGCACTGAGGCTCTCTTTTTCTCTTTGCCTGTAACTGAGAAGTGTTACCTTAATTCTTCTTAATAATACTACTTTAAGCAAGCTTTATAATCCTTATAAGGAAATGCTCAATGCAAATTATGGATGTTTGTATTTCAGGGCTCCTTTTTTCACAAGTTCTTCATGTCAGCTGATAGCCTGTTCTTAGAGAATTACAGTCCATTGAGTTTAGTTGTGTAAGGATTGTATTTGATTACTGGGATATTTCAAGTCTATGTTCCTGATAACTTTTCTACAAAATTAAACATAACACATAATATTTTCTACAAAAGTATTAACTATCTGTGATTGTCTCCATGGGTCCTGCAATGTATGTTATACCCATATTATGGCAGTCATGTCACTGAATGTAATGTAACACACCTGTATTACAGCACACACATTTTTATTCCAATCTAGGTCTCAAAGGAGTTTTAAAGTCTGTCCTTTGAAATCTTTTTACTTACCGTGAACAATCAGCACAGCCGAACGTGTCAAACTTAAGACAGTGTTGTAGCAGTTAGCACTTTTGACACTCTCTCTCTATAAAATATATATTTGCAGCAACATTGCAGTTTTCAATCACAATGCCTTACCCAATTGATGGTTACTTTATTTTCCTTCTGTTCCCCCAAAGTTTAGGCATGTGATCTGAAAGAAAATCTGTAAACTTCGTGTTGGACTTGATTTTCTTTGTTCTTTATCCAAACAGAACTAACTTTAGTTGAGTACATTTAATGTATTTTTCAAAGTAGTTTCATTGTTTGGTGTTCTTTGGCTTACTTGAAAAAGCAACTAAATGAGTTTTCTGTTTCTTTAGACTGCATATAGGTGCTCTCATCAATGTTAGAAATCAGTTTAGATGAAGGTGGTTCTTTTGTGTGTTTGCACATGCTTCATCACTGACACAGTATTTCAGACGTGGTGAGACATTTCCTGCCCTGAAATGTTTGCTGCTTAAAATAGTTTTGCAAAGTGCAAAACTGCAAAATGATCTAGAAAAGGTAGGCTGTGGAAGGACTTCTGGAGAGGAGGGAAAAGGTTGGAAGAAGCTGGAAAGGAAAAGGAGGGAAGAAATGAAGGGACTATTTTAGGCTTTGGGGGCAGTTCTGCAGGAGTTGTGAAGCAATAAATGGGGCAAAGGGAAACACAGTCAAGTGAGAAGAATGTGGAGTGAGTGGGAGTAGAAGAAAATGAATGTAATGTGCTGCACTGCCTGGCAGCCTGGTGTCTCCTTAAGCTGCCAATGCTGTAGCTGTGAACGCTGGCACTGCTGCAGCTGGAAGTGCAGAATCTTAATTTCAAGATGTTTCTGTGTGTCCCTGTGGATATTGTTAACAAAATTTTTTTCCACTAAGTGCTGAGCATTATTGCAGAAATTATGCCTGTATTGCATTTGTGTTATACAACACTGTGCCACTTGTGTTTCCATTCTCTCTCATTTTTTTTCTTTCCTTTTATGATAAGTGTTTTTCTAAGGGTTTTCACAGGAAATGGCAGATCAACCAAAGAGAAATTGGTGTGAATAATTTGTACTTTACTGAATATCTATGTGCAATCCCTCATTTAGTTGATTATTTTGGAATTTCTTCCTTTAATCTCAAAAATAACATGTTTACAGTTATCATCTACTTTTAGAAAGAGAATATATAATATGAAAGATCTGAAAGTCTATGACTGTTCCCTGATCTATCTATACAGTGACATTACTGTATAGTGAAAAGCATTTTCTTTTTCAGAAACAACTTTTTTAAAAGCTTGCAAGATGGTTATACAGTTCATAACTGTATTGGCTAAAGATAGGAGAGAAGCAATGTTATAAGGAAGATTTAATTTGCTTAGACCAAATGATCTGTTTTGAGGAAAAAACACTAAACTTTTAAGACCTATAGAAGGGCTTAGTGCTAAATGCTTGTCTGCTTTTCCACAGTTATATCTGTCTGGTAGGAGATATTACTTCCCATTGCAAGTATTTGTTATTTCTGAAGGCTTGGATTAAAACAAAACAGTTGCTTGAAGATGGAAATGTATTTCCTCTTTTAATAGTACCTACTGAATTCTGCAGGTATTTAGTCTAGGTGCTTTAGGATTTAGTTCATAAATAATAATTTGGCTTTTAATCACACCTTTCAGTTGAATCCTCTTGTTGCATCCAAGCTTTAACTGGGATGATTACCATAGCATCACCTAAAACAGAGACGATAAAACTGAGGTTTCATGGCACAGATCCACTAACTTTAGTAAATGAAACTGAGTGAATAACTATAAACAAAGAATGTGAAAGTAGGTTATCAAACCATGTGATAACATCTGTTCCTTGGGAACATGAAAGTAACTATTTCCGTGTCAAGAATAAAACCCTGTTTAAGTGGTGTTATAAGCTGACTGCAATTTTCCTGTGTGCCCAAACTTCAGTGTATAATATTGAGGCTTCTGTGCGAAATGATGTAATTATCTGCATGCCCTATCAGAGTCAGGTATTTATATTTGAAAGCCTGGGTCTCTGTCATCTGGAGGATCCTTATCAAGATGAGAGCTCAACTGCGTGGGATAATATGCAGTTGCATGAGAGGAGACCTGGTTCTGTCCCTGAATAGTTTGCAAGATGCAACACGTGAAGTGGCGTCTCCCCCTTCCCCTCTTTTTTTTTTTAAGAAGGGAATGGAGAGCAAGGGTTATTATAATTCACTTGAATGTAATGTTGGCTAACAGTATGCATAAATTGTCCAAACTGTCTTTAACAGCCAGTCATTTTCCCTGAGAGAAAATGAAGATGTCCTTCCTTGTATGCTGGAAAAAAACATTGGACAAAGCAGGAAAAGCACTTGTAGGTTGTCCATGTTAACATTTTTCAGCATTCTTTGGTCTATCAGAAGATGGCTATTACTCTGATTATAGTCTGATGGTGAGATCAGTGGTAATGAGATAATATTAGGAAGTGATAGATCGAATTCTTAATGCTAAAGAAGTCAACTAAACTGCTAAAATAATGCTTTTAAGAGATGCAGTTGCAGTGCAAATGCTACAGATGCCGAGATTGCAGCAGGGTCTATACTCCATAGAGTACAAATCAGTGTCCCTTAACTGGTGTTGAGTAATCTTGTTTCGTGCTCATTTTGCACTTTAGCAGCTCACTGTCCCCTACTATTCTTTCCTGTCCTTGTGCACAGCAGACAGCAGCTTTGTTCAGTCTTACCTTTGGTATCACTATTTAATTCTACATCTACAGCGTACCCTCAGAAATAAACAGTGCTTCTTGCTTTCCAGACTGATTTTGTGTAAAAAGGCACTTGGGCTGAGACGAGAGCCTCACCTGTTTCGGTCGGCTGATCCATGCCTCAGAACAACCTGTTCTGGGAGAGGCAGGCTGGAACAGCTTGTGGATGTAACTCCAGAGGTATAGCCTGCTTAACCTGTTTGCCTTGTGAAAGCTGAGGTTTCTGCTCAGGATTAGAAGTTACGGCTTCGATTTCATCTTCCTTACCACTTGTGCATTCTTTACCTGGCTTAAAAAAAAGTTAGTAAATACAATCTTTGCATTAGGTCTATAAAAAAATCTGGTTTGTTGTAATTTTACTCTCCCCCCAAAGTTCTTTCTTCGAAGATGAGATTTTCATGCTGACTTTTGTGTGTCTGTGCAAAATCTTATTTTAATGTTTTTTTTTTTTTTTTTGCTTCTTGTTTTCTATAGTGATTAGTACTACATGCAGGGTACTGCCTGCCAGTGGTGTATGTGTACAGGATTGTGTGTGAGAGCTCAAACCAAACAAAAGCACACACCTCTCCCCCGACAAAAAAGAATGCACAGCCAAACATACTGCATGCAATCATAATCATCACCTCATTTTCCACTTCAAGGCAGTATGATCTAAACAAGATATGGGAACTGATAAATGAAGATACAAGTTATTTATTTTGTTAATTATTATTTCATGTGTGATATAAACCACCATTTTGTGGGCTTGTGTACTGTGCTTCAACTTCCTTACTCTGTGAAGTGTTAAGGAGTTTTCCTGTTCTCCACAACTTTTCTTGGTTTCAAAAATGGTGCAGGAAGCCCAGCATCAGATAATTGTCTCTTGGATCTGACAGCAGCCATACCCTTCCATTAATTTCTTCAGAGTTCCATGAAAGCCCTTTCAACTCCTTCAGTGCATGAAATCATCTCTGAAACTGTCCCATTTTCTTTTCTTTTGGTAACAGCTACTGGTATTTTTCCTTTGGACTGAATCCTATTTTTTGGGGTTACCTTTTAAGACAGTAGCTAATGCAGCTGTAATTTGACAGGGCTTGTAGAATAAATGGTGTCAGACATAGGTAAGACTTCCCCAGGAGCTCTTCAAAGGGAAGCCCAGCGAAGTAAGCAGTAGTGTGTAAGGTTTGGTAGCTGGCCTGCTTCCTCCAGAGATAATCATGAATCAATTTCCTTTATGATAGGAAGCTCTGGGCTGCTGGATGCAATGAGGCTTTTTTGATTAGTCATAGAAGAGAAGTCCTAACCACTTGTTTAAAGGTCTCAAAACACCATTAAAGAGGAGATGAGGGTGCAGTCTGTGACCAAATTCTGCTTTGAATAATTAGAGTGTTGCTGCCTACACTTCTCCATATTCAAGAAGATACCGCATTCTTCTTTGCTGCTTGGCATAAATGATTTTGTGTGCTAATAACTACTGCATTCCAGCCCTGGGGTGGTGGCAGCTGGTGACTGCAAAAATTCATTCTCATGTCTGTGTGAAGGGAGATGTTGCTGAAGTTTAGTGGTGGCCAAGTAGGGAGAAAGAAGCTCTGTGGTGCTTGCTCTTGGAGAATCCCAGAGAAGTGCTTGGGGTGGCCGTCCCAGTGCTTGAGGAGCACATGGCTCTCCTTCCTGTAATGGCAGCCACAAAGTGCTAATGTGTGTGGAGCAGGACATGTAATTTCCTAGTGCACCAAACCAACACTGATAAATATTTAGGACAGATCAGGTGGTGTGAGTGTGTGTGCTGGGGAGGAATGCTGTACTTGGCTAAACAGCCGGGCATTATCTGAGATCCATTTTAAATGTGTGCCGTCTCTGTAATAACTCCGGGTGATTGTTCCAGATAGAAAATTTCAGTTAGTCTGGTGTGTCAGTTTGGGCTTGCAAGTCAAAAAAATACCTTATTAGTGATTTATGTCTTTTATTGTTGTTCTTTTTTTTTCATATCATTATCTCTGCCCATGCACTGCTACCTAATCTTGTATTTTTGCTTGCTGTTCCTGTGGTTATTCCATGAGAAGAGAGCTTGGTATTACCAACAGAGAGGCACATGCCTAACTCTGCACTTCAACATAAAGTTTCTTGTGTGAAGGAATATTTGAATTTTATCTCTCTAGAGTAAAAGTAGCTAGCTTACCAAGAACCAAATTATTTCTCAAGCTACTAGGAAAGTATATTTGGCATAGACTTTGGTGCTTCAGTTAAAGCTTCAGAAAACACAGAGCTTTGAAGAGAACTGCAAGCTTTAAATCCTTTGTATCTTTAATTATCTTTATAGGGCTGAATAATATCCTGTACTATCTGTGTGCACAATGCTTGAATTAATTTTGTGTTGATTAATTAAGGGAAAACTTCTTTTCTTTTACCTTTACCCTACTCCCTGTAATCCTGCAAGCCAGCTTCTGGTAGAGTTAGCTTCGAGCATTCATTAGCGTAGCCTGGGCCTTTGACATACTGCACTGGTGATTTATGCTTGTGAATATTCATTGTGCTAAATCCAGTGGCTTTTCTGCTCACTCTTGTTTTTTAGAGAGTACCATGCAAGATACAAAGTCTTCTTGGAACCCATAACCAGCTGCCTGGGGTAGATAGAAGTTGGCTATGTTTGAATCCCTTTGTAGGCTTGACATCAAAGTACCTGCAGTGCAAATGCAGGGAAGACTGAATAAAAGAAAAGGCAGTTGGCTAGTCACCTGAGTTCACTGTGTGTGTTTGTTAATACTGGTCAGCTTCCACCCATCCTGAGAGCTGTCATGAGAGGACAGATAGGGGAATTGCAGATAAATTCTGAAAAACACAAGAGAATCACAAAAGGGAAAAAGATAGTCCATGAAAGAACAGGCAGGGAGTAATAGAAAATGCTTCCAGAACCAGAGGCAAAGATACGTGAATGAACAAGTAGAAAAGGAGATGCCACAAGATTAATTTTACTCTGTATGTACAGTGATCAGAGTCTGAAACTGAAATACTGTTTCAGGCATAACTTGGCTCTGTGACCTTGAGAAAGCCTTGTTCCCTAAGGGTGCTCTAACTAACAGTGAAACCCTGTTAGTTCTGCCATTTGAGCTAGGCTGTGGTAGAATAATAGGAGGGAAGACATTTATACTATTTAGGAAAGGATATGGCAGACCAAGTGACCTCTATCTGCAAAAGGTTGCATCAATATCTGTACAGAATTTGATACCCATTTTTTGTCTCTAAGACATACTGCAGCATGCTGGAGTATCTTTAGTTTCAGCTGGTGAACTTGTTCATAGTATCTGCGAACTCATATTGAGCATCTTATCGGCAAAGTATCTTCATATTACTGGGAAAGATTTACAGTATTATCGGAATGTATGATAACTGAACAAATGAAAGTATTTAATGAATACAAAGATGAGGCGTGGATACTGATATTTTTCTGCAGAAATCTCTTGAGTGATGTATCTTGGGAGGAAGAGACGGGGGGGGAGATGAGAAACCCGCACAACTGCTCATCACCTTGCCTCTAATTAGCAATCACTGTCTAAGAGCCTTTTTTTAACAACACAGATTTATGATATATTTTAATAGGGTGGATGTGTTAGCTTTCTTTTTGTACAGAAAGCTTTGTAAGGTTCTTTCTGTGCTGAAGCTGGAAACTTCAAATGGAAATGTAACACTTCTATGTTAACTTATTGCTGTTGTATTGATAAGAAATATCATGTGCTTATTAAACGGATCAAGTACAGATATTGCTTGCTTCCATCGCAATTGAAGTGAAAAGGTAATTTTTTTCAGACCTTTTAAAAGCAAACACTATACACATTTCCAAGGTACTGCCAGAGAACTCATGAGATGTTCAAGGGGAAGCAAGAGGTAGCTGAAGCAAATCTCCTGAGCATGAGGGAAGGGAGTACTTGGTCACAGAAGTAACAACCTGGTATCTTCTTTGCTGCATGTGTGCAAAATCTGTATGCTTATGGAATGCCATCTTGATTCCTCTCAAGTCAAGAGTTTTGTCTTTGAACAATTTGGGCTAGGATTTTACAATTTCTCTGGTTGGATTTTTGGTATTTTTTCATTCCCAGTAAATGCAAATTGACACGGGTAAATATACATTCTTCAGGAATCTTAGCTGCGTAGTTAGGAGAGTATTTGTGGTTTCTTGTTTTGTTTTCTATTTTTATATGTGTACCAGCCTCTGTATTAACTAGTACCTGTGAGTGCTGTCAAAAATACATCACAAATTAATTAATCTTGCAACCACTTTTTTTTTTTTTTTGATGTGTTTTGATTAAAAATGCTTAACTTTAAAATATTGGGTCCTGGATGCTCCAATACAGTACTCAATGACTTCTTTGCTTTCCTGTAGTCAAATCTTGGCACAAAAAAATGGTAATAGTCTGTGCATTTATAGTTGTAATTTTTCCTTAAAAGAAAAAGGGGAGCATTTATAGCTTTTTAGATGACACCCGTCACAGAGAAAATAGGTTTATTTTAAAATCAAACTGAACGAGCTGTTTATTGTTTTAGTGATAGAGATTGAGGTTGACTGCTGAATTTTTTTCAGTCAGCCCCCAGATATGGACAAGTGGCTAGCATGGTATAAAAGAGGGTGTTGTGGAAAGGCCGTCATTGGAAATACAGGCATATTTTAGTGAACAGTCTCCTGCTAAGTATTTGGAGAGATTTGGATATATGGGAGGCAGTAATGAAAATCGCCAGGATCAGGGATGATTACATTAGGATCAGGGGTCAGAGGAAGGAATTGAGGTGGGGAAACTGAGCCTATGTGTAGTGGGAAGCATTGTACTTTCAGCCACTGTAACCAAAATGACTGTATTTCAAAATAATAAGCCACGTGGAAAAATCATTTTCATTTGACAATTGTTTATGCTTTACAGTGGCACTGTTCTAAAACTCTAATGATATTACTGGGGATATTAAAGAAACCAACCAAACAAAATAACAAAAAAATCCGCTTGGAAATTCTTCATTGTCATGTTTAAGATATTGATAAAAATGAACAATTTCTTCACTATTTTTCAATTATTGTTTTAAAGTGAATCAAATAATTTTTCTTTGACAGCTTTTCCCCACCATATTGTTTGTAGGCTTGCCAGCTCTTTTACTGGATACTTGAAAAATCATGTTTGTTGTGTGTTTTGAAAATATTTTTCTTTTTAGAATTCTGATGATGGCTACAGTTAAAATGTACAGAACCGGAAGGCTAGGTTTTTGTTCTTTGTTTTTCTTCTCCATTTTTCAGGTTTCCTCTTTAAAGAAAAATTTCCAATTGACCAATTAAAAAACCATCAACAACAAAAAACCACTAACAAGCAAACAAAACAAAAGCCTCAAAGTACGGTTTCCTTGGGGAAGTTCAGTCTAAACAAGTATACAGTAATAAATATTAGCGGAAAGTATTTATTAGACAACCTTTAGCTAGGAAAGCTTCTTAACTCTCAAACCGTCAGTGGGATTAAAACATGCTTAATTTGAAGCACTTCCTAAGGGCTTTTCTCGTTTGCATTTTCACTAGCTCAGAAAACTTGAGGTTTGCATCCTTTTTTTAGGTGCAGTGGATATCATAGCTATTGGAGAAAAATTAATGCATTCCTAAAGCAAGAGAGTGCATCGCAATGGCGTTTTAAGAATGAAGTACTTGCTTATTGCTTTCACAGTCTTTGAAATCTTTTATTTCTGGCTCATTTCCAATATGGAAGGAGTTTGTTTTCAGAGAAATATTGTTGCCAAGGGACAGATGTTGACTGTGTTGTGTTTAAAGCAGACTGATATTAATTACATACTTTTAGCTATTATACTTCTCTGGATAACTTTTAAGAGGTCCTTCCAATTTCCAGAATACTTAGGTAAGCTCTCGGAACATGACCACAGTGTCTCGGCACTTACGTGAAAAATTTATTAGAGAACTGGCAAGAGCTGAACTTACTTTTGTGCAGTTGAGAAACACTGTTTTCAGATGATTACACTAATTAATAACATAGAACAGCTTTAGCAAATTTAGCAAATGCTGTGATTTTCCTCCCTTTCCTCTTTTGTCTTTCAAGTCTTTATCTGAGCCAGTCGTCAAACAAGTTGTGTGGAGCACTACTTAGTGCATTTGACCAGAGGAATGGGCTAATTTTTTTCAAGACCTATTCTGTGATTGAGGCAGCATGATCCGGAGCAACATCAGCCTTTGGGGTTTTCCAGTTTCCCATTGATAATGCAAAAGTTAAAGTTGTGCATTTGGGGTTTTGGTTCTTTCAAGGATCAATCTGAGTTACTTAACTTGCCTCGTTTACAGTTTTATGTCAGCTTACTTGAGCTGGCCTAGTGCTGGTGGTCCCAGTGACAGGCCTGTCCCTGTTCACCCCACCAGAACTTGGAGTCACTGTTGGTTTGGTTGTTTTGGGCTTTTTTCAGCTAGCTCCTGAAGACTAAGCCCAGCTCATGTTGCTTAGTCCTCTGCATGTTTCAGTGGTTTAGATAATTTTGTTCTGTACTTGGTAAAATGTCACTTTCCAAGTATTTTTGCTTAATACTCAGTACTTTAAGACACACTGGGTCAAGAGAATATAATGCATGTAACAGCTGTGCAGAGCTCACCTTAGGGAGCCAACCCAGCAACCTTAACCTGCTTCTGTAGGAGCCCTAGAGGAGAGTAAAATAAGCTCAGCCAAAGCAGGTGAATTTTCCCTCCCAGCCCTCTTCTCAGCCTTCCATGTCTCTGCAGAGTTGTTTTTTCTGTGTTCTTGCTCTCTCCTCCCGTCCCTCCCTCAGTGGGATTAGTTCAGTGTGTCCTGTGAGTTTCTGGGAGAAAAGCTCTAGTGAGGTTCTGTGGGTTTGAACTCCAGCCCTGCTGGCTCCCAGCCCTGACTGCTGACCAGTGATCCATCATCCTTGGAGCTACCTGGAGACAGCCCAACAGTTTATGCTCAGTATTCGAAACCTTCCTGGAAGCTCTAGGCCTGCTGGATGTGGATGAAGGCCTGCTTTAGTGTTCAAAATCATGTATTAACAGAAGGTTACATACTTGTTGCCAGCTACAAGCTGTCAATAGTGGCATGTGTTTCTTCCTTCCATTCATACTATGGAAGCTGACCTTCCTGTTTTCTTGAATCCCAATATAAAAGCTCTCTTTCTTTCAGCTGCCAGTCATGATCCCTTGCCACTCATTAGCCTCTCTCTGCTTCTCTCAAAACTTGCCTTAGATAAGAGCATTAGGTTAATTTTCTAGATCTAGTTATTTAACAAAAACTAAATGTTACTCATCTCCATTGTCCCTCAAGAGAAGAGCCTTATATTCAGGAGTTAATGTTGATTGACAAAAGATTAATATACATTTACGGTGAAGTTGTCCAAGTTATGCTAATAAATTGGCATTCCAGTTGTGGATTACTGGGTAACATAAAACTGCCTACATAAAGCTATACTGTCTCATTAGCATTCTGTTCAAATAGCCTTTTATCTTTATTTGTTTAGGCAATTTGCCAGAAATATCTGAGTACTCCTCCGATAATGACAGCGTGGGAGAAGCAGAGGCGACCCTGGCGACCACTACTCCAGGATCCAGTAAGGGATTACAGCCGAGGTCAGGAGGGGACGCAGGGGATGTCCCAACACGACCGGCCAGCGAGTGGCTGAGGTCAGCACAGGCCCTTCTCCACACCCCCGGGAAGCAGGCGGGAAAGGCCCCCAGGGCCCCTGCGAGTCTGCCAAGAAGAGGAAGCTACTGAGGTAAACGAGCTGTCCACCTTAAGGAACTCTTTTTGGGGGTGTTTTCTTAAATTATAAGTAAGACAATACTTGCCAAAGTGTTGGAGTGTGTTTCAAGGGTAAACATTTTAGAGATGCAGATACAAAAGGCTTAAAGAATGTAATTTGTCTGTAAACAAGCAAAAAAGGCAAGAAAGAACTAAATTTAAAATCTCTGAAAACTCTCAATCTTGAACTCCTGTTCAAATTGATTTGTTTTTGCGCTTCTAATAATGCCTTATGGATGTGTAAGTGGACATACTTCTGTTCTAGCTTCTAATCATTTCATTGCTTTATGCCTTTCAATATGCCAAAATGCTGTACCTCAGGTTTTAGGTTTGGTTTTTTTTTTTTTTTGTCCTCTCCAGATTTGTCAGGGCAAAATTATCCAAAATACTGTAGGAAAGGAGTGGATGAGCAATAGTTCTGATGAGCGTAGGGCAGTGTTATGTATGCAATGGGACAATGTATTCTTAAGGTGAAATTTAAATCTGTGACTATGTTAAATACATTAGAAAAATATGTAACTGCTGAAAGAAAGTAGTCTGAGATGCAGCAGTTGAAGCTTGATGTTCTAGATAATTACAGTACAGAAATGGTCACTTCCTATATCGAATTAATGAAAGTTGTGTTAATTTAAATGATACATGTGAAGATATGCCTCAAGCTGTGGAGACCACAATTACAAATGGTGCTGCTATACCTCCCTATTGCTGTTTTAACAATGTGCTTCTCTTCCTTTTATAGCTGAATCTATGTACAGCAATCAATCAATTACTTAAAAAGTAAATCTTTAGTTAATAGGCATTCTTTATTTTTCTCTGAAATATTCTTGGCTATTTCCAAATGCTGTCTGAGGAAAAAGGCTTGGAAGTCCTAATTACTGAGGATCTCTATACTTAAAAGTGCTTGTGCAATCAAGCTTTATTTCTTGTTACTTTAGAAAACGTGTATACACATCTGTCCTAGGTCAGACCAAAGCTGTAACCCCCAAAAATGCCTTTTAGTGGCCAAAAGTGAGTATATGTGACTGTAATAAAAACAGGACAAGTGTACAGTGTATTTTGCCCAGGTGCTCTTCCAGCTTTAAGCAGTTCCTGAGCTGTTTGTTAACATTAGTGGTTTTGTCTTTTTCTAAATTCCAGCTTCATTTGATGACCTCTACTATCAACAGTCTAAATGCAAAAAATGTCTTATGCCAAAAAAACTCCAACACAACTGTATGAGAGAATAGATTGCTTTAAAAACAAGCAAAACAACAAGACCGAACCATCCACAATTATATAGAATGTAATCTGTCTGGAGTGGTCAGAGGAACAGAGTTTACAGGGTTTTTTACCTTCCATCCTGTGGTTCCACTTTGGGTTCCTTTGGGAACAGGGAAGCAGGCAGGAAATTCCTTAGTTATGAGTGTTGTTTATCTAGTTATTTTGCTCATCCAGGTAATTGTCATCTTTTCACTCTTCCTGTTCAGGGCATTAATTCCATGTGTCTCTCCCATCCTTCCTTTTACTGCTGACAGAGAACATTTTCATTGATGTGGTAACAGTGGATATAAGTTTGCATCCTCAGTAGGAAAGCACATGTTTTCGAAGGCCAGTTCCAGGAAAGGTTTGTCACCTTCTTGATGGATCAAGTGACAATCCCTTCTTTGTGGTTAAATAGCTAAAAGCTACAAAGCAGTTGTGGGCTTGTCATTTCTTTTTCCTTCCTACCTCTGCAGCAGATCAAGGCCACAGCAGAAAAAGCAGTGAGCAGGGGCATCATCCTGAAGCTGGGTCTGGCCCTTGAGCACCCACTCAGATGGACCATTTGGAACTGCTCAGTAGGTGGAAGAGAGCCATGAGTCTCTGCCTAGTTGGACTCTCTTTCTCCAGGCCAGGGCCTAGGGAAGCATGGGCTGAGCAGGGGTGGTGCAGGGGATGTGAACTCCTGTGCAGTAGGTCCAGCTTCAGATCCAGACTGTATTGTGTATGTTTATTTCATGGAGGAGTCTAGGTAGGGTAGGTCATTTTGTTTCCCCTTTAAAGAAAATAGAAAATGTTTTCTATTTTTATATCTCTGCTGTTTGACATGAGCAAATCTATCTTCAAAAGTAGTGATAATGTTTAAAAGAAATTTTAGCTTATATTTTCTGTAGAAATCTTACAATCATGCTGCAATCTGCATTTATATTTGCATTGCCTGACTGCAGCTATGCCTCTGTTACATCAGTGGGTACTTTTTTCTATGCAACTTCAAAGAAACCTCTCTAAAGTATCCCCCCCTAAACCCCCAAATCCCCAGAAAACTAAACCAAAAGAAGAAAAGAGCCATAATAGTCTCTAAAAAAATTCAGATAAATTCCTTTCTGCTGTTCTCTCTTCCTGGAAATCTCCTGGTGCTAAAATGGAAATGGGTAGTTGCCTGGATGGAAAGAGTATTGTTTATTTGACCCTGTTACAGATGCAACTGTCATACACTACAAAAATTAAGATGCAACCAAAGCAACAGAAATCTTCAGAAGTAAGCTAATTATGGATGGTTAAAATAAATTTTTGTGATCCTAGCATTAGAAATTTGACTGTAAATTCAACACCTTTCAGTGTAAATAAAATGAGAAGCCCATCTATGTCCCCAAATCAACATGCACAATATACAGTGCTGCTGAGCCAGATTTGAAGGGGCATATTGCATTTCTCCTCCGTTAGGGGTTAAGTGGGGTTTTGGAAAACAATTGCTAAGACAAGAATGATGTGGCAGAAGTAATTTCTCCCCCACCATATCTAGTGCCAAATTCTCATATGTTTTCTTTTATCCCCTGTAATGTTAGTGTTTGTTTTCAAAAGTGTTCTAATTTTCTTTCTATCATGGTCCCTAGGGGGGGAGCAGGTAGTCTGTATGGTGGGGTTTGTCCTTCAGGGCTATTAGTGGTTCTGAGGAGCTGTGCTGTGTTGTAGGTTCCAGTTTCTCACACTGGAAGCAAAGCAGATCATCTCTCACTTACAGCCATCAGTGCCACAACTCAGGACTCTCCCCTTAAATATTGGTATTATATAATTGTGTAGTTGCCCTCCCCTATTTAAACAAGACTGTTGATGGATGCAGTGGGAATATATTAATTTCCCAGCTGCACTGCCAGATCCATGGCCTTGTACTGCACCTGTGAACTACTGAGAATTAGATGCTACTGCTGGTAGCTGGTACTGAGATGAATTGCTGTGGTGATCAGGTCAAGAGGTGATGGGTTTACATGCTCCTGCACTTTTATTCCATCCCAAAGTATCTTATGCTTCAGCTTCTCAGCTTGAGTCAGCACTTCATGGGAAAATTATGCAAATTATTTGTAAACCTGTGGGGAGAGAGTATATATTGCAAACAACAGTTTTCAAGAAGCTCTTGTTACATTTGAAATTCATGCTATGGGGTGAAATGTCTAAACTGTATTAGTTCCAATTCTTTCAAAGTTTCTATGTGAAAGAATGGAGAAATGTAGAGTATTGCAAGTTTTAACATTTATTACATAGATTAAACAAATAACTGGGTTAATTCAGTATTTGTAGAGAAGAAAACTCAAAATGCATGTACTCAGCTTTTCTTGTCTACAAGTAAACCTTTCTTAAAGGTTTTCTGAATTGTTTACTTTTTCCATTAAGATTTTATTTCCATCACAAAAAAAGTCTGAGGTTCATTGTAAGAAATAAATATCTTAAGTTATAAAATATTAACTCTGTGTCTAAATTTGTCATGTTGCAAGAGCTTATAGTTGTGAAGAATAAGTTTTAGCTTTTTGTTTGGTTTTCTTAATACTTAAGAGGCTGTTTATAGTTCAAGAGAAACAGGATTTCCCAAGATTTTAAATTATCTTATATCTGCTTGTATGCAGACCACATACAAATCTGATCAGCTAAAATTAACTTTTGTTATCAAAAGAGGAGAAAATTACAGAATGTCCTGGTACTATGTGCAGTAAAATGAAACCCAGTTGTCATGAGGCCAACTGAGATCCTTAAAATAAAGGAAATTGCCAAGGGAAGCGGGAGCTGGCACAAATGAAGCAGACTTTTACTCTGAAATTGGGACTGTTCTTTCTTACATGCATCCACAAGTGGAATGAGGGTGTAACAACAACAGACTAGCCCTTTAAGATGGTCATGTTCTTATGTTAATTTTAACTATTTCTATAACTATTTAACTTTTCTTTGCTAGTGAATTTCTTGTTGGATTAGGAAAATAGAAATGAAGAATATCATGGCTGCAGCATAGAAATACCACTTGTCATCACCAGCAGTGTACACAGTAAAATTATTTTGCACTTAGAGAAAGTTAGAATGTGTTTTCTCTTTTAGAAAGTGTGGATGGTTTCAGTGGGCCAAATGCTAATGGGGAAAAAAGGGCCATGTTTGTCATTAGTCCCAGCCAGCACAGCTTCATGGGGGAGAAGTCCTGCTTGTAAACCATTCCACAAGAGGGGAGCCCACCTAGCTGATACAGGAAAGCCAGTAGATGTGATCTTTTTGGACTTCAAAAGCAAAACTTTTGATATCGTCTCTAACAGTACCTTCCAGACCAAATGTCCAGCACACAGCTGGATAACCATGCTGAGTGATGGGCGAGCAGCTGGTTCACAGGTCAGGCAAAAAGGGTTACAGTGACATCAGGCTGGGGTCTGGGCAGTGGAGAGGTTCTGCAGGGCTCCATCCTCAGCCCAGTTCTCTTCAACATCTCCATTAACCACTGGGATGCAGGATTCAAAGGGACACTAAGTAAGTTTGCCAATGACTCTAAATTAGGAAGAGCTGTCAACTCTCTCAAGGGCAAAGAGGCCCTGCAGAGAGACCTTGACAAATGAGAGGACTGGGCAATCACCAACTGCATGAAGTTTAACAAGAGCAAGTGCTAGATTCTGCACTGGGGACAGAACAATCCTGGCGTGTGTACCAGACTGGGGAATGAGATGCTGGAAGGCAGGGCTGCAGAAAGGGACCTGAGAGTCCTGGTCACTGGCAATTTGAACAAGTTAGCAGGGCTTTTTTATTTCAGTCGCAAGTTCCCCATGGAGTGGAAAGGGACAGCTGAGTGGCAGTTACTTCACCAGTTAATGTGAAAGTAGGAGAGAAGATTTCTCCTTGCTTTGAAATGAAAGAGGGTGGAAATTGCCCAGTCTTGAGATGGGGATATATATTTGTTTTGAATTATATGGATTTATATTATATCCTGTGTATACTGTGTATGAGGAGACAACTCAGAAAAGAGTGTTGACTTCAATTAAGTCCATAAAGGAGTAAACTTGGATGAATAGGGGGTTATTTTTGGTAAGTGCCCTGCTGAATGAAAGCCTTAAAAAATAAACACAAAGAGATCTCCAACACTTCAGAAAGATTGAAAATTACTTTTACACAAAAGACTCACTAAGGCTCTTTTGTTGTTGCTTTCTATTAGCCTTATTTGAATTGGGAGATAGGAACCAGCCTGGAAGTTACAGATCAGGCTCAGTATTACTTTTTGGTCATAGCTGTCACAAAACTCTTCAGTCTTGCTGTTAAAGTTTGTGGGAAGGATGACAGAAGGTGACAGAACCTGAGCTGCTGTACAGGATGCTGAGCTTTCTTATGGTCATCAAAGCTGTCTTTCATGTGGATATTGTTGGACATGGACAGTGAAGGCAGTGTGGTGTTTTACATATAGTTTTTCAACAAGCTCAGCTTTTGTATAGAACTAGGACATGAATTGCTGTTTTTAAAGCTGTCTGCCTTCAGGGAATTAAAGGAACAAAATAGTTGTACTGGAAGCTTTGTGATTAAAAATAAAATAGTTGTGGGCAGTGGAGATTGTATCTGAGCAGCTTGACTTCACCGAACAGCCTTTGCATTAACATTTGCCAAATGTGTTCAATATGCTCATATTAAAACATTTTGGGGCAAGTTTGAAGTGCTGGTCAGGAAAGTATACGTACTAAACTAGTTTTTATTATTTCAATAAAACAGTTTGTCAATTCCCTTGATTACAGAATTGATACATTAGTAATCAAACTATATTTGCCAATTTCATACACATTGGCTTACCTCTTACTGCACAGCCAGGAGTGACTCTGAGTGTATAGTTCACAGTATCTCGCAGTATATGCACAAGTGTTTTACAGTGTGGGCACCTGTACTGTTTTGGAAGGAATGAATAGTTTTCAAATGCTGTTGCCAGCAAATCTGTTAGCTTGCGTAACAGAAGTCACCTTTTCCTTTATTTTACGTGTTTGAGCTAAAAGGGGGTTGATCCTCCTGGGTTGTGGTGGCGTTTAAATGCCTTTGTTTCTACCTTTTTAAAAGAAACAAACGATAAAGTAACTGTTGCTCTGGCCATACAAATTCTTTCTGTGCATGGCACGTCCTTGAACTGTGTTTTCTAATTTCACGAGCTATGAAACAGTATAAAAACATTTCCGATGACCAGCTGAGAACCTCTCATAAATGCATTCTTAGTTATGTTTTATGTTCTGCAACCAAGCAGATGCAAATTGCTTTATGATGTTTTCTATTTAAACTATTTTTAACTGTATTTGAAATATGAATGGAAGGAGAAGGATGATGATTAATAAATATCGGTGTACTTAGCACAGAGGGCTACTGAGGAAAGTCAGAGTTTTACTTTTCATGGACCTTTGTGATAACTAATGTTAATACATGTCCTAATACAGACATGGTCAGCAAATTAGTAATGAAATTGTAAGCATCAGTGGGACTCTCCTGGTAGTCATATCAGGCCTGAAACAGGAATGATGTCTTGCTGTTGTGTGCAGTAGCTACAGAATCAGAAACTTGCTTTCTATCCTTCATGCTACAGGCATGTTCCAGGTAGGTATTCCTGCCATAGGTGTACCAGTAGTGGACTTTTAGAAGAGTTGAAACTTATTGACTGGGCACAACCATAGCCCTGTTCAGGAAAAAAGGGTAAAATTAGTCTGTAAACCAATAATAGCTGCTCTCTTCTGCAGGTACTTTAATGCTTCCTTGCATTGTTTGAACAAATAAAATACATTTCTCTGACTGGCATCTGTGGAAGTAATGAAGTAGGAGAACACTCCTGTGGAGCAGCTTTCTTTCAGCAAAACAAATTATACTAACTGTATAGTTTATTGCTACAGTCTGACCATAGAGTTCAGATGCAGATTCATGCATGCAAGACTTTTAAAAAAACGATCTGAAAATGCATTTTTAAACCTAGCTGAGCTGGCATCTCCCAATTCCAGCATGGCTCATGTAGGCCACCCAGGCAAGCTGAATTACAAGTGCATATGAGAATGGTTCCGTGGTAAGAAGAGAAACTGGGTGGGCAGTTTGTTGGAGTCTGTAGAACTGTTTGCCCACAAACAGTTCTGGTGTGTAATGCTTCAGTGCTCAAGTTTGGGGGGAAACGTGGACAAACGCAGTGTTATCAGCAGAGCAGGTTATCCTTTATGATGTTTTGTGCTTGACCGTGCTGCTCTTGGAACCAAGGATTTCATTGCACTTCTGTATTAGTTATCTCTCTGTCTTAAAGTCCTCCTTGAAACCAGGACTAAACAAGGTTGTTAAGCTTATGTGGTACTTCACTGGAGCCCAATATTTTCTCAACATATTTCTTTGTTTTCTTCCTTAATATAGCAGGGTTCATAGTTTGTTAAGTGTGGGTTCGCAGCTTGTTAAATCTGGCTTCTTTATTTTGAGGCTTTGAGGATTTTGTTTTTCCTCTGAGTCTGAGTTTCTTTCCTCTCTCTCTGACACCAGCATAGAGATGTAGCAATGTAAACTGCGAAACTTATGTAGATCATTTTAGCTTAAATAGGGCTCTTGTATTTCAGAGTTCTTTCTGTGATCTGCTACTTAGATGTTTAGCCATTGCATCTGATAATTCTTGTGATAATTATAATTTTGCAGAGGATATAGTTGTTCATTAAAAATTCAGCTGACACTGCTAACTACTTTTTATATAATGTGTTGACTTGTCTGTAGATGAAATTGCTTAATAACTGGTAACTGAAGAGAGAGAGTTTTTTTTTTTGTTTGTTTTTTGGTTTTTGTTTTTTTTCTTTGTTTTGCAACTCACCTGAAGTCCTGCTTAGCCTTTTTAGCTCCATCTTGGTTTCCACAGTTGTGTGTCTTCCCGGTTTCACATTTATGACGAGAGCTTTACTAAGTTATTTGTCTTTTTTAACTAAACAAAAAAATTTTCTTCATGTGCACAAATAGTCATAACGTAGTTGTATGCTATCTCTGTTGATTCCTAAACCAATGTAACTCAAGGACATATTTCAGCTCAGTAGAAATCTTTATTAATATATTCAGTAGTATTTGTGGAGAAACTTTACACTGCAACAAAAGAATAAAGGAGGTCTTTATGCAAATAACTTCTTTGAAGCCAAAAAAAAATGATCAAATACTCCCACAGTAGTCCAAAGCTCTTTGTAGTAGCCCAAAGACAGCTTCCAACACATACACCTTCTTGTTCTTAAAAGTGAGAAATTATGTCTTCTGGCTTTGGATCCAAGAGCAGGAATTGCTTTAGTGTTACCTTAAGTGTATTTGTGCTAGATGCCACTCCTCTGCTCCTCACCTTGGGAATGCTAAATTAATTTAATCTTGGAGAGTGTTCAGACCACTGAAACTGCACACTTGACCCAGCTTGTGAAATGAATCATAGGGTCAAGTATGGGTAAAAGAATATTTTTGTGATCACTCCTTGCCAACAGACAAACAAATCTGTGAGGGAAAAGAAAACCCAACCTGTTATAACTAGTGGTTACACTGGTTTGTTTTGAATTTGCAACTGTCTAATAGGATTTGTTCATAAGTGCAAGGGAAAGTTAGAAACCTTTTTTTTAGTATTCACACTGGAGACAGGACTGAAAACAAGAAGCTTTTGGACACCCAGATACTGAAAATGTTTTGTTCTGTATATTTACCCTAGGTGTATGTCTTGTTGGGAGTAACTCTGTTGGAAACTTCAAAATTAGAAGAACTAAGCTACAAAATGTAATTTTACTGTCTGATATTGTCTCTAAGGGTCAAAGCACACATACATATATATACATCTGTCCTGTGGTTGTCACTTGGAAAAACCAAATACTGATTCCTGGCAAAACTGAGCATTCCTTTTTTCTCTACAGGGGCGGGCTAGCTGAAAGGTTATGTCGTCTCCAGAACAGAGAAAGATCTGCCATTAGCTTTTGGAGGCATCAGTGTATTTCAGACAATAAAATCCCCTCAGGTAAGAAGCATTACACAATACCACTGTGAGAATATTATACCTATATGTCTATGTGGCCTATGTAGGGGCAAAAGTGAAGTTTATATTATTTGCTGGTCTTTCCTGACTTGGGTTTAATGCTATCTTGATTGTCTTCTGAGCTAATAATTGCTTTTCTGTTAAATATGAAGATTTCTAACAACTCAGTCATCATTTGAATTTATAAGGAAAAGGATATATTTTAAGTATATTCTATACTTAAAAACTTCCATCTAAGTTCTTCATAGCTCCTTGATTTCCAGCATCACAGGGAAAAACAGTGTTCTCAGCAGATTGTAGGACAATTCAAGTTTTAATTTTTGGGTGTTCAGATTTTTTTTTTTTCTTTCTTTATACTGAACCTTTCTTCTTGTTCTTTTTGCTTTGTGATCACTTCTTGCCAACAAACAAACATAGATAAAAATTCATGGATAAGTGCTGAAATTGTGAATGGCACCAAGTATGAACAAATAGAGCACGACTATGAAATGAGTGTAAAGCGTAACTATGGTGTGCCCATCACTTAAAAAGAAACGGTGGGAGTCATGCAAATTAGTAACTGGTGACTGATAGCACCAGCTTTCAGTAGTGTTTCTTGAGAGGTAATGGATTCATAGAGTTCAAGTATAAAGAAGTAGTTACGTTCTTTATCAGCTATCAGTTCTAATCAGCTTCTGTTCGCGTGACTATAGTCTACAAAATGTCAAGCATTTATTCTGTATTAAGCCAACTGCTTGTTTTTGAGCATATATTAACTGTGTTTATTTTTCAGAAAGTCCTCTGGTCTTAATTTGAAAAGACGCGGATAAGTGAATCTATCATTTACCTTGAGAGTTTGTCCCCAGTTCTACTCCCAAATTTTTAAAGGTGGTTTTTCTTCCAAATCTGAATTTGTCTATCTTCAGTTCCCCTCTTTTGTTTCTTGTTTTTCCCTTAAAGAGCTCTTTAGCATGTGACATTTTCCCTTTCTGGCACTTAAATAGCAAAACCTCTGCTCCATCACAATTTTCATCAACTAAAGAGACTGAGCTCTCTAAGAGTCTCTGTAGCATTTTTTATTAGTGTTCAAGTGACTTTCATGGCTTTTTACTGTACCCTCTCAAACTCTTCAGAAGGGTCATAAGAACAAGGATAGCAATTCTATGTGTTCTTCCAGTTTTAGTCCCATTAAAATTACTGGCCAGGTCCAGTTCACTTCTCAGCCTTCTGGATATTCAAGGCCTGTGATAAGTGTTTGAGTCTAGTTTGGCTTCGGTCACAGCATGGTGCTGGGACTTCACCTTGAATTGATCATCCAGTATGATTTTGTAAACTATACAGCTGTTTTTTTCTGAGATGCTGTTTCCCACTCTCCAGCTAGTCTTTCTGTTTCTTCTGTCTAAACACAGGGAGGTATTTGTGCTGTATTCTGGTTGATTTTACTTAAGTAGTCCAGCTGACCATGCAGTTCAGATCACTGTGTAGCTTAAGCCTGTCTTCTTTTTGTCACAGATTTGCTTGAGTTTGTGGTGTTCACCCAGTTTCTTTATGTCACTGATGAAGCCATTTAGTAGCATGAGTGTTTACTTGCAAGTCCTGCTGGAACTGCTGTTACTCATTTATAATTCTTCACTGGTAAAAACCTCTAACTGCAATTCACAAAGTTAGCTCTCAGAATTTTTTTTTTTCCATTCAAAGGGTGTGTTACTCATAGTGAAAATGGTTGATTTTTCATAAAAAGGTTGTATGACTTAAAGTTACACTTTAACTCAGTCTCAGTTTCTCACAGGAGCTTTAGAGGGCTTATATCCCTTGGCCATTTGCATGCTGTGTTCAAAATGCCACCCAAGCGGAATAGCACATTGTATTTCTGGCCTTAATTCCTTACTTATTTTTCCAGCCAATTTGCCTAGATCTGATGTGAGGCTAGTTGATTTCCAGTTATAAGCTGCTTTGTTTGACCTTCCTGAATAGTGGCACAATGTCATCATCCTTTCAGTCTTCTGGAATTTCACCAGTATCTGAATACACTCTAGAAAGTGGCATCAGGGGACCAGAGATGTCTTTGGCCAGCTCTTTCAGAAATGCTATGTTGAAAATTGTACAGGCATGCTTACTAAAAACCATGGAGGTTACTTCATCATTCTCATGTGGTGTGAGGACATCCTCTTGCTGCTCTCAAGTATGGAACAGAAATAGATATTGAATAGGCTTGCCTTTTTAATAAAATGAAAATTTTTAATGTGCTCTATAGTAACAGACCTGCAACATTGCTAATATGCTAATATTCTTTTTGTCCTAGTTTCACATGTGTCATTACAAAACCTTGTGTGTTTGGCTGCTCACCATTTTGTTAGGCCAGCTTCTAGGCTGAAATATTCCATGCTAAACATCTGCCCCTGGCTGAATTCCTTTCTTTGATTCTTCTTCTTTTTTTCAGAAAATGAGTCAGAATTCGTTAGCATTTTATGAGAAAAAGGCTATGGGAAAATACCTTGCTTTATTCTTGAGTACATTTTAAAAATTCTGATGAGTGTCTTTAAGATGATTTAGTTTTGGCAGAAGATGAACTATTTCTGGGATATGTCTTTTCCATCATAACAAAAAATATACAAGAAGTCTTTAGGACAAACTACTGTTTCATTTATCCTGCAAGCATTTGCTACAATTTCTGAAAAATGCTGAACATGCCATAAATTTAGCAATTTCACATCTTCAATTTCACTTCCAATTCTCAATCCCTATTCCAAAGTATAACGATCATAAAATAATCATCAAAATAGCTGTGATAATATTTTAGGGATACTTTTTCATCTAGAGCAAAATTTATTTTTCTTAGTTGTATTCTTAGAACAGCCATAATGTTTTGTCACCAAAATGAAACTGGTGTTTGGTTTGGAGAACATCAGTTGGTATGGTTGAAATTTTAGTAATGTAACTAGATAACCTTCTTTTTGCTTCTAGTCAGGAATGTGAAGTGTCAATACAGAAAATGGATGCTGCTTTCAGCTTTCATCTCTTTAGGTTCAAGTTAAGGCTGTCTCATTAATCTAAGAATCTTCTTAAATTTTGTTTCTCCTCTGCTTTGCCCAGTAATATTTCTAAGCCACACTTTCCAGGACTGTTTCTGACTTCGGCAGAGGAAAGAACTTTTCAAATAACAAACTCATTTGAGTCACTAAAGAATCCTGAAGATTAATGTGGAGGATTGAAGTAACTTAGTTGCTGGGAGAATTGTCACGTCATTTTGGATATCCCATAGACATGCAGACCAGAAGTTCATTGCTAAAGCAGCAGGGAGCAATTTCAAATGAGATTGGTTTGAAGTCCTCCTTACATATGAGATTTAAGGAAAAATGTTTCCAGAAGTTCCAACTGTCTCCCCCATTAGACATTCCACATTGCAGAATTTTATGCCTTTATTTTGCTGTTGCTTACTTTTAGGTTGTATCTATGTCCATAATACTCAAAACTCCCTAGTTTTGGGCTTTATTTTTTAAATAAAATCCTGTCTGTTACCTCCCTGACCCTTTTCTGTAAGTAACCATTGTGGTTTGGCTGCCTCTTGGTCACTGGGATGAATCACTGCCCAGAAGAGAGCACCTCCTTTCAGCATGCACTTTCGGGTGTTTATGCAGAGCACAGGGTCTCACTTTGGCTGACTCATTCTGCAGGGAGAAGAAACCTTTGTGCTTTCTCAGATTTTGACAGTTTTGAGGGCAGAGTCACATTCTACAGCCAGTCCTTCTATTGGCATATGCACTCACTTAAGGATATGGGTTTCTGCAAGGTGAATCCCACTTCTGTAAGTCAAGGTAACCATACCAGGCAGAGGCATGAAGGGAGGGAGTACAAGAGTTTGCCTGTGCTACACAGCATTGGCTGGATGCTTTCTGTGGTTCAGTTCTAACAGAGGCAAATGTCAGGCTCTGCCACAAATCCAGTATTTTCTGTTCTTCACAAGATGTAAAAGGGGGGCTGAGGTGCAGGTCACATAACAGCAAGTCTGTGATCAGCCACGATGATTGTTTGAGGGTACTCTGTGCAAAGGTTTGTAGACCATTAGCAGACTTTTTTCTGTATGCAGTGCTGCAACTTCCCCATCAAGTTTCCTGTTTGGGCCAAGAGGAGATCTGGACAGCTGAGAGAGAGAGAGAAAAAAAAAACAAACCCACAACAAAAACCCAAACCTTTTTCCTGTCAACATCTGATGGAAGAAAAACAGCGGTTTTCCGAGTTACATTCAGACAACCTTACTGTCTATAGGAGGGGACGCTAATAATATTTAAAGCAAACTCATGGAGATTCCTACTGTAACTTCTGAAATTTTGCTTTCTGTACATCCTGCCTTCTATTGGTTTTATTCTCTAGCATTTGTAATCTGATGCAAGATTTGGTATTTGTTGATCCAAGGTTAAGATTCATGAGTGTTACAACTGAATTTGAGTAGTGAACTGACTACTAAAGCAAAACCATTGATCTTTCCTTCCAAACTGCTCTTTCCTCTCAAGGAAAAGTGACCTTCAAGGGGCAGTAAATTTTCTGTTTGCTGAGGCAAGTGGACCACATATATGAGGGGAGGAGGGTGAAGTCCTGGAGATGAGGACAGGGTTTCACATGTAACCCATTTCCAGGAAGGCTGAAAGGCTTACAGAAGAGGATATATACAATCACTCCTGCTGTACCAGCTTCAGTGACTAGTTAAGATGATGAGAAGTAAGGATTTTAGCAGCTTGAATGCCATGAAACTGGTACATGATGCAGAAAACATGGGTAGCCTTTAACAGGGTTTTCTTTACTAAGTAAAATTCTTCTAAAAAGACAGAAATATGAGATTTTGTAGTTGTTGATTATTTTTATAGTTCTTGATAGTTTGTTTTATTACTTAATACTATAAATGAGAGACATAGCAAGTGGCCAATTTTTTTTCCTAGCCAAATGTCTGAATATGTTACAGCAATGGAAAGGAAAAAAATCAATGTAAACTTGTCTTCTTCAAACAAGAATTCTTTGTATTGTTTTTGTTTTCCTATGAGAGACAATAACAACATGCATACTCTCTTTAAGTCGCTTACATATGTTCTTATAAAGAATGTGTAGTGTTTAAAGCACAGCCAAATTCATTTGGCTGAAATTTTAAAAATTTCTATAAATGTGGCAAGAAGCTATCATGCCTATGAGAGACTTGGTGTGTTTATGAGAAAAATCTTCTTGAATGGCTTCAGAAGTTACGAGCCCAGGAAGAATAAGAACATGTATAGATCAGAATAGCAACCAGATGGTTTTGTACAGGCTGTGAAAACCTTTTAATCCAGACCTGTTTTTCAGCATCAATTTTGGATTATAAGAGTCTGCTTGGTATCTACCTGATTGCTGGGTTTTGTTATGCCCGCACCTGCAAGTTATACATGAGGGAGGAGCAAGAACAATAATGGGATGCTAAGCAGAAGAGCATTTTTCTTTTGATTTATGCCTGTAATTTGACATTTTATACATTTTATGCTTAAGAATGAAAGTAAAACTTTGTGGCTTGAATCAGAAAGTGGCTGGCTGTTCTTCCACTGCAGATAGTATGTGATGTCCCAGGAGGGTGTCTACTAACTGCAGTTTTGGAACCACATTTGACAATTAGAAGTTAAATGATGTTGGGATGAAATAATGCCTTTGAAAAAATAACTGAGTGAGACAAATTTGGAAGAGTGTTGCTAGTTTGCTTTATTAAACAAGGCATAAAGTGGAATTTTCTTTGTTTCCTTTATAATTCCGTAATGTGTATTTGACTTATTCATCTGAACCAAAGGCAGAGAGTGACTTTCATTCTTTGTGCAGTGAGTACTATTCCCAGCCTTAATTGCCCACAATTCTTTGTACTTTCAGTGGGAAAGTTTATTTTATAAAAGCTTTTACTTAGGATTAGTAGAAATTTGACTTGAGTGTAACACCTGTATTTTGCATACTGCATATTACTAAAGAATTTCACAGTTAAGAGAAAGTATAACTTAACTTCTCATCATGTTTTTTAGAAATGTCAACTAGATATGTCAGGTACAGTACAAATTTGCTTCTAAACTGCAGTTCATGTATACTATTTGTTTAATAGTTCTTTGAGCAAAACTAACAGTAATTTGTTTCTCCTAAAAGTATCTGTCCTTTCCCCATATCATTCAGATGTCACTAAGTTAAAGAATTGTGACAGCTGGTAAGAACAAGTTGTCCTCACTATTTTTGCACAAAGCATGTATTTGTTACTAGTTTTTCAAATATTAGTGTGGCTTCAAGCAAGTTCATCTTCCTCCCTCGTGTCTTCTTATGAGTTAATCATGGCTTTATTCAGAAAGCCCTACTTGCATAAGGGTAATTTTTTAATTGATTTAAAAGGAAGGTGGTAAAATAGTCTTCTTTTTGTCTCTTGTGCTTGCTTGGTCTCTTTTATCCATGTGACTTGTGAGGTAAGTCTTGTGGCTGAGGGGTTTTATTTTGTCAGTCTTCCTTTTCATGATAGTTCACATGTATGCTTGTAGGTATGTACATGGTCCTAATTGCTGTAGACTTTTCATTATCACAATAGTGATAATTTCCACTCCATTCTCCTTCACTCTTGGATAGGAGTTGGTTTTTTTCTGGAATGCTCAGTGGAGCAGAGCCATTCACTGCATGGCATTTTCCTAAGCTCCAGTTTTCTTTTGTGTTTGTAAGATGTGTTCTGTGTTGTTGTAGTTCACTGTTTTCTGCATTGGTACTGTGGCCTTTATGAACTTATTTCTGCCTTGTGTCATGTGATTGTTATATTCAGATGGGCACATCACATCCTTCTGCTCTGTGGGTGAGATGCATTCTTACAACATGGCAAGACTTTTAAATGTTCAGGAAGAATTGAAAATTGAAAAATTCAGGAGTACCTGCTGTCACAGACTAATCTTTGTTTTGGTCTTGTTGAGGTGATGGTGTTACTGGTACTTCTGCTGGTCTGAGCTGTGTGGAGGTGCCCTGGCTATCCCAGCTGACTCATTTTAACTGTGCAGAATTCAGTTTGCTGTCCTGAAACACTTTGTCTCACTCTGTAAGTCTTGTAGAGATTGCTCTGCTGCTGGAGTTTTATTGACTGGCTCTAGAGAGAGTTTGTTCCCTTTGAGAACTTTCCATTTAAGGCTACAGGTGCTCTTTTGGGACACTTGAACAGTAGCATTTTAGCAAAATTCACTGGAGTGAGAAGGGAACTGCATGTGGTCTTGCTGATATTGACATTTGATGCCTTTCCAAACATCAAGCCCCATGGATCCTCTCCTTGCAGTGTGTTCAGCTTCTTGTCACTGTGTCACTAGAGAAACAGAGAATATGTGGCTCCCAAGAGATCATAATTTCTATATTCTCCTCCTCATTTGTCTTCCTTATTGGTAGTTACAGAGTTATTAAAACAAACTTTAGAGTTGTATTTCGGGCACTGAAGCCAGAATGTCTGAACATTTGTTTTTTTTAAATTTGCTCCTCAGTGGTTTTTTCCTTCTCTTGTCTCCAAACTGCTTTTTGGTTGTTGAGAATCAAAGCAGACTGGCTTTCTTCTTAGCCTCACTCCTGTGCTGCCCTTGGCATGGCCAGTGCATCATCTGTGACCGTGTACATTCAGTGTTGATGTGGCTTAAATATATGTGTCTGCTGTGAAGCCACTGTGTTGGGCCTGAAGATTAAGGGCATTCAGTCTGCCAGAGACTGTAGAGTCATCTGAAGTCTTCAAAGGGCTCAAGACCTCAGGGTCCGTGAGCTCCAAAGGAATGGGGAGGGGTTTTTTGCCCTTTTTTTTCCCCTCTTTTTTCTTTTTGTTGTTTTTTTTTTTAACCCTCCTGGAATTCAGAGTAAATGCAGAACATCTGCAAAGTACTGCATCAAGATATGTTTTGATGTCATGGTACATGACTGAAGGGCAGCATCAACCCTGTGTATTAAAGTAATAAACAAAAATGAAAATAAGTACTCAAGGAAACTGATGTATTCAGTGTGAAATTTGTTTATTCATCTCCCAGGCACTGGAATTATCTTTCTTTGAGCTGCTTCATGTCTGGGTTGCAAACTAGATTAAGAAACCAACATCCCAGAGGAATTAAATAGTTAATTATGTATGTCACAGCAAATCCCTTAGGGGGTTAAACCAAAAGTGCCTCTAGCTTAGGATGCTGTTTCTGGCAGTGGCAAGAGCTACCAAAATGCCTAGAAAAAATGGTAAGGAGGTAACACTTAATATTTTCCCAAAGTATTTCTCCCAAATACCTCCCACAGACCTCTGACTTGGGGGACTTTGTAAACCAGAACCACTGTCTGTGTTCTAAATCTGTTTTTCTCCTACCAAAAAGTTACTGGTTGTTTTTCTGAACCCATGAATACAATATAGATTTGTTTGATTACGCAATTATGGATCATCAGTCTTCATTGGAAATTATGTCCAAGGTCATTGCCAGGTTTGTTCCATTACTACTGTTGCCAAAAAGACCTTTCCCTGTGATTTCAAAGGTTCTGCTAGTAGTGGCACATGAGAGGCTGATGTTCCATTTGCCGAGGTTTGGTCAGGATTTCTTCGTCAGAGCTTCTTGTTTCTTGTCTGGGAGCTGAGGGAAGTTGTTGCCAATCACAGCAAGGTTTCACCAAAGATGCTTCCCTGCTTAAATGCCTCATTCCTCCCACCAGTCAGTCTGTCTCATGGATTTCACTCCTTCTGGACCACTTGCAAAGTGTGGAGGAACTAATTTGTTTGATCATGGTCCATCTAGCAATGATTTCTGTCTGTTGCTTTTCAGAGGGTGGCATTTATCACAGTGGTGTTCTGCAAAGGGTGATTTAAGTAAGCTAGCTCCTAACTGGCACCTGATTTTTCCTGTACACTGTCCTTTCTGTGACCAATATGTTGATTCAGTAGCATCCAGCATGTTACTGCATGTCTTCATGAAGATTTCTCTTCTTATGGAAAATTCTGTGAGAAGTGAGGGAGCATTACAGGCCTTGGTGGCTGATCCCCTCCTTTCAGATGGTGTTCTTTAGAGGGCACATATTGTACATCTCAAATGCCTCTGCAAAATTCATACTCAGCCAGATTTATCAGTGCCTTTCTGGCTTTCTTTGTGGCACCTTAAGCCTTGTGTACCAGTGATTGAATTACACTTCATGCCCCTGGGATGAATAAACCCTCTGTTTATACTCATGGGGCCCAATATTTCATATGATCCGTGGTCCTGTGTCAGTGGATGTTTTCTCTGACTTTCCAGCTGACTCTCTGGAGGCTATGGAGAGGTGCTGGAAGGCGCAGCTGTCCATGTTAGGCTGTGTTCCAGGACCAGTGAGCTGCAGCAGCCCTCTGTCACCCAGGACTTTGCTATGAAATGCATCTGTGTCTCACACTGACCAGGCTGATGTGGGTTTCCATCTTTGTCTCCCTCAAACACTTCACTTTGCAAAGGCATCTGAAACCAGACTGAATATTTGGAGAAGGTCTTTGACTGAAAGCGTGGTTGATCATTAGAACTTTAGGCTCCACACAGCACCAAGCCTGTCATTTCAAGGAACATTTGTTGTATGTTTTAGTGTTAGGTGATCCTGTGAGGAGCTGGGAGTTGGACTTGAGGATCTTTTTGTGTCCCTTTCAACTCAAGATCATCTATGATACTGTAAGAGCTTCGTTAAGTAGTCCTCAAATTGCTGATTGCTGCTTCGTGGAAGATTTCTAAATGCATCCAGTCAGCTGTATGCTCACTCTCAATGACTGTGCCTGTGTACTTGTCTTTCAGAGGGACAGTAAAGGTTACCTTGAAGTAAAGTAACTGAAGTGAATTTACAGTTTGCTGAATTAGCTCATTAATTTTTCTATAAACTAACCCTGAAGAAATCCATGAGTATTCTGGGCAGCAGAATTGGAAATGAAGAAATTTGTAGTGGAGGAATGGGCACAATTGCAGCACAGTTTTTGATTGCAGCTTTTAAAATGTATACAATTGTAAGGTATACTTCCTTATTTAAGAAGACTAGGTACTGCCAAGAAACACATATATCTGTTTTTTAATTTCTTGGGCTGTAATTCTGCTTTGCAAATGAATGTAAGTGAATAATAACTTCAGCAAGCAAGTGGGAATTTATGTAAGTTATCTGAGGGTGAAGAAGAACACTGCAAAACCCTAAAGTGCGCTTTTCACATGGATGAAGGAACAAGTAAACTCTGGAAACCGTAGAATGTGCAGTGATCCAGCCTGTCTCCTCACCCACAAATTTGCCCTTCAGTGTGCAGCCACATATGTTTGATTTATTTTTGATTGACATAACAATACAAGAGCCAAGTGTATTAAAACCGAAGCTACATTCTGAGCTTTGGTGTTTCATCATGTGCCAGCAATACAAAGTGCTTTTCCATGTTGTTCAAGAGAACACTATCATCAGCAGTAATAATAATTTCAGAGTAATTAAACTAAACTATCTCTATGCATCTAAATAAACAAATAGATTGTGGTTCTGTAGAATGTGCATGTGTGCCAAGTGTGAGACTTGGCTACTTGTTGAAATTGAGATGCTTTTAGTGTAGAAACATTCTGCTTCATTTCATATCAGCTCCCATTTTTCCACCAACTTTAGGCTTGAAAGAGACTCTGGTCACTTGGTAGGATATTTTTTATTCCAGTGTCTTTAAGAAACTTTCATACAGATATAGTTCTCGATTTACCTAGAATTTTTTAACTGTTTTACTGTCAGACTTATTTAAAAGAAAAATGTTATTAGATTTTCATTCATTGTCTTCAACCTGGTGTATCTGATGAGTAACATATAAGCTGCTGACTAGTAAGAATTGTCATAAAATTCTGCACAGAAGAAACTCATAGTTCAGAAGTGATGAGCAGTCTCTCTCACAAGCAGTCTTAATACTTTTTTTTAAAAGAAACTGTTGGTGTGTTTGAAAATTGAAACAAATTTTTTTTTTTTTTTTTGTGACTTGGTTTTTAAAGTGGATGTAAATGCAAATTGTGCTATATGTCTAGAGGGAAGAGGTAAATGCTTAGTTACTTTAAAGGATGAGAATTTTTGTGGTTAGCAGAATTTGTTTATGCGTGCCAAATGACTTGGGGTTGACAGAGGACCACAACTGCAGCTAGTCAGGCAAAACAGAATTCAAGTGTGAATATTCTAAGCCCTTCCCTTCAGGCATAGAAAACTAGTCAGTGCTCACCCTTGTCAGAATTTTCACATAAGCAAGCATTATCACAGTGCAGTGAGTATCTGCAATGTCACGTGATGTTACAGCTTTCTCGGAGAAGGTGACAACAGTGAGGAGCAGCAGCAGGGACAACCGTCTCTCTTCATCAGTCAGTTTCAAGGGACTTGGCAGAAAGGGGAGATTCTCCTACTCTCGGATCTGGAAAAGGAGGTCAATCTGTAATGGCTTGGACAGAAGTGGCATATGTACATTTTATGTCAGACTGTCTGGTGAAACCCTTTATACAGCTGGAAAATACCATTTCAGGGGAAGCAGAAGGCTTTGCAGAAGCATGTTGCATGTGATGAAAAATAAGTTCACATGAAAGTGGTTTTGAGAACAATTTAGTTTTATATTTCCAAATTGCTTTATTTCAGTTTCAGTATTAAATTTAATAAAGACAGGGACAAAATTTTTTATTTTATTTTTGTAGAATTCAACTTTATTCAATAAATTTGAAAGGTTTTAAGGCGCAGTTTCTTTGGTTTGGGTTTCTTGAAGGTTGGGTTAATTTTTTTTTTTGAAGTTTCTCATAAACTCAAACTAAAATATTTTGATTTATTTTCCAGACGAAGAACATTCACAGTTGTGAAATGAGCCTTAAAATAAACAAACAAATAACTAGTACAGCTCTGCTGTTAAGTTCCAGTATCACGTTCACTGTTCCTCCCCTGTTCCTTCTTTGCTGTGGGAAGACAATAATTTAGATCAGCTGTTTTTCTTCAGATGTTGTGTTTTTCCCAATGCAACTTGTAAATCAAAAAGGGTAGAACTGGAGCTCTGCTGCCCTTGTCCTCTGAGACCCTTTTCTGCCCCACTAAATGTTTGTAGCATTCGCCAGGGTAACAACTATTGTCCTCTCAGTGACTGGAGTGCAGATCTGAGTAAGACTATGTGAGAATGAGAATAAATCTTACATAATCTCACAGCTCAGACCAAGGTCTGTCTGAGTAGCCCTTGCCCTGTGCAGAGTGCAAAGGAACCTAGAAGTAATTTCATTTCAGTGCAAAGTGGTTTCTTGTTCAGCAGAGGCAAAAGTCCTGTGATTCGATCTGTGTAGATGCCTGCTCATGTTGCTTTAAAACAAGAGAGCCTTCTGACTGCCCTAACTGCCTGCTGATAAAATGGATGATCAGTTTTGCAATAATCATTTGTAGGCAGTGCATCTTACTCCTTCTTTCTCCACATTTGTCCCTCAATGTGAGTCATCAGCTTTTAGATGCCTTAAATGTATTTTATGTCTTGGATGTACTCTTCTAACTTGGTTCCTGACAGCTGCTGCTTTGAGAAAGGTCAAGGAAGGCAAACACAACTTCACTTTTAACAGTGTTTGATTATTGTTTTTAAGTAAAGGCATTTTTTGCAGTATCTAATAAAAAAGGCTGAACAAAGTCAGTGAGTTTGCAAGATTTAAAAGTTCAGGTGTAGTGGGAGAGGGCTTCTTGTAGGGAGTTTGTGATTTCATTGGTATTTGGCAGAAGTGCAGGCATGATTTTTTTTCTTTGCAGTTAGTAGTATCTATAGAGAAAACACAAATTACTGCAAAAGCTTAACATAGGTCTTTCTATAACGCTCTTTTGGTGAGTATTCTGCTTGTACATGGGTTTATCACAGTCAGACGTATATGCAGAGCACAGAGGGATGCACATCTTTAGAGTACCAGAACTTCTTTCTTTCTCCTCATCCAGACTTCTCAATTTCATTTTTCATTTTCACTTTCTTTCCAGATAAATCTGGTGTTTTAATTGTGAAGATCTTAGAAATATTTGAGGAGTGCACAATACAAGTTGCCATCTGCCAGCAGCTGGAGCAGTCTCCTGTTGCACTTTCACCCGAGGATGCTGTTATCAATGCAGAGGAACCAATTCTCAAAGTCCTCTTCACAAGAGAGACAGCAGCTCACCTGAAGAGCAGACCACAGGATGTCATCTACATCCATCCACCATGGTGAGTAAGAAGGGGGGCCACACTTGCTGTAGCACTGCAGAACGAAGTGGAGTTGGTAGAGTGCTGGCTGCACTGCTGTAGGAAAAACCTTGTGGGGGTAACAGGAGAGCAGGGCATTCTTGTGGTTATCTGTCTCTGACAGCTTGAGAGACTGACAGATACCTTCAGGACAGCTCAGATAACTAAATGTGTATCATGATGCCTCTAGTGTTGCTTAGGGCTTCAGTTGTGTTTTCACTTAATATTTTCATGTTTGGAGCACTAGAAAGGCCTGAGCAATGTCTTATCCATGATAAGGCCAATAAAGTGCATACTTTCTGGTAGCGAAGTAGTTCAGGAATGCTCATCTGTTGTTGTGAGCATGGGTATAATATTTCAGTGGAAAAGTCTCTATTAACTGAAGAGCATTCAGTCTTCAGTTCCCTGAGTTCTTCTTCAGCACAACCCTTTCTAGAATTCTTCAAAATGTTTGGTCTACACTTGTGGTTATTTTCTAAATTGGTTTATTTACCTGAATTTTAAGGGGTAGCAAAAATGATGAGATTTCTAGAACAGCAGCTGGTTGTAGCAGCTGTAGGTTGGAAGGACTACTCCTCATAAAAATTACGGGGAACTTTGAAGTGGGACTATTACTTCTGTCCTCACTACCCTCCACTCAAATTATAAAAGAGGAAATATTTTTCTTATGTATTTCACCATTAATTACCTGAGTTTTAGCCTCCAGCTGCCTCTTGTGTTTGACCATATCCTTTTGCAAAATACTTTTTCCTGTTTTGCAAAGGTCTGTATCTGGTTTCTATCTTCATTGATAGCTTCAAATCTTTTCTGAGTTCCCCAATTTGTAATCTTTTGCTTCTGAAATGTTTTTTAACTCTTTTTGGAAGCAATTCAAAAGCTAAGGGAAGATATTTTATTTGGGGTTTATTATGGCTACAGATACAACTATTGATAGTATAGATGTAAATACATCAGTAGCAAAGGGAAAATGAAGTTCAATATCAAGTCTTAGTCTGATATGATTCTGATTCACTGCCTGTTTTTGTTCTCATTTATCTTCTCCTTCACGTGCTTTTCTCCATGCTTTACATTTGGTTTTGTTTTCCTGTTTTCTTGCTTTTCTCCTACCAACTTAGTTCCGTTTTTCTCTTTAGGTTTCCTCCGTTTTTAAACCATGAGGTTTTGCATTTATGCAGCTGTATCCTTCTATGTAGACCTTAGCCTACATAAAGATTTTTGTACCAGAAAAACTCTTAATTGGGGTGTGATTCAACTTTTCTCTTTTTTACCTCCTTTTCTCTTTTCCTGAGCTGTTACTGTAGAATGCATGTGTAAGTCTCAGACTGCTGCAGCTTGTTTCACGTCTGCTCTGGGAGAAGATGTAAATCTGCACTGATACGATCCTTTCCAGACTACAGACATATGCAACTGTACTAGTGTAGTCTTCTCATTTGTTTAAATTTTAAGATGTTCTGGACACAAAGCTCATTCCTGTATTTATGTAAACTGAGATTGCTTTAGAAAGCTTCATAGCTTGCAGTCTGTCTTCCCAGAAATTCTGCTTTTTGTTTGCTTTATATATATATATATATATATTTTATTTTTTTTTTTTATTATATTTTTTTTTCTTTTGTAGGATGCACTTTTCATGTAGGCAAAAGGTTATTTCATGAGACTGTAATGTTTGGACAGAGGATACATCTGCATTGTCACAGTTGCTTTCCTTACCTATATGTCTCTCAAGGCACTTCATAAATACATCAGTTAATTGTAGCAAAACTGCATTATTCCTCATCTCTAATCCTGTTTTCTGTCTTTTTGAAACTATCTTAATGTCACTTGTCTCTTTGTTTACTCAACCAACTTCAAAAGAAATTGGGCTGGATACTGTTAAACTACTGGAGGCAGGGAAGGGAGAGAATGAGGGATGTTTTTGTTTTAGATTATAATTTGGCACTTTTAGTTTACATTAATTGGAAATTGGACTTGTATACTTAGTGGAAGTTTCCTCTATCACAGTTCCAAGCTTCTATTCTCTTAAACTCTTACTTGAGAGCTCTGAATGCTGAAATGTCGTTCTTGTTACTCTGCACTGAATTTGTACTTCTGTTAAAAACAAATGCTGTTTCCGTTAAAATGCTTGTCTGTCAATTCAAATGTGTGACTAGTGAAAAAACAAATTAACTAAATCTAATCCTGACATGGTGACATAAGCATATTTATGTACCTTATTAACATCTTATGTATCTTATTATCAGTCAGATGCAAAAGGGACCAAAACCAAAATTAGATGCAAGGGGAGGCAATCCTTTAATTACCTGTGTGGTTTTGGGACACATAACACACAGTACATTGTTGTCCTGTATTTTGAGACAGTTGTATGGCAAGAGAGAATGGGATGAGATGGGGTGTTCTCTAAGTAGCCTGCTTCTGGTGCTGTAGTGTCCCGAGAGCAAAATTTCCTGTTACCTTTAAAATGAAACCCCAGAATTACATTCCGTGTTTGCTTTTTGCTCTCTGACCAGGCAGCCAAGTAAGGTGTCGACACACAGGCTCCTGGAGGTGATTATTCATTCAAAAATTGAGCACATTATTTTGGTGCCTTTGTAAAAATTAGACTTTTCTTTTGTAACTGTACTTGTATGTGCTGTAAACTCAGTGCATAACTTGGTATGTGAAACATCTCCTGCAGTAGACTTGCATTAAGTACTTCAGGAAACAGTGTTTAGAGAAGTGCTGATATGCTTGTTGGTATTTGTTTGCATACAGAATCCCACGTCACTTCAGCACTGCACTATAAGCAATTTAATTTCAAAAATGAAATAATGATGGGGGCTGGTTGTAAGAATCTTACCACTGGACATTGGACATTGCTCATGAGAACAGTCCCACTGGATTTCAGGGGAGCTTTGTGTCAGGGCAAGAATTACCAGGATTGAACCCAGGTTTTTTTGTGACTAGATATTAATTTCCTCGGGTCCAGGTCTTAAGATACATATTTACACTCTTGAAAGCCAGGTATTTGATGTGAGGATTGTCACTTGCTATAGGGAAAGCAACCCCATAAACTGATTAAAGCTTCCAGACCAGTGTGTGGTTGAGGGCAGAGCTCAGGTCCCTGGCCACTGAGACATCTGACAGGAGCCTGCTCTGATCTTGTGGCTATATGGAAGCATTATTGCAGTGTTGTATCTAAATAAGGCCTATTAGCTTGGACACATCACATGAAAACGATTGTGTGTTTTGGGCTGGAGCTGGTTTCTGTCTGGCCAGATGCGTACAAAACAGGCAAAAGGACTCAGCCCTGCCTGCCCCTGCCTGTGGAGGCTTGCCTTTGGTTTTCTTTGCAGTACCTGAGCAACTTCTTGGATTAAGATTTTAAATGAACACCTCATAATTTTTTACAAACTGAATTTGAATCATTAAGTGTTTTTAACACCTGGAAAAGAAAAGAGTTTATTACTGAGTTTAATTAAATTGATTACTAAGTCTTTATTCACTTTGCAGAAATACATATCCAGCAAAAAGTAAAGATTGTCTGCAAAGACATGAGAGAGTGGAAACAAAGGCTTCCATTCCTCCACTGGTGGTGATTTTATGGCTTCAACTTACCTTTTTATTTTCTGTTTGTTTTATTGTAAAAATTATAGAAATAATTTACCATACTTAACAGAAAGTAATAAGAGTAGGTATTTTTAAAGATTCCAGGATTCATTTGACTGCTGACCCTGCAAGGCTTGGGGATAGAGTTTGCCTTAGATACTCCTGTCTTCTACTCATAGATATGCCCACTAGTTAATATTCAAGATAAACTGACCTGAAGAAAATGTGCTGATTATAATTCTTTTCCTTGCCAGTAAGTTTAACCACTTTGAAATGTTTTTCATGTATTTCTGAAGTTAAACTACAAGAAGTATATGATATTAATAGAGTTCTTGGCAATAGCAGTATGAACCACAGATCATGGTTGATTTGGACAGGCTCAGAGATCGATCCATACCTATTGAATGTGAATGTCTGGTATGAAGCCTCTAGTTCAGGAGGTTCATGTGGTGCTAATTACTGGGGGCAGGGGCAGTATGAAGGGGACATAACCACTCTGTTCTGTTCTTACACTGCCTGGAAACATTGCAGAAAATAAGATCCTTGGCTGGATAGCCGTTATTCCCCGTGCAACTTCTCTGAGACAGTTTATTTTAGGAACTTGGTATGGCAAGTACATAAAACACTTAAATCTGTGACATCAACAAGCAACCTCAAAGTCATTCTTTAGTTTCTCTTAACCTGTGAAACCACGGGGAGTCATAATTACTCAACTTTGAGTGTTCCAGTGCCTGGAGAAAGTGTTTAATGTGGACTTTTCATTTCTGTTTGCATAGCGCTAAATTCAGTCTCTCCTCGGTGAAGGAGTTTTAAAAGACTTTGAATTATTTACTGCCAAGAAGAACAACTCATACAAAACATTGCTGCAGATCAGCTGATGTACAGGAATGAAATCTTGTATCTTAAGTCCTTTAAAGTAGGCCAATGGTAGAAGTTGCTGTAGAAATGTGCAGGCAAGCTCTGAAGAAATTTATGTACAAGAAGCAATCTGGTTTTGTGGATTCAGGTAGCATTCTACTTTAGAATTATCCTGGGTATACTGTAGGCTGTTTTGTTGACTCAACAAGAGCATTTATGATAAATGGGTATGTTACTGTGATTTTTGCATTGTCTTACCTAACACACTGTCTTACATCATCTGGGTGAGAAACAACAGGAGCAACACAGGGAGCTAACATGAAATGGGTGTTTTGAGCTAGCATGGCTCATGTTAAAGAGCGTTTGGCTTCCATTTGATGAAGAGAGACTTTTATCACTGTTGCTCTCACCGGGCAAGGGAAGCATTGAAGAACATTTACAGAGTACCTTCCTATCACAAGAAAGATCAAGTGAAAGCAGGATCTAGGCTTCATATATTAATGAAATGCAGAAATTATCTCCTGCTGCTCTATAAAGAAATTTATATCCTTCTAAATTTTCTCAAAATTAAGGAAAGACATGTATAAAACATCTTTTACATAAATTCAGTTTCTCTGGTTACTCCACAGAGAAGCAGCTTCTTTGAATGCTTGATAGATCAGTTTTGTCCAACTGATCAATGTTCACCATCTTCCTCTGATGAAATCCAGGCACTTATATATATACACACATATAAATATTCAAATGGATGGAAGAGGGGAAAGGGGAGATCACCAGTCAGATCCCTCTCATTGGAAAGATGTTGGTTCTGCCTTAACATCTTCAAAGAAAGAATGTTACAATAGCAGAGTGGGAGAACCCTGATAAGAGGGACAAGGCTCACCCAAAGATAAAATTCTACAAAACTTCAGAGCTGTAAAGCCAGTGTGGGCACTATTTCTAAAGTACATATGGGAATGGCCTTGGAGCCAAAGATCAGATCATATCATCTGCTTGGAATTGCTTCTCAGAGATCATGCAGTTGTGCAAATTGAAGTTCCTTTCAGAAGCAGCTGAAGCAGCAGCAGGTTTTTTGCAAGAATCTATTTTTTGTTTTGTTAAGATATACTTTTCCCAGTGCAGTTGCTTCAAAAGAAGTGATTTATATTTTGAGAACAGAAATACATATACTTACTATGGACTGAAACTGGTTCCCTAGCAAGCATTTCTTCAATGCTTCTTTTGCTTTGTCTTTTCTTGACAGAGTAGTCCTTAGGATTTTTCTCCTTTTTTCTTTAAAAAATAAATTATTTTTCTTTTGTCCATCCTCTCTTGGAAAGGGAGAAAATTTTATCAGTAGAGCTGCTCAGGTATATGCTATTTTATAACTCTAAAAGTGAAAAGATTAAGCAATTAATATTATTTGAGTTTGTTTGCTTTGCATGTAGAAAATCAAAACAACACAATCTCTTAGTAATCTAATCAATGAATAGCGGTGTTCCTTCAATAGGTGGATGACATAATTGGAAAAATGCAGAATGGCACAGTTTTGATTCCAAGAGGAGAATAAGTCATTTATGTCATTTCTGTGATCTGCCACAACCACCTGAAGCAACAGATATCTGTTTTTTCGCATGTGGGCTGTGTCTAATAAACTCAGTAACACAATCACACTTTTACAGTGAGACAGACATGCTTATTTTTATAAGTGTGGCATGAATAGACTTGTTATAGAAATGCCATATAGAAAATATTAGTACTCTGAAAAACAAAGATGAAAAACCTGCTCTCTATAAAAGGTGTTTCCATGGAGAAAAGAATGGAAACACAGGAAGACAGGAGGCTCAAGATAGTAGATACAGAGTTCTGTAGAAGATTAAAACTGGATTTTTAAACACGACTGCCTGTCTCTGGACTAATAGCTGATGGTATCTTGACAAGCTGAAAAAGGGGAATTTCCACTGTATTGTACCAATGAGGTGTAGGGGTTTGTTGATACATTTGTTTGCTTTCGGCCAAATCAGAGGGGTCAGAAGCGGGCGGTGTGTTTGCAAAGCAGCAGCTTGGTTTTCAGATCAAGGTTGAAATGCGTCTGTCCGGGTAGAGTACCTCTGGTCTCCCTGCCCAGATGAGTGTGTGAACTGGGCACATCCAGTCAGTTGTGCTTCTGCCCCACACCCCGCAGCCTGCACAGAGCTCACTCAAAAGGAGCACTGCATGTTGGTCTCAGGAGGTCATTCTGTGCTCTGGAGGGATTCTCCACCAGGATGACTTTTTCCAATATGGGCTTGTAAGAATAAAGGAGTTGTAGAAAAAAGGCAGGGGTTGGGAACAGCCTGGTTTATGCTTGGGGTGTGTTTTTCAGCATTTTTCCTAAATAATAGATACCATTCATCTTAGATCCTATTGGAATAATTTTGGTGTCCCGTTAATGGGAAAAATCTGAATCACCTCACTGTGGTGCTTCCATGTTGAACAATTAGCATATATTTGAGTCCACAGCTTTTAACAAGAGAATAGGAAAATCACTTTTAAACATCCATTCCTTACAGTCAATGATGTTGTTTATGTCTGAAAAATTACTGGAAAAAATATTTAGTGAGGATGAAAATGTCTTCTCCTAACATTCACAAAATATTCTTGTCCTGAAAAATCTAATAATGTTTTGTTTTGTTTTTTAATGAAAGGTCTGTACTTGAAGCTTTCCAGCTTTTATAAGTGAGGAAATTCCAAGCATTTTGTAGTGACAGATACTGTTAGTGGGTAGTTGTCCACTGACGTCAAAAACGGAGGATGGTGAACAGCTTTGTTCAAGTCAACGAAAAATGTACAGTCTTGGATAAACTCTGTGTTAGCAACGGAGCTATCAATGATATACGAGCAGCTTCACATGAGTTCCCATGTGTATTCAATCCAATGCTAAATTCCAGATCTTGTTTAATGAGCAACTGATGGAGCCAAGACCTGGCACTGCAGTCTGCTTTATCCAGTCATGAAGGAAAAACAAGCTAAATAAGTTCAGATGAACAAGTTCAGAATTACTGCAGGGTTATTAAAAAGTTGTGATTTGTATTCCTCTGCTAATGTTTATGACTAACAGATTTGGGACGTGTAAAACAATACTTAATTTGTAAAGAGACTGTGTGCCAAAATTCCTTCAGTAGTTTAACCACTGAAGAGCAAGTTTTGACTTTGTGAATGGGTTTCTTTAAATGTTTAAGATTATCAGTAATCAGCTTTTTTTTTTTTTTAAATTTAAATTTTGAAAAATTATTGTTTCTGTTTGTTGGATTGCTGTTCAGCACTTTCACTTCGTGAAATAAAATGTATTTCCATAGCTGACTGTAGAGGCGCAATTTTCAAGACAAGTGCCATTCTCTTTATTTATCAGGCGTGATTTGCTACTGTAATGGTAGGTGTGTATTTGGAGTAAGATTTTTCCATGCAATTTCTCTATGTAGTTAAGTTGGGGTTTGAATACACTGGGTATATTCTGGATATACACTGGATTTTTAGGTTAAGGATGCTTGTGTCCTTGGGCAATTTTGTGTGGGCAAAGAGATGGATAGTGTGGGTTTGCCAAATTATCCTGTGTGGTCATTCCCTACAATATCAAGGTATGCTTTGTCAGTTTCCTCCTCCAGAATGTCATATTTAAGTGTAGGTAAGCAACAGTTAATTACCGTACTCCTAGCAGAAATAGTAATTAAAGCCCCAAATATTTCAAAAGGGGAATGTTGCTTTCAAATATTTGAAAGATTTGGAATGTTGCTACCCAAAATACAGTATTTAAAATATCTCAGCTATCCTGGGGGGCGGGAGCACGGGAGCGCAAGGGGGAGAGCAAATTTTACTGTTTCTTCTACCAGGCAGATTACTTCTCTTTCAATAAAAGCTCATGGAAAAAATACCCATGGTTTTATGTGTTTTTGGCAGAAGAATGTACTTTGGTAATATGAAGCAGTTCAGCTGTGAAACATTCAGTGTAGCCTTTTGTGTGTTTGATGAAGCTTCTCTTCCTACCAGTCTTCCAAGTTAATGTTCACTGTGCAGATTGCAATATATTACTTCTCCCAGACTGGTAGGCTTCTTGACAGCATCCTGAGATGTCTTGAAAAAATACTCCTCTAGTTACTGCCCCAGTACAGCCTTCTGGAACACAAATCTTCTCCAATCAGAAGTATTGGAACTGTACAACCACTAATTTTGGGGGATTTGTGTTTGGAAAGCCAAAAAAAATCATTACTTGGCAGTATGTGGGAAAGGGGATCATTGTGTGTATGGGGTGGGGTTGTTTTGGTGGGTTTTTTCTTTCTTTAACCTCTTTGGACAAATGTTACCTGTTTTCTCTCTCCTTGATAAAAGAGTTAAAAAGAGAGTAAAAAAGAAGGAAGCCTAGTGAATGTTTCTGTGCATGTTTTTTGTTTTGATGGTTATCTTCCCCTTTTCTAAGTCTTGCTCTTTTTTTTTTCCCCACTAAGCAGCATATTTTTGCTGTTGAGCAGATCACCATGGTGGACTTTTGCATGGTCTTCCTGGGAGTCATTGTCCATAGTTGGTCCAAGGTTCTTGGCTGTCATAAAAAACAGGACTGCTTGTCCACCTTGACACTGCTGCTTCACAGCGTCTCTGTTAGCGCAAACCCAAGTCAGTCAGCATCTCCAGCTAATCTCTTGTAGCATGTACTGAGGCTATGAAGAAATATCCTGAGGTAGTCTGAGGTGTTGTTGGGACAGACATTGAGGATCGTAACTACTCCCAAAAAAAACCTGGCAGAATATTTACAGTGCTGCATGCACACACTGAAAGCACCAAACTTGAGAACACTTAAGATTCGGTATAAAACCATAAATTTACATTGATTGTGTTTTCACTTATCTTTCCAGCATGTTTGTCTTTTGTGTTTCCCAAAAACAAATTTCTCCTCCAAGCTGAGGTTCATTTTTGAGAAACGTGGGCAATGCAACTGTGTGAGATTTGTACATTGCATTTGTGCCTTAGCAAATACTGCTTGTCTTCTGGTTCACTGAGCTTGTCATAAATATTAATTTAATAGGGCTGGTACTGTTTTATGCATTGTGAATGTACAGATTGAGGAAGAGATAAACTTTATTGATATGGGCTGTCACTGGAACTTACAGGGTTTGTAGGCTTAAAGGAGCTCAGATTTACAGAATATATGTATAATAGTCATTCTTCAAATTATTTGAAGAGATTTTATACAATATAGGATTGTTCTTTGTTGTATTCCCAAATTACCTTCCATCTCTCACACAAAACCAAATAAGTTGCCCAGTATTTTCTTTGTCTTTTTACAGCCTCTTGTGGTTTACAGTTTGAGAAGTTCTGTATGAGGTGACTGTCTAATTTTGCTAGGAGATATTTCACCCTAGGAGTTTGTTTTTGAATCTTGCTGTATAGCAGGGACATGTTTTCTAGCTATACTCAAAAGCAAATTTGTTTTAAAAACAAACTTCAACATACCACATTATCAGCTTGTAGATCAGTCCACCTAAGTCTTGAGAATTGCCTTTGGTTGTAGGTCACTTCAGATACAACGGCAATTTCTTGATTTTTGAGGACTGATGCTAACTTAGGAAGGAATGGAATCTTATTAGGTTTACTATTTACCCTGAAACTGCCCTAAACACAGCTAGAGGAGAAAACAAGGGGGAAAAGTTATTTCCACAACCCAAATAAAAATGACACCTTTTTTGGAGGGGGGAGGGAGAAACTTTTATGTCTATTTGTTTTTTAGGTTAGACTACATATAAAAGTATTATTTTCTTGTGTGTTCCAGTTAATTGGTTGGAATTCTTTACCTTTGATTATGATTCTTATTCTTTGGCAAAACCTTACATATTGAAGACTGCCTTCCTAGAAGAGGTCTGAGATTTGGAAATACACGTAATCTTGCACACAAAGCTCTTCTCTACTTACTAAATTCTGAACACCATTTTCTAAATTGAGATAGGTAATACTTGGGTTGCTGTGTTGATTCTTTTTGAAGCTTTTCTTGGAAAGTACTTTCTTATCCCACATTAACAGCTCAATTGATGCATTTTGGCTATGTCTAAGTAAAGCCATTTTCCACCCAGAATGTGCACTTAATGTATTGGTTAATATATTGGATTTATTATTAGTTGTATTTTAGTTATTATTTATAGTAGTTATTAGTTGTATTTTAACTGCTATCATAATGCTACTGCTTTATTAACTATTGATGAACTGTAGATGATTTGGAGGACAATACTTCCCTGCAAGCTAGCAAGACAAAGTACAGCCTTTTAACGTATAACCTCATCAGATGTTAAAACTTATATAAAATGCATATATATTGACATTATAAGTATGTAGAAGCCAGGGTAGTACATGTGTTTTGTTGCCCCTTTCACTGAAACTGGGCTTGACGGCAGGCAGTCCAGTGCGTGATGGCCGGAGTTTGGAATGAGATGTCCTCAGGTCCGGACATGGAGACAGCGACATTTGCCTTCCTTTAACTTCTGCTTTGACTTCCCTCAGCTGTTTTGGAAGTGCCACGAGCAGTCACGCTGGTGATGCATGCACCAGCATATTGCACGCATGGTGCTGAACGCGTTTCCCGTCCGTGTGCGTGCTCGGCTGTACCACGCCGCTTCTTGGGGCTGTGCTGCGCTCTGCATCGATCCAATCACAGGCTTCGGAAATTAATTATTCCGAGTTATCAGGGTGGTTACAAAGGGCAGTGGTGGGAAAGCACCTTCCTGAGCAGCATCTCCGCGGCGACTCCCGGGGCGGTGGACAGCTGCTCGAGTCCTCGGCCGCACGTCCGTGCCCTTCCCGGCAGCTGCGAAAGGTGGCAATGTTGTCAGCAGGAGCCCAGGGAAAGCTGATCTCACCGAGACAGCCGCAGCGCCTATTTGTCCACAGATTTCTCTGGCGTCAAAGCTCCACGTCCGTGAAATAGGAGCCTGCAGCAGGGAAATTTGTTCGGGTTTGCGGACATGACATCACAGTTTGCCATCACTTCTGCACAACTGGTAGTAGCTCGGTGCGCTCTCCGTGCTGGATGTGGGGATGCGCGTGAGGCAGGCACGGCGCTGCTCATACAGCGTTGCTCCACGCAAGGCTTCTCCGTGCTGGCTGCCTCGGGGCTTACAGACCGACACCCATCCTCCACCTGGGAGAGCGAAACTGAGCTCTTTAAGTGAAGTTTCATTTCTCCAAAACACTCGTAAATGTTTCTGAAACCCGGTGTCGTTTTCTGCCAGCTCCCCGGGATGTTTACAAATTCTGCTTTGAATTGAGCTTGCCAGGGGAGAAACAGAGAACTTCCCTGCATGCCACAGTCATGTCAAGAGCTACCTCCTGGCTATGACAGCCTTTTAACCTGTTGAAAGCCTAACAAACCTGTTCCAGGCTCCTCTCCTCTCAACTCAGTGAATCTTTTTAACTTCTTCAAATGATTCTCTCAAAGACTTTTGTGTCTTGTGATTTTTCACATTTTTTTCCTGTCTAATGCTAATTCTTGACCCTTGAGGGAAAGTACAAGAAACTTCTTGGTTTATGTTATCCCATTCCTTTACTCTTGACTGTCTCGATGCATTGGTAAATATATCATTTATTTTAAATTATCATGGAACCTTTCAACATATTTAATTACTGGGTTCACCTCTTATTCTGTGTTCTTTACCAAGCCTTTCTGACAAGATGTAATATATTTAAGCTATTTAGGAGGTCAAATGGGGAAAAAAAATTAAATATTCTTGATGTACTTTATGGTAAGTAGATAACAAATAGGATGACATTACCTTGTGAATCCCCCACCTTCCTCCTTAACTTTATTTGCAACACAGATGACAATTTTTGTTGGACTTAGCGTGTAGTTACTTGTTTTTTATAAGATAGGAAGGCAGAGCTAAGGTAACTAATGCTGTACAACTTCCACAACTGAATTTGTGTGTGTGTGTATCCTTCCTGACTCATGTATTGGACAGGCTACTCCCAGCATTAAATAGACACCAAAGGTTTCTAGAATTGCTTTGGTCTCTGTTAGGCAAAGATTGTTTGCCGAGTACCAAAATCTGTTGCTGTATGGATACTTTGCCTGCCACCACTCTTCACTTTATTGTATGGATGGCCCAGCGGTTGTCCAGGAGAACCATTGATAATGACGCCTTAGTTGTAAAAAAAGTGCAAAGGAAGACTTTCAGAAATTAGTTGATTTTGAGCACTTAGTCTGGCAGAAACCTCTATATTCTGTCTCCAAATCGAATGACAAGCCAGCAAAAGCTTTCTGTTTTGCTGTACTATGCTATGTGGGAGAATTTTTCATTTCAAAATTGAAACTGAAAAAAATAATTTCCAACTCCAAACAGGAGAATTTAAGATATGATGGGTTGTTACCACTGTAATTTTTGTAATTATTTCTTTTTTTTTAGTAATAGTCTTATTGCTTTAAGAATAAAGAGAAATATTTAACCTTGGGACTTTCTTTAAACACAGCTGAGTAATGCAGTCTCACACAGTTGTAATAATAATTTGGCTGAGGAAGAGGCTTTGTGATCATAAAATTTTCATGTTAAAGGAAGTAGATGCTACACACAATATAAAGCATGGAAATAAACATATTTAGAATTTTGTTTTCTCTTTTAAAGCCAAAGGAAAAGAAAATACTTTCCTGTGATTTCAGAGTACTGTTAACAAGCCCTCATAGCTATTAGGAGCCTAAAATGGTAAACAGCTTAGTAACAAAATTATATTAATAAACCTAGCATCAAAATGACTATAAAATTACATACATATGGTTCCATTTTACACGACAAAAGAAGTTTTCTGAAGTCCTTTTGCCTAAAACAAAAGTTTTAATGGAACAGTGTAGTGATTTGACCTCATGTCTACTTATCCTTTTTTTTTGAATGTAAATATGAATGCCAAGACAATTAACTGGATAATTTACCCAGGCAGACAGAGCTGAAGTTCTGTAGGCAGGCCCTGCTTTAAAGGCAAGTTGGCGTGCTGTCTCCTGCTCAAGTGCCTATCGACCTTCAAAGTGTCTTAGCTGCTAGGGATAGTTCACCCTCAGGAAGTTTATTTAGATAAGCATCTGAATTTTTTTGGGTACCGAAATCTGGAATGCAGTAGCAAAATCTAATGAGCACAGGCTCTCATATCTGAGTCAGCAACGGGGCTGGATCCACTCCTGTTGTTCAGCATTTCCACTGCCAGGCCCAGCCAGAAGCAGAAAACAGAGATGCGTGAGAAGGAAAACCAGGGAGAAGAGCAGGGAGGGTACCTCAAAAACGTACGAGCAGGCTTCAAAACAGAGTTTGTGTAGGTTGTGTGCAAAGGTGAGGAGCTGCAAAGAAACTCAGGCCTTCTCCCAGTGCATCCTTCCAGAACCTCAGGGCGAGTTTGGTTCTCAGGAGGCTCTTGGCTTGGTCCTCTGTGGGCAGGGCTGTGCATCATTAGCACCTGGAGTCTGGGCTGTTTCACTTGCCAGATGTAAAAGTGAACCTGTGACATCAAGGTGGGTTTTTTCCCCTGCTTCTGAGGCTTTGCAATTAACAGCATCTCAGGTGTTACAGGGCACACTGATACCAATTGAAATTTTGGACTTGGAGAAAAAATTATCCACTCAAATGGTGATCTAAGCAAGAAAGATATGGAAAAGTAACCAGCAAAACAGAGTCGCTGTATTTTTCTTAATGATCTCTTGGTATTACTCAATTTTCTAATATTTTTTCCTCTGCACCCATTGTTTTCTAAACCTTGCTGCTCATTAATTAAACCCTTTTCTGTAAGCTAAAGAAGGTGGCTTTTGCCTCTAGAACTCAAGTAAGCTGCTGTGGTTCTGCCACAACAAATATCTGTCACTTTTTTTTTTTTTTGCTGAAAATGAATCTTTAAAGTATTTGTAGCCTTCTGAGGCTGAATTTCCAATCTAGTGTCCATGTCATCTGCAGAGCTTCGTCAAAGCACTTGCCAGATTTTGACAGGAGAAAGTTGCCATGAACAAATAGCAATGTGTGCTCGGAACAGGGCTTGTGAATCACAGGTTTGTGAAGCAGCCTCCTGAAAACACACCTGAAGCTTAATTCTGTGTACTGTGCATAGAAGGAAGTTCTCACTATGACTTCATTCATGCTTTTGGCATCCCAATGTTATTTCTGGTGATAAAAGAATAATAGAATGAATAAGCAACTAAAACACAAGGGAAGAGAATGAATTTAATCTACAGGGAAGGTGAGAACACACCCAGTTCTCATCAGTTCTGTATGCCATGCCTGTTCTAATCTCCATCCAAACTTCAATACTAAGGATTAAATTGTCAATCATTTTAAAAGTTCATCTTTCAGAAATTCTAAAGTCTACTTTTCAGAAATGACCTGGTACTGATTTGCATATATTTATATTTTGATAAGATGAAGTGTTTTTTAAATCTGAAGAAAAAAAGGGAAAATTTTAAATCCCTAATATATAGCTTAAAAAAAACCAAAATCTCTGCATATCTAGTTTTATGGATAGTACAAAATAAAAAATAGAAAATGGTGAAAAAATGTCAAGTACCATAAAGAATATAGAATTCTTCAGTGGTTACAGGCCATCTTAGCTTGGCTTAATTTCAGAAGGTACTAAGGACATATTTTATTTTCTTTGCTATTAAGCCTAGGAAAATGACCAGTTCTACTGAGCCACTACTCTTTTTTTTAGGTAATATATTATTTTTATTACATTTCTTCTTCCTTCTGTTTTTTAGTGATAGAAATGTCTTGTACTTTTTTCTCACGTTGTTGCAAAATACAAAAAAAAAAGAAGTATTATTTTTAATAGTCATGTATACATTGTTGACATCAGTGAAATTCAGTTAAAATTTTTAGGTGTATATATTAAAGTACAGATCAGCTGGTTTTTTTCAGCTGGCTGATGATTTTTCAGGGCCCTATCAAGTTTTATGAAATGAAATGAACGAGTCTTGTTGTCAACTTCCTGAACAGTACTGATTTGTTGATCACTGGAATACTCATGACCTCTGGAGAAGAGCACAGAAAAGGTGGGTTTGGGCTTTCTAGCTGATCAGATGTGGCCAGCTGGTATAACAAAGGCAAGAACACGTGGAGGATGTTCTTACCAGGAAAGCAGTGTGTTTACTTTTCCTGTGGTTCTTCAGAGAGCAGGTTTCTCTAAAAAAGTTGTAGGTGGCATGAGGTTGGTCAGAGGGCAGACACTTGTTTGACCTTTTGGTAACAAGTCCTTACACTAGAAGAAAACCCAAGCATGTTTTTATTTCTTAAATTGCCACAAATGGATCAAGAAGCTGAGGAAGTGGCACTGAGAGAAGCCCTGCAAATTTTGGACTCATCTGGATCTTCATGTGTAGAACTGCAGCTGCACAGATAGTATAACCCTAACAGCTGATGAAATGTGATTAATGTTGAAAGTAATGCAACTGTCTTGCTTAGTGTTTCCAGCTCTTTATTTTTTCATTGTGGTCAGTCAGCATTGAGGGATTTGTATTCATTATGTAAATACTTGGGGGGAAAGTGATATAAGTGAACACTTTGCTACTATCAGTCATGTGCCTTAGCTATTCAGGATGAGTTTTGGCTTCCTTTGTATTCCCTAGAAAGTTATGATTAAACTAACATCTACACTGGTGAAATGATGTATTTTACACTTCTTGTTGACAAGTAGAGACATGAAATGGAAAGGTGTCTATTGAAGAGCTTTTTCTTTGTATCCTCTAGGAATTAAGGTATTTCCATGCTTCCCCCCCGTATTTCCTAGCCTACCATCCTGCTCCCTAGGCATGGTGAAATTAGTATACTCTCATTTATCATGGATCTGGTAGCAACTACAGGGTTTTTTTTTTCACTGTCTTTGATACAGTGGCTGACTAAAATATGCAAAGATTTTTTTTTTTTCCCAAGCAAAACATTTTATAGAATTTTTAAGATATATGTCCCAGAAATATCAGACTAAGTGGACTAAATGCTATTGAAAGGAGTAAACTCAACTGAAGGGCTGCAACTCTTACCTGGAATCTCTCTTGTGTAGTTTTAGCTACCAGTTAGTTCAAGAGTAGAATTTAAAAATTCCATTTAATAATGTATTCTCATAACTGAAATTAGAGAGGTGGAAGATTGAAATCCTGTCTGTGATGTATTAGAGGGTAGATACTGAATACAGAAAGAAGGAAATAGAGAAGATCCGTGTTGGATACAGGCTGCCTGCCTTGGTATCATGTCATGTCTCTCATGAATGTCTTAGGAGTGAAAAAACAACCCACCCTGCAGCGGCGTGTCCCTGTTTTCCTTGGCACCCTTCTGCCGCCTGCCTTCGAGTGAAGAAATCAGAAGTAAAGGGAAAGGATGGCCAAAATCAGCGCCTAAGCTGATTTAAGCCTACGGGGGACTGAGGTTCATCCGAAGCACAGCCTCCTCTTTTAGGGGAAGGGTACAGGGATACCTGGCTATGGAGCGGCTCTGGTGCAGCGTGAGCTCCACAGCCGCCCCATCCCAGTTTTTTTCTGGCTCAGAGTTTGTGGGGAGAGCAGGAAAACCCCGGGATCGGGGCACGGGCCGGCGGCGGGGCCAGCCCTGGACTTTCCGGGCCCGGCCGCGGCGGGAGGAGGAGGAAGAATGCTGCCGCCCTGACGTCAGGAGCTGCTCCTGGGAATGTTTTGCATTCCTCTTCCTGGCAGTGGTCAGGTGGCTTCCAGCAAGAAGGAAGAAACAGCCGCTTCCAAAAAGAAAAAAAAAATAAATAAAAAAAAAAAATAAAAAAAAAAAAAAAGGGGGGGGGGGGCATTGAGAGCGCGCAGAGGAAAAGAACACTTTATAATAAAAGTATTGTGGGGGAGGCACTTTTATTAAAAGCCAGATTGGGAATTGGAACCAGATGTTCTGCATTCGAAAGCTGCACGAATGTTAAACGCGTTTATTAATGACTGTGATGGCTGAGGTATTTGGCTGTCTGCCTCACTTTAATCTCATTGCTCCGTATTAAAAAACGGTTGAGAAAAACATATTTTTTTTTACCCGACTTTAGGCAGCTTCCTTTATACAAATATTCATTAGGAAAAAAAAGGATTTTCATGGGTCTGTAGCCACATATATGAAAGCAGGAAAGGAACAAGCAAGGGAATGTCAACATTTGTCTTGTTCTGTTAGTTTTAGCATATATGTTGTGCTTAAAATTATTGTCTTGAAATTCAGTTTCCTTCTTGATTTGTGGTTGTTGGATAACGTGCATGATGTAAGCTGGAGAGGTCAGAACATGCAATTATTGCTGTTCACAAAGTACTTCCTATTCCCTTAACTCTCCCTCTTTAAAGTCCCTGTCAAAGCCTGTGTTTAAAGCAAAACAAGAGTAGGTAGTCAGTCTGAAGTGAGTAGAGTAGGAATTGCATTCACCACAGGCAGTGCTTGTGAAATAGCTGCTTTATATCCTTAGATGGACCCAAGTGCATGTTATATCTCCATTTCAAGGGCAGTGTCTCCACCTTGGCAACGCTGCACATTTGGGAGTACTGAGCACCACAAGCTTCCATGGGGACTTCTGGTTTGTGTCTCAGTGGGGATGAGGTATCTGGCAACACCATAGCCTGTACAGGAACAGGCAGATTTGGGGTATGCCCCAGACAGGCATGGATTCTCCTCTCATCTTTGGGCTCTGTTGTATGCCGACTGTAAGATTTTCTGTGTGAAGGACTGTTGGAGGGAGAGACAAAGCTGTGCCATGTGTCCCTTCAGTTCACAAGTGTGGCAATGCCCTGAACCTGTGCCTTCTTTATCCACTTGAAAGGGGAAAGAATCATTTTCTCCGTAAGCACCAGGAACCCGCTCTTTACATGGTGGACATAGCTGTTTCATATGAATTGAGATGTCCTCGGGCAGGGCAGAGATCCTGTCTAGGGCTGGTGGAGCTGAGCTTCCTCTGGGTTCAAGCTGGGAGAGACCGTACCAATAAGATTGAACCAGAAAAACTTGCCCTTATCCAGCGTAATGAGTTTTTTTCCTTAATTCATCCTATGTTTTCCTGTTCATTGACACTGCACAAAGTTGTATTTGGGTGGAGTTAAGAAGCTCAGTCCCAGGCAGTGTATTTGGTGGTGTTGCAGGAAGCTGGTGGGACAGGGAACGTTTGGTAGTTTAGGGGAGGTTTCCTTGAGCTGCCTGTCTGGGTCAGGTGGGGCCCAGGAGCTCCCATCCATTTCCTGGTACCGACTGCAGTGAACAGCAGCTTCCTGCTACAGGGTGGATGCTCTGCTGAGGAATTTCCAGAAATGCTGAGAAGTGCTGACTCATAGCTTACGGCCTGTCTGGGCTGAGGGGAGGTTTTCAAATCCTTGGCTGAAGCCAGCAAAAATTGTTGCTGTAATGTACTGTTTTATTTTTAGCAAGGGGGGAGGCTGTGTTGCTTAGGATGAAATGCTTGTGAGTGATTTCAAAATGACAGACACTTTTAATTCTTTTTTCTTTTCTATTTTTAGAACTTGGAAAACAGGTTGTTTTGCTAAAATACAGACACTTCTCTGTTTCTCTAGTAAATGGGTTGTTGTAAAGGAGCCTTAAGGATTTCATGCAGGAAGACTTTTACCACCACTGCAGTTCAAAATGTCCTTCAGGGTAGGAAATACTGAAGTATTTGAGACTGAGACTCAGTTGGCACTTACTTGCATGTATTTTTTACTTCTGCCAAGGTGGGACTGCAGCTCCAATTGTTAAAGCTAAAATGTAGCCAGATATTTGCTGCTATTACAAGATCATTGTAAAAGCTTGGTGCTTGTGTTTCATCCTCCCTTGCTTTTAGCAGTCACTTCACAAGTAATGTCCTGTACTTTTTCATTTTTTTCTTTCTGAACAGAAAATGCCCTAAAGTGTTTTTTGCTGACTTCTGCCAGGAACGAGATTGAGGGAGGAGTCCTTTCAGGCTGTACTGCCGTTCAAAATATAATTTTGGTGATTAGATTGTAAGGGCAAAATTCTTCTCCCTTCTCCCCAAGCCCATCCCCCAGTCAGTACATTTTTTTAATATAGTCTTGGGGGTGTGCATTGTTTTTCTGTTGAACAGCAGTAGTGCTTTGGGGTGATCTCCAATGCACTGTCCCAGAGAGTATCATAAATGAAATACAAGTTTGTATAAACTCTTTTACTTCTGCTTCTAATTTCTAAAATTTGCTGCCAGCTGTTCTTCATTCACAGCTCTGTACTTCTGTCTATAGAGGTGTTTGCAGCCCTTTTTTTATGCCTTAATAGAGAACTGTGATTCTACAGATGATCTGCAGACTGCTTTTAACCACAGTGCTAATAATTTTTGAACCTGTAGCGTAAACCAGCACATTTTGCAAATATGAAGGGAAAAAACCCAAAACAACAAGCCCACACCTCTTACAGCAACCCTGCAGTGTCTGGCTTGAGAATAACTGGTGCACAGCTTCCCTGAAGTTGTTGGTGGACAGTGTTTAACTCCTCTCCTTAGTTTTTGCCCTGGGACTGAGTGATATTATCGGGGTCCTCGTCTGATAACAAAAAGGAAAAGGATAGTTCCATGCAGGACGTACAGGAACATAGGACAAGGCTGTTTCCATGATGTGCTTATTTATTAGCTGATTGCTGTGCAAAAGTCCCAGTCTTAGTCATTTTAAAGTAAATACAGTGTGTGCATGTGAGCTGCTGGTGATTTTTGTGGACAGAAAGAATTTAAGCTGCACATCTATCACAGAATTTCGCAATCAAATCCACTTTTACTAACGACTCTAACCTTGCCAGCTACCCACCTCTAAGAGAAAGCTTATTTTCCTGCCCAAATCTGCCAGTTCCTTCCAAGATTTTATAGCAGCTGCATAATCTCTTTTAAGAGAGTTGTGTCCTGGCACCCGCCACTATACAGGGAAAATAATATAGGTCGTACATTATTTCTAGCCACCTGTCAGTAAATTCAGGACAAGAGCCATGAACTAACAGCCTTGCATGTTCCCCCATTTAGATTGATGTGTCATCCGACCTGGGTGGACATGCCTCAACTGGCTTGCCTGACTTCAGATAACCTGTTCTACAATCCTCAGCTGCTTGACCCTATTCTAGTTTGGATGAGGCACAGAACGTACCTTTTGGTGAAGCTTCTGTCCCCAAACTTATAAAAAAAATTAATTATGCATGAATGTTGTCCAGCTTTCCAGGGAACATCTTGGTACGACATGTATCAGTGTAGTGAGAACATCTCATTTTACGGTCAGCTTTTTGTAAGTGAATCTACCCTAGTCCTTTCTAGTAATACTATGCTACACAGTGTGGTTCCCATCTCTAATACAGACATGTCCTGCAAAGAGCTTTCTGCTTGTGGCAGTGTAAGCTTTTGCTTTCTCATGTATCTTTGTCTCCCAATGCTCCCTGTTCTTGCACAGCTTTCTGATCACTCCACAGTTTGCTGCTAGTTGCACAGTCTTGGGAGCTGCATGAAATCTGAGGAATTTATGTCTGTGTTTCAGTTGCCATATTACTTTTTTTACTGTCTCATTGTCATAAATAATTTTTACTTTTGATCTTGCAGGACTTTTCTTACGCCATCCTTGTAATTTCACTTCCAGTCACTGTGACAACGTATTTCTTTTTCTAGATTATAGTGAGTGCCAAAAAAGAGAAAAAAAGACAGATTAATGGTAAATCTTGAGTAGTCAGCTGCTTTATCATTATCATCACTTACATGGTTGCATTAGCATTAATTGTCTTTTGTGCTATTTGTCTATTAGTCTCCATTGGTGTTCAGAACAATTCAGTTCAAGTAATGCACCATTTAGTATTTTATTGTTTGCTGGATAGGGTGGGTCATACATTGATTTCTATATAAAGATGAGATTCCATTGGTAAAAAATAAGACTTTCTAAAAGTTAGTAATCAGAATTTGAGTATCCTAAGTAGTGAAATTAAGTCAATCCAATTGTTTTGGTAAAGATTAGAGGAACCCTTTGTGAGAAACTTTGAAGAATACATACATTAGACATGTATGTGTATGTCTGAATATGTGAATGATAAATTTCGAGAATGTAGACTGATAAACAGTTTGAAGCAGTGGGTAGAAATAAGTCACATTTTGTTTGAACCACTTAATAATTCAGGGAGACTGAGGATAGAGGGAAGAGATGGTTAAGGAAAAATAGCTTACCATTACTTTATGAGGGCCTGTAGGTCTCTCAGCCTCATTTCAACTGCTACTAAGCCTCTTCAGTCATCTTTTCCAGTTCTCCTGGTTTTTATATTGTCTTTGAATTTTAATCTTTTTCCAGTATTTACTTTTGATTACCATAATGATTCCATGGTATAATCTAAATTAGAAGCTGTATCACAAACTATCAGTTAAAACTTAAACTAAATCAAGGTTTGCCTCTTGCAAAGCAGCAATGATTCAAATGTGGCATCTGCTATATGCGATACATCCCCAGTAATAAATATGTCAAAAATGAGAATACATGCAGCTGCCAAGAAGACCTGTGCCACCATTGCAGGTTGTAGGCCAAGGGCTTCATTATTAACTCATTTACATGTATTCACATCAAGAGTATTGTGAGATGTGGAGCCTCAGTGCATCCCAAAATCTGGTCACCCCTTTGCCTGCCACTGCTGTGCACTGCAAACAGCATCGTTTGGTGATGTCCTTCTTGTGCCATTGATTCCCTAGTCTGGGGAATCAAATTTTCAGCCGTACAGCTGGGAAAATTTGTCTGTCTTTCTGCTTTCATGGCTTTCTACAGTAATATGTCTGTCTGAAATGAAACTCTCAAAGGATGCAGGTAGGATTGTGTGTATAGAAGACAAACTTTCCAAGGAGCAGGAACATAGTTTTGGACACAGACATGTCTGTACTAGCAAATAATGTGGTAGGAGCAGCTTTGTGGAGTAGAAGCTGGTATGGGAGATTTCATCCTGCTGTAGGCATTGTGGGCCTTTATTGCAGACAGGCTGTAAGCTGGTCACATGGCCTGAATGCCTTTCAGCAGTAGGAGCACATCTTCAGGTTTAGTTTCATATGAAAAGAATCCATCGTGTGAGCTCAGAAGGCTGCTCCAGAATCCAAACCAAAGCTCAGGGAAGATGGGAGAGATTTTCCTCAGAAACACACCACTGATCTGAACCGCAGGACTGGTGTGGACACACCCATGGATGACCAGACATCAGACCAATCCATCTTTCTCAGTTTGGCTTGCTCTGAGAATTCCTATTGTCATACACATACGCAGATGCACAGTTGTAAACAGAAAAACCCAGACAATAAGCTGCTTTTTAAACACTAAGGCAAAGGAAAAAAAAAAGGTGAATGTTCATATTCTAAATGCCTGGTTGCCGCTCCATCTGGTAACGGTGACTATGTAGCCATTGTTGCATCTGTCAAAGTTCTAGACCTTGTCTAACTGCATCCTTTCTCTTGTAGAGCCCTTAAAACTGTGCTAAAATACTGTCATTGTTCCCTTGTAGCTGGTATGTATTAATTTGAAAAAGGTGTGTTTTCATTCCCTTGGCTATGCTGGAAAGGTCTGACAGCTTTTGCCATACCATATTACCTGATGGTACAGCAAACAGATACTTGGAATGGTAAGTAGGAAAACCAGTCTTAAGCACTGTAACTTTATACAGAGGAACAAGTTCAGAGTTTACCGTAACATGGACACCTAGAAAACACTTGTATGTGTGAGCTATGGAATGTTACCCCATTGCCCTAAATCGATAATTCATGGTTCTTTCAGGCTTTATTTTGATGACGTGATAGAATAGAGCTATCCCCTGGATAGAAGGAAGTGCCCACACAGCAATTGCAAACTCCTGATTTCCCACGGTGTAGCTCGAGGTTTGTTTCCAGAAGAAATGAGCAGGTTCACATGGACTTTTACCTGGTTCCCTTACACAGCCATGTTAGAGTCAGGAAATGTAAGCAGAGCAGAGCAACAGGGCAGTGAGACCCAGTCTTTGAACACACTGTTTACAGCTTGCTCTTTTGAATAGAAGCTGCAAATGGCCAACCTGCAAGTATCAGACTTTTAACAAATATTTATTGTATACAAGTGAAAAACTGACTTGTCTATATGTATTTCAATATATAATTGCCTGGAAACATGGTTGCAGTAAGATTCAGTATTAAAAACTGAGCTGAGAAATCAATTGGTGTAGCCTACAGAACAGAGTGTTGCTTTACAAATTTTTCCCTTTCTTGTTTTCCTCCTTCCATAGAGAATATGCATTGCACTGGGGACAGAGAAGCAGAAAGTCTTGGCAACTTGTAGTGTGCCAGAGACTTTGTTCTGCTCAGTGAGGAGGGGTGCAGTTCCCAAGAAAGATGTCAGATGCAGTAATTAATGTTCTTCCTTCATATGATGGATACCATCTGTATTTAGAAACATCTGAGCTTGTGCTTCAATAGAAGTCACGTAGCATTTTTACTGGTATAGTTTAGAACTAGAGTGTTTTTATTCATGATACTTGAGGCTTTGCTCCCAGACATAGTTTACAAATGCGTGACATTCCTTTTACGTTTCGAAGTGAAAAGTGAGCCAGGGTGAGCAGGAAGGACATTCTGTAGCTTGGTGAATCTTAGCAGTTTTTCATTGTGTCATATTTGTTTTTATAGAAGCGACTTCAAACTAGGGCAATATGAGCAGCAAATGAGTTTTTGCCTCATATAAAAACAAACATGATCAGAATCATCCTGTCTGTAAGTTATTCATAGAGTCCATTAGTGTCAGGATATACAACTTTCCTCTTTTGACAGCCTTTCCTCAGACCTGTCAAAATATAGTATCTTCAAAACAAACAGTGGTTTTTGTTTTTACTTCCTTCTTTGCTTCCCCTATTTCCCTGACAGTGAAACACTAGTAACCTCATTTGAAATAATCTGTGTTTGTATCCGTGCCTCTTACAGCTGGGATGTGGCTCCAATAATTCTTCGATGTAGCAAGTTACTTCCCATTTCTATCATGTAATGTATCTTCTTGGATTTATTCCCCTTTGTTTCAGAATATAAACATCAGCAAATATTATCTTGATTAATCCTCTCCCTTCCTTCCATCTCCTCTTTCCCCTCTCCCTTTTTTGAGAAACAATAAGAAAATGCAAGTTTATTCTTAGCCAGCCAAGAACTACTAGTTTCTATAGGGGAAAATGTCCCTTTGGTCTTAAACATGATTATTTTGTTTTGTTTTCTGAATTGGTAAGAAAGAGTTAGTGGCCTGGAACAATGATTTTATGTAATAGCCTCACATTTCTCAGCAATATACTGTTGCAAATGGACAATTCCATGTTCTAGCAAGTATTTTAAAAAAAATGTAAGATATTGTGAATCTGATTTTGAGGTAAAGAAAGAAGATGCCAGCTAGCCTGGATACCTAACTGTGACAGCATGGAGCATGAATGTTTTCTTAAGGCAAACCTATATTTATGGCAGTGCATGAAACCTCAACTCTGCTAAAGCTCTCCTGGTTTCACAGTTTGTCCAGGGACAGAGGAGGATCATATGCTGTGGCCTCATATTCTGCCACTCATAGTAGTGTCATAGTAGTCCATGTCACAGAGCTGGCTGTATGCCAGTCACGTGGTCAAAATCTCATCCCTTTCTCTGCCAACTCTTGACACATGCTCAGATGTCTTGTAGTGTAAGGCAGAATCATAATCAGAGGCTACTAGATGAGGAAAAACAGACTTTGTTTTCAAAATATTCTTTACATTCCTGATTTCATTTGGCTTATGCCACAGACTTCCCATAAAATCTTCAGCAAGATATCTGTTGTGAGTCTTGATTTGGCATATAAAAAAATGAAAATAACAGTGATCCTCAGTTTTACTGGAATATTAGTAAATAAAATTAATGCTAATTTAGCACTGGCCTGGGCTTGAGAGAAGGCTAGAAAAGGGGGGGCTGGGGAGAGTCAAAGTTTGCTTTTCTTAAGGCCTTTGAATGAGCTATGTCAGAAGCTGCTGTAGTTCCCAAGAGCAGTAACACATTACGAGAGATTTAAAGATGCTTCTGGCTGCTCCTCCTAGAGTTCTGAATCTTGTGCTTCTCTCTAGAGTCATGTGCAGTCTTGTCCTAAGGATGTATTTGTTCATATGGAATGTGAGAACTTAAAACACATCTAAATTTATTTTCTGCCAACTAGTCAGAGAAATTTGTTTTGGATTTGAGAGGAAAGAGGAGAAATTCAGACTGTACCAAGCAATTTCTCTGTGTTGTAAGCAGCTAAAGAGAGACTAAATAAGGAAAGGGTAGGTGGAACATGAAGAAAATCGGAACTTAACGTGTACAGTCTGTGTCAGTGGGATACATTTTCATGATTCAGAAAATGAATACACTGTGAACATTGAAACTTTTTAGTATATATACTTATGTTTTACTGACTAATGTTATGTTCATTTTCTTCCTTTAATATTTTCTGAGTATGTACAGGGTTTTTTTTTACCAAAATCTTCAGCATTAAAATCCCAATAATAAAGACCAAGAAGAATGACATGTAATATTCAGAATATTACGGAACTAAATCATCATAACAAACCAAAGCAAATTGCCCTTAAGCAATTTTGCAAGCTTCTCTAACAGGAAAACCTTTCTTGTGGAAGAATAGCTTCAATAGCCAGGTGTGAATGAGGGGATAGCCCACCCTTGGTTTTGAGCTATGTTTCCTGTTAAAGTGGCGGTGGAAAGCGTTCTTCCGGAGGAGGATGTGTGCAGTTCTGCTGCGTTTGCCTGAAACTGCTGAATCCAAGCATTGTGCCTGTATTTTGGCTTCTTTCCCATTGAGAAAGTACAGCGCAATCTCCTGCCTGCTACTCCCTGTGAGCTCGATATCCTCGTTAAAGATCAGGGAAAAGAAAGGGGAAAACCCGAAGAGATCAATGAGTGAATTTGCATACCATGCCAGGGCTGGCACATGGTTCAACACGTGATGCAATAGTGAACTTTTTCCGTGAGCTTGCTGCAGCCGCTGAGAGACATTTCAGACTGCAGAGATAGAAGGCAGCACTTTTGTATTCAGAAGCAAGAGTGAAAGTGCTTCGTAACTCAATTGCATAACGTAAATAACGTTTTGCATTTAGTCAAACAGAGAGCTGTGACAGTATTCAACGTTTATTGATGTTTATTGTTTCGTTTCTGTTTCTTGTTATTACTATTGATGCCTGAAATATTTGATACTTATTATCATTCCTGTCTTAATGACCTGTGTTTCTGGGAGTCTACAGTCTAGCTGATGACATAGTGAGGTGGAAAGGCCAAAGAAAGCACCTAAAATGATCTACATCGAAGTTCATCTCATGCTGTGACATCTGCTTGGACACTTTTTTTTTTTTTCCCTCCTCAATTGAAACTGAATTCTTTTATGGTGCTGTTTAGCTCCATTCCTGAGCAAAAGCCCGGGCTGCTGCCTGGAGGGTGGGGTGTGTGTCCTTGCCATTTTGCCTGTCCCATTTCCAGCACACATCACACCCTTTTGGGAGCAGTTTCTGTTCACCAGCTCTGCATTATTAATTCCCTGGGTTAGCAAACTGAACCTGACAAGCAGGGAGCAGATCTGGGGCACCCCTCCCCTTTTTAGGGTTAACCAGCACATAGATATATTTAGCTGAATCACGTAGCCTTCTGATTTTGTCTGAGAATTTTTTTTTTTTTTTTTTTTTTGTGGATGCAGAAAGGGTTTCAAGATAGCATTTGTATCTTGTTTTCTGACTTTACCGACATCCTTTTGACTGAAAATTGCCTGTAACATGTTACAGCTTAGTGACACACAGGTGTTAACCTCTTACCATCAGCCAAGCCAAGAAAGAGGGCCTTCTTTTTATAAAACATGTTTAGTAGCATAGCAGACCCATACTTATGAAAACTGCAGCTTGTAGTACATACTGATTAAGAATACATTGCCTACTTACACGGATATGACTATGTCTGTATAGCAAAATTCAGTGTTGGTTACTGAACTGGTAAAGATGAAATTCATGTAGACAGATAAAATGTTGAAAGGCATGTGTGAACACAGCCTTGTATACAGATATATTTGCCCTAATTAGAGCACTCCCACTATGGAAGGTCTATAGTGGGTTCCAGGGTCTTATGGAGAAAAAGTTTAGTTTTGTTTGGGCTGAGGGAAGATGTAGCTGAGAGGAGAAAATGAGCAGTATAACACACAGTGCAAAGAAGTTCCCATTTACAAGTTTGTTGAAGCAAGGTGTGTCTAACTCTTCTGTCCTCAATTTTTATGTCCCAAGAGTATGTCCCTTCAAGGGATGTATATTGCTAAAATGACTGTTTCCAGGTAAGAAATCTCCATAGTTTCCCAAACAAAAATTAAATTCCAGGCCTTGTGTGGCAGCACATAACTATTGTACTGTCTAGTCTACTCTATTCTCAGGTTGTTCTGTATGTTTTTGGTGATTATTCACATGCAGTTGATTTTCAGTATTAGTTCTTTTCTAACTTAGAGCATATATGAGAGGGGAAAGAGTGCACATTCAAAATAAATTGAGTCTGTTCCCTAACATCTCTTTTCTCTGACATGTCTGTTCTCTAATATGTTTTTAGTTACTGTGAACACTAATCAATTTTATGTGTGTTTTAAGAAATTGCATCTCCTGAGGCTTTTCAAGGAGCTGTGAGACTTCTCTTTACTTGGACTCAGCTGAAAATACGAGACGTGTTTATTATGATCTCAGTTGTTCCTTAAAGGTCAGAGCTCCAGTTTAATTTATAACTCAGCACTCTAGTTACTAGAGTCTAGGTAAAGTGGAGACTGTAAATAATTTTCACCACCATTTCTTAATTTAGAAATGTGTTTCTTTTCCACATAGAAAAACCCCTGCTTTTCTTCTGAAGTGTTACAATAAATGAAGAAGTTATACATTCTCTACTTTGTAACAACTAAGTAAAAGAAAGAAAAACTTCAGTCTTGCTTGGGGTTTCTTTGTGGCCGTTTACTTTTAAATAAGTGTTTTAAGAGGTTGTGTTACAAAAAGAAGGATTTTGTTGGTTGTTGGAAAGCTGAATTTTTATCTTGTGTTTGGGAAACTCTGAGTTCAAGTAGAGATAAAAGCACATTGCACAGATCAAGATTTAGAGGGAAAGGTTTAATCACAAAACAGTAAAATACAGTTTTAAAAGAGAGTCTGCATAGTCTGATCACAGAATCTTGGAATTTTTACTTGTTTTATGGTTACCATTAAAGCAAAACATCATCACATTTCTGGGAATCTTGCATGATCAAGGATTATAACATTGAGACCATGTTTATATTCATTTTTCATGGAAATTTTTAAGCTAATTCTTATCAGTTAGATGATTAAAGTTCCTGTTGCCTGCTACCATTCAAGCACATGCCTGGCAATTTTTGCTCTTACTGAATTTTTCACAGTTACTGTGAAAAGTGCTCCTTCCTTAGTATCTTTAAATAAAGAAATTCAAAGCTGGTGGCTGAATGACAGTGAAATGAAGAAATAGCTTTAAACCATTGTAGTTGACCCAGTTCCAAGTAAAGATAAGCTTTTCTGATTTACAAGGTGTTGCATTTTAGCTTGGTCAGGAGTTAGGTCTGAGAAAAAATAAAACATGAAGTACATGCTCAGCTCAGTTTCAAATAGAAAAGCTCAGAAGCAGCACTTGTCAAAATTCATTTTGGCCCAGGCAAATAAGCTTTCTGCTGAAGGGGAAAAAAAGAAACTGAGAGCCTGAGCAGCTGTAGCAATCCTAATAGGAGCTATTATGTGCCAGCCTCAGTAGTGTCAAGGCTGCTTGCTCAGAAAGCAGTGTGGGGGTTTGCCCAGTACTGATGCTTCTGGCTGATGATTTTGGGAAACCAGGCTCTTTGTTTCCAGGACAGAAACCCCTCTTGTGACATAGCTCTTTCCTACTCTCCCTTAAAAACTTGAACTCTGTGATGGAGTCCTGCTATGTTGCTTGTGAGGTTTACAATGCTGCGGTTTGATCCTTCACCTCAAAGGTAACTTGAAGAAAATCTGTCCGTGTATATTTTCTCCCAGGCTTAAGGCATCATTTCATTTAGTAAGTCCTTGTGCTAGGAAGCTGATGGAAGGATTTGTGCAATAAAATGTCAGTAGCCCAAACTGAAACATTTGCCGTATGAAGCTCCTTGAACGATTTCACTGTACTTATTTTTTTTCTTCACACTACTGAGGGAGCAATGGTTTTTGGAGTTTTTTCAGCACTTATTGAAGGCTTGGCTTCAAAGTGACACCAAATGCTGCTAGATGAGTACATTAGATTCCACTGATAGCTATAAGCTCTCAGACTTTTAACAAATTTTTAAAATAATGCGTTCTTTAGGCCAAATAATTTGTTGTCTCGCTGCCTGATACTGAAGCTTGACACAGTGTTATTATGACTTACTGTGTTATATCTTTGCATGAAAACTTAGAAGGATACCCACTGCTTCTCTGTTTCTACTGGAATTGAGTGGTAGGTTTTCTTTTGCCTGCACTCACTGGTTTGAGGAGCAGTCTGAAGCTTCCTTTGTTTTCCTTGCAATTTCTCCCTTGGGCTGCCACATCCCTTTGTGTTTTATTTACTGCCAATTTGTTTGATTAGATTAAGGAAGGATTAAGGGATCCAGAACCCTTGACAAAAGGCAACCCATCATTTATAAATGTGTAAACATAATGTAATTACTTCTTAATTCCTTGTGTTAAATAAAAAATGGGATTCTTCAACAGATAAACCCTGAGAGGTTTTTTGAAAATCAGATGAAGGCAATTTGCTGACTCAAAGATGTGTATGGCAAAGATGAGGAGTTACCATGCACAAAGTTCAGGTTTTAGTTGATATGAAGAGCTTCAGGTACTTTCATCTCCCTATGATCCAGATAATACACCTTGTCAGTCCACACTGATTTCTCACCATTTCTGAATTCCTATAGTGAAAGGAGGTTTTGTCTCTGCTTGGGCAGTTTAGGATTTGCTATTAATTTGTAGTTCAGTGCTCTTTAGGTTAGCAGTGGTAAGGGTTAGAGTAAGAAGAGGATTCATCTTTTAGTCAAAAAATTAATGCCTAAAGGCCCTAGCACTCATTTTTCTTTTATTTCTACCATTTGCAAAGCTGTACTAGTGGTGAAGAACCCTCATAAAATCTTACTAAAAAGAAGGAAAAGGTAACTCCTGCCTATATGCTGAGTTGGCCTCCTTGCATTTGGTTTTTTTTTTTGGTTTCACAATTAAAAAAATTCTGAAAACAGAAGAGTAAGTGTGATTCAGTTGGACATTGAGAGGACATACTGTGCGCATAAGAGAGCGTCTCAATAAAGAGCAGAAGAACCCACTTGTGCAAGTCCTGTCAGTTTCAATTTTATGATCTTCTACTAATTGAAACTTAGCATCTTGATCTCTAGATTTCTTGTAAAATGTTTTTGCTGCCTCTCATGTGAAAAAGAAGATGAGAAGCCATTCTCTGGACAGTACCATCCTCTTACATTTTCATAAAGCATTAGCAGTAGAATGTTTCACCTTCTTTATTTTTTTGTGTTTCAGCATGTGTTATTTTTCTGCTTTCTTTGTCTTTGTTGCCTATACTGCATATTATGATCAGGAGTGTTTATTTATATTATACCTCACAGGTCTATAACTGGCTAGTTCTGAGCTGGCTACCTGCAAGAAGCTGTCTGTGCAAACAGCAGGGCTTTGCTTGCACGTTTCTGCCAGGCTGGTGTCAAAACACTGCTATCAGAAATTATGCCAATTCAGTGGCAAAGGTTCCTGTTGTTTTTTGTTTTGTTTTTTTTTTTCTTTTTTTCTGACCAAAGACGCTGACCATGGACTGCTAAGAAGCCATTGAGCTTTTGCCATGATCACTCATGTTTTTCCTGCAGAGTAAATAGCTACAGCTTCTCTCTTGGCTGCAAGACAGTTGAAAGGAGTTGCAAATTCTGCTTACTGTTTTGGATGTAATAATGAGCTTCCTTGTAATGAGCACTACTTTAAAGAACAGAAAGTGTAAATCCTTGCTGTAAAAGACATGAAATTAACTCTGGATAAATTGTGAATACATATGCTGACATGAGATTATGCAGAGCAGTTGTAGGAAAGCATTTAGATTGCAATGTTACTGCTTGTGCTATCTTAATTTGCCTCTTGCTGGCTTGGGATTGGGACTGTGCTTCAGTTTTGACAGGAACTATGTTCCATTAGAAAAGCAATGGAAGCAGCTTTTGCATACACAGGCACTTCCTAGCTGTCTATTACAACTGGAAAGGAACAGTTGCAATTATCACAAGCCTAGAAGAGCATGTCTCCTTTGGAAGTTGCCTTTTGCATATGTCCTTAAGTGTAGGGAGTTTTAGGGTATGAGGTAAAGGATGATATGTTAGAGGATTTCCCTGGGAACCAAACCCTCTGACACCTCAGGCCAAGATCTGGGATACATCCTTGCCTCAGCTATTCCGGCCTCCTCCAGCTGTTCCACTTGACCCAGCTCCTGCTCCCTGGCACACCTTGTTTCTGCCAGCCTAACAGTGACTGGGATCTACTGGGACCTGGATTTGACCAAGAGGACTGCTCCAGCTATAAGCTGGTGTGTTTTTTGGGTTAGTTTTTCTTTTTTTGAAGGGAGAGGTTTTTGTTTCTGTTTTTCCAAGTTGCATGAGACGTTGACCTGGTCTGCAGCACAAGCCACAGTCTTGTCAACCTAAATGAAGGCTGGGGGCCAACCATGGGTTCAGGGTATTGTGAACCTAGAGGTACCTTTTCTGTGTTCCTTTAGACAACTTACCATCATCTTTACCTTCTATTTTCATTTCATGAGGTAAAGGAAAAAACATTTTAATTAAAGCAGGAGTTGTAAGATGCCTGTTAATTAGTACTGCTGTGTGAACTTTTTAAGTTCTGTGTGTTACTCTAAAATCTTCAAGGAAAAAGTACTTTTAAATACCTAGACATTATTTTCAGGTAGCTTACAACCTGCATCCTTAGATGTTGATGCATTAATTATTTTAATTTTATTAAATGCCTTGTTCAGTAAAGGAGACATTCTGCACTCTTAGACACAGCACTGCATTTGCTGGTTTTCCAGTTGTTGTGTCACTAGTTCCATCTTGTTCTAAGTTAAGCACTCTGAAAAAGGTTTAGTTGGTTCAGCAAATCTGTCTGTTTAGCAAAGAGGTTCAGAGAATTCACTGATGTTCTCCTTTCTGTTTTGAACTTGGGCTAAGCATAATTGCCCTTTTAAAATATGCAGGACTAGCGTAAAACAGTTTCTTATTTCCAGATTTGGTGTGGCATATTAGCAACAGTGAAGCAGTAAGTAACAGGTGAGCAAAAAGAAATTGTTTATTAGCATGAGATACAAGTTTTTGGAGTTAAATTAACCATTATGTTTTCAAAACATTGTTGTAAAGTGAGTGGTTGCAATACAAGATTAGTGCACATTGGAAGTGCAATTCCAGAGTGGCAGTGCAGCATATTTAATTCCAGCGAGTTAAGTGAGAGTGTTGGAACTGCTAAGTATTTTTAGTATTAAATGGGAAAGTCTTTCTTTCAGTTTAGCTTTACCTCGATTTCCTTATACACTTTCTTTGTCTGTTAGAGACCAATCCACCCCCATATGCCTGCAAACAGTCAACCAAGCAACAAACGAAGGTGTTTCTCACAAAGTCTGGGAAAGGAAAGATTGCTGTTGCCAAGACAGACTGATTCTGACAGGCTCATAGAGCTGTATAAATCTGCAATTCATGAAATGTGAAACTTTCTGCTTAACACTCAACAACTAATATCTCTAGTGTGTGTTTCAATACATTTCTGTTGAAAATAGGCGTTTTAGATTTGTGTGGTTGGCTTCAACAGAGAGAAGAGAGTTGGCAGAGTGTCTGGGCAATTAAGACTCTTGCTGTGTGAATAATACATAGCAGAGGTAATAGTTTGATAAAGGTGGAGTTCAAGTTCTCCTTAAACTGTATACTGGGCTCTTAAATACTGAAATATGGCTTACTTTATACTCATGGTAACTTTCCCTTTGATGTATCTGGCTGAATAATTAGACTTAACCCTGTCTTTCAGACTCTGCCTCCTCGTTATGTTGAGCAGGCTCAAGAGAGAACACTGCCAAGAGCACAGGCAGGCCATGGGAAAAGCACTGTCTTCTGATTTGTGCCTGCAAATTTTTCTCAAGAACTGCTGCTGTGAAAGCTGCAATTGCAAAGATTTCTGAACAAATATTGTCAATTACTTTTCTTCTTTGTTGTGTTGTAAAGACATGAGCCTAAATAATTTCCCCTCATCTCAAGAATCAGCCACCCTTGCGTTGAACAGTCATGGAAAATCTGGAGTCCTCCCCTAGGTGAAACAGGCATTGATATTTTGTTCTAAGTTTCAGTCAAAAATATATAAATATAGTAAGTAGGATCAAAAATTTAGAGAAATTGCAGAATCAGTCATAATGCAAATTCTGAACTTCTGGTTTTTGTCAGAAGAAAATGTAAATAAACCTCTAGTTCATGGTATTCAATAGCATTCCTGAAAACAGCCAAGAGAAGACTGTGTAACTAAATGAGGACAAAATTGTAATATACCAAGCACTGTTCTATTTGCCATCAGCTGGCACAAGGCTGCTGCTTTGCATTGGGGCAGCTGTATTGTGTACTGTACTAGTTTCAAAAACCTTAGAGAGGTGTGACTCTAAACTTAGTTTTTATTGCATTATATTAATTTTGTTCTGTGAAGTAGTAATTTCATAGCTGATTTGCATTTTGTTTATAAAGTGAAAATAAATTATTTTGATTATATTTCTTAGGCACCAAATAGCTCAAACCCAAATCTTGCCAGCATAACTGATTAACCTTGTAATAGCATCTTTGAGATATTAATGTACGCACTACCTTATCTTGTGCTTTATCTGACCTTTATCTGTTGATTTTAATATCCTTTGTGGTTGCTAGTGACGTGTTTTTGTTGTAGACAGGGAGAGATTTTGGCTCCTGTTTATTTCTCTGCTTTACCCTCATTCACTCTATTCTGTCCTCTCAAAAAAATAACTGCATTAAGCAGGAAATAAAAAGAAAAAAACAAGATAATAAACTGTAGCCCAGGAGCACAATAGGAACCATGTCTGCTTGAAGTGATCAGAGAACATTCTGCAAGCAGCAAGTTACCAGTCTAATGTGGATTGATAGTGAAAAAAAAGGAATTGATTGTCCTGAACAAATATAGGAGAAATTTTACCCCTTTGCAGCATAATTTAGTCATAATTTGCAGCATTTTTTATTTCAGTAACTTATATAAAGTGTTTTTATAGGGCAAAATTTGCCCATTGCATGTGCTTTCAGCATTGTATCATCTTGCAGTGCTTGGATGCTGGTGATCCATATCACTAAACCAGTAGAAAACTAATCAGAAAATAAATTTTTTAAAAGATGAGGAGGGGAGAGGAGTATGACTTTTTCACATACTACTGCTTGACTTGATACTGCAAAATCAAGCATTCCCCAGAATAGCAGAGAGGCAAAAGCAGAGAGGAAGCTGCAGTGGGTCTGTTTGCAGTGTGAATTGCCACTGGTGCTGCTGGCTCTGCCACCCTCTCACTCCTGATAATGCCCAATGCCAGCAGAGGGTGGAGATGAATGTGTGAAAGTCCTTCATGCACATTAGTGTGAAATCTGAGAGCTGAGTGAGAACTGATGATTTAACTCAGTTTGTGATAACCTGGCTGTTTTAGCACTGAAAGTATTAGAGCTCTGCCATAGGGATGGTAAGGTCCTGGCAGTACTTGGTGCTGAGTAGCTGAGAGGGGCAGTCATCCTGTTTAGCCCTGCAGCTGGGTCTGGAGGAGAATGAACAGCCTACCATGTGCTCCTGGGTGTGTTACGCTTCTTGGTTCCATGGCCATGGCTGTACCCTTGCTACATCTGCTGTGCTCTTTGCTTCTTTGGAGTCACTTGTGCTTTTTCAGCATGGGGCTGTGCTGAACACCAGTGTTACTCCCTTGTACAGCTGTTCATCAGTTTTCTTGTAGAGTTTGGACATATTTAGGAGAACATGGAGTGCACTTCTTTGGTACAGTACTGTGCTGCTTTTTAAGTGGGCGTTTTCCTTGATACATGACATCTGATTTGGTGGGACATGGAAAAAAATGTGGTTTCTCTGTGAGTGATTTAGTTCAATTTGAATGCAGTTCTACAACAGTGTATTCATGTTTGAAAAGTGAAAAAAAATCCCAGAAGTAGGGATGAAGTTCTCCTCCCTTAGCTTATGTCTCTTCACAAACATAAATGATGAGAAGACCTCCCTCTTCCTAGCATCAAGGAGACAGAGATGGGGAAGATCTCCCTCTTGGGCAAGAGGTACATTTAATTACAGAAGGCAGGGAGCAGTTTGTAGTAAGATTTCATTATGATTTTTCATAACTCAGTGAAGCCTCCCATGATGTGATGCTGGAGCTTGCGATGCTGAGAGCAGTGATGCTGTGAGAACTACAGCAGAGCTCATCTCTCCTGTTTTGGCAAGGGGATTGCTGGGTTACAGATTGCCTCTTGCTGTGCTGGCCCTGCCTGGGCAGCCTGGCAGGCAGCATTCAACTCAAGGCACCTGTGGTACAGCTGTGCAAGTATGGGCCTGCCATCCTTTTGTAGGAACCAAGGAGAAGGAAGTTGGCATTTCTGAAGTGTGTCTCCTTTCCTCTTAAGGACATCAAATGAACCTCATTCTCAAGTTTGCTTTTGCTAGACTATGTAAAGACAGTCTAGGGGACCAGTAGATAGAATAACGTAGGTAAGTCCCAGCCTTGAGTGTCTGTCTGATAAGTGTTTAGGCTTTGAACATCTCCTCTGTTTGCCGATATCTTTGTAATACTAATGTAGTACATTACATTTCCCTGCTGACTCTACCATGCTACACATCCACTTCACATAGTATATCTAGAGCATTTACTTTTATGAGTATGCTGTAGTTGAAATGAGCAACAGACAGTCTGTATCTAGTACATGTGCTGTATTTTATTTTAGAAACACAAATAAATTACTATTTTTATAAGCAAACATTTTCTCTGTTGGTGCAAATGATTCAGGTGAATAAGGTTTCTGAGATTTGAAAAACTGCTTTGCTTATATTACCTCCTTCTGCTTAGAGGTGTGCTCAGATTTAAGGTATTGTAGTTATAATGCAAGAAAAGGCTAATTGTAATCCAAAAATCTCAACAGGACAACTGTCATCTTGTCCTGCTGACATGTAGTGTATGTGCTGCAGATCACTTTATCTTATGTATGTGAGCTTAGCAAATTTTCCTTAGTACCCAGCCTGAAGAGTTGGCAACTATAGAACAAACTTATTAATGTAAGCATTTTTTGTTTGCATGCAATGATTATAATTTGTTCTCTTGAAGAATCACATTCATGTTACATCCTGCTCTTAGCAGAGCTCATGGCAGTTGCAATTTGTCAAAATTTGCCTTCTTTATGAACTTTGGTTTTGTTGACAAATTAAATTCTAAATTAAAACAAAGAATTGAGTTTACACTCTTTTGCTGCCAGGATCCTTCCCCAAAGACGGTAAGCCTCAACATAAAGTCAAGAGAGACTCATATCCTCTTTCTTTTATAAGAGATGTTTTAATGAGCCACCTGAAGGTAAGGAGTAAGCAAAATTACTTCCTTTTTTCCATCAGGATTATCACTTAGGGCAAGTGTTTTCAAACAAACATTAGAAGTCTCCTGTTATGTTTACAGTTTGGGAGGAGGGCATTCACATGTACTGGGTTTTCCATGTGTAACTTTTATATCCAGTTTCTGTGAAAAGCATAGAGATATTTCCATGGCATAAAACAAACACGTATGTATATGCCAGTAGATATAATTGCTTTAATCAAATACTGTGTGCCCCATAGCAACCTTAATCTGGCAGTGAGGAGCACTGGAAGTAAAGTTAACTGACTTGCTTTTTGAGATAAGGGGCATAACTAGGGAATTAATTTCTTTTATTTGCTTAACTTGTTGTAAATTATACTGGTCTGAGTGGTAATAATTATTTTGAAAAACTATTTGAAGAATGTGCCAGCCCGTGGAATATTTTCCATACTGAGCATGAGAATAACATGGCTACACATACCTGTGGTCCTTATCCCACTGGCCTTCATCTGACCTCCATTTTCCATGTATAGGTTTCCCATGCATTTATCAGCATAGAACTGAATTAGGTTTTTTCACTGGGGAACCAGACAGTGCTCAATGTCGAAACTCTTTTTGTCATCCAAGGGTGACTGTGACTGTTCTTTCTGGAAGTGCCATCACTTTCCTGGATCTGGCAGGAAGACGGTGAAAATTTCAGTGCTCGGGGGCATCTTGAGTGGGTCCATGAGCTCTCAGCCACAGTCTGGTTTTATGGCTGTGTCTCTTCAGCTGGCACTTAATCATAACACTGTTAATCTTAGTTCTGCCTTTGAGATCCAGTACCACATGGTGATATTTGGTTGTTGATGGAATACTGAGAGACAGCAAAACAGCTGGCAAGAATATTTCTGGGAAGAAAGAAAAAATAGCGAGAACAAAACAGAAAATGAGGGCAGTATTGAATAGTGGGTCTGCATTTAGATGGATTTTTAATTTTTTTTATCTTCCCACCTGCAGTATTTTCTGTAAGGCAGAGTCTCTTATGGCAGCAAAAAGATACTATTACCCTTTCAGAAAGTGTAGACTTCGTGATACAGTCCAAGACTAGGTGCAGTAGAAGCATGGTAAAGTTTCATCCTCAGGGAAGATAATAAAAGAATTGAGCAGAGAGGCAAAGTGTTTGCTTTAAGTTTTGTCAGCCACTCATTTTGCTGCTTGAATTAGTAACTTTCAATACTCTTTTGCTATGTTTTCTGGCCTAGCATAGTCCTATTTCCTGTCCATGCCTACTCAAAGTTTTAGCTACTTGTGCTTTCCATGTGGACCTTGTTAACATTACAATTTTATTAAAATGCAACAGCAATTTGTATGCAGCTATATTATCTAAACAGAAGTAAGCCAACAAAATTGCATAAATACATCTTTTATAATGGATATATGATTTTACCACATCTTAAAAATTGTTTGGTGACTGTTAGACCAGGTTTTCAGTGATTTAAGAACCTGAAAAAGATTGCTTAGAAAAGTGTACCAGTGACTGCTAAGCTGCCACAGTTGTGTTCGTTGTGTGTCCTTAAGCCAGATGCCCTCTGACAGCACAGAAGAGAAACTCTCTGGAAGACTTTAAGAGACTTTCTAATCTAATGTGTGCTCTCCTGATCAGACATAGCCAGAAATTCTGAGTGCCCTGGAAGGACTACCTGCCTTCTGAAGTGAGAGGAGGAGCACGTGGATTACAGAGTGGATGGTACACATTCTGGTGCTCTCTACTTGGTAATGCACTTGGGCTTAGTAGGGCCAAGCATTTTTTCAAAACTCTTTGGTTTTTTTTAACCTTTACAGATTTAAATAAAAATGGCAGTCCCAGAAAAAGTTTAGAATGAAAAAGGTGAAATCTACTTGCATCTCAATTTTTTCATGTGTTCTGTGACCAGTTTATAAAATTAGGGAGCTGTATACTCATACATCAGACTTGTGTTCATTACTGTCATTACACGATCAGTTGTGGTCATGGTCTGTGGCAGCAGGAGGTATTATATAGACCACTGTCACGACAGGATGAGCCTGAGACATAGAAAAATTCACATGATGCTTTTGACAATCAGCTTTTCTGTTAGCTTATGTCCTTACTGGTGTGGAGGCAAACGGTGGTGGGTGTGATGAACAGATGAGCCCTATGAGGCCAAATAGTAGTTCTGCTCATCATGGTACCCCATGTCCAGGAGTGCATGTTGGGTGGGAGAGCAGAAAGGCTGAACAAACACAGACTGATTCTACCCTGGATTAACCTGGCAGCCTTCAGCAAACTTTAATTTAAGGACTTCCAAGGGTAGAGGTTGCATTTCTGCACTTGGCAACATTTCTTTTAAAATGCACTTAAGCAAGTTTTTATGGGAAAGGCAGTAATTTAGATTCACTTTAAAATGAGTGCTCCAGTAGTGGAAACAAGCTTTGAAATAAGATTCTGTAATGCTGCTTGGCTCTGCATAGCTTATTGCCCAAACAGTATCTGGATGATGAAGCTGTGTTTAAATAAGATTCTTTAAAAGATTTTCAGCCCACATGGACATGTAACCACAATGTAGAAAACAGATATGAATGTTTTGGTAGATGCTGGAAGAGGGTGGTAGTGTAGGAATTTGGAGGTCAACAGTGATAAAGAAGAAATGGAAAGACAAGTGATCTGGGGATAAGGTTCCCTAAAGAAAATATTAATACTCTTTCCCCGGATTTAGGGCGCTGGGGTTTTTGCTGTGTACGTCAGTAACACAGGTGTAGGGCTGTGCAAGCCAAGTCCCTGTTTGTGCTATTCACCTCCTCAGTAGTCAACAGAGGGACTGCTAACAGTGTTAGCCGAAGGTCAGGGGATCTGACCCTCTCCTCTGGGATGGCAGCTCTGTTCTCTGGCAGGCATCCCGGGGTGCTGGGAGGCAACGTGGTCTGCACAATCTCTCTGCCTCTTGACCAGAGACAGTCAGGGTCACAGACGTGAATATTATCTTTGTGACGCTTCAAGCAGGCAAACAGATAATATATTTTTTTTTAAGGAATGTTGCATGCAGTCAGTTGAATGTAAAAATGTCATATCAGATCTTTCAAGAGCTTGTTCCCTTGAGGGGATGTTGCGCCAGCTCACCCACCCGCCAGGGCAGAGGCAAGGCAGGGAAAGGAGCGCACACACATGTGCCTGCACTTTTGTGTGTATGTGCACACACATGTGAGACTCATGAACTGGCCTCTTTTCCCTGGATGAGTCCCTGTGTATTCCTTCTGATGTTAACTAAGCCAGGGAACTCCTCTTTTTTCCTGTACCGTAGTCTGGGAATCATGCCCTGGACATTTTTCAGCTGAGCACATTTACATACAGGAAATCAGCCCAGAGACTCTTCTTTGAACAGTATTTGTACTAGACAGTTTCACAGTGGTTTCAGGTATAGATAGAGAGGAGTGTAAAGAATGCAAGTAACTTTGTTTTAAAAACTGATGTTTAAATACATGTCAGAATACAATACCCTAAATATGTGTACTTGTAGAACTTAAAGCAATACTGATGTAGTATCATTGCATTTATATATGGTTTTTTCCATATCCTGCTTAGTGATGCAGTTGAGCGAGGGAATCATTTTTATTTAGGTCCATATTGAATTGTAGATGAATGAGAGTATGAAGCAGAGAACCAGCATCAGGAGCAGCAGTGCAGGAAGGGCTTGGCAGGACAGCTGCAGACTAGGATCCACTCCTTGGGAAAGGAGATGTAAGAGAAGCTGGCCCTTGCCTGGATGAACAAGAGGATACTCTTTTAAATAAAAGATGAAATAAATGTATAAGCAATCAGGGGGAGTCTTGCTACTACAGTGGGTAAAAATGATGAATTTCAGCTTATATATGAGGATCATTGTCTGCTGGCACAAACTTGTTTCTTTTGGAGTGTAGAAGATGGTTTCTTACCACTAGTGTTTCAGCTGTAGTGGGAGAAAAGGTGGGTCATTTTGGTGGAACTTGATAATTTTGTCTTCTTTTTTTCTTCTCTCCTGGTTTTGCCTGTGATAGCCTATGACTCGACTCGAAACCAGAGGACATTCAGATCCTGTGTACATCACATAAAGCCTGGAATATTGTACAGTGATACTGTGTTTGCTGTTATTTTAATGAAGGTACATAGAGAGTGGAAAGTATTGAAAAGAAAAATGAAATGCATGATTCCTTTATAAGAAGTCATTCAGCATTCCTTCTTCAGGTTAATATTTCTCAGGTTTTCAAATCTGGCTGCAAAATTCCTGCTTCCAAAACTTGATATACAGCTTCCAAGCTTAAGAATAGGGATGCCATCCTTCGTTAAACACTATGGGATATATTTAAGCCCTTGATTAACTCACAGTTGTTTGCGTAGGAAATGTGTGTGTGGTGGAGTTGTTTCACCCTTTATTGCATAAACATTTCTCTGGACTGGCAAATTTTGCTGTTGTTCTTGGAATGTCATTCTCACTTTAAACTTCAGGGGTTTTGCCAGGGCCAAGATGTCTGTGATGGCACACCTTCCACCTTATGTCTCTCACACCAGTTTTCTCCGAAATCTGTATGTTTTCACAGGTGTTTTCCCACAACTTCAAAGACTTTGTTTCTGTTTTTTTGGCAGGGGAGGGTGGTGTGCAATAGTGAGATACCTGTGCTCCAGAATGCTCCTCTCCCTTGGAAGTGGTTTGCTTCCACAGAGAGTTTTAGATGAAGTCGTTTGTCAGAAAACTGTCCCTTGTGTAATAATAAGTCACATTGCTGCAAGGACTCTTCCCAGTTTCAGAGGTTATTGATGGTCCTTTTTTTTGGCAGGTGTGTTTGTATCAGTGTTGTAGAGGTTTTACTCTGATCGTGCTTCAAGCAATGACTTGAGTTGCAGTTCTGTTTTCTTAGATTCTTTAAAAATACAGATCTCTTTCTTGTTCTGAAAAAGTTATTCTTAGGTTTTATTTTTGTAATATGTCTGGTATTTTCCCACTTCTTTCAGCTTGGCTTATAATTAGTGTTGATCGATTAGTTTTAGAGTTGTGTTCATATGAGTATGCAACATATAGAACTGTGACAGGTAAACTTGGCTTATTGGGTTGGTAGATGTTGAAGCATGTTAAATATAATAAGTAGAGGCAGAGCTATATGGGGTTTTTGGGGGGACTTTCTTTAATAATAATAAGGGCTTTCATCTTTCCACTATACCACTAACTTTTTTCTCTCTGAAGCATAAAAGTTTGTTTCTTTCTAAAGATAAATATTCTTTGAAATAGAAAAGTAAACCTAGAATATGCCGGAGCTGTGTAGACTCTGAAGTCTAATGGGATCACAAAAAACAATCTAGGGGTTCATCCATCTCATTGCATTATTGATTCTGCTCTGCAGAGCAGCCCTCTTACATGAATCTGAAAAAGAAATTTGGGCATATCAGAATAGTGTGATGCAGTATGAAAACTCTCACAAATCTCTGATGTGATCTGGTTACTAAGTGACATTGCAGCTATTCAGTGAAATTAAACAAGCCAAGTTAGCAGTTTCCTGTAGACCATATAAAATTTCAATATTAGAATTAGAATTTTTTGCTTCTTCTGTACAATTATGCCTTTAAAGTAATGAAGGAATATTAAGATTGCTCTGGATTGAGAAAAGAAAAAGAACAATGTTAAGGAGAATGTTGAATTTAAATATTATTTCTCCAAGTGTTTTTCCTTGTTTTGACTGAGAGAGCTATGCCACAGAATCCACCTATGGTGATTTAATGGAGAAGATATATGGTATTTCATAGAAGCAAAATGAAGCTCTGAAAGTTATTCTTGTGAGTGATAACTTCAAAGTACATGCACTGTTGAGGGCTGTTTTCTAACCTAAAAAGAAGACAGGTGCTTTGTTTATCACATACGATCAGTGTTTCTGTGGCAGGCTGAGATGCTGAACTTCTTCCCTTGCACAGAAAGTTTCACTTAGGCGTTGTCTACGCCAGGATGTTTCGGTAAAGAAGTTTCCACTCTGGTCACTAGCATTGCTGTCTTTTCACAGATTGATGATTGTTGTGAGTGGATTACTCTAGAAGGGACTTTGCCTAAAAGAGGTTTCTGTGCTACCTGACTTATCCACACCACCTTTATCTTTGTTACACAGTTATCAATAGTGGCAGCAAATATAGCAAAGGATTTTTCTCAGCTCAGTTAATCTGAAGTGTATCACAGTGGAGGTAAACTTGGTCTATAAAATGCCTGTGGAGCTCTGCAGGACAGCTTTCTGTACCAGCGCCTCAGTCACTTCCCCTTGCCTGATGCTGTCCTTTGAGACCTCCAGGCTGCTTGAAGCAGAGTTCGGCCAGCTGAGAAGGAGTGTTCTGCTTTGCTGTTGTGCTCTCTTGTGCTCAGAGTAAGCTCTCACTACCTTTTGTGATTCTCAGTTGTGTTACCAGAGAACCCAGCACTACTGCTGCTTTCATCTACTCTTCCTGTGCTTGTTGCATTGGATTTGTCTTTTTATAAAAAGTGACCTCACCAGAAGAGAACATAATTTGGTCTTGCTTCATGACCTGGAAAAGAAACAATAGGAAATGTCCAGAAATGAGTACCAGAAGAAGATAGGAGTATAATGATGGAAGATTTTTTTGTTATTTAGTAGTTGTGCTAGAGGGTTTTTAGCACTTTCTGAAGTTTGCACAGGGATAGTTATTTGTTCTTGCTATTTGTGCATGCAAGACTGGACTCGTAAAGAGTCTTTACCAGTAGCAAATGCCAAATGTCTATGGAAGAAAAAAATAGTATTCTTAATAATTGCTGCAAAACATTGAAAATACACTTTAAAATGGCAATTGTCTGTTAAAATTTCTCCAGTAATCCTCCAAACCTGAATGAACCAAGTACCCTGACGCTCCATACCTTGGTGAGAATTTCTCAAGTTCAAGTTCTTCACTATAACACATGGCACTCAGCTGCTTGGGTGGATATTACAGAGTTCTTCTGGTGTGAAAAGCAGCTTGTCTTGATGCTGCAGGAGTGGTGACATTGTGTGTAAGGTGGCAGAGTGGCAAAACTCCTCGCCTTTCATCCACTGGCAGAGGAGTTGTTGGTGTAACCTGTTGCGTCAAATCTCCATGGTATTTTTCTTCTCAATGAAGAAAATAAAGAATTGGACACCTTCTGTACAACAGAACACTATGCAAGTTTTCTTTCTGTTCAATGGTGTGCTGTTATCCTCACAATCCTATGGACAGGGGAACGTGTTCATACTCCTAGTGCTCTAGAACTGGAGTAGAGAGGCTGGAGTAGGGACTTGGGCTCTCCTACTAGGAAATTGTAGGTAAATGTGGAGTGCACATATGAAATTATGGACTCTGGATTGTTGGTATCCAGGAACATGTGTTTTAGTGTTCCAATAGCTTCATTAATATGTCAGCGTAGCCTTCACGTAATGATCAGAAAAATACATGGTAAAATAAGACTTTTCTAGTGTGACTAGAAATGGAATCAAAAATGTCTTGATGTCACTGTAGAAATTCATGGTGCATTTCTACATTAGGATTTCAGTCTTCCAAATCAAAGGTATGTAGCAGAAGTGGAAAAATATCAGAGACGTGTAACAGGAAGAGATGTATGGAGCAGCTTCCCTGAGAACTGAGAAATGACCAGGATGACTAGGGCTCTTCACCTTGGGAAAGCAGTGGCTGGGAGAGGATGTGATAAAGGTCTGTATTAGGAAGTGCATCAGGAAGGATGACTGTTCACTGCCTCTTAAAAACAAGAAGTGGGGGGCAGCAATGTAACCACTAGGTGACAGATCAAAAAAAATGAAAGGAAGTGGTTTCTCAGCTGCGTGTAATTAGACCGTAGAGCATGGTGGATGCTGCAGGATGTTATGGATGCCGTCAATGTACAAGTGGTCAAAAAGCAGACACATAAGTTCCTGGAAGAAAAGTCTACCAAAGACTGTTAGATACAGAGATATTACTTCTGCCTTAGGAAGTCCCTAAGCTGAAAGTTTTTAGAAGTCACCAGAGAGGGTTCTGGAGAACTTTCACTAGATGCTTGCTTTTATTTTCATAGTCTTCAAATATTTGCTGTTTGCTGCTCTAAGCTAGAGTGTGGGGTAGGTGGGCCTCTGATCTCACACCAGGACAGCCGTTTTTGTTCTCTGTAGCACTCACCACAAGTTTTAACATGATGTCACTTTGCAGTTTTCTTGCTTCCTTTTTTCTCCGCCTTTCAGAATCCCTCTGGTATGTCCCTGGACTTTGAGGTGGCTCCCTCAGACACCTCAAACCCTACGTGCAGTTTAGCACTGGGAACAGAGGGAAGAAGTCATCTGAATAATGAGCTCATGGCTAGTCAGACACAAGTTGATATATGGGGTAAACACACAGATTGGAATTCTTTCATAACATCTTGATTTTGAAAAGATAACCACGATATTTATATCTCCCTAGTTACTTGTAACACCCTCATACCACGGGGGGAAGTGTTTTTGTTCTGTTTTTAAAGCAACATTCCCATTTAATGCTTCATTATGTGCAGGTTTTTTAATACTAATTGTTTTGTGTCCAACTTAGGTATTAAAAAATTCTCGGCATCCCAGTTGGAGTAGATTTTTAGTGAATTCTCTCAGAAGTATTACCCCAGTAAGCTCAAGAGACTGTCTCCATGCCAGTTTGTACGTAAGCACAGCCTGTGAGTGGAATTTTATGTTTTGGTGGTGCCAAAGGTTAAGCCTTATCATGATGAATTTGGGTCCAAAATGCTAGCAATTTCAGGTGCTTTCTTCATAGCCAAAATAACTGCCTGGAAAGTGCTGAGAAACTTCCCTACTTTTCAGTCTTGGTAAAGCCTGGTATTACAGTAATTTCCTGGAGGTGGATGAGATTTGCTTTGATATCCATCTGTGCTTTCCTACTTCAGAAGACCTGTACATCCCCTTCAGTTAGCACACAGTGCAGCTCCCTGTGGAGGTGAGAGCACTGGGTGTGTGGTATAATAGTGCTTAATGTTAACCACAAGCTTTTTATAGCAGAGCTCTTCTTAAATGTGAACATTTCCATACAACATTTTTTCATGCTACAGGGTGTCAGATTTCAAAAGGCAGCACTATGGCAAGCCAGTGGTTAGTTTATATGATTACTCTGAAATTAGTAAAATGATATAGTGATAAAAATGTTGGCTTTGTGTACTGTAATTTCTTCCTGGAGTGATTTCTTAGGTTTACAAGTAATTTTGTTGGAAAGTACAATCATATTTTGCAGAAAGAACTCAAACTGCAGTAGAAAAGATTTATTTTCATTACTTGTGTTGTTTTACTGATTTTCTTAGTTTGCTTTGTACTCAAGGTTCAGTGACAAATTGTAACATATTGGGCTATAACAAATTATACATTTAACAGCTATACATTCTTTTCTTTGTGTCTTGTATTCATGGAATGAGTCCTCAGACAAAATATTTTTCCATTTGGGGGACAAAACAAGTATCTAGCTGTTCTATTCACAAAGAAAATACATCATACTTTAAAAGCAGAAATTTTAACTTTTTATTGCTATGTCCTCTGCAGACCTGCTTTTCTGAGGTGTTGAAGCCACATTTCTTTGGAAACCTGACACAGCTGAGAATTGTATATTTGCCATATGTCTCTGGACATTGATCTGGATGGTTCGTGCTACTTTTCCATAGCGAAAAGAAAAAAGTACAGTCAGCCTTGGGAACCTGCGCCACCATAATCCATTGCTTTGAATAAGATAATTTCAAAGAAAGAGATACCAGATGATTCTTTTTTCCCTGTCTTTGATGTTGGGGCATGAGAAGAAGTTTTGTACTGTGAAAGTGTGAACTCAGAATTGCAGCATCCATGCAGCATTACAGTGCAGTAAAGGATGCTGCAGGCTCACACACAAGTGGTGAGATTACTCGCTCATGGATGAAAATTCTGTGTTTGGGAAATCTCTAGGCATGGCAGAAAGCAGGTGTGTCAAAAATGGCTTGTTGATTTGGGATGTATACTGAGAAGATAGTTACTGTCCTTGGGTAATAGGTGGGCTGAGATTTGTCTGAACTTGTTAAGTTTTTTTGGATTTTGGGAGGATTTGTTTCTTAATTATTATCATTAACTCAATGTTCAGGCATTTCTTGGACATTTCACAGATAAAGCATTGCAAATGCCACACAACCCTAAGCAAGAGGCAGCATGAGCAACTTCCTCTACATTGGATAAAACAAATGATTCCTAGGAAGTCAGGGATGAGCCCTATATGTTGTTCCTGTGGTCATACTTCTGGGCAACAGTGTAAGGCTCTGGCACGCTCTTGTCTACATGTGCTACTGTTGTGTTACTTGTTGGATGTTAAACCTGTTTTATGCAGAAATCATTATTCTGAGACTTGAGAATAGCCTGTTTCATAATTACAGTGCAAGTTGTAGGTCACTGAAATGTTAAGAATGTTCATTTAATACGGCGTACTATTAAAAAAAAAATTCTAGGCATTTTACACTCTGTAAAGGAAAAGAAAAAAAAAAAAAACACAACAAAAACCAAAAGCCCAGTAAAATACCCAGGGAGAGTGAACAGAAAAATATGTTCTCTAATTTAAAGTGATCCAGAGTCTTCTCGAGTTCATGAACCAGCACCACTGTTTGATGTCAGCAGAACTGAGCGGAAATGTGTGGTTTGTGAGCTCGCTGCTGCCGTGGAGTCACAACTCCTCACTGGCTGTGGAGGGGCTGTGCAGGGCAGACCACAGTGCAAACCTGCTGATTGTTTGGCCCCAGGATTAAGACCCTGCCTCAAGTGGAAACGTCAGCTCCTTTACCCAGTGCCATGCTGAGCGTTCTGCAGCTTTTCACATCTCGGATGGAGACAGACCACAATTAACATAGATGTGGACAAATTTGTCTTCTGCCTACTTGGCCTGATAGCCTCCATCGTAGAAGGGAGGAAGAGAAAAAGCAAGCTATGTTCTTGGACAGAGAAGCAAGCTGCTGCTGGAAAAGAAAAAAACAATAGCATTATTGCCTCATGTTCCTTTAGCATGTGACCAGTTACGGCAAATGCTGATTGTCTACATACCAGGAAAAAGAATGCTCCGTAGTATAAAAGTTCCCAGTCTCTACTTCAGGTCATTACTAAGGTCTAAAGGTGGTTACTAAGGAAGTCAATCCAACTTTTCAATAAAACTTTGCTGAGCAAGAAAAAAATCAGAGAGGACAAGAGATTGTTTCAGAGGGGTTTATAATCTGGACTGAGCTTTACTTTTTTTTCTGTCATCTTTGGAGTAGCTGAATGAGATGATGTCTCTCATTCTTTGAAAACTAGCAGTGTCTAAGAGGATGCTGCAGATTGTATTCTGTATTCTTGAGTAAGGCTGCTTCTGGGTATAGAGAATGTGCAGCTGGAACAGATGCTTAAGGTGAGGTGATCGGTCATGGTGTCTCAGGCACCGGGGCAGCACATGCAAATATTGCTTGGAGAAGTTGGGATTTTTCTTTTCCCAACTCTTCCAGCATGATAGGCTTTCTTTGCTCTGTTCATACCTTTTAAACCGACAGAAAGAATTTAAGGTATACATGTGACTCTAACATGATTGCCTTTGTTGCAAAGAGAACAGTATGAACAATATACACTGGCAATGCAGAGATTTCTGCCATGATGACAGTCGAAGTTCCCATTCCACAGAGCTTGCTTTTGCTGAGCAGTACTAGAAAGAATTTCTGGGAAAAGAGTTTTCATTCAATTAATTGATACTATTTTAATAATTCTATTCTCATATTGAAGAATATATATGAAACTTGGTAATAAGGTTAATAAACAATACAATTACTCTATGTTTTTTTTGCAAAATATAAATAATTTTATGTTTTCTATACGTACATATATGTATAAAATATGTCCATTTAGCCATCTACCTGTACACAAAATAGTGAGCTTATTACAGACTTTTTTCTTATTTCTTTCACTTCCATTTATTTCTATTTATTCCTGGTTCTTTTCATTGTGAGGTGTCTGTCCATTGAGTAGTAGGGAAGATTTAAGTAGATGTATGTGAATATTTCTCTGATGTAGCTGAAGAATTACTGCTGAGTCTGTGCATATCTATGCAGGTCTAAAACAAACAATTTCTTCAGGAGAGTGTTTTTAGTGAACTAATTGCAAATAAATAAGAGGCTTCTCCTGAAAGCATATATATATATCCCCATTTTTGCTTTGTGGAAATGCCAAGTAGCCATTAGTTCATGCATTACCTGTGTAAAGGTATGATGAAATAATGAGTACTTGACCAAGAAAGCTCTTAGCAATTATAAAAGTACTCGAGACATAGAATGCAAAAGCATAGCAAAACCAAGGGACACGTCATTTGGGTATCAGTAAAACCTACCTGCCTTTAAAAATACCAAAAAAAAGCTGGTCACATATCTGCTCAGGAAAATAAAAATAAAACCATAAACCTCAAAGTTTCTGCAAATGATTTGCTACTAACGTCAGTGGTTTTTTTTAGAGAATGAGATGTTTTAGATCAAACAAACATTCTTCTGACATTAGTGATGTAATGGTCTCGTGTTCAGAAAGATTTCCTGTTTACTTTGGGTCTGAACACAGACATCTCAAGAAAGAAGGTGCTAAAATTTTCATTACACATCTGCATATAAAGACAGTCCAAACTGTTCCAAGATCTGTAGTAAATTTTATATACATTTCTGTTCTCTAGAAAAAAGTGGGTAAGTAACAGTTGGAAAATCTCATAAAATCAGAGAGTCTCAGTTTGCTGACCAAGCTAATTCCTTAGTTTTAATCTTGCAATACAGAAAATTATCAGTCAATGTCAGTTTGGCAGCCTTGAGAGCTATTTTCATGCTCTAAACTGGGAGCTTTGTTAGCAAATTCATCTGAAGTCAAGGGACTAGGTGTCCCTTAAATATGAATTTCTGCTCCCCAAAATCTGGGGAGCTCACATATGGCAATAAGGCTTCTTCATGATGAAGTTCAGGACTTAGTTTTATGCTGTAACTTTTCATGAATTTTCTGTTTCAAATCATAGCTTCTGTGGGTGTTCATAAGAGAAGCAACACATCGTGCTCATAATTTAGATTTAAATGTATCCTTTTTTCCTAAAAGGCAGAGATCATCTGGCTGTTATTTTTCTAATTATAAAGTAACAGGGATTATATTTAAAACTTGTGGCAACTCTTCCTATGCCTTTGAAAATGTGAATACATCAATCTCCCTTTAACAATCCACTCTCTGAAAAATGAAGGAGTTTGTGGTAAAACAGACTATGGTGAAGATTTTGTATGGACTGAGACCAGAAATAAATATTTTTTGAGTGTTTCATTTTGCTTTTTAACTCCGTGTGGTCATATTTTGAGAAACAATGTCACAGATGTGGAAACTTTCTTCATCATAATATAATTGCTGAGCAGTCTGGAGACTGACGTTCTGAACTCAAGTAAGCATACCTTTGTTGCTGAGGCAGGACACCTAGGTGATAAAAATCTAACAGTAGAAAAATACAGACTGTAGTAAAGTCACCAAGTGGATGTTGGTCTGTAGGAAATGAGATTATTGGTTGGTTTTGTTAGCCGACTTCATTAGATGTGTGTCCTGTGAGTATAAAAAGCATACTTCTAAATATGCGATTGTAATACCAGCATAAGAAAAACCCAACATCAGCACATGCTTTGGCATGAAATTATTGTGTGTTTAGAGATTCTGCAAACATTCCCTTAATCTGGAGGGTAAGAAATTGCTGCTTGTGGAGCTGTTTGGAAATTTACATTGGCTCTAGAAACCAAAACTGGATCTAGGAGAGCACATTTATGACAGTGACAAACACAGGCAAGTTAATATACAGCATATTGTAAGAAAAACATAGGATTTTGCTTTTAAAAAATAGAGGAGGAAGGAGCAGCTTGTTTCCAGCTGCATGAGAATGGATTTGGGTTGGTAGGAAATGCTCATCAGAGGGGAATGTCTTGCAAGAATCAGGCTGGGTCCAGTGGACCAGTGGTCTGAATTAACATGGTTTAATAGTCTTTTGTTCATGGCTTTTACCTCACTAACTGTATGCAGAGGGTCCTGGTGCTCTCAGTTCTGTGCTGACAACATGGAGACACAAGTAGCATTTGTGGGAAGCCAGATGGGGCTCATGGGGCTTGGCAGCTCAGCTGGCTTCCCGGTGTAACTTGTCCCTGGATGCAGTAGATGTCCAGTTGCCCAGGGCTATGCCTGAGCTAAAATGGCTGATCCAAGCCGACTCAATCTGTGGAGTGAGTAATCTGCAATTTGGATAACACACCTCTGAAGTGTTCTAGTGGTAACTATATAAAAAAGGGGAGACAAATGCAATGCAAGGCACATTTTTAAATAGTGCTTATCAGTAGTTTAACTTCTTATGGATTTGATGCCACTTAAATTGTTTTTTCCAGGCAAAAACTGCTTCTCCAAAATGCAGATGTTCCTGTTATCATGCACACCTACTTTAGTCAGAAGGCGCTACTCAGTGAATACTCAGAAGCCAGAGAGAAGACATATGGTCTTACAAAGATGCTTATCAGGAAGAATATTATATCTTTGGCACAGACCTTCAGACTTGATGACCTTGATGATAAGTTACACCAGGAATCTTCAGATAATCAGGTATGGTCCATTTGGTTCACAATTAAGCACTTGGTAAGAAGTTGGTGAGCAGATGTTTGGAAATCATAAGAAAAACAAAAATTCTAAATTACTGACCTATTTGGTTTCCCCTTTCATTTAGTCAAGGCTGAATAATATGCAGTGTTTACTTTAATAATATTTTCTTAGTGGAGGCTTTTGGTCTATCCAAATGCTGAACTGCTGTGAGGTTATTTTGCTGAAATCTCACTACTGTGCTAAATAGTAATTATAACTTGGTTTTTCATTGATTTTTCTCTTATTCTTTATAGCTGAATAGCTAAAAAATAGCAGTTTTCTTCTAATTTACTCAAGATACTATTTAAAATAAACATTCCTTTTTCCTATTCCTATGTCTTAACTCATTTGCTTATAGATCCTATCCTTTCTGTAAAGCATCAATTGATAACATCACCCCCATTCCCACCCCTTCAGTTTGTTTTCCTATTTTGACTTTATTTGTATTAAAATGACTATTGACTCTGCATTTCTGTAGCTGTGGTTGTACAAGCTGAAGTATTTTAAGAGATTTGTTTTCTTCATAGTGTGTGCCAGCACTTTCTGAAAGTAAGGCTCTTGTAAGTTTTATATTGGCTACCTAAATTATTCTTAATATTTGAGAAGTTTGGCCCTTCAAGTTTGAAGAACCATGAGTGTCAACATTTTGTGTTTGCCTTATATATAATTCCCATTATAGGTCTGGGAATTAAAAAGTTACATAAATCAAATCCTAATCGCCTTTCTTGCTTCAACTCTAACTTGTAAAAAGCTTATACTATAGTATTTTAAAACCAAAACAATTTGATTTTTCCCCCATGGCTCCTAACAAACAAACCACTTCATTTAAAACTTGGTAGACAAGTTTTATTGCAACCACTTTGTAGACAAAGGGTAGTGTCATACCACAATTTTCTTTTAAATACTGCAAATTCTCCTTCTTTATTAGTGTATAATACTCATGGCACAGACAGTGATAGTCTGAAAGCCTTTCTTGGCACACAGCTTTTATAAAAACAGGTTTTATTGTGAGAATAGATATTTGGTTCACACTGCAAAGGGACCTATATGTATTGACCATATTAATCTATGCTTGCATGCAATCTTTATTGAGAAAGATTTATTTAAAAATGAAGATAAATTACATTACTCATTTAGATAAAAGCAAACTGTAGTATTCATGAAATTTATTTTGCAAGTTTGGAAGGTTCTATTAATAAAATATGTTTTGAAAGTAGTGAAAAAATAAAGTTTTTGCTTTAAAAGTTTTGCATTTTTCATTAATCATCTAACTCTTCTACACTGAAATATATTCTATTGAAATGTGTAAGTCTGAGGACTATCTTACTAGTCTATAAAAGTAGACACGTGTTCATTTCCAACTTTGTTTGAAAGTCCAGAAGCATTCAAGATGAATTTTGCCCTTTGTTTTAGAAGAGGAAGGAACAGAACATCAAATAAGTAAAAATAAAACTCCATTCAAGGGGAAGAATCATAAGGGCTAATATCAGTTCTATTTTCCTGCTGGTGGCACCTTCATCTCTCAGGGGTTGAGTTAGCTTAGTCCAGAGCACCAGTTAAATTCCTGTTGCACATCATGGGTTCAACTCTCTTGAGTGTTGATTGAAAATACACAGTAAATAACTGGCCACTAGTTTGTAAGTTACTTCAGGAGCAGTAAGTATTTCGAAACTCATTTTGCACTTGCAGCTTGATTTTCATGATGGCATTTTCCCCTCTAGCTCTACATAATTTCAAGATTCTCTGGAATGTTCCTCTTAATGGGTTTTCCTTCACCAGGTTCCTTGTGCTCCACAAACCCATAACAATGGTGATTCAAAACAGCATCCCTTAGCACAGAGTGTTGTTAATGACTCTCTGCTTGAAATGGTGGAAAGCCAGGGAGCAGTGGGATGGAGAGAAGTTCAGGTACAAGTTGTTATCCAAAGGGTGTACTGTTTGCCTGCAAGAGAAGGGTACAGAAGCCACACTCAAGGAAACAAGCCTCTTTGTGCAACAACCGTCACGAATTCAGATCCACCACATGTTAGGTGAGTAATAAGATGCATGAGAATTTTTTTGTTGAGGCTGTGATGTATGAGAAATCAAAGAGGAGTGAATTCAGAAATGTCATTCCTAGTTGTCAGCTCATGGGGAATAAGCACACTCAGCAAGGAAGGCATGGGGCTGTTGATGGGCGTGGTGTATTTTTTTAATAGGTATAGTGTGACACAGAAGTAGTCCTGCCCAGAGAAGGGATGGTTCTGTCTATAGCTTATATCATCAACAGATGACAGGAACACTGAAAATGAATTAATGGGAAGTTAATTGAAAACATCATATACTGTTCCTTGAGTTTCACTGAATATTTGTTACATCCCATTTGCCTATTTCAGTCTCTGGTATGCTCTGCTGGTCAGTTATGCTCTTGCAATGGTCTTTGAAACAAAAAAGAAATACATAGAGAGACACAGAAATGAAAGGCTTTTCTACAACAAGGATTTTGCACAGATGCTATTAGAGAAACATAGGTGTATGTTTCCATTGTGAAGTTACTGGAAAAAGATCCTGACTTCTGAAAATCTGGAGGCCACAGCAGTTAAGATTCCGCTGCAATAAAAAGTGTTATGGTGTCAAAACACAACCAGCAGTGCAGAAGCATTACACGCAAACCCCATGGAACACACAGCTTTCAACCAGTTGTTTTAGCCTCTTATATTTTAGTCTTTGCATTCTAATACCATTCTGTTTACAGTGGAGGGAATCAAGAACTGGACCTTGTTTTCTTAAATACAAAAGATATGGCAAACAGTTTTCCTTTCTGACCAATACTGGACCATTGAATTCTTTCCTTCTCTTTTTGTGATCCTCAAGGTTTGACACCAAAGACTGATTTCCATCTTTCTTAGCAACCCTGTGTATGAGGTAGCTCTGTGTGTTATTGCTTTTTCTTCCTTTCGTTTTGCACTAGCTTTTGGTTCATGCTGGCTTAAAATTTTGAAAGGTAAGATGTATCAGATTTATTTTTCAGGAAGATCATTAAAGTGAGTTATAGTGGAAGAGCTTGTATTAAGGTTCTAAGTTCAGCCTTTCAGGACATAAGTAAACATGTCTTCCTGCACAGTTTAGGAGATGAATGGAGATGTGCAATTAGTTTAACAGGTCCTATTGAGAACTCTCCAGATGTAATTTGCAATAAGCTTTAAAAGTTTCTTCAATGTTCTGAAGAATTTGAGTTCCTCTAAGCCACCCTGCAGGTGGATAGTGGTGTCCTCAATGGTCCTTCTTCTTGACCTTCTGAAATACTAAATTATCAACAACCTTGTCCCCGACATTTTTAGGAGCTCTTTTACATATAATAGTTACATTGAACATTATTTTTTTAAAAGTAATTGATACATCTTGTTGTCTGTACTCTTTGCTTTGTATTTAATTCATTCTTTATATAAAATACATATTTTTTAAAAAGTAAGAGTACTTTACCAGCCCACATCAATATGTAGTTTTGAGGACAGTACTCGTCTGTGTAGATTTTCTTCCAGAGGGCTACATTTGTTCAAATGTCAGGGCAGCTGACAGACTGTTATTCAACCTGACTTTTTCATTTCCAACTCTTAACCAAAAGTACACTCAACTTGCAGTCTCACAATTTGAGGTAGTTAACCTGTCTGAGCCCACACCCTTCACAGGAATGGGGTGAAAGAAAACAGAAATCTCAGTTTGCACTACTTTTGTCAAACATGAAATAGAAATAAAAAATGAGAGCTTGTTGCTTCTATGTACATGTTGTAGCTGGGTATTCTCATGTTCAGTTTTTAAACTGGTCTTTTAAAAGTTTCTCAAATTTCATAGATGTCTGAGCTCAGAAAACATCTTGTTTGTTGTTGTTCACAGCTATCAGACTCTGTTTTGGATCCTGAATCAAAAAAACCTACCCACTTACTTGTTTGCAAAGAGGAGAACGAACACTTCTTTTACAGACTGAGGAATGAAAAACACCTCTTGCTGCTTTATCAGCTGCTATTTCCATGGCTGGTAAACATCCCCATGATGTTCTCCTTCTACCAAAAATGACTGTGTCTGTCACCTGATAGTGAGAAAAAGGGTCCAACACCCTCTGACAGTCTTTTGAACCAACTGATGGCTTATTCTTTTGTAACTAAAAAACCCTACTTTTTCCTTTTTAAACTTCTTTCTGTGAAGTAAAACTGCCAGGAAAACAAGGTTTGTATTTTATGGGGCAAGATGAATTAGGTTATTCATTGTTTCATAAACAAAAATTTCTGATTAGATACCAAAGTAGATTAATACCTAATTGATTAGTGTTTTAAACAGGCTGTTCTATTGCATATCTTCTTTTGTAGCACTCCACAATAACCTAGATGCTCTTGTCACAGGAAAGCATAAAAACCACCAGAATAAGCTGAAAAGAAGCATGAAATTAAATGTGGAGCAGGGAAAGTGATGCATTTGGTTCAAGGCATCCAGTTTCTAGTAAGAGAGTACCAAATTGTAGGAGAAACCTCTATTTTGATTGTAAGGAAATGGATTAATTTAATTGATTAAAACTAACACTTGTGAAACATAGAAACCATGGGGCTGCCTATATGCATCTGGCATTTATTGCTGATAAATACACATGTGTGGAATATGACCTTTTACTGATAGACAAAGGGATATGTTTGAAGGGTTGAAGTTTGCTCAGCTGAAGAATTCAAAGCATTTTCCAAGGATGCTGAGAAATCTTTGCAGAGACTGTGGAGTTCTCCAGCTTCTGTTGTCCATAAATTGGATCCACATTCCCTGTATTATTGTTGAAATATTTGCCTTTTCCCCATAACTAACTGCTCTTGCAAATGGACTTTTCATGCTGAAGGAGTTTCTTGGGGGAAAAAAAAAAAACAGAAGCAAATATGACTCGCTGTGACTGTCTGCCCATTTCCAGCATTCCTGGCATACTTTTTGCTGCCTTTTCCCCTCTGATGGCAGAGAGATGCTTTTGTTAATGACATAACACATGTTTGTCTGAACCCAATTGTTTTGATTCTTTTCTGAAAATGTCCTGGCTTACAAGTAAGAAGATCCCAAAGAGACTCCTGTCAACCTGAGGAGCTCACTGGCGCAGAGGTGTCTGACTCATTGCGTCGGCCTTGTACTTTGTGTTCCTGGGATAAAGCAGTGTATAATTTGGATTTTGCTCCTGCCAGTATCTGTTTGTTTTGAGCAGGCCACGTGAGTTTAGTAAAAAATAGAGCTGGTCAGTTTTGTGCCTTAAAGGACAGGGCTGGTTGTGTGGTTGTCAGTGTAACTAAAATAGATGCATTTTTAGGACTATTAGGCAGTTAAACTGGTCAGAGCACTCGGAGGATTTGTGTGAGGAGGCTGGACAGAAAAGGGTGTTGCCACAAAGGAAGAACTCACCAGTGCTGGTGGAAAACAATGCTAGCTATAGCTGTGAATCCACACTTTAAAATCTGTGGGTGACTAGACGTATTTTCCATTCACTTCTCTTGGCATGTTTCGACCTATTTCCTACCTGAACAAAGCCTGCTATAGCTTTCTATTCCAAGAACAAAAGAAAGACCATACATTTACTTTAAAAATTAGTGTGGTCTGCATCTCTGTGCTAGTCATCCATAGTTCTTTCAGTTCTGCTCTTTATTTTGTTTTCCATTTGCCAGATCATACAGCAGTGGGAAAGTCTGCCACCATGCAAGCAGGACCCTTGGGGAGCAAAATATTTAGAAGACATGAGGATGTGTTTGATTGGCTAGAAGAAATAGAAGTGAGGAAAATCACACTTCTCTTTCTGAGCAGGCCCAAAGAAACATGATAATCAGTTGCTGTAATTCATTGTGGTCTAGCAAGTTGTTTGCAAGTTTCTGAGTAGTCTGTTCATATGTAATTCTTTGTAAAACAGTTTTATGGGCAAGTGATAATCCTACAGAACTAATGAATTTCTTAGTTGGATTTCCTTTTCCCCCTCTTTTTCTTCATCCAGTAATCTTTGCTGTTTATCTTAACACAAATGTAATCAATGGGTTAACCTGTCTGGGCAACATGCACGACTAAAAGTGGAGTGTCAGATGCTGCAACTGGCATTCCAAGGAGGTGGATTAATACACTGAAAAGTTGTCCCTCTTGTATGGAAAACCTACCTTAAGTTTTATAAAGCATATTGAAATCAACAACAACAACAACATAAAAAACTCTGAAGGCATTCTTATTTGAAAAGAGCCCAGATTGGAAAGGACTATCATGAAAGATCCATGTTCACAGATGCTAACATCTGTCAGAATGTTTTTTGTGGCTGACTTAAATCTGTTTACAGCATTCCATTTGTTTTTTGTGATTTTTTTAACAAAACATTTTAAATGGAATGGTCATAAATGCAAGTTTTAAAAAATTACATTATGTTTCTGGGATGTGATTTTTCAAGTGGAAAATAAACAGGAAATAAGTAACTGTAATGCAGTAGAGAGTACTCCATAAACTAAAAGGTTTCTCTATTTTCCCCCTTTTCAAACCCTTCTCCAAAGTGAAGATACAAAGATACGTGCTCTTAATATTCTTGCAAAGTAGTCTAATTGCTACTTGACAGACTTATAATAGTTCTCCTAATAGCTGTGGTTCAAGCTCTAGTAACTGGTTTCTGCTTTGAAGTCTCTCTCTCATTTTTTTTTCCCTTTCTTTATTCACAGTAAAGACTCCCTGACACTTGGATTATTCCCTTTTGCCTCCACCCTGCTCTATTTATAATTTTCAAACTGGAGCCACCAAAATAGAGTTAGAACAAAAGACTGCTGGAAAAGCAGCTTCAGTATCACACTGTCCAACTAAACTTTAAATTGTCTTACATAGTTAATACTGAGGCTTCCCCAGGCTGTTGTCTGGATAACCCTGAAAGTCTGTTTTCCCTGCTGATGCTGCAGACAACTAGATGGAACTTGGGCTACTTCCAGTGCCACCGTAGTACAACAATTTGTTAATTTGACATTGCTGTTTATTTTTCAGTGCTAAATATTTACATAATCTTATTCTGTCCAAGGGCAAGGTGAAAGCACTGTTATCTGATATACTCTGTACAAATAAAAAAAAAAAAAGGACCCCTTAATGTACACCAGCATTTTTTGTCCCTGTGCTGGGAATAGGCACTTAAACAATTTGCTGTTGGTCTAAAATATGTCAGGGAAATGATAAAATATGCTGGTACAGAAAAGAAGCTCAAGAAGACGATAGCCAGCATAGACTACAAGTGTGACAGGGATTCTGTCTTCTTGGAAAGCAAATGGACAGGAATAGAAACCAGCTATTAGATGGCCAGTACTGTGTGTGCAGGCTTCTGTATGCATCTAGCGGAAAGGAGACACTGGTTGCTTTATTTCCTCCATACTCAAGTGCTTAGACTGATCAGTGAAGCACCCATGTGCTCAGAAGGAAGTCAGACACACCCCAAGCCTTTTTTTTTTGGTTAAGGAGTAGCTCTACTAACTGATGTGTTCCACATGATGGAGAAATTGTAGAAACACCTAAGTAGCACAGAGACAGGTAAGTGGTATAGAAGCATCATTATGTAGAGCTGTGTGTTCCGCACCACTTACCTTTGTAACCATACCATTTCACACCTCTGATGATCATATGCTGGGCTTTAGGAAGCTGGGGAAGCTTTATTGCACCTGAACACCTTATTTCCCACTGCCCTTTGCTTCATGGCTGTATCCACCCAATTGGTTGTTTTTGAGGAACTGTGTAAATGGTGAGAATGGGAAGAGTAATGTGGTCCCTGTACATTATCCTACATTAGAGACCAGTCTAGGGAGAAAAAAGCAAACAATTTGAAAACATAATTTGTCAGCTGTAGAGCCACAGTCAAAGTATATGCTGTTGTACATTTCAAACAGGAATAGTAATTTTCCAGCTCCTGTTATTTGTCAAGAATTGTTCTAAGATGGCCTATGTAAAAGGTATGAAATCTTACCCTTGGCTTTGGCCTTCTCCCTGATTTTTTGTATCTCTGAAAGTTACATGGTAGGTGAAACTGAAAGCAGAAATCTTCCGTGTGTGTTTTACACCTCTGCATTTCACTGACTATACAACTTCCTGGAGGAAGTGTTAAAGTTGTGCTGAAGCTCTCAGAAACCTTTGTAAAAGTCAGATTGTGTCTCTGGAATTTGTTTTCCTTCAACTATCATACCCAAAGGCAAGAACCTTGAGCAGTGATCAATGTTATAAATGCCTGGATGGAGGCAAGCTAGCAGTTGGAGGAGAAATTTAACCACCTGAATATTGCACAGAATTTCTTTGCCACTTGGGCAGGTAAATTGTCTTTGTATGCACAGCCTTAAGTATCTGCAGAGGTAGTGCACGTGCAGACAAACATCACAGATTTTATGTAATAGCAATTTTCCAAAATGGAAGATTCTTAGAAAAAACTTTTTATCAGCAGCTTTGTAAAAGCTTCTATTGCTTGTAACAGATCAATACTCCTTGGAAAAGTATTGCAAACATACTCTTTTGGGGAAAAGAGGTCTTGAGTCTCAAAGAGTCAGGAATACACAGTTCTGTGCAGATTATGGGCACGCTGTTAATTAAAACAGACTTTGAAAGAGACAATATTGCTGAAACACAGTCCTGGACTGTGATATTTTAAGCCCTTCTATGCTTTCTTTTATACAATTCTAAAGATTGTATACATACAGCAAACAATGCAAATAAAACAAAGCTCCTCAGAGAAGACAATTAGTTCTTTCAATGCTTCTTAGTAAGCATTGTGGTTTAAAATTGGTACGTAAGTTATAAATGTACCAAGGTTATCTCATGTTCACATGCCAGTCCTGACTGGTGACTGCTGGTTTTGTTCCATTTCTCACAGCCAAAGGCAGTCAGCAGCATCACACTGAGTGGGTATCTGCTGTGCTGAAACCCTCAAACTCAGTTAATGCTTCAACTCCCTCTTTGACTAAAGGCCACTTCCCAGGGTTTGGAGAAGAACATGCTCCTCAAATGGGAAAAGTGATGAGCAAAGCCCTGGGATGAACTTACTCTATATTACTGTTCACAATATAAGGGTTTGAGTGGGCTGGCAGTTAAAAGAGATTTAATTATTTTTTAATTTTAGTCCTATGGTGAGAAAAAATGGGATTATTTAACTGATACATATTGCCTGGTATATGTTCAAAATGGTTTTGTAACATGCTGAATTTAGATGCTTGATTGGAGGTCTGTGTTTGACTGCAGCGTGGACTTCTTTGTACAGCACGCTTTACATGTGCCTGAGGCTAGGAGTGAATGCAAAGTGTACTTCAGAGGTGTTTCACATTTGACAGGCTGAGAGAGTTGGGGCTGTTCAGCCTGGAGAAGAGAAAGCTCCAGGGAAGAACTCTGAGCAGCCTTCCAGGACACGGAGGCCTTGCAGGGAGGCTGGAGAGGGACTTTCTACAAGGACATGTAGTGATAGGACAAGGGAGAATGACCTTTAACTGGAGGAGTGTGCGTTTAGATTAGATATTAGGAAAAAATTCTTTATTGTAAGGGTGCTAAGATGCTGAAACAGGTTGCCTAGAAAGACTGTGGATGACCCCTCCCTGGAAGTGTTCAGAACCAGGCTGGATGGAGCCGGGAATAACTTCATCTGCTGAAAGCAGTAGATTTCCTCTCTGAGGCAGCAGCTTTCCTCACTATTGAATTCAAATATCGTCTAGTCATGACAACTACAGATGTTCATGTCTTTGTCCTATAACAATGGGATTATGCATTTTCCACTGCTTCTGAACAAATGCCAAAATTTGTAAATTCTGTTTGACATGAGGAAAAAATGTGCAAGGAAATTAATTTGATTGAAACAAGTTATGTCACATCTTCAATATGGAGCTATAAATTAACTGGTTGTATTAACATAATGTAAGTGGGAAGTGGAGGACAATGTTAGCAAAGACACTTGGTGCCTAATCTTTCCAAAAGTGTTTTTAATTTCTTTATTTCTATTTAATTTAATGGTAAGTGGATATTTCCTTTCCAAGGGAGCTGTAAACTGCCAAAGATTTCTTGCTGCAGCTTGGGCTGTTTAGTCATGATTAAAAATATCTGGGTTAGGAGCTCATCTATACCTTGGTGCTTCTGTGTATCTGAGTCACCTTTTTTATTTGGACTGCCAGGATTTGAGGGAGAATTGTAGCAATAACATCCTGAGAAAACAGGTATTTGAAGTGGATGCATGAACAGTTAGGAGAATCATCATCTCTCAGGCTGTTTGTGTTTCAACAGTGCAAGTGGGAAGAGACAACTAAGTTTGTGGATTTTTAAGAAATTACTTGGAAATCAGCTTATATGTACAAGGAGAAGGGGAAGAATTCAAAGCAAAAAGAGGTGTCACATCTGCTGTAGAGGTTGCAACTTCAGCAAATCAACGAATTGCAATTGGATAATTTCTTTTTAAATGCTTGCAAGGGTTGCACTTCATAGGATAACATCTGTAAGCTAGGTTTAGGAAACTCCTGTGTAGACAAATGGGTTGCATTCTGTGATTTATTTGATCCCTGCTGAATACATAAGAAGCTGTGTTTGGGGGTGATCTACCTGGCTGCAGTTGCTATTTAGGTAGTGCAAATCAGAAGAAATTAAAAAGTCATGCATTGGACAAAATCATGAGAAAGAAGAATGATATTTGGAAATAAGATTTTTTTAATTTTTTTTTTTAAAGATAAGTGTACTTTTGGGTATTCCTAAGCTTTTTTGATAAAGAACTCCCAATTTCCTGATCAACCTTGTGTATAAACAGATTTCCATTATAAAAATGAAATTGAAAAATAAAAGCTAGGTATGATTCTTGCTTACTGATTCAGGCTTGTGGTTACCCTAGCATATTGGATAGCAAACCAACATACCTGGCCTCCCTGAAAAAAACCTGAAGGGATTGTCTCTGTCTGAGCTCACCTGCTGAAATCCATAGAAGCAGAAGGTGGCAAAGTAGCTGCTTGCGCGATAAAACCATTTTAACAGAGCAGATAAACAGTCCAGTAGTCAAATACTAATGAAGATCTTGTGTGTGCACACTGTGGATTGATAAAAATTGCTGATTGTTGTAGCACTTTGGTATCCTGATGTTTTGGTCTCAATTTGCAACCCTTAGTTCCACAGAGTAGAAATATATGCTTTTTTTTTTTCCTTTTCTCTATATGTTCTGGATAAACCTGTCTCATTCCTTTTTTTCCCCTGCAATTTATTTTTGTATTTGGCACAATAAAATTGGAAGTACTGTAGCAAGTTTTGAGAGCGTGCAGAACTCCCAGGTACAAAGTGTTGTTCCTCAGCTCCGTTCACGTCACTGCCAGCGTTATTTATTACAACCGAATCTGTGACAGCACAGCAAAGTGATATTACAGCAAAACACGGGGATGTAGCGTGAAGGCGAGTGTCCAGCGTCGGTGCAGACTGACACTTTTCTGTCCGCGGGTGAGCCCCTCGGTGAGCAGGCGCTCGCTGTCTTTATCCAAGCGTTCCCTGGAAGCCCAGGGTTGCGAGAGGGCACCCGCGGTGCGCCTGCCCCCCTGCATCCCCCAGCGTGTCTCTGCACACGCTGTTCGGTAAACAAACCCGGGAACCAGAGCGGGCTGGTTCGGAGCAGCCAGTTCATTCACACAGACCTCTTGGAAAGCGCTGTCTTTGCGCAGCCCTGACGTACGGGCTGAGGGAAGCGGAGAAGGCAGTATTTATGTTTTCATTAATGCTTTTTATAGCCGCGAGCCAGCTGCAGCTAGTTAGCGTTAGCCTAGGACATCTATTAGCGTGCAGACCTCTTACGCAGGATAAAGGGCTTCTGATGGAAACAGAGTTGTTACTCATGGTACTCTCAGCTGCGTGTTTACATGAAGGCTGTTTGTGCTGACATAGGATATATATATATGTTAGAACAGCATGCACCTTTCTAATGAGCAAGTTTTCCAGGATTCAAGAGGATTTTGTGTAAAAACTTTCAGTGTAGCAAACTTTTTAGTGTATAAAAACTTGTAGTGTAGCTGAGATTTTGCATCTTTAAATGCCGTATTGCTTGTTTAAGAACTGTTATATTTAAATAATGCTTTGCAGCTATGCAGATGCTAAAATTATTTTGAGTTTACTTTGTAGGATGTATTGTGAATAAGCAGTATTCCTGCAAGTCTTGAACACATCGGTTTGGGCTGTTGAAGTTTTTGCTATGAATTATGTAAGTGGCTGGCAGGAGCACAGGGTGAATTGGTCCTAAGGGTTTGGTCTACAGAAATTGATGTCTCAGCTATCCTTCTCTGGTTTCTCCCAGTTTTTGCTTTTAAGATTTTCCCCCCTCTTCTTTTGGAAGCTAGTTAGTCAGAAGGGTATTTTAAAATAAATAACAAAAGCAACTGCAAAACAGAGAATGAGGAAGGCACCACAAGTTTTGTTTTTAGAACTCCAGTATGACAAACACCATGGTCTGGTATTTGCATCAGTAAGACAATTTCCTTTCCTGGTCAGTGAGTGTTCCCCTTTCAATTTTGACACCTCCATTCATCCAGGCAACCACAGAGACACCTAAAGAAGAGTAGAACATTTTGTCTATACTCTGGTTTGCATTTCTGTAGAAGGTGTGGAATGAATTTAGTGCTTTCTCAGAGATAATTTAGTCCTAATAATTAGAGCTTTGGAATGGAATGTTTCAGCACTGACTTTCCTCTCAAGTAGTTTTCTTCAGAAAGTAGATAGTACTGACAACCATCATCTCTATTCCTCTTCTTCCCAGGTCTTTTGCCGCTACTTGCAGTGTGTTTTACAGAAAGAAAATATTCCTTCACAATTGTAAAACGATCTCAGCATGAATTTCCACTCCTCTTATCTTTGTCACAGTCCCACCAATTGTCAGTGATGAACTCTTTTCAGTCAAGGGGAATTAAAAAAGTTCATTGTAAAATGCTTTGTTTGCCTCTAAGCCTAACCTCATGAAAGCGTTGATTACATCAGCCTTCCTTATGTCAGAATTATACCTTTATGGTTCACAGAAAGAAGCTTTGTAGTGCTGTTCTTTTTCATGTGCGCAACAGAATCTGTGTGTGAAACTGCTGAGTAGCCCCACATGCCAGTGTCAACTCACATGGTCGAACTATTGTCTTAACAAGACAAAAAGTCGGGTTATCTCCCAGAATTGAATCACTTCTAATCTTCTGTTCAGATAAATTTCCTCCACCCATCCATTTAGGTACACCACCCGTAATGATCCACTTGAGAGGAATGTGACAGGCTCTTGAAAGCCCCGTGAGGCTGTGGAACAGCAGCTCATGAATTATGCGTGTTCAGTGCCTACGGCCTTAATCTCAAAATACAGATGGGAAAATTTATGTCGGCGGTATCTAGACTTCCCTACAGATCGTGTTTGTGATTTGGTTCTCTTTTGCCTTTGCAAACGTGGTCAAGGCTCAGTTCGTTCTAATTTCAAAGTCAGCTGATCTTTTGAGGACCAGAAGAATAATTTCTTACTCGGCAAATTGAAGCTTTGATGTGCTCACATTCTTCCTTGTAATGCAAACCAGCAAGATTGTCCTGGAATGTTTTGCACCATTCGTTAAATCTGCAGGAAACTTGTTCTGTGTGATCTGATAGAAAACATTTTTGTTCATTTTTACTATTCTACTAAATGCTTCCTAAGTGTTAAGGTTTTTATATGCAGAAGGAAATGACCTATGTGGTGTCATCACGTGCTGGCCCTTGGGCTTGTTTCAGAATTACTGTTCAGCCATTCAGAGTCCTTGCTCATTTGTACCTCATGCTCTTGTGACTGAAATGAAAACCTGCACAAGAACTTAGTTTGAGGAATGCGGATAATTGGGAAAAGCAGTTTTGCCCAACCAGGTTTTCCCACAAAGATGGCTGGGACAGCCAGCGTCGTGCTGCTAGCTTTGGGTGTTGTGGTCACAGATACTGTACCAGATACTGTATAGGCCACATAGCCTAAAAAGCAGTGTCTTTCTACTCCAAACATTTGGCAAAGGTATTTCTAGTGCTTTCTCAAAGTTCATACTTCTGTGTCATCCAGCTCAACACAGCCAAATTTAACATAGCTAGATCCTGACTGCCCAGTCCTTTCCTGAGTCAGTTGCCAGTTGTGTTTAATTTTTGATTTAATATATGGCTAGTTTTTCCAACATGCAAAGAACATGTGTTTGAGGGCAAGGAGGCATTTTTAACCATGGCGAGGCACCTGGTTACAACATGGATTTTCCCATTCCTCAAATGCTGTGATAGTCTAGGACTGTACATAATTAGGTCCTATAACAAAGTGAAATAATTTTTACTAAATCTGGCAGGGGATTTTCCACTTATTTTTTGGATGGATTTTTCTAATTGCTTGAGGATGGTCTTTTTCTTGTGTGTTCTGTCCATAGGATCCTAATGAGGCACATGATATGTGGGAGGCATGGATAAGAGAGAGATAAAGCTGTAATTTCTGTCATCAGGCAGTACTGGGTTGACAACTACTAATTTTTATCTTATCTATTCACCATATACCTTACTCCTTATGCTGAGTAATTGCCAGAAACTCCCTTCTTTGGCCCCTTTGTGAAATGTTTAATGCATATTTTCTCTCTCTGTATTATGTTAGTGTATTTAATATCTGAGAAATAATTGCTTTGCGTGCTTGAAAAAAAGAAATTATTGTCTGGGGGTTCAGATGTACCAATTGAATGGATGCTGAAGAAGAGGGAGTTTTAAGGAGGTATTGGAATTGGAGACCTTGATGTGTTTTGGAAATCCATACACAGTACAACTCACTGCAGTAAAGATAAGACAACAGAAAAAATTAATGGTGATTTCTGTAGGTTATCTACATGGCCTATTGTTCTTCACACACGTGCACACGCACACACACACACACACACACACACACACACACACACACACACACACACACGTGCACATTTGTTCCATCCATCTGCTGAAATTTGCTAAAAGCATGTGAACCGTCTGTGCAAACTGCTGCATATCTCATGTCCCCAGTGTGATGGGGTATAAACCTGGTTAAAGTTTCTAGACATTCTGTAGTAATTGGTATATGTGCCTCATGGAAGAAGGGGTGGGGGGGAATTATTCATATGTTGCTATTTGCCAGTAACATTTTTTCATTTCCGTTTTTATTTTGAAGTGCTGCTTAAAGATTTCAGATTAGTCTGAATTGATGGTCTCTGCTAAGATTAAAGTTACAGTGTCTATAGACCAATTCTCACTTTATGGTTGAACATGGAAAACTGTCAAAAACGTTTTAATGCCAATGATAGACAATGTCTGAACTACTCCCTTTGCCCCGCCCCCAGTTATTAATGACCTCCTAATACCAGTTTCCTTCACCAGTTAAATCCCATTTTCTCAATCACCCACATTTAAAATCTAAAAACTCAGATGTTTTGTTCTCAACAGTACTTCTGGTGTGAGTCTCTTCTTGCAATTAGTCAGACTCACAGGTTTATTTCATTCTATTGTGAAGAAAATACTGGCTGACCAGTCTTTTCCAAGTGAGGAAGAAGGAAGGAAGGCAAGATTGGAGGAGCGTTTCCATACTGGGCACTTTAGGTCAAGCATGAATGTACAGAAAGGTGTTGAAATATTGGGAGAAGCTGTAGGCAATAAGTGAAAGTGATGGTCTTGTTGGGCAGCTTCCCATGGGAGTTGGCAGGATGGTGACCTGTGAAAGATGTGTAGGGTTAATTCTATTAATGAGCAAGTGCTCAACTACTCTCCCAGTCACTGGCTCTCCTGGCTTGTGTCTGCTAAGCTATCCAGTAGGGAAGTGGGAAAATTAAAAAGAAATCCAAAGCAAACCCTTTTTATTACGAAATTATGACCATTTTCATTTTCAACATAATTAGTTCTGAAAATTCAGAACCTTCAACCCATGCTCGCCACTCCCTTCCTCCACTGCCCCAGCAATGCAGAAGAATGCAGATAGTCAGTTTCCCTCTTTGCTGAGGCTTACCTGTATGCAGAATTCTGGAGATGAATGCCAAATATGTGGAGTGCACATTTAAACTCTGGTAATTTCCCACAGTAAAACTATTTTGTTTTGCTCACCTGAAGGAATTTTAGTTTAGCTAGGGATTAGTAACAGAAACTTGTTCAGTGATACCTTGTCCAGTGTTTTTCCCACCAAATGATTTCTTGAATTACCTTTCATCTTCAGCTCTTGGTCTAGGGACTAAGAGTTCTCTATTCATCTTAGCAACAACTCTCAGTGGGTATCACACACTTCCCAACAAACCCGTCTGCTTCTGAGAGGCGGGAGAGAGGGAAGGCCACCAGAGTGTGCTTGTGGAGAAGGCAGGAATGCCAGTGCTGCAGGGGAGTGGAGCAGAGGGGATGTCTGGGTGGGGGCCAGGGTGGCCATGGGGAAATGTGACCCCATGGGAGACTGCTGTGCTGGAAGGGCCGAGCGTATGTGCAGGCATGGAGCAGGAGCCCAGAAAACATGTGGCTCCTGCTGTTGCTGAACCCCATGCTGCCAAGTCTCCGTGGAGGCCTCTGGTGTGGGTTCAGTAGCTTCTGGCAGCCAGGGGCTCTCTGCATTGCTCATTTGTCCTTTGGCTAGAGCTTGCAAAGCATAGCTCCATCGACAGCTTATCACATGCTCTTCCCCTCTCCCTGAAGCTCTCCAGTAGCACATGGCCTTTCTCCTTTCCCCTACTTCGTGAGCTGCTTAGAGTGCTTTTTCAGAACACCCTACAGTTTGCTTGGCTTCTTACTGCCTGTAAATGCTCTCCCTTCCCAAAGAACTAAAAATCTCTTCATTTTAAGACCTGACAATTAAGGTGATTCCAAAATAGCTTGAGGGAGAATGAATTCAAGTTACATCACTGGGACCATGCAGTGTCTCAGCAGAGACTAGTTCAGCTCGAAGTGAAGTGTGTTTGAAAGCATGTGTAGTGTTTGTGAGCTGGAAGCAACCCCTGCCTGTAGGTAGCCTGATATTTTCCACTATGAAAAATTCTTGTGACTTTTTATTTGCAAAGCTGTTTCAACTCCATTGTTTGCTGTAGACGTTTGATGTTCAGAGGGGAATGCCCTCGAGGTGGGAAAATGCCTTGTTTTCTTTGGCAGCGGCTACAGCTGGCTCTCCCATGGAAACAGTTGGGTTGGAAAGGGAGGAGGGGGAGAGAGATAAAGGATAGGCTATCCTTCTCCAGCCTGAGATGTTCATGCCACCCCAAGCAGGAAATATTTCAAGATGCAGGACAGAGAGCTGAAGTAAAGGTGTTCCCAAGACATCCTCCCAAGCAGGGTATAAACCACACCGTTCCATCTCCCTCTCTGAGGGTATCACATGATACTTTCCATGTGTGTGAAGCAACAGGTGGGTGGCACTTACCTGTAACCTGACCCGGGGCTGACAGAATTCCTCTTTCTTACCCAGCAGTGGGACTGAAATGTCCCCTGATTCAAACAGTACTGGTCTGCTCAAGCTGTGGGCCTGCTAAGACATCCTTTAACCATATGTTGAGAGGCACAGGTGCAAAATGCTCAAAAGAGATGTAATACCGGATTTCTGCAGAATAAATAGATGAACTGAAAACCGAATGTGTCATCTGTTGACTTCAGAGTACTTAACCTATCACCTTCAGATTCTAAACAGGAAGGTTTAGTAAGTTTTATCTATATCTGCTTCTGAATTATATATTAAAAAAAAAGTCCACAAGAACACAACTTAAGATGTGTGTGGGCTTATATATGTGTTTATATGAATGAATGATGCATATAAATTCTGTGTTTACTCTTTCTAGGCCCATGTTTTTTTCCCAGAACAGCACAGCCTGTTGCAATTTCGATTTTTTGGATCAAGCTGTTCTTTCCATTTTCTGCTGGTTTATCAGCTGTGAATTTCTATTTTCACAGCACCAACTTGACATCTCTGTACTAGTTTGCAGCCAGTATATATTTATTAATGGACTTTAAAGTTTTACCTTTCTCTGTCTCTCTCCCTTACTTGGGGTTATACAATAGAAAGAGATTAATATTGCTAAATAGTTACTATTTGTTTGCAGAATTGATGTGGCATGTAAAGCAAATAATTACACATACAAATAGTACTGGTACTCGCAGCTATTTCTCCTGCATACGCACATAAGGGATTTACACACTTGTAAGGTCATATTTTGCTTACATAAACGATCTTATCTCCTTGCACCCTGTGCTGTGTGGTATTCCAAACATTGTGGGGAACATGAAAAATGTCAATAGTGTATACAAATCATTTTGGCATATGGCATACAGTATAGACCAGTTGAAGAACATGTGGAATGGGGCAGGACAGTGATTAGAATTTTATTCGGGAATTTGTATTTATTTTGGTTGTTTCACAATCAAAGTAGTTTGTTCATTCATGGTGAATAAAAGTTTTCTCTGAACAATTAAAGTGAGCTGGGCTAAGGAGGTGCTTCTCTGAAATGAACTGAGAAATTAAAAAGAACCCCAAAAAGTAGCATTGGAGGAGGGAAGAGAGTCAAGGAATGTTGGGAAATGTTGGACCAGTTTTTAAGGAGTTCTATTAGAACTGCAACACTGCAGGAGTCACTGACAGTCGCCCCAAGGTGCGACCAGAGGGTGGGCTTGGGACCAGCATCTCCTATTCTCCCTGTGGGAAAATGTAGAGAGAACACTCTAGTTCTTGGATCTCATACAGGAAAATGAATCCCAGAATGTGTTAATCTGGAGGGAGTGGGAAAGAGAGGATAGGAAGGAGATGTGGGAAAAGAAGAGGAGGAGATGCACATTCATTTTATTTATTGTGGTTGTTAAGGTGTGCCTAGGATTGGTTGATGGAGATTGGATTAGGTGGTAATTGAGTAACAATTAATTAATCAGATAATCATTAATTCTGACCAGATAATGAGGGAGGGTAGGAGAAACTGTGTGTTTAAACAAAAGCGGTTTTAGTTGAGTGCAACTATCTATTACTTAAGGGGACTGGAGGGAGGGGGTAACTAGACATTGCCATCTTTGTCAAGAAATCCTTTAAACACCAATTTAGTCATTTTTTCATAGTGGATTGATCCAAGATTTGGCCCTGCTTCCTTTTTCTTCCATTATCTTCTCTCTTAGAGGTTGTATGCACCTTCATTGCTCAAGTCTGTGGGCTGCTGGGATTTTCCCACTTAAAAAACACATCTCTCCATGTTACTCTCTTAAGTTAATACAAACCACTGGCAAAGAGTGAGTAGTTCTTAATAAGTAACTGAACCCTCTCTTGAATAAAAGAACATTTTAAGTTTATCTAGGTATGTTACAAGTGAAAGGGAGAAATGAACCTCAGGCATACTTTTATTTAAAAAATACCAATATTAAAAAAAAAAACCCAAGAAACAAACACTATAACATGTAGGGAGTTTAAGTCTTGATTGCATTATCAGGGTCTTTTAACTTTCTTCGTATTTTTCCTTCTTGTAATTCTGCTGAAAAATCTTGATGTTACTGGTAGAACGACAAAATATAGGAATTGAGGTAATTGCATTAAGGGAGTACTGAAAAAAATCCTGATAATTCAGTTTCTCCTGCTTTAGAGACTTAGAGATGGCGTCATCCTTTAAGTTAGCATAATATAATAATATTAAGGATTTCTGATGGTATTTAAAACTGACTGTTGAATGTTTTAAACAGGTTGAAAAAAAATTGCCATTAGCCTATTTGCATAGTCTTAAATTGCCTTTGTAAAAGAGAGGCTGGGTAAGAAACTGAGGAAAGATACTGCCATTTGAATATTGAAGTAGTGATTCATTTAATGCTTTAAATAAATACAGGATTTTTAACTAGTGTATGTTTATTTAGGTCCAAATTATTATTTGTGAGTTGCTTGACATTCCAAAAACCAGAGAACAAAAGACTCGTTATACATAATTTTAAAAGGTGTGGCAATCAGGTAGGATTATCTCTTTTACCATGTCATATCTTGATGCTTTGTTAGGGCATATTACCCTTTTCTTTTATCCTAGAAGAAATATGGTAAGCCACATACAAATAATCCTTTATTTTTAAAAAAATTACTCCATTTGACTATATTTTAGATATATTAGGCAGCAGTTAACATAGTCCTGAAATTTTCAATAAACTGAAGTGTAATGCAGCATTTTATCCCTCATGAGAAAGAAACTGCAATTACTATGCCAACTTCTTTAAGAAATATGATTAACGTTTGAAGTCACATGACTAATAATACCAGCTGATAAATGTTCTCCATTTGACTGACAGGCAGCAGGTTAACTAGTGAACAGTCAAATAAGTAAGATACTGGAGGCTTTTCAAGAAGGATCAGTTATTTAGCATAGCTCAGTTCCCAGGAAAAAGTAGTTTATTTTCCTCCTGTCAGTCCTGTTTTTCAATTATTTTGTTCTCTCCTCAGAGGCCAAGCTCTATGACATCTTTATGCATAATTGTGGTGACACATAGTGCTGTGAAAATAATTCTGCTAAATATCTCTTGCCTGTTCCTTTGGAAGGTTAAATCTTTGGCGTATTGGACATCTGAGAAGCAAAATTTGCTTTATTGTTACTGACTTCCTTTCCTGGTGTGACACCATTAAGGTGGTACCACAAAGAGAACTCTCCTAGATGTTTGCAGGACATTTCAGGAAAACTTGCACCCAAGGTTTTGTTACACTGATTGTGTAACAATAATCTGGTGCCCCAGATTATTTTTGAGCTACACTGGGGAGTTTATAGGAAGTTGCATCAAATACTGGAAGTGATAATAAAACCTTGGTCTTACCACAATCATGTTTGAATTTTGAAAATAAACCTCATCTTTGCATGCTCTTTGGACTTTGGTCTTGACAATTACTGAGGGATCAGGGGAGGATCATCTTTCCCAAGAAGCCAGGAGCCATGCATCATTTTATAGGTATAAGGAAGAGGAGGCAATCTTCTGTATTTTCAGTAGCTAAAAATCACATAAAGTTTATAGTGCAACAGGGGTGGTGTGCGTGCCATTGAATTTTCTCTGGAGAAAGTTTGTATCTTACTTGGTTGGAGGAAGAAGAGAGCTTTGATGTCCATGTACACTCAGGCCAGCATGTTCCTGCTTGTAGAGTTAGAGTGAGATTCAGCTCCCTATACACACTGATCAAAACACATCTGATATACTTTCCTAGGTGTTCCTGTGGATTTCTCAGACTTAGATAAATGGGTTTGTAGTACTGAGGGCTAAAAACAGCAGAAATTGCAGTGTCCACTCAAGCCTCAGACCCCTCTTCTTTCACTGGGGTGAATAAACTGTGTTTTATATTTGTTTAAAATTCTGAAATCTGCAAGCAGAACATGTTTCGTATTTAGAAAGAAAATATTCAGTCTTCATCATTCCAAGAGTTCTTTAGAGTAGGAGCATTTAAAATACTGTCTCATAAACTGAATTGCAACAAACAGCTCTCAAAGGCTACTGGAGTTCAATGAGAGGTTTGGGAAGTGACCAGTAGTTATGTATTACATCAGGTGTCTAATAAGTAGCATTATCTTGTAAGTATTTTCACTTCCTCTGTAATGCTAAATCTAGGTCCAAATGTACATAAATTACCATTACCTCCATATGATGGGCTGGACTATTTGGATATCCATTTCACATATGGATAATACTATTCCAATCTGAAAATAAATGTAGAAGGAGCTTGTGAATGGTAAATGGTAGAGGCAAAATTGGCATCTCAGTAGTAAAAGCCCCAAGTGCCTGTCAGAAAGGAGCATAGATACCTCATTTGCTTTGCTGAATTTTGATATTAAAGACCACCTTTAACATTTCGTGCAGGAGTTGTTTTTATTTTTATTTTGCCTGCTACCTTTGTGAAAGGAAATATTTAATATTTTTTCCCATAAATGTTTACCCATAGCTCTCCCAAATTAAGAATGTCTCACTCTACAGGAATGTGAACAAAAACCAAATAAAGCTTGTAGGCTTCACAACACGGTCATTCGTGCCAATGCTCTGGCCTGTGCTTGATGATGACCCAGAGTCTGACAGTTTATATCCATTTAGTTCTTTAAAAAGAGAAAACATTATTTCTTTTCTTTTTTTTCTCCCTCCCTTTATATCAGCAAGAAAAATTGCTGGGTTTGTGACCATTTCCTTAAAGAGGTAGTATTTTATTCATTATGAAAAAAAAAAAAATTCTTGCAAGTACGAAATGATAAACCAAATGAAACAATGTGTGTAACAGTCTAATTTACCAGCTGATCTGACTCAGTCCAAGGAAAGGAGATACTAAAGGGAATATGTTCATTTGAACATAATAATTTGTCACTCCAGTGTATTTCAAGTGTTGCAGATGTCACTGAAGAATCTTGAAACAATTTTTTAAATAAAACTGATTTACCAGTAAAATGGAAAATCACTACAGCAGACCATTAAACGACATCCACATTTGAAGCTTTAGGTAAGTTGAATGAATTCAGTAAATTATACGGAAGGTACATGAGAAGAAATAAGAGCCAGAAATGTAGTTGGCAGTTGGACACAGATTGAAATTTGAATTCGAAAGCCTGAACTTCATTTTGAGGACTGTTTTACATATTTGGTGTTAGTGAACTGATTCTGCTGGGGAAATTAGATTATGTGTTTGTGTGTTTTGGTAGTGTTCAGTCCTAAATGCACATTGGCAAACTGAAAAGACAAAATAGACTTTAAAATATGCAAAAAAGGTTAATGTTTAATAGGGTTTTAAACATGTTTTCATTAGATTTGCTTTCAGTGATTTTGAAGTGTTTGGCTGGTCCTGCTAGGTTAAGCTTACATTTTTAAATTTGCCTGTCTGTTCTGCAGTTATAAAATTAAAATGCAATATTGTTTCTAATGTTACATTGTGCACTATCATTTGGGTAAAAATTACTTTTCCAAGTGTTGTTCTTGCAAAAATAACAATCCCGCTATCTGTGGGGATTCAGACCAACATTTCCATCAAAACCAAGCCAAAAGACAAATGCTTGAGGCAGGAGGATTGTAATGGACCTTCAACCAGTGTCAGAAAGCCCATTAGTTTTTATGCTTCATCTTGGGCGTGACAAAGCTGTGATCTCTCATTGGGAAATACATGCTGAATTATTCTCTCTCTCTAATCTGCTTTGAAATTAATCTGACTCCATGTCTATCTCCCTAGATTTCCTCACCCTAGTAAGCTGTCTTTTTGCCACTTCATGCCAGGGTGCCCATTCAGATGACCTGGAATAGCTGTTTGTGATGCTAAGTCAGCAAACTGATGCCAAAAAAACCCGGAATCATAAAACTATATTGAAGGGACCTTTAAAGACTGTCTCATCCAACCACCCTGCCTTGACCAAGGACATATTCAACTAGATAAGGTGTTTCAGAACCTCATCCAACCTGACCTAGAATTTTTCCAGGGATGTGGCATCTACCACTTGTACGGAAAACCTGTTGCAGTGTTTCACCACCCTCATTGTAAAAAAAAAATAAATTCTTCCATATATCTGGTCTGAATCTACCCTCTTTTAATTTAAAACCATTACCCCTTTTCCTATCACAACAAATCTAATTGAAAAATTTGTCCCCATCTTCCTTATAAGCCTTCTTTAAATATTAAAGGACAATAAGTTCCTCCCAGAGTCTTCTCTTCCCCAGGCTGATCAATCCCAATTGTCTCAGCAGCCTGTGTTCATAGGAGAGGTGCTCCAGCCCTCTGGTCATTTTTGCAGTCCTCCTGTGGAGCTGCTCCAACAGGTCTCATGGCTTTCCTGTGCTGAAAGCTCCAGAGCTGGATGTAGTACTGCAGGTAAATAACTTCATTTTTGCGTCTGAAATTTGTTTGTTAAGGGAAATCAATTCCCTGAGCTGATTTATTGTGCTGTCTCAACTTGGTTTTGCCATCACAGTTATAAGGGAGGAGAGATGACAGCTTAAAACTGTGCAATCAGTGGTGTAGAGCAGAAAAACCTTCATCTAGTTTCTCTGTTTTTCGACATGAAACTGGTTTTTAGTTTGTGGATGCTAAATCTGTGGAATTTTGAATTTGTGGATGCTAACCTCATTGTGGATACCACCTGGAAAATACTGATTTCAAGCCTGAAAGCTCAGTATGTTTGTGTATATATTTTTTTTTCCTCCATGAATGTGTGTATGCACCTACATTTACATAAGGAAAAATGTTTATTTTAAAATTTCATTGTTCTTGTACATCATGAAAACCACAAAATTTTATGATTTTACAGAAAAATCCTTCAGTGGACATAATTTCAAGTTGCAGAAAACAAAAATGATTCTGAAATCTACAGAGCACTCAAATGCTTGTCTTGAGAATTTGGATATTTTCTTAGCTGAATCTGGTCATTAAAAAGTTTAGTTTGTGGGGAAGTGTAGGTGGAGATGTTAATATTTCTTTCATTACTCAACTAGAAATTTGCAAACAATGTAAAAAGTTTCCTGTGTCCTGAGATTGCCTATGTTAAACTTTCTGGTTTTTAATACAAAAATCTTACACAAAGCAAGTAGAACATGGAAGTTCATTTTGTCTGTTTCTAAGCAGACCAAGTATTCTAACCCTGAGCATTTCAAATTCTGATTTCTGTTTTCTTTGGGCAATTTAACTTAGATTAATACAGCCTTAAGTCATTTTCACAGGGCATTCTTCTGTGTCTTACCCCATACTGCAAACTGACCTCATCACAGATCATTGTAATTTGATTGGATTAAACAGAGGTGTTGGAAAGGCAAAGGAAGAGCATTCCTTGCCTTCTCTTTTGTCAGCGTTGTATTTCAGGAAAACTTCTAACTAGAACGTTTCAGGTGTACAGCTTGTATGGAAGTTTCTTACTGTACATGAAAATGCTGCAGCAGTGTGAAAAATATTATTCTTGCTTTCTGGGAGCATCACTTTGCGTGCAACTGTGATAAGATTCCAGGCTATTTTTGTGTGTTGTGTAAATACCTGGTATTTTATTTCTGCCCAGTGTAGACTTCAGATAACTTATTTTGAAAATACCGATGATTTAATTATTTTCAATTTAATGTTACTCAAATCAACCTGCAGATATGAAAACTAGGAAGCATTTAATATCCAAAGGATGTATTTCCCCCCCCTTATTCCATTTCACCCACTGTTCTGAAATGGAGCAATCCTTTCTGCAACTGCAAATGCACAAAGTTTGACCCACTTCTTCACTCCTAAGTAGTGGTCACAGTTAGGCAATCTTTTCTGGCAGCTTTAATAAACTGAGTCAGTAGAAGAAGAGGATCATTGTGGTAATTATTATAATATAGCAGTTATAACAGTAGTTTCCATTCGTGTGTTTCTAAATCCAAATAAATAACACCTTGTAGGTGCTGTTGAAGTAGACAAATTGTCCCTCTTGTTCCTCAGGTAGGCAAAAATACAGGTGGTGTGGAGATGCTTTCCCAAGAGTGTGTTCTTCCAGGCCAGCACCAGCACCCTCTATCTAGCTGTTGCAGTAGTTGTTTGGAAATGATGAGTTGTTCCTATGACCTCATTTTGGAATAATTTCAGTGTTTCCCTCTGGCACCTGGTGGCTGCTTGCTTTCTTCCTAAGGTTTATAGGTTCTGACACTAGAGAAATTGTGCAGTTCCCAAGACAAATTTGCATCCGTCCCTTGAGAGTTCTGTTCCTCTGTTGTTGACTTGTGCATGTGACATGGAAAGAACTACTGTTCACTTTATTTTCCTACCCTGCTCAACTTAATCTTTTGTTAACTGGTCTTTTTTAGCTAGAAAACAGTATTGCCTACTAAGGAACTGTCTAAAGACTAAGGACTTCTACAAAACATTCTTGCCACTTCATCAGTTGAATGGTCTTCACATAGCTATATTTACAAAGTTGATTGGTCCCTTACCAATTACCCTTACCCACACTTAATAATAACAATTTAATAATAATTCAAAATTATGATATAAAATATACAAAGAATACACTGTTTATATAAGGGTTTTAATACATTAACACACCGGCTGTAGGATTAAAGCTAATGTCCATGTGTGGAATGAAAAAATGGGGAATACTGGGAATTAACCAGTTTAAAAAGACCAGTGAAATATGGTTCATGCCTGTTGTAATTTTGAAATTAAAATTAGTGATAATCCCAATCAGGTTAGGTACAGGTTGTAGTCTATTCTCCAAGAAAATTCCCATGAGTGTTTCTCCCCTTTTTCTCTGGAAATGCACGCTAGCCACTTTTGGAAACTATAGATGCAGTTCACACTTTAAAATCCGGATCAAATCCCACAGCTGCTGTTGGGAGTCAGCACTGCCTCAAGCCTAGCAGAATCCAGGTAAGAAGAGGTATTGGAGAAGGTTGGAATAAGCCTCTTTTCTTAATGAGGTTCATAATGCTCACTGGGCTTCTCCACTGACTTCCTTCAAATCCCCAGTGGTGTCCCAGCAGGCTGCTGTTCCCATACCCAGCCCAGTACCTTTGTTTCAGGTGCATATAGAGGCAGGCAGAACGCAGTTCTCATGCTACCTTGTTCCGGATTAGGGCCTGAACCCCACCCTGGTGGCCCCCCAGGAGGCCACGTTCAATCCTCAGGGATGGCACCAGCAGTCTCAACCTCTTGGTTTTCCTGTAAAGGACTCATTTTTTGAGGGTTTTCTTTCTGATAAGATTACTTTTTTCTCCCACCCTTTCTTCCTAAGCCTTTAACAGGCTTTTTTTTTTATCAATCAGGAAGAGATGTAAACTCAGAAATTTGCTTTTATTTTGTGTAAGTTCCAAAATTTAAAATTAACATTCAAGAGAGGCTTTGCAGCTTTTTTACAGCTTTCCCTAGAGCTTTTCTTCTGCTTAAAAGAAAAGTTATGTGTTGTCAGGGTTTAACCACAGACGGCAACTAACCCCCCTGCAGCCACTCTCTCCATCCCTCAACAGTGGGATGGGGGAGAGAATCAGAAGAGTAGAAGCGAGAAAACTCATGGTTTGAGATGAAAACGCTTTAGCAGGTAAAGCAAAAGCTGCTTGTGCAAGCAGAGGAAAATTTGGAATGGATTCAGCCCTTCCCATAGGCATGCAGTTGTTCAGCCATCCCCAGGAAAGCTGAGCTTCATTGTGGGTAATGGTGACTTGGGAAGACAAATGCCATCATTCTGAGTGTTCTCCCCTCTTTCTCCTTCTTAGCATGATGCCATATAATCTGGGATATTCCTGTGGTCAGTTGGGGTCATCTGTCCCCTCCCAGTTCCTTATGTACCCCCAGCCTCCTCAGTGGTGGGGGGTGGGGTGATGAGCAGAATAGGCTTGACTGTGCAAGCCCTACTCATCAATAACTAAAACATCCCTGTGTTATCAACACTGTTTCCAGCAGAAATCCAAACCACAGGCCCATACCAGCTACTCTGAATAAAATTAACTTTACCTGAGCCAAACTCAGCACATATGTTCAAATGTATTTCTACAGCTATTGTTAGAGAAGAAGGAGGAATAAATCTTTATATTGTATTTCTCTCTCACTGTTCAGCATTACTTCTACTCACAGGCATACTGGATAATTATTCTTTGGTGTGCTGAATAAATAGGTTTTGTCAAAACAAAGCCTTGGAAGTTAATGAATAGTTACTACATTAGAGGTTTGAAAAAATATTTCTAGGAAAAATGGTTGGGAATTTTTCAAAGAAATAATTTTCTGTCAGATCAACTTGTAAAATCATGGAAACTTCTTATGAAAAGCTTGTACAAGCAAATGAAAAGTTGTGAAATTGCTGAAATGCTATGTTTTGAAACAAAGCCATTTTCCTACTCTGAAACCACTTGTTTAGAAATTCCACTTTGGTTAGGTTTTTTTAGCTTAGTTTTTTTTTAAATTGGTAAAGCAAAATGCTTAAATTGATCCAAGCGGGATTCACTTACAATGTTTTCATTTGTTGTGTTCTTGTCTTGTTGATATTTTCACACTTCTTGCAGCAGTGGAGTTTAAGAAACATGTTTTAGAAGTGGGTGATCAGAAAGCACATTTTTTAAAATGTAGGCATTTTGTCTCCTGTTTTTGAGAGTATTGCTTGAAGGCTTTGTCAATTTTATTTTAGCCTATTTCGATTTTAAATTTAGGGTATTTTTATACTTCACCTTAGGAGTACATGAGTTACATAGTGTCACAGTGATCCAAAACCACAGGTTTCTCACATTACCTGGCAATGGAGAGAGAGAACACCATGGACAGTGTGTCCCATGACAACAGGCAATGCATGAAAATACGGCCTATATTTATTTAAATTTTGTCATTTTCATATGCTGGTGGCTCTCTGAGTCTATAATCACATGTCCAGTAGGAAGGAACTCCCTTAGAGCAACCTTCAGACCTCCCTCTGATAGTTCCTGACTGCTCTGCTCTGGGGATGAGGGTTAAGCCAGGCTGGAGATTTGACACCCTTCTGCACAAAGCAATCCTACCCAAGTGGACAGCCTGAAAGGGAAAAATGCAACTGCTAAGTTGCTGACAGTACTCAGAAAATACAAATACCAGCCCCTATGGCCTGTGGTTTAGAAGGGTAAGCAGCAGGCACTGATGATTAAACCGAAGCTTTGCTCTACTTTTGTGACACCGATGGTCCAGTGAAGATCAGGGCGTGTACCCTGATCTCAGGTGCTCTGCCTGCACAGAGAAGTCCCTGTCCTAATGTTTCCTCGGTGAGGTACCCTGAAGATTTAATTAGAGAAGGAATGTATGACAGGAAGAAGAGGACAAGACAGCAAATGTGACAATGCAGAACAATATCAACAGGAAACTGCATGTTTTAAAGACAAAAGTTATCTCGTTATCTTGGCTGTGATGTTGTATCTCCTGTTGACCTGCAGTGGGTGACAGCTCAGGAAAATCCAAATGTTTAGCAGTGTCTGTCCCTTCAAGTCTGTGCCGAATCACATCAGAGGCTGTAACACCACCAGCATGGTAGGAGAACAATGTGTTATTGTTAATAGTGCTTTGGATAAGAGGCAAACTCAGAATCTTAACCACAGAATTTTAAATCACTTCTTTTGGCATGAATAGATAGGTTTACTAAGGGCCCTAATCCAGTTCTAATTTATGTTATTATCTTTTGTGTCTCTAAACACTTCCTGTAGTTTTGATTAGATTTGATTCTGTTTTCTTCTTTTCCTTGGAATACAAATGATGAGAATAAACTATGTTGTACTGATATTTGAACAGGTTCTTATTTTCAGGACTGGGGTTTTTTTTTTGCATTGGGAAGTGAAAAAAGGAATCAAATATACCATGCACAGTTTCTCAGAATTTGATCAGGGTTATTATATCAAATCCAGTGTAATTACTGATTATACCATTACAATTAAATAGTATTCCACATGCATGAGATATAAAATACAGACTGTCATCTGTACAAGGTGATTGAGATTAAGATGCTCTAGCAGAGACTTTTTATTTTAGGACACGTCACTCTAGCCCACATAATATTTGAAATCTTACACATCTGAAGATAACCAAAGTGCTGAAAGAAGTGAGAAGTCTTCTGTGTCTGTTTTAAGATTATCCAATTAAATGCCACCAAAAAACAATAAATAAATAAACAAAACCAAACAGACAAACAAAAGGGAGAGAATAAGGCAAATTTAAGGTTTTTTTTTTTTTTAATGTACTGTGTGCTGTATTCCAAGTTCTGTTCCTACTAAAATTGATTCCTTGAAATTACAACAAAATTTACATGTGGTGCTTATAAAGTTGCTTCAGTATTTGATCCTTGATTGTTGTTCAGTTTCGATGGTTTAAAAGAGAAGCATAGAATTTGCATGAATGATTGAATGAAATCAGGATGAAGGAATGTAACTGATGCTGCCCAGATATTTTCTCTGCCTGCTATACAGCGTGAAGTAAAGCTCATTGAAATCACTGAGAAGGTGTTAATTTGAGTGAGCTTTAGATAATGGCCCAAACCTACTGCATATTTAAAAGTAATTTATAAAGCTTTGCTTGACCTGTGACTGAAAATGGGATTTCTCATTTTGCAAAGTTCAAATAAAAGCTTAAAATGGCAAATGAACTTTATTTTTTCGTTCTCAAATTGGAAGAACTCCTGCCATTTGCACCTCTCTTTCAGCAGGGCTTGTTGTGTCCAAAATTTCTTATGTAAAAAATCCCAGTCTATATGGGGAAAGTGCTCCTTCAGAAATATTTGTAGGTCATCCATGGGCTAATACTGGTGTTAGCACAGACTGGCAATTTGCCCCCTAATCCCTAACTAAAAGAGATATGGAGAACAGCAAGATGTAAGAAAGGAAGTGGAAAAGAGGTGATACCAGAGAAGATTTCCTCCTCATCTTTGTCACCTTCCACATTTTCTTCCTGCTGTTGTCATCTCCAAACGATCTGCAGTTGATTCACCTCTCATCCACATTCCTCTTGGATGAGCCATTCCCTCCTGAAGGAATGTGTGATGGTGGTCAACTGCCAGGGGGTCAGGCATGAGGGTCTTTTTTGTACATGGATTGCAACTGCACCCTAAATTATTTAGGTTTATTGCTTTCTTCTCCTACACCTGAGAGTTCCCCAACAAGTAGAGACAGCAGGAATGCCACATTCTTCTCTGGCTTCCCAAGAGAGAGGTTCTTTTGTTTCTTCCTGCAGTCCTGCAGCCAGTACCCACCCTGCTCAGAGCTGCAGCACCTTGCTGCAAGTTGGACCCGTCGTAGATAGGGCTGTGGACTGTCCATCAATTTGGGGACAAATTTGGCAGGTCAGACCCGCAACCATGAGTGGACAGCTGTGCTTTTCTTGTGCAGGGGCAGCACTGGGAGGGTGGGGGTTAAATGACAGGGTGCACCTGGAGCAAGATGAAGATGTTCAGCAGCAGTCCTGTCCTGTCCTACCAATACTGGCTCTTCCAGTCTTCCCTGGAGGCATACTGGCTCTTCCAGTCTTGGCTAGAGGCCATGGTGGGCTAAGAGGTGGATTGGGGGAATAGTCCTGAGGCTGCTCCTCTGGGGTTCTGGCCCCAGTCACTGATAGCTGCTTCCCGAGCCTGCCTCCCTTCTGCAATGGGAAATAGCTCTGCTTTTTCCTGCTCTGTCACACTAGAGCTCACCGGAGTAAATGCAGCAACTGCTGCAAAAGATTCAAAAATAAACACAACCTAAATTAAGATCTCAAGGAAAAAAAAATTTGCATGTAAAATATTTTTTTGAAAATCTGAAAATCAGATTTCCACTCACATGAATTTACGTTTTTGCACTTCATGACATCATTTGCACAGAAAATATAGGGTCTCAAAGCTTGCAAAATGAGTAAAAATAAAACAGGGAAATATTTTTTTTCTCCTCTTACAGTTTTTCAAATCATGGGGTTTTTTTGATTATAAATAGCTAAATCAACAAACTTTACTGACGGGGATGTTAGGCACGCTTTCGTTGTTGACTTTCAGAACTATTTAAACTCCTGAGTGCTAAAAATTAAAATTCCCTCTGGGAAAGCTTGTAGCTTTCAGTGGACTGGGTTGAAGTCCCCAATAAGAAGTAGTTAATAGGTAGACTGTGGTGACTCCAGCAAAACAACATAATCAATTCCATCTGCTTTTCTGATTAATCACCCTTATTATTGGAAGTCAGGGACACCATGAATTTGCACAGTAAGCATATATTTTGAGAAGGAGGATAACAGTTTGTTACCTTAGTTGCAGTCAATTAGACTAACTCCTCTTTTTTCTCCTCTCAGAGAAAACCTGGGACCAGATATCCCCCTGCTCAGTAGCTGATTCTACTCCCCAGGCACCCAGTGCTCCAGTGGCAAGGACAACAAATGTCCTGATTTTTTTTTTTTTTTTTTTTTTTTACCAGTTTTTCTTGTTCTTTTCAGAAACGGAATAGTTAAAAGGGATGAATAGAACATTCTGTTTGGGACTTCAGTTTTCCAAAATAAAATATGTAAGTGAGGGAAAGGTTTCATTCAGTTTTGGCATCGCTTTGTTACGCCTGTTTAAGCCAAGAAAGATTGTTATTCCTCACTGTTTGCTGATAGTAGAAAGTTTACATATCAAACTGCCTTTTTTTTTCTAGGGGAAAGAAAAAATCTGTATGAATTTAAGGGACTGATCTCTTATTTGCTTTGCAGAAGAGATTGTTCTGTTAACAACTCATCAAGAAAGAAAAAAAAAAAAAAAAAGATAAACAGGATTAACTGTTTACTTTAAGTGAGCTGAAGTCGGGTTGTTTTTCCGAAGAAGAACACAATGTACTGTTGTATCTGGTTTCCAGAGTGGTGTTTATCATAATTCCTCCTGCAGTGGTTGGTAGAGTGCTGGGAAGGCTCTCCGCCCACTCGCAGCTCGCTCCCTTTCCCTCTCCCATTGAGGCCTCCGGCCAGGACTGCGAGATGGAGAGGGCTGTCCTGTGTGATCTTTACTGCCTGACACGAGCTGACATTGACCGAGAATAAAATAACAGGGGCCGTTTCCTAGAACTCTCAGTGGACTGCTGAGAACTGCTGCCATAACTCTCGTAAACACACGGCGCGCACACGCAGACACGCTCCCGCTCCCGCATTTAGAAACACACCTAGGACAGGCAGCCTCCAACTCGGAGGAGAGGAAAACAGCAGGAGTGAAAAACACAACCGGCAGGCCCCGCGAGAAAGCGGAAAATTTCCTTTCTGCTGGGTAGGGAGCCCTGGCAAAATTGCACTTCTGCTTTTCTTTTTGGCTCTTTGCTCTGTCCTTGATTTTTGATGAATGGTAAACTTTTCTGCTAGTTCAGTGGGATGATGTGGCACTGACACAGCAGAGTGTGTTATTGAATACAGCCACAGCTGTGTGAGAAATCCTGCAGGGTTGCTATGTTTCATTTACCTTTCACATGCCATAGGAAGTGCATTAGCAGCACTATACTACCAAGACTGTGATTTAGGATGATATGTGCCTGTTGAAATGGGCAGGGTTTTTTTTAATACTCACTGGATGTTGATTTTTTGTTTTCAAAATAAAATCTTCCAGGATCCCATTCATGGTTCTCTGTGGTTCAGAAGTAAATCTGGTGAATCCACAAACAATACAGTCTTGAAAGATAAGGGACCCCAGTACCGCTGCTACAGTGTTCTTGCTTCATTCCAGATGCTGTAAAGACCTCACTGTGGGTTTTGCAGGGCAAGTTGAGAGTTTTCAGAGTCTTGTAGTGTGAAAGAAATGAGTCGATACTGCAAGGAAGCCCTCTCTCTCTAGATACACACATACACATATATATATAGCCTCCTCCCCTAACTCAAATGGGATCTAGCAGACTAATAGACTTTATGGACCAGCCCTCCCAGATACCATCATGTTATTCAGCTATTGCTTTCAGATCCCCCTTTGAAGACAGGACTTTTATTCTGATTTTTATGTGTAAGGAACTGAGGCATGGAGGAAACATAGCGCAGCAAAGATGATGTGAAACACTGCCAGAACCAGCAACCTGATTTTTGAATGCTGATTTTCTTGGAAAGGAGGGTGCTGAGCACCTTGCAAGAAAAGATTTTTTTGGCAGCACCCCACCAACTGTTGGAATTCTTGAATGCCAAAACAATAATTACAAAGTCTTGAGATTAAAAAAATAAACAAAGAACCCCTCCTCAGATTCACAGATAAGTACTTGAAATGACTGGGTGGTAATTACATGTTATATTTGGAACATAATTTTTCTATTGGACATCATCCATAAGAAAGACTTGCAGTTTTCAGCTGATTCTTTGAGTTTCTTAAATACACATTTTTACTCTTGATTAGTAAATCCTGACATGCAGGAAAATAATATTTTCTTTGAATTGTATACTGAAATAACCAAGGGGTTGTCATGGGATTCCATGCTGAAGTAATGGTACAGTGGAGAACCTGAGGAGTGTATGCATCATTATTTTTCTTACCGACTACAATTAACAGCACAGTGAGTGAAAAAGGCTGGGGTGATGTGATGTGCTTGCTTTTTCTGTTACCACTCAAAATTGGTTTTATTTGCATAACAAGCTGTACAGAATGGATCTCAGCAGAAGGACCATAAATTATTTCCCATGGGGCATTGAGATGCCAGGGGGATCTCGAGGGAGTAAGGTCTTACTGCTCTGTTGTGGCCTAGCCTTTAAACAAACTTTTAGGCAATACTTAGGAAGTTATTTTTCCTTAACTCTCTGTGCCTTCCATGTGTGCTTATATCCTTATATCCTTCCTTGTGCTTATATCGCTATAAAAGTTGACTTACATGGCATAATTACTTTGGATTTAAACTATGAATGTAGAACAACTTCACTATTCGTTTTTGAATATGACATAAGTGAAGCTATACATGATACTGAAAATATTTTTCACATGCAGCTCTGTAACTGTTTGAAATTACAGCTTAGGCTCATGTTTGAGTGGATGTCAGGAATGTATTTTTATGGTTTAAAATGTTTTGTTTACTCTTGAGAGAAATACCATGTACAAGTAAAACACACACAATCAGCAGTTTCATTCAAAAGTGCACTTAGAGACAGTGTCAGATGGAGAGTTTAGAAAGTTCATATGGTGTCACGTGAAAACTTTGTATAAGAAGTGTTTTTTGCAGAAAAAATTGTCACATGTGAAGCTGTGGTTGTCATGGCAAGTACAAAAAGCTGGCTTTCGTGCTACACCAATTCCTGACAAGTTGTATGTAGCTCCCACCAGGCAGGTGGTGTTACATGTTTTGAGTGGGAGCATTTGCAGTGCTGTGCAGCCCTGTTCTCTACGAGCACATTCTGCATGAAAAAGGTAACTCTGCTGACATGCTTGGCTCATACAGGTCTCTTCCTACGCACAAAAGCTGTTTCCCACAGAAGTGTTGCTTCTTCAGGCCACAGGCAGAAAATAGTAGGTGGAAGGATTAACATGAATGAAGAAATGGAAAAAGCAATCAGCAGGCAGGGAATCATGAAAGACCTTGTGGAAGTGGTATTTGATTTTCCAGTTTGTGTTGAACTATGTGATGACTCAAGGAAGTGAATAAAAATAAGCAACAGTTATCTTATAACCACTCTCACTCTGTTTTTTAACATATATATAAAAATTGTAATGAAAAGCAAGGAAAATCCAAAATGAGGGACTTGACATAGTTACTATAGTGAGTATTTGCAAGTGTGTTGCAGAAATCCTCTGTTAGGAGGTGTTTGCAAAAATAAAAATTTCCTTTCCTGAGACCAGAGAGGCCTCTGCTGCATATTTTCTCTTTGAGATGCTGAGATAAGACAAGGTCATTCCCCTGGTGATACTCCTATCACATGTGCAGTTTCCATCAATACTTCTGCCAGGTCCAGCACTCCAGAACTGCCTCTTTCTTTCTGTCTTTCTTCCTTCCTTCCTTCCTTCTCCTGCCTTCCTTCCTGCCTGCCTTCCTTCTTGCCTGCCTGCCTTCCCTCCCTCTCCTTAAACCTTCCACAGTTGCCAAATAAAAACATACATGATCACAAACTGTACTTGTCAGAAATTTTAAGCCTACAGTTTTCAAAGCAAACTATCACTATTTTGTTCGTCATTGCTTTAAACCAGAGCATCAGGCTGGGTGCTAGAAATGGCTGCACTTGGACCAGGATTCTTCTTCCAGCTTGTCATTCCCTTATAAATTGGAAACAATGGTGCTTGTGTTTTCCTCTCTGCCTCTGTGTGCCTCTGCAGCCTATGCAGAGAAGGAGATAGTTGCCATCATTAATTTGTGTTTGTAATATTCAATCCATAGTTGCGTTCTGTTGAGCTTCACTCAGTTTTTATTGACAGCAAATGGTATGGATTTTAAGCAGAAAACTCTAAATCTTGTGTGTCCCTGAAGGAGGCTACAGTGGGTGCATTCTTTTCAAAAGGCAGCATGAAGGAACTTATTATATGCTTTTAATAGAGAAATCCTGCTAGTGTTAAAAGGGGGGAGGATGGACAGTTGTCCCTATGCTCAGAGTTCAATTCTTCTTTTACTGTATGGGTATGGTGAATGCAAGGAGTTCATAAGGAAGGGAAAAATTAAACCCAGGCAGGGTGGTGTCCTGCAGGTTTCAATTTGAATCTGAGCCATATTAGCAGGAGTTAATCAGCTCCACCTTGAGACTTGACCAGACAAGTTGCTGGATTGGAGTTGTGTAGGTAGTGTTGTGCCTCTGGTGATGAAGGGAGAGGGGGTTTTGTTTATGTGTGTTTATGTACGTGTGCTTTATGCCTCTGCTAGGACCGCACCTCACAGAGATAAGAAGTCCTTCTGACAAACAAATCAACAGCAGCTGTCTCATGGATGGTTAAGATAAAGAATGAGCAAATATCGGCGCTAACACAAGTCAATTAGTTTTCAGGCATTTTCCCATTTCCCCCTTTCACTTCTTTCCAAAGAAACAGTAACTAATAAGGTCTGTGCAGAGTGCTGCTAAGGTGGTGGTGTTTGCCTGGCTCTCCTGCTGCTCATGCTGTACTGCACAGCTTAGCTGTGCATGGTGAAGAGCTACCCTGGGCCACACAGTTGTCCTCCTACCCAAGGCTAAAACAATTCCTTGTTGGTTGAGATCTGCTCATGACAAATTTCTTACCAGGACTCAGTAAAGGCAGTGTCTGTGTAATCAGTCTGTTCTGGCCTCCCTGCACTCTCATCTCCTCTGCAGGCAGATCTTCCTTTGCTTATTCTTTTCCATTAGCTGCTGAGGAGGCTGGAGGTGACCAAAAATGGAGGTTTTCATCGTCCTTACCTCTTTAGAAAGTCAGCTGCTTGATAAAAGACAGCAGTATGGAGAGAGATGATTTTTCATGCTTAAAAACATATTAGTAAAAGAAGGGCTTAACCCTTTACCCATGAAGAGTGACTAACTGGGAGAAGGGCATGGCATTAATCCTGTAATCCTCTCCAGATTTCTGCTGGGAGACATTTTGTCCTAAAGATCAGCACAGTCATAGAAATAATGCAGAGTAATCAGTCTCATCTTCCTCCAGCCCCCATCCTTGCTTCTGGCTATTACCAAATTAACAAAATCTTCCCAAGCTTTTGCATGAGACTTACTGTGTCATTGCATTCAAAAAAAAAAAAAAAAAAAAAGGCGCTAAACTCTGCCTCACTTATCATTCCCTATCTTCGCCCCCTTTGCTATTACCAATGTGTCATACTTCACCTTTTCCTTAGTCTGCATCTCCTACTGTTCCTCTACTGGCTTTCCTGCTACCACTCTCTCCAGGAGTGATTTCTCTATTTTACGTGACACATTTCAGTTTCCAAACCCATATTTTAAGTTGAGGGTCTTATACAGGGTTACATCCAGTTGTCCCAAAAATAAAGATGGCTCTTATTTCCTCCCTGCACAAGCACCACTGATTAAATTGGAGATGTTGCCTGTCACTTTTTTAACAGTTCAGTACTACACAGGCTGACAAGGCATTGGTAAAGGTATGTTTAACCTTATTAACTGATACAAATCCAGATTTTATGAAAAAAAAAAAGGTATTTTCTATATATCTGCACAAAACATTAATGCTGAATTCCTGGGGGGCAGACACTCATTTTAGCTTTGCAGCTTGTCTCATAATTTTGATGTGCATTTTCGTCATGGTAGTGAGGTTCAAAGGGGTGGAAAAAGTAATGGGACAAGCTGTTGGCTTTAATCACAGTTAGACTGCCTGCTAAAAATTAATTTGTGAGAACATTTGCTGAAATATGAGAGCAACACTGCAACATGGGAAAATAATCCAAATACACTGTTCTTGGAATAAAGTAAAATCCCGCAGAAAAAGAGTTCCTTGGTAAGGAAGTTAAGGTCATGAATCAGTAGGCTCTGAATGCAGCTGAACTACTGTCAGTGATGCTGACAGCATGTACAAAATCCATAAGAGCAAAACCAGTTCCAAAGAATAGGAGGGTAGTTCTCCAAGTGCATTGCTGAGTCTCAGCTGATTTCATAATAGTCATTAGTTGTCCCTCAAACACCAATAGCATTTCAAGGTTTTGCCTATCATTCATTGATACTATTTAAAGGTATGGTGAAGCAGGGAGAATGTGTTTGTGAATTTCTCTTCATGGGATATTTCTCTCTTAGTCTGAAATTTGGCATCTGAAGGGTTATTCGTGAAATTCTGACTTCCAAGTGAGTGAATACATGCATTTCATTTTAAATACATGTTGCAGAGAAATTGTGACTACCTTTTGGACACTGTTAAGAGCAAGTGTAGTAAATACAGTGTCTGCTCTTGTGTAGGAACCTGGCAGAGCAAAGGTACTTGGAATCTGCTGCTCTGTATTCCTCCATGATGCCAATAATCATGAATGTATTGCCAGTGTGAATGGGAACATTACTGATAGAAGCCTCAAATGACACAGTTCTTCTCTGCATTGAGCATGGTCATATGATGACCATTCTCCTGTCATATGACCTGAGATTCCTGTGTGTGCTACATACACTGGACTGGGAGCTTCAAGGAAAATACATCCTTGCCTAGAAGCAGTACTCCATGCTAGTAGGAGTTTACTTTTACAGAGTTAATTTTCAAGGAACTCAGATGATGCTGATGATGCTGATGATTTGCCTACAGTATTTTTTGGTCAGATCAGTTTCCTGTCCTAGCCATTTATGTGCCACCACAAAGGAATGGAAATCTGTGGCCAGGGATGCAGGGAGTTGAGATTCCCATGTCTGGCAGAAACCATCTCTTTGCTTGACTTAAAAGGACTTGGAAAATACTCTTTTAGTGACTGATGTCTTCAGCACCAACCAAGCTAGTTTTATTTGGGCAATTAACATGTCCCGGAGGACTTAATATGACCCTGGTGCCAGCTAGTCTGAGGTTTACTTGTGTTCAGTTATGTCTCACTAAAGATATGAGAAATTCCAGTGATCAGTTAAGAGACTGCTGAACTGATCTGATCTGAGACACTAGCTCAGTTGGCCCTTCTTGCTCCAAGATACAGAGGCCTAATTTTTCACAATTAACAGTCAACATTTTGTTAACATAGGCAAAACTGTTTGCTTTGTTTTTCCAGTTCCCCTCAATCTGATTTTCAGAAATGTTCAGAGAATATGAACTCTGGTTTTCCAAACATAACAATATCACGGGGAGTTTCAGACAAATCAGTTAAAACTCAGGGGACTTCTTAACTGAATTCAAAGTCCTAACATGGAAAGCAGCAGGCAAACATAATTCTTCTAGTTTGTTTTGGTTTTTTTCTGATGATGACTCGGTTTGTATGGGACCTCTGTAGCTAGAGGTATGGGGAAAATATGGGAGTCTTTGTTTGTACTCAGTCCTATCCCTCCCTGTTCCTTAAAACCAGCACCAGAATTTGAAAAAATGAGGACTCTTACCTGGTGCTTGCACAATTGCTGATGTCAGAAAGCCTTTGGAGTTACATTTTATATCAAATGCAGCCTTCTTGAGGGTCTAAGCCAAAGTTAGACACTTCATAATGAACAAGGAAAGTGTGATTAGTGCTCTTCCATGTGCCTACTTTTCCATGTGAAGAAAATACAAGGACTTCTTCAGTGTAGGAGCTGATTTAATTTGAAATGTATTTTATAAAGATATAATGACTGCTGTTGAATGCTTTCAGGATGCATGTATGTTATAGGATGTGATCCAAAAGCAGTTGGAGTTGGCTTGTTGGGAACAATGGCGCTGCTCTGGCGGCAGGGGGATAGTTTTGGCATGTACCTTTGAAATGAACTGAATTCTGCTGTCTGGTGCACCCCTGAGTTTTATTTGGAAACAAAGATGTGTGTGCTACCCTCAAAGGTAATTTTTGTTTCCCTTTGAAAAGTTTCCATGCTTAACTGTCTCCTCCTGAGGCAATTAAAACCAATCTTGTAGGCAGGGGCCTCCTTCCTCCAGCCCTGCATGATTCATGCTATCATAGTGCTCATCTCAGGTGCAGAATCTTGTGAAATGCACTTTTCACTATCTAAATGTATGACATCCACTGATTTTGCCTTATCTGTTATGACAGTACTATCTTCTCAAAATGCCATCAAGTTGGTTAAGCAATACTTCCCAGCCTACAGCCCCTACTTCCATAGATTTTAATCAAATTGTTTGTTTAGCAGGTTCTTTAATTACCTTCTTAAAATAGTTCCTCTGGGCTTCATACCCAAGTCTGAATATACTAATCTCCAGTTTTATGTTGTTTTCTTTTGTTTTCTTCTTCTTTAAAGAAACATTGATGTTTTACTCTTTTTTGCATTATTAGGACTTTTTTTTTAAAAAAAAAGGTGTGAGAAAATGTTATGCTTGCTTTGTCAGTCTCAGCAATTATTGCTTGTGAAATATGTTGGTTTTCTTACTTCTAAGCAGAATTTTTATATTTATAAACACATGCATATTTCTGTTGTTTTTCTGTCTTTATTGTAGAATTCACCTCAAGTAAGGCAAAAACTCGACTGTCTTTGCTTTTAAGTACACAAACCACATAGTGCAGTTAATTAATCTAATCCCCAGTGCAAGCCCTGTACTCTTTGTTTCTGTCATGCTTCTCTACTTCATTGCTCTGTTAGGTCCTGAAAATGTATGTGAAAAAACCTTTAATGATGTCGGGTTTGTTAATTGATACGTTACTCGATAGGAATTCTGCAGATACTGCAGAGGATAAGCTCTGTCCTGAAGTTTGTAATGTCATTTCCAGAACTTTGCTCACTGTTTGGTTATGAACAGATGCCAGTGAGTAATGGAGGAATGTTTTGCAGGTTGTGCCTCCTTGTCCAGGATGCCTATGGCATGTTCAGTGAAGTGCAGCTGCAGTCCCTGAGTTCCACAGATGACATTGAGCAGTACTGCAGGAGATGGGAAGGAAAATCTTGCTGCTTAGCTGGAATGAAGATTTTGCAGAGAACTACAAGAGGAAGGTAAGGACAATTAATGGAAGAACATATTGCTTGCTGTGGCAGGCAAAGATGATCTGCCTTTTTATTTATTTCTGTGACCAACATTCTTTGGAACAACTGAACTTGGCTTTGTTCAGTCAAATGTCCTCATTGCCACTTTTGGGGCATCCAGCTGTGCTTGAGCCAACCATTCTCCAAAATGAGCATAAATAAGCTAATGCACAAATACACACTTAGCAGAGTAAGGAATTACTGTGTGCAGTATTTCATAAAATATGAGTGTTTTCTTCCTCTTCAGTAGATTCAGAGACTTAAAAACATTAGTTCATCTCCCTTTCACGGCAGAACTTTTTACTGCACTGTTTTTCTACAGTGCTGCCCAGTATGGCTTTAAGTTTCAAGCACAGACTTTCCTTTAGTATATGAGAGTTTTATTTAAGTATATATGGTTTTAGAACCACAGTTTAAGTTTCTTAAAACAAACAAACAAAAAAAATCTTGCAAATCTTAAAGCCATTGCTATTTTGGCATAAGAATGTCAATAGCTTTATAGAAAAATTCCCCCAGGTAAGTAACAAATTGACTTATGGTACATCTCAGATTTTGCTTATTCTGTTGATTCCTGTTACGTTCTTCAAATAAAATATCTTTAGTCAAGAAAAAAAATTAAATAGATCGATTATCTTACAGAGTATCTTTCTAAGGAGAGTGATACAATGTTCTCATGGGGACCTATATAAATATAATTAGGTTGGTTCAGTTCTCAACATAATTTATTCGTACAAGCATCCGATCTAGATAAGCCTTTGCTATTAGAATGGCTATGGTATTTCTGCTGACACTTTTTTCCTGTTGAAAAATGCTGTTTCATCAAAACCAGAATGTTTCATGGAAACATTATCTATTTTGGAGACAGCTTTGTTGGGAAGATTTTTTTTTCAGGTCCAGAGGGAGTGAATATTCTTTCTCTCATTCTCATTTCATGAAAACTTTGAGAAAGTCTCATTTTTGTTTCATATTGGAACAAAAACAAATTTCAAAGCTTTGAAATGTTTAGCAAAATGGAATTGTTGTTTTCCAGCCAGCCCTATTCAGTATGCTTTTCTTTTTATGTACTTGCAGTGTTAATTTTCAGAGCCTTTGGATTTTGAGCCTACTTGCATTTTTATGGATCTTTAATAACAAACACGTCTTCTTATTTAATTATTTTGTTGGCTTTTTTTTTCAAGTTACATTTTTTCCAAACAAATTAAATAATGGCTTTGGAATTCTGGATACAAACGAAGTTTTACAACTGGCTGCTGGTGCTTCCAGTACTCTGCCTAACTAATAAGAGACAGACTTTTCCTAATGTAAATTCTGTTTCAAAGCAGCAGTAACTTACTTCTGGCTATTCTGAGGACGTTTAGAAGACACACTGCTGAAAATGCTGGTGGCTCAGCTGGAGCTGTGCTGGTGGTAACTCTGCTAGGGAACATTAAAAGAAAATGGATATAGTGTAGCTTCGGGGACAGTGCAGCGGTTAAAACGTGATTTCATTGTACAAGATGGGTGGGTGGGGGAATTGTTCAGGAATTTTTTTTTTTCTTAATTGTTTTAGCCTAAGTTCTGCTTTATAACTTTTTATTGCATGTAAGTGTTTGGGACACATTCTAGGTGTGATGGAAACCACAGTAAAGCCATAGCTGAAATGAATACAAGGGAGTACTTACTCTCAGAGAGCATAATTAAGCTGTAGAACTCATTGCCACTGGATAATGCATTTCCAGAGCCACTGGTGTATCCAAGCACATGATGGGTTATGCCTGTGAGTGCCCAACCTTGACTTGCAGCACACGAGTGAGTAAGAACTATGTGGTCTGCCCTGCAAGAAAGACAGCTGCTTTTATATATATATATATATATTTATATATGTAATTTATATATATATAATTTATATATATATATAATTTTTGTTTGTTTGTTTTTTGTTTTTTGTGAGAGCACCAATTACTTTTTGGAAGGAGATGGCTTTGAAACTATTTGTTTCTTGGAGTCTGACAGTGGCTTTTAAAGTGGATAAAAGGGAAGAAAATGTAGGAAATATGAGGGAAAAGTAATGACTTTTTGTGTGTGTGCCTTTTAAGCACATGATCTGGAGAAAGCCAGGAATGGCTAATAAGATCCCATATGTTCATGTTGTCCCACAGTCACGTGGATTGTAATCAGAGACAGAGTGCTTCCTCAGTCCCTCTGTGAGACAGAGGAGATTTGCTAATATATATAAGAGCTTCTCGAGAGTTTTGCATCAATGGCCCACTGTTATTGTTCAAAATATTTTCCAGGCCGTCATCCATTCTCATCATCAAATATTTAATTTAAAGTGCTATTTGACATCATTCCAGTAAATGCAATTTTTAAATCACTGTTGTAAGCTGAAGTTTCGTTTCAAGGGCTAAAAACCGGTAAGCCTACGATAAAGGGTATTTTGCACCCAGGGGAAAACCCGGCTGAACACATTACTTGATCTTTGGAACGGACCTGTACTGTTAAGGAGTGCTAAAGAAACTAAACACATTTCTTCTCTGATAAGAAAAACACTTGTGTTCCAAGAGAAAATTGGGATGAAAACTTACACAACCATGTCCTGTCTTGACAAAGATCGGCTCTGTGAAAAAGTGGAATGATAGTGAGAAAAACTCTTTTAATGTTGTATATTGGTTTTCAATATGTTTTGACAAGTAGTAGGGCCTTGTATAGGTTTTGAAGGTCATTTACTGATTTAGGTGGTTTTCCAACCCAGTCCCATACCCCACGTAAAGCAGACTCCCCTAAACCATCCCTGCAAGAAATCCTTCCCATTGCAGTCCAGTAAAGGAAGGGGTGTTTCCCTATGCAGTCCAGTTTCTGGCAGTCCTGTAAGACAGAGGGACATGGCTGAGTCATGGCAGAGTTGCCATGGTTTGTTCAGTGCCTGATTTCCAGCAGCTCTTCTACTCTGTGAGGCTGTTGGGTAAAGTAGGAAGCAGCAGTGTGGCAACTGACTGAACTTACGTTGTTCAGCATCTGTTTCCTGACAGCTTTTATCTTCAGCCTCTCATTCTTACTTGTCACCTAGCCTTTTCTGCAACTATTCCCTGGACTGCAGGCTTAGTATCAGCAAAAAAAGAAGAAAAAATTACAAGAGTTTAAAGGGAGAAGACTGAAAAATATTGATTGAAAGGCTGCTGGTATTGTCTCCTTAGAGGCTCATGTTTTCACCCTCACCCTCCCACTGCCTCATGTGTCAGTCTTAAATTCAGTCCCTTGAGGAAGTGAGGTTTTGGGCTGTGCTGCTAGAGGCAGGAATGCTGGTTAAGAATCCATATGCAGCCCATGAAACTCCCCGTTCTAATAGGTCCCAGGCACATTTCAGGTATGTCAGGTGTAACCAGGAACTAAATGAATGCAATTAGATGCAGGAGCTGAGCACTCACTAAAATGCCTCAGGAGTAAATAACCTATAAATTGTCATGGTTCCTACTTCCTAACAGAAATTAATTTCAATGATCTGAGATAATCTTTGGAGTTAGATACCTGTCTTTATTGACAAAAAAAATACTGATTTTTTTTTTAGCTCTACCTGGAGTTCCACACAGAATAATAATTTGGATTTTGACAGTTTGGGTCTTTTCACCTGATTTTCCTACCATTGAGTTGTTTTACTGCTGAGTATAGCAGATGTACCTGCTTCTTCTCTTATGCTTTCTTACTTGTTAGAATTATGAAGAGTTTCTCTGCAGCAGAACAGAAAGATGGCGGCAATTTAAAAATGGAGGGGGGTGGAAGAACACAGGGTGTCAATGCAAATTTTATCCCTAAATTGAAAAAATGGTTAATAATCTTCAAAAGAGGAGGCAATTGCTGCATGTAGAGTGCTAAAATCCACACTTTTGTTGGATGGGCTGAAACACTTTGAAGAATACATCAACTCATAAGCTTTGGCTTTTGAGCCAACACTTAATTCATGGCAGGCTGTATTATCTATTGCATTTTCCTCTACAGTAAACAGGCTCTGAATATTGAGTTCATCAACCAGTGTTATGTGTTTCTTGAGAAATTTCTGCATTTTCAAATAAAGTTGGCTTCTGTTGTTTGTCATTTTAAACTTTCAAAAGTTAGGCACTGAAATGTGAAATCTCCCTGTATGTTTGTAGTGGTCACTATTGTGCTTGAGGGTTTTCATTCTTTTCTATTTTTTCCCCTTTTTATTTGAGTCATATACTTCTCTGGCCTCAATTTCTCTCATTTTTTCCCCTTTACTCTTCACTGTATACTTTCTCTTCTTTTTTTTTTTGTTTTTTTTTTTTTTTTTTCCCTCAGAAGAGAGGACCACTGCTAACTGCTGCACAAGTAAGTGTTTCAACTGCTAGACATTGACAGGAAATGTAATAGTAAGAACTCTCCACAGAGCAAGGAGGTCATAACTTCCTTCCTTGGTTTTCCCTCCTCCAGAAAGATTGCCATCTAAAAGATCCACCCACATCTCTGGGTTTTGAGGTCCTGAAACACTTCAATAATTTCTGTCGTTAAAAGTTCATTGAGTTTCATTAAAGCATAATTTCAGTAATCACACTGAAGTTTTGAATAATTGCATTCTTTTTGTAGTAGTTTCTATGGCTGCTTTTGTATCAGAAATTAAGTTTTTTATTTCCTGAATTTTCTGTTCTTTAAGAAACATGGACTGCTGCTTGTATCTTAGTGTTTGTGTCATTAATCTATTTAGTAATCAGCACTGGAGAATAACATAGGCGTATCCATATTGAATCAAAAGTACTTTTATATTATAATTTCAGTGGTTTAATGTCACATGTGTAATTTCTAATATACTATAGAAAATGGAATTACTGGAGAATGTAATTCATTCAACTGAAGAATTCCATATATCTAAACAAAACCCAGGGAAAAAAAGAGATCAGCAGCCCTTCCTCCCTGTTTGTATTTTGACAAAGATGCTGGTTTAGTAGGCTCAGATTTTTACTTTATGATTTTTTTGCTTTTATTACTCAAGACTAAGAAAATGTGGTGTTGCATAGTTTGTGCACTGCAAGATCTTAGTAGGTCAGTTAAAGGGAGCGGGAGAGCCCACAGTGTCAGCTTTATATTTGGATTTCTTCTCCCTTGGCAGTTGAAGCTTATGCAGTCCAGGTGATTATTAAGAAATGTCTTAGTTTTGCACAGTCTTAGTATTGCTTTATTTTTCAGTTCTTAATAATTGCGACTGACGCTGCCAAAGAAAACTGTTTTGGTTTAGACAAAAAGTTTAACAAGTAGGAAAGGAGGAAGCAGTGAAGTTCCAAGTCCCAAGTCCTCAGAGCAAAGCTGTGGAAGATATTGGAAGGGAATCCTAGCATCTTTCTGTTCTTGCTGTAAACTTCACATAGTGTTCCTTTTTTCCCTGTTTCTGTGCCTTCTTTTCTCTGGCATTGCTGGTATTTTCTCCCTCTAGTAATTTTGTCCTGAGCCTGTTATGATTATTAAAGTTGAAAAATCCCCAAACTGTAAGCCGTATGTTAAAAGTTGGATCAGGCCTGGCACACACAAAGTTCTTGGACCAGAACTGTAGCTGGAATTTCATGCTTTTGAGACAAATAAACAAAACCTCTTATTAGGTTATTTAATAAGTTGTCAGGTCAGAATAAGTGAAATACAGTTTTGAAAAATCTGAGTTGTTTGACTTTTGAAACACAGCTTGTAGTATGAAATAGATGGACATTTCACAGGATCAGAGATGTTCTGATAGTGTAAGTACTGGTTTATCAATCATGTATTTAGCCTGTTCTACAGTATTATATCTTTAAAATTCTCTGCCTGATGTCTGGGTACACAGCAGGCAGTTATGGATACAGAGAAAAGATATACTGAAGTTTAGCAAGGAAAGGTTAAGAGAGATGTCTTTTGAGGACATTGGATAATAAAAATAGTTAAGGACTCAAAAAAAAAATTAGCTGATTATATGTATGTACACACAAACATATAAAATCTCATTATGTGTAAGCAAATCTTGAAGAAGTAGGTTTATAAAAGAGAGGCATGCCTACCTGTCATTAGTCCAAATTTCTGTGGAAATCTTTATTGTAACACTTCATTGGAGTTACTGGTAGCCTTATTGTGTTGGTGTTTAACAGTGGAAACATATATATTTGGGATGGGACAAAATTTGTTTTGACAAACACTGAGTTAAGCCTGGCATGGAAAGTAGAGTTGAGTCTGTCATTTAGAATCTCGTAGATGACTTTTGTCCTTCTCCTGCTATAGATTCAGTCTTTTTTTGCAAAGTTATAGAGTACTACAGTAGAGCCCTAATGTTTGAAGTAAAAAAAAAACAAAACAAAAAGTTATTTAAAATACTTTACATGTTCATTTTTCTTTTTGATCTTTGAGCCTTTCTTCTCACTTCCTATGTTGCTTTTCCTTTTTTAGAAGTCTGTCCTTTTGTGATCATTTTTTTTTTCAACGTTAACTAGTGATTACACTCACAGAGCAAAATTTTAACATTTTAATTTTGTCTTGTGTATCCAGAGAGGCTCCATGTGCACATGGGAGCTAACCATACCCCTTCACTGTAGCACAGAGCCAGCTGTTTGTCTCTTGTCCTGACTCTATAGCTGAAGAAGGCTACACATATTGAATAAACTGCACCATTGTTCAAATCAGATTGAACTGGAGTTTGAGTGTTACTTGGCCAGTGAAGGGAATTAATTTTATTCTTTCTGTGAGGATAATGATCTTCTGCAGAAGAGGACACAATGCCTTTGTCATTTCTCCACTGTCAATGCCCCCACTTCATTCTCCCTTCTGCTAAATTGAAGCCCCTAAGTGTAAAGAGAGTTAACTTTCCTGGAGGTAAGTGGGTGGAGCAACTAGGGAGCTCCCTACCAGGGGCACTGACTGATGGAGTGAGAGCTCCAGGAGAGAACATCCCAGCTCATAGACAAGGATCACAGCAGGATATTATTTGGAACTTGCAAGTCCTTTGGTTTGTCTCTGCCCTTGGCCTGACTGGTGTCAAAGAAATAATGGGGCCAAGATGTTCAGGAGACTTACCCCACACAGCACTGATCCTCTGCCTGCTTGTAAACAAATACTGTCATTTACTATTAATTAAGTGCACCTAGTTCAAGCAGTAGATGGCCTTCTCCAAAAGGGGACAAATAGAAGAAAATATACCATATGTCTTAGATATTCTGACACAGGATAACAAGTTAGAAGTGACCTAAAGAAGAAGGGACATCTTCATGTCCTTTGTGAACACTTTAAAATGCCTATGAGGGATCAATCTGCGTGAACATGTGAACATGCAACAAACAGCATGGCTGAGCTGCTCTAAGCTGATAAATGTGCAGTCTCTGTGTGCACAGTTCGTGGTACATTCGTGTCTGTGCTCCGACCTTGTGCCTGTGGATCGTGTGAGGAAGGACACTTATGCAACTGCCTGAGTTGTACAGGAGGTACTGCTCTCGTTTTGTAGCTCTCTTTTTTCATCTCCCAGTTAGCAAGACCAGTTAGTTCCTCTGGGCATTGGCCTTTCTTGTGTCAGACACCATTCTTTAAAAGACAAACCAGAAAATCTTGCCCCGGTCAAGGATTCAAAAAGGGGTCAGTTTGTTGTAAAGTGTCTTTAATACCTAGGAATATTGTTTTGTGTGTTGTAATGTCATCACTGTTAAAAAACAAAACAAAAAAACCCAAATTAAAATTAAAAAACCTCCAAACACCAAAACTACCCCAGTCTCTCTCCTTTTACAGACTTGTGGATGATGCTTTGTAAGTCAGGAAGTCCTTGTAGGTAAAAGGGTAGCGCCTTTGTGTCTCTAGTCTGTTCATGTATGTGGAGAACACAGCTACAGGTAGCAACAATATCTCTTTAGTCTGCCAGCTTGTTACCTGAATTGTGAGCCTCAAGTTGTATTCCCCAAGATCTCTGAGATTTACAGCCCTAAAACTTGTTGTGGAGCTGGTCCAAAGGCACTATTAACACTGAATAACAGACCGTGAAAAAACATGCTGAGAAGCTCACTGTAGACACACAAAGTCTAAGAATCCAGAGAAGGACTAAGGAAATGCAGAAATAAATAAGCTTAAGCAGAAGTGAGCTAAAAGCAGAACTTTAAAAAGAAAGTTTCCATGACCCCTTGAAGAGAAGCAGCATATTGCAACGTGCTTCAGCCCTGTAAACAGGGTGTGTGGTTTCCTTCTAAACAGTTGGGTTTAGAAGCTAATACTACTTTTAACAAGTTTTGGACTTCATTTTTTAGAGTTGTTTCAGAAATAGTGGTTTTCTTAATTGGAGGAACAGACAACTTGGAGGCAGTGTGTTAAAATCCAGATCTCTGTGCTTCAACTGCACAGAACAGAGAACTGGGACAAGATAACTCAGAGCTTCAACTCAAAAATGCACGTCTCTTCAAGTTAGTTATCTGTTAGCTATTTCCCCTCCCTCAGCTACTCCTGCCTGTCCAGCAAAGATGTTTCATCAACTCACATGGCAGCCACTGAACTGCTGCAAAGTACAGTTCGGTTTCATAAAGAGTAGGCAACATCTTACCTTAATTCGATGGACTGTTAATTTTATGTTTGTTTTTTTAAATCAAAAGTGTGAAACTTGCAAAATTAATAAATACAAACCATAACTGAGTGAGCATCTGTGTAGGAAGGTGATCATTCTCTGCACATGGTACTTAACTAAATCTTGCCTCGTTTCTCTGTATCTGATAATAGCTGGCTTCCCTGAAAGCAGTAACAATCAGCTGTTGTCAGCAACAACAAAACACCCAACAAAAAGTACACACACACAGCACCCTCCAAAAAAAAACCTCGTAGAAATGAAGATGTTAGAAGCAAAACTTTTTAATTGTTAAATAGCTAAAAGCTGCTTTTTAAAAGAAGTTGTGCTGATATCTGTGTCCTTCCCAAGCTACCATTAACCCCAGTTCCCCTGAATTCTATCGTGTGGCAAGCTGTTTGTGGCAAAGGATTAAACATGACTTGCTTGTCACTGGATGTGATACATCCCTTCCCTTCCTCTCCAGCCAGCAGCAGAAGCGATGGAGATTTAACTAGACCAAATCAAAACCAGCTTCCAGAAAACAAATACGATTTTAAATTGTTTTCATAATCATGCAATGGTTTAGATTACATTTCTTAATAAATCTTTTTAATATTATGTGTAACACTGGAAAACATTTTAAACCTGATTTTATTGTTCTCTTTGAAGGGCATTAGGACTGTTTAGTCTGATAGACAGTCTGTGGCCTCCAGTAGTGCCTGTAAAAGTTCCTGGGCAAAGTCAAGACTCTGACATGGTAAGTTTTGTTATTATGAATTTTTTCACTCACAACCAGTATTTTTGGTGGTGGTATTATCATGTTTACTTTGGGAATCAAGACTCTCTCCCTCATCTTACCTACCAAGTTTTGTTTTACTGGTTCTGACAACCACCAAGGCTAACCTGAAGTTCTCTGGATCAGCAGCACCTTTCCAAATGATGCAATTAGCCCCTTATTAATCCTCTAGAGCTATAATGATAAGATGTCCAGACAAATTCTTCCTCTCTTCTCCTTGCAGGAATAAAGAGATACTAGGTATTGTGGAGCTGCTGATATATCTATATACAAGCATGTCAACTCATTCTTTAAAAGCACTTTTTCAGACTTAGGTTTGAAAGCACTTTTCTAAAGATTAACTTCTCTGAAGACTGAGTGACTGCTGGAATCAGGTCTCTTACTGGTTAGGATGACTTTGACTGATACTTGTTTCATGTGAGGTCAAAAGGGAGAATATAAAAGTAATTGCTAAAGATTAATGAATGTTTCTGTGGGTTTAGGGGTTGGGAAAGATTGAAATGGATTTAAAGTATGTTGCTATATATTTGCAAAGCTAAAATCACATCTGTAATTTTACTTCAATTAGCTTTTCTCTTTGAAAAGGTCTTCTGTCACATCAAATCATTTTGGTAGTATGAGACCATTTGAGAAGCTTCTGGGTAACCAAGTGCTTGGGCTTTCTTGATGTTCTTGTGTGGGCTGTTCTTTGGGAAGAAGTGAGTGGTGTTAAAAATTGGTTGTAGACCAAAGGAGTTAATATGGGGAAAAAAAAACAAACAAACAAACAAAAAAGCTGGAATTAAACAGGTTTTGGAACCAGGTAATATTGAAGATGGATATTACTGGTTATTTCTAAAGCCCAAGAATCTTTCCTCTGCAATGTAGAGTGTTCTTTGCATTGTCCAGAGGTTTATATATGAAGAACAAAAAGCTCAGACCTCAGCTAAAAATAAAATCAAGACTGAAACTGAGTGAAATAGCTATGTTCTCTCTGACTCTCCTTTTCATCAAAATATTGTGGAAGTCTCAGAGGAATGGATGTGTTTGTGCATTAAAATAATGTGGGCAATAGAATGGGAATATATATGGCTGAGGCAAAGCTCTTAAATGTCATTTAGTGTTGTTTTGACTCGAGTTATTTCCTCATTTTTTCTGTTTTATTAGCAATCTAAAAATGGAGGAAACTTGCCTTAATCATGTAATTTGCACTTCTGTCGTGGATTTGAAATAGAAATTAATTTCACAAAGAACCACAATGTGCATTCTGATGCTCCACATTTTTGGCTGGGTGGAGTTCTATCAATTGAGATACGTTTGTCTTGATGCCAACAGTATAGTTTTGTGCAGTTTTATGGAAGCAGTTTTATACATCGGTACATAAATGATATTGCCAGCATGATGATAATGTTGTTGGGAAGTGATCTGTGTAACGCATTTCTTTTGAGCCATATGTGCATTCAAATACCTTCTTAAATGCTGTCAGGAGCAGGCAGTTTGGGTACCAGCTTCCTTTGCTTTTGCTTTTCTTTAAGCAGATTCTTTTTAATGGGTGGGCAACTCTCTTTAATATATTCATACTTCTTCTATTAAATTAAATGTTTTATTAACAACGAACATTGCTAAAAGAGTATTTTACCATATTTGCAATAAAAATTATCTTCTAGCATTGTCTTTTCTTTTCTGAGAAGTCTTTCCAACTTGGGACCTCTCTAAGTGGTGATTGATAAAGTTGTTACGTCATGGTACTTTTTAAGGGGAAAAGAAAAATCTGGCATACCACAAAGAGAGCAGTTCTTGCAGCTCTTGCATTCCTGTTCTTCATTATCTCCTTGTGCTGTCCTGGATTTAATTTGGCAGCTTTAAAAGTTCGGCAGCTGTTTACTATCACAAAAACCCACCCACATGCAAAAGTCCTCAAATCTCAGAAAAGCTATGGATGTTTAAAAAAAAAAAAAAAAAAAAAAAAAGACTCATCAATGCACTCCTAGCACTATTGTGGCGTGGTCAGACACTCCAATATAACACATAATAAAAATACACAGAATGACAAAAAGCACCTTGAAATAGTCACTGTGTCACTGTGTTTGCCAAGTGTGCCAAGTTATGAGTTGTTTTTGTGATGAGGATCAATGTTAGATTATGGAAAGAGTGATACACACAAGCTGACTTCACTTAAAACTTGTGACTGTTGCTTTATTAACTCAACTTCTACATCAGAGTCCTTGTTATTACCCATATAATTTTGCTTCCCCATCCATTTTAAAATGTAAATTGTTTTGTTCATTTTGCATATTATTGTAAAACTTGACTGGCTAAATTAAAGTGCCTTTTTTATGGTCACATTTCTTTTTCTTATTTTTTAATAGATGACAACTAATCTTCCTCCTCCCAGCTTCTGTTACATTCTTACTGTTCAGTCTGGTGAAATACATGTGGAAGTGGATGAGGAAGAACAGATTTCTAATTTGTACCAGCCACCAGCTGTTCATGGTCTAAAGGAAATTCTTCGGGTAATCTGCTTTACAAATCAGATAACAAATACTTTTTACTGCTGGATTTCTGGTATCACAGTTGTCTCATTCCCTGTTTTTGTGCTATTTTCAGATCGATGGCTGTAATGAACGGTGTAGCTTCTGGGCCCAAGTGCTCTATCGAAGGCTGCAGGTAATCTTTTTATTTAGCATTGAATTCAACATAAAATCAGCATAATGTTTATATGAGGGAGATCCATCTCATTTAAGGGTAACCCCAATGCCAGGATTATCTTCAAGAGTTGTATGGACAGAATTACCACCATGTCTAAAACGCTTGTGAAAGGTAGAAGGAACTGCACTACCGGTTTCAATGCCATTTAGTCTAGAAAGCGAATTATTCCTGAATAAATTGGTATCTAACCAGGGATTATACTGCACTCTGGAGAGGGAGCTCGCAGGAAGTTAGTTGAGGCTCAATTTATAGCAGAATGCTATCCTTAGGAACCTAGCAAGAAGCTCCCAGTCAGTTGGGTGTTGGGGGATAGAGTGGAACAGATGATGGTTTATAAAAATACAGTTTTTCTCTTTTCATGCAAGCGTGTGGGTGATTTTCATTGACTTCCATAGAAGCCCCTCAGGCAAATTTGGCTTTTATGGTCCAGTAAGTAGTAAAAGGAAGGAACTCTTAGGTAAATACATCTGCCATCCATACTGTGCCGGAAAGTTACAATTATGTTCTATTTGTTTCTGAATGATGCTATGATCTTTCAAAATGTTGCTAGCTCTCAGTAGTTAAAGGAATTTTTTTGTTGCTGATTTATTTATTTTTTCCTGGCGACTGGATCTTCAGTACAGCCAGCACTGAATTCTAGCGGAGAATAATTTGCAATTGTCCATCAGCTCCACAAGAAACAAAGTGTGAATCAAAGCATATGAACTAGAGACAAAGAAATTCCAGAACGGCCAGCAAAATAGCTGGAGATGCTTCCCACAAGTTTGAGACATAAATTTAATTTAGGTCTTGCCCTTTTGCTTCAGAAGCAAATGAATTATGATTTAACTTTTAGGCAGGGAGTACTTTTAACTACTGAGATGAGGGGTATCTCTTGTGTTTTCTATGTGCTAAATGAGAATGTAACAGAGCATTTGCAGACATGGAATTAGGGCTAGCTGAACTGGATCTTTAGTGTGCCAGCAGAAAGATGGAGACATACATGCGTAAATTCCTATTTCCAAGAAACCTCTTCTGGTGAAAAATGAAATAAAATTGCAGACTAGGGGCATCCTAGCCAAACATTTTTGAATTCAGGAATGTCAACATATGAAATTCTGATGCAGGTAATCAGTATTCTTGTGTAAAAGCACTTCATCACTGAATTAGAGAAAAGACAAAGCATGCAGGAACAGATGTGATTTTGAAGAATGGAATATTGAGTAGCAGAAAGAAAAGGTCTATGATTTTTTTTTCTGCTCCTAGGAGTTTATTAGTTGTTTTTTTAATGCCTATTCATTTGCTGAACTGTAAACACTGAATTTTTGTAAGTGAACCACGTGCTCATAATTTTTTTGAAAGTAATGATAGAAAAGCAATAGATTATATTCTTCTTATGTTTAACTTTCTGGATAACTGCTCTAGGAATGTAAAGGTGTTTACCTGCTGCTAGTTTACTTGCCAGTCTTCCCAGAAGATCATGAACAGCAGCTTGTTTCCTGCAGCTGCCTTTGCCAAGAGATTGTACCCTACACATGCCAAATCACCAAGTTGTAGTGAGGAAGGGACAATGATTTGGCTTGTTTTGCAGATATTATTAAATAATCTGCTGTGTGAGCTAATTCAGATGAACCTTAAAAATAGTATTTACTCTCTGTAGCTACAGTATTAAGTACTTCAATTAATAGGACTTAATTTGTGTGAAGGAGGAATGGAAATATGCTTTTTTATTAGTCAGAATCCAAACTGTGGTTGAGAAGGAATATGAGGAAATATATTCCATCTGTGGTTAAGGAGCTGTCCTTCCTTATAACTCAATCCTGCTGCTATTTGTCTGTTGTGTCCTCTCTGTTCAGAACAAATTGTCACACATAGCAAGATGATGATTTTATACTAACTTGTGATTTTTGATTTTATTATTATTTACTTTTTGGATGACTTTCCTGAAAGACAGCTTTTCATCTGTTAGTAATTCTCGAGGGACAGATGTAAAAATTCTTTTTCCAAAGCTGTCCTAATGTTATCTATGCAGAGGAGGTGCCCAAATGTATGTAGTTACTAGGCAAAACAACAACATCAAGGCAATGGGCAGCATATGCTGTATTAAGGCATTACTGTGATATTTGAGCTGTGAATTTTTCCAGTCACTATTTACAATTACCTCATTTGCTTTAAGAGCTGCGATTATGAGCAGGAAGCCAGGTTTTGTGTAGCTGATGGTTTCAAAGTTAGGATTCAACCAAAGACAAATATACTGGGGGGTTTGTTGCATTGCCTTCTGCTACAGACATGCAGCTCTGAGAATAAAGTGCTGTATGGCTTTCCAGGCATTACAGTATTTAATTTTCGGTTAAGTGTTTTAAGCATTAATTTTTGATCAGCAGACTAATTAAAAAGAGTAATAAAAACATTTTAAATTAATAAAGTTATTAAATATTAGATATTTTAAAATACTGGAATCTGAAAATTTGCAAGTTCCTTGCACTGGAAGATATGAAATATGCTTTGATACGATATTTTTGTACCTGTCTGGGGCAGAAAACTTACACTGTCATTTCAGATTCATATATCTCTTACTTAGGAGTTTTCTACTTCCTTAACTTTATGCATCATTGGAATATTTAGGCATATTTGTTTAAATGTTTAAATATTTGTTTTAAAATAAAGCTCCACTTTGCAGCTTGGTTATGCTCAGGGATCTGATAACAGTACCTAGAAAATGTGCCCACAGAGGAATAATATTAGTAGTAGAAATGCTCTTTCCTCATTTTTTTAAGACAAAAATTATGTAAGTCTTAATAAAACCATCCAATTATCTTTTTATGTATACCATATATGTAGTATAACTATATAATACATATTTTTTTAAGAAAATATATTTTCAAATCCCATGTACAGTCCGAGAAAATTATGATAAAGCATGATGGTTGACTGAGGTAAAGCCAAGAGTCCAGAGAGTCAATCTCAGAAAGTTAATTTCAGGTGGAGATTTTAGGGTTTGTATCTGAAGTGAGGAATAACAAACCTTTTAGTTTTGTTATTCTAGTAATAACAAAAATTTTCAAATTAATTCTAGTAAACCTTTGACTCATTATCCTGTACAAGCCCTTACTGTAATAATTCCTGTCAGCTTAATGAGTTGTTTAAATATGAAGATGTTTGGTCTTTCCTTCTACAAAAAAAATTAACAACTGCATTCCAAATTTGTATCTTTTTTTTTTTCCTAATCACAGACAAAACACAGTGTTCCTATAGATCAAAGAGAAGTGTTGTTGTTTGTGACTGACTCCACACTGCAAAATGTGGTTCATGGGATTCCAAAAGTTGTTTCTGTGTCAGTCATTGCATCGTGTGTTCTCAGTATGGAAATCACAGAAGCCCTCAGTGCTGGCTCTCGACGTGTCTTCTTCAAGGATGCTCTGTGGGGAAATGGTGAGCTTTGCATGTGGTTTGGAAGCAGTTGGAGGCCCACAGAAACAGCACCCTTATCTCTGACACCACAATATGTGACCTCCAGGGAGGTCACGTTCATTATCAGATGAAGATGAGATTTTGCAAGTTTGGGATGAGAAATTTGAAAGGGGTTGTAATTAGAGCTTTCTTGTAAGGTTTCTTTTCTGTATTTTTGTCTTGATCTCAAAAGTGAAAGGGAAATTCAGTGATGTTCTCATATGTCAACCAGTATTACTGTCAGTCTTCTCTGATGACTGTTGAATCTGATGACCAGTGTCAATCAAATTGGTGAACTGACAGAAGGCTCAACAATATTAAGAAATTTGCATGTCCTTAGATAGAGAAATTTTACAAGCTCTCCTAAATCATCTTAGCTGTGAGCTTTTGCTCCCATACAGATAATGAAATTATGGTTGTTCACTTTACTTTTATTTTTAGTAACTCTTTTCTGAGGTTCAAGTTTGGTTCTGTATGGTGACTGCAGGGCTAGTTCACATCTCACACCTTCAGTCACTTCCAGAAGGTAAGTGAACTGGAAGTACAAAGCCGTGCAAAAGGCTGTGTGTCCTGAAGCAAAAATCTCTGCTCTGGAGAATAAAGCATTGCGTGCACCTACTCTTTGTAATCTTTGAAGCAAAGTAGGACCGCCTGAAGAGGTGCCCAAGCTTATTACCAAGAGAGCGAGATGTGATGCAGTCTGGGTGACATCAGACTCTCTTCTGGCATGTTCAAATTTTTAAATTTCTTTTTCTTCAAATTCAGATTTCTTTTTCTCCCCGGGAGTTGCAAAGTGTAATAAGAGCGTGGTGCATGTGTTGTTGAAAATACTTTGTCATTGAGAAAACCTGACGGAGTCTATTCATCTGTTTGGTAGCTGGCAGAGATTGTTGTCTTTATTGGCCGTGACAATTAACGTGGTCACCTTTTTCCTTGTTACTGTACTGAGTTGAAATGTCTTTTTTGGCAGGTAGGATTATTTGTGTTGAACGTACTGTTCTCTTGTTACAAAAGCCTCTTTTGTGCTCGGCTGCCGGTGCTGACCTCAGTGAGCTGACTGGCCCTGTCAGACTCGATGAGCTGGATTCTACAACACAGGCCAACTCCATTTGTGCTCTGAGAGGTTTGTATGGCCTTGCCTGAAATGAATGTGGTTAATTATTTGTGCTCACTTTAATCTTTTGTGTTCTTTTTATTGATTTCTTGCAAAAACAGCGTGGAGGAATAAAAAAAGCATGGCATTGCTGTGGGTCATTAGGATATTTAAGATTTTATGCTTCTTTGTGGGCTCTGTTTGCCTTTTGCTGGCCAAGCTCTACTCCCACTCACTCATACCCCAGAATAAATATTTAATGCACAATTTGTTTCTTTATATTCCTTCTTTCACTGTCTTCTTTCAGGAGCCTTCTGTTCACACCAGCATTGTTGATATTGGCAACAGTGAGTTATACCAATATTTTTTAGGCAGATGGATAAGATAGATATGTTACCCAGATCTTGAATGGCAGGGGTTAGTGACTGATTTCCCTGGAGCTTTGCTGCAGGAGGACAATTTATTATTTTACCATAGTAATTTAGCATAATGTGGCCAGTATTTGCTCACCAACCACTTTGGATCACAGCTTTGTCTAATATCTTGGTCTTACCACTAACCATGCAGAAACATTTCTTACTACAGATTTTCTAGTGTTTCCAAATCATGCAGAAGCATTCCCTGCTGTGTATCTTCTAATGCTTTGTCCAGACAGCTTCTTCAACCTCACAGTTATACAGTGCCTGTGAGAAAAAGTCCTTAAAAACCCAACAACTCCTCAAGGCTATTTACTTCCTTAATTTGTGTTATTCCAGTAGCCCTTGTAGAAAATTCTTGATACACTTTTGCACTTACACCTTCAAGTATTCACTGAAGCATTTGAAATTAACTTTAAAATTACCACAAATAATGGTTTTCAAATTAATTCTTCAGCTATATATAATATGATAGACTGAGAAGACAGTTTGCAAAGCCTTTACTAAACATACCTGCTGCTATGGTATGTGACAACTTAGCAATGCCTCTGTGATTAATTACTGAGCACCTTGCAGTGACAAATGCTGAATAGTGCATAATGAGGACCAAGCACAACTAGAGGCACTTCACTCAAAGCCTTGGTTGTTATATACATCTTGCATTGATACAGCTACTCGAAAGATATTTCTGTCACTGGGTGTGAAATGCTTTTTGACTTCTTTTTTAACCTCTCCAGAAGTTACATTACGAATTGTCACTTCTCTGATGTTAATTTTGTGATTATGAGAAGCAACTGTCTTCTTTTTTCTTGTTGACTGTGTTCATAGTAGGATTAAGGAAACATCTCTCTGTCCTTTCTTTTTCCAGCAGAGCAAAGAAAATACACCTTTGTGATCTATTGTGTAGACAAGTACTTACTTTACACACATGGGAGATGTCATGCTTTGCCTGTCCTGTATTACGGATACCAGAATGACAAAAGGAGAAATTAATCCTACAACCTTGTCTTGTTTAATCTGGAATTTGTGCAGGGTGGCTGTTATCACTATGTTCCCACACCTGAATACCAACCAATAGAATATAAGATATCTTCTTTACACTTACGCTGCTGCAATATATAGATGAAAACTCTCACTTTTGTGTGTACTGAAATAATTCAATAGCATTCAAGAGGTGTATTCACTGGTGTGGGTTTCAGTTAGTTAGCACCTACATCTTTCTGCTGAACTAATGAAACTAAGACCACTGACCCTTCTTGATTGGTGAGAGAATATACTTTTGGTGGAGTAATGCAAAAAGGGAGATGTATCATCATTCAGTCACTGTCTCTTATTGACTAAGTCAGAGGGTTGTTAGGCTGGCTTTCAATGAGAAGCAGGCATTACCTCATTCTTTCTTTTTCTTTGTGCATCTTCTCATTTCTTGTACTTTTGGTCACCTATGTGTGTCGCACATTGGCATCCTCCCACCTAGCAAAGAGGCTGCAAAGGCTTTCTCTGTCCCTTCTTGAAGGAGTGTCCCTTCCTGAAGGAACATATGAAGTTCTGTCACTCCAAGGTCCTGCTTAAAGCTGGGCCCTGAACAGCTTGGTACAACTCTTGACTGGATGTTCTTCAGAGGTTTCTTCCCCATCAAAATAGAAAATGTTCCAATTCAAGCAGATGCAATGAGTTTGTCAGAAATCCGTGTTTCAGGGAGGTCCAGTCACACCAGCTCTGGGATAATGGAGTGTGTTGCTCTTCAACAGATGAGTGAAAACCTGTGTTTGCTTTCTAATGAAAGGTTTATTCCTCATTGCAAGATGAACCTGTGATTTTCACCTGTGATCTTAGTGTTAATAGGTTTATTATCACTATGCATTGTAAGGTAATTTCTAACCTTTTTGCTGTATAGTTGCAGTCAGGGTGACTTAAATGTTAGCAATTCATATGGCATGGAACTCTTTCTCCTCTTAATCATGCTTTGAGCAAATTCTACTTAGTCTATACATATGTGATATGTGGGAATATTACTTGATTAATGCTATTTGCCTAGTATATGACTCACCAACAGTGGTTGAATTTTGACGTTGGTATTTTCATATTTAAGCCTTTACTCAGGTGTGTGGGGTTTTTTCAGTTTTCCGCTTAATAGTGGGACTAAAATGGCGTCAATCAGTTTACCTAGGTTTCCTTTTTTTTATTGAATTTTTGCCTTTCCTGTTCCATTAGTCAGGATAACTGATGGGGGGAAAAAATCCCAAACAACACCTCCATGTTTTAATTGTTTCAACCAGTGTTCCTTAGCATTCCACATGGCAGACCTGCTTTTCCAGGTGTTGTCCTATTGTCAATCTCTTCTTAATGATGCAAGCCACAGCCCTTAAAAATAGATTAAAGGTAAAAATCTAACTTTGGCTATGTGCATTTTCATTTAAAAGAAGGCTCTTGGGAAAATATCCAAAAGGTTTGTGTATGTTGAGCAAAATCTATAGTCTTGAAAAAGATGCAGCAGTTCAGCATACTAAACTTGAGAAATCACTTTGCATATAGGATGCACGAGACTGTCATGGCTACTACACCTGTTGCTGCTTTGAGTTGGTCTGACATCAGTGATGTCTGGTAGTTTTCTCAAGGGAACTCTACATTATCATCAAAACATTCTCCACTAGACACAGTCTCATCAGTATTTTCCTGATTGATTTTCTTCAAAATGTACTTGCACTGGCGGTACATTGCAGTTGGAATATGGCACACAACTGGGAGAAAGTAAAAAGGCTTTGAGAGAAAAGAGATTTATTTTGTTTTAAAATTATTTTTTAATGAAGAGGGAATCATACTCAGCAAATTAATTGGTAGCTTTTTGATGAACAAGAATCATAAAATTATAGAATCATACAATCATTCAGGTTGAAAGGGATCTTTAAGATCATCAAGTCAAACCATTAACCAAGCACTGCCAAGTCCACCACTGAACCATGTCCCCAGGTGCCACATCTGCATGTCTTTCAAATACCATCAGGTATGGCTGGGGACTCTACCACTTTCCTGGCAGCCATTCAAATGCTTGATCACCCTTTCAGTGAAGAAAGTCTTCCTAAAACCTGATCTCTTGGCAAACCTCTCTTGGCATAACTTTAGGCCATTTCTAATCATCCTGTCCCTTGTTACCTGGGAGAAGAGGTTGACCCCTGCCTGGTTACATACTCCTTTCAGGCAGTTGTAGAGAACAAGAAGGTTCCCCATGAGCCTTCTTTTCTCCAGGCTAAAGAACCCCAGCTCCCCTTCATCAGCTCTGTTGCCCTTCTCTGGCCCACTCCAGCCCCTCAATGTCTTTCTTGGAGTGAGGGACCCAGAACTAGACTCGAGGTGCAGCCTCATCAGTGCTGAGTACAGAGCAATGATCCCTTCCTTAGTCCTGCTGACAACACTATTGCTGATACAGGCCAGGATGCCAGGATGCCACTGTCTTTCTTGGCCACTTGGGCACATGTTGGCTCATGTCCAGTTGGCTCTTGACCAACACCCCCAGGTCCTTTTCCACTGGGTCCCTTTCCAGCCACTCTTCCCCCAGCCTGCAGCGCTGCCCGGGGTTGTTGTGACCGAAGTGCAGGGCCCGGCATCTGGCCTTGTGGAACCATTGGCCTCAGCCTGTGATCCAGCCTGTCCAGATCCCCCTGCAGAGCCTCCCTGCCCTCCAGCACATCAACACTCCCACCAAACTTGTGTCATCTGCAAGCTCACTGATGGTGGACTTGATCCAGATTATTGATTAAAATATTAAACAGGACTTTCCCCGATACTGAGCCTTATGGAACTCCACTGGTGACTGGCTACCAAATGGATTTACCTCCATTCAGCACTCACATCATTCAAAGAGAACCATGCCCATGGAAACTCCCAATTTATCACAAACACTGAAGAATCAAAATTATTCCTCTGAGAGTTCAAATGGTTAAATAGAATATCTTATTCTGTCAGAGAATATCATATTGCCTGATATTTTGTTGTACACTTGGAAACTGGGTCATAAATGTTGTATTTGAGAAGCAATTTTCCAGATCTTCAGACTCCCTGTCCTTTGAATTCCCAAAGAAAGTTAGTTTTGTTGTTTAGGTGTAGCTCCCTCCTTGTCCCAGGAGAACTAGAAAAGCAAGGGATTAAACACCCTGTCTTACAGTCCAGACACTGTAAATGCTCCATAGTCTCCAAGGCTTTCTTCTATTGAATGTGGTATAGAACCATGAGATTCTCGCTCAACATGGATTTTTAAGTCTGTAGTTCTCTTGTACTAGTGAGGTTTTATTTTAGTGTAGTTTCATTCTTACAGGTGAATATTTTTCTCTATAAATAATGCTCATAAATTCAGCATATTGTTACCATAAAATATAATACACTCTTTATTGGCTTCCCATAAAATTCTGAATATATTTTTTCTTGCCAAAACTAGTGAGGCCCTTTTTATTAGTCCAAAGTATCTTTGGCATTCCCTTCTTATGCATGCACTTAAGACTGTGAGCCAGATCTAATCTCTGTTAAATCTGTATAAATGAAGAATAACTCCATTGTTAGTGGAATTTAATCTACATTGTTGTTTTCAGAAGGGATTGGGGCTTCTTATTGGTTTGTATTTTCTAAATACCAATATCGAGCTATTCAATTTGATGATTTTTATAGCTGTTTATTGCCAAGAAAACATCAGAGGACCAGAAAGAAAGCAAACAAGCAAAAACAAATCAGAAAAGCAGTAAAATCAAAACCAAAAGAACTGAGCCTGTTTGGAAAATTAATTGTCAATTATCTACTTTCTGGTATTTTTAGAATGTAACACTCTGCTGTACTTTCATCCCTTGTTGGAGGGACAAAGGAGAAAGGGAGTGAGATTGTTGGAAGAGCTGATTCTTGCTCTGACAAGTCTTAAGCTGTGGGTCAGAAAGTCTCAAACCTGTTGTGAAGCCAAGACTCACTGTGTTTGCTGGCTTAACGTTAGCATTTTGTAAGAATTCCATGTTCTGCAGGTACTGTTGTTGGAGTTAACGAGAGTACTGCTTTCTCCTGGCCTACATGCAACAGATGTGGCAATGGAAAGTTGGAACTGTGTCCCCAGGACAGGTGAGAGTCAGCATGCTCCAGAGCACTCCAGGTGTTTTGTAGATGTAGCCATAACAGCAGTAGGTGATGCAATGATTCCTGCAGGCACAGGCTGCACTTTGCTCCTTCCTAGAGCTAAGACGTATTATTTTTATTGCTGATGAACTGATAAAACCTGCAAGGTTACATTAATATATTAAGAAAGATACAAGTAGATATGAAATGGTTTGATTTTTGTAGTTACTACATTTTTTTAAAACAAGTCTTGCTTATAAAGGTTTCATAGCCCACTGCATTATAATATTACTTTTAATAAATATGCCCCTAAACCACGGGTCTGATTTTAAGTTCCTTTAGAGGTAGGTACATATGTTTGTGTGTCTTGCCTTGTTATTCTGTGTATCCTCAATTCACCTCATTTTTATTCTGGACTATGATCTCTGCTACAATTTATCTAAATATGAAGGAGTTGTATTTCAGACCTATTAAATTAATCACCTTTCTAAAAAGGATGTTTAATAATTCTGGCATTATGTCTGTCCTGAATGTGAAGACTGATCCTACAGGACCTGTTGCCACCTGAAATGCTGAACCTGTGTCACAGCGACATAATTTTGGAAAGCCTCCCCTGCAGCTGCCTAGCCAGCTTGTGCTTGCAGAGTGTGAGGTACCTGGTGGAATAAAAGCCCAAGGGATAAGAGCAGTCAGAGTGTGGCAGGAAGGCGGGAAGGCAGGCAGGAAGGCAGGAAGGAAGGAAGGAAGGCAGGAAGGCAGGAAGGAAGGAAGGAAGTTCTTTCTACTGAAAAAGCTTACAAAAAGAATAAGGAGAAGTTGGGTTGATCTTATTGAAATAAATAATACTTTCCTGAAGATGAGAAGATTCGTCCTTTATGCTTTGTTGTACAAAAAAGGCTGCTGAAAATCAAAACCAGGTGTCCTGTATTACATTGTCATGCAAAAAATAAGGATGTATCTATGTTCACATAGTAGTGTAGTCCAATTAAAAAAGTATCTCACCTGTGAAGGACACTTTTGCTTCATTTGGAGAAAAAATGAAATATCAATATTTGTTTAAGAAGTGCTTCCAACAAGCAGTTATAGCTGAGTTTAATTTTGTGTGTGACTTAAGCGTGCACTAAAAACATTGAAAGTTTGCTGAATGAGGGCCTAAGTCAATAATTCAGCTCAGCCAAATCTATACTACAAATTTTCTTTTGCCATAACTTTTAGGAGGTTATGAGATTAATATTTGCTTAAGTGGGGTGACTATAAATAGCAACCTCTCTCTGTGCTGCCAGAAATTATAAAAGGAAGATCCTTTTGCCAGAAGAGTTTAGGTCCTCCAAGAGAGTTTCTGCCAACAGAAGAGTTCTATTTGCTATTATCAACTGAATCTCTACCATCTCTGAATTTGCTACTAAAAGTCTACTAGCAAAATATTTTAGAGAATGCACTAACTGAGGGTTTATTTATTTTGATTTATGACTGATAGCTTGTTCATTTCTCTGTGTTTTTCCATCATTATTTTGTGTGTTTCAGAGAATCGCTGTATTGCAACCAGTGCTCTGAAGTTGTCACAACACCAGTTTTGAAAATGCAGCTGGAAGTCTTCTTGAGTTGTCCATCCCGATCTCAAAGTACAATAAAAGTAAAGGTATGGCATGAAATAAGCGTCGTTGTGTCGGGTGCAGTGGGACTAGATGTGCAGACACATAGGTATTCTAAGCCACATTTCTATGAACAAATGCCAGAAGACAAATTAAAATATGTAAGACTATCCCATAATTTAATCTAATACTAAACTAGTGTTTCATTGGGCTAAGAACCCAGTTCCTAGATCTTGCTCAAAAATTGCAGTCATTGAGTTCACCCTGAGGTTTGCCCAAATGAAGGGATTTGTTAGGTTGGGCCTTTGGAAACCTCAGTCTACAGATTTTAAAAGGAATGTGTATTTTTAGACTTCCATTCTGAACATCTTTTGTGTCACCTCTCCTCTGCTTTCTTTGCCAGAGAAACAAAACTGTTTGATATTAAAATGATAAATCTTTGTTCTATGTGACTGCAAACAGAATGTCTTTTTGTCATGAACAAAACCTGTGAATTTTCTCATTCCAGCTGTTGCAAAGGACGATCTCTTCTCTCCTAATGTCCTCTGCCAGTGAGGATGGGGTAAGTATAATGAATGCTGACCAAAGAAAGTTAAACTACAGAACTTAATGTAAAGGCAGAGTACAAATGTGTTGGCAGGTTAGCCATGACTTTTGGTGGCAGGGCCTTGAAAGTCCCCAGTGATGAAGATTCTGGCTTTCCAGGCAGTTCACTTCAGAACTGTACTAGGAGTGGTAAGAGATTTCACTACAAGTGAAATGACTTTTTTTCCCATGTCCAGGCTGTGATTTGAGTGGGCTGTGCCCTTTGGCAATCCCACCTCCCAGCTGTTGATGCCCTGCCATCTCATCAGACTCACACCCTCCATTTCAGAAGGGGGGTGCTGCAGATGGGCTGTGTAGCTTCAGCTCAGATGTGGATCTGCAGAGCTACCTGCAAACAGCACTCAGAGTTGCCATGGGCAGTGCTGGACTTGACTCCATTCTCTGGCTGAGGATCCAAAGACAGCCAAGCATCCCACCTTTTGGGTCTGGTCTTCTAAATCCTATAAATCCACAACCACTTTGTAACAACACAATGCTGAAAGTACTGGCAGGTGGAAATAGTAGAAGAATTTGCAAAATGCATGCAAGATGTTCCTTCATAATTGTATGAATGAAACACACATGAGCCATGGAGATCCATGGGCTAAAGTACAGTTTATGTAATCGTGAAGTAGTTATTCCTTTAATCTGAGATATCAGAGGAACCCTGACACTTGGCACAGTGACCCAGATTTATCATGGGCAAGGGAGACACCCAGGTAGGTGCCTGGCTGGCATTGGCTGCTGGATGGTCGGCAGCCTTCAGAGAGTCATTAAGTCCAATTAGGATTCCAAGATTTTCCCTCTCCCTTGCACGTGAATGGGAGCAAAGGTCAGTTTGTTGTCTTGTTTAATCATCCCAGTTAAATATCTTCAGTTAGGTGATAGTACTGAGGTCAGTTTACTTTCCCTGTCTTACAAGCTTTCCAGCATTTTCCTATTACATGCTCCATGCTTTTAGTGGAGATTGTGGATAATATTTAAAGGGAAAAGTTACTCTGAAATAATAAATTATTTTTCATATAAAAGAGGAGGAGGGTGTATATTTCATTTAAGCAAAGATATACACAAAATTTCCAAAATGTGTTTTCTCCTTTAATAGCAATTAAGTCTTGCTGAGTTTTACAGGATGCATCTGGTTTGGTTACAGACTGGCAAAACATAGTTCTTTTTCATGTTATTAGAATTCAAACACCCTCTTTCTCATGTTTTAGTGTGTATAATGCCAGTATTTAGACGTCTGGCAACTCAGATTTTTTTTTATTCCCTGGCTGAAACACAGGGATAAAGATTAGTCACAAGAAATACCACTTGAGGTGGCACTTTTTTTTTTTCCAGTGCTGCTGAAGTTTCTAAGGGTGTAGCTTTGTAATCAATTCTTTTGGCAGGAAGGTTGGTTTTAGCCATCACTGGCCCTGGCCACTTGTTCCTCACCTTGTGGGATCCCTTCTGTTACACCAGCAGAGTTGTTTGTGCAGCTGCACAGTGAACTGGACTGCAGAACCGGTCTGGGGTAAAAATAATCTAGGGGAAAAAAAGAAAAGAGATTGTTTATACCTTGAACCAGGCAACACCATGGGTATCACATACCTGTACAGAAGCACAGCACAGATGAAGGCAGGGGTACAGTCAGAGGGAGGTTGTAGGCAAGGTCTGTTAAGGAAAGAGATGGATGTGAACCTGCCACCTGAGATACCCTCTCAAGTGCAATATCAGCTATGAGTGTTACCAGTTCTTGTGTCAATGTGCTGTCTCCTCTTAGTGCAGCCGTGCCAGCCTTGCATCCCTCTCCTCCACGCAGAACACAGCCTCTGCAAATTCGCTCAGGCACAGCTCATGGCTGAAATGCCGGTCGGATCATTAAACAGGAGAGACTGTGTTGGTGTTGGTAATGCACGAACAGCAAAAAGTTAAAAAGGGGGAGAGGGAGGAGTGTAAGAAGGATTACAAAATGTTTTTTCCTTTAGTGGATCAGTTAGCACAGGTAATCAATGTATAGTATGTATTTGCATTGCCAGCACTCATGAAGTCCTGCTAGTGTCAAAAAGGAAGATACAGGGAGCATGTGTAGGTTATGCTTCAGCAAAACTGAGTTCAAAGTCGCAGTAACTTTTATCTTTTTTAAACAACTCATTTTTAAAGCTGGTAGGGCAGCAACTGAGACAGAAGTGTGATCTAATTATTGAAAATCGAATATATTCGTTTTTTCCATTAGTTCTAATGCACCTTTAAAAAAATCGGCTGTTGGAAGAGGATCTTGCATGCTGCATCTTCCCAGCTGAATGCTGCCTGGAACAGAACGTCCAGCATTGTTTGTTTTACTCACCATGCTTTTATTCCTGCAGACTTATGAGGTGCAGAGTGTGCTGGGAAAGGAGGTGGGGTTATTGAACTGCTACGTCCACTCCGTAACCAGTCACCCCAACTGTGTTGTGCTGGAGGAAATTGTTCTTCTGGAAGCTGCAGCAAGACAGAGTTGAACTCTAGTCAGCTATTATAGTATCTGTGGACTTTGTAATGTGATTATCTGTTAACTAGTGCCACAGATAATGTATAATGCGAGTGTGATAAGCATTAAGATAGTTTATTAAAACTGTGATTTATAAAGCACGTTGTGCTAACACTGAAAAAAAATCCATACATTGTTCAACTTTTTGAACTCTTCTTTTTCTGACCAGTGCAGAATCTAAGAATACAGTTCTTTGTTGAGTTTGCTGTTATGTAATGTAAAACATCTTTTTCTGGAAGTTTTGAATGGTTGTAATTTTTTTTTTATAATATTGTATTTATTATGTGTCAATGGAAAATATTTTACTGATATTTTTGAAATAAATACCTTGCTATGGGCAGCAAGTGTTGGTTTAAGCTGAGTTTTATCAATGTATCCCAGACCTGCTGCAAAACACTGCGTGGTGCGTGAATTATGAGTTATCACTTTCCAATAGTTGTTATAAAGACAGAGATTTGAACACATATGAAGTTAATGTTTTACAGCTAATTGGTCTCTCAGCATAGAAGTTGTGTGTTATCTGTAGCTTCCCACAAAGCGGGTGTTTCATTATAGTTTCTTTTATGAGTAAGGAGCAAACTGCATTGGAGGCCACACAACTGCCCCCACCCAGACTGTGGAGACCACAGATCACATAAATGCCAAAATCTTCCTCTGTGTGCATTGCAAGAATTAATATACGAATTAGAGGCTGCATGGTTTTTTCCCCCCTTACTCTTTTCAGTGTTTAAAAGCCCTTACAGGTCAGAGCAGGAGGAACAAGTGGTTTTGCATGGGTCCCGTATGTGATTAACCAGCAGAAAAGGAAGAGCAAACTTGCCACACTGGTCATTTCTGCAGCTCAGGCCAACAGTGAAAGTCTTATGGATGTCACGATTACTGAAGGAATGACCCAGCTTTTGAATTCCCCTTTTTCCACCACCTCCTCCAAGCATTTCCATCTCTTAGCTGCCTCCCTGTAAGGAAAAAGGAGATGACAGCCCATTCCTGTGTAGAGGTCTGTATGTGAAACTGGGGTTGCCCCTTCAAAACCATTGAAAGTCTCTGAGAAAGCTGGTGCTTGTTGTGTCAGGCCATTTTTCTGCCAGTGCCCTACAGATGCTGTAGGTGCTCTAACTGCACTACTGAAATTTAGACAAGTTGCCCGATTTTCTGTGATCTGTTCATTCACTCAGCAATGAGCAGCAGCGTTGTGCTCTGTCGCTAGCAGGGACCAGTGAAAGTCTTTGTGATCACTGACTCTTTGATGATGTGATGAGCAGCAGTTGCCCACTCTCACTTCACTAGCCAGGATCAGTGAAAGTGTCCAGCTCCTGCAGTGGCCTGAAGCCTGAGGGCATCAGCATCTCTGGGACTCACTACAGCTAGAACATGTTAGTATAGGTGCAATTTTGCATTATCTGGAATGGAAACCTCTTGGAGGTTTGGTATTTTTTTAACAGGAATTTTAACTAGTAGTAGTTTTTAATGGTGTTCTTGTGGTCCTATGCACTTTTTTTTTTAAGATACAGAGTACGGTATTTCTGGCAGAGTCCTGGTCACAGAGCAGTCTCCTGCTGTGCAGCTGCTCGATCCCACCAGCGCCACGGCAACCCCTGACTCAGCACTCCGGCTCAGCGAAGCGGCTCCGGGAGGAGCAGATTTCGCAGCCACCGCGGCCAAGGGGTCTCACGGTTGTTCCCACCCCTGCATCGCTCTCTGGATGCTTTGGGAAGTAACTCAGCGTTCCTCGCCCCGCGCTTGCCCTCACCTCCCCTCTGGACCCCTGGGACCCCCTCGCGGTGTTCCCCGCCCGTGTTCGTCCCCCTCCCGGGCAGTGCAGCTTTCCCCGCCGCCAGCCCGTTGCTGTCACGACACAGAGCAAACGAGAGCAGGGTTGATTTAAAATGCTTTTCTTTATTCCTAGAAATGCTGTAAAAATTGATATAAAAGGTTGAGCATGCTCAGTCTTTTTTTTTTTTTCCGTCCTACTGTCTAAAATACATGGGATTTTGAATCATTTTAACAGATGTACCATAGCTGCATCGGTATGAATAAAATGTAGAAAAGACAAAAACTACCATTACAAAAATAATTTAAGGGGAGAGAAGAAAAAAAAAATATATTTAGCTTTTTTTTCCCTTTTTCGCAAGTTTCGTGGTGAAAGACCCAGGCATCGCTCCACGTCGCTGCCGCCTTCCGAGCGCGGCCGCGGGCCGGCAGGTCCCGCCGCGGCTCCGCACCTCCTGCCGCGCCCGGCACGGCCCGGCAGGGCTCGGCACGGCCCTCTGAGGTATTTATCCACAGTCTCCCGGAGTCCGTCTCTCCGTCCCGCTCCCCCCCGGTTACCGGCAGTCGGTGCCCGAGCCGGGCTGCAGGAAGGAGGCGCTGGGCAGCTGCTTGAAGAAGTGCCGGAGGCTGGTCAAGTCCCGGGTGAGCTGCTCGATCTTCTTGTGCAGCTTCTCATTCTCGGCCGAAAGCTCCAGCAGCTTCTGCTGCATCTCCTGGTTGCGCCGCTTCGCCTTGTCGCGGCTCTTGCGCACGGCGATGTTGTTGCGCTCCCGGCGCTGCCGGTACTCGGGGCTAAACCTGTCCACGCACTTCTTGCCGCCCCGCTCCTTGCCCCCGGCGGCGGCGGGCGGCGGGACGCCCTGCGCCGGCCCGGGCACGGCGGCGGCGGCGGCGGCGGGGCCCGGCGAGCGGGTGCTGCAGCTGGAGGGGGAGCTGCTGCCCGGCGGCTCGGGGGACGTGGGCGGCGTGGGCTGCCCGCTCAGGTTCATGATGGTCTGGGCGCAGGTGGCGATTTGCGAGGGCAGCAGCGAGGAGGAGAGGTCGCTGTCGCTCCAGTCCGGCTCCTGCTTCAGAGCGCCGCGGGAGGAGAAGGAGGAGGAGGAAGAGGAGGAGGAGGAGGAGGAGGCGGTGCGGGGCTCGGAGCCCAGCAGGGTGGTCATGGCAGCGCCGAGGTCCTTGGCGGGGTCGCGGCCGGCGCCGCCGCCCGGTGGCAAGTACTCGCCGTATTCCCCGCCCCGCTCGGGCTTGTGGTTGCTGTTGAAGAGGTCGGCGAAGAGCTCGTCGTTACAGAGCTCCAGGTTGGGCACGGCAGACATGGAGTCAATGTAGGAGCTGAAGTCGATGGCGCTCTCGTCCTCGTACATGGCCGGGGCGGCGGCGCTCAGCTCCGCCAGGTTGGTGCTGCTGCCCCCCAGGCCGCCCCCCGCCTCCTCGCCGCTCATCCCGCAGCCGCCGCGGGCCCCCGGCTTGCAGGCGGGACCCGGCCCGCCGCCGCTGCCCACCTTGGCGTCGTAGAAGTTGGCGGGCTCCAGGCACCAGCTCTTATAACATGCCGGGGAGTCCAGGCTGTAGAGAGCGGCGGCGCTCATCGGCGAGCGGGACGCGGCGCCGCACGGCCGCGGCGCGGGGGCTCCGGGGCGCGGGCACCAAACGCCGCTCCGCGACGGTCGCAGCTCCAGCCTCAGTCACGGCAGGTGGGAGCGGGGCTGCTGCTGCTCCTCCTCACGCCGCTGCTCACGCCGCTGCTGCTGCTACTGCTCGGTGACACCGGCGCTGCCGCCGTAGCCCCGCCGTCGCCTCCCCGAGGGGGCCGATCCGGGCTCGGGTCACGCCGTGAGCAGCGGTAGAAGGCGGGGATGGGACAAGGCGTCTCAGGACCTGGGAGTGAAACGCTCCTTCAGTCCCTTCTTATACGGCGCGGGCCCCGCCTCCTGCCCCAATGACGGGGAACGACTGTTCCCGGCACCCCCGGGGACCCGGGGGCGGGAGCGGGTGGGGTGCGCGGCCGCGGAGGCAGGGCTGCCGCCGCAGCGAGCTGCCACCTCCCGGCGGAGGGTGGCCGCGGTCCGAGGTGCCCCCACCATGGGCACGGGACGCCTTTCGGGCGCCTGCCGACCTCTCCGCACCGTCCCGTCCCGGGGAGCGCTGCCCCGACGCCGGTACCGGCGCTCCATTTCCCCGGCTGAGCGCCGATTTTCTTTTCCAGTGGGCCAGGGGAAAAGTTGTCTGGAAAAGCTGATTTTACCCCGCCGCCGCCAGCAGCACCACGCTGAATCTCTCCACGCGCTTGCCCAGCGGCGCCTGGGATGGAGCGATGCGGGGAAGATGCTGCCTGCCCCACGCGTGTCTCTGTGTATCACCCGAGCGCCCTCCAGAGGCTCCTCTCCCCTCGCTGGAGCACGGGAAGCTTCACACGAGAAGGATGTAAATCCCCCGCTCGGGAGAGAGCGTGGCCACTTGGATTTCTTCTGGCAGGACACTCCTGTGAAAAAGGGGTCTCCGAGGCATCTTTAGCTGCCTCACGCTGTCTGCATGAAGTTGTGCCTCTTAAAACCTTACATTAAGTTATTATGCATGTTGTCGACCCCCGTCCCCTTTGCATCCCATGAACTACTACTATTAAATTAGTAAGTATCAGAGAACTGAAAATACTTGCAGCTAAAAGATAAGTTTTCTAGTTACCTAAGAGTTTCTAAACCCCTGGCTTCACCCTCAGGTGCTCCACTGATCGAATTACTAAAGAAACACAACAAAACGCCCTTACATTTATTTTTTTTTTTTTTTAATATTTACTTATTTATTTATCTTCTAGAGGATCCTTCTATATTTAAGATAGGACTATCCCAGGCGCTGATTTCCCAGCCCAGCACTCAGCTGACGCTGCTGGCATGGAGCTGTGCCCTGCGGAGCGCGGTGCCACTCGCCCGGAGGTGGCTTTCTGGGGACCGCGGGTACGTGCCGGTCATGCCGGGCCTGCTGCCCCTCTGCGGGCAGGGCTCCATCTGCCGCCACCGCAGCTGTTGCAGGACCGCAGCTGTTTATCACAGGGGTGTGTATTTTAGCATAAGTAGCTGGGAACAGGACTGGTACATGCTCTCCCTTTGGATGTACACTCCTCGTGGGAAAGGCTTGTGGGATCAGGGCAAGTGTTCAGTGCCTGGCATGTGGGGTTTTGCATCTGGCAGGTAAGGTTTCGCTTGGGGAGGCTTTGCATTTAACTCTAGTGCTGCCAGACGTACTATGTTTAAATAAACTTGATTTCCTTTCTCTTCAGAGGATTGATCACACAACCTGTCTACACACACACCCTATCTACACCAGCATTAACCACTGAACTTGACAGTGACACACGAAATGCTTGCGCTTTTTTCCCACATTGTCAAAGAAATAATATGCCCCAAACGATTTTACATGGGGGGTTTTTTTTGCCTTCTATATGCCCCAGACCTTCTCTGGAGTCTATTTATGATGGACAGCTCTGCACCACCTGGCCCCTGGTCTGGTTATCCAGCAGGGAACCTGGTGCTCCTGGACCCTTTGTATGAAGTGTAGAGGAGTGCGTGCATGAGGTAGCTCAGAGATTAGTTGCAGTCTGATATCTGCTGTCTCTCCCCTGCTCTGCTGGAAGGGGTTAGATCTCACCCACTGTAGTCATAAAGTTATGATTTGTCCTGGAAAGCACTCATTTAACTGTTTGCATGCAGAACTGTGTTGCACTTCCAGCTCACTTAAGTCCTTACCCCAAAGGTCAGCCAGCGCTGGCATGCCACTGCGCCAGCCTGAACATGCCTGTTTAATGCCCATCATGTGTTGCTCCAAAAAAGACACCCAATTCCCAGCCAGGTCACCCGACCCCTGCTGGGCACCTTGCCTCCTGGCAATTACATTCTCAAAATCCCTCAGTAGAAGGCAAAGAACTGCTGTGTAAACCTCGATATAAGCCATCTGTGTCACCTCTGAGCCCCACCACAGAGGGTGCCTACAGGGTCTTCAGGACCTGGATGTGTCTTCAGAACTTGTGGTCGGACCTGTCAATGCCTGTCCCACAAACCCAAGTACCAGGAGCCACCCCCTGGAGGGTGAGTTCGTTGTGTTTGTTGCTGAGCCTGAGATGTGTGATTTCAGGAGAATGTTTGAGAGGGTTCTCCCACCTGCCATGTGGGGTGTGAAGCCCTGGGGTGCTGCAACACCTGCAGTGAAGCATCCAGGAGCATGTGAGCAAGCGATACCTGGCACTCAGCAGAGCAGTGCACTGAAGGCAGGATGGCATCCATGCTCTGCTGTTTCCTGGGGTGGATTTGTCTGGCGTCTCAGCAGCTGAATCTCTTCCCATCTGCATATGCAATTTCATGAGCAGTGAAGTACGGACAAGCCTTTGATTTCCCTCATCGGTCCTGCTGAGTACCTGACCCACAGAGTCACAGCTTGTCTCTGGGATCCTGTAGTTTTAAACAGCAGTAAGAAGCAGGTGATCATCTGAATTTCAGAATAAATTCTTTAAAACTTGCTTGAGGTTCATGCTTCAAATCAAATAAAGTATTTAAACCTGGCAAGAAAGGACAAGAAACCTTTATCAAAGAAGCAGAAAAAAGACAAAACTTTAACTTACTCTGAACTGCTGTCTGAATCTCAGAGAAACACCAGGACCCCTGACCCCTTCAGGGATGGCAATTAAGTCACGCTGTTTTCTGACAAGTTTTTACTCATGAATAGGGAAGAGGCCACTCAGGGAAGGAAAGGAAACAGGGTAATGCCTCAGCATGCTCGCCTCCAGCAATCCAGACATGCATGCAGGACTTTTTGGGACAGTGGGACTAGGAGCATGGCGAGGCTGTGCTAGTCTTGGGGAGTGTAAAGGAGCCCTTCTCTGCTCTTGATATTACGGGCTTGAGACAGCACCAGCAGGACATCAGGTCCTGGGGGATTCATGGCTAAAAACCAAGATGACAGGGGAGAAAGAGATGGAGGACTGTTTTGCTGCATTTCTCCTCCCTGCAAGAAGCAGAAGGAGTGCAAGCATCCTTTCATTCATCAGCTGGAAGCCAGCAATGACACAAGGGGGCTGACAAGGGAATGGGACACATAAACAAGGGGGTACGAGTTGTCTGGGGAGAGTCAGAAAACCTGCCTGCACACACCTAGGGAGGGACAGTACCTGCCCGAGGTTGGTGTTGGCTCTTGTCAGCCAGCACAGTGACTGCTGGACAGCCCCTCTGCCAGGGCTCATGCCTCTCCCCTGTCCTGAAGCACTGTCACAGTATTTTGCTTGTCACTTGTACTGTACTTGTACATCATTGCTCTGATCCTCCCTACTCTTAGCAGCTGAAGAACTTGATGGTAATTGAAAGGATTTTTTTCTTTTAGCTCATTTAGTTGAGGCTCTGTGTTTTGTCTCGCTGCAGGCATTTAAACCCCAGCTGTGTCAGCCCGGGCTTGGTTTGTCCAGATGCACCTTCGGCTGCTGAGCTGCTGAATAAGATCGTCCACATGCCCAGGCTCCCAAAAGGCCAAGTGCTACTGCAGCAAAATGTCTCAGAACCTGTGCTCCTTGTTTTCTCAGACTCTTTGGTGGATACTCAGACCTTTTTCCTGATGCAGGTTTTGCATGGATTTCCATTCATGTGATCAGTTGACAGCTACATCTTCTGTGTAATCAAATGAAATTTTGTGTGGTTTTATTTACTGTGAGAGTAACGTACAAGTAGAGTCAATGTTATCCTCTTCTACCCATCAAAAAGATGAGGAAAAATCCACTCTGTAAATAATGTGGAAACTGTAACCAAAACTTTTCCATTTATGACCACTCCTTCATGTTATCAGAATGGTTTGGGTTAGAAGGGACCATAAAGATCATCTAGTTCCACCCCTCCGGTCATGGGCCAGGACAACTTCCACTAGATCAAGTTGCTCAGAGCCCCATCCAACCTGGCCTTTAGCACTTCCAGGGGATGGAGCATCCATACCTTTTCTGTTCCGTGTCTCCCCACTTTCACAGTGAAAAATTTTCCCCTCATATCTAATATAAACCTCACCACTTTCAGTTTAAAACCATTCCTCCTTGTCCTGTCACTACGGGCCTTGAGAAAAAGTCCCTCTTCCATTTCTGCTAAAAGCTCTCTTTAGGCAGTGAAAGGCTGCAATGGGGTCTCCCCAGAATCTTCTCTTCCCCAGGCTGAACAACCTCTCAGCCTGCCTTCATTGGAGAGGTGCTTCAGCTCTCTGACCAACTCTGTGGCCAAAAAAACTTCCCAAGCTTTTTGCAATAAGAAAATACCCCTCTAAACACCCTATTCTGGACACATCTTCGGTTGACATAAGGTGTGGCTCTTTGGTAGTTTTCCTATGAGACCAGACATCATTTTGTGCTGGAGGTGTCTGCCAGGGTGTTCTATGCAGAGCTTTCTGCGTAGGTGCTATTTCTTACAGGCAGCATAACTTCTTAAAAATGAAAATTTTAAAGCCCATGTAATTTCCAAATGAAGCACAGTATTAATAAAGTGACTGGGCAGACCCTCAGCCTCAGGGGAAAAAAAAAGGGTTTTAAGGCAGAGGTAATATATCCTTATCCTTGATTTTGAAAACCAAGAATTTTGGGAAAAATATCTCTATATATAGATGCTTACTTTTGGAAGCAGCTGGCCAAACCCATAAATGTGAGACCAGAAGAGCTGTAGGAAGCTCCTTATTCCATGTCTGAATATGAACCAAATTAATTGCTTTTGTGGAAAGCTCATAGGCTCCTTCCTGTGCCCAAATGCGTGCTGGTGCTGCACCACCTCTCAGCCACAGAGACCTCAAGGTAACATTTAAACTGGGGGCCAGTGATGGGGACTGAGGGGCAAAATCCTGAGCACAACAAGCAGCATGCAGGAACTTCTCTATCAGCTGGGAAAGGAGACAGTAGGCGGCAGTTCCAGAGTTTTCCTCTGGATTCAGCAGTACTGTTATTCTTAGCTAGAGGGAAATTAGAAGATTGGCAGGGATGGTAAGGATTAGCTTAAACATGACATCATTCTATACTCTAAGAAAAGCCTAGTGAGAATATATGCTAATGTTTTACATAACTTTTTAGATACAACTAATGGATTTCCAGATATAGTGCCCATCCATCTGGTTATTTAATCTGAGAAGGAAATACTCTTCTGTACTTGTGAATAGTTCCCAAGTTTTGTTTTGCATGGTGTAGACCTGATGCAGCCTCTGACTCTGATCTTCAAATCATCTTAACTCTTTTCTGGGAGCCAAATAAACCTGCCCCACAAAGCACCAAGCCCAGCAATGAGGGGTTTGCATTGTGTACCTTCCTTCCTTGCTGCTTCATGGGCTGCCTCCAGCCTTTCTATTTAGCTGCTGCATTACTGAGAGCAGCCAGGCCTGGGGACAGCAGCTGCCATTTATGTGTAGGAGGTTGTTTCCAGGACCATTCAGCATCGTGGAGAAAGCTCCCTAAAGAAAGTTAGGGAAACTCCACTTGCTCTGCACAGGGTGTGTCTCATGTTGAAAACCCAGCAGCCTCGTGCTTTGTGCCTCAGCTGACACATCAGCTTGACAAACACATGACTAACAAGGGCTGATGTAGCTGAGGCTTCCCACTATTCCACTTATTCTAGGGCCAAAATGGAGCTTTTAACTATTAAATTGTGGTGAACACGTTCTAAGCCCGTGTCACTTTTGCCTGTCTCACAGGTTTTCACCCCCACCCCAGCACTGGGGTGACCCCCAGCTCCCTCCCCCAGGAGGGCCAGGCTGCACTCTTAACTCCCCTTCCCAAAGGCCAAGGAGGGAGGCCTGCCGTGCCCAAACATCTGCTGTTGCTGACGATATCAAGAGTCCTACAAGAAGAGCCTCGTTAAAGTATAAACCTAAACTTTGTCCTCTGCAGCGCAGGTCAAAGTACCCAATAACTATCTGTGGTATGTACCTGAAGTGCAATTAAACACCTCGTACACCCAGGCACTTAATTTCTAAATGTTCCCTGCCTTTTCATGTTGCCTTTTTTATTGTGCTTTAAACTTTCTTCTATTTGTAGAGTGACAGCATGAAAGCCAATGTACCTCACCTGACCAAGTTTTAGTCATAAGACTGCAGTCCTAATTGTTAGCAGAGATCAAAAGAACAAGACACCATGACATCTTACTGAAGTGTATTATAAAAACAAACTGTATCAAACTCTTTTATAAACCCCCCCACACCTTACTGTCCACTAATTATCATCTCTATAAATTGGGTAAATGTGGAAGTTTTGAAATGCCCTAAATTAACATTTGATATGAGGCATACAGCTGAAATTTTATTTTTGTTTTCTCTACAAAAATACATCCAAACAATATATTTAATTAATCAAGTGATGAACTGTTTTGAATTTCTTGATTTATAACACCACTGACACAAAGCACGGAGCAAGTATAGTAAGAAGAAAGGTAACAAATAGTAATTGTTGCTGGAAAGTATTTGAAAAAGAAAAGTTCCCTCCCTGTTCTTTAGGTCTCAGCAATCTTCCTCATCGTGAGTTTTTCATGGGAGTTGTATCCAGAAGGCAGATTTCTCTACTCCCCAGCTGATAGATTCATTTAAGACTGATGCCAGGAGCAGACATGGCCCTCGGCGAGACCAGAACTGCCCCACTGCCACAGACATAGGAGAGAAATCTCGCAGGCAGTGAAAGGGCAAAGACTAATTTTTATTACACCTTTTATGATAATTATTAAAAGCCTCAATAAAATCTATATCCTGCAGAAAATCTGGGTAATGAGCAACAGTGGTGCTTGAGAGAATTCTCTTTCTCCCCCACTGCCCATGCTACAGTTTAACCTCAGCTGGGAGCTGAGCCCCACAGAGTTGGGGGCTGAGATCAAGATGGGAAATAAGTTAAAGCAAAAGCTGTGCACACAAGCAAAGCAAAACAAGGAATTCATTCACCGCTTCTCATGGGCAGGCTGCTGGACAGCCCTCCCCATGAAAGCTGGGATGACAGTGACTTGGGAAGGCAAACACCGACGCTTTGGACATCTTCCCCCAGCTCCACTTGCTGAGTGTGACACGTGGACTACTCACAGAGTGAAGAGGCAGAAGAGGCCTTGTCTTTGTGCAAGCCCTACTCAGCAATAATGAAACACCCCTGTGTTTTCAACAGTTTCCAGCACAAATCCAAACCACAGCCCCATCGGGAAAAAATGAACTCGATCCCAGCCAAACCCCACACACCTGAGAACTGGCTGCTGGACGTGAAGAGTCACATCTGGCACAACCTCCACAGTTTGGCATATGCAAATTCCCAAGTGCAGCAGACATTTCCGTGCGGTGTTGCAGTCATGGCAAGAAGCTTACTGTGCTCAGTCTGTCAGCAGTGACCACCTCTGGCTTGGGCCAAACAATAATTTGGGAATAACACAGTGTGAGCACCGCAGACTCCCAAAGGACAAAGATAACAGGGTATAACCTCTAATTCCTAAAAACAGTCTCATCATCGCTATCTCATTATCCAGTAATGAAAAAGCTGTTCAGATACTTTAGGTGTTACCTAGAGCTAAGAGCCGTTGTCTGTTTAATTTTCACCATGTGGTCCACTGATACTACTGATATGAAAATCTTTAAGTTTTAACTACAAATAATATGTGTCTGCAGAATGGTTTCAGTTGATTGTCATCAAGGTCTGACAAAAGAAAAGTACAGATTCCTACATCACTACACTGATGACCACAAGTCTGCGGGGTACGAATTTGTGCTTTCCACTCAGGGATGTCAGTGCTTTTCACATAAATCTTTAAGCTCTACAGCCTCTCCAGTTTGTTCTACATTGATTTTAACACAAAGACAATAAAGCTGATTTGTTACAGAACCACACACAAGAAAAATAATTTAAAAGAAACAAAAATCACTGTTTGAACACAGCTTTAATACAAGAAGTTTATTTTCTCTGTTAGTCAATAGGTGATAAAAATAATTAAGAGGTTTTTTTCCTTTTTGGCCTTAAAATTCTGAGCTGGTTGCAGCTGTGTTTTAGGGTACAGGTCCCTTGGCAGGCAGGGTTGTAGATGGCAGTTCCTCACATCCAGGGTTCCCATCCTTCCCAGACTCTGCCAAGAATATTGGGGTCTGTCGCTTGATTGATGAGGCATCTCACTTGGGTCTCTTCTGAAAGTCCATCCTCTGGCTCTTTGGCTCTGATATCATGATTAGGGTTACCACGAGCCACAGCTGCAAAATCATTATAAGCAGGCGACTTCTCATGGCCCAGGCGCAGCTCATCGCTGAAATTGAGAACATGAAAATAAGCTCTTACTAAAAGAAACAAGCAAGAAATCTGAGATGGATTTTTAAATACAAAACAGCACTTGAAAAATAACGCTAGAATTAAGATCAAGATGTGGAGGCTGCTCAAGAGCTGTAGAAGGCTTGGCAAGTGAAGGTTTCAGGGTTCAGGGGTCCTTTACTAGTGGGTATTTACCATGAATATTCCAATCTTGTCAAAGGTCTCCAGCAGAAAGAAGGATGCAGCAGTTCACATCCAAGCTGTTGATCTCTTTACCTGCTCTCCTGATTTGTGCCTGTAACAAGTATTTTGCTGCCTTTTCCAGTTCAGCCCTGACCGCAAAAGGGACTCCTCCCAAATCCTGCACTTTTCAATATTTGTACGGTTTTAAAACAGGCTTGCTTTCTTTGCTTTTCTGTCTTTCCCCTGATTAATCCAAAATGACTTTTTAAGAGAGGATGGAAGGGATTAATTGTACTTTTAACTGAACTTAAAAGACATTCTGGCTTGAGCCAGACTTGACTAGACTGACATAAATAACCTGAGAATGCAACCAGATTTGAATTTGATGTTTCTCTTAAGCAGCTTTCCTCCATGCCTCCCCTACAGTTGGTACAGGTTCCAGGTGAAGCAATCCTCCATCAGAAGCATATATTAATTTAAATATTATCCCTACCCTAAAAGTAGTGGAGTCAAATGTAAAGAACAGTGGGGCTGAGGAGTATGAGATTAAGCAGCCTGACAGGGAGGGGAGGCATGTGTTGCCAGGAGCAGTAAAACTGTTCAGAAGGCCTGAGCTGGAGCAAGAAAAATTTCAGGGAGATATCTGGTGTTTTGGCTGGCAGGGTGATTCAGAGAGCTTGTGCGTGGACCAAAATGATTCTGACAGAAGGTTTGCTGAAATTTTGCCCTGTCTGTCTCTTCTCTTTTCCTAACTGCCATTCTATCCAAAGGGAGCAAAATCTGACACAGGAGCCTTCCAGAGCTCTTAGTAGAGCAGTTTAAAGCAAAATGAGATTGTCTTACCAAGTGATTATTGCTGGATTGGCACCTGTAAGCTTTCTTCTGACATAGCTGACCTTTTGCAAAGGGTACCAGTTTACTTCAGATGTGTTTATTTCCTTAATCCACGTGCCTCCTTTTTTCAGCTGTCTTTGTTCAAAGTTCTAAGGAGAAAACACACTTGTCCCATTTATCATAAATCACACACTTGAAAAAGGCTTTTAAGACACAGACAATAGCAAGTCAAGCCAGTACCTTAACTGCAGATGCAGTGGAGGACAAAGCAGTGAGATAATATCTAACTTGCCTATGACTGTAATTTACAACTGAAGTTACTGAAATGCAACTAGTTTCAGATTTTTTGCTCTGTAACTATTAGTTTGATATAAACAGTGCTGTTATATAAATTTAAGAGGTTGAATGCAAAAAGCTGAAAATATGCTGGTGCCATAAATGGCATAACGCGATCAAGAGTTACCCACGTCTTTAGGATTATTGTGAAAGATAAAGAACAGTACACTGATAACGCAGACATATGCTACTATTTTTTGTGCATCAATACAGAATTCTGTCATTTGAAATACTTTTAAGTTCAGTTTCTGTGAGAACTTAATAAAATAAAGAAAGATAAAAGCAATACTGAGAGTGAGCTTCAAGGAACACTCCCTTTTTCATCAGTTTTATTCTTGTAACAGTTTAAGAATTTTCATGTGAGAAAGAATGAAAGAGGACAAAATCTTACCTTCCAGTCCAAAGAAGGCTCTTTTACAAACACATCCATGGTGCTGATGAGGAGGTCTGGATCTGAACGATAAGCCCTCAGGGCATGCACCATCACACTGTAAATGAGTCCCCACTCTTTCACTGGCATCATCAGATTAATGAACTGGCGAGTCAGGCGAAAGGGCATCAACTCTGGAAGGCTCAAAAACTAGCCAAGGGGAAGGACAGTCAAAAGAAAACAAGAAGTAAGAAGCCTTGGAACTGAAGGATTAGATGGGATTATTTTATTCTTCTTAAGCTTTCAAGCCCTCTTTGTCACTTCACAGAAAATAACGTGCAAAAGTAGAACTGAACCAAGTTGTGACATCAAAGCTCTAGTCATGAGCATTCAGTGACAGCGATTGAAACCATGGTTGAACTATGTAAAAGTTCTTGTTCTTCGCTGCTTGTGAGAACATCTGGACTCAGATATTTTATTTGATTAACTAAAAATAGCTTGTAAAGATTATTTTGCACCAGAACAATGGCAACTGAAGAGCATCAAATTTTGAGAACGCACTGAGAACACACGCATAATCACACATAACAAATGCAAAAGCTGTAACAAATTAGATGAAAACAAATACCTGTGTGGCTGCACCGAAAGCATATCCAAAGTCTATTCCCACCATGCCACCTGTCTCCTTGTTAACCATGAAGTTGGACAGATGCCGGTCTCCAATCCCAAGTATCCAGTGGCTGATGCACATGAGAGCGTGAGAGCTGGCAAAATGGGAGCGCAGGGCCAGGAAGGCCTCGGGAGATGCGCTCATTCTCACAAAGGCTCGCCTTAACAAAACAGAACTGGCTTGTTGAATGCAGAGAAACACCAACATTTGTTTCACAATGAGCAGCCATGGCGGCACTTACCGCAGCAGGTCTTCTGGAACGCTGCTCTCCCTGCTTTTGAAGGATGTGACTGCTTCTGTACGGCTGGCATTTCTGCAAAGCAGTGGAGAAATAAAGTGGCTGAAAGAACAGCCCACTGGATGTTGGGAGTCAAGATACACTCATGACTGCACCAGCATGCAGTGCTTACTCCAGTAAACAGTACAGCAAAGGGTTCATCCCCCAAATTTTATCTGATATTACAAGTGTCCCATCCTCCCTCTTTCTCCCAAGTTATTTCCAAGACTGACATTTCTAAATACAAAAGAGTATGGATTGTGTAATTTGTGTTATTTTCCTCCAAATTAAGTTGGTGGGTCAAGTTTTAGTAAAGCAATACAGTCATGTTCTTTCTGGACAGTCTCTTCCAAGCAGAGGAATTAAGGCTCCAGTTATATCTCTCAGCAGCAGGCTAAGCCTATACTGACACTGGAAAGTAGTGCAGCAGAGAAGAAGCAACAGAACTAAAGAGGAGGTGCTGAGGGCACTCATGCCATGCAGATTTGGGGAAGGAGGCTTTGTCCTAGCCCATATAGTTCTGAATGTTTGTGAGAGCTGAAATGTGCCATGTGTTTTCCTTCCAGTTGACTTCCCTCTGAAAGGAGCAGAGTTGAGAAACAGAGGATAGCACTTTAATGCAGCAGACTGAAGATGAGTGGGGGTGATTGGGAATTACCTCAAAAAAACATTTTGGATCTGAATACAGTATTAATTCAGTTAAACAAGTTGAAGTTTTCCTTTAAAAAGCAAGACACTTGCTTAAGCAGGTTATGAGCTTACAAGAAATGCTCTGGACACTTCACTTTACCATGCACAGTGCTACATCTAGGTAGGTGTGGAAATTCCTCTGAGAGAATGCTCAAGTCAGGACCTAAACCATCAAATATTCTTAAATTCTCAGTGAATCATGGTGATTTTCTCTGTCCAACTCCAGCAGATGCTTGGGCTCTGAGGCAGCCTACCTAACTGCATAATCAGGAACAAGATGCCTAGAAAATAAAGTTGAAGAGCAGCATCTGCCTCTAGACACTTTCTAAAGGAAGTGAGAAAGCTTCTGGAAGCATTCCTGTACTCTGGTAGGATTTTTGGCAGGAGAAATTTTGCAGAGCACCTCCAGGAAGACAAAGCAGTAAAATGAGCAAAAATCAGATCTAGCCATAATATTATAATACAGATCATACTTTTCTTTCCTTGAATTCCTACATCTCTGTGTGTGTGCATGCTCTAGCTTCTACATTTCACATGTAGTTCTCTTTTGAAACTTACCTGTACATAGCATGATATCGAGAGATGCCCTGTGCCTTCCCACCCATCCTGCACAGCCACTCAGAATAGGTAGCACGAGGTCCTCTTGGGCTAGGGACAAAAAAAGAAGAAAAGCACTGATGATGTCCCTGTATGATCTCACCATTCTCTATTTGATTATCCACATGCTGTGTGCTGCTCTGACCCACGAGATTTTTATACAAAGGAAAAGTCAGGAAGCTACAGCCCACATCAATTTTAACCTTGTTATGGAAATGAAGCTTATGCAGGGTATAGGCTGCTCCATTCGTCTCCTTCCCCTCAGCTTTGAACACTCTTCAGTCATATCTGACAGAAGTTTAGACACCTCAAAGGTGTTAATTTGTCAATAGGTACTGTGAGTACCTCCAGAAGAAAGATACAAAATAATTTCTCCAGGGAGGGAAAGATATTTTTGACAGTCTTGTAGCCTTTGAGAAGCATCATGTAGTCCGCCACAGTACATATTGCCCTTTGTCCTTCCAAATGAGCAAGGACTGCAGGAAGGCAGTTTGGTATCTCCTCAGTGTGCTCAAGAGAGGAGGAATGGATGCTTGAACTTGGGGTATTAATCCATAAGAAGCCTGTATTCATTAGCTGCACTGCTTATTAAATAATTTGTTATTTTTCTCCCATCTTAATTAAATACATCATATCTTAAACTTCTATTTCAGAGAGGCAGCAACTTAGCATAGCAGCCACCTTCTCTCTTCCTTCCAAAGCATGTATTGAGATAGAGAATGCCATTTCAATTTAAGAAGCATTTATCACTTATATATTCTAGCTCATCACTTTGGGATAAAGAAAAGGATTTCAAAAATTCAGAAAGTTGTTCCCCCCACCCCAACCAAAATTTTCCTTTGTGAGTTCTGTCACTTAACCATAGCTCAATGTAAAACGTCTTAATTGTCTTGACTGAATAATATATGGGAAGGTATTAAAGGCTATATGCACAATAAAGCAAAGTTGGGTTTTTTTAAATAAATTATGACCTGCTTTTAGACAGACACTGATCTTCTGCAATGAGCATATTATAAATTTCCTCCCCTCACGAGATGGTTCCATGTGAGTCTTCCTTCACTTTCCCACTCAGTGAATTGAGATCAACATAATACCACTGCTATTCACAACAGTGAATCAGAGAGCAGTAATGCAGGAACTCTAGCAGTTCCTAAACTGCTCACAAATCAAATAATCATAGAAATAAAGGCTCTTTGGAGTCCAACCTCCACGCTGGAGTTTCCTCCAACCTGCCCCATAAACGTTAACTAGTAAAAATAAATGGTGACAGCAACACTCAGACAAACCCAAACAGAGATTATGTAACTAAGAACCACATTTGTAAATTAAACCACATTTCTAAATTCCAGAACAGAACTAGGCTGAAATGCCAGAATTAAATCAATTTTACAAATATTCAACCTGCAATTACAATCATCAGAAAGCACTATAATTCATTCAAACCCAGAATTTATATCAAGTCAGAGGGAGTGCTCTGTTACAGTTGTGTTCCATGCATTTGCTGCCAATTTCCACCCCCCATCACTGACTCACTGCTGAACCCAAGTTCTGAATAGCTCCCTCTCTACTCCCTTCCCCTGCCCCCATTGACCTAAGTCCATTTCCTGCCTGATCAAATCAAGAGATCAAAATCCTCTGCTTGTAAAATCAATCTGCTGATAAGGAAATGGTGATGATAATGACGTCACACGTGATTATAATTATAAGCTTCTTGTTTAAACAAGCTGGGTGGAGGATATTCCATCTACAGTGGCACTCATTAAACAAACAGTTGCCAATTACTAATTTGGGTCAGGAAGTACAAACTGCCTCCTTGCTTATAAGTGCTTTACTTTTATTCTTTAATTAAGAAAAAAAAAAAAAAGAAAAGAAAAGAAAATTCTGCCACAAGACTGTCAGTTATCCAAAACTCCATCAGTAGTGGTCTCTATTAGAGCAGCTAAACCAAGCATCACCTGTAATAGCTGATATCTTCCTCTTCAGACATGCTATTTTTAAGGAATTCTTTTAAGGTACAAGTGTTTTCCAGCCACTTGATGAGTCCCAGTCTGGAACAAAGTAAGTCAGAGATAACAAGAAGTCAGAGCTGAACTTTAGAGGAACACCACAAATGGGAAGCAACGCGTTCTACTGCCTGTTAAAAGAAGGTTAAAAGCTACCAATTTAAATACACTCTGAAAAAACAGTTTCTAGACAAAGCAATTTCAATGTTGTTATAAAAGGAAAAGGAAAAAAATAAATTAAGCCAAGGCACAAAACACTCTCACAATCTGAATCTGGCACATGAAATTCCCACTTTCCAACATCCCCAAAGTAATAGATGTTAACATAAGGATTTCTGTCCCTTCAAGATAAACACCTACCTTGTTGTCATGGGGATGACCTGGTAAGTTTTTAACTGCATATTTCTTTGGCTACATGTAGCATCTTGGGAAAGGATAATGTTCATTACATCGAACAGCTGCTCGATGCGTTGGTCTTGTCGTAGGTCTTCACCACCTTTGACAAGAAAAGGGTACTCCCGCTCATCGCTGCCTCGGATTGTTATACGTTTTGGCTTCCTCAAGGATTCCATCACACTTATCTTGGAAAAAGACAGGAAAAAGAAAAATATTTGTGACAGAAGACTTGGTCTTACAGAATCATCACTGGAATTAAACATATCTGTCATTCCTAGACAACATAATCAAGTCACTCAATTGTAACAGAAAAACAAATGCCCACTGGCAGCCCTTCCTTTGTATGCTGCAAGATGTATAAACAAGAAATGACCCTGCTACTACCAAATTCTTCAAATGGTATACAGACACAGATTTATACCACACAGGATTTTGACTCAATCTTAAAAACATACCCGTTCATCAAATCCAGAAATTTTTGCATGGTACTCTGGCAGTGGTTTCCCTTTTCCATCGTACTGACCTAAAGTGGAGGTGAAAAAAAACCCAGTAGTACATAGCCTGATGTTACTTTAAAGTGAGTGTAACACCAGAACATATATCAAAATGATGTGCCAAATTGGTAGAATGATAAATATGAAGAAAATATTTTCAAATGTGTGAAAAAGATCCAACATACACATAGTCTGATTTTATCTGTGAATTACTGATAAATTTTCTTTTTTTAGCTGTTAGAATCAAGCTCTTGATGGTTTCAGAAGACACACTAGACATTCTGAACTAGATTTAAACATGTATTAGATTTATATATCAGATTACCTGGAGTCAGGCCTTTAGAAAAATACTAAATTCTTAGGTAAGAGATACAAGCTTAGATAAAAGTTTAAAAAACAGTACCACAGCTTAAGAAGAGATTTGAGAGATAATGAATGAACAGAATTATTTCAAGTAAGGCCAGATAAGGCTTAAGGCCAGAAAAAAGGGTCATATAGCCAATATAGGAAATAAAGCTCAAGAGCAACTTTCTTGTAAGGGACAATTCACCATTGACACTGAAGGGGAGCTTACCAGGAACCTCCAGTTCATTCCTCAAGAACTCAGCTTTGAATTCACTCATCCAAGGTGAACATTCTTTGAGGTTCCCAGGTTCTTTATGGGTTTTGTTCATCTTTGATTGGAGAGAAGCTGCAATCGCATCGAAATCACCAATCTTCATATCCAACAGTTCTGAACCACCTCTGCCAAAATGATGATCCAGGTCCTTCCCAAAAGCCTAACAATCATTTATAGAGAGGAATCCTGTTTACACAGTGCTTGAAAAAGGGTACCTATCTAGATATTGGGAAGAAATTCTTAATACAATCCAGAACAGATTGCCCAGGGAAGTTGTGGATGCCCCATCCCTGGAAGTGTTCAAGGCCCTGCTGGATGGGGCCCTGAGCAACCTGGTCTAGTGGGAGGATCCCTTGCCCATGGCAGGGGTGTTGGAACCAGATGATCTTTAAGATACCTTCCAACCCAAATCATTCTGTGACTCTGTGAAATGTTTCACGTTTTATTTTCTATTGGATTTATTATTCGTGGATTTATTACTGCCTAGCAATAATTCTGGACATAAAATGTATAAACCTATATTTTAAAGTATTTAAAATATCCTAAGAAAGGAAAAGAGCAAAGTTTTGGACATGGATCCATTTAATGAACAAAGTAGTATTATCTACAAATAGTTAACTGAGTTGACTTTCTGTGTTCATACTTCAAGGTTCTAGAAAAACCAAATGTTCCTTCTTGGACCAGGTATTAATGGCTTGGAAATATTTTTTTTTAATGCCTGATCATTTTTCTACCAAGCTATGAACACACAGCTATTTCACCACAGTAAATGAAAATACAAAAAACATTATGCTTTTGAAGAGACTGCTACAGTCAGCATCTTTATCACTAAATCTATTTCCAGAATAGGAGCCTGAAGTACTTCACATAGTAGAACAATTTTATGTATCAGTCAAGAGAAATAACTTGTGTTTTCGCCAGCAAGGACACTAGAAATGATATAGTTATTCTCACAGAACACTTTGTTTCTTCATAGTAATGCATTGTGAAAGCAAAGAATTCAGAGCCTGTGCACCATCACCTTGACTCTCTCTGCAGCTACTCTCTGCTCTCCCTCTTCCCTTCAACCGAGGGCAACAACCCTGGCATCCCTCTCCAGCATCTCCCTTGCTCTTCTCTCTGTATCCTCTAATACTGCACGTTTCAGCATTTTAAAGAGACATGGATTTTTTATTTTTGTGTACAAATAATCCAAACAGCCTTTGTGCTTATGCCTACTATGTCCCTTGCTGTGCATGTACCCTGTATAGCTGCTCCCCTCTCCCCACCCCCACCCCTGATACCAGCACATCCTCTATATGCTTATCCCCACTCTTGAGTTTAAAGTCACTATCATCAAAGACCCATCTTATCTCAATGCAACACATTCAGAGGGCTAGTGTGCCCCTAAACTCCCAATTACCCTTTCTGCTTCATTATCACCTCACCTTCTCCCGACTCCACCTTTCTCTCATCCTCCACCTTTCCCACTCATGGGGAAGGAATCTCCCTACAGACACCCAGGTTAGTTTATCTAATGCTAATGTGACATAAGGATGGCCACAATGGGAGAGAGCTGGATGCACCCCGCCCTGGCCACGGGGCTATGCATACACAGTAAAAGCATACAGGACTATCATTCTCCTGGCCTCAGCAGTTTGCAGCTCAGGGATTTCTGGACCCGGGAATGTGTATCTAGATGCAAAAGCTCTCAAACCATTGCCCCCTCTCTGTGCTATTGCCTGCTTGCTATTTGAACCTATGAAAACACCTAATATCCTGCAGCAGGAGTTCAGCACCTAAGTGTGCACTGAATGAGCTAGCACTTCTCACTGCTCTGAACCTGCCACTTCCACAGAGTATTTACTTCCTGTTCATCACTCCTGATAGAACCATAGAATTCCTAGGGTTGGAAAAGACCTTTAAGTGCACAAAGTCCAACCATGGGACTGATGTTAAGAGCTTTATTGTATCTGGCATCATTGCATCTTTTCCAGCTGGAGGAATCCTAAAGTTGCTTGTGCAGTGGTTACTCTGAACCTCTAATTATTCTTACCACTTTGAACCTCATGCAGTTTTACTATATCTGTGCTGAGAATACTGCAGATGAGGACTATAATGTTCAAGAAGCAAGAGTCAGAGAAGGCTGCTATGCCAATGTAAAAATCCACGTTTAGTTCTCTAATCTTGATAAAGATGAACATTCACTTTTCTTTCTTGACTGCCCTTGAGTTTTCACAGCTGATGTTTTCAAAGAACCATTACAAATCAAGATTTTGTTCTTGAACTACAACAGTCAGCTAAGATACGAAGAATTTCTCTACTAAGGACAATTACATTTTCTTGTCACGTATCACTTCATTTTCTATGCTGACTTTCATCACTTTGGAATTCAGTCAGTTTTGTTAAGTCTTTTCTTTGATTCTTCATGGTTGTGACTCTTCTGTGTAAGTAACTTCGTATTGGCAGGTAATTTGAGTAGTATAATACAGCAAAACTCCCTAAGGTGCTCATAAATCCTTGGCAGCAGGGAACAAAAAACAAGGCCAGATTCCCACGGATGATTAGAGGCTCAGGTCCTAAGAACCTGGCAACATGCAGGACAGGAGAGGTAGAAGCTGTGTAAGACAGAACATTTATCCCTGCAGGGCAGTTAGAAGTGGAAAGAGAACTATGTTAAGTTCATCACTTCTAGCAAAGAAATCCTAGTCCTTTACTCCTGACTAGATCAAGTCTCATCAAGTCCTGCAGCACCTGTAAAAGCTGTGATCTGGTTCCCTCTTTTGACTTTCTATTGCCTTCTAGAAAGGCCATGATGCCAACACTACTCAGTAACCACATATACCTGAATAAACCTTTTCCTCATCAATCCAAGGCCAGGAGCCTCCAAATTTCCCAGATTTTTGTACATTCCTTCATACATTTCCTTAAGCTTCTTTTTGTTTCTCTGAGATTTTGACAACTCATTTTTGATGTCCTCAGCCCAATCCTGCAAAAAGAAAACAGAGGAGTACTGAGAAAAGATTTATTGACCTTGCTCTTAAGGAGGCCACTCAGCTTGCACTGAAGTTACTTTATTTACTAATAGTCAACTATTATGTGTCTTTTTACAAAAAAAAAAGAGCAACCAAAAGACTACAGAAATATTTTCCTTTCATTCTGTGTCTTGATAAAATAGAGACAGTAGACAATCTTGTCTACTTTATTATGACAATTACGTTTACTACCATAGTGTTTAGTGCTAAGAAAGCCTCTTGTGGGGCCAGGAGTGGCACCAAATGCAGGACAAGTATCCTCTGACAAACAAGTCAGAACATAGACAGGGATGCCCAGCAGGGAAAGGGCAAAAGGACACTAGTTTAAAATTACAAAGATGGCCACCAATGATAGTTCTGTAAGGGTTTCAGAATGATTAAGGAAGACTGACCGTGGGGCAGAGTAGGGACCCTGAAGGGGAAAGCTGAAAAGGGCTGGAGCAGAACATCCAGCTGGAACAAAGGAAGGAGTCCATCACCAGTGAAAGCTACTGACAGCACCCCAACATCATCATCATCCTGAGCTGAATGATGCACTGGGTTGAACCACTTCCTGTGGCTGTGGTGTCAACTGAACTATGTCAGGTTCCACTCAACACTTGCTCCTCCGAACAGAGGGAGAGGTATGAAGGGGAAGAGGGAAAAAATACACTTTACCTTGAAAATCATTACAGGATTAGAGAGCTGCTCCAGGGAGCGAACAAAATCTTGAACTACTCCTCCTCTATCCAACTTACTCTTGATCCTTTAAAAGAAAAGAAAAATGCATCACAATGCAATAAGAACTACCATCACCACCTCTCCTGCATATAAGCAATAATCTAGACTGTCTGCTATATATAAGAATTTAATAAAATAATTCAGGAGTAGGTAGGTAAGACCCTCTTGGAATTCCCTCTTGGGCTGCATGACTGTTTACATGTTGACTAAACATGCCACACAGCTCCCAGTTTTTTTAATTATATGTCCCACTATGAAAATAGGAACTTGGTGAGTGAGTGGAAAGCATGCTTGAAACAGACACAGGCATTGATCAGACCATACACCCTGTCAGGACAGCTACTGAAGGGTGGCACTGTCTGTGAATTACATGACTTTGTATTTTTATTTTAAGCAAAACTTTATCCAGCAAATTTATCAAATTTGAGAAAAAGGCAAGAAGACACTCAAAATTTTAAGAGCAATTCTACAGCATTATGTGATAGAAACTGATTTTTGCCTGAGGATTAACTCAAGTGCTATTGCATGCCAAACAGGACAAGGGAAGGCTTGTAAGAGAAGCTGCATGTTGCACACTGAATAAGCAGAGAACACCACAGCCAAGAGCTGTCATTCCCAAGACAACGTGCATCCACTTCACTGCCCTGCCTGAAGTCTGGTATGAGCACTTATTCTATTTAAACATAGCTACTTCATCTTGGTATTAAAAAGACGACAGATGTTCAATACCACAGAATTACAAGGAAAAAGGAGTTGCCTCTCTGTGGTCTTTTTGTTTTATCTCGGGAAAACTTAACTTTTAACAGCCTGGGGACTATATGTACCCAACACTTCATTATAAAGTTTCATGCCACCAACCTGAGTATGTCTGACACTACCAGAGCTGACATATTGCATTTCTCTGTGCCTTTAAATGAAAACTCAAGACTACCCTCTAATATTTCTTGTGTTCACTAAAGATATGAGTTTGCAAAGGAAAACTAAATGAATCTGTCCACTCCTGAATAAAAAACATACACAAGACCTATTCCAATTGCAAACTCACCTTTCCACAAACTCCTTGTTCTTGCAGCCAGTTGCAGTATCTTTGAAGCAGTAACTTTCACTGCTGATCATGAAAGGGTAGATGAGTGCCTGAGGATAGGTATTTGCAATCTCTTCAACAATATGTTGTACAGCTACTGCTTCATCCTTGTCAAGTAGTGCCATCATCTGGCTAATCCAACCAATGAACTGCCAACAAGGAACTGAAGAAAGCTGCAAAAACACAGACACTGCTATTTGGTCCTCCTCAAAAATACCAAACACAGCAAACAAACAAACAAAACTGCTCCGTGGTGCAGATCCATAGAGAAACGTGAAAAGGAAACGGAAAGTGTCAACAGATTTAATTACTACACTACTACTACCACCACTACTGCTGCTTCATACGTTTTCCATTATAAGATTTGCAGCCTGTTGACCAATATGAGGCTTTACACTCAAACTTAAGGCTTTTGTCTCTGGATGCAATACAGTAATTTTTGATCATCACATACAAACAACTCAAAAATCTGAAGGAATTCAGTTCCAACACTATTGGGTTGAAGTCTTGATTTAAGTAAAAAATGCCAGGAAGGAGAACACTGAAACTCCTATCACAGTTTTGTCCTTTGTTGATCTTCAAGCATTTGTAATAGATTTTAAGATCAGATTGCCAGTATTTATTTCACAGAAAGAGGATAGGATAAATAAATGCCTGGTGAACTCCCTTTCCGGGTGAGATTTGTCAGCTGGTGTCAGGTTCTGTTGGAACTACTGGTGTTTCTCTGTGGCCACACCTTGTGGACCTCAGCCATTTCTGCTATTTTCTCAGTTCCTTGGGATAACTAACCCGAGTTTCTGCCTGCCTTGAGTTCCTTCTCTGAAAGGGCCTGTTGCTCTGGGAGCAGCAGCACAATGACATGGGCTTGAAAAGGCAGGCAGGCCAAGGCAGGAAAGAGGCATGAGTCACAGCGGTCTCAGCTTATCTGTCCCAGGGCAGCAGGGAAGGCTCGTGGTATCCTGCCATGGAACAGCAATGGAAAGACAGGTTGTAGAAAGAAGGAAGGAAGTGGGAAATTCAAAGGAAGAAAAAGCTGTAGTAACCTCTGAAGTGAAGGAGGTCAGGGAAAGGAATGAGTCTGGAAAAGCTGCTGGCTTCCTGCATATGGGAAGTTCAGGCTATAGGAATAAGACACATTCCTCACCCTAATGCTAACCACCTTTGTCAGCTCATTTAGATTGTTGTGAAGGCATAAAAAAATAAGACAAAGCATACCACAGTTGTTCTCCAGTAACTCTCAAACAAATACTTGGAATAGAAAAACGATAAAAAGTAAAATTTCTAAGAAAAGTTTTCTGTCCCCATGAATAAGACTCAGTAAGTTACAGAAAAGACAAGGAACAATGATGGGATAAAATTTATCTGATTTCCCTGAAGCAAAACTTACCAGTCTAGCCTCTCTATGTATCCAACCTCCACCCCTACCTTTAAAATTTGATTTACAGCAATATTTGCTGCCAAAAAAATTGAAGCTACTAACCTCTTGAGTCACCAGACCCAATGTCTCTGCTGGATATCTTTCAATTATTTGGAGCAGTCTAGGAAATCTCAGTCTGGCTTCTCTGGAATTCAGTTTTAAAGCTTTTATCATTTTCTCCACCACAATAGCTGGGAACTGCTGCAGATCCACAGTGTTTATTTCTGCCAAGAGACATTAAACAAGGATTATCAGAAACACCATCACTCGTTCCATGTCTTTGATCATCTGAAACATCCATCTTTACAATTTGGTACATTTTTTAAGTATATTTTGTACTTTTACTTTGTTCTCCTTCCCATCTGTTTGAACTGCACACATCTGCAACACATGTACTTGGGAACTGTAAGGATTAGCTTTATCAGGAAGCTGCATCACTGCTGGTATCTTGCCTGCTTTAAATACAAGGCTGCTGTGGTCTGGGAAGGAACAAGGGAAGCATCTGCTGGATATGATATACTTCTCACAAGTAAGAGCGAAGACTACAAGTGATCCACTAGTACCACAGTGAGGAGTAACAGTGGAGGTGAAAAAAAGCATAACAAATAACTGGAGGTCAAACTGCTCCATTTAAATTCAAGCTGTGCTGCTCAGGGAGATCTCCTGTGTACAGCAAAAGCTCAGGGGTCACAGATAAATACACCTCACAAGCTTAGGAGAAATCCTGACTGACCAAACAAGCCCTCCTCTTCCCTGCGCAGATACTGGTCACAGAAGCTGATCAAAGTCATATATGCATCCACGACTCCCATCACATCCACATGGTCCGTGGAGTGGGACTGAACTTCCTCTTCAGACTTCCTCACAGCACAGCTGAAACACTGAAAAGCCTTCTTGCTGAGACCTGCCACCACCTGAAATTCAACCATAAGAGGAAAAAACCCCACAAATTAGAGCAAGTAGCATTGAACAATACTTTCTGAAACTGGAGCTTTGCTGCAAGTCTTGAGTAGATAAAACTTTAACTGTTTTAAGATGTTCGGAGCAGCTGATATAAAGGAAAAAAATTGGGATGTTATTTCTAGCAGTGATTTCCAGAACTTTAGTTTCCACAATTTTCAATGGAAATACATAAACTTAAATTAGTCTTTGGATATATTAAGCGAATTTTTGTCACTACAAAAAAGTTAATGTTACTGGAGTTTTTGAAAACAGTTAACAGAAAATATAATAAAACTTCCAGGGTTTTCTCCTATTAAGACATATCTGCATAACAGTTACATTTGGAATTTGTGTTTAAAAGAAGCATTGCACCTAACTTTTTTGAATTTGATGCCTTTTTTTCTTTTATAAATATAGTAATATTCATCATACATTTCTAATGCAGCTCATGCAATGGGTGACTTGACAGGATTCTTTACAGAATCACAGAAGCATGAAGGTTTGAAAGAGACCTTTAAGATTATCTGTTCAATTGCCAAACCAGCACCACCACAATTACCCCTAAACCATATCCAAAAGAGCCACATCCAGATGCCTCCTGAACAGTTCCAGAGATGGTGACTCCACCACTGCCCTGGACAACTTACTCCAATGCCTGAGCACTCTTTCATTAAAAAAAAAATTCAAAAAAAAAAAAATTCTAATATCCAATCTGAACCTAACTGACACAACTTAAGGCCATTTCATCTTACCCTCTCAGGTGGGACATGGCAGAAGAGACCAACCTCACCTCACTACAGTCTCCTCTCAGGTAGTTGTAGAGAGCAATGAAGTCTTCCCTGAGCCTCGTTTTTTCCAGACTAGAAATTCTCAGTTCCCTCAGCTTCTCCTCATAGGACTTGTGCTCCAGACTGTTCCCCAGCTCCGCTGCCATTCTCCGGACGTGCTCCAGCCCCTCACAACATTTTTCTTGTAGTGAGGGGCCCAGAACTGAATACAGGATTCGAGGTGCAGCCTCACCACTGCCAAGCACAGCAGGACAATCACTTCCCTGGCCCTTCTGGCCACACTAAATGCTGCAACTGAAATTAGTCAGGTAGGTAGAAGGAGACTACCAGGGTAAGAGTGCTGCTTTAATAGTAAGCTAACGTAAGTCTAAGCTTCTTAATCTTACAGAAATCCCTGCTGTGGCAATCTTACTCATCTGACACAGAAGAACTTTTATGCTCATCCTTTAGACTTGCCTAAAGAAGAATGCTCTTAAGAATCAGCTAAAAAATGAAGCTCAAGCTTTTGCTTAAGTATCTACACACCTGAAAATTTAAAATCTCTTTTTGCAGGAATTTCTTCTTGATCTGCTTTACTTTTAACAACCATAAAACACAAATTAAGAACTGGGTTTTTGTTTTTTTGTTGTGTTTTTTTTTTTTTTTTTTTTTTTGTTTTATACTAATATGGATCATATTCCCTGAAGCAATCCTGCAAGATGAAGAGGAACTTTTTACAAGAGCATGTAGTGACAGGACAAGGAGCAATGCTTCAAACTGAAAGAGAGCAGGCTTAGATTGGATAGTAGGAGGAAGTTCTTTGCTATGAGGGTGGTGAGCCACTGGAACAGGTTGCCCAGAGAAGTTGTGAATCCCCCATCCCTGGATGTGTTCGAGGCCAGGCTGGATGGAGCTCTGAGCAGCCTGGTCTAGTGAAAGGTGTCCCTTCCAATTGCAAGGGGTTTGGAACTAGATGATCTTTAAGGTCCTTTCAAAGCCAAACCACTCTATGATTCTGTATGTAAGGGTCTTCATGGTGGCTTTAGAAATTAGTAGAAATAAGCCAGCAGTGGTACTTCAAATTCTTAATCCATTTGACAGACAAGAAATCAATTCCAAAGCGTCTGGGACAACTGAGAGCAAATATAATTTTAGTTGCAGCACAGTCTGGTACTGTAACGCTTCAAACACACATCTACCCAAAATAGGCAAAGATGACCTGCATGTGCTCTGCCTCAAAAATCCTTCTTCTCTGTTCCATTAAAATTACTTAGATAAAGTAAGTGTATCAGTTTCATAAATCTCTTTATCAAAGAGAATAGACTGGGAGCATGAAGCAGGTGACAAATGCCCAGCTGAAATCAAAGCATTCTTTGAGGTTCCCAAAGAATCTGGCCACTGTGCATGCAGATGCTGTGACTATGTCTTCTCCCTCCACTCGAAATGCAGGTACAGAGAAATACAAGAACATTCTCCTATTTAGAAAGATTAGAGTGATGCAGAACTCCAGGAGAGCAAAACCTGGAAGAAACAGCAACCACAGATTTTTTTTTTTTAATTTTTTTTTTCTTTTCCCCCCCTTTCTTTCTATATCTGGTGTTGCTGGACAAATCACTGCTCATAGACACTCATAGACAGTTTTCACATGCTCTGTATCTATCCACAGCCATCACTACCTACTGAACTAGTAATCTGGAATAATAATGATACCGAAATTACTAAAAGATCTTCCCCTATTGTTTACCTTTTTAGGGTTCTCAAGGCTTTCTCCTGATATTAGTGATAGCTTTCCAGCCTTTTCTTTCTCAATTTGCTGAAGACATCTTGGATCCGACTAAGAGCATTGGCCATGATGTGATATGTAGTACCTAGAAGAAGATTCTGGTTTCGGAAAGCGATTATGTTCTTGCTGAGATAGTCAGATTTGGTGTCTTCTGTTGGAATTCAAAAACAAAAGCTGGTAACTTGTCAACAAAGCAACTTTGTAAAATAAACAAGGTGAAGCAAAGGCTGTTACCGAGCAGGGAGATGGTTTTCAACACTGAGAGGAGGCGTTCAGGACAGCTCAGGTTGCGGCTGCAGCTGTGAGTGAAGCGGCAATAGGCGTAATTCCATCTCACCAGCCAGTCTTCCCTCGTTCTGGCTTCTTTGCGCAAGTCTTTCAGGAGTTTCTTGGCCACTGCAAAGCTGTGCTGTATTCAGATTAAGAGAATTTTCAGACCATCTATCTGAAGAGGAACTAAAACCTGCCCACAACCAAATTAGAGTCAAAGCAATGTTATATTTACTTATCAAATTGCTTAAAATAAACTCTTGTTAGTGACTGCAGATTTCTGTAGCATATCAGAAGATGGGAGACGTTGACTTAATTATTCATCTTGTCTCAAGCTTGAAACACCAAAGGACCATCATCAAAAAGGCTGTTTCAGTCATTTCAACAGCCAAATTCAACCCAAAATTTTTAAGTCACTTAACTTTAGTTCTTTGTTAGTGTTAACTAACAGGAGTAATGAAAACTGAAAAAAAAGGAATTTCAGCATTGCTGTTTTAAGTAAATTACACTAATTCAATCAGAATTCAATTTGTTTTTTGTACAGAAGAAATTATTTGTAAGTAAGAAGTATAATGCTTTATTGCAAGCATCCTTTCCATTAAAGACTGAAACACTTCAGATACTTCATCTGTCCTTTAGAGTATCCTAAACCATGTGTGGATAAAAGGGCACATTTCCAGTAATGACAAATTATCATCAACTTTGTAATTAACATTTATACTTCTGTTTTTCTTCACTGTGGAACTGATTTTCTTGAGTTTTCAAAATGTCCTGGACAGCAGGGTCAAAAAGAGACAAAGTTTGCTCTGCCAAAAGGGTACCAAAGACCACATAAAAGGCTTTCCCAGATTTTTCGATGTATTTTCTCAGCGAATTGGAAGCTATCAGACAGTATATTCACCTGTTTCCTGGCACTTTCTATCATCTTCATTTTCATATTGAATTTGCAGCTTTTAATCATTGAGTGAATGTTTTCACTCTGTTGATCCACTTCCATTTGGTCACCAACACTGTATTCTCCATCCACTTCCATACTGTCATTGGCCTGATCAGACGGAAGTTTCTCCTGCAGTTTGTCAAGAAAGAAACACCTGCACAACAACAACAACAACAGGGGTATAGAACACTCAGGTACTCATTCAAGGAAATGAATGTTCAAAAGCGTTGATCTGCCTAGCAGCAAATAAAGCTAATAATAAATATCCAACTACAGCTATCACCTTTAGCAGGGCTAAAAACAGGCCTCAGAGGCTGGACACTCCTAACAGGGGTCAGGTTGACCCTGAGAGCATTCAGGATCTTGAATTGACAAGAGTAGTATCAGATAATGTCCATTCTAGAGTGAGATTGTTTGTTAGTTAGTTCCTTTGTGCAAGCTACAGTCCCTAAATTCACAAAGTCATAATTCCAATTATAAGTCTCAATTATTTAGTGTGAGTGCCAGGCTGTATTTTATGTCAACCTGCTCTATTCAAATGTTTATCACATCAACACATGCCAACATCAAAATCTGTGTTGCAGAACAGACCAGCAACCACACTCACCTTTTGAAAGGGAATTGCCATGAATCAATGCTGAATCCTGTTACTCCACAACTAGTCCCATCTAATTTAATGGCACATCTCATTATGCAGACAGTTACTCAAAGCAGAGGACAGCACTACACTCTGAAGAAGCGCTTGGCACATCTTTTGTTACTAATTTAAGATGAGACAAAGGTTTTCTAAAAGCACATGAAGTATTTAAAATCCTGACAACCCTTCAAGTCATAAATTATGTTTCAAGACTTTTTACAAAAGTAAGCCATGCCATGTATTCTGCCTAATACTGCACTGCAATAAGCTCTTCTGTAGCTGTGCTTTCCTGACACCAAGAGATAACAAAATAAATCACAGAGCATAGTATGTATCAGCAGAGCTACTGCAGAAGTTATCTCACAGGAAAGGAAGACTAATCTAGATTTTCAGTGGAAGAATGAACTGGGATGAAGACAGATACCATAGCAAGAAAATTTTCAAATTTCAAAAAGCATTCCGGTTTCTTCAGTTAATTCTTCAGTTAATCCAAAGGAATCTCCAGAGAGCCTTTGTTCTTTCTAGCAACAGCTGCACAACAGAAGTCTCCAATTAAAGCAGTGTTCATTAACTTTCCCATAAACAGGTAAAGCACTGAGAGTGCTAGGGCTGGGCTTGTTTTGTATGCTCCCTCATTTTGGAACTGCCTACAAAGCAGGCAAATATTTTTATTCATAACTGATTGGCCTTTTGGGTGGTGTTTCACTGAGCTAAATGCAGCTAATCTACTCAATTACAAGTGAATATGTTTAAGGGTTGCTAAAATGGGCTAGCTTACACAGTGCATATAGTCACTGATGCAAGAAAATGACTAAATTAACATCTATGTTTCCCTATCAAAATACAATTTATTCCCTGGCCATTTCTCAACCTCCTTTTGCTCCTTACCACAAGTTAGTCATATAAACTCCCCAGTTATATTGAGAAAGCTACTACCACAGTTAAAAAACAGAAGAAAACAAAAAAAAAAAGTCATACATTGGATCAAAACTCTCCCATACAAAAACAAGCAACATTAGAAAAAGCACTTCCTGGAACTCAACAGGCAGACAGAACTTAAGCTAACACAAGAACATAATTTTACCGATTTGTAATGATATCATCCCAGATGTTCATAGGATCCATTTTAGCATCTGGATATCTGCTTGTCCAAGTTCTGAGAAGTCTCTTAAGGGAAGCCTCTGAAGCTAAGTTACCTAGAAATCAATTAAGAACATTTAAAATGCATCTGAAGCCAAACAGCACGAAAACAGGCTAAACAGAACATAACATTCAAACCAGAAAACTGCAATTAAGCAACCCACTTGCATTTCTGGGCTTACACTAAAAATGCTGCTTAGTGATCATATTACTACTGTTTATTGCTGAAGCATAGGGGATTCCATAAGGACATCTATGTCAACTGCCACCAGGGATCACCACCAGGTAGTTTCCTTTCCATATATGAACACAATGAACACACTGGAATACAGTGGACTGTTAACTAAATTTAGTATCTAATTTGGTTTATGCCCATAAATGTGTACTTCAGGCCTACATCAGTAGGTGCAACTTATATACCACACCCATTTTCTCATCTCTGCTAACTGCTATTTACCAGCAAAAGTTACTCCAACAAAAAAGCTTAGTTTAAAACTTTAACTGACACTTTCAAGAGAGATGCTTAACTCTCATCACAAGAATGATGCTAATTAAACTATGCAATATAATACAAAGTTATGTTCAATCCTATCTTACAAACTGTAATAGGTCTTACTGTCAAGAAGACAGTAAGAAGTAATTCCAGACTTATGCTCCTTCAAACAGCAGTTCAGAAATTCAAAGTTCAGGAAACCACAATTACTGAATACAAAAGGGAAAATTGTTCGAGAAAAAAAATCTTTACTTCTCTTGGTCATAAAATTGATGAAATCCTGTATTTCTGTCAAAACTTGTACAGACTGCAGTTTGGTCATTCGACTTTGATATAACAAGGAATCAATACTGGAGTAGCTCTGAAAAGAAAGGGAGAGAATCAAGTACAGAATTTAAAGCATGGTTCTGTTCAGTGCTCTACAAATTACTGATCTGATGCAGCTGTATGTTATGCTTTAGAACCCAACCTCTTACAAGTAATTTAATAGCTAATAATCAGAGAGCAACTCTGCTTTGGACAAGCACAGAGACATATTCTAGCTGCAATTCCTATCCTAGGTTTTAGCAAAGTCCTACAGTCTAATAAAAACTTGGTAATGGATGGAATTTTTAACTTCTCAAAGCAACACTCCTTGCAAGCTTGTTCTGGGGACAGGAGGCCACTGAAAAGATGAACAAAATAAAATTTTTATTGTCTGCATAAACAGTTACTCTGAAAAATATATAAAAGATTAAATAAGAAAAACTAAACAAACTTAAACAGGAGGATGCACTCCACTGTCTCGCTCACCTTTCATCATTGCAAGCAGTGAATTTAAAAGAAGTTTTGTCACATGACCTGGAAGGCAACTAAATTTCATTGCATTTGAGTGAGTGTTTCTCTTGAGAGTATAATCTAGCAGCAGTAATAGCAACAGCAGTTTCATTGTTCCAGCTTACACAAAAAAACCATACTAGAGATAGAAGACATTATTACCTGCATGAAGATCTGCATGCCATTGCTAATGTAATATTTGGCTCTGTCAAAATCATCTTGCAGGATGTACAGGAGACTAAGTTCTTGGCTGTAGTGCATTTCTATAATGGCTTTTTTCTGTTCTGTCTTCATTGCCTCATCAATAAAGGTTAGCAAAGTCTGATCATTCTCCCCAGTGAGTAGTAACTTCAACTTTACTGCGTATTATATAGGGCAGATATGTCTCCTACAAAGTGAGAACACAGCCTTTATTTCTAGGAATGGAATACTAGATGATCAAATTTTTTGTTAATGGTGGCAAATTAAATAAAAACATTTTGATTTTTTTAAAAGGTATTTTCCCTTTAGACAAATTCCTATTTGCTAACAAATTATAGCAGCCCTTTCCTATAGCTCAAGAAGTCGTTAGTAAATTCTACCAGTTTCAAAATCCATGGTTTGATAACTCTTAAAACAGGAAAAAATATAAATGAGAAAAGCAACAAAAAAGGAAGAAGGAGAAAATAAAGCTGGTCCTGTGGGACCTGCCATAGACTTGAGGTAAAAATTTAAAAAAAAATCAAAATGAACAAGCAGAGGTAATTGTTTCAGTGTTTTTAATATATGGGACTCTCCACTAATTTCCATAATAAAGTAACCCGAACAATGCAATTGATTTTCACCCATAATCTCAACATTGTAGGACATCTCTGCAGAGATAAAAATGGTGCACTAGTAACGAAATAAATTCTAAAAACCTGAAAAAATGGATCACTCCATGTTTTGCTTAGGTCTGGAGGTTTTCCGCTATCAATATTAACAGTAGCACAATACTCCAGAGACTTCCACATTGTGAGGTGGTCATAGCATTCCAGAGATGCAAGTTCCCAGAAGTCCTTCTCTGCTTCTGTTGGCTCTCCATCTTGCCAGTCTTCTTGGGAGAGTGCCTAAGGAATGAATTTGGAGGGGAGAATAGTGCCAGATTCCAGCCAAGAACCTGTTTCAATTCTAAGTCATTGGCAACTTAACTGCAATTCATTGTCTCATTAAAATATCTATCCATTTACCAGAGTGTGACAGTGACATTAAATGCAGAAAATTGAAGCTTGGCAGTGTTTATACATAAATTAATTTCAGGTAGCTGTCTTCAGTAAACCTGCATTTTTGAAGAGTGAACATTTTAAAAGAAGGTCAAAAATGAGTCTTCATTTTTACCCACTGCAACTCATGCCATGAACACATGCAATTTATTCTCTTGCAGTGCCCATGTGTTTTTACTTGTCTGCCGAGATAATTGCACTTTTTTCTAATTGGATTAGTTTTAAGTCATGAGAGATTTATGAAAAAAAAATCTTGCTGTCATTTTACCTTATCATAATATTGAGCTGCTTCAGCATAATCATTCCTTGCTTCTGCCAACAAAGCTTTTTGTGTAATTTCCTTAGTCCCAATCTTACCACTGAAAATGCCACGAAGGGCATCATAATCCCCAAGAGATCTGTAAAGCCTAGTAAAATTGAAAAGAGAAGTCTTTTAAATAGCTCAGCAGATGTATATCAATGCAAACAGAAGCTATCTAAAAGAAAAACTCAATAAGCAGTAATACTACCAGCTTGAAATAGTAAATTTTTAGGAAGTATTTCTTATGTAAGATCAGGAATACATACTTAACTACATAAACTTCATCTTGTAGGGTAATAGCTGAACTATGGAAACTACTGCAGTGGACAAGCTATCAACAAGATGTTCTTTAGCAATCTGACAGCATCATAAGAGTGCACAGTTTTCAAGTCTAACTGCTCTCATTGACAGTATTAACTGAGAAGAAATTAAAGGCCTATCTAATTCTAAAAGACAGAAAGACTAAAAAAGAAATCCCGCAAGCCATAAAAGCAGTGTTCTTCACAAGGCAAACCTAAGTGGGAGTAAATTGTCTCAAACAAGAATTTACTTAGCAAGTTCAATCCATCTGATCACATCTGGGGGCAGCTCTGTTCTCCCACGCATCCTTTTGGATGGGGGCTCCTCTGCAGGGGACAGAGCCATCAGGGCCTGCTCCAAGAGAAGGATGCCCACTGGCTGCTGCAAACTCGCAAGGCAGCTCGTGCTCACATTAGCTGAGTCCAGTTCCAGTAGCTCTCTGTGCTGATAACTCATTTCCTGTAAAATAAAACAACAGGTGTCTACTTGGTGTAAAACGATACAGATCACTTATTTGGTATCCTTCTGCTTATAGTGTAAGCTTTGGAAATAAGCCACTAGGCCTCCAGAAGTTCCCAACACAGGGAAAGCTGGAATTTTTTCCTTCTGTGCTGTTTCTCTTTGGACAGAGAACAGTACAGAGTAACCCCATATACTTTGGCTCCAGGACATGGGACGACTCTCTGGACAGAATCACAAGGTAAGTGGGGGAGAGGCAGACAGATACATTGACAGCCCGAACTTTTCCTTCTGTTTATTGGCAGGATTTTGCCTGCTACACAGCAGCTGTGCTTCACTTAGCCTATTCAGTGGTGCATTCCTGCCACAAGCCAAAGGCACGATTTACCACGAAGTCTTCTCTGAACTGGAGGCTTTTCATCCATACACTCAGCCAGTTTTAGCACATCACAGCTTCCTGTTAGACTCCTCTACCACTGTACTCATCTACTCCTGCCCGATTTAAAGACATGACAATATTTCTCTTTGTCATATTTAACATTAATTCAGCTACAGAATCTCTTCTTCTGGGATAAACATTCTTGTTTAGATGTTTAGGGTTTTTTTAAATACCTCAATTGCTATTCTAAAAACAGGTAAATAAATCTAGAAAGCAGCATGTTTATGTGTTTACGTGTTAGGTTTTTCCTTTGTTTTCTTTTCCACTAAAGAAAAGTCACAATAGTATCTTAAATAAACAGAAGAAAAAAAATTTACAACATGGAAGAGGTGCAGTATAGCTTTCACTAGAAAAAACAGCACAATTTTTAAGAAAAAAATTAAAATCAGATCTTTGCAACACAGCATGTTCAAGAATACTATGTGAAAAGAAACCACTGTTTGGAAACTGCAACAAGAGACTGAGAACAACCAAGTTACACTTCTTTGTTAAATGACAATCACCACAAGAACTAGAGAAGACGCACCTGGCTTAAGAAAACTCATGACACAATTTGTAAAGTTGGGACTCTCACACTAATAAATTTGTGCTCAACAAAAAAAGAGGAAAAAAACCACAGCCTCTTGTAGCTTCCAGAGTTACAGACCAGGCACCCCCTCAGTGAGGGGTTAGCATATATATTTCAACTACTATTAAGGCAATTTCAATTAGCTGCACACATGCCACAGACACATTCCTTGACTGCCAGCTTTCAGGGGTTACATCAGGAACAAAATGACAACTGCACAATCTAAAACCTTAAGAACTTCGCTAAGGTAAGACCAAAACCCTTTCTCATAGCACAGGAAGAAGTGTAAGAACTGTGAAAATGTAAGGGTATGTGCCAAGAATGAATATCCTCCCAAGCTTAAAATTTACAGACATCCCACATCAAAGGAGGTATCTTTCTATTTAGTGCATGTTGGTGACGATTTGATCACTTATCTTCTCAAAGCAGAGGGAATGTTCCCTGCTCCATATGCAACGAGCATCGTCTACATGCACTATGTATTCAAAGATTAGGGACATGGCATCCAAGCTGGCCTGGCAGCTAAAATATTTCTAAGGCAATTATATGACCTTCAGAGGCCAAGCAACTCTTTGGAAGCTATGTAAAATTTTATCATGGACTTAACCTCTTTTAGTATTTCAGCTGGTTCTCAATTTTCCCTGAAAGTGAAACTTAGAGGTTCATAGTCAATTTTAGCATTAAATGTGTAGACAAAACCAGCTCTTTTAACCCAGCAAGTTACTCTCTTGATGGGACGTGAACCTGTACAAGATTATAAAGTCAAACAACCAGTAGGAAACAGCAGTAAAGTAGGAAGCCTTCCTGAAACCAGCCAGTATTTATTATGCTGTTGGTATATAGGAAAAGAAAAGCTGTACTTCCAAATGGCCAAGACACTAGGACAGTCTTTGTGAGACAAATGAAAGCCTTGACACTGCTGTGTTCTTGCTCACACTCTCCCAGCTTGCTCTCTTGATCAATGTGAACTCAATTCCCTACTGGGAAAAAACTTCCTCTCACTGCTTGCAGGCTGTTGGACTTCATGATATTGTACTTTTATTATTGATGAGGATGGCAAGGAGATGCTCTTATTGCTCTTACAGAGTCCGTATTTTTGATGAAATTGAACTTACCAACTTCTTGAGTCTTCATTTTATGTCTATTCAGAAAAAAAAGTAGCCTAATGCAACAGTGTTATTAGCACAGTCTAGACAGTATAATTCAACACAAATACTATCATCAAGACAGACAACCAACAAATGCAATGTCAAGAGGGAATATTAACAGATAGCTATTGTGAGATGCTGGCTCAAAAAATACCAAGCCAGCCCAGAATAATCCCCATAGTATTTGACCTTTTATGCAGCTGCACAGAAAAAAGTAAACAAGAAATTACATTTTTCAGATGTGTAATTACAAGTACTAAGAAGCAAAGTTTCTCTCTGTTTTTTACAAAGCTAGCTCAAACTAGATGGTTCTCCTGTATTTGGAATGACACCTAGTGCCACAGAGTATTTAAATTTCCTTAACAAAAAAGAAACCATTAGCTGTCACTGAAAAAAAGATTCTTTTGAGAGCTAGGAATCCACACAACATCAATACAGTTGATAAGAATCACTAAATACAGTGACAATGGGTATGTAAGAGGTGCTGGACAAGGTTTCTTTATCTCCCTGAGAACTGGGTTAAAAGATGAAATTCACAATCTATGCCAGGTCAGTATATTCTCATAACAGAAAGATAGTGTTTCCTTTCCAGTGAAACAATTGTGGTGCATCCATTCATCCTCTGGTGAGCCCTTCCTCTATTACTGAAAATCCCCAGACAACTACTTCAGGGGACTAATTTGAAGAAAATAAACAGGAGAGGCTAACAACAAACGGTCTGACAGCTACTGATATCCTCAAGACATCAAAGAATTCCTCAGTAAGCACTTCCCAGAAACAGGAAGATAAGCACAACACCCACGTAACCCTTTCAATTGTTCTCAATTCCCACTTCAAATGAAATAGCTTTCATTTGTAATCAAACCTCTTCTCGTTACTGATGCAATTAAAACACTAAAAGGTGACTCAAACTCTAGAGATGAGAAATGTAGAAACCTTGAAGAATCAGTTCAGAGGTATGAACTACCTTGTTCACCTGAAGTGTCACTTGAAATACCCATCTGGTTAACAATTCTCCTTCCATCTCTGTCTAAACTTCAGTGACAGTATCTGACCTTCACTGTCACTGGGTTTATCACACATTCAGACAGAGACATTATATCCAGTTACTTTTATGCTACATATCAGGATTTACCTGGATGCATGCAATGAACGGTGGAAAGTATGACAGGCTCATACTGAGGAAATTATTGAAGTCGTTCAGCAGCTTCTGGACAATGGCATTTTTCTCAGAAGGGTTTTTAGATTTTTTTACCTCATGAAAAATTCCACTAAACAAACTGCTGAAAAGTTGCTTGGCAAATGTTGGATCTTTCTGTAAAATACAACAAAAACGGTAAGGTAACTGAATTTTGCTGTGACATAATAAACTATTATATAAAATTAAAATATATGATCCACTCAATACCTAATCCCTAGACACTCTTTGGGAGTGGACTGTTTAGTTTGGCATGCATCTCACCTGTGCTGGGACTTACTGTACTACCCATTCAAATTCCATTTTAATTCTGCTTAAAGAAACTCCAAGGCTATGCAGGTTTTCAGGCCAGAGTGTTAGTGGAGAGGGTAGAATTTGCAATTTTCACCCACTCACAACTCCCACTACAGGAACCAGACACCCAGTATCATGTTAAGGACACCAGAGTCCCTGAGTTTGGGGAAAAAAAAGAAGGCATCAATGTGTGAGGAGACCTGGTCCTAAAAATTGAGGCGGCTAACAGAGAGAAAGACTGTCTGTACAGACAGACAGTTTCATCTGGGATTTAAAGGCATTTTTTCAATCCAGAAACACATTTGTGTGTGTAATGTAATCCTATGCATCTTGGTCTACCATGGGTCTGGAATTTAGTCTAACTCTTTATCTAATGCTACTCAGAGAACTCACTGAGTGTGCTACTTCTGTCCTTTACAGAGAGATAAGGGACTATCAAAAGTAATGAAATACAAAGGTAATCAGGAAGACTGACTTCCCAAAGACTGAAGTGGGATTCAGACTACTGTTCAGTTCAGTCTATAGTTTCTACCAATTCTCATGTAGGAAAGGGAATATTAGATCAGCTTTACTGAGCGGTCTGAGTCCAGTCTTAGTCACGTTAAGTTCATTTGTATTTTTCAAGTCTGTTACAGAAATATAACAGAAGAGAAATGGTGTTTTGTTACTGAACAGCGAGATGTCCTTTGCAGTAAGGTCTGCAGAGATCACCATCTGTTTCTCAAGCAGAGGAATCTGCAGGAAATGGACAACAGCTGATGTGTCCAGTCCTTGACTGCTCAGGTGAGGCAAGCAACAAAACCTCTTCTCTGAACACTGCACCAGCAAAGGGGTAGGAGAAACACTCCCTCAAAACAGAGTCTTTAAATGTGTATCACAGTGGCTTGACTGCAAAACTACAAATTAATTTTCAAAGTGGTTGCCCAGCTATATGACTTTCCCTACAGGACCAGAAAACCTCACAGGTGACATATGGAAAGCAGACAGACCTGGGCTAGGCCCTGCAGAGGGGCAATAAGACTGCAGTATTCAATCTGGATGTCAGGAAGGTCTCCCACTCGGTAACTTCTGTACAAAGTAACCTGGGCATCATACTTCATCTTCAGCTCAGATTTCATCTCCTGAAATGCATTAATCATGTTAAAAAATAGTTAGGAAATGGCCTCAAGCTGTGTCAGGAGAGGTTTAAATTAGATATTATGAGAAAGTTTTCACTGAAGGAGTGGTCAGGCACTGGAATGAGCCTCCCACAGAAGTGGAGGAAACATCATCACTGGAAGTGTTTAAAAGACAGGGGATTTTGTTGGCTGTATTTTGGACTGCCATACAGAACACATTTACAGGTTCTCTCTTGTAGGGTGGGAGGAAATGGTATCTTTAGCCTGCAAGTAAACATAAATAGGCTAAAATAGTTGTTTGTGTGGTTCTTCCAGACATAAGTTCTGTTTACACAGTTGTCTGCATCTGCAGAGTACTACAGGAGTGCCTCAAACTGGTAGCCCTCAGTCCTGGGTTCCTTTGCTCATGGGACTAAATACCATCATATTTTGATGATAATGTGTGCTATTTTTAGTAACAGGAACCTCTGAAAAACTGCTGCAGAGCTTAAAAACACTTATATATATTGTAAGTACATAACACTACCAGGAAACCCACAAAGTAGCAAGTTTCTGGCCTTGATAAACACTCAGCAAATGATTATTACTGACATTCCTTCAGGTTAAAAGTTCAAGCCAGTTGTGGTCAGTCCATCAGCTGTACCACATTTTTGAGTTCACCTTCAGACACTGGATAATGTTTCTCCAGCTATTTCTCCAGTGCATTGTAGCTCTAAGGCTCCTGGTTTCCAGAATGACAACTGTAAAGGGCTTCCCAATAGCTGTTATGGACTCCCATCACATAGAATCACTTCATGCACTTTAAGTGGTAGACTGGAAGTGTTATCATCAAGATCTTTTCTTGCCCATGCTAAGTAACATCATTTAGCTTTAAGGCCATAAATAGCATTATTTCCAAATTAAACCTTCTAAAGCTCTTAAAGTAGCAACCAGTATCTTACACCTACACCTTACACCTAACTTTCTTCACAAAGTTACTAGAAGAGATAAAGTACAAGATTGCCACATGGCATCAAGACTTAAAGTTTTATACCCATTTGGATTGACAAACCTGTTCTCTTTTCTGTTCAGCCAGACTTTTCCTGGCATAAATCAAACTGAGTTTGTCTTGGTCTTTCAAGAAACGCCTCCGCAGTCTTAGAATTTCTGCTCGTTCTTCTATACCTAGGAAACATTTTGATCATGTCCACAGCTTTTCCTTTCAGATTTAAGGCAAAAGCATCATATAAAAACAAGTATCATCTTTGTATTTCCTAACTTACCAGCCAGTCTTCTATATTTCCTAGCAAAGAACTCAATGCAAGGCCTTTCAGCAAGCTAGCCAATGGTAACAAATTAAGTTGCTCTTAGGAGAAGAGGTAATAAGCATTTATATAGACTTCAAGTGCATGGATGATGTATAAAAATCAAACTATTGTACAGGGAAAGACACTAAAACTCAAGGACAAATATGCCCCCATATGCCAGATTTATTTTACGCTCTCAAAGACATGTATGGCATTTGCACTATATTCCAGAAAGTATATAAATCCCTAATTAAAAGAGGTGCTAAAAGATATTCATATATAGTGTAGTAAGAATACCGTAATGTATTTTTTAAGCTATGATTACAGAACTGCCACTGGTTCAACTCCTGCTCAGGACAGTTATAGGGAAAGGCCACTTAACTGACTGTCAGTTCAGTCCATTTCCTAGAAAAGGAGAGTGAGCAAACAAAAACATACCACTGTAACTGGTATTTTCCTGAGTAGAAGACCAAAGACTATCTAAAAGGCAGTCTGACCTCTCTATTTCTGTAGTTCTGCCTGAACTACAATTAATTTTTCATAACTGCCCTGAAACACCTCTCGGGTACTGAAAAGGTTGATCTTTATAGCTCTATGCCTGATCTCTTAATGACATATTCTTGGTCAAAATTTTAATGCTAAAGTAGACAAGTGTTAAAGAGGGAGAAGGACCCTAAGTCACTTCAGAGCAGTACTGATATTTTTCTCTTATTGACTGAGTGGAAGAAAGAGAATTCTCAGAAAAAAGCAAGGACTTCTAACCACAGATTGCAAAATGTTGGAGATCGTGTCAGCAGAGCTGAAATGATTTAGAAAATAAATTTAAAGAGATCTCTTCTTTGAATTGTGAAATTTCAAACAGAAGGGCCAGAACTGTCTGATATTCATGCTCTGATCTGCTTAGGGAGAGGTAGGACTGCAGAGATCACACCACCTGGTTTCTCATCCAGTCAGTTCTTTCAATAACCAATATATAATTTTACAGTCTTAGTTTTTTGTCACATGTCATGGATCATCACACAGTCCTGGAACAAAATCTCTAAAGGTGAACCTCAATTGGACTGTCTCAAAGATAATGGACTGCCAGCCAAATAACTGACAAGGATCGTTTATATAAGTGTACTAATTGCATAGAAATTGCACAGTAAAGCTTACAGACCTTTAGTTTTGCTGTCCACCTCATCTCCAGGCAAACCCAACCTTTTTTTCCCAAAATCCGGCCCCACTGGTTTAAAGGTTGCTTGTTTAAATTTTTCACTCCGTTTGCTAACCAACAGCATGGATGAAGATAAGGATTCAGAGGATGAAGGAACTGCATATTCTGCCAATGTGTCAATGCTACTTCCAGTTAGCCAGTTAAAAGAACTTCTACCACCTGTAACAAGAAATTGCCAAAAAGCTGTAACATACTCAGATATAAATAAACTGAAAACATCAATGAGGCAGGTTTCTTTCTCTCCCAAAAATATAACTTCCTAGTGTTTAAGGGCAGAACAGATTTCAAGCTGCTAGGTAAGAAAGTGTTTCTTTTACATTAGGCAGAACATAATATATGCAAGAGACCAATAAAAATGTGATTATTTTTCTCATACCACACACAAAAAAAAAAAGCCCTTGAAAACAAAAATACTAAACATAGCTACACTTTTACATTAAAAAATCATATGCAACAGAAATTACATAATTCCTACAGCAAAAAAAAGCACTTCAGAAAACACTGGTCTGGACTTACTGCCATGCTGTGTAGGTGTAAATTCATATTGCCTTTGGGTAGCCCTCACTTGCCCGCCGACTGATCCGGAAGAAGAAAGGGATCTTTCCTGTGACAAATTCCTGTGGATACTTGGAGAAGCCTGAGTCTCCACAAACATTGGTGTGAGCACAGTACTTCGGTAACGCCAGCTGGAATCAACTACGAAGTCCTATGAACAAAGAAAGACTTTAAGTAGAACAATAAAGATGTAGGCTTTCCTTTTGTGCATTTCTTCACTGAGCAGGACAGCAGAAATTACAATCCAGAAATCAAAACACCCTCCCAGGTACAGGGGCAGAACTTGACTATATATATATATATATATATATATATATATAAAAAAAAGCCCCCAACAAACCACAAACATGTAGAAGTTCTCCACAGCTCAATAAAAAAAGCTCTAATTTAGACTGGCCAGCTGAAGACTGATTTACAGCTCTTGCACCAGTATTCCTGTTTCTTGACAATATTTCTTGATGGTTGCTTCTCTCCGCTACCCTCTTTTTTAGTATTTCAGTACTCTACAAATCAGCTATACTTGGTATACTATTTTAATTAAATATATATTTTTTAAAAGAAAGTACCATTATTGCCCCACAAAACCATCAAACTTCTGATACTGTGCACAACTCGTAACTGTTGCACCTGTTAACGCTGGAGCACAAAACACTTTGAAAAACCTCCTTCATTATGCCATTCTTTCCTAAGTCATAATTACATTAAGGAGTAGAGTTTGTCAAATAGTTGCATACAGAACAACACAGTACAATTCACCTGAAATTTGCATTCAGACAGTGGATGCTCAAATATTTTTCTGGAATAATCCGGGCTCTTGCTAGTCATTTCAAGCAGAAAATTTGTGATTAGACTCAAGTACTGTGTTTCAATCTTGGTGGAATACAAAGAACTTAACAATGACAGCATGCGGTCAAGAGTATTTGTGGGCAACCTTGTCTCATGACTCCAAAAATTCCTAACAATTAATCTGCAAAGGCAAAGAATAAAGTCATTCTTGGTCATCTTCAAACAAAGCCTCGCCCCCAAAAGCCAAGTTAAAAAGGGAAAAAAACCCCAACACACCAGCAAAAAATTCCAAAACAATAAGCTGTTAAGGCCTTAAACTAACACTTTCATGCCATAGAATTAAACCAAATTCCTCATTCATCTACTATTTTCTGTGCCTCACATAAAAGGTTTACTATGAAAAAATTATTTCTGTCAAGTTTTTTCCTCTTGAGAAATGGTATGGATGGAGAAGCACCAAGATCTCCTCCTCTTTTATCTTTTGCTTCACCAAAAGAAATTCTAAAAAGCCAGCATTTAATCTGCTGGTGTGTGTTTGTGTATAGCAGGGTCCTCCTTGTTCAAAAACTCAAGAACATTACAATGCAGAATTAGGTGTCACATAGTGAAACAACTCCCCATGGCTTAGAAGTTCATTCAAATACTTCACTTTCACTTGGTGTAACACTATGGGACACAATTTTATAAATTAACTTATTGGAAGAAAAGGAAATGGTATTATCTCAATGTAACTCTTTTATATTGAAATACTTAAGAAAACTCTAAGCATCAACTCTTTTACTATAAACAAAGTAATAGAAATGGAGGTATTTTTATTTCAGACAGTCATCACAACACTCTTTACTCACTGCAGTTCAGCATTCTCATCAATCAGTCCTTGAAGCAGCATTTCTTTTGCCACTTTGAGTATCTCCCGAGAATCATCATCTGCTTGACTTTCTGGATCACTGATGGTAGGATAAAAATATCTCTTAATGACTTCTCTCAAACAATCCATAGCAAAATAAGAGGATGAGAATGTTGGGACAAAAAGGAGGAATATGCACTCTGATAAAAATCTCAACTTGGCATGACAACATAACATGAGGTCTTCCTTGCCAAAAATACCTTGTATCTCCACTACTTATAAAAGAAATGATCCAATAAGCTAATTAATATGTTAGGTATTTATAATGAAGTCTGTAAGGTTGAATATGAAAAAACAGGCAGAGAGTGCTTTTCACAAGTAATGCTGGAGTAAAAATTGACTGTATTTTTTTCTTCACAATAACTGTCCATTCAAAGAGTTATCATAGGAAAAAACATATAAAACCCAACTAAGTTAAATAACTCAACAGCAACCCACTTGTCAAACGGAGTATGTGCCTGTTCCCTATTCTAAGGGGTCAAACAGAAACACCATCTTTATACTACCAGATCAAAGTGATCCAGATCATGACCATGTGCCTTAATCTATCTTCTACCTAAAAGCAAATTTCTTTAATGTATAGTTTTCACATCCTAGTTAGAGTCCAAGTATTTAACCCTTACTGAAAGTGATAAAATGGTCACCAGAGACCAGAGACAGTTAGGCAAATCAGACTCTATTCTCACAACTGGAAAAATCCCTCACTGAGGGACACAAAGTTGAAAGACTGTTACAAATACTTTCACTCTGCCTGTGACAAACCACAGAAAGACAACATCTGCAGTGAACACACACCTGTAATTATCATAAATCCACATCAGGATATCATACATGCGCTGTCGACATATTACAGAAGGGTGAGAAATGAACCCTGTCACTCCAGGCAGAAGTTCTTTAAGTTCTAGTGGTTTTAATTTAGACAGCATCTTGTACACAATATCCAAACAAACCCTTTGTCTTTCATCATCCCTAAAAGAAGAGGTGAAAAAGAAACCCAGTTATATTGCTTTTCTCATCACTGCCACACACAGAACCAGAAGATCAGTATATGTTTTAGCAACAATATTTGGTTTTGCATAAAAGGCTTTATGTAAATACTTTTGGACTCAGTATAAGAGTAAGAATATAAGTAAACTAATACAAACTACAGAAATTGACATCCCACTGGTGTTTCACCCTAAGGCTATTTTAGGGGTGTTTGTTAATTTTTCACAATGAGCTAACCATCTCAACTCCCAGATTACATTATCTCAAATTAAGGGAACAATGACCAAAAAGTGAAGGTGAATTATAAATGCTTCTGAATGTAAAAATGTTGTGGGCAGCAGTGAAAATTTTATCAATAAACTTGAACTATCCACCATTATCACACAACCACTTACCTATGATTCATGATCTGGATAAAGTCTTTACTCCTTAACTGCAAGTGGAGATCAGGAACTTCTTCAGCCCGGCACATTATTACTTCCAGACAAAAGGTTTTCATCACACCATGAAGTTTGGGTATCAAAAAGAATACTGCATTCATAAACCTTAATATAACCAGAAGCCCACAAGGAAAAGCAAGTTATTCTCTATTATTCCTCTAGATTTACAGTCAACATACTACATAAATCATGACATACCTGTCAGCAAGAGGTGGAAAATTCTTAACAACTTTATTCAAGCATTGAATGAACTTATCATGTTGCATGTTCTGATGATGCTTTAATTGTTTTATAACACAATCATAAACTGGATCTTCAAGTATCTGAAAATGAGAAAAAAACCCACTAAGACCAGGATACCCATGAAAATCATAACGACCTTCATGAAACATGGTTTTGCTTCTATACTGTTAGATTCTTATGCATTTGACTAGACAAGATCCAGCCAACTCAACTTAACCTTTATGGGGCTTCACAGGGTCCTGTACAGCTCTGCCTGGCTAAAACACGTCTGCTGCTTAAAAAAAATATATTTGTGAGCTTCCTTTAATTGGTTTGGAACCAACACCTTAATTTTATAGTACAAGTTACATAGTGTGTTTATATAAATAATAAGCAGCTTCTCATTCAGCATAGAAGACTTCCAACAAATGAATGTAAAAAAATTAGGCATTTTTAGTAAAAAGGTGAAAACCAACCAGCAACATGTAATTAACATCAAAGGAATAAGCCTTGCTCAGGACAAAACTTACATCGTCTATGCTCATTTATTTAAAATACTGCTTACAATGGAACTTGACAGACTGAGAAAAACTTCATGAAGATTTAAGAAATATGCTCTACAAACAGTGAAAGAACAACCAAAATGCAAATAAGTGGGAAAAGAAGCAAGAATAATAAGGAGAGAAGGAAGAAGAATAACCTACAAGGTCAGGCTAATATTCCACTTAGTCAACAACTTGGTATTTTTGTCTCGAATAGCAATTACAAAATTATATTTAAGGGTAACACATGATCCTGTCTGCTTTTTGTCCTCTTTCTCTCTTATAAAACCCAACACACATTTGTCATTAGATTAAGGACCTTTGAGTGTACATTGCTGTCTGTTGTGTTTAGAACCTGTCCATGACATTTTTGTGCATGAATGTACCTAATTTCTCTTTGAATTCGCTGATCTGCTTACCCCTAGAACCTCTTCTGGCCCCAAACTCCAGAAGTTCCTGAACTACTGTATAAAGAATTCTAGCACATGTCTCAAACTGACTTCTGTGATCGTCAAGCTCAGTTTTAGCACTGTAGGATTTGGTGAGTAACAGTTTTGCATTCACCTTATCCACTAAAATAACTATATCCACTATAAAACAACTGAATTTGAATACAGTTATTCGAAAGTAGTTCCAAAACTCCCAACTTGCTTTTCTTCTCCTCTTAAACCCCCCCCAACTTTAAAACATACCGTGCTAGTGTTGCTGGCTGGCAAAAGCTGAAGAAAGCCTCAGAAAGAGATCATTCACTGTGAGTGCCAAGAGAGCAAGGCAAAAATTCTGTATTTAGTCTGCCCTCAAATTCTTTTCCTGTTGAGTTAGTAGTTTAAAGCTTTAATTAATCTGTACCTCTGAGTTTTAAATACATTAATTTTTGGATCTGAATTGAGTAGTCATATAGTAGATGAATATAAAATTACGACAGGAAAGCTCAAACACAAAACATGGTTCTCTTACATTTTCTCTCTCAGCAATGTATTGAAGAGCAAGTCCCAAAACTTCTGCTGCAGCTGCATAAACTTCTCTGTACTTTAGTAAGCCCATGTTGCTGCTCAAAGCTTGAAAATACCTAGCACAAAAGATAGACCTGCTGTAAGCCACTACTCCAGCACAGAAATTTAAACTGAAGCAAAAACTTCATCTGAGCTGCCTAGAGTAATGGTGACTGCTTTCAGCAGAGCTGAATACAGTACAACGTGCATATTCCACTTGCAGTGTCACAAATCTCTGCTTTAGCAATTATCGACTCTATGAATTTCCACAAAACTGCAGCCCTGAGGCCCACTGTAAAAATGCATACAACCTTCTAGATACTTTTCAAAATAAATGTGGTCTGCAATTGTAGCTAGAAAAGTATTACATCTGACAGATGACAGCAAAAGGATGATGACACAAGGGCTTCCAAAGAAAAAGTTCCCATACTTCCTGCTGACAAATTAAACTCTCTTTGGTTTAAAATTTTTTCAAGATCGTTCACAAAAAACTGCATTTCTCACCTGACACGATCTATTTCACACTTTGGGTCAAAGGGTGGCAAATTGTTAGCAAGAACAATTCCCAGCAGCTGAATTCCCACTGAATTATCCTTTGTATCAGGGTCTCCACTAGAAAACTTTTCAAATATTAAACTGTTGGATAAAAACACAAGAGCAATGACATACATGAAAACCCCAAAATAGACACACCGTAAATCACTGTCTTTGCGTACAGGGATGTGTATGCACATGTACAACCTCTCAAAGGGATACTGTCAGACAGCAGTAGGTATTTCGCTTCAATGGAGAAGTCTTCGCAAAGAAACCCACACCAAAACAACTGAAGAGATTGTAAGCCCACACAAATGCTTGACATGCTCACAAGCACGGCAGACAGCACAGGTCTTAATAAGAGTGCACCAATATTCAGCAATAATATTCAAAACTTCAAAGAAAAAATATGTCTTTGCAGAGATTACTCCTGCTTTTGTTGCTGCTGCTATAATCCTCTACATGTTTTCGATCTCTCTGGCCTTGTTTTTCAAATTAATTTACAATCTTTTTAGAGTTTGGTTCTGAAGTTTTACTGTTCACTGTAGGGACAAAAAGTTTACTACTACGGCTGAATTTACCTTCCCAGGTCCTTTGATACCCTTCACTTATATTTTTGATCTACTGATAAAAGAGAACAATTGTCCAAATGTTTACCTGTAAGGTATGGAGAGACAGTTCTTCCAACACTCTATAACTGTCTTTATGATTTCCAGATTGTGTCTGAACACAGCTCTTTTTGGGTGAAATGCATTCTTCATCAAGAATTCAAGTAATCTATTAGCCAAAATCTCATCCTTAATATTCCCCTACAAAAATCAGGACCAAAAATAAACATAGCGACTCCGAGAAGACATACATTGTTTTATGAAAGCAAGTAAATAAACAAGTTATGTTTTAAGTCAATATGTAAAAGAATTGTAAAACGTAAAAGTAGACTGACGTATAAAATCATTTAAGAGCATAAAAACAAATTCAGTCATCTTTACTGAACAGTCACAATAACAATAAAATTTAATTTCATATTTACTTACTTTGGGAGTGGCTACACTTGTCCAGGAAAGAACTGTAACTACAATTTCCACTACCATGTAATGAATCCCTTCACCTCCATTATTTCCAGAAACAACAAGCTGCAGCAATGGACCAAGCCAGTGCTTTGCGTAAGGCCGGAATACCTATGGAGCATCAATGATAAAGTACAAATTACCCAAATATTTAGCAACCTGTTGTTCAAAAAACATTACCAGTAAGACTGCGAAACCAACTTCTTTAGTACTTTGCTCAACCCGAGGGAACAACCATAAAAATTTTAAAATAAAGAGTATCTCTAACTACATTCCTCACTTTTGCTTAGAAATCTTTAACCACAGAAAGTGAATTATTTCACTAGAGCATAGACAGCATGGCTCTCACATAGAAAATCTGCCTGTAAAGGATTTGAGTGAGTATGCCATTTCAGACAGCTTTACTAAGAAAGCAGCATTAAACGGATATAAAGGTTCTTGAAATAATTCTGAAATTCAGCATTTTTGGACTTGGAATATTCCACACAGAACCATTATGCTTTAAAATCATTGTATGAAGTAGGCTGAGAATGTTTAACCGAGAATGAGAGTTAGAAAATGTTGCTTCTCAAGCAAACACACATTATGCTAATCTTAGTACCTTTCTGCAACAAGAACACTGTTTAGCTCAAAGTGTTTCTATAAGATTCATCCATGTCCACTTAATAAAACATTGTATTTGATCCTGTGAAGATGGAAAGTATAATCAGCCCCACCTCTTGCCTAGTATCAATGAAAACATTACTTGTGGTTTCCAGAAGACACATATTGTGGACACCCTCTCCTTATAGAAGTAGATATAGGGGAAGAAGTACGAATAATGCATCCAAAATACTTGCACTATCTGGAATTTTTAGCCATAAATGCACTCCCTTTTATCACAGCAAGCTATTCAATTTGAATGCCCCAAAGGTTTCATCTGATGAAATATTTTACCCTGCAAGAGTTACGCATTTAATATTATGAATAAAAATTACTCACATCCTCAGTATTAACAATAAGTTTCGCTATGAAGAGGCGAATATTTAATGGTACTGATGGGTTTCCTAATTTGCCATGAAGAAATTTCATCCAAAGAGGAAGATCTACTGGAACTGTCCCCTGAAATTTAGAAGAGACGAGCAAAAATCAAATGACTCCTTGCACCCAAGAAGCTTATCAAAGCCAAAAAGCCCCAAGCTCAAACCACCCGGATTTCACTATAATATAGCAAAAAAATTAATAAATGAAGGGATTCAATCATGATTCTCTTTTCTTGGTAGCATTAATAGCATTAATGGAAAAATTCCAACTTTTTAGTTAATACTGGCCTCCTCCACTTTGGGTGTGATCTGGTTCCTCTGCATATGCTTAATCAGAGTGGTCATAGAAGCCATACATTCATGTTGGTTGAATTCATCCATTTCTAGTTCCATCTCATCGTTTAAAACCTTGTATTCTGTGGGCTCCTGGGAAAAAAAAAAAAAAAAAAGCAGCGTTACTATGGTTAATAACAACACTGTATTTTCTTTTAAATCCCATTCATGCCATGAGTCATCCTGATCTTATCTGTGCTTAGATTTGACTATGCACTCAGTGTGTGCAACTGGGAATACATCAAATGTGCTGTTCAAAAAGACACCTCCCAAATGCATGCACCAGATCTGCACACTCTTTACTTTTTGTGCCAACAGATGCTAGCTTTATGTTATTCTGACTTTACCACCTGCCAGGACAGGTGTGGCAAATGCTGAAAGCAGGAGGAGTTAAACTGAACCTCAAAGACATGATCTCATTTCATAGCTCAAAGAATATATTAGCACCTCTATTTTTATGACCAGCATCTGCAGCAGCTGTTTTGCTACACAGAGTAAATCACAAAAGAAAATAGTTTAGTGAGAAATTACAAAATTACTAGGCAAACTAGAAGTGTCCTTCCTATTTTGCTTAACTTCCCTGCAGCTAAAACACCTCCTTGCTCCAAAACACAGAAACAGTCCTATCTTTACCAATGTTAACAGTTATTTTGACAGATTGTGTCTTCAGAGTCTATGATACTTTTACAAGCTTTTTTCTTCATAGTAGGTACTTATTCTATCAGCATTACTGCTGGTGAGACATCTTTTGATTGCAGAAGGAACACAACTTCCAAGTTTTTGCTGAAAGAACAGCATTTCATATCCTTCTACAGCAATAGTTAAATACAAGGTGCCACAACATAAAAATAATATAAATTTAAATAAAAATAATTGTCTGATTATTTATTCTATCCAACTGATACAGCCAGTTCTGTCACAGACCAAAACAAGAGGGAAATGAGGAAACCAGATGCCCAACAGCAAAATAATCATCAGAGGATGTGCCTGAGTGCAGTCACAAGCTATCTTTTTACAGCTCAGGCTGGACTTCACTCACAGTACTCAGCTTTAGAAACCAAATAGGGCATTATTTTTCTTCAACTGTAGGCAGTGGAGAGTGGAAAAAAGAAAAGTGAGAGAAAACAGCTCAAGTCCCCTCCTTCATCTTCTGGAGGAATCCATTCTCAGTCAGGTAGAACAAATATAGAAGACTAGAAATTTCTCAACCCAAATAAATGTATGCAATTCCTCAAAAGAGCATAGAACTTTTCTTTCTCACAGCACATAAGTCATTAAATTACCTTTCTCCTGAAACGAGTGCTGCTAGCTGTAACATCTTGGGAGCTATAAGAAAAACTTTGCACTCCAGTAGAAAAATCAAACTGACTCATTTCCTCACTCAAACTGCTATCCATCATGTATGATGAAGAAGCTAAATACTTGGGTTCATCTAGACAGGAAAGAAAAACAGTCCATTAATCAAGGTAATTACAACAAACAAGCCTTTACTGCCCACTAAAACTCGAGGGTAGTTGGGAATTGATTGTTAGAAGAAATACATTGAACGTTTTTTATTTGTTCCTGCTACTGTAGAAGCCAGTGAAGAACACATCAAGAAACACTATATGACAGGTAAGAATTTTTTTCATCACCATGACTTTCATACCCTGGCTGCTATTCCCTGCATCCCTGGCCTCCTTCCTAATAGCAATGTACCGCTCTTCCTTTCCAGAGGCACCTAAACAGCAAGAAATAAAGTTCTAATTACTTAATTATTTAAAAATAGTTCATAAATTAAAAAACAAAAACAAAACCAGATTATTTACACTTATTTATTTACAGAGATACCAAAAATGATTAAAACCATTTGACAGGAATGGTTTTTTTGACATGTTGTAAATGATTATTATTAAGGCTACAGAAAAACAACTGAATTTGTTATTCCTACAGCTGTTCACTATCAAAGTAAGTACACTAAAAAGTATGTTAAAAGCCATGTGCACTACAGGATCTGTTTGATATTTCAGGTCTGCATTTCTCTCAGAAAAATGTATTTTAAATCATTAGAGGAAAACTTCACTTTTTGTATCCATACGCCAAGTTTTGTACCCTCTTTCTCCATATGTGAGAACTGACCAGGTCTTCAGTAACTACACTGTTAAAGTCATACCCTTTTTTTACTTAGAAACACTGAAGGCCAGAAATTTCACTCACCTCAATTTCAACAGGAAATGTATACTGACGTTTCAGGTCTATCAAATTTTCAAAAATCAGCAAGTTCTGCAAACCAAAGCATGTTTGGAAATAGCAAAATTATAATGCTGTGCACAATAACAATTGCTTTGAATGTCTTTAAAAAAATTCAACAGATCAATGTACAACATAGAAAGTGTGTAGCATGCTTTCTCTTCTACATCAGTACTATAAAAAGAATTTTGCTACTTAACTACTCAAGAATTCACAGCACAGAATATACTCTGAAAAAAGATCTCTCTTGTTCAAGTATACTCCAAGTACTGGAGAAATTAAACAAGAGGGGCTTTTTCTTCCTGTTTTAGAAAACTGATTGGGAACGGAAGGAAAACAGTCTTTTTCTTCACCCATTCCCATACAGTTGGTAAAACTTTCATCAGCTACTGCTCCCTATTGCCTCACTGGGTAGTTTGTAAGTGTAATTGCATGTCATTCAGGTTTCATTCTTTGATTTATTGCCATCAGGTAAAATCACTTTGTGTCTCATGCTCTGGAAGCCTTCTAACAGCAACAAAAGCTTCTCACCTTTTCTGATTTTTCTGAAAAAAGAAAGCCTTGATAAAATTTACTTTCAGTGAAGACACAACTGATGACAGCAATAGCACAATTATATGCTGCACAGTGATACTGTCTCCTCTTCTCCAGTAGCTGACTCTCTCCTGACATGTTTTCTGTAAATGCATCATAGCACGACCTTAAATACAAACAGGCAAGAAAACACCATCAGAATTCTTTTATTAAGCAGTACAAGAAGGGTTCCAATCAGAGACCACTGAATCAACAGAATTTCAAGGAAGCAGTGCCTGATTAAACCACCTCAGACTTGTTCAAGTATCCTGCAGGTAAATGGAACCAAAATGGAACCATTCAGCAATGACGAAGAAAACTTCCCCAAGTATTTGCATAGGAGTCCTTAATGTCAGAAATGTGATGACAGGTAATTTTCAGACAAGATGAATATTTGTTTTGATACATACATAAATTTCTCTCATGGTCCTTTGCCAAAAATTATGACTGGACATGCATGCTAAAGTATTTTATGGATTAGCTGAAGAAAATAGTTTAGATGTGATTTTTAAAGATCTTTAGCACAAATCCAATTATAGATCTGCAAATCATAGCCAAGAAATTCTTTGAAGTCCTCACAGGACATGGTATGGTAAAACAAAAATCAAAACAAACAGCAATTCAGGCATCTTATTTTTTTCTCTGAATATTAAACAAACTAAACAATACCAATGAACATATACATTCTGTATTTCTCTTTTGTCCCTCTTTGCAGTGATGATCAAGCCAATTACTCCTGCTGGGAGTGCGGCTGTATTATGCAATGTAAATGAAAATCCATTCCATCTTCTCATCAATCATGTAAAGTTTGCAACACAGAGCCATACTCCACATAGAAATGTGAGTATACTGAAACTGTAGTTGTGAAAACACAAATTCAAGGCCATGAATCATACTGAAAAGGTAAAATAAATGTACAAGCTTAATGCATTTTTAAAAAGTACAAAAGCAGGAGACCTAACACAGGACTGTAGTTTACACTACAGATAATTCTATCAGTGCAAACTCAATACTGTGTATTTCATTTAAAATCAAAAGCTATGTAAGAGATTATTATTTACCCTTGAACAAATCCATCTTTTTCTTCATAAGGCCTACTTAAAAAAGCTTATCTGGTCAAAAACTAATCAGAAATATAAAGTAAACAAAATAAGCAATGGTCTTACTTTATTAGTGTCTTGGTAAGTTCATTTCCTTCTACACTCATGGAGCCACGGTAAGCTTGGTTAATTTTAGAGTCTTTGGAGTAAACTTCCTCTTTTGAAAGACGCACATACATCACCTCTAGCAGCTTGTAATACCCCATTTTCTTGGTGACTTGCGTATCAAAAGTATATTCATGGGACTAGAAACAAATAAGCAGACTCTCAGAAGGAAATTTCCTGACTCTTGTCCTTTCTAAACAGTCCCACAGTTGCTTTAAATTTCTTAGACAGCCTTCAGCTTACTTCTACCTTCTAAAACAGAGAAAAGAGCTGATGATAATAGAAGACTGACAGATTCTGAGTTCCTATGTAGTACAGTTATTAAAACTGTGTTGACCCATGCTTGTCTAGTGAGCTCTCTTAACTACAATTGGCCTAAATTATTATAAGGATACTGGAGGAAAATAAGCAGAGTACCAAGTGACAGCTCAGTCTCATGTAAGCAAAACACACACCTGTCATCATCCTTGGTGTCATTCACAAGTCTCTTTACACACCTCATTTTGGTGCCAACACTTAGAGCAACACGAATATGGTGTGGGTGATTCTACACAGATATTAGTTATTGAAACAAAATGCTGAACCTATTACTAAACTTGGGTGATTTCAGCATCTTGCTTGCCCTGCTGCCTGCGAACATCTGCACCACCAAAACCATGGGACTGAAGAACTACAGCAAGAGCAGAGGCCTCCACTGGCAACATGATCATTGCCAGTGGAAGACAGGCTGTAGATAGAGAAAGTAGGATCTGTACTCCTAATCCCTTGCTGAAGAACCTTTTCAATGATTACAGGTGTATTTCTTTCTCTAGAAGTAATGTACCTAACTTCAAAGCTTTCATTCCAACTTCAATTTTTATACACAACAGCTATGAAAACATGCATTAACTCCAAAGGAATGGTGTGCTGGGGAATAAAGAAAAGTTTACCAGTAATAATCAAATTATGAAACTGGCACATGCTTCTGTTCCATGATACACAAAACTAGAAATCAAACTGTTTTATCAGTGTTTCATTCAAAGTTAAGCAAAATGTACATACTGACATCGACATTTTCTTAGACCTTCCCTAACCCTAAAAAAAAAAAAAAAATGTAATTCATACCTTTGTAAATCTGGAATTAAGTGTATCCATAGCCTCTACTATAACCTTGCCAAAGAACACTCTCAGTGCATCCAGGCTGCAGTGCCACAAGAGAGTGAGGAGGGACCGATCCACAAATGCTTGGCGAGCAGTATTTGAAAGAAGTTCTTCACTTTGGAACATTTTGTGAACGGTGTCCAACAGTATCACTTGTTTGTCAGTGGTGCTCCTAAACAAGATAGAAATCTCAAGATGAAAACTCTTTAACTGGACTTCACTCATGTCTCACATCCTCAGGACATTAAAAAATTTTTATTGACTGCACTCATGTCCTCTTGGGTTACAAGACATGCAAGATCTTGGTTGAACTACCAAGAATTATACAACTCTCAAAAAAGCCCCCCTCTGCTTCTTAGTCTGCATGAGATGGCAAACTCGTGTATCTTTAATAATTTAATCCTAAAGCAAATATTAACTTCCTCAATTCCTTTTTACTGAAAAACCTAAAAAAAAAAAATTATCCAGTACGTGTGAAGGATGTAGGTAAACCACAGGGAAAAAAAGAGCTGTGGCTATCAAGTGTTCCACTACTAGATGATCTGGTATTCTGAATAATTTTATAAAAGCTAAAATTTCAAAAACGGGATTTGGGCATAAGGTAAATAACTTTGTCCAGGAAATTACATGCTCCACAACAATCACTACTCAACAGCCCATCAAAAATTGGAATGCTGGCTCTGGAAGAGATACTGAATACCTATTCTGTGGACAGAGCATGTTTGAGTCTACAATGTTGCATTTTCAAAGAGGTTGAAGAAATTAAGTCACCATCAATTTAAGTACTATCAACTTAGGTGATCATGTGATTACACAGAGATAGCAAATATATAACAAATACTACTGTCAACTGGATTCTCTCAGAACAAGCTTATTTACAGAAGGCTTTCCAAATCTGCCCAGGCACTGGAAGTGTAATCTGGAAACCAGCGTCACTTGTTCACACTTTGGAAATGCTTTGACAATGTGAAGATTAAAGACAAATCTGAATTAAAACCATCACGTAAAACTTTATAGTGTAAATCATCACTATTATAAGGACAATAAAATGTAAGAAGCATGCTTGTTTCAGCAAAAATTCAATGAGAACAAGCACGAAATCCAGTGGACTAAACTCACCTTCTGGAAATTCTTTTGAAGCTGGCTTGAAATAAATCCTCCATGAAATGTCTGTGGTCTCTACAGAGGATTTCTGTCATCAGTTGCAACAACATTGGACTCTGAGACAATTCTAATGCATCTAAAAACTGAAGAAACAACATGTAACATGAAAAGCCACTGGATCAAATAACTTCAATCTAATTATGTAATTATTTTTTAATACTAATCAGAAGAAGATGCAGAGGAGTGTGTGCTTATTTACTGTGCTTCTGTAGATTCAATTTCTGGATAAAGACATAAACTAGAAACACAAAAGCTGATCTCCTCATGTGCACCAAGAATCTCTCTCTTTAATTCCAGATCCTGTGAAACACTGTTTCCAGACAGTTCACTCTGGCTTCTAATTATGCATTTGTTAAAAATACTGACCTTCTTAGTGCAGTCTACATAGTTATTGTGCTTCAAGGTTCCTTTGGGAAACTCATCAGACCTCATGGGAAAATTGAAAGCTACAAGTTGATCTAGAGCATTCTTAAGGTCATTAAGCTTTTCTCCTGTCAAATTAGTGAAGAACGGGAGAATTATCACTGCTTGGCCCTGAAGAAAAAAAAAACAACAAATAAAACTCATAAAAAGATAGTTTCACACTAAAAAAAAAAAAAAGTTGTTCCCTACTATGAGGCCAGCTGAATAGGACCACAAAACAGCAGCAGTGGCTGTTCTTACTGATTCAATGGCTCAGTGGACTAATAAAAATATGTTATGTAGCTGCTCTCCTTTCCAGCTGCTGGATCAGAAAACAGCTTTTAACTCTCATGTCACTGCTGAGTGAGAGTTAAAGCTAATTAATATCTCATGGCTGACATGGGTATGAATTGTTCTTCTAGGCAAGCACTCACTCTCACACAAGTCACTGATTTAATGCATCACCTTGTAACTAAAGCAAAATCCCAAACTTTATTTATTTTGAACGCATAGCAAAGTACAGAACTCTGCAGGCTGGCTGAGAAGCAACTACGCAAAACTTTCATAAGTAAAATTTTTTTTATTATTCTAGCCCAACCAACATCTTTTATAACTCGCACTTTCAGTCTGCAGTACTTTATCTCCCTCTCCTGACCAAGCTGTATATAGCAGCTACTCCATCAGTACTGGTCACATACTTGCCGACATGGATGTTAGAATCATGACAAATGTTCATAATTTGACCTGTAGGAAATGCCACTCCTTGCTTGCTAAGAGCCTGATTAGCTGTCATTTCTCCAACGAACACTTGGGAGTTCAAGATAACTTGCACCTAATGCTAATTTTTTTTCCTAACAATTACATTCCTTTCTTGTGAGCAAGGGAAAAAAAAGAGCACCTTAAACCAAACCATGGCATCTGTGATAGTGCCTTCTGTCTGAAGAACAAAAAGCATGATTTACAAGTTTTAGGATGTGGAACAGAGGAATAAAAACTCAGAAGTTTGTGATGAAAATTAAGCAAAATAACAGAGAATTCCATGAATAGCTAACATTCTTATCTGGGGAGGGTAGGGAAGCTGTTGAAGTGAACAATTTACCTTAAGATTTAAACCTAAATTCTGATCAGTAAGTAGACTGGTATAGGTATTAAAAACAGCTGTAAATGCTTCATGATTGGTATTGAAAGAAACTGAAGAGTCTATCTGGAAAGACAGAAAAAAATTAAAAAATTAGTTTGGTTTTTTTTAACTAGTTAAAGAGATTTGTATTACAAGAATAATAAAAAGCCCTTGAGCTATAGAATCATTTATTTCCAAAAATACACTGAATTAACAGAAAGCATATACAGAGTGATTTTGGTTTTAAAAGAAGAACAATAAAAGCTCCTACACAAAACAAACAAAATCATAATGTTGGGTATTTTTCAATTAAAAAAATATTAATCTCCTGAAAGTCAAATCTTCTATTGGTCATTTCAGTGCCAGTTAATACAGCAATACAGTTCACATTCTGTGTCCTAACACATACTTTCAAAACAATTCAAGTTTAACACAATTAATTATAAAAAACAAAAGCTATGCTCAACAATTGATCATTGAGTATATTTGTGCACACCTACTTTTTTTAAAAGTTCCTACAAAAATCCCAAAAGGATAAGTAGATAATTATGTTCTCCAAATAAAACAAACAAACAAACAAAAAAACTGGACCAAACTTTCCATGTCACAGAAATTAAGTGTTTAAAGTAAAGATAATTCTGCAGTTTCTTAATATGGGTAGAACTCCTTCACTGTGACATTCTTGATGCCAACATGACAAAGAATGTTACTAAAGGCTACTGAGAGTTCACTCTCTGTATTTGTACCAGTTCTCCGAAAGGAAAACTGACAGCTAAAATATGAGAATAATTAAAAAAAAAAAAAAAAGAAACAAGTGGTGGGAAGGAAGAAGAGCAGTATCTAGTAATTTCCACCTGCTCCAATTGTTTTTCTACTTTGCTAATAAAAACACCCAGATTCTAACAATGCCCAACTTTTATTTTTTTTTTCTGTTTTCCCCTGAACATAAAACATTTGACTTGAACAGCATTTCTTGAAAACACGATGCAATCCCTTACATTAGAAAGGTTACCTGAATTTTATACAGCAGTACATACCTGCAGAATTTTTGCCAGCAGGGTCAAGACTGCCATTTTGCTCTCAGCAGATGAACCTTTGGCCCACCAACTGTCCAGTTTCTCCCAGTTCCTTAGTACAGCTGTCACCAGTTTTGCTCCTTGCTGCTTGCGCACAGCACGGTCCCTAAAGCTCTGATCTAACATGCCATTCAAAATGCTCCCAACCTGTAGGAAGAAAAGCAACAAGTAAGGTTGTGCATGCCAAATAAAAGGATGATAGAACCACTTCAGTGGTATGGGCAGTCATCAAAAAGAAGTAGCATGAAGCAATGCTAGATTTAAATCTCAAAAGGATGCAGAAGAAAGGTCTCTGCAGGAAATTAAAAACACACCCTTCTCAAAAAAAAGACATCTCTCCAATTTACTCCTGCTTCAGAGGACAAAGCAGAAATTAGTTCCAATGGCTTTTGTGTATATATGGAGAAATAAATGATCATCCAGACTAAAGCTCAATACTGCATAATTTTAGATAGTGTGAAGTTGAAAAATAGCACACATGCTAACTTATTCACATTCATTTTGAAAAGAAAAATAACCCTTGCATAGCAGGTATGAACTAAGTATTCTTGAAATCTCTTTTCTTCAAAAATGAATAGTCATGATCATCTATCAGACACACTTAAAATAATTAATGTATTGTGGCACAGGAAACTAGATAATCATCACCAGATATAGCCTATTATACTAATAACAGTCCTCTACAGTCTAATTAAACAATTTTTGGTATCACCAAAAATGATGCTGCAAGTTTTTTAAACTACTACTTGGATGCAGCATGTCTAAGCATAATATTTGGATTACAGAAGGGCCAATTATTTTTAAAGGATGATTCTACTTTGCCGAGCATCTTTTTAACCAAAAGGAAAAGCAGACTTTTGACCTTTTTTTTTGTCAGAAGCACTGAAGGAAGACTCCTCAGTTCTAAGTTTCCTTCATGGCATTGAGTTCTATAAGTGCTGTAGACAAACAGGAAGAAGTTTGTGGAACCAAACAAGCAGTGCTGAGACTGAGTACATGACAAAGTATCCCGTATTTATTTCAGTCAGGAGGGTTGTGTGTGTGTACGTCTCTCTTTTTAATACTCTGATCTAGCTCTACCCTAGTCCTGAGGACTAAATGCCCATTAGCAGTTGGGAGCTTGTTACTCAGTTTAGTTTTATCCAAAACAAATCCAAGCCACGTGCTCTGGGATCATTCTGCAATGAAAAGCAAAGCACAGTAAATAGGTCCCTCCTTTGAAAGGACATTTTTGATCTAAAGTACTATGCAAAGACATCCTGAAATACATGGATTTCAGGAGAGTAATAGGTAAGCATTTTCCACTCAGTTTGATCTGAGATCACAGAGTAATGTCAGGCTGCCAAAGATCATGACAGTAGCATCAGAAGGTCAAGATAAAAAACGCCAAAACCGAAACCAAAAACTATCAACGCATTGCAGTCTGAAACACATCCCAATGCACTTTTTCCCTACTACACACTCCACCTCCAAAACATTAATAAAACTGTCACTTCTAATATTCCCTTTTGACTTTGTCCTTTTAAAAAGTAAATCAAATACCATTTGAGGATTGTTGACAGATGATTCCATAAGACGGACGATGATCACATCCAGGTTTTTCAGCAGCTGTTGATTGATGGTTTCTGAGAACAGGCTGTAGAAATACTGTCCATGAGAGAAATTCATCAAGTGGTTCTGTGATGCTCCTGATAGTGGCACAGATAACACGACTGTGTTCAACAGCAGACTTACTAGCTCCTCACACTGAAAATGAAGGTATAGAGAAAGAGTTATTTCAAGGACATCAAACTTAAAAATTTCTTAGAAAAGCACACAATTTTTTTTTCTAGCTCCCATCCCAAATTTTTTTCTTTTGTTTATTTTATTTTAAGGATTGAAACTGGAGAACCACATCCTACCTGCTCATCAATAGCAAAGGCCAGCTGCAGAAGACTATCAGCTAATCGCTTACTGTTGATGTCTAAGACTGGAAGAGAGGTCCTTTCACCCCCGGAGCAATGCCTTTATAAACAACTGAAAGAAGCTTGGAGCCAACTGAGAAATGAGACCCTTCATCCTATGGAAACCAACAAAGAAGTGACAAGCAATAAAAGCTGAAAAAAGGCTTCCAATCCATCTGTATAGTTAATTGAAACACTTGAACTCCAGATAATTTCCTTATAAAGCAATGCAAATATACCATGACAAGACACCTTTCTAACTCAGGGACGAGATTTTAAATGAGACAACCCTATTGTGTACAAAGTTCAGAACAAACTAAAAGTAACTTGAAAATGTTCCAAATATTCTCCACCTTTCCAGAAGTAAAATGAACAGCTTAGTCAGGATGTGGTGTGTGACACAAATGATAAACCATGTGGCTCCTTGATTATCAATATACTGCAACCACAAGTCTAGATTTTGTTGATACAGAGAATGGATAGCCCACAGGAATTAAATATTTTTTAACTTGTTAGCTTTGCTCAGCCTTGTTACAGCCTCATTCACAAATTCCCAGTATTTGCGGATGTTGCATAACCTGTTCCTTCAATGGCCCAGAGATTTACTACAAACAGAAACTTAGTGGAAGGAATTTGAGTAATATAGTCTACATCCTCAAACTTCAGAAGTCTCTATCCTGTTTTCCTGCAAACTCAGAGCCACTATATTGCTTCTGATCAGTCAGGAAATATTTCTTTTCAAATTCCCTTCATCATTTTGAATGGTCTCTGGGTAAAAGTTGTTAAAAAAATGCCTCCTTTATAGGATAGTTAAATCTGAGTTTTTGAGCTTTCAGTCTTGCGAAGTTCACTTAAAGAAAATTAGAGAACCTACATTCTGATTTCCAATGTCTGGAGCCAACCAGAGAAAGAGATGATTATAAAAGTTGCTCAAGTCCCAGTATTGTGCTACTCAGACTTGTAGAATAACCACAGAACATTTATTTTTGATCCCATTCAATGCTAGCTCTTCACTGTTGATCGCATTTTAAACAATTTAATCTGATCTTTATCAGAACTCTGTCTTTATCCTGGTGTTTTACATAGCAAAAGCTCTTTACAATGTACAAATGTTCATTATTATTTTCTGTATTAAAAATTACCTGATCATGAAGAACAGAATAAAGCAGGCCAGATTTCTGGAGTTGCTTGTAGGTAGAAAGGACAGCACTAAACTTAACTTGATCCAAACGTGCCTCTGAATTGAACAGATCAAAAGAACAAAGGTCCTCAAGGCTAGAGAGGAAAGAGAAGCAATAATGTTACATTAGCGCATCCATAGACAACATTATTTACTTCCCATTTCTCATGGTGAGGGTTTCTTCTGGACTCATGCTTACTAGAAAGCCTCTACTTACCTCTGTGGTGTGATTCTTTTTTTTATGCACAGTTTCAAAGATTCCTGATAGGGAGATTTCATCAGAGCTTTCATGAGTCTTACTGACATATCTGGGAGGTTTTTCATGACTTGCACATCAGCTGTGTTAAAGCCTATGTGTGATGGATCACATACTGTCATCACCACAAGCTCTATAAAGCCTGCATTTAGCAGTTTCTTCTCAAGCAGCTAGAAAGAAAAATAAATTAAACATAAAAACTTGAAAAACTCATTCAGATTTCTCTATTTAGTTCTTCATAACTTACCATTAATCCTATCTCAAATAAAACCGAACATGAAACAGTACCTATTCTCACTGATTTTCTCTATTGAAATGTCTGACTTTCAATAATTTATGCCAATGCACAGAAATTAGGATATATACTAACCCACCAAATTGCAAATTAGATCTTTTATGTCTGTTTCAGTCTCGACTATACACCTGTAAATCCTGATGTACATCCCTGTACACACTATCAGAGATTTGCTGATGAGACAATCACAGCCTCAGACCTAAACCTGGCAGTGTAATTTCCTAAGAGACTCAGAAGTATACCTTATATAGTTAAATATGGCTTATATTGCATCAAATAGAGAGACAAATAGAGAAACCTGAATATCTATACTGAATTCAAGAAATGCAGATTGGGTCAATTCTTTTTGTCTTTTAAGCAGCTACCACCTCCGCACATTTAATGCCATCAGGAATCAGACAGGAAATATTCACTCCAAGTACTCCATATACAGAACTACATATAATATACTATGTATATTTAACTACATACAGAGTTTGTATCTTTTCTCCAGTACAGATTTCAGAGCCTACCTCCCAGAAATCCTGCTGGCACATTTCCAAGATGACAGTGACAAACTCCATTAGCCGGACTATAATGGTACACTTGCTGTAGCTGTACATGTCCCTTTCCTGAGGACTGAACATGCTGCCTTTTGAACTGCAATCAAAGCACTGCTCTGCTGCGTGGATATCATGCAAAGCAATACTGTCAAGGAAGAACTGCACAGCTTCCAGAAACATGGAACTTTCATTTACACCTAGAAAGAATTACACTAATTTGAAATGATACAGCAGCTCTCAATTAAAAAATATATTGCTTCACACTTGGAAGAAAACAGTCAAACTCAGATGACAAACAGAAAGAGGCACATCTCACACCAGTGTTTTCTAAAAGCTCTACGCCAGTTCTAGATATTACCATTCTGGGCAACAGAATAGCAGGACAGCGTTGTACTTTGTGATCACTCCAGAAACTAACCACTACAAGCACTTATTAATAATGATGATGATTTAGGCTTAGGTAATAAAATGGATAAAAATTTTAAATCCCTAGTTTTGAATGACGTAGCCCTATGCTAGCTGTATCCAACAATGATCTTATAGTATTGTTTTAAACCAAGACAGATGTAACACTGACAGACAGACCACCTGAAACTTGTACAAGACTATGAAACTGAACTATTGCTGAACAAAAGCATTTTGTTTAGGCTTACAAGAATAATTGGAAAAAAAAAATCCAAAACCTTTTGGGACTCCCAGTGGCTATACAAGGTGTTATTATTTTACCTGACCAAAATTCAAACATGGCTTTTGTACCTGATGCAGTTGATGCATCAGGAACTGAAGAAAGGTAGTATGTATGGGACTGTGAAGTGAAAAGGAGCCTTCTTTCATTGTTTTCTGATAGCTTCCTCCGGATATTAATAAAGAGCAGGTAAAAAGCTTTAGAAGGATTTCAAGAAAAACATGAAAAAAAATCTATCGCTTTTCTGTGCAGTGGAAAATTAGCTGTACAGAATAATTTCTGAAGATGAGATAAAGAAGCTGATATGTGGATTACTCAGAAATGCGAAGATATATTTCTAGGGCTAAAAGGAAACATTTTAAGATACAAAGTACTTCATAAAAAAACCCCATTACAACTGCCATTGGAAAACTTTGGGGATGTTTGTAAAACCATCAATACTACATTTGAGAAAAGCAGTTAAGTTCCAATTTAAGAACTCATCTTGGGTGGGCTTTATGTAATACACATGAATGAACTTAATGCAACAGTTAAACACTCACCCAGTACTTTATTAGGTTTGATCATCTGCAGCTCAAAGAATGTATTGTAGCAATCCAGTGCTGCTAAGAACATGTCCATCCACTGCAAGACAGCCTGTAAACTGAAGGGTTCCTGCATGCCACGGAGAGTTGGCTGAGAAAGGATCCCAGATGGACTTTTGGCATCAGTGCCACCCCCTTCAAATTTTTTAATGAGGAAAAAATCATCTTCGGTTTTTAGAGTATCAGCCAGCCAAGAAGATGGAGACTTGTTTCCTGACAGAAATAGAAACAGAAATAGAAATTTTCTAGGAAAAACACATTTCAAACTAGTAAGGAACTAGAGGCAAATGAGTTTAAATTTGTGATTTAAACTGCGTCTTCTAGCAGAGAAGATATTGGTTCTGTTTTAGCCTTGGTCACATTCCTAAAATTCTCTTCCTTCCATAAGGAAGAGGCCAATTTTTAAGACATTCATAGTTCCCCATCAATAAATTTCACTTTTTTTAGCTGGATACACAACAGCAGTTTTGGCTCTGGAAGTAAGTCTGCAATAAAAGCCTCTTCTACGCCTACAGACATCCTTCAAACTCTGAGGTTCTCACAGTACCCAATATGCAATATAAGCAACAACTCAGTTTCCATTTAACAATGCTGAGTGAACAGATATTTACTTGTAATTACTACCTTGCATAGAAAACACAGAGGGAAGGCATGCACAGACTATACAAAGCAAGGAAAATAGTGCACTGTGACTTAAAATACCTGGCAATAAAGGAACAAATTCATAGAAGAGCTCCATGGCTTTATGCCGGCACTCTGTCTGAGGTCGTCCACACTGCACTAAGAGCCACATGACAATGTCCTCAAGACACACAGGTTTAGTAGCTGGGAATCCCCTGCACAAAAATATTAGGGATTAACATTCCTCTTGACCAAGAAGCAAGTCTTTCAGTTGAAAAAAATCAAAACGTTCCATGAGCACTGTGAAGCCCTTTTATCTATTGAACTACAACCCATCTGCACTACAACAGAGTTCTTCCACCATCATGTCTGGCACTGCTTTCCCTTCTCCTCACTCTACTTTGCATCCCAAAGCATAGTTCTTGTGGAAAACAATTTTAAATGCAGAAGCAGGTATCGTCCCTTCTCTTTGTAAACTCATAGAGGAAAAATGGAGATTAAATTTTAAATAAGCCTGTACAGTTTTTCGCCATCCCCATAATCATCCAGTCTCATAACTTATCAAATGCCATACCAGTGACCCAAATCTCAACTCCACTTGCCAGTTTCTTTAAGATCACATGATAATTTGGGTAAAAAGGGAACTAAGGAGGTCTCTAGTCCAACCTCATGATCAAATCAGAGTCAGCTAGGTGACTCAGACCTTTATCCATGCTGATACTAAATCCATTTTTGCTTCTTTTACTTTTTTTCATTCCCTTCTTCAATGGCTGATCAACCTGTTGCACCTTGTCCTGCTTCTAGAGACATTTAACAACAGTATGAAATGCTTTGGAGGAATTTCCTCCAAGTGCTTTGTAGTACCACTGCTAATGTTATCATATACACTGCTGTGAGGGAAACACACTCTTCTCTTCTGCCTCTTCTTGCCAAACTAAATCAAGTTCATGCTGGAGTAAAGAATCATACTCCTCTTATATTATGTCTAGCGTTTTCCAAAAATGGCTCAACAGACACATCAGGAGATCAGGAGGTCTGTATCAGCAACTGTCACTGGATGAAATCCTCATGCAGAAACCCAAGCATTTCATGGAACCACTGATAATGTTTATCAAAATGAAGTATGGAAATAAATGCAAATAGCTGACCGTGGTACCCGCCGTTTTCCCTCCTTGTTCAGAGAAGGTGCCTTATGCTTGATTATGCGCTTCAGGTGATTAATAGCATCACAGCACTGCTGGGCAGTACCTGTTGGAGACAGAGAACTGACATCCCTCAAAAATTGCCAGTAATTTGGTTAAATGTATTGAGATAGCACTGAAGACATGGTGGAAGAGATTTATACAGATGATAATATCTACCAGCTTCACTACTCTGTGCTTCTACAGTAAATTTTTCAAAGGTGCAGAACAAAATCAGAAAATATCAGAAACGCCAGCTTGGCCTGAGCCAAGCCTTTGGTATAAAACCGTGCATTCTACTTTCTGTGATCTTGCTTAGAGAAACTGTAAAACTTTCCCATGTGAGTAATTGTTCTGGGGACACTTCTACCATATCCTGAACTCTTCCTCTGAAAGAAATAAATTTTTGTTACACCAACTTTTGCTTTATGTTCTAATTACTAGTAATCAATGAAAGAGAATGGAAAAATAAAGAAATAAAAGTAGATTTACTGAAGAATCATTAGTACTGTGAAAGAGATCACAGATTCTTCACACCACGATATACTCTTGTAAAGAGTAACAAGACAGTGATGAAAGGCTATCACAAAATAGTGGAAATATTCCCTAGAATATATCAAAATGACAATTTTTGGAGCATTTATTTGTTATATAAGAATAGACTGATTCTCATCAAGCTACATTTTTTTACACCATGTAACTGCAAAATCACAACTCAAATCTGAAGCACCCACCAGCATTTTATGCCATTACAAAACTGTAAATCATCGTAAATAGGAAAAGGTTCTTTCTCCTGGGCTCAAAATATGCCACCTTCATACACTGCAAGGAATTGATTCAAAGAGTTTTTAAGTAGATATCAAATGACCTCTCTACTAATAATGAAAAATAATTCTTCCTTTGTTGCAAAAAGCAAATGTACTTTTCTTACAGCTACAGTTTTTCTTTTTAAACCCAAGATTCAACAAGGGAACTTTTTTCTTCACTCCACATTTAACTAACTATAGCTCACCTAGTGACTTCTCATCTGTATGGGCTAAAGCCAGGCTCTCCAGAAAAACCACCAGTGCTTCAAATACAAACTGCTCCACCAGAGAATTTTCTTCTCTTTAAAAAGACAGGGAAAAATTCATTAGAAACATGAGCAGAACAAGCACTAAATGTAAAATCCTAATTAAAAAACACCAAATTGAATACTGTAGAGATAGATTGCAAAAGATGTTTGCACAAAAAAAGTATATCTAAACCAGTTTAAAAAACAGAAGTGAAAGTTGCTGAGCATCCTAAAAAGGCATAAGAAACTTCTTATAAACTTGTGATGAAAATTTATTTTTATACATTTCCTACAGACAGAAAGCTCAAACAACATCATTATTATTAAAAATAAGCTGAGTAACTGAATTTTACAGCTATCATATACATTAGTAGAATGAGTGTCAGATGACTGTTTTAGCTCTACAATTAACTCTTATCTCATTGAACCTTTAGGCCAAGTTAGTTACTGTTTCAAGCTCTGCTTGCTCACCTAAATTCTCTGTAGACACTGTTAAAGGCAAGTGCTGCACCCAGCCTCTTGAAAGCACTGGGGTGAAGAGCAAGACTGTACAACCGTTTAAATAGAGACTTGGTGTTTGCTGGGCTTTCCTCCTGCTGTCTCGGCGTTGTCTGCTTGATAGACCATTTCAAAAATTCTCGTATGCACCGACCACAGAAATCTCTCAAAGTGCTGTCAACTGGATCCACTATGCCACTCTGAAATGACACAAGGTTATTTGATCTCATGAATGAGAAAAACCCTGCCGTTGTCTCCATGCAGTATTATAGCAGCTTATCTACATTGCATTATTTCCAAATTAAAAACTGTATTCACAGTTTACCAGAAATTAACAAAGTCCAAAATTGCTACTGTCCAAGGGAAGAGCAGAACATTCAGCCCTAGCAGTGCTGAATTACAGCTCAAAGATCTGGATTTCTATTCCTGTCTCAGCTATCAGTATAGGTTTTCTAATGGGTGTGTTTCCTCTGCGTAAGAAGTGTGTGACAACATTGACTTTCATTAAAGAAAAGTACTCCAACCCTCTTGACCTACCTTGCCTCCAACCATTTCTGTCCAGTGCAAAAGATAGTTTTAAATGCAAAACGTCTGCACCTGGTGAAGGCAAATATACTTAGAGAAAAATTAAGCACACAACAGAGGCCTTCAGGGGGATGAATGGTGAATGTGAATGTTGTTCCTAGCTCATACTGATGATAGTGTTCCATATTTATCTGAGGATGATATATCTGTATTTTGAGAATGCCAAAGCAAGAGAAATCCATCATCAAAATCTCAGTTAAGAAATACTAAATGGTTCTTAGAAAATAAATAAATAAATGTCCTAGGGTGATGCTATGATGCTTGTATCCCCATTTGTGTGTTCTGTTTATGCTGATGTTCTATGCCTTCAAGACTGGCTCTGAAGAGCAAATGTTTTGTTTTGGTTTTGTTATCAGCCTGCTCCCCCATGACTGGTGGGACACAGAGACAGGGCAGTACATAGTGCGGCTTTTGGATTTTTTTGCTTGGCTTTTTGTTTTGCTCTTGCTTCAGCTTTGCTCCTGCTCTTCTCTTCTGCTTCTACTCATTAGTTAGTTTAGCTAAGCAGTCCGAATTTTTCCCTGGACTGTTTTTCCTGTTTTTGGGAACTACTCGAAGCTGCTCCAGACTGGGATCTGGAAAACACCAAGAATTTGCATCTTGTGGCTGCAGTAGCCATCCCCAGCACCAGAGGGACTGATAACAGAGAGACCACTCCCAAGAGAGACTTTCTGAGTTTGTCATCTTTTTCAGAGCGGTGAAAGAGTGTTGTCATCTGGTATTGTTCATTTTGTGTGCTGGGGGTGCTGTGCCTGTTAAATAAACAGGTTATTTCCACTTCTCTCTAAGGAATCCTTCCTGAATTGGTTGGCGGGAGGGTCTGTGTGGGTTTGCTTTCTGAAGGGGTCCCCTTTTGGAGGTTTTCTCCCAAATTCATCCTAAACCAGGACAATAAATCAACCCTTTTCTTTCTTTCAAACAGTTAAGGGTCCATTCTATCTGTTCATGTATTCCTGATAGCTTCAGCAGTAAAATGATGCTAGTTAAAAATAAAGTCACATGGCACAGAAAAAAGAGAAGAAAACTTATGACCTACCAGGATAGCTTCCAGGAATGCCACTGTATCTTGACTCTCAAATTTTTTGTTGTTGGTAAACCAGTGAATGAGTTGCATGACTAAAGGCTCGTACAACTGTCTTGCTACCTGAAAACAGCAAATGTTAACTATGTTTCTAGGATTGACACATTTCTATGATACTTTGCTATTAACATGTAAGAATAAAAAGCAGTACTTTGAAAAAGGGGTCTATAAAATGAATAATCAATTACATATTAGATTCCTATATCAAGGATTAAAAAACCCCAGACAATTAAAATGGGTTAGATGCTTTCTATTCAGCTAGTCTCAATGACCTCCAAGCTTACTTTCAGTAACATCATTTGAGACAAAGAATATGGCATGCCACAGTCTCATACATCAATACACAGTCAGGGAAACAGGGATGTTTGTTTCTTAATCCATATTTAGATCTAAAATTCTACCTTTACCATTGACCAACTTCCTGGATTTCAACAATTCTACCTGTAAATCAAGCTGATTGAGTACTGTAATACAAGAGCATGAAGGGAAGAAACACTAAATACACTTATTTATGCAAATACACATGCTTCAAGTCCAGTGCCTGTGGCTTCGACCAATCCAGACATGATTTACCTATGGTTTATGGTCAGCCACATGCCACCAAAAGAGGTTACACTGAGGTAAACTGAGACAGCTTCCTGTTTATTTTAACAGAACACAAAATCCCTTTGATTAAAAAATAGATATGGATGCCAGGGTCCATACAGCACTCTCAAAAGTCACAAACCCCTGTAATTTCAGTGGAGATGAATTTATGTGCCTGTTCTGTTTTGTGCAAAAGAGGAAAATATCAAGTTCAAATGTCTGAATGAAATATATCTGTGATATCAAAGAGGCAGCTACAAATTCTCTCCCAAAGGCTTTTACTATCATTGTAGCTTTGCACACATTCAATATCAAAATAATCAACTTCACCTGCAATTAACTTATTACCAAAAGGCTACAGAAATTAAATAAAGAATGTTACTGCCACAAACTCCCTGAGTGAACCATGAAACCTGAATCTCTTTTGTACACTCCTCTGAGGTACTCTGAACTACACCCCATTATAGAAGTATTTGAAAAAGTTTTGATGCCATTCCCAAAATCCAGATCATCCATTCCTAGAATAGAATTTGAGCCTACAAAATACTCTTAATTTGGGAAAATAACCCAAACCAGCATGTTAGGAAAACTTCTAAATAAAACTGTTAATTAATTCCCACATTTAAAGGTATTTGAACAAGCTAAAATTCATATAACTAAATCTGCTTACCTGGTCTATGTCACAAGCAAGACGAAGCAGTACTGGAAATACTCGTTTATGTAAATGGTACATAGGTGGGGGACCCTGACGTCCTTCTGGCATCTGAGAGGCTTTCCCCAACATATATGTGACTATGCCATGTAGCAGCTCACATGCTGCAACCTGAAATTTAAATTAATTTTTTATGTTAAATCAAGCACAATGCTGTTGGACAGAGCTTACAGCAACTTCTGCTCTTTACCTTCTGAACACTCAGAATAGTGTAATCATGAAAGGGCACCAAAGAATCACATTGCTATATATGAATTAATTAAAACAGGTCTGTAGTAAGAAGGAAGATACAATTTTTCAGCTAGCGTAAAACAAGATGTAGAAAAAAAATCAATACTTTTGTTTGCCTGTCACTTGCAGAGAGAGCCAGTTCAGTCACACGAGGCAAAAATAAATCCAAGTAGATGATGGGCTTCATATCTGCAAATGGTACAGCAAAGCTCAGGCGCTTCTCAGTGTCCCAGGATACACATTTCTTCATCATCTCTTCTGCAGAGGTAGCTGATGCATTTGAAAGATTAAAACAAGCTTAATACAATACACATGGAGCAAGTATTTACTTAATTTAGTCCAAAAAAATCTGTAACCTTACCGCTTCAGTTAGATTGCCATGCCATGTAATGTTTTAAAAATTACTGAAAAAATTGTAGCCAATGTTTCAGGTGAGAGCTGCAGCAGTCCACAGTTTAAATATAGGTTAAATTTGGAGACAAATCCAGAAGACATTGAATCACACTTGATTTAAAATACTTCTGTAAGACATCTAATATAATGCATTTGTCTTCTGATGTTACAGAAAATTCTTGAAGGTCAATCAGACAAGAAGATCCAACATACTGACTCTTGCAATTGCACAGAAAATTACTACATTTACAGCCATTTAGAACTATCTCCTCAAAGGAAAACTGGCATATTTACTCCCTTCTCTCCCTATATTCCCATGTTTGTAAATTTGGTTAACAAAATCTGACCACTCTTTGTATTTAATTTCCATAGAATAAGGCTACTTTCCCCCAGTATTTTTGAGTAAGTAACAGAGAAGTACTTGGCAGAAAGAAAATTCATTTTAAAGGCAGAAAAAACCAAACATAAGCATGCAAAGAAAAAAACCCCAAAACATAATACTACATTAATTTTTAGATTAACAAAATTTTGTGCCAAATTTATCCCTTGAATTTCATGGTCAGGTACTTACACTACTGTTTTCCATTTTTATTAGTGGTTATGATATTTAATATTTGAATTAAAAATCTTGTTCATGGACAGGACAGCGAAAGGGAGAAAATGTCTTTTTTTCCGAGAAGCACCCAAATGGAACTCTAGTACACACATGTACTAAAGGCACGATGTACCTTAAACTCAAAAGGGAAAAAGTAAGCTTGCCAATATTTACACAATTCATGACTGCAGTTCTTAAATACCGAGAACTGTAGAAGAGGTAGAATTAAGTACTAAGGAGCTACAAACTGGGGCAATGTTTTAAAATGGCTTTGCAGCCAGAGGGTGAAGGGTTGAATAAATAAAACCACAAACTCAGATGCCTAGTTTTTTGTTTTCAACTGTAGTCTCCTAAACACTTTCCTTACTTAATATGAAGTTGATGAATACTTTTGCTTTTCTACACTCCAGAACTGAATAAAAGTAGTTTTGTTTAAACGAGAGCAACAAAAAACAGGTATATGAAAGTGATGTTGAGGCCTTAATAAAATCTACTTTCAAGACAGACAGCAGAGTCATAAAAGTATTTTTGACAGGATACCCACCTGTAATTAAGTTGTGGTTAATCTGCCCTCCCAAAGATCCAAGAAGGCGTGCCACTCTAGTCCTTATGGCTTCCAAAGAGGGATTATTATCCTAAATAATTTAACAGATTAATATTAGTGAAAAACTAGTTACTTTTATATAGAAGTAATTTGGTTTACACAGTAAATGAAGGTCTTATCTTTAAATACAGATGAAGAAAGAAAAATGAAACCATGAGGAGAAGAATTGCATTAAACAAGAGAAGAGCTTTGGCTTAGTAAACAAAAGAAGTTGAGACTGGAAAGCATTTATTTTCACTGCATTTTGTGAGCTTTCAATTACCATTTCTCAAGTGTATAAAATAAAATTTTATTATCACAGATAACATATACCTACAGAATGACATACCAATGAAAAAAGCAGAAACAAATCTGAAGAAAAATTTGCTTTTTTCATCTGCTTTAATTCCAGAACTTAAAGTTTAGATCCTGTACCTATATAAAATCACAGGATAATTTAGATTAGAAAAGACCTCCAAAGTCATCAAGTCCAACCATTAACCCAGCACTGCCATGCTCATCACTAAACCATGTCCTCAAGTGTCACACCCACACTTCAGGGATGGTGATTCTACCATTTACCTGTGTAGCCTACTCCAATGACTAACAACCTCTTCTGTGAAGGTATTTTTCCAAATATCCAATCTAAACCTCCTCTGGCACAACCTGAGGCCACTTGCTCTTGTCCTGTCATTTGTTACCTCAGAGACTGACCCCCACCTGGCTACAACCTCCTTTCAGATAGCTGTAAAGAACAACAACGTCCCCCCTGAGCCTCCTTTCTCCAGACAAAACAGTGCCTTTCACAGGCAAGTGATTTTCAGAAGCAGCCTGTATGGGATATAAAATGAAGACATTTTGTTTCACAGAATCACAGAATGATCAAGGCTGGAAGGGACCACATTGGGTCATCTGGTCCAACCTCCTTTCTCAAGCAGGGTCCTAGAGCACAGGCACAGGATTGCACCCAGACAGTTCCGGAATATCTCTAGTGAGGGAGACTCCACAACTTCTCTCAGAAATCTGTCCCAGTGCTTGGTCACTGCACAGTAAAGAAGTTTTTCCTCATATTAGATGGAACTTCTTGAGCACCAGTTTCTGCCCATTGCCTCCTGTCCTATTACACAGCACCACTGAGAAGAGCTTGGCTCCATCCTCTTGACACCCTCCCTTGAGATACTGATAGAGGTTGATGAGGCCCCCTCTCAGTCTTCACTTCTCCAGGTTAAACAAGATGAGATCCCTCAGCCTTTCCTCAAAAGAGATCCTCCAGTCCTCTAATCATCTTTGATGCTCTTCTCTGAACTCACTCCAGGAGCATCATGTTTAAAGACAACCAAGTTGGAAAGAGTTCTATATACAGGAGTAACTAATAGTGTTACAACTAAAAAGAGGTTTATTCCATGTTCATTTATGTACTGGAATATACAAATAAAACTACACTTACATTTGAGAGGCCACTGGACAAATTAATACATATGTTGGCCTCTAAAGACTGTAAACCTATCCACAAGACAATTAAAAATCCCCCAAATGTTCAAATGTTCACAAAACCATATTGCATACTGTAAAGCTGCTAAGCTGGGACCTGATTTTGTGTGCTGGAGTTAAATTTTCTTTGCCATAATGTGTCGGTCCAGCAGTGATACTGACTCACAGGACTCCCCTTTTCCTGCTTAATTCCCATCCTCACCCTGGAATATGATATCTTTCCAGCTGTCCTGATGTAACAGCTTCTTGAGCCACACTGTAGAATGGAATTCATTAAACTCATCTAAGGTAAAACTAGCCCTCATAAAAAAAAAGTATGCATCCAAGAAACGAAAAGAAGCAGTGGGAAGAAAGTATTAACATTGAACTCTAAAAAGAAAGAGGGTTCTTACCACTGAAAAAGTCTTTGCTTTTCTTATACGCTGTATCACAACTTTATTACGTCCTTTCTGGGCAGCTTGAGAAAGTTTCCTTACTTCCCAGTTATTCTGGGATTCAACTGATGAACAAAAAAACAGCATATCAACACCAGTTTATTGTACCAGCCATCTCATGTACCTACTCATAGTTTCATTAATTAAAAAAGCCACTCTTGTTTTGCCCATTCTTATTTTTAGAATGTGACAGTTATTCTTTCATTTAAAATCTTTTTCAAAGAAAATAAGTCTTTTAGTAAAACTAAGCTAATATAAGCAAAAAACGGACATATCATACAGAAGTAATAAATAAAATGGCAATGATTACTGATCGTTCAGCAGAAGCAAGTAAATCCTAGTTTAGTAAAACGTGCATTTTGGGGTGTAAGGGAAATTATGTTGTTCCAAACACAGAAAGTGCACAATATAAATAAAAGGTATGGCATGTCCACATCTTCATAAAAAAAATATTATCCTCTTCCTTAAGACTAGCAATTTTTTGCATGTATATACCTGTAGATGTAGAGCTTTTCAAATAACCATCAAGAAGAGGAAGGACATCCTTGTAATAGGGCTGCATCATATGTCTGGGGATGTGAGCTGACCAGTCTTCCAAAGCATCCAGGCCCAGATCAGCCATTGGGGTACAGCTAAGGCCCAGCTTAAATGCATTCTAAGTGTCAAACACAAAACTATTAGTCTTTCACATTTATTGACTGGTGTTACTTAATTGTAAAAGAGACAAATTTAGAAACATTTAGTGTACATCTCCCTTTGCAATAACTTTTCTCTGTTCAGCATCTCACTCAAGATCAGCACAGGAGGTATGTTTATAATGCAACACAGGCACTAAGAGAGTCTGCTTAGTGCAAAAGCAAATTCCAACGATTTATTTTTTATCCAAAGAGTCAAATCATTTGGATTCTACCTTACTGAAGACTATAGAGAATAGACTAATAGTTACCTTAATACTGACTTTGCTACAGAATGCTTGTATATATCTTAGGGGAAAAAAAATGTTTGCTGTACATAACTTTGACTCACCTGCAGTGCAGGAATATATGCTTTGATATCAATCAAGATGACGTCATGCGGTAAAGAGAGCAAAAAAATCAGACAGGACGCCAACAATTCATCTTTATACTGTTTCATTTTTGCTGCAACCTAAAATTCAGATAGATAGATGAAGAACAAACATAAACCTTTCGAAATCTTGACTTAACTGTATCAATAGCCATGTAAAATAAACACGCCAAAACCAATACTGGAATCTCACTCACCTGCAGACAGTTACCAGAAGTATTTATCCTGTAATTTCTCAATTGTATATGAAGTGGTGACCAATACACCTCTTCTGACATTAAGTAAAAAATAGACAGAAAAAGATCTTAAAACCCCACTATGTTGCACAGCTCAAAAAGCAAGAATACTTCTACTGCATATGTAAGATTCCTCAGAAGACAAAATTTTGATTGAATCACATATGTTTATATTCAGACTAAGAATGTTGGTGAGCAAAATTTCTTACCTCTTTTCCAAACTTTACAAAAAGTGCAAAGCAAGAGCTCTTTTCTGGGTCTTCAGGACATCTTCTGAGGCTCCTTGGACTGACACCCTACCAAAGAGAAACCACAAGTCAAAACAAAGCACACAGTACCTATATGAACCACAAGTTCAACTGATAATACATATATCATACTGTCCAATATGAAACTGGTGTCAGTGAAAACTTGAAATGTATCTTTGATCTTTCAAAGGTTAGAAATTAACACCATTATGATTCACTGAGAGTCAACCTTTTGGAATATATTAAATATTATGCAAATAAACAAAAGATGCACAATAACTTTTCAATGGTTTAATTTTCTCCAATCATGCAACAAACCATAAAAACCCAAACTTCCCTAACACTGGATGTCCAGGTGGCAAGAATGCTGGTATAATAAGGAAACAATTTACAACAGTGTCCACAGTACAAGCATCTACACCAGTGAGTTTCCAAATGTGTTTCACTTGGTGCCATCAGCAGCAGTGGCAAGGACAGCTCTGGGCTCTGTGTTGGGCTACACACACACATTTTAGTCCAAGAGCTTCCAAATCACAGCTAGTGCATGCACCAACAGGGCATCATATTTCCTGTGGAAATTAGTGAGTGGAAGAGAAATATACTCCAGAAGTTGAGTAATTAACTCATCAATGATTCTGTTCTGGTTAGATTGTTTCTACCCAAAATATCTTTCATACCACCTGCATTGCAAGGATATCCTCTATCTCGGTTCACCCAGATCAGGATTTTGGAAAGAGCACTGGAACAGGCTGTTTAGGGAGGTTGTAGACTCCCCCTCTCTGAAGACATTTCAAACCCACCCTAATCAGTTGCTGTGTCACCTACTCTGGATTACACTACCTAGGCAGAGGGGCTGGACTGGATGAATTCCAGAGGTCCCTTCCAACACTAACAATTCTAAGATTCTGTGGTTACACATGGATGGTGTCTCTTCAGAAACTGGGCTTCCAATCTAAATTTTGACTTTTAATATGCTTCTAATTATGGAGGCATAGGAAACTATAAACATTTGAAACAATCCAGTAACAATTTCATTGAACTATTTTCCATAAGGAATAAAATACTATAAAATGGCACAGTCATTAATACAACCTGTTACCCCTCCACTGGGTAAAAGATCTCACCTCAAAGTATTTTATCCTCTTAGCAATTTTCATTGCAACTGAGAGCAGCTTGTAGAATCCACTAATAAGAGGTAGTCTTGTTGAATATATAATAAGCTCATAACCAAAGGAATATACCCAAGGGTGAAAGTATTCCACATGTTTCTCTGGAAGTATCTCTCTAAAACCAATGCACAGAAAACACATGAGGGAAAAAAAAAAGTAATCTATGCTTTATTTTTTAAAAACTTTTATCTCAGTACATGAAAGAAATATTGTAACAGAGCAGCTCCAAAGACAGATGGAGAACAAATGCATGCTGCCTTCTGAGTCAAACACAGGAAGATTTTCATTTTGGTTTAGAGGGCAAAGTCACTTATCCCTTATTATATCTCATTATTGAATTTATACAAACACACATCCTCATATATCACATTTCATTACTGGACCTCCACAGACAACTACAGCTGTACCTTTCATTTAATGCCCATTACTAGTCTATGAAGACTGTACCTCTGGTCTCTTAAGTATTTAGGATACATGGTCAGGATAATTCTAGAAGTTACAGCATATAATGAAAGACAACTACACCCAAATAATGATACTGAATGCTAATGAATGTCTCTTGCACTCTTTTAAAAAACCTGAGCTGATGAGCTTGTATGTGTTTACCTATGGCCCAGGTATCTGAAAAATACTTCCTGTCTCTCTCCTAATCATCTTGTGCATTTTGAAATATGATCAAACTACTTCAGAAACAAGCATCTTAAATTGCATTTCACCTCAAACTTCTTCCAACAACTTTTTAACTTTCAAATTACACAAAAACATTTCAATACCTGCAGAATTCCACAAGATTTATAAAGGCAATAAAATCTATTGGCTTTGCTGGCTGAAGGTTTGAAGCAGGGTCAGAAGAAGGCCCAACGAAAGCACTGTCACCTGTATTTTCATCCTGAAAATAAGTATTGAAGAAAGAACACTGAATCTGTGACAACACAGAAAGCTTTTACACATTTTTTGCCACATTAACAGCCTATCTTTTTCTAGCTGTTACCAGGTACTCAGCTGACACATCAGTAATTGAAAGGAAAAATAAGAGATGCCTGCTTCTAAGGAGAAAGCCAGTTGAAAAATGAAAAACAATAGATTTCAGAATAGAAAGTTTAACATAACAGATTCTGTGAACTTCTATTGATTCTAATGTTTTCACTTCCTAACACTGCAATGCAACATTCAGAAATATTAAGCAAAACATTTTATCTAGGATAAATGAAATGTTACTTCAAGGACACTAAAGGGTGCTATCTAGGCATAATGAAAACTAAACAAGGGAAATGATTTTGGTTCCCTACAACAGCAGGAGTTAAAGGATAGGTCTTCAGGTCTCACCTGTTCACTAACATCCAGTTTCTGAAGAGTCAGGTCCAATTTCTCAATAATCTTCAAAATAGATTTTATAAGTTCATCATACAGGACGCGACTCAGGGATTGCAGTTGTTCTTTTTCAGTAAGGAAGTCTACATCTTCAAAAACACATTCCTTTGTGGGAGAAAAATGTTCATATTTCAAAACACAAATGAAAATTATTTCTTTAATTTACAAGCTAACATTTAAATGATCCAGAGAATCCAGTTTTAGATGTCTCTTAGCTATGAAAGCATAAATTAATCCCTGTTTAATTAATTTATCAGCCATAAAATCCAACTAAAACCAGAAAACAGTCTTTCTACAGCATGACTTTTGGAAAAAGTCTGAAATTAGAAAAGCAGCTGTAAGACAACAAGACTCAGGATTGCATTTCATTTTCCATTTAATTTTGTATTTCCACACTAACTATGCTTTACCTTTATTGTGTCACAGCTCAGTAGACTTCTAAAGAGGTACAGATAGTCCTTATAAGTTGGTACTTTTGATCTTCTTGTCCCAACTTCTCCAGCTTCGAAGGCTTCTTCTGATTGAGAAGTTTCTTTTCCAAAAAAGTCCTGAAGGGACACAACACTTGCCAGATATTTCTCTGGTGGTTTGACCCTGGGTGCATGGCAGGAACCCACCAGGCCATTCTACCACTCTCCTCCTCACCAGGATGGGGAAGGTGAAAATAAGATGGAAAAAACTCATGGGTCAAAGTAAAAGCAGTTTGGTAGCAAAGCACAACAAAAGCTTTATTCTCTACTTTCCATCATCAGCAGGCAATGTCCAGCCACTTCCTTGGAAGTAGGGTTTTGGTACGTGGAGCAAAAGTTCCAGAAGACAAACACCTTAGCCAATGCCTTCCCACCTCCTCCTTTCTGCCAGCTTTTATTGCTGACCAGACACCATAAGGCATGGAATATCCCTTTAGTCAATTTGGGTCAGCTGTCCTGGCTCTGTCCCCTCCCAAGGTCTTGTCCCCGCAGCCTATTGGTGAGGGGAAAATGTTGGAAAGCCAGCCTTAATGCCATACCAATGCTGCTCAGCCATAGACAAAATACTGGTGTGTAATCAACACATTTTCAGTTACAAATACAAGCACAGCTCTGCAAGAGCTGCTATGGGAAAAATTAACTCTATCTCAGTCAAATCCCAGTACAACTGCCTATGGAACTACCCAACCCATGCAACACAATGCAATATTACTGCTGCAGGTAGAAACATGAAATGTTTAGCTTTCTCCATCAATATGAAAAGAGCACAGAACAACCACCTCCTTTCAGAAAAAAAACAAAAACAAAAACCTCTAAGGTTATTCTCCTAGTGCTCAGTTATTTGAGAAATTCTGTAGTTATTCTGCTGCACAGGATTAAAAAGCTTTAATATCCTTGCTTAACACAAGCATTCGGTAATGTTTAAAATGTCCAAAATTTAACCTAGAAGAAAGCTGAATAACTTTAATTACAACCCACTTTATTACAGACAACCTGACCAAAAAGAAGGCTATTTCCCGTAATTTTCTTTATTCAGCACAAGAGGCACATGCACACTATGCTGAGCAGAGGTGGGAATGAAAGACTAAGAACAAATGAGCCATTAACTAATAACACTAATGGACTAATAACAAAATGGACAGTACTATTTTTGCTTCTTTGGGCCTTCCCTTGTTTACTGGGTTAGGTTGTCAAGAGCTGGAAAAGAATGTACATTCTAGGAATCTAAATGAAATATGTTTAGACTGTTATTTTACCTTTGAAAATGTTATTGGCTTGGAGAAAATTCTGATTAGTCCCTGATGCACTGAAACAAACAAAAAACCAAGTTGCTTGCATAGTTTTAAAAAGTACAGCATTCATATCACTCATTACATTAACAATGAAACAAGTAAGTTTTCTATATTCTGTCATGGTAAGGGAGAGGCAAAAGAACAAAGATTTTTTTCCTTTAAGGACAAAATAGCCCAAACCAAAGCCTTGACTCTAGGATGTTTCACAGGTAAACAAACCTAAACATGCTTCTTACTACTTTTTCTCAAAAGTGCTTTGACTTTTTCCTGATTATGAATGATGACCAAGGCATCACCCATAATGTCCTTACTGAAAAGTCAACAACCCCCAGTGATTTTCATGGACTTAGGATCTACATGATACTTGGGTGTACCACTTCCCAACTGAAGAACATGGGAAACAATGAAAATGCCCCAGCAATAGAGAAAAGCCACAATAAATAGTTGAAAAAAATAAAAAGTAATTTCTGAAAATCATTGAAAAGAAATGTCAGCATGCTTGAGGCTACTAGCACTGTCAGTTACCAATGCTGACACATTCAGTATTGCATTCATGGAACTACACCTGACTAACTTTATATTTGGAATTTAAAAGTTCCAGAGCATGAAAAAAAATTGCATTTCTTATAGAGATAACACTCACCCTATTATCTGTGCTATTTTGTAGGGGTAACTGAAAGGACATTGAACAGATTTTTGTACACTTTTCTATGAAATCCCTTTCTTCTCATAATTCTTCAGAGCAGGAATGCAAGTCTTATCACAAACATATATTCTCCTGCCCTAAATCATATCCACTTCGTCATTCAAAACAATTGTTAAACGCATTCCTGAAGTTATTTAACAGTGGATATTGAAAAATATCACCATGAAAAACTCAATCTCCATTATCAGAGAACAGGACAAGCTTCATTTTTGATCCTGAATGGCTATTGCACATTTCCCTCCTAGAATCAACTAAGCAATTTAGGTAAAAAAAAAACAAACAAAGGAAAAAGAAAACATGATCCAAATAAACTCCAACGAAGTTAGTATCACAGACTCACCCACAGTGCTAATAAAGCTCCAGAGAACTGGACCTTTTCCTGAGAGAGACAGAAACACCTTTATTATAGATCTGCAACAGACCGGCTGCATTTTTTCACTGTACTGTGGAAAGCTGCTGATCTGCAGCACAACTAGATGTTCAAGAACTGGAGTGTATACCTCAGGAACCTAGAATAAAGAAAAACAAAACATCCATTATGCAAATTATATGAAATTATTTCAGCATGTTACTTTGTTACAAGAGCTTGCATCATGATCTGCTCTGAGAACAAGAAGAGACTTAGCAAGCAAATTCATCTTAGACATACAAAAACCCCAAACAAAGAAACAAAACAAAAGCAACAACAACAACACAATCCTCCCCAAATAAAACTAAACAGAGTAAGAAAGTTTCCTGGACCACATTAGGGAAAGCAGCTCCTGAACAGATTAGTGCTTCAGTCAATCTAGATTTAAGCCTACTAGAAGTACCAATTTAATTAAAAAACAGTAACAGCATTATAATATGTTTACCCATAACCACCTGAATGAAAAATGTATGCCCCAATCCTACTTCACAGCTCCAGGAAAGATCCAGAAAGCCCTTATTTAAACAGACAGCATAACATCATATCAGAATCAAAGAATCAGTCTCAGAGAACATGCTAAGTAACAGTACTAAAAGAAAAAGCAGCAGCAGAGAGGCATAAAGACAGAAAGGTTATGGTCATGTCCAAATAAAGAACATAAAATAAATAAAAACATATTCACATTTACCTATCATGGCTTTCATTTCAATGCACTGTTGCATTTTATTTAGCATATTCAGTCCATTTTCTTTATTCAAATAAAATCCATTAAAGCATTCTCGTGATATCCTTCCCATCTCCTAGGGGCTAGATGTCATCACATTTCAGTTAAATAAATACCTTTCAGCAAAGGTGGGTTCACAGCTATTACCTCCTCACACATCTGCAACTGCACAAAAGAATTGGGTGGTGCTTTAAATACTCCACTTACTGTATCTATATGGAATATCACACTTGCAATGGACTGGAGGAAACTTGGTAGCTGATACAGATGGTCATCTATTGTTTCTGCTTCTGTGAGGAACATTTGCTTACAACGCTGAAGGAGCTCTACATACATGTTGTCCACATCCTCAGAATGTATAGCTTTACAGGGCTTACAGAGAGAAAACAAAGACCTCGTTTGGTAATTCTGCGGAGCTGAGCAAATAAATGCACGCTGTAGCACTAAAACCCAGCCACGTCTTCACTGAACCATAACAGGAATAGTATTTGAAGTTCTTCAAGAAACTCAATACATGTGAATAAACTAACTTCAAGTACTTGCTCCATGTATAAGAAACACAGTACCTGAAATGGACTATAATAACAGTTCACTAATGCAGTGTAATTTACTGTAAAAGCACTTGAACTTTCAGTGACATGAATTCATATTCAGCCTGAAAAATACCGGAGTTTGGATGTAAATATCTTAAATATGGCATTATAGATGCTTAGATTAACTTATATTTTGAATTAGTTGCATTAAAGTAGTAAGTGGCTTACCTTAATGTAGCTTAACTGATTATCACTGACAGGTTAGTACTATTAAATACTTAACTGAGCAGTCCAAATTCTGAACTTTTATTGTTATAGGCCCTGTACAAACAGAACCTATAGACTATTCCTGAATTCACAAACAGGAGGCAAGTACCCCAAAGAGTAACAGAGGGTTTGTAACAAAGCTTACAAGTATCTATAGAATGATTTGTAAATCACACCATGAGCTAGGTCAAAAAACAGTCTTTGTGGACCAGAACTAGGTCACAGACAAGAACTGTGGTAGGGAACTGACCATGGAAAAGAATGGATTGATTTATGTAACAGTGAAATATGACTGTTAGCCTAAAGGTTGAACCTAGTCTGTGTAAAAACATGCTGACAAAATTAGGACTATCCACTTACCACTTGCAGAACTTCCAAGCATTATTTTAAGATTATTTCAGCAATTAAAGAAATATTCTGCTTTGAAACTGAACCAAGCATGAGCACAAGTTCAGTGCTACAGTCACAACCTGCAGCAGCACCAAGACTCTACTTCCTCACAACCCAGTACCTGATGCTTGGTCAAGATTTAACTTAAACACCATAACAACTTAATGTGCCTTAACATATTATATATCTTTAGGTACTGGAGCATTAGATTTGTTAAAATTTGCCATATTATCTTTGTATTTACATTATGCAATTTTAAGTTACTGCATTCCGCAAGAGATGTTTGTAATAGGGTCCTTTCAACTCCATAATTTGAAATATTTCATTTTTTTCTGGAAACAATACCTTGAACTCAATTCCTTTATACCTCATATCACAGGATAGGAAGACTAGGTTTGAACAAAGCACATAGAAAATTCTACAAACATATGCACTCTACTCAAAAGGTAGCAAAAAGAGGATTCATACCTTCAAAAAGAGGATTAATAACCAGCTGTTCTATCACAATCCCTAAACTTCTCTAAATAATCTCTGAGATAATTTTTTGCTTTGAGAGACAAAAAAATATCTAAAATTTTATTATATAAAAGTTGTGGTACCACCATCAAGCACAGAGGCTGCAAATACATAAATACCACCCTTTCTTTACTGAACTTGAACTCAATTGTTACACTTCCATTTTAACTGACTGCTGACCGATATTGGAAGTTTGTTCCTAATGGTGCTTCCTGACAAACATACATGCCATCCACAGTGGTACATAAGCATGGTTTTGTTTGTTATTTCTTGTTGTATTTTACTTTGTGGTTGTTTCACAAATCACCTCCTACTGTCCTGCAGTCAGTTGTTTGAATGAACTCTGTAAGAATCTCTGAACTACTTTCAGAGTGAAGATTTGATTCTACCATTTAAACAGAGAGAGATAACAAGGTATTGCCTGTACCTAAGCAATTAAGCACATCCTGAAATTTTGTGACAGCTGTATATGAAGCTCCTGGTTTTCCACTTCAGAACTTGTTCATAAGAAGTAACTACAACCCAATGCTGCAAGAGCTTCTACTAGATTCAGTATACATTTAAAAAATTTTCATCCAAAAGGTATTTTAGTGCAATGAATTAATTACAACACCTAGTCCAGAAACAGGAGCACTCCCTATTAAGAGCTGTGTAAAACTGTAAAATGCATGGTATATGAATCCTAGCTTTACATGCTTTCAGGAGGCTCCTTTAGCAGAAAAAATTTTTTCCACATACTGCTGCGAAAAGCCCATATCCGCGAATGGCAATGGTCAATTCTTTGCTGCTTGAATCCATCCTCCTGATGATTCCATAGAACTGCTCCATGAAGAATTGCAGCTTGCTCTTGTGTAGCTCTGCATCTTTAGCCACCATTAAAGAAATCTGTAAAACAGATATAAACATTCCAGAATTTCAAAAAAACCTACAGTAAGTCTTAGAAGATAGCTAGCTTGTAATACAAAGCACTTCAAACTACATAATTATTCATTAAATAGATTAATTGAATTTCCAAGTATGAATTTTGAAATATTCCCACTATTTCAAGAAATTTAATTTTGCTTTAGACTTGGAAATCCCCGTGAAGTCAGCACACCTGCTTGATGAATGAGTCTAGTGCAGAATAACTGGCTTTCTTCAGCTCCTGATGCGTGTGGCCACACCATTTGCACATCACTTCATAGAGGGACACGTAGTTGTCCAGGAGCAAGGCTCCAAACTGAGCAGAGTGCCAGCTGAACAACTGTAACCCAGCTGCAATTTAAATACAATTCTCATTAAAACCCAGACTTACATTACATTTTACACAACCAGCCCACAATGTACAAGCCCACATTAGGACTCTAGGCAGGCAGACCCACCATGACTGGAGGGTATAAAATGTATTCATCTAGCCTCTACTGATACTCTACAGCATCAGGACACAAATACTAAGAACTTACGCATAAAAACAACCCTCAAAAATCCTCTTTTAAAATGTACAACATTATGGAACGCACAGATGTGTTCAGATGCAATTTACACCAATATTGAAAAAGAAAGGGACTTCAGTGTTTTTAAGTAAGAATACTTAATTGCACAATTCAGAAGGATCTGCTTTCTGTTGTCAGGACATATGCAGAAGTCCCTTCCTCTGCCAAACTGTGATGCAGACAAATACGGAATTCAGATTATAGGTGATTTCACTATTCCAAATAACCATAAATGAAATTTCAAGATCCTTAATGAATTAACTACCTTTAAAGGGAGTTAAACTACCTTTAAAAGGAGGGCAGACTACCTTTAAAGAGGGTTTTACCCCTCACAGTTAACCATGGGCCTAATACTCAAACCTTGCATTTTTGCAATTTCTGCATAAGCCATCCACATTTCACAGGCCAATTCCTTCTCTTTTGATTTTTCCCCCATTCTTTTTCTCCTTCTTCCAGTGAAAGTTTTCTCCTTGTTTTCATTTTAACCCAATCCACTACCACCTCTTTTCTCCTAATTAACTACACTCATCTTATTTCTACCATTCCTTTCTCACATCACAGTTTTGTACTCCTCCAGAGGGTAAATGGCATCAAGTATAATGCTGCTGTTCATAAGCTGATCAGAACTTGACTAGTTTAACCAAATACATGTTAAACACTATATTCCAATTTGAAGTGCAGCAGCTTTCCCCCCAGCCAACTTAGAAGATTAAAGACTAGAGACATCTCAACACATTCAGTAAAGAATAAACAATTCCAGACAAGAGTATCCACCTCAGCATGAATGGAAGTCGTTTACATCTTACCTAGAGGTACTGCATATCTCTTCTGATCAATCTGTAATTTCAGAAAAAGTTTGTCACTGTGATTTACTCTTCACCAGGGTTAATTTGTTTATGCAGAACAATTAACATGTAGAAGATTTACCTGTGGGTTAATTGCCTTCATTGCAAAATCAAAAATCTCCTTTGCAGTCTGAGGATCTGTGTAACAATACAATAGTGAGTATTTTTCACTACTGACATATGGTAGGCTGAGCAAAGAATAAGACTTTTTTATCAAAGCTTGGTATGAAGAAGTGATATCAGAAAGCCTTACATTTCTCATTTTAAGAGACACAGATTTTTTTTTCCTGAAATACTCTTAAATTTGAAAAAAAAATTGTACTCTATATTAGCTGATTTTTCTGAACACCTGTGTTTAAGAAGACACTCAAGAGAATCACACCTCCATACAAACAGCATTCCAGTTTCAATGTGGCTCTCACAGCTGCCCAATATGTGGTCAGAAAAAAAGCACTTCAAAGATTTACATATAGAAAAACACTGATGAAGCCACTTCACACAAAGACAGATTACAAGGACTGTGTGACTGCATATTGTGCATAAACCATCTACTAACAGGGAAATTTTAATTCTGAGTTTACATACAGAAATGGTGGTACTTCATCACTATGTAATAATTAAATGTAAAACTGTATCAAAATGTGTCACTACTTTTCACATAGAAAAAGAACATACCTTCATCCACCGACTTGGTGAAATTGTACATGAGTGCAACCAGTCCCCTCAGACATCCTGCTACAAGAGGTAGCTTGGGTCCCCTTGTAGCAGATGTCATCTGAAAAGAGTAAAACACCCTCAAGCTAAGATAAATTTACACCAAGGCTTCCCAGTTCCTAGAAGTGTAATTTCAACTTAACAGTTATATCAGCACCCAACTCCACAGTAACATCCTTACTCCTAAGTGTCATATCATTTGGAGGGAAGCACAAGAGATCATTTGAAAAGCACGGAAATGTTCCACCAAGACTAAGCATACCAAAGCTTAGATAAAATACACCAATGTCTTAAAAGTACTTAAAAATTCAGAATATATTAAAGTTCAGCAGAAATGTGCTCTTTACCTCACCTGCAAGAACTTTGCAGCACATGAGGTCAAGTACAGAACAATCAGAAACTACCAGTGCATGACAAGGTAACATTTCTTGGGGAACGATCATCACAAGCCATCTTTTCACACAATGAATTGGTTAATTTGCTGTTATTGATGGCCTTGAATTTTCACTTTGAAAGCTACTCAGAGCCAGAGAACATAACTTAAGCAGTCCTTCAGGAAGTATTTATGATTGTGCATTTAGATCCCTACAAATTGTACTAGATACAGTAGTATTCCAATAGGCAGTGCTATATACTTCAAAGGGAAAAAAACCCAACAAAACAAAGCATTGCAAAAAAACCAAAGCAAAAAAACAAACAATGAAAAGAAATTCCAATCATACCTGTGTTCTAAGCTCTCCCAAATAAGCTCGGAATAGTTTTTCAGAGTTGTTAATCATGTCACTAGGCTGGACTTCTCCCAAAACTCCCAAAAGCTCATAAATCTTTTCCAATACTAGAAAGTAATTTTTAATATTGTTAAATCTTAATTACTGAAATAATTGTTTTGACATTTCCAGTGCAATTCCTATTAACTTGCGACCATGAGAAAACCATCCCTGACAGTATAATACCTGATTAAAGTATGAAGCAAACATCTTTATATATATACACACACATATATATGTATATAGCTATATACTACAATGTGAGAGCTTCCTCTCACATCAGTAAGTTAAACATATTTACTATTTTTACACAGGGCTCGGAAACCTAATTTAAAGGACACATGCACTGAGGAAGCACTTGTTAAAAACCAACAGCTAGCAGAAGTTTCTAGGCTTGAATTCAGACTGGAGGATTCTATGCAGGCACAAGTTCTACAAGGGGTAAACTTGTAGAGCCAAGATTTCAGCAGTAACTAGCCATAATGACCAAAAGGGAGCAAACAACCATCAGCAAGGTCGAGAAAATAATAGAGCTATGTGCAAAATTAAAGATGGCATAGAAAAAATGTTATGTTAGATAGTAGAAATATGTAAGCTGAATAATGGACTGTCGTCTATTGTCTGAAGACCCTTACAAGACAGCATTGTTAGAAGGAAGCATACGTGAGCTTGTAGCAATTGGTTAGAGCAGCTGCTTGTTAAGCTTTTGCAATCTGTAATTGGCTGAAAAAGTTTAAAAAATGTTCTGCAACCAGGAAGTTGCTGGCTGTTCTGTTGTAGCTGAAGCCTATTGCTTCAAACTGTGTAAATGAGACCGACAGCAAAAATGGAATAATAAAAACAGGCTTCAAGACAGCCACACTGGCCACCCCATCTTGTTCGTGTTTGTAAACAGAATATTAATATCTGACACAGTAAAGCAGAACGGATGAGCTCACATTAGAGGTGCCCAATGCAGGAACTATCACACTAAACCTTTAGCTTTGAGGACAACTCTAGCCAGGGTTAGAGTAAGACTAAAAAGAGCTTCAGAAACATAGAATTGTTTAGGTCGGAACAGACCTTTAAGATCATCAAGTTCAACCATTAACCCAACATTGCCAAGTCTCACCAATGAGCCATGCCCCAAGTGCCACATCTGCACATCTTTTAAACATGTCCAGCAATGGTGACTCCACCACTTCCTGGAAGTCTTTTCCGATGACTGATAGCCCTTTCTGTGTAGAAATTGTTCCTAATATCCACTCTAAACCTTCCCTGATGCAACTTGAAGTAATTTCCTCCTGTCCTGTCACTTGTTACCTGGGAGAAGAGACCAACCCCCACCTGGCTACAGTCTCCTTTCAGGCAGTTGTAGAGAGCAGTAAGGTCTTCCCTGAGACCCCTTTTCTCCAGGCTAAACATGCCCAGCTTCCCCACTGCTCCTCACAGGACTCGTGCTCCAGACCCTTCCCCAGCTCCATTGCCCTTCCTTTGACTCATCCAGGACCTCAATGTCCTAGCAGTGAGGGTCCCAGAACTGCACACAAGATTCAAGGTGCAGCCTCAACCAGTGCTGAGCACAGGTGGACAATGGAAGAAAAGCTAAGGCCTACCTGTATCAGAAATTTTACTTTTTGAAGCAAGCTCCCCATAAAATTTATTAAATATCTCTCTAACTTTCATTTCTTCCATCAGACAGGAACGTTGTAAACTGTGAAGCAACTAAGATGGATTAAAAAAAAAAAAAGAAAAACATTAAGATCAATACCCAATACTACTTGGTCTAAATAAAAACATAAGTTCAGCTTAAGTAAGCAAGTATTCTATTCAATGAAAGAGATCTAAGGTGACTTGTCCAAAGAAGAGTAATGGCATGCAATCTACTTAAACAAACTACCTTTCTATATATGCATAAATACAAAATTTACAACTTCTAATTTATAGTATACACATTATATATAGATTATCTACATGAAACCTATACACAGTATGATTTACACATCTACATATACACCTCACTAGACTAGAGCACAGGCTTAGCAAGTCTGCAATAGCTTTTATCATATCGTATTTCTCTCCCTGCTAGTACAAAACCAATCCAATTCACAGAACTGACTTGGAATAACTCAGAAGGGAGTTTTGTTTCTCATAAACAAACCTAAGTAGGCACAAAAGCATTTACAAAAGAAGGGTCTAAATGCATTCCAAGGAACTACTGTCTCAAACACAGCAACTAAATTTCTGGAAAAAAACTCCTCCTCCTCTTTCACTTTATCTTATATTATAATAGTGTATATATAATACGTAGTGTTTTAAAGCAAAAAGGCAATTGAACAGCAAAATTTCTCCTTAAATAAACATAATGAACTGAGAGAGAGATCTGCAGCTGTCCCCAAAACAATCGTGCCTTGCTCTAACACATGAAGAAATAACATGCTCACATCTAAGCAACCTACTGGAGAATACTGAAAACAATCTGTTGTTAGAACATTAAATTTTTTAACATCTAGATATTAGCTATCACTGTTCTCTTGCTACCATAGTCTGCAACTTCCTTGTGAGGGGAAGAGGAGGGGTAGACACTGATCTCTTCTCTTTGGTGCCCAGTGACAGGACCCAGGGAATGGCCTTAAGGTGTGTCAGTTCTCCAGCCAAAGGGTGGTTGGGCACTGGAACAGGCTTCCCAGGGAAGTGGTGACAGCACCACACCTGACAATGGTTCAGGTGCTCTCAGTCACTTGGTGTGACTTTGTGTGCATTTGGTGTGCAGGCTGGGAGTTGGACTGGATGATCCTTGTGGATCTTTTTCAACTCAGCTTATTCTGTGACTCTGTGATACAGATTTTCTGCATGATATAGTGTAACTATAGTAATACAGCAGATTTTCCATTTTTCTAGAAACAAGAGAGATTTCTAAAATGCATTTTACCTTGATCAGAAGTTCCAGAGCTGAGATTTTACATTTTGCTGCTCTATCTTTTGTATAGACACTAAGACAAGTTTGCTACAGAGAAAAGAAAATTAAGAAAACAATACTTGTAAGTAAAGACAGAAATTCAAAGATAACATATTCTTCTACCTCTTTAAAGTATCTGCTTCTTACAAGACTAAGGTATTTTAAAAAGACTAAAACAATACCTAGTCCCGGAAATGGCTTCACTGACAATACTGCAGCACTGTCTGACATAGTAACTAACAAACCCCAACTCAAGTAAACAAATGCAGTTTTTGAAATAAAAGGCACACAGAGCAAATTTTCTACCTCTATCAGTACTATCAGTCTTTGCAGTAAGTAGCTACTAATTTATGATCAGAAACTTCAGTGGTGCAGTCAAGCATTTCTCTGCAAAGCAGCATAGATGTTCAGCCATCCAGACTTTAGTAACGTCAGGTACTGTAGTTACCACAAATTTCTGTATATATTGCAAAAGTAACAACTTCTCAGGTGAATTTTTTTTTTAAAGGCAAATAAAATTAACCCTATAGAAGCATTTAAAATTTTACACTTAAATGGCAACTTTAGCTTTTACAAACTAGAAGTTACAACTACTATTTCCAATGAAAATAACTAATTTTCAGAATCAATACCAACTACGTTCTATAAAGAAATGTTAATAAAATTAAGTCTACAGCTGGACAAACAATTCGACACTGCTCTGTGGTATGAATTACAGTCTACGTCAAGCAAATTAAAATTATTTCAGCTCAAACAAGAACACTAGAGATGGGCAAGGCTGACTAGGGGGCTGAAGTATAGCTATGAATGTTATGACATGACACCCACCAGACCAGTTTCAACTAGCTGGCAAGAACACTTTCAGGAAATAATTTTCATTTACCTACCTTAATATTACAGGCATAAGGATGAATTTTGTCACCAACTTTTTCCATAAAGACATAAAGAAACTTTAACGCTTCTTCCCTGCAATCTCGAAACTGAAAAGTAAAAAATAAATTAAAAAAACCCAAAACTGTGCAGTATGTTGTTCATATAGCACTACCTACACTACCTAAACACTACTTTAAAGTTTGCTAACTTACCTCCTCGATGGTGAGGGATCTGTGGATAAAGACGAGTAAGCCATGCTCCTGGGAAAACACCAGGGACAGGTGCAGCGCTGCAGGGAGGCAAAGGAACCATCAGGTAAGGCTGGCTTCATGCCCAGTACCCAGCCCACGCCTGGTGCAAAAGGGTGTCCCGGCGCCTTGGGCACGACTGACGCTTGTCACCAGAAAAACCACAACAAGGTGCGGGTGCTACCGACCTCCCCCAGGGCCTCGGGGCCCGGGCCTGAGCCTGTCCCCTCGCACCGGAGCCTGCCCCCACTCAGGGCCGAGGGAAAGCCAACTTGCGGGCAGCTCATCACAGAGGGGCCCGCACCGAAGCGCTTTTACCCCGGTGAATGGTTATCTGGGGCAAGAGACCCTCGGGATCACCAGCGACACAAAGCGTGGAGCGCAGCCGCAGGGAGCCGGCCCGGTGCGTGTGTCCCGCCGCCACCGAGCCCTCCCCGGGCCGCGCTCAGCTCCCCCCGCCGGGGCCGGGCCCGCGGGCGCACCCTGCTCGCCGCTGGCCAGGCTGGCCACGCAGGTCTCGGTCAGGCTGCGGAGCAGGCTGTATCCGTGCAGGGCGCTGCCGGCGGCATCGCCGGGCTGCAGGCAGCGGTGCAGCTGGAGCAGGCACTGCTGCACCCCAGCCATGCTGCCCCGGTACCCCGGGAACGGGGGCGAGGAAGCGGGCGGGAAGGGCCCGCCTCCCGCCGCATCCAACGGCAGCCGGGGGGACGCGGGCGGCTGAGCTCGGACAGCAGAAGCGCTCCGCCAGACCATTCACAGAGGAATATGGGCTGGCGGCCCGGAAGAGCGTTTCGGGCGCTTTTATGTCTCTCGTGGCAGGACGGGCTCAGGACATGCACACACAGAATGACAGAATGGATCAGGCTGGAAGGGTCCACAGTGGGCCATCTGCTCCAGCCTGCCTGCTCAAGCAGGCACGCTGCACAGGGGTGCATCCAGTGTTTCAGTATCTCCAGTAAGAGAGATTCCACAGCGTCTCTGGGCAAACTGTTCTAGTGTTCTGTCACTGCACAGTAAAGAAATTCTTCCTCACGTTCAGGTGGAATTTCCTGTGCATCACTTTCTCCCCGCTTCCTCTCGTCCCATTGCTTCGCACCACCGAGAAGAGCCTAGCCCCATCCCCTTGGCACCTTCGCTTTAGATACTGAGACATTGACGAGGTCTCAGTCGTCTCTTCTCGAGACTATACAGGCCCAGCTCCTCAGCCTTTCCTCATCAGAGAGATTCTCCAGTCCCTTAATCGTCTTTATTGCCCTTCGCTGGACCTGATCCAGGAGCTCCAGGTCTCTTGTACCAAGGAGTCCGGAACTGGACAGTAATGCAAGGTACAGTAGTGGTTTCCCCCCTCCTCAGAGAATGGGCTGGTCCAACCTCAGCACGCCTCCCTGCCGCCCTAGTTTTGCCGCGAAATTCGGTAAGGGGCGGGCAGCTCCACGCTAGGTTGCGGGGGGGAAAGGCGTTGTGCCATGACTGAGAGCAGCCTCTGTCTTGCACCCCAAGTAGTAACCTGCATTATAATTCTTTTCCACTGTAGCAGGCCGAACGGGCCGCGACCCTCGCTTCGGGGGTCCAGGGGATTCATCGCCTTCCTCCTTTCCCTCTCGGTTCCGCATCCCCCCTTTCTGCCTTGGTTGGGCGCTCCCGTTGCGATCGCGCCTCGCCATTGGCCAGAAAGCTCGGGAGAGCGCGCGCACACCGCTGGTTTTGGCGCGGAGCGCGGCGGGGTTCGCGGGGCTGTACGAGTGGGTGGGCGCAGCGGGCCGGGGTCGCGGCTGCCGCGGGGAGCAAAGGGACGCAAACCCGCCGGTCGGGGCTCGGCCGGTGGCGGAGCGCCCGCCGCGCTCATTCTTCTCGCCGACCCCCCACCCTCAGGTAGGACCGCCGCTGGAGCCGCAGCAGCGCCATGTCGTCGCCAGCCTCCACTCCCAGCCGCCGACGGGGCAAGCGCGGCCGGGGCAGCAACCCCTCGACTCGTAAGTGCTGCGGCGGGAAGGGGGGCGGGGTGGGCCCCCCGCCCCGGGGTGTTTCTCCCAGCTCCCGCCTCGGTGCGCCTGGCGCGGCCGCCTGGCTATTGTAACGCCGGCTGCGGGTCCGCTTGTGTCTTGCAGCACAAGATGCTCGCTCTCCTCCTTCCCAGAAGCGTCGGACGGACGACTCCACCTCCACCGGGGACCTGCAGCCCATGCCCACGTCCCCGCCCGCCGACGTGCAGAGCCCCGGCGCCGCCGATGCGCTGTTCTCCAGCCCGCCGCAGTTCCGCCAGCCCGGTACGCTGGGGCTGGGGCGGCTCCGTGGGCCCCGGGGATGCAGCCCGGGGGTCCAGCCAGCGCTGGGCCAGATCCGGCGGAAAAACGCTCGAGGACAAAATGAGCGTTGTCTCATGTTTCTCCCTTGAATTTAGTATACTGAACCCTACAGGAGTGCAGTCAGTGTCTGGGGTGCAGATCTCTATCGTAGGTTCCAGTTAGCATGGGAATATGTACCAGAGAATATACATTAGTTCTTAAAATTCATTTATAGAAAGAATAATGAAACTATTAGTACAGGAGGAACTAGGTTGTTTACCACAGAAAGTCTTTCTTGCTTTTATATATAGGATTGTTTTTAATTCCTGTAGTAGTTGTGTCACTTGCTTGACCACCCCCAAAATACTAAGAAAAAGTTGTCATCTAAAATTCTGAATGTTTTTATGCTTGAACTCCAGTATAGTTTTAAAATGCAAAACGCAGTACTGCTGTAAAGTTTTCTTTAAAGAAAAAAACACCAAACCAGACTTATTCAAACTTGGGATCTTTGAGAAAAGCTGTTAATATAAAGAAAAGTTTTAGAGACACTGGCAATATCTTTATTGTGTGTTTTGACAAAACACTGTGCTTGATTGATACTACTCATTTTATGACAGAGTTGAAGGAACGATGAGACAAATGCAGGGGCTGAATTTTAGTCTGCTCTAGATGTAAAATGTCTCAATAATCATTAGAAAACACTTCCTTTTATAGCCATTCCTCTTGACTTTGACATCAGTTCACCTCTGACTTACGGCACACCCAGCTCCAGGGTAGAGGGTACCCCACGAAGTGGTGCACGAGGAACTCCAGTCAGGCAGAGGCCAGATCTCGGGTCTGTCCGTAAAGCCAGACAAGTGGATTTACACTCGGATGGGGTAGGTGGATATCTCACCTCTTGTACCTGACAACTTCTTTTTAAACATATAATGTTTCTATATGCTTATTTTGTTTCCATGCAGCTGGCTGAGGATATAGTAGCAACCGAGCCATCTCTTGGACAAAGGCTTGTTATTTGGGGAACAGATGTTAATGTGGCCTCATGCAAAGAAAAATTCCAGGTGGGTTTTATTTATTTCCTTTTTTTAAATGAAAAGTCAGTTTGATTTAAACAAGAATTTGTTGAGTCTGATACAAAGGGGGTGTTTGTATTGCTAACTTCTGCTCATTTTTCCTGCCTTTCTTTTTCCTCTCACATTTAGAGATTTCTCCAGCGCTTTATCGATCCACTGGATAAAGAGGATGAAGACATTGGCCTGGATCTTAACGAGCCACGCTATATGCAACGACTTCAAGAGGTACTTGTAATGCAGTAATTGTAATTCAGCTTTTCTTTTTTCAGCCTTGCATGCCATCAAGCTAAAGATTTTCTAACTCCCTTGCAGATTAATATGGTTGGGGAACCATTCCTGAACGTAAATTGTGACCATCTAAGATCATTTGATGAAAATCTCTACAGACAACTGATCTGCTATCCACAGGTGAAGTAGTTGCACTTATTTTCTGACTTTCAGGTGGCTCTTTCATATTTCTGGGTTTTAAAATGCTTGTTTAATGCAGTGCATACTGTGTGTGTTCAGTGCAATCTCAGTGGCTACTATATTTATTGAATATAAAATGTCTTGTTTCAAAGTATACAATCACAGAAACAGTGAGTACTTCATGCATGCAAAGTTAGCTGGTGATCTGCAATGTCCAGAGTTTTGTATTTCCACCCCTTGCAATACTCAAGTGAATGAATAAATCTGATCTGAACACCAGGTTTTGTGTTACGTAGGAAGACGTTCACATGGTGTAACTTTAAGTCATTACTGACTGATCAGCAGCACATAAAATGCTTTATGCATAATTACTTCATTCTATGATTTAACTTGTAACCTGCTTTTAATACAGGAAGTTATCCCAACATTTGACATGGCTGCCAATGAGATCTTTTTTGATCATTACCCTGATTCAATACTAGAGCATCAAATTCAAGTAAGGCCATATAATGCACTGAAGACCAGGAACATGAGAAATCTAAACCCTGAAGGTAAACTTTCTGCTTACCATGTTAGAAAAGAATCTTAAAGATTTTCATAAATTTAGGGAATACTAACATAAGATTAGGTTGAGACTATATAAAACTGTACTTGTGGTCCATCCAGACCAATGTCTTCCATTCATGTCTGTTTTAGAAGCAAATGCTTTAGAGCCCAAATTCAGAATAATCTATCCATAAAGGAAATCTCTCAGATCACCAACTACTCATGTTCTTAGTTCTGCAAGAGCAAAGGATTCTTTCTTTTGTATACATATCCTGTAAATCAGAATATTTGTGTTATGCATTTACTATTATTTTGTTTAAGCAAAAAGCATTGTAACCTGTCTACCTTCTGCCTAAAAACAATTGTAACGTGAAATTTTAAAGGTTAATTAAATTTTAAGAGTATGAGGTCATGACATGAGTCTCTGTATTTTTGTAGACATTGATCAACTCATCACCATCAGTGGCATGGTCATCAGAAGCTCCCAGTTAATTCCTGAGATGCAGGAAGCATTCTTTAGGTGCCAGGTTTGTGCTTTCACCACCAGAGTGGAAATCGACCGTGGCCGGATTGCTGAACCATCAGTGTGCAAGAACTGTCACACAACACACAGCATGGCGCTGATTCACAATAGATCCATGTTCTCTGACAAACAGATGGTACGTTGGCTTAAGTAGTGGCTAAAATGAAAGAGTAGCTAGTTTTTGCTCCCCACCCTCCTAAAATCATCAACACTATCAGTTATGTATCTTGAGATTGAATGGTTTGAAAAGAAGAAGTGTTTTGGAACATGAAAATGGGTGAAACAGCTTAGTGAAACACTATCTACTTTGGAGGAGAAATGCATTAGGAAGATGAAATGAAGCATGTACACCTCTTAATGTTTCTGCATAGGAGTCCCTTTATATGCAGTATGTCCCCTTCTGTCTGGACTAGGTGAGCCTTGTTTGTAGCAGCATTTTATCCATGTCAGTCACAATCAGTAGAATTCTCATTTTCCTAATTTCTTTTAGTCAGTCAGTTTTGCTGTTTGGGTGGAGATATTTTGTTCCTGAGCAATGTTCTTGATTCAAAATGATGCTGAAGACTGTTAATACAAAATCCTGTTGTAAAAGGGGCAAAGTTCTGCTTTTTTACAACTGAAAGGTGGTGTTTTTGCTAGATCAAACTGCAGGAGTCTCCTGAAGATATGCCAGCTGGACAGACCCCGCATACGGTGGCACTCTTTGCTCATAATGACCTTGTTGACAAAGTTCAGCCAGGTGACAGAGTTAATGTCACAGGTAAAATTTGGTTTGAGTATTTCCATTTTTCTTTTTCATTGATCTTAACTGTGTGTAAAGGGACCTGATGGGATGTACCTCCAAGTGCTGAGGGAGCCGGACACTTTCTTTGCAAGGCATTCAGTTATCTTTGAAAAGTCATGGTGACTGGCTAAAATACTAGGAAAAAAGCCAATAGCACTCCCTACAGTGAGGAGGAGACCTGGGGAACTGCAGGCTAGTCAGCTTCATCTTGAGCCCTGGGAAAGGTGATAGAGCAAATAATCCTGGAAACCTTTTTTGGTTGGAACAGTATTCTACACCCTCAGCAAACTTGCAGACAAAAACAAAACTGGAAGGAAGCAGTGCTTGGTAGACCATACAGCCAACATTCTCCTGGGCTGTATTAAGAGTGTCACCAGCAGGTTGAGGGAGTACTGGATCCAGTCATGGGGTCTCTCAGAGCAAGGGAGACACGAACATACAGGAGTGAATTCAGCAAAGGGCTATGATGATAACAGAAACATTGGTCCTACACAGAAAGGCTGAGAAAGCTGTGACTGCTCAGCCTGGAGAACAGAAGGCTTGGGAGAATCTTAGCAGCATGTTTAGAAACACCTGATTTGATGGTAGTGTCAAGAAGACAAAGCCAGACTTAATGATGCCCAGTGGCACACAGAGGGTACAAGCTGAAATGCAGGCAATACCAGTAAAAATAACTTTTTAACAGTTTGTGTGGTTGAGCCTCATCACAGGTTGACTGGAAAGGCTGTGTTGAGTCTTTCTCCTTAGAGATACTCAAAACCTGATGGGACACAGCCTTTAGCAAGCAGGGGACTCCAGCTGACATCATTTGCCCCCATGATTGAACTAGACATCCCCAGGCTGTCTGACCTTTATTCCTTCATTCTGAAGCTGTAGCTGAAGAAGTGATAGTATAGAGATAAGAGATAAAGTGTCTGCAGTTAGGAGAGTGATAATATAGAATAAGTCTTGTGATACTTCAGCAACATATTATAAACCACTTTGCTTTAGAACAACTGTTGTAAAAAAAACAGGCTGTTTGAAAAACTTAGAAAGCTGTTATTAAACTTTGCACTTAAAAAGAGGGGGAAAGGCTGACTGGAGTGGGAATTTCAAAAGCTCAAGCCTTAGTTTTCTCAAAAATGCTTTCATTGTTGAGAACAATGGTACGAATGTAGAACATATATGTCTCTGCAAAAATGGGTCTAGGTGACTTAAATATGACTTCTACACAACTTACAGTGAGAAATTAGATTACAAAATATTTAGGCTTGTTAGAAAAGCTCTGCTCTTCCTGGGAATTTGTAAAACTTTTAGGGTTTGGAATTAGCATGTTTCCCCTTATCTAATGCTGTGATTGAAACTTGTGTTTAGGTATCTACAGGGCAGTCCCTGTTCGAGTTAACCCCCGGGTCAGCAGCGTAAAATCCGTGTATAGGACCCACATTGATGTCATACACTATCGCAAGACAGACTCCAAACGCCTGCATGGTGTTGATGAGGAAAATGAGCAAAAGAGGTTTACAGAGGAACGTGTGGAAATGCTCAAAGCGCTTTCTAAAAAACCAGACATATATGAGAGGCTTGCTTTAGCATTGGCTCCGAGTATCTATGAGCATGAAGATATCAAAAAGGTGAAAACTTCTCTATTTCTCTTGTAAAATATGTATTTTTATGTGTATACATTTGTAGTTACTGTTGTTAATGTATCTTGAAACTTAACAGCTTTTTTAATTTTTATCTGTTATCTTGATGATCTTGCAGGGTGGTGTTGGTTGTAAGTGTATCATAATTCCTTTCAAGCTATTAAGGAGTGTTAATTAGAGGGAAGATAACTGAAAATATAGGAAGGCAGCAGAACTGGGAAAACTTAATTGTAGGATGCATCTTGAACATTTTTTAGAAGTTCAGATTACTGATTATCAAAGGAAAGTAAGTACTTGTACCATAGTAGCCATGCTTGCTGAGAAGAGGCATATACAAGAGAAGAGTAGCTTCAAAATGACATTTGGTTGACTCTGAATTACAGAGTATCAAAACATTTACTTGGATGTATCCAAGAAGGGACTGTTCCAATAAAGTGTCAACTGGGGTACTAGGACGTTGTGAAAACTGCAGTCAGGTCTCAAGGTCTTGTTAGACATCAAACACTCCTCTCCCAAGTGTATTCCTTTGAGGGTTTTTTTAATAGATTTATACATTATTATAGTTCACAGGTTCTTGAAAGTATAATTCAAAACCATACAATGATTTACTTATGAAATGGGAACACAATAATGACAGTTCCTTTCGTTGTTACCTTCTCAACATGCTAATAAAGGCAGATTAAGTCTAGGGGGTGGAGTTGAGGAAAAATAAGGACCCTTCGTCAAAGGGGATTCTTCAAGTTGCAACCAAAATCTGTTTATGATAACATAGAAAATTTCTGTCTTTAATGCTTGGAACCCAGATGCATTGAGTTGTGTTAATTTTAGCAGTATTTGTTTTTCAGATTGGATTTGCTCTGTTACATCTATAGAAGAAGTGGTATTTTCATTTTTTATAGGGTATTCTGCTTCAGCTTTTTGGTGGATCAAGAAAAGATTTTACTCAAACAGGAAGAGGGAATTTTCGTGCTGAGATCAACATTCTTCTCTGTGGTGATCCTGGTACCAGCAAATCCCAGCTGCTCCAGTATGTGTATAACTTGGTTCCCCGAGGCCAGTATACTTCTGGCAAAGGCTCAAGTGCAGTCGGTCTTACTGCATATGTGATGAAGGATCCAGAAACACGGCAGCTGGTTCTTCAGACAGGGGCTCTAGTACTTAGTGACAATGGCATTTGCTGCATTGATGAGTTTGATAAAATGAATGAAAGCACAAGGTCAGTTCTACATGAAGTAATGGAACAACAGACACTCTCCATTGCAAAGGTAAATGAAACTGAAGTTATTCCTAGAGGCTTTTGCTCTTGCTTTACTCAGAGGTTTTCACGATGCAGTTTTTAACTACAGACTCCATCTAACATTGGTCATCTCATGAAATTGGAGGGAGGTTTTGGTGGCACAGCTGCAGCTGGTTTCAGAAATGTTTTTCCTTTTGACAGGCTGGAATTATTTGCCAATTGAATGCTCGTACATCCATCCTAGCAGCAGCTAATCCTATAGAATCACAGTGGAATCCAAAAAAGACTACTATTGAAAACATTCAGCTTCCTCATACACTGCTGTCAAGGTACTGAACTGCACTGCATGTGTCATTTTTAGAGGATGTTACACTTCCTCTTCTGAAAATTACCTATAGGAGAATAGAACTACTGTGTTGGTCACAACCTAATGGAAAACTTCTGTAGCACATACTTTAAATGCTGTCCTTGCAATACCTTTGTGAGCACAGAAGTGCCTTTTAGTATTTATATGTTGAGCTTGAAGAGCAAGCGTGATAAGATCTGTAGGATCTCTTTAATTCTGTGTTGTTTCATAATCATCTCCTAGAAAAGAGCTGTTCTGAAACTTAGGGTATTGATAACTTTAACAAAAATTCAGGATGCTTTTCTTAGCTCCATAAAACTTTTAAAGTGAAACACTGATAATCAAGGAACTTGGCAGCAGAGGTGGTAGAATCCTAAGATCTGTGCCTGTAAGATCATAAGGTCATGCTGCTTTGTAAAATTCACCTGAGGAGGCAGCTATGCTGGTCAGTGATTTGGGCAATAGCTGTTAGAGCTACATTTAGTGCTTGTTGACAGAAAATTAAACTACATGCTGGAGTTGCATCTTGTTAAGAATTTCCACAGTAACTGGAAATTTGAAGTACACTGATGGTATACTGGATACCTGAGAAGATTTACGGCTTAAATTTCAATTAAGAGCTGCGAGGTTTGAGCAGCATCTCACTTCCACCATTTATTGGATTTAAGCCTCCAAAAATAAATTGTTGGCTGACTCAAAATGCATTATTTATGTCTGCTTAGAGCTGAGGCTAGTTGACTATATTGTTTATAAAATTATAAACCATTTTCTTCAGGATTAAACTTCAAGTGCTTTTTGGATTTGTAATTTATTTAGTTACATTTTTTTGCTATTGAATTTCAGGGCAGTATCTTTAGCATCAAGTTCTGTGCATTTGTTATGTGTGTGGGATATTTTGTTTGTGGCAGTTGCAACTTTCTTTTTGGGGGGGGGGTGGATTTTTTCAGAAAACAAAATATGTTTGCCTTGAACATGAAATCTAAATTTTGCAGAATGTACCTTGCTTTCAAAATTTCCAGTCCATAGCAAATCCACTGTGTTGTTCTGTACCTTGAGAATTCTAGAAAAATTTTCTTTCTGGTGTGAGAAAGCAATTTCTACTGAGAGAAAGAATTAAGTGTCTAGTAACTCATATCTGTACTATCTGATTTATGTTAAATCCTTCTAATTCAAGTACCTAAATGATAAGAAAGTATGCTCACTAATACTGAATCATATCCCATTCAGATTTGACTTGATATTTTTGATGTTGGATCCACGTGATGAAGCTTATGACAGACGCCTTGCTCGCCATTTGGTTTCACTGTACTACCAAAGTGAAGAAAAGATGGAGGAGGAATACATGGATATGGCAGTATTGAGGGATTACATTGCATATGCTCGTAGTTATGTAAATCCCAGATTAGGTGAAGAAGCAGGCCAAGGCCTTATTGAGGTAAAGGCATTGCTGATGAGAATGTTCAGTTTTTCCTTACTTGTCAGAAGAGGTGATTTTCTGTTGTATGTACACTATCTACACAACTGCTTTCTGTAAGATCCTTGGAAAAAAAAGGTCTCTAATGGAAAGAGGGATCATATAAGTCATTCTTCATTCTAATGTTTAGCTTTCAGATATGTTGGTTTGGTTCCATCATGTAAAACACGTTAGTCTACCAAAGCAGTATGTGTCATCATAGACACAAGCACTGCTATATAGGACTAATCCAGAATTTTAAAGTGATTCAAAACTTGATTCATTACCATGGTTTAATTGCTTTATAATGGAAAAAAAATTATTTGATGTTGTAATTCATCGCTGCAGACAAACCATGAAGATGTATGAGCAGAAATACAGTATTTGGAATGGCTTGCCTGAATTGTTTATATTCTGAAGTAAGAGGTGGGAGATGCAGGGAAGTGGAAAGTAATTACTATGCAATGAAACATGTAACGAGTGTCTCCCTTTCAGGCCTATGTGGACATGAGGAAGATTGGCAGTGGCAGGGGAATGATTTCCGCGTACCCGCGGCAGCTGGAGTCCCTGATCCGGCTGGCGGAGGCACACGCCAAGATGCGCTTCTCTGAGAAGGTTGAAACAATTGATGTGGAGGAAGCAAAACGCCTCCATCGGGAAGCACTGAAACAATCTGCTACTGATCCAAAGACCGGAATTGTGGACATATCCATTCTCACGACAGGTTTGTGCTTCTGTAGTGTTAAAGCAGGGCCACTGCTGGGATTGTGAGATTTTTAAAACCTAACTTAACCTGTCCTCCTAAGCAGATTGCTAAAAGGTATTTTCTTTGCTTTTATAAGGAATGAGCGCAACAGCTCGTAAGCGGAAAGAGGAATTGGCACAAGCCTTACGGAAGCTCATCCAATCAAAGGGTAAAGCACCATCTCTGAAATACCAACAGCTTTTGGATGATCTCCGAGCACAGTCTGATACAGTAAGTTTCCTGCTTTATTTTTACATTTCCATTAATGTTTCAAAACATTTTTTTCCAAGTGAACATTCTTGTCCTCAAATCATGTTACGGAGGGAAATGGAAATATGAACGATTTGTTGTCATGACTAGAAAGCCAGTTCTGTTACAGACAAGTGAATTGAATCTGCTGTACCTTTGTTTATTCTCGCTTTTGGAATTAGCAAACTCAGCTTCAGGGTTCCAGGCTATGCTTCAACTTCGACATAGAATGAAAACTTCAAATAAAAATATTATAAGATTGGAAGAAAGTGTAGCATTTTTACTATGTTTGAAGTACTTTCCCCATCTTTACTTGATTTGCTCCCTTTTTTATTTAAGGCTGTCACAAAGGAAATGTTTGAAGAAGCACTTCGTGCCTTGGCTGATGAGGACTTCCTTACTGTGACTGGAAAGACTGTGAGGCTGCTGTGAGTTACCCTGTGCTTGAGAGCCCACTGTCACGACTTGTACTTCATTTTACTAAAGATAGTGTCAGTCTACAAGATCTTTGATATTTGGGACTATCATCTGCTATGACAGGCATAGCCTTTCCCTGCCAACCAAATGTGATGGCTTCACTCTGCCTTACTATATTGCCACTGCAAGATTTTCATGGCTTGGGCTAGCATTTGCTCTGACAAGGGTAGTCATGATTAAGTGGCATCACTGTCATTACAAGATATTATGAAAATCCTCATGTCAATAATGCTATTTACATTTTAGCTAAATGTAATTAGGAATACGGCAAGGGCTTTTATGTTTTTATGATGTTTTTTAGAGCATGGTAACAATAGTGCCTTTATTTCCAACTGGATTGTAAAAACTTCTCTTAAATGACTTTTTAGTAACTACAGTTTTTTACTGTTAGTACTGCAGCAAGCTGAAATAAAATTATTTGACTTTAAAAGGACTATTTTGTGTTCAAGTACAAATCAGCATATCCTGTGCAGAGCACTTTTCCATCTACAATTCTGCAATTTTTTGGAAGTCCTTTCCAAGAGCATGAAAGGAGCTTTGCTTTTTGTTTTTTTCTTTTCTGTTTGTTTGACCCGAGTGTACTGTGGAAGTATCCTTAGTGTAAAAAAGATACATAGATTCTACTTGAAACCACATTTTTTTATTTCAGTTATAAGTATGACTGGTTTCTTTACTTCAATTTTAAGTCTGACTAATTAAGATACCCACCTTTGGTGTTATGACCTAATCTGTCCTGAAAGAACAAGGTCTTGTAGCTTGTTTACAATAATCTTCCCAAGGGCCAGGTATGGGTAATTTTTCTATTTTAAAAATACAAGGCTATGTGACCTTCCTCAGCTTACAAAGCAGTACGATTGCTTTATGTGGTCATTTTTATTTAAGTGCAAGGAGCAGGTTAGAATCCTTGCATAACTGTTTCAACCAAACTTGAAATTGGATGTTACTGAGAAATATTCCAAACTGTACTCTGCCTTCACTTCATGAAGAGGGAAAAAAAGAATCCATCTATTTACTTGAAGCGATCTTGGATTATACTGTGTTTGTCCTAACATAATGATGAGTCTTTCTCTAATCATTAGACATTCCTGATGTCTATGTTATCGTTGTCCACACTGCTTACGCTTGAGAAGATAAAAAAATTACAAAAAGATCATGATCAGAAATAGTTTTTTATAAAACAGGCTTACCACAGGATGTTATGGGGAGAAGAAACCAGTGGCAACACACTGTGAACTGAGAAAAACTTTGCTGAAACTAAGTGCCTACACAGCAGCCATAAGGCTGCCCTAGACTTTTCAGAACAATGGCATTTAGTACAACCATTCTAGGTTATCTTCTATCTGCTGATCATACTGAAAGTAGTCACATTTGGGTAAGCTCTGAATCTTCAGGTATGCCTGAGCGTTCAAGGGGAAGGTTAAGCTTTTGGCCTCCAGGGACACACCAAAAAATGGAACAATGAATTTTTCTGATTCCACACACATTTTCTTCCTCATCCATGAACAGACTGATGAAGATATGAGAAAATCAGGCGTCTTTGCATGCTGTCAGGTGCTCAGTTAACATTCAAGACACAACAAATTTAGCATAACTGGTGACCAAGATCTAAAAAGCTGCACTTGCTGAACAGCTCCTGGAAGAGTCAGGTGAAAGTGCACCATAATGAAACACACAATGTCTGGAGAGGGACCAGAAGAAATTAGTTAAGATATTGGGAGAAGTCATTGAATCACATGGTCAAGGCTGTCTCTGGAGCAATAACACAAGTATGCTTTCAGATACGTTAGAGGCATCAGCCTCTTAAAGTCACCTACTCCACCAAAATGGAAGTAGGAGAGGAGGCTGAAGAGCTCAGTTATAGCCTGCACACAGGCCACAGCTAAAAGACATGGATGCTGTAAGGTGCTTTCCAGGATGCAAACTTGGCAGGAAAGAGGTGACAGCTTTTATCTGTAAACTTAAATTGACTGATCTGGCTCATACAGCTTCATAAAGATCATTAATGAAAGAAGATGGTGTATATTTGGGCAGGGATCACAACGACAGCTGGGGAGGAACAAGCATTTTAAACTATTTCTACTGTCTGATCAAGACACATTAATACAGGTCTCTAACCATCATTCATTTGGATGTTGTAGAGTTAATTTTCTTCACAATGGCTGTTGTGGGGCTGTATTTTAAATTTGTGCTGAACATGGTTCATAATAGATGTGTTTGTTACTGCTGAGCAGGACCTACACAGAGCCAAGGCATTTTCTGCTTCTTGTATTGCCATGAGTGTTCAAGGGGAAGGTTAAGCTTTTGGGAGGCAGGGAGGAGACAGCCAGAACAGGTGACTCCCAACTAACCAAAGGGATAGTCCAGGCCATATAAGAACATGCCCACTGTATAATGTGGAGAGAATAAGGAAGGGGGGGAGGAACACATTTGAAGTGATGTCATTTGTCTTCCCAAGAAACCATTACACGTCTTGGGACTCTGCTCTCCTGGGGATGGCTGGACATCTGCCTGCCCATAGGAAGCAGTGAGTTAATTCCTTGTTTTGCTTTGCTTGTATTCATGGCTCTTACTTTCCCTATTAAGCTGCCTTTATTTCAACCACTCTCCAGCTCTTACACTTTTAATTGTCTCCCTACTGGTGGGGGAGTGAGTGAGCAACTGTGTGGGGCTTGGCAATTGGCTGGGGTTAAACCACAACACATTTTTTCATTAAGCATGGAAAAATGTCATACTGCAGAATTCTCTTCCTGCTCACTTTAACTTACACTGTCCAGGAAGTCAACTGTTTCAACAGAGGATTGACCTATACAGTTATGTAATCCTGATTTAGGTAGTAAGGACAGAGGAAGAAAAAAAAAAATCACTTTTACTCCAATTGAAACAAGACTAACATTTTATCGAAATAGCTACACATTTTGTTTGGTAGTGTGGACCAATTCCTGTCTGGCAAAACACTGGAGAATGCGGGCATCGATCCCGCTACCTCTCGCATGCTAAGCGAGCGCTCTACCATTTGAGCTAATTCCCCCCTTGAGGGGGCTTCCGGGATCACAGAACTCTGCCTCCATAGGAGCTCCTAAGGCTGCAGTTCCACGCATAAAATGCCGTCCTCGCTCTTGCTCTAGCCTCTCTGCTCGCAAACGAAAACACGTTCAACTTCGATTCCAAAACTATACATTCACAGTGTTTCATTTAGCATTTTCAAATCAAGCAGCAAGAAACGTGGCAAAATGGAACAGACGTGTAAAAACGAACCCGTTGTTACTTGCCGTTCACGAAACAAAGTACGTTGTGGCATTTTATTTTCTTGCCATATGCATCAGGGTTTAGGGGAGCTTTTAAATACTCGCAGTGAAGTATTTTTACTCCAATGAGGGGCAAAACCGACAGTGGAGAATGCGGGCATCGATCCCGCTACCTCTCGCATGCTAAGCGAGCGCTCTACCATTTGAGCTAATTCCCCGTGCCCGCCGTGCCCATCCCGTAACTCCAGACTTCGATCTCTGACAATACTGTGCATCCCCTACACGCCCTCTGCTCTTTCACGGCGGGAAGTAACCCAGGGCAGCCAGTTCAGAACATTTTACTGCCATCTGACCCGGAGCTGCCTATGGTTTTGCCCAAGATGACAAAAAAACTAACGTGATAAGGCGGAGCAATGTAATGAGGGACTTCGCGCTAGCGTACGCGACAAACTCAAACCCCGCAGCCTTTCAGCGCCACCTACCACACGCTAAATTTGTCCTCCTACACTCAGGGAAATCACATCACAGACAACACAGTGGAGCAGCTTGAGGATAATACAAAACTCGCATTTGCCCTCATGTTCCCTTAGGAGACCATCTAGAAAGCAAAACTCAAGCCTGATTAAATTAACTTGTATCAGTTTCTGTTAGTATTGATAAGAAGATGCATTGAAGTGATCTGTGTTAAATGAAAGTATGCAGACACAAAGCCTTCAAAACTGAAACACCCCTTTTTTTTTAATGGAAGAAAGAAGGTTGGGCTATTTTTAAGACATAGGTAAATAAGTTTTCCCAACCACGTTAAGAAATTAAAACACTTTACTTGCTGTCTTACATAAAAATTTAGCAACACTCACAACAAAATCATGACCACAAAACAATGCTGTCATTGAATACGTTTTAATAACTGAAAATAGTGCAGAGATCTTTCCTCACCTTTATCTGGCTTGTGCATTAAAAAAATGTTTTTCTGTAAGCCAAATGTGTGAAGCTTTAGGCCTTTTCAGTGGCAGCAGCATGGGCTGGGGTGATGAAAAACAGGGAGAGGTAATCTGCCTTTTTCCTAATGACTCGAACTGCACAGGGTCGATAAAGGAAACCGTTCACAGAGCTGAACCTCGTGCAACACGATACGGGAGAGATCCTGGCCAGAGGCCTGCAGGGGGCCAGCAGTGAGCCCAAGATACACACAGGCCTGTGACAAGGACTGAAACTGCTTTTGCATATTTGCTTTCCTACTCAAATCCACTCGAGAGAGGTAGATAAAATCAGCTCCAATATAATGCAAGAAGTGTTAAGGACAAATCTGAATTTTTTTATTGTGCAGAGACTGAAGTTAAGCAGGAGAATATCTGAATTTTAAGAGAACATTCACAGCAACACTGTGGTTGTAGTTCCACATCTAGACCTGAATCTGGATTGTAAGAGATTTAGAGTACAAGTTCTAACCTAGGATAAGTTGTAACTTGCTGATACTCAATTTTGAAATTTATTTTGTTTTGACTGGTTGTTGCCATCCAGTGAGTTAAATCCTTCAGAGAAAACCACCAGTACACGTATTGTTGGATTACTGCACATAACTTTAGTTTACTAGCAGGACTTACTCCTTTGCATTTAAACACGGCATATCAGTGTATCCACTCTCTGTAAACGATGTTTTTCTTCTTGAAATTCAGAAAACATTCTTTGATTTAACAGCCTGTGAATAGAGGCTTAGCAATGCGCTTCCTACTGCAAAGTCAGTTAGTAAGACTACAGGTGAATTTTTCTATTTAAGAAATGTGCTTAGTAACCCTATATATTAAAGATTCAACACTATTTGGACAGAATTATCAAACTCAATAAATAAAGGTAGAAATAATTTCTAGGATGTAACATAATATATGAATTAATTTTTCCTCTCCAGAAACTAAACATGAACTTCTAAACCATTGTATTTATCATTTATGTATGTTTCATTAGAGAATGTAGTTGGAAAAGGAACTAAAGACTTGAAAAAAGGAAAAGAAAAATCTCACTCTGCTTGAGTGAGTAAAACTACTTCTAAGAGTAGTCTTTCTAGATTTACAATTATTTGCACTTTTGCAGTAATACATTTTGTATCTTCACTGTAAGAGATGCAAAAAAAATGAGTTCTCTCTCCTTGAATAAACGCTAGAGGATGCACTGCTCAGGAAAACGAGTTGTTTTATCCAAGGAGCACAGCAGAAAATGCTCCTCATACGCCAAGTGTGTAGCCTGGCTTTCCAGCTATCGGGTTTTCCACGTAAATGCAGGGGTGGCTCAGTGTCGTCAGACAGAGCCACTGAACCCAGCAGGCGGAGCGGCCGCGCGGTGACTGCGCGGGAGCGCAGGTGCCCGCGGCACGGGGAATTAGCTCAAATGGTAGAGCGCTCGCTTAGCATGCGAGAGGTAGCGGGATCGATGCCCGCATTCTCCAGTGTTTTGATCGGCTGTAGCGCCACGCTGGGGAAAGATTTTCTTCCACTAACTGTTCCGGGTTTCTGTTAGAAAATCCACAGCAGGAAATACAGAGCACGTCACACTGCAAATAAAAAGGGAAAAGTAATGTTAATTGTCAAGATTACACTTGTGAACTGTCTGAGAAACAATTTCCTCACAAACTAACGCTGTTACTCTGTGATACAGGGAAAAAAAAATAGCCACTTCCGTCCCTTACCACTGCACCGAGTGCGAGCGTTTATGACTTTTTAATGATGCAGAGTTATTGTAATTGTCTCTGTGAAGATGTAAATCTGTAGTTGTCTATATAAATCATCAGCTCACCACAGAATTAATTAGTGTCTCACTGTCTCACCAGCTACCTTGCACCCGCTGTAGGAAGGGCAGGGGACGCTTGCTCCTAACGTGAGTTTCACTCTCCCACAGTATCATTTAATGTCTTGCTCTAGTTCTTCTGAGAACATAATTCGCACTTAAAAAAACCCAAAATAACTCAGTTTTGATTAACCTTAAAAACTTAAACACTTCATACTATGCAAACGCATCTCCAAACTGATTTTAATCCTTACGAAACTGGTCCAGGAAAAAACATCTGTATTAAGAACAGCGGCATAGCAAAACATGTGGAGAATGCGGGCATCGATCCCGCTACCTCTCGCATGCTAAGCGAGCGCTCTACCATTTGAGCTAATTCCCCCCGCGGGCTTCACGCTGCCCTCCTTGACCATTCCTGCTTCCCTTTCCCGCACTGGCGGAACCACCGCACAAAGCGCCTAAACGTGACCCGCGGTTCCAACACAAACAGAACCTCCGCCCCCAAATCCCGGTAGCTGCGCAGTTCCAGCCCTTCTAATCCCCTCCCGAAGTCACGGGTAGACAGTAACAGCGCACAGTCCGCCAGTGAAACGCAGAAACAATTAGGTCTTCCTGCAAGCGCACTGTTTTTGACAGCCGTAGTGGGAATTTTGCCTAATATTATATCTGGACTCCTCGAGGCAACAGCAGGCGCTTTGTTCTGCAAAGCTGCATCTGGAGAACATCCGGGCTTGTGTTTCCAGGCAATTGCAGACTTATGTTCACACCGAACAATTATTACTGTGTAAGAGAAATCTGGATATATTTAAATACTGTAATTTTTCTATGACAGATTTTTGCTATTTGCAGTCCCTAGGTGGAAGACAATCGGCTAAATGGCTTTACCCTCCTCCACATTTTACAATATAAAAATATATATGACTGAATAGGTAGAGTTCTTCCAGTTCTTTCTCTTGTGGCAATAGAGGTTGGGTTCATGTTATAAAAAAGGGGGTAAAAAAAAAAAAGCACCTATGGAAAAAGGGTTATTGGAAACAATGAAAAAAGCACCAGATGGAACACTGGGAAACAAAGTAATAGTTCACATTATTTACTTACATCTCTCAGGCACTGCTGCGATGCTATCACCAGGTAGGCAAGCACACTCACAAAAATAAAAAATTTTGATTTAAATATACAAAAATATACAACTAAATATACAATTATTTAAATGTACAAAAATATACTACTAAGATGTAAAAAATATAGATTTTTACTAAAATGAAACAGCAGTGAAAATTCTGTTTAGCGGTTTCACAAACAGCAAGAGAGTAGTGAACTTCTATTACACTTACAATATTAAATAATCTGCCTTTCTGAAAAAAAAGGACTATCTGAAATGAAATTTATTAAATAACTACACAAACAGTTCTAGTTTTCCCCAAGATGCTTTGAGACACATAAACCACACTGACATATAAAGATCTTTCAAATCTCTTCTCTTCAATGACTTAGTGATTTCAGAAAACAAAATTTCAATCTTTGGTCTAGCCCTACAGCTGTATACCAAAAGTCCCGTGCACATTCTTCCATTAACAAAATTCCAGTGTCTTGCCACCTTCTCCCTCACTCTGAGTGAAACAGCTGCCTCTGTCAAAAAATGTTTATCTATCTATTTAATCAATGTGGAAAGAAGCATCTGAAATTAATTTGCAGGAGGTAATTAAGTTTTTACTGCTGGAATTATGTTGCAGATACCACTGACATTTAAGCAACTGTCTGACTGAAAGCCTGGCAAAATAAGGATGCTTGCTGCTTCTCCTATTCTGGGATGTTTCACATTTTTCTTAGTATTCCTTCTGAACAAAAAACATTTAAGTCTCAAAAACACTTATGCTATAAAACAAGTGAGCAAGCAAGCAAACAGAACCCTTCCAGCTGTGTCTATATCAGGCTTGTAAGAACACAGCCCAGGCAAGACCAGGGTTTCATCATGCCAGATTTTGAAAGGTACAGCACATCTTCTTGGTCTAATTAAGGGAATCCCCAGGCAGGCTTACAACTGCACACAAACCGAAACTTTCAATTTGTGACTAGGCACTGACAGTCTTAAGGCTTTAACACAGCAGGTAGGGTAAAATTTACTTAAAATCAAGCAACACTCACAATGAACTATAAATTAAGCAGTGACAAAATGAGTAAGGATGGCATTCAGCCCATTCTGTTAAATAGCCTAACCTTCAGTAGTTGATAGATATAGCATTAAAATGAAACATGTATGCCTCCAGTTATGTACCCACTATTGATGTCATATTTAAAGCATTAAGGAAAAGCTGTATTTAAAGCATTGAAGGAAATGTGTTTTGGACCCCAGACGTAATTTTACTGAAAAGCAGTATCAAAATATGGAATTGTACAGCAAAATTCACGCCATCCTCTGGAGGGAAAAAGCACATGAACAAAAACCTCGAACTCCAACAGACAGCACCCCACCAAATGCACGGTAAATCACATAAAGAGCAGCACAGGAGATATAACATGAGTCAGAAGAAACCTCCCAGAATTCCTATTTTTGTTTTTAATGGCCACAATGAGAATAACACTTGATTTGTTGATGAAGATGTTATTGCTTGTTCATAAAATTTTGCCTCTGTTTTACCATTACTCATTGATTCATAACCAAAGCACAAGACATAAACATGCTAAAGAAATCCCAGAACATGAGAACCAACTAAAAAGGAAAAAAACAAACTCAAAACATAATAAACCTTAGAAAGATTTGTTACTTTTAATAGTATTTGCTACTGTGGTTACCACATTTGAGGAAAATCAGTATAGTCCATTTGGGAGGTTATGCACCAGTACAAAATTTTGTAATATTGATCAAAGAATCAACTTAGCCAGGCATCCTAAGTAATTTGAGTTTCCATTAGCAGTCACAACAGAAACTTGCAAAAGCCAAAATAATTCATATTAAATATACTCCTTTTGTAAGAAGTATGACATCAAAATGTTTTTTGTACACATTTATCAGATTAGCATTTAGGCTAACAATGTGCTGTCTATGCACTAATAAGACAGTGATCTCAGAGCAAGATCATTTTATGCTACTCTCTGTCATCTCCCTGGGGACCAATACAAAAATCGCCCTCATTATTTCAACCTGTAAAATCTCTAACTTTATCAGAGAGTTGAAATACCCTGAAAACATACAAGTTATCATTCTCTTTCTCTAAAAGGATCAATGGATTTTAGATTTCTACCTAGGTTATCATATGGATTACAGATTGGCAAAGATTTCATTGTTTTCAGATATGGAAATGGAAGTCATACACGAACACGATTATGCATTTAGGTTTTTTCCCTAGGAAAGTGGCTAGACTCACATCACAACTTACTCCAAACTCTTCTGGAAGACCTTGTATCCCTACTAACTTAGTAAGTATTTAAAAAAGTTGCAACATCATGCTACAGGTACAATGCCATCCTTGAAATAAACAGGACGACAATACAGAAAAACTGTGTTACTAATTTTATATACAAAACAAAATGTTTAATAGTTAATAGCAATAAACAAGGTTGTTACAAAAGTAGTGAGATTGACTATGCCTGAATACTACTGGATCTACAACCTTTGTCTTCTGAATTAGCACTGTAAGAATCTAAACTTTCTCTACATTCCCTATAATTCCACTTAGCAGAGATTGTGGGCTAGCTATGTCTAGGCCACCTGGCTAAGCAGCTATCACTAAACAGCACATACAAGATTTTTCTCATGTTCATTCAGTATCTCTCCCAAGCCATGGTTTTCTACAGAATAGTAAATAATTTCTTTGTATTTTTGATTTTTATCCACCTTTCACTTTTTGCACCAAAATTAACAGGGGTGAGAATGAAGATTTTTCATAGCTTAGAAGACTTAAGATTCATATCCCTATATGTGGCGGCTTTTACTAAAAAACAGAACTACATACTCATTAAAAGAGATTTTTTTCCAGAATAATACAGTAGTTTTAATAACAATAACCTCATCCAAAGAAATAAACCAACCATTTATTAAAAGCCCCAAGGACCTGGTTATATGGAAAGAACTGAAAAACGTATTTGGCTGCAATGTTTAAAGTCTAGAGGGTTAAGATACACAGAATTCACCGAAGTTCAGTGTATGTTTTACATCCAATTACTTAGGTCCATATGAAAATCTGAGAGCTTTCCTTTTTTAAATTTATGCACCACCATGATATAAAATAATTTTAGACTAGAACAAGGAAAACAGACTTATCATTAGAGGAGCTATGATCACTGATGAAGCTACCTGCTTGCAGTGTATTCAAAATACCACCATGCTAAATTAAGACCACAGAAAAGTTTAGGACAGCACCCACTTCAGCAAGCTCTTGAACACAAGTTACCCTCTCATTTGAGTCTTCCCCTTCTGTCCTGAGCTCAATGATTCACAATAAGCGAACTCTGGAAGAGCAGTATCAGAAGAAAACAACAGGTTAAATTTACATATTAAAACTTACAGATGCAGTGTGGGATTAGTGTAGTCGTAGGTGTTCAGAACAACTGAAGGAGGGATGGAGCCTGAGTCATGGCAGAGCAACACAGGAATGGGAAGCCCAGGAATAGGAACCCCAGGAGAACCCACAAAACTACCCACTCAGCTGAGGAATCACACTGCCCATTACACCTCCAGACTCCAAAAGCAGATTTTGTGAGATCCACTAAAAGAACCACCACGCCCGGAAAGCTCCTGGGTAAAAGGCTGTGCACAAACCTCCTTTGTCTTTCGATGGCCTCAGCCCAGACTCGATCCAGGCGACAGCACAGCAGACACATCTCCCCTGCCCGCATGTTCCCACCTTCCCTGCCTCTCAACACTGAGCCTCTGCTCCGCCCTTCCCAGGCACTAAACATGCCCTGCCCTGTGCTAGAACCTTCCACCCACCCCAACGGCAACTCCCTCCTCCAGGGCAGCTGCTGCCCTCCTTTTATTCCTTTATAGAGGAAGCGGTGAACAGGCGGTGCTGGGAGGTTTGTCATCCTTTAAACAAGGAAACGCAGTGGCGGTGTCTCCTCCTGATGCAGGAGGTAGCTGTTGGGATGGCTGGTAAGTGTTCTAAAGAAAAGCCACCAGCCCGCCTGCTGCTCAGCTCTTCTGTCCCCCTGAAGCTGCCTTCTGTAGCATCAGTAGGAAAAGGTAATGCTAGAAAGAGCAGATTTTTGTCCTAGTTTTCCCAATGCAATAGCTGTAAGTAGCAGGAATGTCAGTTGAGTGTGCACGCCTTTAAATGGACCTAAGTATTTTTTTTCGTAACATAAACTCATAATTAAGTTTATGCTCATGCATTTTCCTAGGCATTGCTTTGAGGGTGGAGGTCGAAAAACAATTAAAAAAAATATCAACATGTGTTTAAGGATTTCTATTTCTAAAATTTCTATTTTCCAACCACATTCCTGGTAGTTTCTAACAGCTGAGAACACGACTTCTGAATAATTTGGATACACAATCTATCTTTGTCTGTCACTTTCTGTTTTTTGTTTGTTTTTTTTTTCCTAAGGAGATTATAGAACATAAGAGTTATTTGCACCTGTAAAAGCGATTCCTGTCTTGCAAACGATCTGCACCTTTGACACATAACATCAGGTTAACTGCTAGCAAGAAAAGACAGTTTTAGCAGTAAATGGTAAAACCACCTTTGGTTTATCCAGCCAGCAGGCTTGATGAAACTTTGTAGGCTAAGGTGCTCCAGCTTATACCCTTCTTCCTCAGTTTTTTGGGGTCTCTAAAGTTTTGGCAATAACCCATCTCCTGTGCATTTATAACCTTGCTGTTTTTGTGTATTGCTAGATATTTTTCCTGAAAAAAAATAAAATAAGGAAAAAAACAGAAATTCATTGATTTCAAGCAAGAGCTGAGCTATTTTCATGTAGCTCTTGAGTTCTTCTTTTGCTAAATGTTGGTAGTAAAATTACAGCTACTTCAACACTTCTCAGATAAATAAAAGGCTATGAAAAAATGTTAATGGTGTTAGACAACTTGAAACAAGATTGGTGCAGAATCTTGAGTTGTTTACCAGTCCTTTAGGATCATAGGAGCATTTGAATTGTTAGCAGCAGCCATCTCTGAACAACTTCCTATGAAGAAACATTTATTTTCTCTGAAGATAAAGACAAAAATAAGGTGTTGGGTTTTTTTTTTTTTTTTGGTTTTTGTTTGTTTGGTGTTATTTTTTGGTTTTTTTAATCCAAAGACCTGACCAGGAAGTTACTCACAAATGCCTGGTCTAAATATGTTCCTTGTCATCACTACTAAATAATGGAAAAATGAGTGTTGGTTAGCTAACTCACTCTAAATTACTAGAGATGATCAAATAAGCAGGTGCTTTTAGGCCCAGGTGGGCATCCAAGGTGGTTCTTGCAACATAAATAAGATTATGTGAAAAAAAAAGTGCCTTACTTCAGCTGAATTTTGTATTCTAGTTTTTCACCTAGTGTTTCAATAGAAAACCCACTGAAGTGCCCTGTGCATGTTCTAGCAGCTGCCATAGAAAATTGAATTATATACATGGCAAAGATCTCTCCTTACATCACAAATGTTATATCATTTTCACACTGTTTTTAATTTTTTAACATTCTACAAATACTGAAAAACTATACACAATCAATCACCCTCTCCTCCCCTTCTAAAATCTTGGATTTAACTCTGACAGGACTAGCTTTAGTATTTAAAAAACCCAAACAAAAACCCACCAACCAACTAAAAAAAATCAGGTATAGCTTAAACATACAGCTGGCCATAAATCCAGAGCAACTTTATACCTGATCATTGCTCTCACTTGTACCATTAGTGCTCTTAGAACTGACAGCTATATTTTTTTCCTGAATACCATTATTCTTTCTTTCCCTTCCAATTTTCTTGTGGTTGGCACTGTCAAAAAATTGTAGCGAATCAATGCTGGAGCTTGTCAAGCGTGAAGTGAGTACTGTCACATAAAGACAGTGGCTTAGTTTTAGTTATTCCTCGTCTGTCTTGCCTCCTGCCAAAGAATCCAGCTCCAGGAACAACTGGTTGTGCATGTACAGTATCTCCAAGGCATTCATCACAAGTCAGGGCTAAGGTCCATAAAATGATTCAGCATCACCAGAAGCCAGTGAATGATGTAAAAACAAGCCAGGCCGGTTAGAAACCAGTCAGGTGGTGATCATACCTCTGCTCACGCTCTGATTTGATTTCTTCTTCGCCTCACTTAAATTTGATGGATAACTTCTCCCATTCTGCTGTGGAGTGAAAAATGTGGCCTGGCTTAGCAAGGAGCCAATGTCTGGTTTAGTGCCGACATAATGCAGGAACAATCTCCTCTGTAAATGAAGATGTTCAGCAACAGTCAGAAAGTCACTGGGCGGCAGATTATGGGCTACATAATTTGTATGTGCAAGAGCAGAGAAAGCTTATGGAGAAGAGTGGAAGTGAACGCTGTTCCTGACAAATCAGGTGGAGTTTGTAAACTCTTCTCCCCCTACAGAGAACCGTAGCCAAACCCAGCTCTCTTACTTGGTATATCACTTCATGTGTTAAAGAGATGCTGGAGAGGCCTGTGTTGTTAAAATAAGTAGAGGAAAGATGTAAAGTGGAGCTCAGACACTTTGGTTTAGTTCAGCTCAAAAACCCTGGGTTGATCAAGTTATGTGTATGTGAAAGTTGTTACAGGTGTGTTCACATTATTTTTGTATCGGCAATAGTGTGGCCAGCAGGACCAGGGCAGTGATTATCACGCTGTACTCAGCACTGGTGAGGTATCACCTTGTGTGCCATGTTCAGTTCTGGGTCCCTCACTTCAAGGACATTGAGGTGCTGGGGTATGTCCAGAGAGGACAACAGAGCTCGTGAAGGGTCTGGAGCACACATCCTATTGAGAGCAGCTGAGGGAGCTGCAGTTGCTTATCATGAAGGAAAAGAGGCTCAGGGGAGACCTTATCCATCTCCACAATCCCCTGAAAGGAGGCTGTAGCCAGATGAGGGTTGGCCTCTTCTCCCATGCATCTAGGGATAGGACAAGAGGACATAAGATACACAAGATATACTAGAGGAGGTTTAGTTTGGACATCATAAAGAATTTCTAAACAGAAGGGGTGATTAGACATTGGAATGGACTGCCCCGGGAGGTAGTGGAGTCACTGTCCTTGGGGGTGTTTAAGGAAAGACTGGATGTGGCATTTCACGCCATGGTCTAGTGAATACGGTGGTGGTGTTAAGGCAGAAGTTAAACTCGATGATCTCCGAGGTCTTTTCCAACCTAATTGATCCGGTGATCCTGGGAAGCAGAAGTGAGGAGGCTGGGGGAAGGAGGGGATGGAAGGGTGCGGAGCCGGTGGCAGGGGATTTCGGAATGCCAAGGGAACGGGTTTGTGGGAGGACCGAGGCGATTCCCGAGGAAGCCGGGAAGCCAACGCGAGCAGCCGAGGCGCAGGGGCGGGCTCGTCAGGGAGCGCTGCTGCGGGGGCCACGACGGGAGCTCCGGGCCGAGCGCGGGGCGGCCCCCGCGGCCGGGGCACCGCTGCTGCGGGGCGGCCCCGGGGGCTCTGGGTGCTGTGCGGGGGAGCCGAGCTCCGGGGGCTCTGGGTGCAGTTCTGGGGTGTGTGTGGGTAAGCCCCAGGGGCTGTGGGTGCAGTTTGGCGGGGGCCGTACATCATCATGTCCCTGCCTGCGATAGAAGCTTTTTGCTGCGTGTCAGGTCACGTGAGCACCGGTGCGTTCATTTTTCAAGAAGTCAGTGTTTTACGGCTGTTAAAAGTAATGTGTTAATTATAGGGAGTGCACTTGGTGATGTACTAAATAAGAAAAATACAGATCTGCTTTATTTTCACCTGACTCTCTCAGAGAAGCCAAACACCTTTCAAAGAAATATATGTGTGCATATATACATATTTATATGACAGGATGTGTGTGTCCATATATATATATATATATGCATACACACATATGTGTGACTATAAAACTCTTTCATTCAACCATATAACTTTTTTCCTTCAGTAAACGTTTCCTGAACGAGTCTTTACATGTGCATGCTGTGAAAATTGGAAAGAACACGGGTTTCCTTGTTGAATTTGGAACAGTTGTTCAACAAAGGTAGGGCTTTCTTTTTTTTTTTTTTTTTTTTTTCTTCCTAAAACACACACATTTGGTTTCTTTTTAAGTAACTTGATCTTTTGGAGAGCTTCTTGTATGAAATCAGCTAAATTACAAAGGCTCGTGTTATAAAAGGATGAATAAGCTTATTCTGGTAGTCTACATGCTGGAACACTTGTCCCACGATTGCAGCTGTGGGCTGCAGTCAGTTGTTGGTGAGTGGAAAGAATGACTCAGCAAGAAACAACGAATTTAGAGGCAAATGTAGCTATGTTGTTTTTTGTGTGTTTAGAGTGTGTATGTCCGAGTTTTAAAGTGTTTTTTTTTAAGGTGGGGAATTAGCTCAAATGGTAGAGCGCTCGCTTAGCATGCGAGAGGTAGCGGGATCGATGCCCGCATTCTCCAGTGTTTTTCAGTGTTGATGTCATTATAAACTAGTGCTGCCACCACGGCAGCATTTAAAATTATTTCCCTATTTATACTTAATTTTTCCTGTATAATGGGGTACAGAAACCTGAAAGAACTGTACATTTTAAAACCCCCAGCATATTTATTTAAATATTTCACATTTTATTTTAAAAATCAGATGTTTGTTCTTTTGCATAGAAGAAGTAAAAAATATAATCTTTTCATGAAATAATCCAATTTGCTGACATCTTAATGCAATAAAAAATGATGTAAATTATTGAGAAAAGGAAATGAGGAATTTTTTGATTGGAAATTAAGTATTTGGTTAGTGATTTCATTCATTAGTTAACTTTACATTTGATATTACAGTTTAGTGTGTAGTGAACAAAATTTTGAATTCATGCTTTGAGTAAGACTCATTGTTTCTGCTCTGTTTTGGTTGTACAGGCTGTTTATTATAAAGAATGGGCTAGAACATTCTATAGTTCTTTTGCACCTAGTAGCAAGATTGTGCCTTTTGCTTGTGAATTTTCACATCTCTGAAATACCATGGAAATTTTCTCTCTAAATCTATGTTTGCACATTTTAGGGCTTCATGAGGGTTTTTTTTCAGTTTAGTAATTTGGGGGTTTTTGGATTTTTGTTTGTTTGTTTTTATTATTTTTTAATTCTGATTTTGTTTTCTTACTTTCTCATTCAGATTTTTAATTGCTTGTACTTCCAGTTTGCGATAGCATGAGGAAATGAGCAAAATGTGCTTCTTACATGTACAGTATATTAGTGCAATTAAGATCTTGGGAGTGCACATATTAAACAGAAATGAGAAACAGAAGTTAATTATTAGGCTGCATGTTAAGGGAGGAGGAGATACCCTGCTGCATAGATGTACAAGTAGCACCTGTGAAGGAAGGGAGATCTTCCTGTGGCCATGACAAAAAAGGAATTAACTTATAGATGGAATTGGATAGAAATTGCATTTGCTTATTTCTCTTGTATTCTCCAAATACTGGAGAGAAAAGAATTGTGAGTGTAAGGCTGCTTGATGTCTCTTAAAATGAAGTCAAATGGAGAGAAAAGTATTATGGTCTTGTCACAAATCCCTTTTGGACTCAGGTAATAATTTAAATGTCTTTTTGCTTGGAATGAGCCTCTTCAGTAGTCTTCCATGTGATTATTATTGCTTCTGTGTTTTCTGTGTTTCTGTTACTGCGTAATACCTGGCACTTTGTGTGCTTTTAAAGGGAATGAGTTATATAGCTCTTCTTGGCTGATCAAATGCAAGCTGTGCACTGATGGAATGAGGGAATTTGGTGGGACTCTGTTCAGGTGCAGTCTGCATTTACTCAAAAAGCTGAAAGCTCTCAGGACTAATGACTTTTCATTACAATTATGCCCAGCTTCCTACATTGGGACACTTCTACCTATTAGGGCTTGTAAACGCGGGAAAGCTTACTTCTAATTCTTTTGGTGTAAATATGAATAGATGTAAGAGGGTTTTGCTTATCACATGTGGTGTTTTATGTTCTTATTTTTTAGGTAAACTATCCTGTGAAGAATTTACAGAATTGAGAGACACAAGGATCCTGGCTCTGAAAAGAACTACTACCTGTGGAAGTATACTACTTAATGGGTAAGTTAGTTCCCAGAGCTCCATGTCAAAGGAGTGACTGACTATTCTGGGTCTGTCTGTGCTTTCTGAGTCAGAAATTGCATAGAGATATTTTGTGTAAAGAACCATGAGGGAATTCAGTTTTATTTGATTTTTATTATTCTTATTACTATTACCACTCATACTTTACACTACAGTCCTCTGTAATATCATGCTTAAATCAGTTACATAAGGTAGTTATTCATTCTGAAGAATAATTTGTTGGTACTAAACTTGTTGGAAAATATTGCTATGTCTTTGTTGTAGTCTGCAAATAGGAAATAATGATTCCTTAGTTGTCTTTTATTAATACCTTGTTCCAAATATTAGTTAGAAACTCTTTCAGGCTGAAATGGAACCTGGAGACCATCATATGGAAACTTGGAGACAGTGTTGTACAGCACGAGGGCCATGTGTAGAATCTGCACTCAAAAATCTCGACTTTGTGAAACTCTGCTTTTAAATAAAATTATTTCACAGCATGATTGTAGAACATTTGTTTTCTGGGCTGAGCACACTGATTTTTCTCTTGATGAGTACTGTGTGATATTTAACAATAAAGTTTATGAAAGTTTTTTTTTTTCTGAAATGGCTACCAGTACCCTATTTTGACCAAGTTGTAAGCAGAAGTTGTATTTTGAACTCTTTTTGAAGAGAGTGAGAGATGAGTTCACTACAATGTGTAATTACTTAGAATCCTAGAACCATAGAATGGTTTGTGTTGGTCAGGACCTTAAAGATCATCTTGTTCCAACCCTTCTGCCATGGGCAGGGACACATTCTTCTGAAGGAGGTTGCTCTGAGCACCATCCAACCTAGCTTGGAACACTGTCACAATTTCTTGGGGCAACCTGTTCCTCTGCCTCACCACTCTCACAGTAAATATCTTATTAATAGCTAACATAAACCTACCCTGTCTCAGTTTAAGACTGTACCCACCCCTTGTGCTATCGCTGCATGCCCTTGTGAAAAGTCTCTTGCCAGCTTTCTTCTAGGCCCTGTTTAGGTATTGGGAAACTGCTTTTGTTGGGGCCACCTCTCCTCTAGGCTGGACAACCACAACTCTCTCAGCCTGTTTGACAGGAAAGGAAGTTACACCTTTAAAATGTGTTCAGCTTTTAGTTGTCAGGTATTTTTCCTCTCACATTCAATGTTGAAAGAAAATTTCATTTTTTTCCCCAGTAAACTTTGCCCAATATAAGAAGAGTGAAATAAAATAGTTTTGAGTCATTCAGCAGAGGTTTTCTCACCTAGACCAGCGACCTTATGCCTTTTTTCTGTTTCGGCCCATGTTTTATTTCCTGTAGTTGCAATTAGCATTGCAGTAATTTGTTGCTGCTAAATGTAAGCCTTGACATCTAGTGTGTAGGTCTGGCCACAGATGAACTATGGAGTCTGCTGTGTGCTTTCAGAGACTCACAGAATACAAGTGAGCTTTGGTTTGGTGAGCCTATGGCTCTATTTCTATCATCTCTCAAGACATGCAGGTGAGCTGTTCATTGTTAGCACAGAATCAACTAAAAAAGAAGCATTAATCTTAAAAAAAAAAAAAAAAAAAAAAAAAAAGTGTTTAGGCATGGGTGGCCATTGTGCTTCTTTCTGACCTTGGAGCTGAGCAGTAGGAGCACAGCCTGGTTACATTATGGATGGACCACAGTGGACAGGGCTCTGGTCACCCTCCTGCACGTGCAGTTAATTCCAAAAAATAGGAGAAGGACAACTCTTTTTTCCTGTTCAAGGTCACAGTATTTTCTACAGTGATGTTACAATTGGGGAGAACTTTTCAAAATATTCTAACTTTTTTTTTTTTCAGTATTGTTACTACTTCCATAAAAATACTGAAATAGGTTACAGAAGAGAATCCCTACAATCAGCTTGTTTTGACAACAGAAAACTCCACAGATCATTGAAATGCAGCTTAAGGAACAGTTTCAGTGTACTGGGAAAGCTTACTTCTAATTCTTTTGGCGTAAATATTGAAACTTCTGCTTATTTCTGTTACAAAAATCTGGTCAAAACTAGTAATTTGCTAAAAGAAAATAGAAATCAATGGAAGAACTAAAAACTGTTATATATTTATAACTTTTATGTATGCAGAGATAGAAAAACCAGTATTGGGCTAAAATGAACAAGGGATAAATGCAGGGAGGCAGAGCATTTTATGTGTGAGAGTGGGGATGGTGCTGTGCAGGGCCAAGAGTTGGACTCCAAGATCCTTTTGGGTCCCTTCCAACTCAGCATATTCTGTGATTCAAGTCCTTGCTGGGGAACAAGTTTCAGGTTAGCTGGAAGAAAAACATCTTGCATTCTTGCTCTTTCTGATCTCTACAAGAAGTCTGTGAATAAGCTTAACTCTCTCTTTATAAGCTGTAAAGGAAAAATCTGAGTGTTATTTATAAAATTGGATGTCAAGAACAACATGTGGGTGTTGTCACTGGTTAGTGAGGGGGATGTGTGTGTGACAGTCTTTTTTGTTAGAGACTGCTGCTAGCAGCAGCCCTGTGCTCAGGCACATGTCCTCCTGGGAATCC